>OX465295.1:321646723-324046723 GCA_949987735.1 Leucophora obtusa | reverse complement strand
CAATCCGGGTTGTAAAGAAGTTAATGTTTTAAATTCCTCGACCTCATGGAAAATTACTTTATTTATGGAACACAAAGAAAATCAAGATCATATACTCAAGGGTGGGGATGTTATCAGACTCTTTCATGCAGAACAAGAGAAATTTCTAACAATGGACGAATATAAAAAATTACACCATGTATTTTTAAGAACTACGGGTAGAACTAGTGCAACAGCGGCTACTTCTAGTAAGGCTTTATGGGAAATTGAAGTAGTACAACATGATTCTTGTCGTGGTGGAGCTGGTCACTGGAATTCTTTATATCGTTTTAAACATTTGGCCACAGGTTATTATTTAGCAGCAGAGCTGGACTCTGAGAATGCTAGTATGACAGCGAATCAACAAAATATATTACAACATCAACAACAAATACAACAGCAACAGCCTCAGGCGGTGCAACAACAATTATTGAATATTATGGGAGAGAATACAAAAGATTCGGGTATTTTATGTAATTCCACAATGATAGGTAAGTTTACAATTGAGGATATTAATCTAAAATAAAGAATCTAATAAGCAGTTATTACTTTCTTGCAGAAAAAACTAAGATTGAGCAATATCGCCTAGTGTCGGTACCCTTTTCCACCGATATTGCCACAGTTTTTGAGTTAGATCCCACTACTATGGCTCGTGCTGATAGTTTAGTACCTCAGTCCAGCTATGTGCGTATGCGTCACCTTTGCTCTAATACTTGGGTTCATGCCACTTCTATACCCATTGATATTGATGATGATAAGCCGGTTATGTCAAAAGTTTGCTGTTCTCCCATTAAGGAAGATAAAGAAGCATTTGCTTTAATACCCGTCTCTCCAGTAGAAGTCAGAGATTTAGATTTTGCCAATGATGCTTGTAAAGTATTGGCTTCCGTTACCTCTAAACTTGATAATGGCACTATATCAATAAATGAACGCCGAGCTTTAATTTCCTTATTACAAGACATTGTCTATTTTATAGCGGGCATGGAAAATGAACAAAATAAAACCAAGGCTTTGGAATTATCTATTAAAAATCCTAATCGTGATCGTCAAAAGCTATTGAGAGAACAATATATTCTAAAACAATTATTTAAGATACTACAAGGACCATTTCAGGAACATCCTGGCGGAGAGGCGCCTTTTCTAAAATTGGACGAATTAAGTGATCCTAAAAATAGTCCTTACAAAAATGTATTTCGTTTATGCTATAGGATTTTAAGACTGTCTCAACAAGATTATAGAAAAAATCAGGTGAGTTTAAAAGAATTAAAAAGAAACACTTTTGAAGGTTAGGTTAGATTGTATGGGAGACTGCCATTCCCCATAAGACTCAGTTGCGTCAAATGAACTACCGATATACAAAACAACTTATTTGCATGGAACAGTAAGACTTATTCTACCTTAATCATCTTATGGCTAACAAGTAAGGTATCCGAATGGGTTCTCTCCAATAAGGAGGAAATAAAAACAAGAGGCACGTAGGGTTAAAAAGTGGAATTAAAAACTAAAATATTTTTATATGAAAACATATCTTTAATTTTTAAAATTTTTATTTATTTATACACAACGTTAAAGTATTCGTGAATATAAAAATTTTGATACCCATATTGTGGACCCAGGAGTGCCACTTATTTAAAATATTTAGGAAGGTCGTCCTAAAGCTGAATGATAACGAATATCGAGAAAAGCTCGATTAAATTAAATGGACATTATTTTATGTAAATTTTAACTAAAACCAACCTCATACAAATGTGCTATTCGAAAAAAAGTAATAATTGAATAATAAAAAAAGTTGGACATGTTTTCTATACCGGTATCCTCTATTTCTCGATCGCATATCCGAATATCATTAAGATCGGAGAGAACCCATTGGGATACCTATTCCTACAGTAATCCAATAAGCACTACCAGCCATCCTGTCTATCGCACCATTCCAAGTGAGAATCCCTGAGAATCCTTATAGGCATGTTTAATGTATGCTTGCCAAAACGAAGAAAAGTCCTCGTTCTCCTTGAGTTAGGCAACGCCCACAAGGTTCAAGATACCTCTCAAGAAGTCGAGCCCTTTCACCTCAACCTTGTCTCCACATTAATTACGTCCCCAATTTTATCAATCTGCTAAACAAGAGACCACCCCAGCCGTTTGTGTGGAATCCCCGACCGATTCAGAGCCAATCCTTGCCCATTCATCAGCAAGTCAATCCCTGTCTATGAAAATGCTAATGGATGATCGATCTATATCCTGTTCCGTTATTATTTACGCTTATTGATTGTATAATTTTGCCTACAAAACGCCACATTCGTTTGATAGTCGGAAGGAAACATGAACGCCCAGTTACACCGAATTAACTCCTGACTCTGTCGACATCCATCAAAATATTTTAGAGGCGGTAACCTCAGAATCTATTCCGGAACATATAAAAAGAACAGGCTGTAGAACATACTTATGCCAATGCAGTGAAAGGTGTTCTGCAACCACGCAGGAAAATTCTTTGCAATCGGTAGCTACCACACCTATTCTACAACTGGTTCCAATGTTCCTGGGATCGCATATGGAAGGTATGGCTGAAGTATAATCAGTTCTAGAACTAGTTCCAGAACTGATTCTAGGGCAACCGGTTCCACTTTGGGACAATTTCAAACAAAAATAATCGGTGTTAGAATCGACAGTAGAGGGGGGTGTGAATGAAAAGTAGCTATTCTACAACCGATTCTTTGGAACAGAAAATTTTCCGGGGCAGTTCTTTTAATTTTACCTTTTTACTTGGCATCTTTATCTTCGAACTGTCAGTGAAAATGAAGATATTATCCCTCTGAATAACAGAGTTTGTTGCACAGTCTTTCCTGGCCTGTATTCTAACTCCCAAAGTCCATAGAATGTTCGCGTTCATTTAGTCATGTACCACCAACTTCACGCGGAATATTACTGTGCGTACAAAAGCTTTGTCTCAGCGATTGTGCAACCCTGCCTTGGTCGACACATAACCTTGATATAAAAACCCATCAGCTCGGCACCTTGAACATCGCTTCCAATCTCGCTTGCGGCGCTAAAGTAGCAGCCTTCTGTTCAGCACCATTTGTTTCCATTCATCTTACAGTTGTAGAAAGTACATATAGTCTTTTTCATGCTCTCTTCGGTATTCCTTCTCCAAGAAAGTTTAGAGTCCCAAACGACACCTTCTGAAAGTTGAATTGCTGCAGAATACTATTAAATTCAAGTGTAATCCCAGTATGATTTTGTAAATGAATTCAAGTTTTTTCTATAGAGATATTTAGTCTGTTAATGGGAGTATCCATACTTCTGGAGTATATGAATATATAACTCAAGCCATAACTTAGAAATGCATCTAGAATTTAACTTGACTAAAGCTTAAATCTCAATTTTTTCAAGGAATACATTGCTAAACATTTCGGTCTAATGCAAAAACAAATTGGTTACGATATTTTGGCCGAAGACACAATAACAGCACTGTTACACAATAATCGTAAACTTTTGGAGAAACATATAACCGCTGCAGAAATTGAAACATTTGTGGGTTTAGTGAGAAAAAATATGCATAATTGGGATTCGAGATTTCTGGATTATCTTTCCGATTTATGTGTTTCAAATCGAAAAGCTATAGCCGTAACACAGGAACTGATATGTAAAAGTGTTTTAAGTACTAAAAATTCAGATATTTTAATAGAAACTGAAGTAAAGGCAGTAAAACAAAAGAAATCGTATAATAATAAGAAAAAGGAAAACTTGGCTTTATCACCCTTAGCGGAAGATGATGATGAAAAAATGGAACTTATATCTACTAACACCACCTCTACTTGGGATTTGGATAGTCTAGATGAGGAAGAGGTGATAAAATATGAAATACATTTAAAATGGAAGGGTTTACCTGTAAGTGTTAATACTTAATTAAGAAAAACGAGATCAAGTGGGTGATTTTAATAAATTCTCTTTAAGGAATCTCGTTCTATGGCTGATTTAGCCAATTGTGTGGCGCAGGGCAAAGAACTGGAAAGAACTATATTAAATTACTATCGTCATCAATTAAATTTATTTTCCAATATGTGTTTAAATCGTCAATATTTAGCTTTAAATAATCTATCACCTCATCTGGATATAGACTTGATTTTGAAGTAAGTACAAGAAATCAAAAGTTCAACTAATTGTAAGAGTAAATCCCAATGTCTTTAAAAATCTACCATTTTCCTCCTTTAGATGCATGTCTGATGAAACTATGCCTTATGAATTGAGAGCTTCTTTTTGTCGTCTTATGTTACACCTGCATGTTGATCGTGATCCTCAAGAACCGGTAACCCCTGTTAAATATGCTAGACTTTGGAGTGAAATACCCTCAAAAATGTCAATTTTAGAGTAAGGTTTCAAGAATTTTCGTTGTATACTTATTAAAATGGCTTTTCTTTAATGCCGTTTCAGTTATGATGGTAAAAATCAACCAGCTGATTATAATAAAGAAGCTGTTAGAGCCAAATTTAATACCACCATAGCATTTGTTGAAAATTATTTATGTAATGTGGCAACCAAAGTTTGGTTATTTACCGATCAAGAACAAAATAAATTAACATTTGAGGTAAGTTTTATTTAATAAAAAGTCCAGATTTATAAAAACAAATTCTTCAGTATTTATTGTAAAAGATTGAAAATGTCCAAGAACTATGAAGATTTTAATAAGAAATATGATAATCTAAATTATTAAAGTAATTAAATGTGATAAAACCCAAAAGTTATTTAAAAATTTGTGAAAAGGAATCTGTTAAAGCCAAGTCCCTATCCGGATTTCATTCTTGCCTGAAGAAATCGTCAGGGGATGACGGTTTTAGAATTTATAGAAATATTTGTTAGGTTAAATTACAAACTCAATGAGAATTTCTTGTTCTTGTCGTGGAGTGTTATTCGACATTTAAAATATCAAAGAAAAAATAACAGCAAATAATTACCACAATTTGCTTTGTCATCTTGCAAAATAGTACTCTGTGGTTTTGACAGATCTAGAAATGTAAAGACATAACATATAGAATCACATATTTTCTATAAGCAATAGGAAATCATAGAAAACACATAATTTTCTATTGCTGGTTATACATAAATAGATGTCACTACATTGCTACATCTGTCAAAGGAACAGAGTAGTATTTTGGAAGATAACAAAGCAAATTGTGGTAATTATTTGTTGTTGTTTTTGTTTTTTTCTGGGATATATTAAATGTTGATTAACACTCCAAGACTAGAACAAAAAATTCTCATTGAGTTTGTAATTTTACCTTACAAATATTTCTCGAAATTCTAAAAATGTCATCCCTTGGATGATTTCCTTAGGAAAGAATGAAATTCGGATAGGAATATGCCTTCAATAGATTACTTTTCATAATTTGTTAAATAAGTTTTGAAATTTTAACACATTTAATTCCTTTAGTGCAATTAATGTTTATCCCGATCAAAATCTAAAGTTTTCTTAGAATTTGTTTTCACTCCGGGAATATATCTTAAAATGCTAAGATTTGATAAATCTGCTGGAAAAGTTCTTGTTAAGTTAAGCTAAATTCTTTTTGCGTTATTATTATTGCTGATCTTATTAAGGCGCACATGGTGGTCTAAATCTCCCTTCAAAATTGTTCTTAATTCAGAAGTTATAACAATTTTTTTTTTTAAATACCTTAAACAATAACAAAATTATTTTAACATTTAAATAAGTCTTCGATCCCTTGTTGTTAGGGTTTATATATATAACTTGTAGAGATCTATTAATTAAATATTTTTTTAATTCGTTGATTCTATACATAACAATCCTCGACCCAGCTGGAATCTAACCGAAATTTTAAGTTTTTTTAAATATACGCATGCTCTTCTACCTTATTTCAGGTGGTTAAATTGGCTCGTGACTTAATCTATTTTGGTTTCTATAGCTTTAGTGATTTGCTACGCTTAACCAAGACACTTTTGTGTATATTGGATTGTGTCTCAGATAATAGTATAGAAAGTTCAACACAACACAATACCGGACGATTTGTAGCCGCAGATACAGATTGTAAGTACCCTAAAGATCCCATTACCACTTCATGTTTGAGTTTTTTTTTTAACTTGAGTTCAAATTTTTATAAATTGATTGAAACAATTTGCGTATTATTGGCTTGCTTTTTTGAATAAAATTTGATCAAAAATACTTTTTTTTAACAACAAAGCGGCTGAAGAAGAAAAGGAACAAGGTAAGTTTTAGAAATTTGCAGCGTAGACTCAAAAACTAAACAAAATACAGAAAATACAAAATTTCCATTTATAAATATTGCTCTTACACAAACATAAAAACACCTTTGAATTTTTGACAAAAAGAACTTATTTTGCAGCCGCAGGTGGTGTTTTACGTTCCATAGGTGATATGAACACTGTTATGACCAGTTTGGCTTTGGGTTCAGTCGGACAAGTTATGGCCACACCAACCATATCACTGAACCAACGTAAATCCGTATCACAACTTATGAAAGAATTCCCTTTAGTTATGGACACAAAATTAAAAATAATCGAAATTCTACAATTCATTCTCGATGTACGTTTGGATTATAGAATTAGTTGCCTCTTATCGATATTCAAGCGTGAATTTGACGAAAGTGATGCCCAGCAACAGGCCCACAATGAAGCTGCCGCTAATAACCAGGCAAATCCATCGGATCCACAGGCTGCTGCAACGGCTTTTCAACAGCGTCAAAAGAATATCGATTTAGAGTCAATTGGTATACAGGCAGAGGGTATTTTTGATTGTGATAATGGTGATGCGGCTAACCTTGATTTGGATGGTCAAGGTGGCCGCACATTCCTGAGAGTTTTATTACATTTAATAATGCATGATTATCCACCGCTTGTTTCGGGTGCATTACATTTACTCTTTCGACATTTTAGTCAGAGACAAGAGGTGTTGCATGCCTTTAGACAGGTAAGAAAGTTGCGAAAATTTATTTGAAAAAGAAAAACACAACTCTAAATGGTTAGTCTTTTGAAAATAGAATTCAAAATATTCACTCAAAAAAGTTTGACAGTTAGTACATGATAGTCGGTTGTATAGTAAACAGAAGTTTTTGTTTTTAACTGTAATTACAGTTGTTTTTCGGTGGAAAAACACAAAACAACTATTATGATAGTTATTTAAAAAAACAATTAACGAAAAGTACTGCATTTCGTTACAGTTGTTAAAAGCAGTTATTTTTAATATTATAATACTACTAAAACTAAAACTTGTTAGTTATTTAAAAAATACAAAATTTCGTTGAGTTTTTAGAAATTCTTCTTTAGTTTATATTATTATTGATTATTGATATATTCTTAGTTTGCAAATAGAAATCAGAAAAGTTTTATTGTATCTCCAATGCATAAAAACGTAATAACTAGAGAACCGTTTTCTGTAATTGAAAGAAAAAAATTGTTCTTCATCTTTAAAATAAAACGAGTAAAAAGTTAAAGTCGGGCATGCCGACTATACAATACCCTACACCAGTCTGGTGTATTGTTTGGATCCGAAATTCGAATGGGTTAAAATGGGGCTTATGTCAAAATTTTCTATAATGTGAGTCAGCGCACCAAATTTCATTCAAATATCTTAATATTTGCGACCTGCAGTTTGTAACCAAGCCAATTTTGGGGGGACCCTTATATGGGCACTAGTTCTAAACATGGACCGATGTTCACCAAAATCAATAGGCTTCGTCCTTGGGCCAACATAGGTCTATGTACCGAATTTCATCAAAATATCTTAATATTTGCGACCTGCAGCGTATAAACAATATAATTTTGGGGGGACCCTTATATGGACACTAGTTCTAAACATGGACCGATGTTCACCAAAATCAATAGGCTTCGTCCTTGGGCCAACATAGGTCTATGTACTAAATTTCATCAAAATATCTTAATATTTGCGACCTGCAGCGTATAAACAGTATAATTTTAGTAGGATCCTTATATGGGCACTAGGTCTAAACATAGACCGATGTTCACCAAAATCAATAGGCTGCGTTATTCGGCCAATATAGGTCTGTGTATCAAATTTCATCAAAATATCTTAATATTTGCGACCTGCAGCGTA
Organism: Leucophora obtusa; assembly: GCA_949987735.1. Classification (NCBI taxonomy): domain Eukaryota; kingdom Metazoa; phylum Arthropoda; class Insecta; order Diptera; family Anthomyiidae; genus Leucophora; species Leucophora obtusa. The sequence goes on along the minus strand of OX465295.1, from coordinate 324,038,625 downwards.
TAAACATTATAATTTTGGTAGGACCCTTATATGGGCACTAGGTCTAAACATGGACCGATGTTCACCAAAATCAATAGGCTGCGTTATTGGGCCAATGTAGGTCTGTGTACCAAATTTCATCAAAATATCTTAATATTTACGACCTGCAGCGTATAAACAGTATAATTTTGATAGGACCCTTATATGGGCACTAGGTCTAAACATGGACCGATGTTCACCAAAATCAATAGGCTGCATTATTGGGCCAATATAGGTCTGTGTACCAAATTTCATCAAAATATCTTAATATTTACGACCTGCAGCATATAAACAGTATAATTTTGGTAGGACCCTTATATGGGCACTAGGTCTAAACATGGACCGATGTTCACCAAAATCAATAGGCTACGTTACTGGGCCAATATAGGTCTGTGTACCAAATTTCGTCAAAATATCTTAATATTTACGACCTGCAGCGTATAAACAGTATAATTTTGGTAGGACCCTTATATGGGCACTAGGTCTAAACATGGACCGATGTTCACCAAAATCAATAGGCTGCATTATTGGGCCAATATAGGTCTGTGTACCAAATTTCATCAAAATATCTTAATATTTACGACCTGCAGCATATAAACAGTATAATTTTGGTAGGACCCTTATATGGGCACTAGGTCTAAACATGGACCGATGTTCACCAAAATCAATAGGCTACGTTACTGGGCCAATATAGGTCTGTGTACCAAATTTCGTCAAAATATCATAATATTTACGACCTGCAGCGTATAAACAGTATAATTTTGGTAGGACCCTTATATGGGCACTAGGTCTAAACATGGACCGATGTTCACCAAAATCAATAGGCTGCATTATTGCGCCAATATAGGTCTGTGTACCAAATTTCATCAAAATATCTTAATATTTACGACCTGCAGCATATAAACAGTATAATTTTGGTAGGACCCTTATATGGGCACTAGGTCTTAACATGGACCGATGTTCAAAAAAATCAAACTTGTTCGTCCTTGGGCCAACATAGGTCTGCGTACCAAATTTCATCAAAATATCTTAATAGTTGCGACCTGTAGAGTGCGCACAAGATTGCATGGACAGACGGACGGACGGACAGACGCACATCGTTAAATCGAAATAAAAAAAAATTCTGAACCGATCGGTATACTATAAGGTGGGTCTACGACCAATATTTTTTGGTGTTACAAACATCAGCACAAACTTATAATACCCTGACCACATATGTTTCTCAAATTGAATTTTCATATTCTTTAATCATTTTTTAATTCCCTATTTTTTCTATTGTAGATATAATCGGTCCATGTTTGGACCTATCGCCCGTATGGGCGTTATTTCCGATTTTCTTTTATCATTTTATAGAAAATTTTGACAAATCCATTTTAACAAATCCATTTTAACGGATTCAAATATTAGTTGGCTTTTACCCAGACTGGTATAGGGTATTATATATTCGGCATGCCCGACTTTAACTTTTTTACTCGTTTTAGTAGTAATTTTTTATCATTCAGAGTTGTGTTTTAAAACGTTGTTTTATTGTTATTTTACTAAAATTAAATTTTTTAATATATTTCCATATAATTATTTTATTTTTTTTGCATTGCTTTCTTTTATTAAAATATTGTTATAATTTTGATTCCTTTAAAAAAAAAAACACTTTTTATATTTAACATAATTTTTTTTTTTAATTAACATTTCGTACTTATCAAAACAACAAGTGGATGAGTATAGTTAGTACTATTTTTAATTAATCTTTTATGTTGTTTCTATAAAAAAGAATTGCTTAAAATTTTCTTCTTAAATTTTGTTAAACTTGTGTTAATTTCTTTAACCCTAAAAAGGTACAATTATTGGTTTCGGATAGTGATGTTGAATCATATAAACAAATAAAACATGATTTGGATATTTTAAGACAAAGTGTGGAGAAATCTGAATTATGGGTTTATAAATCGAAAACTTCAGAGGAGTTAAGTACGGGTGAGTTTAGATATCACAATTGTTTAATAAAAATATTTGTAAAACTTTAAAATTTCTTTTCATTTTAGCTGTTGGTGAATCTAGTATTGATAATCCTAATTTAAGCAACGAATATAAAGCGTCACTGTCTACCGAACAATTAAATGAATATAAGAAAGTAAAAGAAATTTTAATACGTATGAATCAATTTTGTGTAACACCAGGTAAATTCAAAAATTTTCAAATAGAAATAATTTGTATAAAACTTTTTGTCTTCTTTTTCTTACTCCAGGTCCTTATATTAAACCCCGCAAACATGAACAACGTTTGCTGCGTAATGTTGGTGTCCATACTGTAGTTTTGGATCTTTTACAAAATCCCTATGATGAAAAAGATGACATTTTAATGAAGGAACTAATGTTTTTGGCTCATGAATTTTTACAGAATTTCTGTTTGGGCAATCAACAGAATCAAGTGTTGCTGCACAATCATTTGGATTTGTTTTTAAATCCAGGGGTGAGTTTGAAAAATTTTAACATTAGTTTCAAATAAAATTTTCTACTTTTAGTAATATTAAAGACAAAAGTTCTGAATATAAAACTGACCCTAGATAAAACTATCGGATTTTGGTTGTTTTTTTTTTTTTTGGCAAAGAAAATATGCTTAAAAATATAAGGTTTTTCTTACTCATAGTCGATTTATATAAATTTCGTATGAGATATTCCATTCATCGTTTATTTAACAACTTTTTCTGTGTATTCTAAATAATTAGAAATAAAAATATAACTTTTCTATTCATTTAGGAAAGTTGTTACAATTTTTTTTTTACTTTTCCCGCTTTAAAGTAGTTTGTCTGAAAGAAAACGCTGTTGGCTCAGAAAATTCCCTCATTAGGTAGGCCACGGACATAATCCCTAAACTGGATATGGGGATTATGACCGAACATTTTTCGGACTTCACTAAAAATTTGTTTGGGATCTTCGTCGGTAACGGGGGGTTTAAAAGAAAAATTTTTAATCTACGACAAATAACTAAACAAAAATATAACTGATTAAAAAAAAGACATCTAAGCGAAAAGTATATCACTTCGACACTGAACGAAAACTTTTAGATTATTTTAGTAATTTATAAAGTCGTCAAATACTGTAAAAATCCCCGAAAATCTCCTTGTTTATATTTAAATATGCTCAGTAAAAAAAAAATTGTTTTTCTTCTTATTTTCAGATTTTGGAAGCCAAAACAGTTTGTTCCATCTTTAAAGATAACTTGGCTTTGTGTAATGAGGTCAATGAAAAAGTTGTTCAACATTTTGTTCATTGTATAGAGATTCATGGCAGACATGTAGTCTATTTGCAATTTTTACAAACTATTGTCAGGGCAGAAAATCAATTTATACGTAAATCTCAAGATATGGTAATGACAGAGTTAATCAATGCCGGTGAAGAGGTATTAGTAGTCTACAATGATAAGTCATCTTTCAATCAATTTGTTGCATTGATGCAAAAACAAAAATCTTCACTAACTGATGATAATCCATTGAAATATCATGTAGAATTGGTAAAACTTTTGGCCTGCTGTACAATGGGGAAAAATCTATTTACCGAAATTAAATGTAATAATTTATTATCATTGGATGATATAGTGGCTATCATATGCAATCCAGCCTGCATAGCCGAGGTTAAGGAAGCCTATGTAGATTTCCTTAATCATTGTTATATAGATACAGAAGTAGAAATGAAGGAAATATACTCATCGGCTCATATGTGGAATTTATTTGAGAAGAGTTTTTTGGTGGATATCAATCTCTTAATTGCGGCGGGGGCAAATGCCGATAAGTCATTGATGAATTATGTGTTGAACGGTGTTTGTAATATCTTGGCCACTTTCTTTAGTAGTCCCTTTTCCGATCAATCAACTATTGTACAATCCAGACAAATGATATTCGTACAATTACTGCAAGCCTGTTACCGTTTGTCCCAGTGTAAATGGTTAAGTCTAGCTGATCGCTTTAATGTCGAAAATTGTATACGTACTTTGGCTGAGTCGGCCAAAACTAGGAGCATAGCTATTCCCCTAGACCTAGAACAACAAGTGGTGACAATGTCCAGTAAAACGGCCTTGTTAACACGTCAAACCACCAAATGGCTATTAGCCTCGAAACAGCCAAAATATGAGACACAGCATTCGGCGAACTTAATGCGATTAGATAGATCCATTATAGAAGGTTTGCAGGATATTGTATCACTACTGGAAGATCAATTAAAACCAGTAGTGGAAGCAGAATTGTCTTTGCTGGTGGATATATTATATCGATCAGAGTTACTATTTCCAGTGGGAACAGATGCCCGTAGAAGATGTGAATCGGGTGGTTTCATTAGAAAATTAATCAAACATACTGAAAAGTTACTAGAGGAAAAGGAAGAGAAGTTATGTGTTAAGGTATTGAAGACTCTAAGAGAAATGATGGCCATTGATGTTAATTATGGTGAAAAGGGAGACACGTTAAGAAATACTTTATTAAAACGTTATTTCGATATAAAACCCTCAAATACTACTAGAACACCGATAGAGCAAAAACATGATCTATTATCATTGGCCTTGCACTCCAGTCAAGACAGTCAAAAACATTTAAATATGGTGACCCACGGACCGGGTGCTAAATATTTACAAAGGGCTGAAAAAACATTACATGAGGTACAAAATCATTTAGATCGTGAAGGAGCCTCAGATTTGGTTATCGAATTGGTTATTAAATCTGTGCATTCACCCTCCATATTTGTGGAAGCCATAGAACTGGGTATAGCTCTGTTGGAGGGTGGTAATCCCATGATACAAAAGGGAATGTTCAATAAATTTCTTAGTGGTGATTTAAATCAACCATTTTTCAAAGTATTCTTTGATAAAATGAAGGACTCACAACAGGAAATCAAATCAACTGTTACAGTTAATACTTCCGATATAGCGGCCAAGGCTCATGAGTCAAAGCAAGATGTTAATTTGGAATTGGATAAGATTTCCCGAAAACATGGTGTTAAAACAAATGGTGTGGTTATTACCGAAGAGCTACGAAAAGAATTACACAATGCCGGCTTAGCTACCGCCAGAGCTTTTTCAAATGCTCGTAATCTACATGCGGGAGAAGATTCCAATTCTCTAAACATTAATTCTCCCTTAGACGATATATTAGCGGAGAAATTGGAAAAGCATAAAGACAGCAAAGAAGATCGTAATAAACTCTCGAATAAGGTGTTGGTTATGCAACCGATTTTAAGATTTTTACAACTTCTGTGTGAAAATCATAATCCTGATTTACAAAACTTATTAAGAAATCAAAATAATAAAACCAACTATAATCTGGTTTCAGAAACATTAATGTTTTTAGATTGTATATGTGGTTCCACCACGGGTGGCTTAGGTTTATTAGGTCTTTACATCAATGAAAATAATGTGGCTCTCATTAATCAAACACTCGAAACATTAACGGAATATTGTCAAGGTCCATGTCATGAAAATCAAAATTGTATAGCTACACATGAATCAAATGGTTTGGATATAATAACTGCTCTCATCCTTAACAATATCAATCCGTTGGGTGAAAATCGTATGGACTTAGTATTGGAATTGAAAAATAATGCCTCAAAGCTGTTATTGGCCATTATGGAATCAAGGGGTGATAGTGAAAATGCTGAACGTATTTTATATAATATGAATCCTAAACAATTGGTAGAGGTGGCTTGTAAGGCCTATCATCAAGAGGAAATGATCGATGATCATGATAGTGATGATGATCAGGTTGATGGTGATCATGATGATGAAGACGTTTCGGTTAGTCCGCGTGAAGTTGGTCATAATATTTATATATTATGTCATCAGTTGGCTCAGCATAATAAGGAATTGGCGGCTTTGCTAAAGGCTTCAGAAGATCCACAGTCAGCTAATTTTGATGCGAAAATGAGTCAGGCTTTAATGTATTATGCCACGCATACAGCACAAATTGAGGTGAGTTAAAGAAAATGAAATATCGTATTACAAATTCCATAACAAATTTTTAATTGATTTTTAATGATCTAAATTTCTACATATGTATCAATGGTTGATACCTCGTAACGGACAATTTTCTACTACATCCCAGCAAAAAATAAACATGATTTTAGAACCGCTGCCAAACTGGAACACATTTTTTAGCACTACTTCTTTCCCTTCCAAAACTGCAATTTTTTCTTTGAATTAAATAACATTCAATAGAAGCCAATCCAAACCATTTCAAAACTTTGGGCTGTATGTGAGGTGCCACGCCCCCTCTTTCAATCCTGCCCAGATTGAAAATATTACTTTAAAATGTTGTTATGGAACATGATGCCCAGTTTTGTTAGTATGCGTTTTACAAAAGCCAAGTTAAAGCACTTTCAAAGAAAAATTTTTTCGCGCCATCCAACGGGCGAAATCCAAACTACACAGAAACACTCCACACGACTCATAGAACAAATATGTTTTTAGGTTTTCCACGTATAAACGAAAACATATCTTTTATACGTACAGAGATTTTATTCAAAATTCTGTCTTTTTTTATCTGCCCGAATTAGCGCAAACATTTAAAATCAATATAAAAATAAGATTTATTTGCTATGCCTTAATTGAAAAAATGTTAAACTTATCGGAAACTGCCCGAATATAATATAAGTTTTTAAATTTCTTTTTTATATTCAGAGAATTATTCAACAATTTCTTAACACAAAATGACCGAAAATTATTTAAAGTTAAAAACTTTTGACGAACAAATTAAACAAAAAACTCTATTTTTATTATAAAATTTTACAAAGTGGTCAAACATATAAAAATTACATAAACTTATAAGTTTGAAACTGGCCGAAAATAATATTTTGTGTTATTATATTATTCAGTGGCGAATAATTACCAATAACTAGTATATGTTTTTCTATAATAATCCAATAGCAAATGGTCGAATTAGTTCTAAAAAGTACTAGTTTTTTTAACTAGTAACTATAAAAATAGTTCTCAAAATAACCATTTTGAACCAGTTGTGAACTAGTTTAATACGATTTATGTAGGGATTGTAAAACAAATTAACTAAATTAAAATGCGAGATTTGAAATTCTCATTTTGTTTACATTTGTATATGTAAAACATCAGAGTTTGCAAATAAACACTTAGTGCCTAATTTCGTAAAACACTTGGGTGAAGTGAAGGGAACTTTCAATATAAATTGTTTTTGTAACAAAAACAATTTCTATAGAAATAACGCAACACTTCACCGAAGTGTTTTAGAAAATTACCCCCTTAAATTTTTTTTTACTGTGAATTGGCTTGAAGTGCAAATCAACTGGTAAAGCTCTGGTACCAAAGAGTCACTCCGGAACTAGTTTGGTAAATTTCTCATAAGTACCAGTACAGATCCCTGTTTTTATTCTTAAAACAATAATTTGGAACCATTTGTGTACCTATTAATTTCATTGAAACAATGCGAGACTATTTCGATTAAATTAAGAGTTTTAAAATTATAATTTTTTTTACATTTGTTTTTAATAATATAGTCTGAGTTTGCGAATAAAAACTAAAATATTTTATTGTGATTAGAAATCATAAATACAAAATATTTTAGATTTCATTTGGTAAATGGACCTAATTGTCTCAGTAAGGAAACTATCGGTCTCATCTACGTTTCATCAAAGAAAAAGCCTTTGTTTTTAATATATATAATTTAGGTCTTTACCAACTGGTACAGTACTATTTCCAAAGAGTCACTTCGGAACTGGTTCCGCGAGTGTCAGATTAGTACCAGTTTTTCTCCCTATTTTTCGTCCTTAAATTGTAATTTCCAAACTAGTTCTACAACTAGTACTAAAGTGGGAGTTTGGTGACCATTGTCCCCATCCCTATGACATCTCCATGTTAAATTCTACAGTTATTTGTATGGAGAGGCGGTAGAACTCGTACTAGTTGCCTGGTTCAATTAAACTAGTACATAACTGGTTCTGATCTAGTATTTTTTGCTACTGGGAATAATAATAATAATAATAATAATAAAAATTACTTAAAGCTAAAAGTTAAGAAAATATATATATTTTTTAAGCTTTAGGAAAGTTAATTTGATAAGAAAAATTTGCAAATTTAAGAAAAATCATGTAACCAAAACTGGCCGAAATATTTCAAATTTAATTTTATTAATAAATCTCAACTAAAAAGTTTAATTTGAAATAAAAATATCCAAATTTCTTTAAAATTCTGTATTTTTTATACTAACCGAAAGTTTATGAAAGTTCCCAGCAAAATCTTTCATTACCAAATAAGTGGTTATATAATAGAAATTCATAGCTCCGCACAACTTATTTTTTGGCGTCTAAACTCATTATTTTTGTTTGGCGTGGTCGTTTTTATAAGTAGTCACGCTTACCCGCTCGCTTACGAAAAAATGAGAAATAAGTAGTTATGAGATTTTAAATAATAAGTGGTTACACACATACTTACAAAAAGTTGAATTATAAGTGGTTATCCGATTGATTGCTTACTTCATTCATAAAAATAAGGAGTTAAGCAAATACTATTAGCTTAAGGAAATACATTCAGAAAAATTAAAGTTTTCTCTAGTGTGTAATTTTAGGACTCGTCATAAAAATTTAAACATAAAACATATTTACATATAATAAATAAAAATGTATAAAATTTAACTGTGTAAAAAGTACTTATTTAAACTATTACGAGTAAGTCATTACTTTATATTTAGAAACAATGAATACAATATGCCGTTATTAGGAAGTCATTATTTTATATTATAAAATAATGCAGAAGGTAATGATATATCATTTTTGGTAATGCAGATAGTAATGAGGTGTCATTACCAATATTTTGCTGGGTTAGTATTTAAACAAAAAAATATTTTAAAAAAAAAAATTTTTTTTAAATATTTACAAAATCACGTAGCCGAAACTAGACGAAAATTAAAATTTCTTTTCTTAAAATATTTAATTTAAACTTAAAAGAACGGAGTTATACTACATTTAATTTCAATACTACATAAAATTACAAAGTTGGATAAACAAATTATAGCCAAAGCTGGCCGAAAATTGTTGATCACTTTTTTTTTAACTAAAGCTTTCTTACGCAATTTGTTCTTTAATTTTATAAGGCATTTGGAAGACTTCTTTTTAGAAGTATTCTGAAAGGGCTGCAGGCAAAATCGTCCAATGAAAAATGGCCTAAATTCAACAGTGAAAAATCGCCCACCAAAACCAAAAAATTACCCAAAAATCAAAATGCAAAAAATCACCCAAAATAAACGAAAAAAATGCATAAAAATAAAATGAAAAGTTACCCAGAAATAAAAATAAAATAAAAAAAAAATATTTTTATAAAAAACTCAAATCCATTTGATTATAATACGAAACGATTATTAGTACGATCTCTGCACTCACAATATATTTTCCATAACCGATTGAGGTTTATTTGAAAAGTAATAGCTAAAGTTTGTTTTCAATTGAAGAATCAATTAAAATACATTGAAACATATTGTTTAACTTTTTATATTCGTCAATAAAAAACAAACTACAAGAAATATGTATCGTCTGTAGGAGTTGATATTTTTAGTCAAATAATCTATTTTTAGATTTCTATTTTTAGAAAAAATAATTCAAATAATTTCGTTGTTTTCTATTTTAAAACAAAAAATTCAAATATTTTCGGTTTTCAGTTAAAAATTGGTGATTGTTTTAACAGACTTTTCAATTATCCTTTCCTTTTTTAATTGTGTTTTCAATTAATTTACTATGTATTTTAGGTTGTTTTTAATGATAAAATATTGTGAGCGTATACATAGTTATATAAAAAAAAAAAAATTTTTGGATGAGATTTGAACCACCACCCTCAAAAATTTAAATTTCGTCAATGCCTGACCTTCCAGACATCTACACCACAACCGATTTGAAAATTGTATAAATTAAATTTGAATTTAAAATATTTTTAAATATTTATTTATACAACAAAAAGAAATTTAAACAAACAAATGTACCCAGCACACAATTTAAATTTATAAAAATAATTTGAATCTATCTATCTACGATAACGAAATTATCGAAATTGATTGCCAAATTTATTTGAATTGTTAGTAAAAATGTTTAAATTGATTTGATAATCATGGGGTTGCCTGGTTGTAAAAATGTGAAGAAATCTCGATGTCAGCTGCTAGAAATAGGGTCGGCATATACGAATCGTTTTAAATGTTCACCATACAAATCGTTATAAAAACTAAAAATATAAAATACAAAAATAAAATTTAAAAACAAGCTTTTTTAAACGCCCTTTGAGGGGAATTTTTTTACAGAGTTTTTATTTTTGATTTTGTGTGGAAGTAAAAACGAAAGGTTTTATATTTTATGATTTTTTTTTATTCTCAAAAAGTTTTATGCATTTCAGAAAATAAAAAACTACAAAGTTATAAATTTTATTCAAATGAAAATTTAACTTAAAAAATCAAAAAAAGTAAATATAACGCAGGTTCTTCTTAATTAAAATTGAATTTTATAACTGCAGTTAAACACTAAATTCTAGCTACTTTTATTTATGTAAATTGGTATTTCTAATCTTATTCTCATCTTAATTCAGAGAGTATTGTCACTCATAAGATAATTGTCTTCAAACAGGATGATTTTAAAATCTTAAATAATTTTAGCATAAACATATTTTTGTGCAATTTTGCTCCAAAGTTTAATATCGATGGCTTAATGAAGAAAGACGCTACAGAGAGAGAATTTTGCTGGACGAGTTTTAGTGAAATTTTTCGGAAAACTGCTGAAGTTTTCTTTACAACATAAATGAAAAATTTGTTAAATTCGATGAAAAAGGTTCGTATATTTTATGAATCTAGTTTTAGTGAAACTTTTTCATGGAGCGTATGAAATTTTTAATAAATAAAATGAAATTTTTTATAAAAAATTCCATTAATTCAATGAAAAGTTTCAATGGACGAGTTCCCGTGAAACTTTATAGATTTAATGCAAAAATTCATTAATATCATGCAGATAATTCTCTCAGTGTAACTTTATTCTTAATTTCTATAGAGGGGAAGGCAATAAAAATATAAAAACTTTGGATATATTGTTTCTCGGAATAAAATTTTATATTAATACAAAAACAATAAAATAAAAAGTATAATAATAATAATAATATTAATTCGAGTTAGGGCCTTTCTGTATTAAGCATTAAATTTATTTACCAAAAATTTGAAAAGAGCAGCATGTTGTTCGTTGTTACATTTAGGGCATTTCTTTTAACTATTATATTCATGTTTGATGGGTAATTTGAAATTTAAAAAGATAGATTCAAGTAAAATAAAAACAGTTTGAATTATAAAAAAATTTTTATGAAACTATATGTATCAATATAGTTTGGCTCAAGGGGTAAGGCGATGAACTTCTAAACCAAAGGTCGTTGGTTCGAATCGTGTCTGGTGTTGGAACAAAACAAAATTGCTTTAAATTTTAAAACGAAAGAAAATTAAATTAAAGAGAAATAAAATAAACAAAGAACGTGTGCGTCGTGTGCGTTAAGTGTGTAGTGTTTTGAAAATTGAAACAAAAAAAAACTTTCGAATATAAAAAAACAAACCACAAGATCGTTTTTTTTTACGTTTTGTCAGTTAAAAATTGATGATTGTTTTAACAGACTTTTCCATTATTTTTATTTCTTTTATGGATTGTTTAAACAATGTTTGAAAATAAATAACAAAATGGTTTGAATATAATGAAAAATCAGTAGTCCTTTTTTTAATTCTGTTTTCAATTAATTTAATATGTATTTAAGGTTGTTTTTAACGATAAAATAATGTGAGTGTGTTATCATAACATGATCTTTAATGGTCGTGATCACTGAGGATGATTTTACTCGTATGATAAATGTGTTTTTAAGTGCTTTGAAAACCCTTATAACACTTTTGTAAAATAAATTTTGTATGAAAAATTTGTTTTGTAAGTCAACTATAAATTTTTAAAAGAGATTATGCATATGACGCTTAAAGTTTAAGATCAAACTTTAAGTTGTTAGACTTTACTTGCGAAATTCATTTGACAAAGAAGATCTAGTAACTTATTAGCTGTGTTTGCGTAGTCAACACTGGGATCCCGCGGGATCCCAATTTTAACAAAAAGCGTTCGCATACTCCACAATTGGGTAAATGAGAGCTGGTATGAGAGAGTAATATTATTCTTCTTATTCTTGCACGAAGAAACCAAGCTGTTATATCATCAGCTGAGTTCAGCTAGTTTAATTGAATTATTCACTAATTTAAACCAATGACCTGGTTTACAAATATTTTAAAGCTCTTTTAGTTCAATCGCTGATTTTATTCATTCAGAAAAATATGTGTATCATTTACAAAAATTAGTGTAAAAGTTTCCAAAGCTTCTCGGTAATATTAGAACTACGTAAAATTTCCGACAAATTTTTTAAGACACTTATTTGAATGTATAAAGAGATAAATATGTAAATAAATCGAAGCTTTTGTTTAATATAAAAATCTTTTGCAGTTTTAATAAACTATGAATTCCTTTTTGTAAATAAAAATGCTTGCGAAGAACATCGTTATTAAAATTTTTAATTTAAAGAGAGGTTGAACTAGAAAAGCTAACTAGATCTTTACAACAAATTGCTTTTTGGGCTTAAAATATGGTTTTACGTGGTCGCGTACTTTTGTGCATTTTTGTCACTTCGTGATAGTATTTTTTATTAACTCTCATATTACAAATGTAAACAAAATGGGAATTTCAATTATCGTATTTTCATCTAGGTAATTTGTTTCAACAGTGCCTAAATACAGTGGTGGAAAATATAATAGGGACATTTAACTTTTTTCTAAATTTTTTCTCGTTGCCTTTATTTGAAAAGTTCAAAATATTGGCTAAATTCGCCCAGAAATGCGAGGAGATGGTTCAGAAAATTGTGCAGAATTTTAACGTGGTATGTTTTTTTATTTTGTCACTTGTTTTAAGTGGGCGTGGCTTTAAATGAAAAATAGGCGATGTTGACCTTCTATCAAATTATATAGTAAAATTTAGCGAGCACTGATCGGATCTATACAAACTGTATATTTTCGGAAATCCTATAAAATTTTCTTAAATCTTGCGTTATTTTTATCCGCAAAGGGTCTCCAGACTTACCATGACGTGCCTTAGACATGGACAAATTTTTTTTTGTTTTTAGCGATTTTAAAATAAAGTTACCAACACTGAAATTTTAAAGTGAATAGGATTATGCTATACTTACCTCTACGTTAAGCACCGTAAGTTGTTTGAGTTTCACGTTATACTCCATATAAAAAAAATGATTTTTCACGGCAATGAGTTTCACGTGAAAATTGTGTAGAGTTTGTTTAATTTAATGTACAAGACTATTATTTTTCTTAGGAAAAATTGACATTTTGTGTTTATTTTGATTGTGTCTTTATTATAAAATTAAAAAATTGTTAATTTGTTTAAATTAAATTGCAATTTGAGGCATTTCAAGTTCCAGTGAAATTTTTCCACGTGAAAAACATTTTACGGTGCTTTAAGTATAAAGCAGTTTGTATTAAAATGTCAGTGTTGTTAACTTTATTTTAAAATCACTAAAAACAAAGAAAAATGTGTTGATGTCTAAGGCACTGTCATGATAAGTCTGGGGACCCTTTGTGGATAAAAATAAAGCAAGATTTAGGAAAATTTTATAGGATTTCCAAAATATACAGCTTGTATAGATCTGATCAGTGCTCGCTAAATTTTGCTATGTAATTTACTAGAAGGTCGATATCACTTATTTTTTATTAAAAGCCACGCCCACTTAATACAAGTAACAAAATAAAAAAACTGGCATCGCGATAAAATTCTGCACAATTTTCTATATCATCTTCTCGCATTTCGGGGCGAATTTTGCCACTATTTTGATCTTTAAAAATAAAGGCAGCGAGAATAAAATTAGAAAAAACTTGTATGTCCCTATTATATTTTCCACCACTGTACATAGATTATATTTAACTAGTGCACAACTGGTTCAAAATGATCATTTTGAGTTTACTCGTTTGTAATTACTTGTCAGAAAACTAGTACTTTTTAACTAGATCCAAATGATTAAATCCATTATTTAATCCATTATTATTAAACTTTGCAACCTTTTTCCTTACAGATTGTTCGTAACGATCGTACATTAGAGCAAATTGTTTTTCCCATTCCGGAAATATGTGAATATCTCACAACAGATACAAAAGTAAAAATATTCCACTCAGCCGAACGTGATGATCAAGGTTCTAAAGTGGCTGACTTTTTTGATAAGGCTGAAGAGATGTTTAACGAAATGAAATGGCAAAAGAAATTAAGGGGTAACTAAAACAATATTGTGAAAATTATATACAAAATCTAAAATCTTTTACTTTATTTTTTCAGGACAACCTTTTCTATTTTGGGTTAGCAGTTATATGTCCCTATGGAGTAATATATTATTTAATTGTGTAGTTGTAATTAATTTAATTGTAGCATTTTTCTATCCTTTCGATAACACTGTGCCTGGTAAGTGAAACAAATTTAAATGATCGCATGCTAGAAAATATGAAAATTGTCGTAGAATGTTGTCATGTCATACATGAAAATTTTTTAAAACAAAACTTTGGAAATTAAAGGCCAGAGAATATTAATTATAGAGATAGGAAATCAAAACTTACACTACTCACAGGTAGAGGGCGCTGTAATTAAGTATTAAGTACCTGAGCAATTATTTAGTATCAGCTGAGTCTATATTTAAAAACTCAAAAACTGCTGAAAACTGCTCAAAATAACAAAAAAACAAACGCGGAATATATTCAAATAATAAAATTTGATATATCCGTTTATTATTTAAATTTAATTAAAAAAAGAAATTTTTAAATTTTTTGAACAAAGTGCCATCTAGTGATAACGATGTTTTTATAACTTATTTTTTTGGTGATGCCATACCCCTGCTAAAGGCTTCGTTACTCGAGCATAAACGTAACGTGATGAATCAGCTGATTCAATATAAGATAATGAGTAAAAAAATAAATAAACCGTCAGCTATACTCTTTTAATTTATTACATTTTCACGTTACGTTTAAGGTGTTTAAAAGTGAACTATAATGTAAAATACAAAAACAAATTTTAAACAACTTTTTTTTACTTTTATGGTATTTTAAAGAATTTTTGTCACTAGAATATAAAATTGCCATGACAAGAGATCTATGACGAGTTTCATATTATTTTTAATAATTAAGCCCGATTACTGAATGTCCAGTTAGATACTAACTGGGGCTTTAAGTGAAATATTTGTTGTTGTCGTTTAAATTTTAACTGGACATTCAGTAATGGGTCCTAAGAGGTTTTAATTTGACTTTTTTTATTTAACTTAAAAATATTTTTATTACTTTTTTCTAGAACTCAGCCCTCATATTTCTTTACTATTTTGGGCCATTTTGATATTTTCCTTAGTTATAGTAGTAACATTACCTCGTGAATCTGGCATACGTACATTAATCTATTCTGTTATACTACGATCAATATTTTTATTGGGTCCTGAGTCGACACTATGTCTGCTGGGAGTAGTAACGGTATGAAAATTGCTAAGAACTAAAATTTCCGAATTGTTTTAAAATATCTAAAATCTCGGAAATATCTTTCTTTTTTATAGGTTACATTGAAAAGTGTCCATATTATAAGTATAATGGGCAATAAGGGAACATTGGAAAAACATTTCTTTAAAATCATAACCGATGCTCAACTGCTATACCATTGCATTTATATATTTTTCTGTTTTTGTGGTCTACTATTTCATCCATTTTTCTATTCTCTATTGGTAAGTTTAATTTTCGGATTAGACTAAAATTAAAAAAAAATATATGTACGTATATTGAAATTTTCCCTTACTTCTTAGCTCTTTGATGTGGTTTATCGTGAGGAGACTTTGGTAAACGTTATCCGTTCGGTTACTCGCAATGGTAGATCGATCGTTTTGACTGCGGTTTTGGCTTTAATCTTGGTTTATTTGTTTTCAATTATTGGTTATATGTTCTTTAGAGATGATTTCCTTTTAGAAGTAGATGTGGATGATGTTGAAAATGGTAAGATTTTACTCAAGACCTTTTTTGTACCTAATTAAAATTTGTTGTTTTATTTCTGTGTTTTTAGTTGCTGAAGCTGCTACTTTGTCGGTTACCCCAGAAAGTTCTTGTACTCCTCCCGATGATTTGTCCACTCTAAAATTAATCACTGCAGCTGGTGGCGATATTAAGGAACGTTCCTGTGATTCGTTGGTCATGTGTATTGTTACGACTCTCAATCAGGGTTTGAGAAATGGTGGTGGTATTGGTGATATTTTGAGAGCGCCATCTAGTAAGGTGAGAATTGAATTTTTTTTGGTTCTAATAGAATGAAAAATTGTGGAGGCTTCTAAAAAAAAATCCAGCGATTTTTAAACAATAACTTCAACTCAATAAATGTCATAGTGTTTAGGGTGACATGTCATAACCTCCACGGTCATTATCCCTATTTTCGGTTTTCACTATAAATTACAAAAATCAATCCGTAGCTGGTTTTAGGTGTTCAAAAAACGATTCAAATGTATTTTTTTTATTTGAGAATGGCAGACCTTTTTAAGAACAATTTTAAAAGTTAATCATTGGTATTTCTAACAACAATTAAAAAGACAAATAGTGATTCATTCTTACCAATAATTTAAAGAACCAACTGTGGATTTTTCTAACATTTCGATAGTTCAGTTATAGAGAATTTTAACAACAAAAGCTTTGTAAAACTACTTGTAAAAAAACGACTATCCGCACTTACCTAACTTTTCTTTTATTTTTTGTAAAAAAAATAAAATTAAACATTTGGGGTCGCCTTTGTACAAAGACTTCGCCGGAACGCTAAATGGAGCAATTATCTTGTGTGACCTGCTGTACCTTTACTAACAAAAGCATAATTCATTTGTTAGCTTTTGTTGTTTTTAATATTTTATGTAATAAAAACATATTAAAATTTCGAATATTACAATGAGTGTTATTTTTGTTCGATTTTAAGATCAAATATGACAAATTCCAAATAGAATTCACAATTTATTTTACAACAAATAGAGAAAAAACTAATGAAAAAACTTTCGTAGAACCAATGGACTAGGATACTCATATCTTACACCAAAGTTTGGTGGTTAGTTTGCAAAAAAAAAATAGCATAAAGGCAAGTTTTTGCATCAATATATTCGTTTGCAGAATGTCAATCGCTGATTAGCTCTTTTAAATAATTTTCTGCACCATAAAGCCTTTTTTGCATTCCGCCGTTATTTTGCAGTTTTTTAAATGTATTATAATCTACACTCATAGAAGAAAGTTTGTAGAAAAGTTAGTAAAACTGTTAGTACTTCAACTTAACAAACTTTTAACTAATTCTTAGTTAAAATTTAATTTTTAGTTAATTTTTTTGCTACCTCCACATTACTAACTTACAAACTTTTTTGCTATTTTTTTTTTGCTGAATTTAGTTACTAATTTTTAACAATAAATTTGCTAACTTTACAGTATTTTGCTGAATTTTAGTTACTAATTTTTAACAGAAGATTTGCTAATTTTACAAATTTTTTGTAAACTAAACCACCAATTTTGGAGCGCTTATAAACAGAATGTTAAATGACTCATAAAAATTACTGCACATTTTTAACTGGACAAAAATAATGCAAAAAGTTTTTAAATAAAGCTAAATTGAAATGGTTGAAAATTTGTCCTACTCATAAAATATCTAAATTATTAAAATTTATGTAAAAATTTTCTATTTATCGTAATACATTAATTTTCAAAGATCAAGGTTTATTGTGGACGAACCATTTTAATATGAAAATTGTGATTAAAAGTATCTCTGGGGAACAAGTGGAGTTTACGGGGATGACCCTAATTTTTCCCCCAATATTGTACTTTTTAAGCTTATTTAAAGAATACAATATTTTTAATCGGCCACACCTTCTTTCCTGTGGGTGGAGCTTTAGAGGTGAAAATGGAAACTCAAATAAATTCGGAAGTACATATCCGATCAGCAAACAATGAAAATCAAAAGAAGGGTCTCTGAAACACATTTTGTTATTGTTAACATCATGATACAACCATACTAGGTAAATGCATTAGGGAGAGTTTGACAGTTCAGGGTTTTATTATGACAGTTCAGGGATTTTTTCGTATGCTTTCGCTATGTATCAAAAGTAGCCGATTACATTTTTTGTTGTGTTTGTTGTTCTAATGCATCTACCTATTATGGTTGTATCATGGGTTAACATATTATTGTCTATAAATATTACCACTTTTACAAAAAATCATTCTTGGGAAATTTTCATTCGCATTGAAATATATTTGGCAATGTCAATGCCAAAAAATTTCATCCCCATTCAATGCCAATGAAATTTTTTTCAATTTGCATTGACGAAAACAATGGTAATGAAATGTACACATAATTGAAGAAAAAGCATTGTAATATAAAAAAAATATAAGAAATACGCGAATTTTGAATTTTTTTTCTTAATTTATTCTTTTATTAAAACATGAAAACAAATACTTCTTTCATCAATTATAAATGGGCATTTAGGCATTGAACAATGCCAATTGAACAAAATTTCAATTAATTGACACATTCAATAAACTGGTCCCAAGTATGTTTTTAAATACATATTTATTTTTTATTTATTAATTTTCATTTCATTTGCTCCTTTTTTACCATTTTCCAGTCCTCTAGTAATCTGCAAAAGTTTTGTTGATTTCAGAAAATTTTAGCAAAAATTTTGTAGATTTAACAGTTTTTTTTTTGCTATTTTCATTTTACTATTATTTATCAATTTTTTTGCTGATTTCAGCAAGCTAAATTGTTATTTGCAATTAACAAAAATTTAGCTCAAATATTACTAAAATTCTGTAAATTTAACAGTTTTTTTTGCTATTTTTATTATACTATTATTCAGAAATTTTTTTTGCTAATTTTAGCAGGTTGAATTGTTATTTGCAATTAACAACAATTTAGCTCAAATTTTACTAAAATTCTGTAAATTTAACAGTTTTTTGCTGTTTTCATTTTATTAATATTTAGCAAACTGATTCTGCTAATATTAGCAGTTTTTTCTGCAGCATCATTTTTAACTAATTTTTAGTAACTTTTTCTGCTATTTTTACGGACTTATTTGTATGAGTGCAGGGACTATAATACCCATTTCACACAATAAAGTTTGGTGGTTGGTTGCAAAAAAATAAAATTCCAAAAATGAAAATTTTTCCATCAATATATTTGTTTACGGAATGTACATCGCTGATTAAGTTTTTATTTTTACAGTAAACAGTTGTTTTTTGTTAGTGATTAAAAAAAATAAAAAATTTCGTTGAATTTTAAAAATTCTTGTTTAGTTTATTTTTGTTATTATTGATATATTCCTAGTTTGCAAATGAAAATCAGAAACTTCTATGGCATCTCCAATACATAAAAGAGAACGGTTTAGAATTTGTAATTTAAATTTTAAATATACACAAATTTTTGTAATCGAAAGAAAAAATTTTTTTTTTTTATTAAAAAATTATTTTATAATACCAAAAGAATTAATTGTAAAAAACAGTAGTTTTTATCCATTTTGTCCATTGTGTTAAAATTTTTTTAGTAAAAATTTGTCAGTTAATTTTACGACATTGTTAATTATTTTTAAAGCATTTGTTAGTTATTTTTCAAATTTGTTTTAACCGTCATTTTCAATAGATTCTACCGACAAAGTTTTTTGAGTGATAATTAATTAAGTCGAACAAACATTTTATTGATTACTTCTAAAATTTTTTGTAATGTTTTTCTTTCAGGAGGGTCTATTTGCAGCTCGTGTCATTTACGACTTACTCTTCTTCTTTATTGTCATTATTATTGTACTCAATCTGATTTTTGGTGTCATCATCGATACTTTCGCCGATCTGAGAAGCGAAAAACAACAAAAGGAGTTGATATTAAAAAATACCTGTTTCATATGTGGTCTTAATCGTTCTGCGTTTGACAATAAAACTGTTAGTTTTGAAGAGCACATAAAATCAGAACATAATATGTGGCATTATCTTTACTTTATTGTGCTGGTAAAAGTAAAAGATCCCACCGAATTTACTGGACCCGAGTCATATGTTTATGCTATGGTTAAAGCGGGTATTTTAGATTGGTTCCCACGCCTGAGAGCCATGTCTTTGGCAGCCGTAGATGCAGATGGTGAACAAATCGAGCTGCGCAGCATGCAGGCCCAATTGCTGGAGACCCAGATGTTAATAACGAATTTATCACAACAATTGCATGAACTAAAAGATCATATGACTGAACAACGCAAACAGAAACAACGTTTGGGTTTACTAAACACCACAGCAAGTAATTTTTTGGCCGGTTATCAATTTCAATAAATGTTTAAGAATAGTTTATTAATTTAAAATAATTCTTATTAAGAAAAAAAAACTCGAAATTTTAATAACTTGTATATGTACAATGTTTAATTTCACATCACCATACTAACTCTTGAAACATTTTTTTTTTAATTTTTCTTAAAGAAAACTCTCTTTTTATTTGTCTCACCTTTATCTCGGCCCACTCTCTCTCTCTCTTTCTATCTCTTTCTATCTCTGTCGTTAACTGTGAAGCATTAAACACATAGACGACTGCAGCTACACGACTACACGACTACAAATGCTGCTGGCTGCAATTGTAGTCGTGTAGTCAGCTACTTAATTTTTTTGAAAACGACAGCAACATGTAAACAGATAATCCTAAATATTTGACATTTTGATAAATGTTAATCTTTTTTGGTTTGTGCTTCTAAAATAATGGCTGAGGAATATTTTGTTAATTTTTTAAGATCCATTTTTTTTACAAAACATCACAATAAAGTTATTTCCAAATATAAATTAATGAAACCTTCAAACAATTGTAAAATATAAACAGCTGTTTCTTCAGTGTTCCCAAAACGGTGATTTTCTAGTCAGAACTAGCGATTTTATTTCGCCTCTAGCGGGAAAAATTGTCTTGTTTTACATATTTTGTTATATTGTCAACACTATTTTTGTTTTGTAGCCAACAAAAATAGAAATTATCCTAAGTTGACTACAGCGGCAAAAGTAGTCGTGTAGCCGTGTAGCTGTGTTGGTGTCAAAATAATCGTTTTCATATAAACGTGTGTATTTTATTTTTGACAGGCTGTAGTCGTGTAGCTGCAGTCGTCTATGTGTTTAATGGTTGAATCGTTTTATATTATTAACAAATTGTGATCTACTTTTTTTAAAAGAATTAACAAAATAAACCTCATATTATTGGTTTTTACCTTTTTCGCAACTTAGTACTTTAAAATAAAATTTTTAAATTGTTTTTATACATTTTATTTTTGTTAATGTTATATTTTTATGCAAAATCTATTATAAAACTGTTATACATTTATTATACTATACAAATTAGACTTTAACTATTATATTGTTTTAATTAAGTATAAACTTAAAATGATACACAACTATTTAATCGAAGAAAAATTTTATTAAAATATATTTTAAATAAGTTTAAGAGAAAAGTCTAGCAAAACATCACTAGTTGTCAAAAATAACATTGTGCTAGTTAAAAAATCCGACAAGCGGGGCACCTGATGGGTAAACCCTAATTCGCGTACGCTGTGTTTGCTGTGTTTGCTGTGTTTTGTGTTTCGATTTTTCTATCTTTTCGAGCGCTTATTTATCCAGGTTGTTTGTTATTCCCCCAAACATCGTTGAGTCAAAAATTATCAAAATCGGAGCAGCGGTTCAAAAGTTCGAACTTTTCTGTACAAAATAGTCCCCCTGATTAAGGAGTAGACGTTTTTAGGCATTTTTACAGTAAAGTCGTTATAACAATTACTTTTGCAATATTTAACAGTCAAGTAAGACTTATATTTTACTAAAACTGTATTAGATTCGCCAGGAAAATTTCCCTTTTCGTTAATTTTGATTTTGAAAAATTCGATTTGTATGGAGGCGTTTTTACTAAATACGCCAACGCCTTACATGAGCAGGGGGAGTACATTTTATTGCTTTGTTAAATGGCTTTAAAATGTATTGAAATGAAAAATTTGTATGGAAATATTTAAGGTGTCCTCATATTTTCAATCGCAACTTTTGAACCGCCAGACCGCTTTTAATTATTTTTAACACAAAGCTGCTTGGGAGAATAACAAACAATCCAGCTAAAAATTTATGGTAAACAAATTAAAGAATCGCGTGATCTAAGGTCCTTGGCGCCATAATTTTCATATTCAAATATCTTCTTTTTTTAAGAGCTAAACTAGAAAAACGGCCTGCACCACTGGATTCAGCGTAGCCGAATTAATTTTACCCACTGAATGTCCCGCTTTTCGGAAAAAAATGTCTCCGATTCGAGCACAGTGTAGGTAATTGATATGCAATACACAATATACTAAGAATAAACTTGGATTTACAATTCTGGAGTACTTCACTCTTCAGATAGGTGGAGTGTACTAAAATAGAGATGGGATGATATAAAAAATATGTAAGTGTGAAAAAGAGAGGAACAAGATCCACTCTGCAGAGTTGACTACTCCAGCATTGAGAATCCAGATTAAAGCACTATATAGAAAAAAAAAATAAAAATTTAAAAAGAATATTAAAAACTTGTATATTTTTTTAAGGAAAATGTTAATCAATTTTTTTCGAATCTATTTTCCAGGCATATGGAGGACTAGTTAGATATGTTTTTATAATAATTTTCAATCACCAATCGTTAGAATTTATAGTATAACCGAAGGACAAAGATACGATAAAGATCTTTATATATTTTATTCAAAGTCCCATTTAAAACATAAATAATTGATGTTGACATAGTCAAGTAGAATTATCCTTTTCAAATTCAATATCCACAACCAATTGTTGGTCTTTTTATAGTTCTATCAAAACACCAATCGTGGACGTTAATGATCGAAAAAACATTGGTAAATATTAATTATTTCGGTTCATGGGATTTCGTGGTTTTAACATTTGGCATTAAAATAAATTTAATGAGTTCTAAAATATGTTTAGACAATGAAAATAAATACGCATTTTTTTAACTACATATTTATACTACTATTTCTCTAACCTAGTTGGCCTTTTCAACCAGTTTTGTAATTTCGTATCCCTTTAACAACAACATTACATAATTGCATTTCAGTTAATATGAAATGAAAACAATTCACAGTTTACATAATTTATAAATACCTTTCTTCATTTACACCTTCAATAAAATTAGATCTGATGCTAAATGTGACCAACTATAGCGATTTTGGTGGAATAGTCTTGTCAAATTCAGATAACAAACAAACGAAAAAGCTTTACAATATTATTAGTCCCCAAAAACTAGGCTAAAATGGTGATTGGTACAAAGATTGGCAAAGAGAACAAGAAATTATCTATTATTCTGCAAAAATAAAATGTTACCATGTCAAACAATTTCCTAAAATAATACGGATCTAATGAAAGTTTTATAAAATTAATAAAATGGGACGTGGCACAGGACAAAACATCAATTGTCCACTAAATAGCTCATATTTCATTCTATCAAGTATTTAAAATTTCCTTCTAATATCTTAAGGACATTCCGAGTTATAGCGAGTAAAAGGGAATTATTAAAAAGATGATTGCTGCGGTTGGCGTTGTCGCTCTCAGAAGTTTTTACTAAAAAGTCATAAAAACAATTTTTACAAAATTTTACAAACCAGTTCCACCTTATATATCCTATGAATTAATTGCATTGAATTTGTATGTAATTTTCAATATAAAAATATCATTTTATATGCAGGCGTGTGTTTCGACAACACCAACCCAGATTCGGCACATCCATTAAAAAACATCTGTCTACATTCTTTCGAATCGGGGTTATTATAAATATAAAGAAATTTAATAAAAAGGGTACTTTGAAACCAAATTTGTATAAATTATTGAGAAAGTGTATGAAAAATCCTGTACAACAGGTTTTCA
The DNA here is from genome assembly GCA_949987735.1 of Leucophora obtusa. NCBI lineage: Eukaryota > Metazoa > Arthropoda > Insecta > Diptera > Anthomyiidae > Leucophora > Leucophora obtusa. The sequence continues at coordinate 324,014,651 of OX465295.1, read as the reverse complement.
AGCCAAATTCCATCCAGCAGGATTTCCCGAGTTATTTTTAGTTCTTTTGAATTTGTAAAATTGTGAAAATTGCTAACTAAGAAATTTTGTCATCTACCAGGCGAACAGAATTCAGCAGCAGGGTGTTTTTTTATTTTTTAAAGCAAAACAAAAAAATCCCAAAAAAAATTCACATACTTTTAGGATGTTAAACTTAAGAGTCACCCTGTGTCGCTATTCTTTTGAAAACAGGGTGACCTGCATATTTTAAACAGCCTAAAGGTATGTGACGATTTTTTTGGATTATTTTTAAGAAATTGAAAAAAGGCGCCCATCTGCTGAATTCTGTTCGCCTGGTGTTTGACAAAAATTTTGTTGAATAAATTTACAAAACCATACTTGGGAATTTTTCGTTGGCTTTGAAATTTAATTTGCTTGACAATGCCAAAAAATTTCATTACATATCAGTGCCAATGAAATTGGAATTCTACAGCCGACGGGTTGTTGAAAAAAATTATCAAATACACTCATAAAAAAAAGTTAGTACAAAAGTCTGTTAAAAGCGGTCTGACTCAATTGAACTAAATTTTCTATTAGGGGAACATTTGTCTAAGTTCTATGTAATTATACAGTTCCAAGTTAGTTTTACTAGACATGTATATTAGGGTGGGCTGATTTATATATACACTTAAGTCTCTTTTTATGCGGTTTTTTTTATGCGGATTTAAAGTTATGCGGTTTTAAAATCGATTTACGTTGCATTTTTTACAACTTTTATGTTACTTTTTATTTAATTTAAAATGAAATAAAAAAAATTTGTCTTATTTTTTAAAGGTTTTCTTAAAAGAAATGGATAAAACCAAGAAAAAAAGACAGTAATTTCGTTAGAAACAAAAATGGTAATTTTAGATCGCATAGAAAATTGTGAAAGATATGCATCTATTGGAAAATATTTTAAACTTGGAGAATCTTCAGTAAAAGCGCAATTAAAATGAATGAGTCTCAAACAAGAAAATCTGTTATTTCTGGCTCACAACTGAGTTTAACATTGTCATCGAATTCTCGGGAATACGATCGTATTCTCATTAATATACAAGTGTGGACATATGTGGATGCATGTATGGAGATTTATGTATCCATGTATAGAAAAGCATTCATGTTTATGATAATGCACGAACATACATTAATCCTGTATGAATCCATATATGTGACAGCGCATAGAGAAAGGGACCTAAGGGTAAAAAAATCAATTTTTTTTTTGTGGACAACATTTGAACATCGAATGAGACCGATCCCATGCCCTCCTGACCTTAGGTCCCTTTCTATCCTTAGGTCCCTTTCTATCCTTAGGTCCCTTTCTATTTTGCGCGTCACATATGTAGATTTTTAGCCGGGATATTATTTTTTTATTGATTTTTTGTTTTTTTGGTATGTACTGTATGAATCAAGTGTTATTTTCATTTAAAAGTAAAAATAAATGAATAATTTTTTTAAAATTTTTTATTTTATAGAATTTTTTATGCGATTTTAGTTCAATTTTCTCATCTTATTTTAAAGTTATGCGGTTTTTGAAATATTCGGAACGCATCTCCCATTTTTGTATGGAAGTAGAGTTCTTTTTTATGCGGATTTTTTTTATGCGGTTTTTTCTGGAACGCATCTACCGCATAAAAAAAGACTTAAGTGTATATTTGTTCCTTTTACTTTTGCAAGGAGCATAGGGCCGCAACAAGATTATTATTTGCAAGGACAAAAATTTGTCGATTTTTCGATAGCTTTTGGCATGAGGGAAAAAAAGTTTGACTACGACATATCAAAAAAATCATTTTCGAGGCGCCCAAATTTCGCCACAAACTCGTCTAAAAACCCAAAAAAAAAACATTTTTTTCGAAAAAATGATGTCGCCATCGTTTTAAGCGTACAATTTTACCTTGGATAGGATATATTTAAAAAATTTTAAATCGGCGAATTTTTTTTAACAAATCAAATTTAAAAAACCTTAAAAATTAACGCGTAAAAAATATCGATTTTTCGACAAAAATTCGTCCAAAACCTCAAGAAAAACATTTTTTGGAAAAACTGCTATCGCCATCGTTTTTAGCGTACAAATGGCGTACAATTTCACCTTGGAAAGGTAATATTAAAAAAAAAATGAAATCAGCCGATTTTTTTTTATTACCTACTAAAAAAAACCTTAAAAATAAAAGGTGAGAAAAAGTTAAAAAATTGAAATTTGTCCGTCTCGAAAATGATTTTTTTTGATATGTTGTAGTGGAACTTTTTTTCTCATGCCAAAAGCTATCGAAAAATCGATGTATATACATACTTTATACAAGATGTGAACATATTTTACAAAACAGTGCACACGTTTATCAGAAAATTGTAAAACTAACTTAAAAATTATGTACACTAATAGAAAAAAGTCTGTTAAAAATTTATTTAAAACTACTAAAAATTAGTTAAAAATTATGCTGCAGAAAAAACTTCTAAAATTAGCAGATTAGTTTTGCTATATATTAGTAATATAGGAACAGCAAAAATAAAATTGTTAAATATACAGAATTTCAAATATATTTGAGCTAAATTTTTGTTAATGAAAAATAGCAAATTAACCTGTTAAAATCAGCAAAACATTTTACTAGCCTTAAAAATCACAAAAAAATTATAATTAGTTTTTTTTCGATTTTTTTTTTCTAAATGCAAATAAAAATCGAGCCTTTTGAAATTACAATTACAATTTTTTAGCAAAAATTTCTGCTGCTTTTAGCAGGATAGTTTGCTATTTGCATTCAACTAAATTTAGCTTAAAAATAGCAAAAAATTAGTAGATATAACAGTTTATTTTTGCTAATTTTAGTCTACTATTTTATATTTAGCAACATTTTCTGCAGATTTTACAGTGCAATTTGTTATTTTCAATTAACTAAAAATAAAAATAGCAGAAAAACTTACTAAAAATTAGGTAAAAAATTCTCAGTTTCTTAGAAATTTTTTTCTATAAAAAATCCTTTACATTCTGATGACTATTATTCACCAGTCATAGAAATAAATCTGTAAAAATAGCAGAAAAAGTTACTAAAAATTAGTTAAAAATTATGCAGCAGAAAAAACTGCTAAAATTAGCAGATTTTTTTCGTAAATACTAGTAAAATTTGAACAGCAAAAATAAAACTGTTAAATATACAGAATTTTAGTTATGTATATTTGAGCTAACGTTTAGTTAATTGAAAATAGCCTATTGTACTGTAAAATCTGCAGAAAATTTTCCTAAATATTCGTGGACTAAAAATAGCAAAATCAAACTGTTACAGAATTGTTGCTATTTTTGAGCTAAATTTAGTTGACTGTAAATAGCAGTCTATTCTGCTAAAATCAGCAGAAATATTTGCTAAAAAATTGTAAACTGCTGTTTTCAAAAGGCTCAATTTTAATTTGCATTTAAAACAAATCTAAAAAAAAAACTTCGAAAATTTTAAATTTTTTTGTGATTTTTTAGGCTACTAATTATTTAGCAAAATTTTTGCTGATTTTAGCAGGTTACTTTGCTATTTTCCATTAACAAAAATTTATCTCAAATATAACTAAAATTCTGTATATTTAAGTTTTAGTTTTGATGTTCTTATTTTACTAGCATTTAGCAAAAAAAACTGCTAATTTCTGCAGAATAATTTTTAACTAATTTTTAGTAACTTTTTCTGTTATTTTTACAGATTTATGGCTATGAGTGTATTTTAGAACCTGAGGGTGAAAAACAGTCATCAGAATGTAAAGGATTTTCTATAGCAAAAATTTCTAACTGAGAGTTTTCTAGGGAAAAAAAGTTTTTAGAAACTGAGAGAATTTCTATAGCAGTCTTTAGAATACAAGGAGTTTTAAAATTTTCTATAGGAAAAACCATCAGAAATTTTTCTATTGAAGAAAGTCTAAGGTACCGAATATTTTTGGGGATTTCTTTACGCTGTTTAAGATAGGGCGTCTCATTTTAACATATTCTTAACACTTTAAAAATATTATTGAAAACAAAAATTGTTATTGACCCACGTACTTTAAACAAGTTGTACACGTAATGATTAAAACAATCGTTGCCACATTTTGTTGCAATAACTACTACTTCATGATTAGATGTGGATAACGATGTTAAAGCCCAGCCTGTATATTAATGTAATTTAATTTGAAGTAAAGTTAGCATTTACACTTTGTAACCCATTTATTGGAATATAGTTACACTCAAGCAAATTAAATTAGTTTACGTGATCGATTTAGGAAAAAATATTTAATGGATTATGATAGCTGCCTAGGAAAAGTAGGAGAAAAACTTAATTGATGAAGGGATTTTTTTTTTATTTGTTTTAGTAAAAGTCTTTTACTTTTTGATAACACAAATTGCTATAAATACTTTGATCTAGATGTAGCAAACATTAGTACAATTTGGAGTTTCAACAGTAACTCACAAAAGGAAAAGTTTTAAAAGTTATCTAAATATTCAGTTAACAAATTACAAATAAAGCAATGGCAGGATATATGGTAGGAATCTAAAAAGTGATTTTCAGTTTTAATCTTTTTTAATAATTTTAATTCTTTAAATTTTAGAGCATTTTGATTTCAATCACATTGTTGGCCTTGTTGTCAAAGGTCCAAGGTGCTGAAGTGGTTACTAAACTTGTTAAGGAAGATAATTTGGAATCAATCAAAACTGTTCCTAAACGTAGTTTAGATGGCAGCTTTGGTGGCTTCGATGGTAGTTTTGGTAATAGTTTTGGTGGAGCTTCTTGGTCTCCAAATGGTTTGAAATTGAATGGATTTTCAAATGGATGGAATCCCTGGAATGCTCAGTAAGTTTATAAACAAAAACCTTATTTATATGATTACAATTTTATATCCCCATTTCCGGTAGCTCTTCCCGTTTTATTTCTGGTCCCTCACCTACAGAAGTAGCCAATGCTATTGCTGCCGCTAAACAGGCTTCTGCCAACGTCTTAATAGCCCAACAACAAATGCAAGCCGCTAAAGAAAATGTTTTAAATCAACAACGTATTGCTATGGAAAAAGAAGCTACCGCCACCATACTTACCCAAAAATCCGAAGCAGCTGCTGCCATACAACGTTCTGAGGCCGCATCTGCTGCTCAAGCTGTTTTACTGGCTCAGCAACGTTTGGCAGCCGCTAAGGCTTCTGTGGCTCATCAACAGCGTATTGCTTCGGCTAAAGAAGCTGAGGCCGCTACTGCTCTTCAACGTTCTGCTCACGCTGCCGCTGCTGAAATACAAAAAACTGAATATGAGGCCTCCAAATTGGGACAATTGGCTCGTAACAATAATGCTGGTGCTGCTCATCACTTGACATTGACCAAAGATGCTGCGTTTAGTCCTATAACTGCTGGTACTAATCATGCTCCCAATTTGGATTCCTATGGACCTTGGTCCGCGGCAGCAGCAGCTGCTGCTGGAGCTAAATCGGGTGGAGGTTCTGGTTGGTTATAAATATTTTGGAATGTTTTTATTTTTAAAATGTTGTTTATCATATTTCTTTTTAATTTTTAAATAAATGCAATTGATAAAAAGTAATCAAGAATATATTCAGTGAAATCAAGGCAGAGGTTCTGAAAAAGACTAATATGAAATTCCAGAATTTCTGAACGTATTGTTTGTTGATTTTATTGTAAGTTACTCCATTAACGGTGAACTACAATTGAAGATTTCATTAATATCACTATGCGACAGTCAAAATCGGGATGGGATGAAACCAACGGGAAATGTTATATCGGTCAAAAACAAGTTATACGTGTCCCGGCGTTTCGCTGGGTTACCTCTAGGAATCGAGATATATCTTTTTTTTTGACATAACTCGAGAACCACTAGTCCAATTTTGCTCAAACAATTTTAAAAAAATTAAAAATTACAATTCCTTTACTCTGTTCATATAACGTTTTTCTATATCTGTTCATATAACGTTTTTCTATATACTCAACAGTTTTGCCGGTAAAAATAAATGTTTGTTACCGCTACCATAAAAATCAATAACCTTTTGTTTATTTTGTTTATTACTTTTTTTTAATATTTTAGGCAAAAAATATTTTTTTCTTCATACATTTATTTTTACCGGCAAAACTGTTGAGTATATAGAAAAACGAACAATTAACGAAGATTAATTCACCATTGAAAACGCCGTCACCAATAATGAAGCTTTGCTTGCAATATTTCAAAAATAAAATGGCGTCTAGATAGTAGTCATATGCGATGCTTCCATTAATAATTTATAGAAGTGACAGCACAACAGCAACGCCTTCACAATGGAGGTTCAGCGAGATGAGGCCCCAACATGCGAGAAAATTAACGAATGCCGATAAACCAACACGTGCACAAAACAACCATTGCCGTTGAAATGGAATCGTAAACGATGTTTCCAAAGGAATTCGAACAGTTTGCATGTGGTTAGACTCCACAGTCTAACGACATGCTGAGACACGCTTTAGAGTATCGCAAAACAAAAACATTTAACAGTTATTCCCTATCAAAAAAAAAAAATTAATACAAATCACAAGATAATTTTCTTCTTCAGCTACTCACGGCTAACTCTTCTGAATGTATTACTAAAAACCATTTCCATTCTAGGTTATTCTACACTTTTTGTAAACAAATCTCAAATTCTGACAAAGCATATTTGGGTTTGTTGTAAAGTTATTGAGTATTTGGGTATTGAGTACATTAAAAAAAGTTTGACAGTTATTACATGACAGTTGTTTGTGTAGTAATCAGCAGTTGTTGTTTTTAACAGTAATTACTGTTGTGTTTCTACAGAAAAATGCTAAACAACTGTTATGACAGTTATTTAAGAAAACAACTAACGAAAAGTACTGTAATTTCGTAACAGTTGTTTAAAGAAGTTGTTTTTAATATCATAATAAACAACTACCAAAACAGTAAATTTTTTTTTATAAAGAGAAGCACCACTCAGGAAATTCTTCCTATTAATTAAAGTGCTGTTCCTTTGGAAAGGGGTTAGAGAAGAAGTTAAAGGTGGTGAAAGATGAAGGGCTTTAAATATGGCAACACTGTAATTGCGCGAGATGTTGAATTTTAGAACAGTTGTTGCGCGTCATCTGATGGTGAGTTGGCGAACTTTGTTGAAGCTTTTTAGTTCATAGTCCTGTTACATTATTTTACTTCGGTGGGGTTAAGTGCTATGGGAACACCGAAGGAGGACGCTGCGATATGTATGAGGGATAGAAAAAACTCATACATTTTACTATTTTTCATAAATTGATGTTGCCTTGGTTGGGGCTCGAACCCGCAACCTCACGTATAACAGTTCAACGTGCTTACAATTACACCACCATTTGTAGTAAAAATTTGTCGTTAATTCTACGACATTGGTAAGTTGTTTTTAATTTTTCAAAATAACTGCACAAAACAAATATTACTGAAATACGGTATTTTTGATTAATTACTTTTTTTAATAACTGTAAAAAATAGTTAGTCTATATTTTTTCATTCTAAAATAACTACAGAAACAATTAACATTAACTATTATTGCTACACAAATAACTGACATGAAGTTATTGTCAAATTTTTTGGAGTGCACCAAAATCTATTACGTCCCTGTATCAAAAAGCTGTCTCAATTTAAAGTTTTGTTTCTTTAGGAAAAAGTCTGCAGAATCTAAGTTTTACCATAGAAAAACGACTTGACAATATAGAGGTTTTCTGTACAAAGAAGTACCTACTCACGAGACGTAAAAGGTTTCCCATAGGAATAATTTATTAAAATCTTAAAATTTTTGGATAGGAAAAAGTCTAAATTTAAAGGATTTTCTATGGTAAAAACTCTACACAATCTTAAGGTATTTTTCTATAGGGATAGGCCTTCAGAATCTATAGGGTTTTTTATGCAAAAAAAAGTCCTAAGTCTAAGGTGGTGTTTCTAGATGACGTTGTTTTTCACACGAACGAAAATACAATAACAAAATACATGAAATACAAAAACAAAATACATGTTGTCACTCATTCGTGTGACAACGAACGTTTTCTAGAAACCCCATGTAAGTCTTTAAAAATATTTTAAAGAAAAAATCTTTAAAATATGGAAATTGCCTGTATCAAAATGTCTATACAATCTTGAGGCCTTTTTATACAGGAAAAAGTATTCAGAATCTAAAGGATTTTCTATAAGACAAAATTCTTAAAAACGTCTGCATAATCTTAATGCTGTAAAATTAAAAAGTGTCTCAAGGTTTTTGTACAGGAAAAAGCATTCAGTATGGGAAGGTTTTCCAGTATGAAAAAATGATCAGAATCTAAAGGTTTTTCTTTAGAAAAAAATCTTAAAATTGGGATAATTTTCTATTGAAAAATTATATTTTCAATATAAAGTTTTTTATAAAGAATCTTAAGGGTTTCCTATAGATAATCCTAAAAATATAAAGCTTTTTCTATACGATTTTTTTTTACAATAGATCAACACTCAGGGGATGCCCCCTACTAATGCAGTGCATTGTGTTGATATCGGGAAAATAGGTTATGGGAAGAAGGAAAGAGGGAGGAGTATCTGTGGACATTTGATTTAAATTTCCCTATTGGTAAGTATCTGGAAAAAACATCTGAGGGGGTTTAGTCCACATACAGGTGGTTCGACTAATGAACGAATTTTCCCTGTAATGCGTTGTGCGATGCACTGGGCAATCGACTACAAATGGATGAGATCTAATGGAAAGGCGTGTGATTCTAACAAAAACACGGGCCCTGGGAAAAGTTCACTTATACAAAAAAGTCTTAAGGAACTTAAGGGTTTTTTATACAAGAATCATTTTTCAGAATTAGAAAGATTTTCTCTATAAGAAAGTTTTAGGAACTAAGGGTTTTTTTTGGAAAATAAAGGGTTTTCTATAGGACAAAGTCTATATATAGAATGTAAAGATTTTTAATAGAAAAAATTATTCAAAATGTAAAGGGTTTGCGTAAGGGAAGTCTTTTAAGTTTATGGTTTTTCTATAGACAAAATTCCACAGAATATGGTAGAAAATATAATGGATAATAACTTCGGGCTCTGAGAAAGTTTTTACAAGCAATTAAATTTATAATTAATTTTTTTAATAATTCTTTTTTTATTAATTTTTGGTTCTAACATATTTTAATTTTTGGGAAATTTTTTTTATACTACAATTTTTTTTTTTTTGTCTCATTTTAAAATATAAATCACTTAGTTTTGATACAATAATATAAATCATATTTTTTTTTTTATTTTATCATAATCATAGATAATTTTCTTTATATTTTTTGAATATTTTAAATAATAATCCAAAAAATCTTATTTGAAATAATACAAAAACTGTAAGAAATACTTAAACGAAGGTCATGGGATGTTTTAAAATAATACCAAAAATATATGTAGAGAAATAGTATTTTTAATTTTAAATATATCATAATACATAGAGTAGAAAGAACAACTTGACAATTGTTTTCTTTGATATTGAAAAAAAAATTTGAAAATATTGTTAAACAAATCACTAACACTTTATTATTGTTTTCTTTTAATTAATATTTTAGTTAATGTTATAAATGAGTTGTTTGATTTAATGTTTTCAACATATAAATTTAATTTTTTCAAATTTTTTAAATAATCTGGGGTATTAATGATGATTTTGTTTAAAGAAATTTGTATCTTAAGGTGTTTGTGGGCGGGGTAGGTTGGCTTTATATTTTAATAATTTGGATTCTAATATGTTTCCGTATAAATTTTTGTGATTGAGTTGCGATTTTTGTTATAATGATTTTAAATATTATATTATTATGTTTTAATATAAACTTTTTTAATTTGTTTTAATTAAACAATTTATTTGATTTGCGTTTAACTACTTAACAGTAAATTAATTAATTCTTATTGATTTGTTTTTGTAATATTTTAAAAATATTTTTTTTTTTTTGGTTATTTTTTGTTGTTAATTTAGAATATGATTTTTGTTATTAAGCATAAGATTAGTTTTGTTAAAAAAAAAAAAAAAACAACAAAAATCTTTTAATATACGTAAAAAGAAGAAGAGAGAAAAATTACAATTAGATTAGAAATTTTAGAAATGACATCAGCATCTTTAAGTTTTAAAAATGAAAACAAAATTTGTTTTTAAAATCTTTGGAAAAAAATTACTTTAGAAACTGAAAAATCTTTACAGAGAATTTACATCAGGCTTTTCAAAAAATTGTTAACAGATAAATGTATATCGCAAAATTTTTTAAAAATATATTGCTTATCACTAAAATTTTGAAAGATGTTTTTTAATTTAAAATTTCGAAAAATATGTGAATTGAGAGAGACTTTAAAAATTTGTCTACAAATATTCTTTTTCGAATCTATGAAAATTTTTGACTAAAGAAAACGTTTATCAAAGAACCTTTAAACAATTTTCTCTAGAAAATATTCAAAAGACAAAATTCAATTCACAATTATTTGAACGGTTTTAAATCACATTGATATTTTTTGTAACATTTATTATGTTATAAAGTACATAATACATGTAAAAGTAGTTTAAAAAAATACTTAAAAATTATGAAATTAATAAACAAAGTAAAAAATTTAAAAAAAAAACTTGTTTATACATTAATAAATAATACAAAATTGTGTAAAAATTTTAAATATATTAAAAAACGAGGTGAGTAGTTAAAGAAATATATATAAAAAAAATAATCTCAGTGCAAATATATTTAAAAATTCAACGTAATAAATATACATAATACTTAAATAATAAAGTGAAATTATAGAGATTTATAAAAATAATAATATCAGGACAATGATAAACTAATGTTAGCAACAAAATGGCATATAACAATTGTTTTTGAGTAACTAATTAAAGAATTTATATAAAAACAGTTAAATTTCTAAAGAAAAACATACTCATAGTTAAAACAAACTGAAAATATATTTTTCAAGATTATAAAAAAATGTTTACAAAAAAAACTCTTTTAAGAAATATCCTGTTGTCAGAACTGGAAACACAATATTCGTGTCATCTGGAAAATAAATGAAATTTTTCGGCGAAATGCATTAAGCGATATATCTATATCCTGGGTCTGCTCGGAAATGCATCATTTTTCTGCGTCTGTTATTAGTTTGCGATGTTGCTGCAAATCACCTGATGCTTTAGCATCAAACTGTGGCCAGATTCTATAAGACGATAGACGATTAACGTTCACTTTTCGAAGTTTAATATCTACAAAATTATATCAAAATCTTAAAATATTAGGGGTTTTCATCAAGGTTGGCAACCAAAACGAATAACGGTATTGGTACACTAATAGAAAAAAGTCCGTAAAAAAATTAGTTAAAACTACTAGAAGTTAGTTAAAAATTATGCTGCAGAAAAAAACTGCTGAATTAGCAGATTATTTTTGCTATATATTAGTAATATAGGAACTGCAAAAATAAAACTGTTAAATATACAGAATTTTAGTTATATTTGAGCTAAATTTTTGTAAAAGGGGAATAGCAAATTAACCTGCTAAAATCAGCAAAAAATTTTGCTAAATAGTTAGTAGCCTAAAAATCAACCAAAAAATTTAAAATTTTCGAAGTTTTTTTCGATTTTTTTTTTTAAATGCAAATGAAAATCGAGCCTTTTGAAAACAGCAGTTTACAATTTTTTAGCAAATATTTCTGCTGATTTTAGCAGAATAGACTGGCTATTTGCATTCAACTAAATTTAGCGTAAAAATAGCAAAAATTTTGAATATATAACATTTTATTTTTGCTATTTTTAGTCTACAAATATTTAGCAAAATTTAGCTAAAAGTTAGCCTAAATATAACTAGAATTCTGTTAATTTAACAGATTTAATTTTGCTGTTTTCATTTTACTAGTATTTAGTAAAAAATCTGTTAATTTTACCAGTTTTTTCTGCAGCATCATTTTTAACTAATTTTTAGTAACTTTTTCTGCTATTTTTACAGATTTATTTCTATGAGTGTATTGGTATTGGTATCGATTTTTTGTTTGTTTCGGTATTGGTATTGGTAACGGTATTTTCTTTGTATCGGCATTGGTATTACCGATACCGAAACATCAATACCGGTACGCCGCTATTATTGAAGAATTGTGTTTTCACAATAAATTATGTGTTGTTGTAAAAAAACACAATGTTGCAAACCAAATTAAAAAAATAATAGCAATACGCCTGCTATAAATACGATTTTTATTTATCAAAAACACAGATAGAGTTCAAATAATTTTAAATTTTGTATAAACAAAATTTTTATTTTCTTGTGAAAAACGTAAAAAAAAATTATTTTATTAGAAACCGATTCACTACCGGTAATTAAGGGAAAGGGTTTTGGAATACCGGTATTTTTTTAAATTAGAGTTTCGGTATTGGTATCGGTTATCAATTTGAAAGGGTTTTGAAACGGTTAACGGTATTATAAAGGTATCGGTTGCCAACCTTGGTTTTCATATAAACGGTGTAATACTACGTTCACAGTACGATTGTTAAACACGTTTATGTAAAAGTTAAACATATCAGTTCACACTTAAAAATGAAGTGTTTAAGTTAAACATCTCGAACAGATGTTCCTTAACAATTGTAAAAAAAAAACAAAAATTTGACAAAATTTCCCAAAAAGTAGTTTTTTCTTCGGCCGTGGGCAATAATTAATAATTTTTGGCATTATCCAACGTTATAATTGCTATAAAAAGCGAAATAACATTATCCGCCCCAGTCGGAAACAAGATTTTTCAATTTTTAGTAAAGAGACAACTTCATGGCTATTTTTGGATTTTTCGTTCACCGGAGGCAAAGTTTAATTAATTGTTTTGTTCATCTATCACTTTAATAAGAAAAAACACATTTTAATTGGTTTTTATTTAAATTTAGTTTATTTTATTCAATTTTAATTTTTTTATTTTTCTTGTTGTGTCTTCTTCTGCTTCAAACTTGTCATTCAACACCAATTGATATCAATTTTATCGTGTTTAACAACGTGTTTAAAAATTAAACACGATAATTTATCGTGTTTAAGGGTAGGAAAAATGTACTGTAAAACATCTCACTTAAACATGTTTAACGCTTAAACACGTCAAATCGAGTTAAACACGTATATGTGAACGCCGTATAAACCTGGTATGTTTATGAGTTTAATGTCAAACTCCATACATAAAAAATATGGTTTGTATTTATACAATGTTTACAAGGAGTTTACGCGTTTATATGAATACCCCTATTGTAACAAATTTGGTAAAATACTAACATCTTGAAAATCGAAAAATGGACGATAATCGTCTATAAAAAATTTTTAAGTTTAATATCTACCATTTTAGACACAAATTTTACAATGTTGAAACAAACTTGGTAAAAGACAGCAATTGTGCATTATATACTTCAACATATTGTGACCAACATCGTTAAAATGTTAGAAACTTATCTTCGAAAAGTGGACGAAAATTGTAATTTTTTTTTTATAGAATCGCTAGCCTACTTTGGTACATACATTTTCAGACATCTAACAATAGGTCCATTCGATTAATGTATAATTTGTACGTTGGCGTTCGTTACCACAAATACTCAGTAAACAGAAATCAAAAAGAGAGAATAAAGTGACAGTTCAGTGATGAGAGTTTCTAAGTCTTCTTCTTTTTCTTGCAAATTTTTACTGGACAATTTTTTGTCAGTAAGAATTTGCAAACAGAAAAAACATATGTTTTGAAAACATATGTTTACTTATTGTAAATAAAAAAAAAATAATTTTGAAAATTATGTTACTTTATGGAAATATAAAGCAGTAAAACTTTCAAAATAAATTATGGAAAAGATAAGAAAATCGCCTAGCAAATTTCTGCTTAAGATTTAATATCAAAAATCTCTTCTCCACAGCGACCAGTTAAAATTTATTTGTATATTTGGTGTTGTAATCAGCTGTGTCTACAAACTTGCAAATTGTTGCAAATTTCTTGTTCGCGTACATGTTTGGGAAAAATTTATTTTGGGAGTAAATCTTGTCTTACTCTCTGTAAGTTTGTACTGGGTAATTCTTACTGGAATTAACTGAGAAAAGTTATCGAATGGACCTAATTACAGTGTTGCCAGCTGATGCCCTATTCTGTTCAAGAGAGCGAAAAAATTTCAGTATGTTTTGAGCCTTGAAACCACAGAACATACACAGAAACTTAAGTTAACTATATTTGTTGTTTTTCCCAATATGGAGGTCAAATGCTTCTTGTTATTAGATTGTTGTTGTTTGACATTAGTTAGAATGAATCGGCACGAAAATGCTATCGTGTTGTTGCTGTTTTCTTATGTATTTTGTAAACGTCAAAACTTAAACCGCTTGCTGTCAATAATATCCCAGTAGCAAATGGTCGAACTAGTTCTAAAAAGTACTAGTTTTTTGACTAGTATTACGAAACTAGTTCTCAAAATAATCATTTTGAACCAGTTGTGTACTAGTTAAACCCCATCTATGTGGGAACTGTTTAAAAAATTACACAAATTAAAATACGAGATTTGAAATTCTTATTTTATTTACATTTGTTTTTAATAAAAAAAAATCAAAGTTTGGAAATAAATACTTAAATTAAATTGTGAATTAAATTTAGGTGCAAATCAACTGGTAAAGTACTGGTGCCAAAGATTCACTCCAGAGCTAGATTGATAAATTTCTCATAAGTACCAATAAAGCTTTCTATTTTTCTTCCTAAAACAATAATTTTGAACCATTTGTGTACTTACTGTTTTTATTGAAAGTATGCAGAGACTCTTTCAAAAGATTGAACTTCACCCTTTCGACCCAAATAAATATTATTCGTTAATTTCATGGCTTTGTAGCACCCCCTAACGGAGATATTTGGAATTAAAGTTCAAACATTAACATGCTACCGGACCCCAACGGATTAAGACTTTTTTTTAATTTTAATTTTATATTTTTGATATAATATAGTCTGAGTTTTCAAATAAACACTAACGGGGGGTCTCATACTGGAAATTTAAACTTTAGTTAATCCAAAAATTTGTTGTTGTTTTGTGTACATTTTTTTTGACATTTTCTTTTGTTTATAGTTAAGTTAAAATTAAACCTACAGTATGAAACCCATCTTAACATTTTTTATTGCGATTAGAAATCGTAAACATAAAATATTTTAAATTCCGTTAGGTAAGAGGAAAATATCGGTCTAATCTACGTTTCATCAAAGAAAAATCTTTGGTTTTTATCTACATAATTCAGGTCTTAATCAACTAGTTTAGTACTATTTGCAAAGAGTCACTTCAGAACTGGTTCCGCGAGTGTTACATTAGCACCAGTTTTGCACCCTATTTTTCGTCCTTAAATTATAATTTTCAAACTAGTTCTACAACTAGTACCAAAGTGGGAGTTAGGCGATAATTGCCCCCATTCCTATGACATCTCCATGTTAAATTCTACAGTTGTTTGTATGGGGAGGCGGTAGAACTCGTACTAGTTGCCTGGTTCAAATAAACTAGTACATAATTGGTTTTGAACTAGTATTTTTTGCTACTGGGATGTGTATATGATCAATGCAACCATGTTATTCTACTATGTCCCGTGCTTGAAACTATAAAAAAAAGTTGTAGAAATAACAAATTTTGCAGTCACGCGAGTATGAAATCGTAAAAGAGCTCATTAGATTAGTGACACTTAAATGTCAAGTGGTGGCCAATAAATTAGAAACGATTCAAGTTTTTCCTAATTTTTTTCTCGTTGCCTTTATTTTTAAAGATCAAAATAGTGGCTAAATTTACTCCTAAAGGCGAGGAGATGGTTCAAAAAATTGTACAGAATTTTAATGTAATGTTTGTTTTTTTATTTTGTCACTTATTTTAAGTGGGCGTGGCTTTTAACGAAAAATTAGCCATATCTACCTTTTATATATATATTTAATATATAGCTACTTTATATGCAGTGAAAAAGGCATTCTTGAAGAATGCATTCGGTTTTTTTTGCTGGGTAACTAATGTTCTCAGCAATCAAATAGCTTCACTTAAAACATCAGTTACATCTCATTTTGAAGCTCCAAAATTTACAACAATTCTGAAGATTCTGATGATGAAATACCACTAAGCAAACGACTTAGAGATCGTACTTTAATATCAAATCCGAGGTATGATGATTTTATA
Organism: Leucophora obtusa; assembly: GCA_949987735.1. Lineage (NCBI taxonomy): Eukaryota > Metazoa > Arthropoda > Insecta > Diptera > Anthomyiidae > Leucophora > Leucophora obtusa. The sequence goes on along the minus strand of OX465295.1, from coordinate 323,998,562 downwards.
ATGATGGCTCAAGATATTTTGTCTCCAATTCCAACTCCAACAACATACAATGAAGCTATACAAAGTAATCAGAAGGTGGAATGGAGAAGTGCCATGCAGTCTGAAATAAGTTCGTTATTAGATAATAACACATGGGTTCTGGCAAACTCTCCTAAAGGATCCAAAGCACTTCCAGGTAGAAGGGGTTTTCCGAATAAAAGTTAATCCAGATAGAAGTATCGATAAATATAAGGCTAGACTAGTTATAAAGGGAATTTCCCAGAAGAAAGTTGTGGATTATGATCAGATTTTTAGTCCGGTCGCAAAGATGACAACAATAAGGTCACTTTTAAGTATAGCGGCAAGTGAAGAACTTCACTTAGCGCAGTTTGATGTTTCAACTGCTTTTCTCTATGGCGAATTAGATGAAATTATTTACATGAAACAACCTGAAGGTTTTGATGATGGGTCTGGAAGAGTTTGTCAGCTTAAGAGAAGTTTGTATGGACTAAAGCAAGCACCTAGATGTTGGAACAAACGAATGGGAAATTTTCTGGTGAAAAATCTTGGTCTAAAAGCAAACACTGCTGATCCATGTCTTTTTATAAGGGAGAAAAATGGTAAGAAACTAGTTCTTGCACTTTACGTAGATGATGGTCTAGTTGCTGCATCAGACAAAAATGAACTTCACATATTTTTAAATGAATTGAAGACTGAATTTCAAATTGTGGTCAAAGATGTAAGCTTCTTTCTTGATTTAGAGATAGAGAAGAAAGAAAATGGCATAAAGATATATCAAAAATCATATGCCAATAAAGTTTTACAAAAGTTAATTTTTTCTGAATGTAAGTCCATATCAACCCCAATGGATAAAGTCACAGAAACCTCAAAACTAGGGCAAGAAGAAGAATTTCCCTATAGACAAGCAGTTGGTGCATTAATGTATTCGACTTAATTTGTGTTAAATTCCAAACAAGGGAAAGTGTTGTAATTATTGTTTGGAACTTAACTTTACTTGTTTATTATAACGGTGGGTCTCATACTGCAGGTTTAAACTTAGGTTAATAGTTAACCCAAAAATATGTTGTGTGTACATGTGTACATTTTTTGACATTTTCTTTTGTGTTTAGTTAAGTTAAAGTTAAACCTACAGTATGAGACCCACCGTAAATGTCTTTTATGATCAAGTTGTATTATTAATTAAAATGGTAATGTACTTCATTTGTTTTGTCACTTTAATAAAATAATTTACTTCAATACCTCCCCGTTCGACTGAATCGGCAGGACTTTAGACGTTTTCATGACTTTCAAGAGATCACCATTAGACGCCAACACACTGTCAATATCGAATACCCAAAAAGCATTGCACAGTATGGCTTTCTCGGAAACCATCAGTAGTTATTGAAGCAATCGAGCCCTGAATAAACACGCCCTCGATCTCGGATAGTTAAAGCCAATTGCCCAGGCTAACAAGGGCATAGATTAAATAGATCTCTTACTCTTTGATATTCGCTGTCAGTCCACATATGTCATGAGTATGTGTTGGACATACGTCCTATACCTATATGAAAAATATTTGAATGTGGAAGGCCATTAAAAGGCCATCTCTGGCCCAATTTTTTTTTTTTTTTTTTTTTTTATTAATTCTTCAATTACATAACCGAGCCCTTAGGGCCTTATATGGTTAATTAAAGCTACTAACTAAATAACAAACTTCTATATAAATTTTATAGCTTGTTAGAGCAGTGTCCTCAACAAATACCGTGAAGAAATAATTCTTGGCACACTGAATCAGTATAAAGTCTGTCATCAAGGCCCTCACCTATCCCACTGTCCGAGCAGGCTGACTGACCTACGTCCCATTGATTTATGGCTCAGTCCGACTGAGGTCGCCCAATTTCTCAGCCTCCCTACCACCAGCGAACCATAGCACACAATATTTTTTTTTTACTATATATACACCAACACTCAAGAGATGCCCCCTACTAATGTAGAGCATTGTGTTGATATCAGGAAAATAACTTATGGGAAGGAGAAAAGAGACTTGGACATTTCATCTAATTACTCCACTTTGTAAGTATCTGGAAAGATAACTGTGTGGAGTTTATTCCACATAGGGGTGCTTTGACTAATGAACGAGTTTTCCCTGTAATACGTTGTGTGTTCCAGGGGGCAAATCGACTACAAACGGATGAGATCTACAGGGACCAGAATGTGTTCCGAATGCAAACACGGCCCCAGATATAAGTTCACTTATCTCAGCACAATACTTCCCATGATAATATCGATAGAACAGTGTTACACAACCCACATTCCAACGATGCACCAATGAAGCAAAAGAGCTGGATGCGCTAACGTTATTGATGAGCGGCAACGCTCACCGTCGTGCAGCTCCAAAATAGACTTTGTCCATATATATGGCAGGAATCTGAAATGTTAAAAAAATTTAACGTTTTGTGCTGTTGCATATAAGATATAAATGATTTTAGTTTTTTGTAAAATGCGAAATTGATATTTTTTCTAAATATATTTTTTCTGCCAAATTTCAAGAACACTGCTGTGCATCCGATACGAATTTATGATTAGTTTGCGAAGTTGATGAAAATCAGCTGTTGCTTTTGCATCAGACATTTTTCTTATGTGTGTTTTACATTAGTTTGTGCATCATTTGCTTTGATAATACATTTTCGATTATCTGCTTCGCATTTTACGAACGCGCTGCGAATCGTATGCAAAACAGTGGTGCATCTCCGAACAGGCCCCCTTTATCCATTTCAACAAAATTGGTTTCGGCAAAAAAAAAATATGACCCCCTCTGGAAATAAAGAAGAAAAAAACCTAAATTAATTTTGGTAGGGGCTCGGCCCCGGGAGGCCCGTGGTGGGCAAAAAACGGGGGGACATAGTAACATGCAAGTGTTAATTAAAGGAAATTGTCTCACGATTCCAAAAATGTAATTTTTGTAGCCCTAACTAGAGCTATTTTTCGACCAATAGGGGGGTCGAAAAAAGTAAAATATTAATATGAATGAAAATGTTACTCAAATGAAAGGAAATTTTCTCACAATTTCAAAAATGAGGTTTTTTTACTAATCCGTTGGACGTGAGTCGAATTAGAGGCATTTTGTTAAATTTTAGACCTTCGAAAAATTAAAAAAGTCTAAAATCACATTATTTTAGTTTTGGTAAAACCCTGTAAATGTCCATTTTTTGTTGTTAATTTGGAAAATTTGGAACACAAAAGGCAGTTGGAAGTGGAAAGGACAAAAGGAGTCAACTTTTTATTGATGAGAAATGCAATTTCAGAACTGATATAGTTGAATTTTTTTTTTTATGCAAATGTCTAAATTTTTAATGCGTTTATCGATTATTGAAAAAAAATAGTTTTTAAAGTCGTGGGGGGACATTTTCTATCATTTGAGTACCATTTTACCATACAAAAAAATTTCATCATTTTCAGTCCCCCCTCTTAAGGGACTAAAATGGCTCTAGTTAGGGCTACGTTTTATGGATAAAAAAAAATAACATTTTTGAAATCGTAAGACAATTTCCTTTAATTTGAGTACCCACACTTACATGTTACTATGTCCCCCCGTTTTTTGCCCACCACGGGCCTCCTGGGGCCGAGCCCCTCCCAAAATTAATTTCGGTTTTTTTCTTTTTTAATTCCAGAGGGGGTCATATTTCTTTTATATTTTTTGACGAAACCCCATAAACTGCAGATTAGCCTCCATTTCCATCTATTTTTCGTAGAATGTTTTTGCAGTATTTTTTAATGGTAGTTCTTAAAAATCTTAAATAGAAAACCTTCAAAACCTTTTAAAATTCCTCAATTTAACAAAAGTTATATGTAGCCACGAGTTGTAAATATAATTAATATAATAAATTTTCAACTTATAAAAAAACTGGTGTTATTGGTTATTCACTGTTTTTGTATATAATTTGTATGAACGACTAGATTTTAAAATATATTTAAAAAAGGAAGCCTAAGAAGCGTGTATAAGAGAAAAAAAATTTAGTAAAACTAGAAAAAAATGTTCAACCGTAAAAATTTTGTAGAAAGTGTAAAAATGTCGAAGTTTCTCTATAGCTTTACCAAATATACTCTCTCCCATACATGTTTCCTAACATAGAATCGACATAGAATATCAATTTGGAATTGTTTATAATTAAAGACAGGAAATAAGGAAATAGGGAGATGAAGGAATATAGATGGAGACAAAGAGAAGGAGATAGCGTTTGTTTGTGATTAAAGTGTAGTGGAAATATTACATATTATTTTGTAATGATATTTTTTAAAATACCTATGTAAAGATATATGTATATAAATGGAAATATATAGATGTATATATATGAATATAGATTAAAGTAGTTTGATTTTTTTGTTTTTAGAATTGTTCGATAATGACTTAAGTGGTTATAATTTAAAAATCATAACATTATGGGATTTGTTGTGATTTCTTGTTTTTGTAACACATAAAAAGTGTTAGTTTTTATAAAATAATTCTTTCTTTTGTTTTTTTATCTAATAAAAAGTTAATAAAAAAGCAATTTACCATTATATAACATTATTTCTTAGAGAGTGTTTGTCTTTCTTAAACTGTTGTTCCATAGGGATTAAACACAGCTCTTGAACTGTCGGTATCTAAGGATATATCCTCAGGACTGGCTAAATCTACACGTACATTCGAGTTGGTACGTCTACGGGCAGTTTGTGCTGCACCCCAATTACTTAGGGTCCAATGGAAACCAGAACTGGGCGGTTGTTCCTCGGCAACTTTAACTTGAGTGCAAACCTGTGGAAGGAGAAATTTTAATTTATATTATACGCTGTTATACAGAAAAATTTTTTATTATTTACTTCTCTGTTTACACAAGGCAATGTTTCGGTGTTTCCATTTCCAATACCAGATCCGGATCCAGTGGCTGATCCCGATTCTCTTGTACTTCCCAAACTACTGCTGGATGCCAGCGAATCATTACTAGATTCTGTAATAGCTCCACGATAACGTGAAACCGATTGAGCTACAGCCTAGAATAGCAATTAAGAAATGGTTAAACACAGCTATGAAAATTCAACTCAGACATTTTATTTTTTAATTAAAAAAAATATTTTTCAAAGATTTATTTTAGAATCTTTAAAAATTGTTACATATAAATTTCATTTTAATGTAAAAGCAAAATTATTTGCAAAAAAATGATTTTAAAATCTTCGAAAATTTTTGTTTGACAGATTTTTTTAGGATCTAGAAAAATCAAAAATTATTCAAACATTTTTCTATCGTTGATGCAGTTAACGTTCTATAGAAAATTAATTGCAAAATAATAGATAATTTTTTTGTAAAATATGTTTAATTTCAAAATTTCTAAAAGGTTTTGAATATTAAAATTCATCAGTATTTGTAAAATTTTCTGTGCACAATATATTTCAGAATCTACGAAAATTTTCTGTAGAAAACTGATATAAGAATATTCAACATCCGTGCTTTAACAGAAAATTCGAAAAAAATTTTTTCTCAGTATCTTTAAAATATTCTTATACAAATTGTGATTAGGACTTTCGATTCAAAATTTGTTCCAACTTAAACGCCCTAGATCGTTCATGATTTCTTTTTTTTTCGAATTAAAATCATAACTTTACTTACCATTGCATCACCACTCTGACAATCTTCTATTGATTTTAAAATTTCCCAAACCAATTCTGAATCCATTGGTATGGGATGTTCAGCATCACGATTGTAAATACTAATCGCTATATGTACGGGATGAGGTACCGGTAAAGGTATTAATAACTTTTCAGACAAACTCTTATCATCGGATTTCTTTTTCCAGGGGCGCCAAGGTTTATGACAATCCGGAGTTTTCGTTTGCTGGGCAGCACGATGGGCACGAACGCGAGGTGTGGTTAAACCAACAGAAATGTCCCTACAAAAAACAAGTGTTTTAATTATTCAAATATGTTACGTTTAAAAAAATTTCTTACCTTTTCTCAGGTTTTCTAAAAGTTAAAGTTATCCTGGATCTAGGATTAAAGGCGGTTACCTCCAAGAAAGGTAAATGTACTTGAACATTGCCTCGTGGGGCATAAACATTACCCAATAGATCTAAGCCTTTGGAGCCAATAACATCTGTGGCATTTTGCACCATTTCGGTATAACGTGTTAAATCCAAAGTGGCATGTGGTTCCAATTTAAAATGGGTATCATTTTCCATGAGTGGTGTTAGAAAATCTAAACTAAAGATTTCTGTATAGATTAAACCTGCTAAACCAGGCCAATCATTGACAGTTAAACCCTTGAAAAACAAATAGAAATAGAAACAAAATGATGGTATTAAAAGTTTTTGAATGAATTTTACCTTATTATCCCAAAACTCTTCTTCGCTTATGGATAATCGGGCTATAATATGAGACGGATAATATTTCTCCAATATATGGGCGGCAAGTTGTATGGCAATCTATAGGAAAATGTTGAATACAACTTAAAAATATTCTTTTCTGTTGTCCAATTCATCTCTATAACCCACCTTTAGTTCCTTGGTATTCAGTTTTATTCTCGTTTTCACTTGTGTAGTTAAGGCCGTTTGCAGTTCTCGTCTTCTTTTTTCCAATTTTTCATGCAATGTTGTCATTAAATCCTGTGCTTCACGATCCAGGCCCAAATATGGACCAGTTTTAGATAGTTGGGCCGAAAAGGGTCCAAAACATGCCTCCACAAATTGTGAAAAATCTTTTTGTGGTTGCAATATAATACGTTCCATAGCATGCTGGTAGGCCTGTAATTCATCTAGTTCCATTTTAGCTTCAAAAGCTGCCAAAGCTTGTTCTGGTTTAATGATAAAATAATAATCGAGCGCTAATCCTGGTCCGGCTATACGTTTAACAGCCAAGCTATCGGAAGCTGGTATACGACCACATTTCTTAATGAAGAGATGAAAGGTAAGAGAATCCCAGAGTAGGCGCAATGAATAACGAATTACACCAACTATAAAGTGATAAAATATAGTTTAAAATTTTATAGATAAACTGATTTTTATTGTTCGACTTTAGGTCCATCAGAATTAAAATCAGATTGAATTATAAAAGGTCAACTATAAAAATTCCATTTAAAGATAAAAGTAAAAATTTCATGTCAGAATCTAAAAAAAATTTCTCTACAGATAACAGAAATTATATTAAATCGAAAAATCGAACTTAATGTAAAAATCGATGAATCCATAATTTAGAATCTTATGGGGTTCAGGATTATTCATTTTATTAAATATTTTTTTGATATGTAATAAAATCGACTTCAGGGAGATCAGAATCAAAAATCAGATTGAATTATAAAAGGTCAACTATAAAAATTCTTTTTAAAGACAAAAGTAAAAATTTCCTGTCAGAATCTAAAGAATATTCTCTACAGATAAAAGAAATTATATTAAATATTCGAAAAATCGATATTAATGTAAAAATCGATAACTTAATAATCGATGAATTCATAATTTAGAATCTTCCAGAAAATTTAAAGAAAAAAATGTAATTCCTTTAATGCAATTAATGTATATAACGATAAAAATAAATTTAAAAAAAACTAATAATGTTTAATAACGTTCCTAGACGAGAACAAGAAATTCTCATTGAGTTTGTAATTTAACTTAACAAATATTTCTAGAAATTCTAAAAACGTCGTCCCCTGACGATTTCCTTAGGCAAGAATGAAATCCGGATAGGGATATGCCTTCAACGGATTATTTTTCACAATTTGTTAAATACGTTTGGGTTTTTAGCACATTTAATTCCTTTAACGCAATTAATGTATATCCCGATAAAAATAAATTTAAAAAAAGAAAAAATAGTAATTTCATGTCAGTATTATCTATTTTATTAAATATTTTTTTTGATATGTAATAAAATCTTAGTATTTACATGCAAAAGTATTAAAAAAAAACTCAATTCAAAATCGTCGAAAATTTTTCTACAGAAATAAGAATCTTCTAAATGTTTTTTAAAGGTTGTTTTTTTTATAGGTGTAGAACTTTAAATTGAAATAAAATAACGAAATTACATAATTTCAAACTGAAAACTGACTATTAGAAAGCTAATTTTGTGCAATGTTGGGCATATGGCCACCGACCACTTTTTCAAGCAATGGGAGTAGTATCGGCAATGGTGCGCACAATGTTGTCTTCCGGCGTGCAAAGTTTACCTTTTGTTCGCATAAACCAATGACTTCACGTAACCCCAAAGAATATAATCTAGAGGCATTAAACGCATGATCTCGGAGGCAAATCGACTGGCCGATTTCGAGAAATAACGCGTTCACAAAATGTTTTCTTCAATAAGTCGATTGTTAGACGAGTTGTTGGCATGTGGCGCCGTCCTGTTGGAAAATCATATCTTCAGTCAACATTCCATTCAATTGGGCCACGAAACAACTGGCAATCATGGCTCAATAGCGCTCGCCATTGACGGTAACGTTCTCGCCGTTCTCATTTTTGAAAAAAGACCAACGACACACCAAATAATGAGTTTTTGAGGATGTAATGGTGCCTCGTGAATCTCTCGTGGATTCTTTTCACTCCGAGTAATGTAATTCTGCTTAATGACATGCCCATTGAGCCAAAAATGAGCACCACCACTAAACAGAATATTGTGATAAAACAGTGAGTTGGCTTCCAGTTGATTTTGTTCAGCTGGATCTAATAAAGTCGTATGCCGAGATCTTTATGTAAAATTTTCCATAAAGTTGATGCACACAGCTCCAATTGCAACGCGAGTTGGGGAATTGACTCATTTGGGTCCTAAAGTGGTCTTGGCGATGCCCAGTTCTTGAGAACCCCGCGGAATCGACTGATTTGGATCGTTTGCTACGGGCGCCTGAACGGCAGCGATATTTTCGTCACTTTGACCAACTCGTTGTCTCACTGGCACGGCAGCATCACACAATGAATATGTAGACTCAAATTTTTGCACTAAACTTGTTATTGCTTTTCTACTAGGGCGAGAATAACGACCGAAAATTGGAGTTAACGCTCTTAAAGTTGCTGTCACCGACTCTGAATTTCGGTAGTACATTTTGCATACGTTGTTCGTTCGTGTACTTTACCATAATGAAAATCTTGAGTTTACTGAAAAAAAGGAAAGTAACAGTTAGATGATCAGTGAAATAGTGCGTTCACAAATTAAATTCAAAGTTGGTACTTGACAACTTTGCAAAACCCTATACTAGTAAAATAAGAACAGCAAAGTTGAAACTGTTAAATTTACAGTATTTTAGTAATATTTGAGTTAATTTTTAGTTAATTGAAAATAGCAAATTGTACTGTAGTCTGCAGAAAATTTTGCGTAATATTAGTAGACAATAGCAAAAATAAAGTGTTATATCTACAAAATTTTTGCTATTTTTAAGCTAAATGTAGTTGAATGCAAATAGCAGTCTATTCTGTTACAATCAGCATAAATATTTGCTAAAAATTGTAAACTGCTGTTTTAAAAAGGCTCGATTTTTATTTGAATTTAAAAAAAAATTGAAAAAAAACTTAAAATTTTTATTGCTTTTTTAGACTAATAATTATTTAGCGAAATTGTTTGCTGATTTTAGCAGGTTAATTTGCTATTTTCCACTAACAAAAATTTAGGTCAAATATAACTAAAATTTTTTAACAGTTTTATTTTTGCTGTTGCTATATTACTAGTATATAGGAAAAATAATCTGCTAATTTAGCAGTTTTTTTCTGCAGCATTATTTTTAACTAATGAAAAATGATGCTGCATTAACTAAATTTTTTACGGACTTTTTTCTATTAGTGTGCGCTCTACAGCAGCAACTGTTTCTTCGGTGCGCACTGCACGACATCTCCGCGGATGCGTATTATCATTTAGAGTAGAGATGAGCGATCCGGTGATTTTTGAATAACACTGCTACCAGTGATCGTGAATTTCAAATCACCGTTCTTTTAAACAGTGACTGTGATCACGGGTTTGTAAGAGAGATGGGCGATCCGGCGATTTTTCAGTAACATTGTTCTCAGTAAATGTGATTTGCAAATCGTTGTACTTTTAAACTGTGATCGTAATCACGGTTTTTCTATGGAAAAGACTGCGATTTTCTGATAAATAAACGAAATAATATTTATGGCGAGTTTTTAAGATGTCAGTTAAACTTGGTTTAGTTAAACCGAAAACGAATTTTGTCAGCCATTTCAAAGTTTATTAACAAAAATTTGCCGGAAAAACTTTTCTTCAGTATAATTTATTTCTTTATTGAAATAAAACAAAATAAACCACATTTTAAAAGCAGTATTCCAGTTACAAACTGCGTTAAACTAAGTTTAAAGATAATCCACTTCCTAAAAACTGGGCCTTAAAAGAAGAATAGTTGCGACCGGTAACAAAGACATGATAGAAGGAGACATTTTATTCAGAAGAGTGTGAAAGCAAGTCACTGTTATTGAAAAAAAAAACATGTATTACTGTGCACAATGAAGTTTGCAAGAAAGAATATTACAAAAATATTAAAAGAACGACATTCCGAGTAACTGCGACTTGAAATATTTGATCACTGCCGTTACCAGTGATTTATCAATAACTGTGATTAAATCACCGCTATGAAAATATCGCTCATCTCTAATTTAGAGTATACGTGTAACGAAAACGATCCAAGGTTAGTCAAATGGTTGGACGATTATGTCGAGCCCGATTTTCAAAATAAATTTGCACAATTTGCAAGCGTTGTTCTAGCTTTACTCTGTCCATGAAGAAATGTCAAACCAAACTGAGCACAATTTACAATAGCGTTGCCAGATCTGACCAATTTTTGACCGTTTAATCGTTATCGGAAAATGGTACCTCTAAAAAAACACCCTTTTGTAAATAGTTTTAAGAAAATTATTTTAAAAATACATTTTTGATTTTCGAGTTATTATTTTATTAAAATCTAAAAAAACCGCCTCCGAATTTAATTTTTTTTTTCAAGTATTTTTTTTGGAACTTCGGAAATTTCAATACAAAATATTGTTACGAAATTAGGTTAGTCTAATATAGAAAGTTCTGCAATTTTGTAAGAAATATACCCAAGAGACGGGGTTTACGAAATACGTCAATCTGGTAGCACCACATTTAAGTACAATGTTAGTACTCAAGGTGAGTTCGGAATTCCTTACCTAGTGTGTTCAAATGCAATGAAATGTGCAAAGAAATTTGAAAATAACACACAAAACAAAATTTTCAAATTTCTTTGCACACACAAAACAAAATTTTCAAATTTCTTTGCACATTTCATTGCATTTGAAGACACTAGGTTACCACAACGGAAGTAAAAATATATAAGGCTGCCATATGTAATTTAGTTAGTCAGTCGATTATTAGCGATTGTGTAATTAAGTTGGTCTTTAATAAATCAAATCACTAGAGTTCATGTGTGTGTAATACAGCGTAAAGCACTTGTAAACAAGTGTAAAGCTAAATTAAACTAAAGAGAGTGTAAAATAAGCTCAATCAAACAAAGTGTAAGTTATTTTATTTAATAAAGAGCACCAAACCGGTTTAGCTAAAAAAGATAAATGAACGTTTTTATAAAGTAAGACGTAACAATTGGTGTCAGCGTTGGGAGTGGTTATTTTGATTGCAATAGAAAAGAACTCGGTTAAGGAAATAAATCAACGTTTTTAAAAGGTAAAAACGTAACAATATTTTCAATATCTTAGTCTCAAAATATTATAAAAATGTATCCCAAAATATTCCAAAATTTTCTACAGAAATAAGAACATTCGAAAAAGTTGTTTTTTTTAAGAATTTTCAAAACAATCATTTTGAAAAAAATCATTTCCGAATTTCGAAATGAAATTCGAAATTTTTGAAAAATGTCAAAAAAATCTCCGAGAAAACTTTGAGTATTTTTTTAATTTTTTTAAAAACTACAAAAAAAAATTCGATAAATGATTTTTTTTTAGAATCACTATGGTGTCTATTCCTCGTTGTTATTCGTTATGACTGTTATAAGACTATAAGTCACAACTTTCCATACAAAACCACAATATAATTTAAAAAATTCAAATTTTATATGCCAATGTTATGATTGTGTCGATAGCAGATCTTATTTTTTTTTAAATTTCAAACAAAAATTTGAATAAATTAAATTTATTCTGAATTTTCAACAACAAACACAAGGGAAATACAGTCACAACTAAGAGTCACAGACTTTTCGTAGGAATAGACACGTATGTTTGTTATAAAATTTATTCCAGAATCTTCGAAAATGCCAGAATATCTGGGAAATGTAAAATTTTGTAAATACAATTTATTTTCAAATTTTCAAAAAAAATTTTTGAATATTTAACAGTTTGTCTCAGAATATTAAGGCACATCTTATACGAGATAGAAAACTCGCGAGACTTAACATTATTGAATATTTAAGTTTATTCAAAGCATCTTTTGGTATTTGAAGAAAAAATTATTCTTTAAAATATTGTACAACAATTTTAATAAAAACAAATACTTGACAACTACAGATGATACTTTTACGATAAAAGTTAGTGCCAACAATATTAGAGATGATAAATTTAACGCAAACTCTACGAGATTTCTACGCAGTGTAGATGTGCCCTTAGAAAAAATCATCTTAATATCTTCAAAATTTTTCTAAGAAAGTCAATATAAATAATATTTTCTATCTTATTTTTAATAGAATTTATCTGATTTTTTTTATTAAATTCACTTTGAAATCCAAAAAAAAATTTTATTTTATAGAATTTTTAAATTTTGTATTTTTTTTTTTTTTTAACTCTGGAAAAAGGTATTTTAGAACATTTTTATCTTAATTATCTAGCGGGGAACTTTCGAAGATTTTTTTTTTTTTTAAACTTTCCAAATTCATTTTGAAGATTTATCAATGATTTCGACATTTTCGAAAAATTTTCAAAGACGTCAGTTAAATAAATAAATTTACATATCGTCGGTTTGCCTGCAAGTAGTGCTATGTGTTTTTAATAGATTTTCAGGAGAGCGAAAAAACTGTTAAAATATGGCCTTTTAAGATATTTTATTGACATCATATGCCTTAATGATGATTTTAGTAAATGAGGTCGTGAATCATTAAGACACAAGATGCCAATAAAATATCTTAAAAGGCTATTTTTAACACAAATGAATATGTAGACTCAAATCCTTACTCTTTCCAAAAAACTAATTACAAAATTATATAAATTATAATGAAAAAATTGAATTCTGGCATGCGACGAACAGAAATATTGATTATGTCAATAATTATAAATTCGGAGGTGAGTTTCTTAAACGTTTTTTTCTTTTCCTTTGAAAATTTTCGTATAGAAAACTAAGAATCTTAAAATTTCTTTAAAAATCATATTTTACAATCTCCGAAAAACTTGCTGGAAAAAGTTGAACTATAAACAATTCATAAATACTTTATAAAGTTATAGCAGGATTTCAAAACAAATTTTTCATACAAAATTAGTTTCATAAGCCTTCTATAACTTTATAAAGCATTTATGAATTTACACATAAAAATATAATAAGAATCTTTGAAATCAATACAAAATTTTCCGAAACAAAGATAAATAACTTGTATATAAAAAAACTTAAATTCTAAAAGAATTTCTAAAAATAAAATAAAAAATAACTTACCTATCAAAATCAATCCCGATACTAATGGACACAATATACTGGCCACTAAAACTGCAGCTATTGGTTGTATACAACCTTGTATTAAAATATTCCATATTAAAGCCTCCAATAAAATACAATAACGATTGCGAGAATTATCCGGCGAATCCAGATCGTAGATTAAAATCATATAAATATGTAACAGAATTGTAAAAACAGGAATCCATAATGGGGCGGTTAAGGCCAGAACAATGCTAAGTAAACTACAGGCCAGACAAAGTAAGGGAAAGGCAAATAATATAACGACAGTGCCGAGGAAGCCTTTAACGAAATAATTCCAAACACGATTTAAATTGCGAGTGAAACCTTTGCCAATAAAACCTGCATAAAGATAATAAATAAAAATAAGTTAATTAATATAAATAATGTGTAAATTTTGGGTTTCTGTTAATTGCAACATACTTTTAGGGGCTTTTTAAAAGGTGTTTTAAAAAATAATATCCAAAATTTACAAGACGATAGGATGTTTAAATTTTTTTCTTGAAAAAAACTTTCCTTTTAAGGTTTTTATTGAGACTTTTTAGTAAAAATTACAAATTTAAAATAAAACAGAATTAAGTTGTTTAATTAACAACTAGTGTATAAGATGTTTAACTATTTGTGGCAACATGTTGATTTAAATGTAAATTATAATTAGGTGGCGCTAATGGAATAATTTTGTTTGTTCTTGAGAAACAATTGTTAACAATGAGAAGCGTAACTCGTTCTTTTTGATTCTGAGATTTTGTTTTATCAAATTTCAACCTTAAAATTTGTAAGCCCTTAAGAGTATGTTAAATATTTATAATTTATTTATAGTTAAATGTTACTGTTATAATTTCATTTAAATATTTACCCGTATCCGGTTCGGTTTCAAAATGCGTTCTTGATTTTGATATGTGTCGCCATAGCTCAATTAGTCTCGAAGCCATAGTCTGTGTTATGCTTGTCTTGCGCGGAAAGAGAGTACCATTTATTTGCGACAACTCCAAATCAGGCATGAAAGGCTTAACACAGAACAGGGCTCTTAAACTTAAGGGACTACACCACGGTACCAGTATGCCCAATAAAAACATCATATTCCAAGTCCAACACCAAGTACGTTGCAATAAATTCAATAAACGCCAAAAGGGCCATCGTGTACTGGTCGTGCGTATAATTTCTTTTTCAACCAAAAACACCGGTTGACTAGGGTCCGATCTGGGGGTTACTATGGAGGTGGCCTGTTGACTGATAACCGTGGGTATAACATCCGATTGTCCTTGAAAGTTCCGTTTAATGATCCATGATGTGGGAGACCATATACGACAAGCCCATTGAAAACTACGTGTTGGTGTTTTAGCATTTTTTAATTCTTTCAAGAGTACCGGTTCACGTTCTTTCATAAAGGCCAAATCACGTCCCAAAAAATAAGCAGTTTGATGGAGATTATGTTTGCTACACATTTTCAAAGCCTCTTCATGTGCCGACCAGGCCGACTTGGAAAGCTTACTTTCTTCGGCATGACGCAGTTTAGTACGTAACCATGGTGCTACTCTTGATAAAACTGAATGATCATTTGCTAAACATTTCTGATGATCTTCTCGTGAACGTTTAATATCTTTTTGTACTTTATCCACGGCCTTGTACATAATTACTACCGATTGAGCTTGTTGTACCAACAATTCGGGTATACCCTTACCCAATTCCGCTAATTTTGGATTAGACAATATTGAGGTATATACCCGTTGTAGATATTCTTTCATAACAGCCTCATTAACTTCTTCTTCAATTTCCTTATCTGTCAACTTTTTAGCTCTCAATTCGGCTATTAAGCGTTCACGAAAATGCAGAAACCAACCACGTGTTTCTCTTTCCAAGATGCCAATTAAAATGGGCAAAGCTTTACGCATAACATCTCGGCAAAACAAACGTAAATCGATTTCTTGTCCTTTGGGTGTTAAGAACAAATATGGCACTGGTTGTGAGATTTCACAACTGTTGAAATCGAATTTTTCCATAGTGGCACGACGTAACATTTTACGAACATAAGAGCATAAACCATCCAAACAATCTTCGAATTCAGGCTACAGAGGAATATAAAAAGTTATTTAATTAAGATAAGCTAGCAAAATTGTACTAGAAAGTTTAAAAAATTGCAAAGTTCGGATAAAACAATTTAAAAAAAGTACTATTAATTATATAAATTTAAAATTTTCAAGTTGAAAAATTCCTCCTGAATCTATTCCAGAACAGATTCTTTTACCACCGGTTCCAAGCAACAAGTTCTATAACTGATTCTTGAAAATCAAAATTTAAGGTTTCACTGTCCCAGAACCAGTTCTTAAACTAGTTCTAGAACTGCTTCTAAAACCGCTTCAACCGGTATTTTAAGGGTAACGCTATTTCATTTATTTCGGTATCAGTATTTTAAGAATAACGGTATTTGAGTTATTTCGGTAACGGTATTTTAGAGATAACGATATTTGGGTTATTTCGGTAACGGTATTTTAAGGTTAACGGTAGTCAGTTTAAAAAAAAAATTTCGATACATCCCGCAATTTTTTTTTACAAAAAACAAACGAGATTAAAAACATACCCAATTTATCAACTTAAGCACCGTAAGTTGTTTTTCGCGTCGAAAAATTTCACTCGAACTTTAAAGGCCTCAAATTGCAATTTAGTTTATAAAAATTAACAATATTTTAGTTTTATATCAAAGACAAAATCACAATAAACACAAAATGTCACTTTTTCCCAAGAAAAATAATAGTCTTGTACATTAAATTTGCGTAAAAACAAACTCTACACAATTTTCACGTGAAACTCATTATCGTGAAATATCTTTTTTTTTATATGGTCAGTTTTTTCACGTGAAATCGAAACAACTTACGGTGCTTTATTGTATAAAAAATACTCAATAACCACGTGAAATTACCAAAAGCAGAAAATTAACGGTATTTTAGGGATAATGCTATTTCATTTATTTCGGTAACGGTATTTTAATGGTATCGATATTTCATTTATTTCGGTATCGGGATTTTAAGGATAACGGTATTTTAGTTATTTCGGTAACGGTATTTTAAGGATAACGGTATTCCGGGTATTTCGGTAACGGTATTTTAGGGGTAACGGTAGTCAGTGGAAAGGGTTTTGAATCGATAACGGTATTTTAGCGGTATTGCCTGCCAACCCTGGTCAAACTTCATGCAAAAAGAACAGGTTGCAATATATAAATTTTAACCTATGCTAATGCAGTATATGTTCTGCAACAAGTTCTTTGGACTTCACCTTTTAACTGGTTTAATTTTCGAAATATCGAAAATAATAAGCAAAGCACTGATTTTAAACGCTCTAAGCGTTAGTAAAAAGTGCTTTGCCAGTACTTGATTAACAAAATTAACAATCGTAAAAATAATAAAATCGCTGGCACAGCCCTGTTTTAGAACGTTGGCAAAACGTACTTTGCCAACACTTAATTTACAAAATTTATAACCATAAAAATTATAAAAGCACTCGCAGAGCCCTCGTTTAGAATGCTCTCCCAACGTTGGCAAAAACTACTCAATTAAATTAATCTTTAATCTTTTTACCTTAAATGTTCTTATGTATGGTCTTTAATATTCTTATTTGTCTTAAATATTTCTTAAGTCAGAAATTTTGTTGAAAATTGTTGACTTAAGTAAAATTTAAGAAAAAAAATCGCTCTTAGTTCAGACTATAAAAAGTCGTTAAGCATTCACTTTAAGATAAGTTCGAAGGTATTGATTAAATAAAAAAAAATATTATTATTTATTGTAGTAAGAATACACTTAAATTCTACCATATTTACATTTATTTATTTAAGTACCAGCAATGCACTTAATTCTTTGTTTTGCCAATGCTTTGCTGACTCTTTAAAATACAGTCGGCCAAGCCCAACCCGGTGTTATCATTGTGGGGTTGGCAAAACACTTATTTTATGATTGAAAGGGCACTTTACTGTTTGTTTTACCAATGCTTTGCCAACGTTTTAAAATTATCATTTTGGTACTGGCAAAAAACTTTAATGATTATTTTGCCAATGGTTTGACAACGTTTTAAAAAACAAACGGCCAAGCCCAGCCCGTTGTTATAATTTTCGGGTTGGCAAAGCACTTATTTTATTACTGAAAAAGCACTTCATTGATCGTTTTACCAATGCAATTATTTTATTATTTTAAAAGCACTTTATTGATTATTTGGCCATTGCTTTGCCAACGTTTTAAAAAACAAACGGACAAGCCCTGCCCGGTGTTATAGGATTTGTATATTGTATTGGGGCAATTTTTTTTTGTATTACTAAACTCTATATAAAATCTTTCGAGTTTTTGAATGAATTTTATTCATCACACAAGAGTTGAAGAGTTAGAGGGTTAAAATGTTCCTCGTAGTGTTTTACATAAGTTTGCTGAAAACATCCTATACCTAAAATGGAAGATTCACATGGTTTCCTATGCCGATTCACAATAAACATTTGAAAAATTGGGGAAATTTTACCCCCCCCCCCCCCACTAAAATAAAATTATGACACCGTTATTTTCTTTCGTTTTGTTCTGTGTCGACATATATGAATACATACAGGTTAAATGTATGTTCATGCCAGTGTTGCCACTTTTTGAATAATTATTCAAAAACGGGACTGTTTACACATTCGTTGGATAATTTTTGAATAATGACATTTTTGTGTAGTTTTTGTGTAATTTCACTTTATACAGAAATTTCCGCAAATTTTTAAAACTTCCGTAAATTTTTGAAAGTTAATAAAAATTAGTCGATATATAGACGAAACGAGATTATCAGTGAAGCATTTACCACAAATCTCCAGTTTCTGGTGAATGATTTTGTAAATTTTTTCAACACTAAACCGAGTTTAGAAGAAATCAGAAATAGTGCTAGGTATTTTTTTGTTTTGTTTAAAGCTCCGTCTTTGTTTATTTTTTGCGAAAATAATTGTCAAGCTTCTTTTAAAAATTCTCTTGGTTTGCAAAAGTGGGAAAATTTGGGGTTGTTATGATTGTTGCTTTCTAATCTCTGAAAATTTTTTGGCTGTAGTTAACATGACACTGGGCCTGGACCAGACGACAATTTTGTGAACGCAGCAAGGTGGAGCAGAATCAAAATATTTTAGAATTCGGTAAGTCCAACATGTTCCAGATTTCAACAGAATCGTATAAAATTTTTGAAAAAAAAATATCGGTAAATTTTTGTGAAATTTTTATATTTTTATTTATGGTTAAAATTTGAAGGGTAAGAGGAGAGAATAATTAGCAAGTAGGTTATATTTTTGCATGCAACGCATCTGAATGAAGTACCCTTTCTGAAAAAAAAACATAAATACTTTTTTCTGAAAGAAGCTTTTAATGTGGATAAAATACCATTTCATTAATATTCAAATTTAAAAGCACACCGTTTTAGGCCTGAAAAAGATATTGAATTGAAATTCCCTTTAGTTAATTGACTAATTTGTTATATTTTTCAGGGAAATTGGCCTGGATTTGCTTTTGCAGAAGGCAAAAACTCAGACCAGGTTATTGCGAAAATGCAAAATTTTAGTTTTAAAATGCAAATAACTTTTGCACATTGCAGATGATAAAATGCTAAGTCTTTAAAAATCGGTTTATAAATAGAAAAAATGCAAAACTTTGGTAAGAAATGGCGAAATTTTTTCCAAAATATTTTTATTCTTCCCCAATGTGCTCAGGAGAGTTTACTTTGAAATTATATAAGAAATAATTTTTTGTGTAATTTCATACGGTTTTAGATAATTTTTGACATACAGCTGTGTAATTTTGTCTTTTACTGGTGGCAACACTGGTTCATGCATGCTCATAAACATGCATTCATGTCCATACATGCCCTACGGGAAATTTTAACAAACTGTCCCTACATATTCATGTAAAAATACATACAGGTTAAATGTATGTTCATGCTTGCTCATAAACATGCATTCATGTATCCACCCTACGGGAAATTTTAACAAACTGTCACCGAACTGGCCCCTTTACATGAAATAGACTGGCCACTTTTACATGGCGTTGTCATAGGAGGTGGAAATTGACCCCTTGTGACATGTCACAAGACAAATCCTAGGACAGGTTACTGAACTCCCATAAAAAAAACAAAGTTCAGGGACCTGTCCTGGGATTTGTCTTGTGACACGTCACAAGGGTTCAATTTCCCCCTCCTATGACAACGCCATGTAAAAGTGGCCAGTCTATTTCATGTAAAGGGGCCAGTTCGGTGACAGTTTGTTAAAATTTCCCGTAGGGTGGATACATGAATGCATGTTTATGAGCAAGCATGAACATACATTTAACCTGTATGCATTTTTACATGAATATGTAGGGACATTTATTTGTATGGAACAGGTACGGCCAAAAAGGTTTAAAGAAAAATGTTTTTAAGTTTGCGTTTTTCACACAAATGTTTTAACGAATTCGTCTGATTCTTTATATAAAAACAAGCAGTAAGTATCATCTAAAATAGAGTTAACAAAAATTAATACTAGAATGTTCGAAAAAAAACTTATAGAAAATTGATTTTAACAATAATTTAAATATTGCTACTTACTCTACAAACAAGTTCTGCAATAAGAAAGCGACATCTCTCTTCTTTGATTTTGTAATCTAAATTATGAGCCAGCAATGCCGGTACACCAATAAACATATCAATCACTTTGACCAGACCATGCAGTAGAGTGCGTACGGCATGATACACAGAAAAGAAATGTGAAAATATACGTCCTCTGGCGGTGACCACTAGAAAACGGGCTGCTAATGCTAGATCGCTTAAAAATGAATCATGAGCTCGTAGAGTGCCTTTTTGTAAAAGCTGAGATAGACGCCACTTATGGACTTGACCCGGAAAATGCAAACTAGGCACATTAAATTCTCTGTTTAAAAGAAAAGAAATATAAAATCCTAATTCTAAACAAAGTTTATTCAAAACAAATCATTTTACAATTCTAACATGCAATTTCTTGATCAGATTGTGTTATAATTAAGCCAGCTTTACTATTACAATTTTTCCAATAGGTGGTGGATTTTGTTAAGGTTTTAAAGCAAAATATATACATATATGGTAGAGTTAATGTCAGTTATGATGATTTGAAGGGAAGGTTAGGAATTATTTATACACAGGAATTAAAATAGTAGAAAATAAAACGTAAAAAGGGTAAACATTGAATATTGGTAATACAATAATATTTTTGTAATTTAAAAATTATTATAAAATATTTATATAAAATTGGTTAAAAAGTATTTATATTGTAATTGAAATAAAAAGTATATAAAAAAAATTAGATGTAACATGCATAACCCTTTACAAAACCGTGTACGTCCACATAATGTACTTACACGATATGGGATACTTGTGTATAACAATTGTATATGAAACTTAAAATATTTGAAATTTTCCAAAAATTTTGTTTAACTTACACAACAATATATGTACTTGAATGTATTTACAAAGTATATTGGCTTGTGGGCCCTTAGAATGTGGCCATACTCTGGGTAAAGTAAGCTAGCTTGTGTGTAGGGTTTAAAAGTACTCGGGGATGCTTATAAGTACATATACTCAAGTATCCCATATCGTAAGTACATTGACCGTACCACAAAAAAAAGTTCGCCGTACACCGTCATCTAAATTAATTTTGCAAGAAAGTTTCGAAAAAAAAATTTTTTGCCGAACGTAGGGGTAGCCTTTTTAAATTTTTCATTATATCTTGGCATTTACAGTCGGATCTTAAAAATCACGCGATTTTTTCTAAAAAAATATCGTCTGCAGCGCACACTGGGGATTTTGCATAAAAAAGTCAAATTGTCAACATATTACTAATGCAATATGCAATGATATTTTTAAATTTCGGTATAATTGTTACAATCAAATCAAAAAGAATTACTTTGATCTGACTGCTAGTTTTTTTTTTAGCCGTTTCAAACTCATTACTTGTATGTTTTATTGAACTGACTGAAATTAAACATTAGAATTTCAATACGAATATTATTTTTTTGCTTGAGCTGACGTCTTCCTTTTTATTTGAAATAGGATATTTCAATATGCTAAGCTTGAAAAAATAAACTCTGCAGAGACTTTTATATTCCGTTTAAAAATATTTTTTATGAACATAGAATAAAAAAGCCATATTTCTCCAAATTCTTGGACCTTTAATTTTAGCTACATTTGCCTACAGTTGGAAACCACTACCAATACATTTTCTAATATCAGGTTTTACATTTTAAATCAATTTCAAGTCCACCTAGGTGCCCCTTTTTAATTAGTTGCATTTATAACGGAACGCTATTAAGATCTGTATTTTTGAACTGCGCGGATTGACGCAACATTTTGAAGGTAGTCATTGCAAACAATTACTTTATAGTAATCTTACGTGTAAACACTTGCTAGTTACTATTAATAAACTGCGGATTGTGATAATAATAGTGAGTTACATAATAACTGTTGAAAAATAACCAACAAATACATTAAAAATAACTACCAAAGTCGTAAAATTAACTGACAAATTTTTAATACAAAACTTTTAAAACAACTGACAAAATGGGTAAAAACTACTGTTTTTTACAGTTAATTCCTTTGGTATTATAAAAGCATATTTTAATAAAAAAAATTATTTTTTCTTTCGATTACAAAATTATGTGTAACTACTTCAGCCTATTTAAAATTTGAAGTAAAAATTCCAAACCGTACTTTTTGTTTGTTGTTTTCTTAAATAACCTTCATAACTGTTGTTTTGCATTTTTCTGTAGAAAAACAACTGTAATTACTGTTAAAAACAACAACTACTGATGACTACACAAACAACTGTCATGTAGTAACTGTCAAACTTTTTTGAGTGTATATTTTTTAATCTCAGTTATTGTTCTACTATATAAATAAAACTTAAATTAATATATTTTTTCAAAAAAACCTGTTTTTCCTCACCCCATACAAAAATCCCCAGTGTGCGGCGCTATATGCCTCAATGTATGAAAAACACCCTAAAGTTCATAAAAATTTCATTTTTTGTAAGAAAAAATCTCGACTTTTAGCAAAATAAAGTTTACACTAATATTTTGTAATACCTTAAATTTATCAAAATGTACCTAGCGGGATTTTTATTTTCCGAATCTTGAAACATCTTCTATATATAAAAGAATAACGTGACTGACTGACTGACTCAACATCGCCCATCCCAAACCGCTGAAGCTAGGAAGTTGAAATTTGGTATGTAGGTTCCTCTTTCGGCGTAGACGTCCGCTAAGACGGGATTTTTGGAAATTCCTACCGGAACGGGCAAAAAGGGGGAAAGTTTCCCCCTTGACGGCCTGCCAAAACCCCTTTGGCTAGAAATCTGAAATTTTTGATATGTGTTCCTTGGAGTAGGGGCTAACTTTTCTAGAAAGTACTTTCAAGAATTTTGGACAGGGACGTTGTAAAAATGGGGGTTAAAAGGGGCCCTTGACGGCCTGCCAAACCGCTGGAGGTAGGAAGTTGAAATTTGGTATAAGGATTCCTCCACTATCGTAGACATCCACCAAGACGGGATTTTTTGAAAATTTTTACAGGGAGGTGCAAAAAGGGGAAAAAGTCTCCCCCTTGACGGCCTGCTCAAACTGCTGGAGCTATGAAGTTGAAATTTGGTATGTAGGTTCCTCGACCGTTGAGACGGAATTTTTGGAAATTCTTATCGGGAGGGGCAAAAAAAGTACATTTTTCCAAAAAAGTACCTTTTTCCAAAAAAAAGTACCTTTGTCCAAAAAAAGTACCTTCTAACAAAAAAAGTGCCTTTTTCCAAAAAAAGTACCTTTTTCAAAAAAGTACATTTTTCCAAAAAAAGTACCTTTTTCCACAAAAAATACCTTTTTCCAAAAAAAAGTACCTTTTTCCAAAAAAAAGTACCTTTTTTCAAAAAAAAGTGCCTTTTTCCAAAAAAGTGCCTTTTTCCAAAAAAGTACCTTTTTCAAAAAAGTACATTTTTCCAAAAAAATTACCTTTTTCCAAAAAAGGTACCTTTTTCCAAAAAAGGTACCTTTTTCCAAAAAAAGTACCTTTTTCCAAAAAAATTACCTTTATCCACAAGAAGTACCTTTTTCCAAAAAGTACCTTTTTCTAAAAAAACTACCTTTTGCCGCAAAAAGTACATTTTTCCAAAAAAAAGGACCTTTTTCCAAAAAAAAATAATTTTTCCTTAAAATAACTTTTTCAAAAAAAGTACTTTCTTCCAATAAAGTACTTTGTAAAAATAAAGTATCTTTTTCCAAAAAATTCCATTTAAAAAATATAAATTCACAAAAAGTACTTTTTTTCCTCCCCCCACGGATATCTCCACTAAAACAAGGTTTCTTGATATTCGTCATAGACGTCCGATAAGACGGGATTTTTGGAAATTTCTACCGGAATTTCCAAATGTATTTGCCATAGACGTCCCCATAGACTGTCTCACAAATTGGAAAAGTGTCCCCCTTAACTGCCTGCCCAAACCACTGGAGATAAGAAGTTGAAATTTGGCATAAAGGTTCCTCCACTGTAGTAGACATCGACTAAGTTTGGAATTCCTTACAGGATATCCCAAAAGGGGGATGTTTCCCCCTTGACGGCCTGCCCAAACTGCTGAAACTATGTAGCCGAAATTCGATATGTGAGTTCCTCCTTCTGTGTAGGCGTCCGCTTAGACGGAATTTTTGAAATTCCTATCGGGAGGGAGATAAGGGGAAAAGTATTCTCCTTGACGGCCTGCCCAATCCCTTCTGGCCAACCTAAAATTTTAAATATGTATTCCCTGGAGTAGGACTAACTCACCGGCAACGTAATTTTTCTGTTTTGGAACAGAAACATAGTAAAAATGTGGGTTGAAAGGGAAAAATGTCCCCAATAACGGTCTGCCCAAACCGCTGAGGCAATAAAGTTGAAATTTGGTATGAATGTTCCTCATCCATCGCAGACAGCCGCGAAGATCGAATTTTTGTAAATTCCTAAAGGGAGGGGCAAAAAGAAGAAAGCCTCTCCTTAGTGGCCTGTAAAAGCCCCTTCGGCTAGAAACCTGAAATTTAAAATGTGGGTCCCTGGAGTAAGGGCTAACTTATTAGAAAGATACTATTTTGAATTTTGGACAGGGTCGTTATAAAATAGGGGCTCAAAAAGGGAAAGTGGCCCCTTAACGACCTGTCCAAACTGCTGGAACTACGAAGCTTAAATTCGGTACTTAGGTTCCTCTTCCATCCTAATTCCAACCGGGAGGGACAAAAAAAAGAAAAAGTGTCCCACTTGACAGCCTGCTCAAACTGCTGGAACTAGGAAGCTGAAATTTCCTGTCGATGGATTTTCGGAAAGTTGGCTAGAAACCTGAAATGTAAAACATATGTTCCTTGGAGTATGGGCTCACTTATCGGGAAGGTGCTTTGTGGAATTTTGGACAGGGACATTGCAAAAATGGGGATTAATGAAGCGAAAAGTGCCGCTGAAAGGCCTGCCCAAACTCCTGGAGGTAGGAAGTTGAAATTTGGTACTAAAGTTCCTCCAGGTAGGGTCAAAAACAGGAAAAGTCTCCCCCTTAACGGCCTGGCCAAACTGCTG
Source organism: Leucophora obtusa (assembly GCA_949987735.1). Classification (NCBI taxonomy): domain Eukaryota; kingdom Metazoa; phylum Arthropoda; class Insecta; order Diptera; family Anthomyiidae; genus Leucophora; species Leucophora obtusa. Next base: position 323,973,377 of record OX465295.1, on the reverse strand, counting down.
GAACTAGGGAGCTTAAATTCGGTATTTGGGTTCCTTCTCCAACGTAGACGTCCCCTAAGACGGTATTTTTGGAAACTCATACCGAGAGGGGTAAAAAGTGAAAAAACTTCCCCCTTGCGGAGTTGGGCAAACTGCTGGATATAGAGACCTAAATTTATGTATGTTGTAGGTTCCTCCTCCAACGCAGACGTCCTCTAAGACGGAATTTTTGGAAATTCCTACCGGGAGGGGTAAAAACGGAATAATTCTCCCCCTTGATGGCCTAACCGAAATCTTCGGCTAGAAACCCGTAATCTATAATATGTTTTCCTTGGAATATGGGCTAACTTATCGACAAGGCATTTTTAGGACTTTGGACAGGAACGTGGTAAAAATGGTGGCTCAAAAGGGGAAAATTGCCCCCCCCCCTTGAACATCTGCGTCTTTAGCTAGAAACCTAAAATTTAAAGAACGAGTGTATAGGGAACACTAAAATTAAGAAACTAAATAGGAAACGAGTGGAATTGAAACACTACACAAGTGGAATGAAATGGATATAAACGTTGAACGAGTGGAATTGAAATTATAGACAATGGAAATGGATTGGAAGAGGGAACGAAAAGGAATGGACTATATAAAGAAATGGAATGAGGAGCGAAATTGAAACACTGCAGTTAAAAGAGGAATGGAACGGAGCAAGTGCAAAGAAATGGAATGGAAAGAGAAGCGACTGATATAAATATCGATACACAAGACAGTAGGAACGAAATGGAATGAAACGGGGAACGAGGGGAATTGGAATAACAGATAATGGGAACGAAATGCAATGGAATGGTGAACGAAATTGAATCTTGGAAGGAGTTGCATTGGAACACTGAAATTGTTAAACAAAATGGAATGGAATTTGAATGACTCAAACTGCCGGAGTTTGGTACTTGAAATTTCGCATGCGATTGAGGCAGATTATAATCTTTGGGATTTTTACTGGGAGGAACAAAAAGGGGTGAAGAACTCCTTTTAATTACCTATTTAAACACTATCCACGGAATATGAAACTTATGTAGCATTGAAACATACTCTCCAAAAAGTTAAACAAATTTTCTAAAAGAGAAAAAACCTTAGAAAAAGAATGGAACTTATATATTCTGATATTTAAACTGCAGGTAACGAAGCACCGGTGGAAGAAACCGACGCAGTAAATTTTCCAACTGATTTTGTGAATTTACTTGAATTGCCAGGTCTACCTTTACATAAACTGGAATTAAAAAAAACTTCAATGCACGCTAACAACGTAGATACGTAGCTTTGCCCGCTATCTTTAATATTATAAATCGCTTGCCAACCCTGCTTTACGTTATTTATTTTCATTCAAAACACAAACGAATAAAACTATTTACGGGTCTATCTACCTAAGTTCGCACTTTACCAAATTATCTTGACATACACACGTATGTATATTGCAATTTGTAATGGATTCATTCATTAAACATTACAATAAATTTACCTTAACAATTATTTTAACTTAATAACAAATATTTTGTTTTATTTTACCTAAAAGAAATTTAATTATAAACTTTAAGGCAGGCTAACAATGTAGCGGACTTCGCCCGCTATCTTTAATATTATAAATCGCTTACCAACCCTACTTTAAATGTTTTTTATTTTCATTCAAAACACAAATGAACAAAACTATTTACGGGTCCATCTACCTATGTGCGCACTTTACCAAATTATCTTGACATACACACGTATATTGTCAAGAATTATTGTTGTGTCAGAATTATTTATTTGTGGTGGCTGGGTGAGTGCAGGTTTTTATTATAAAAAACTGTATTTAAAAAAAGCAAATTTTAAGAAATTCACTGGAATACGACTTATCTATAATAAATTTACCTTAGCAACAAATATTTTGTTTTATTTTATATAAAAGAAATTTAATTCTAACCTTTAAGGCACGCTAACAACGTACCGGGCTGCGCCCGCTAGTAATGCATATTTGGAATCCTGGGAAATTTTCATTTAATTTAAAAAGTCATACTTGCCATTTTAACCGTGTTTCGTTTTTTTGGCCCCCTTAACACCAAATAGAAAAAATTTCCTTTTTAATTCCATAGGGGGTCATATGTATTTATTTTTTTTTTAGCGGTGCCCGATGACAATAACCTAAAATTTACTAAAATGAACCTAGCGCGAATTTTATTTCCCGGATCTTGACACAAAATGCATACTTGGAATGGTGAGAAAATTTCCTTTAATTTGCCCCCTTAACACCATATAGAAAAAAAAATTCTTTTTAAATTCCAGAGGGGGTTAATAATTTTTTTTTTTTGTTTGAAGGGTGCCCGAAAAATTAAACTTTTGCCAAGGAAGTTTTTTTTTCATTGGATTTTTCCTTTATAGCAAAACATTGGGCTCCTCGAGGCAAAAAAAATCGAAATATCACACTTTAAGATCCGATTGTAAATGTGGAAGTTATAACGAAAAATTAAAAAAGGCGACCCCTACGTTCGGCAAGAAAAAATAAATTTGTTCGAAATTGCCTTGCAAAAATACTTTATATTCGAAGGTGTACCGCGCACTTTTTTTGTCTGTAAGATGGTACGGTCTAAAGTACACACAATGTGAAGCAAATGAAATCGACTACATTGTGTGGACTTGCACTCTTTTCGATCATTTTTCTACTATAAATCATTTTGAAAGTTACTGTACAGTTCTCAATTTAATTCTGAAAAATGTTCTGAATCAAAGTAATTCAAATACTTATTATTTTAACACTTAAAAGCTATGATTATTAAAAATCCCGTAGACGTGGGGTAGTTTATTACCCCAGTGTATACTTATTGCTGAGAAATATATATAATACCTAATGAAATAATTGTTATGCCTGTAACTGGAATTCCACTAGATGATTCCAATTATACTTATAAGAAGGAGTTTTTTGTATAGAATTCAAATTCACAAAAAATTAAATATTTTAAACTATTTCTTTACAATATTGAGCATGGGTTAAAAAATGAAATACCCATAACTCGGAAATGCGATTTGATTAAAGTCTTTTTGACTTAAAATTCATGTCAAGGAGTCCAAAATACTTAACGAATACTAAAAAGTTTTAATAAGTCTGTAAAAAAAAGGTTGAAGACTAGTATATTTAAATATCGATTGAGTCGAAAAAAGCCATTTAACGAATTTCTTCACTTGAGAACATAAAAATCGTAGATGTTGCATAGATTACTATCATTTTTTTTAAATATAAGTTGCAATGCAAATTTGATTTTAAAACAAATATTGAACAAATGTTTAAGATTTTTAACAGATTACTACCACTTTATACAATTATATACAACATGTTGAATATCTTCGAAACCATATATAACACACAAAAAAAATGTTTACATTTAACTTAAAATTTAATCAAAAAAAAAAAAGAAAAAAATTAAAGAAATATTTATGAAAAAATTAAAAAGAAATGTATAAACATTTATATAAAAAAATTTCATTGATATTTTTTAATTTTAAATACGTTATAATTATTATTGTTTATTGTATTTACCCATTTTTACGTATGGTTTCCAATTGTTCCAAAGTTAATTTCTTGGGTTTTCCATATTTATCCTTTTGTAAGCTTTTGTTTGTATTTTTGGGTTTTCGAGTTTTTTTTTATATTTTAGTGGTGATTAATTTGTTAATGCAATAAAAAATATTTATAAAATTTGTTTGGTTTGGGTGAATTATAGCCAAGAAGAGAATTATGAGAATTATATTTAAAAAAACTTGACATTGATATTTATGAAATTATAATAAATAAAAATACAAAATTTGAGGGGAGATTGATATCAAAGAAGATGTATTACCCAGTAGAAAATGTTCAAACCAGTACTAGTTTTTGGACTAGTAAATACAAAATTAGTTCGCAAGAAAAGCAATTTAAACCAGTTGTGTACTAGTTAAATAAGATTTATGTAGGCACTGTTTGAAGAGATTCTCCCTGATTATGTAAGGCATTGGCGTATTTTTCAAATCAAATCAACTTTATTAAGTAAAATGTAGTAAAAACGCCTCCATACAAATCGAATTTTTCGAAATTAAAATTAACAAAAAGTGAAATTTTCCTGGCGAATCTAATACAATTTTAGTTAAATAAAACTCTTACTTGACAGTCAAATATTGCAAAAATATTTGTTATAACGACTTTACTGTAAAAACGCATAAAAACGTCTACGCCTACGTCTTACTATTATCAGGGGGATTATCGTAATTATACCCTACACCACTACGTGGAGAAGGTATTATAAGTTTGTGCTGATGTTTGTAACACCAAAAAATTATAGGTCCTAGACCCACCTTATAGTATACCGATCGGCTCAGAATCACTTTTTATTTCGATACGATGTCCGTCCGTCCGTCTGTCTGTCCATGCATTCTTGTGCGCACTCTACAGGTCGCAAATATTAAGATATTTTGATGACATTTTGTACACAGCCCTATGTCGGGCCAAGAGCGGAGCCTATTTATTTTGGTTGCAATCGGTCCATGTTAAGACCTAGTGCCCATATAAGGGTCCCACCCAAAATTGGCTTGGTTTCACGCTGCATGTCGCAAATACGAATATTGATTTTATATAGGATCGATCCATATTTGGACCTATCACCCATATGGGCTATATTTTCAATTTTCTCTTTTTTATGATTTTATAGAAAATTTTGACACAATTCTGTTTTAACATATTCAAATTACGAATCCAAACATTAGTTGGCTTTAAATCAGACTGATGTAGGGTGTTATATAGTCGGCATGCCCGACTTCAACTTTTTTACTCGTTTGAATATAAGTTTTAAAATTATCATTTTTCAAATAAATAATTAAATTTGTGTTGTGAATTGAATTAATGTGAAAAGAGTAACTCAACGATTAGTTTCGTAATTTTAGACCAGTTGTATATTTCACAAGAGGAGCTATGTAGAAACAGTTTAATAAAATTGAATTAAAAAACGATTTTTGAAATTCTAAATTAGTTTACATTTGTTTTCAGTGATATATGAGTTTGAAAAACAAATACTAAGTGCTTAAGCATAATAATTTGGAAAGCTTATAGCACGTTGATATTATAGATTTTGGATCAAAAAATTGTTTTATAAGCCAATTATAAACTTAAAAATGTGTATGCATATGACCCTCAAACTCTTTATTGTGAATAGAATTAAATTTATTTATATTCTATTTATCACAATAAAAGAAATATTTCGGTCCCATCAAAGGGAAACTTTTGGTTTTTTATCTATACAATTCAGTTACTAATCAAATGGTTTAGTACTGGTGCCAAAGAGTCACTTCATAACTAATACAGCAAGTGTCATATTAGTACCGGTTTTGCTTCCTATTCATCCTTAAATTGTAATTTTCCAACTAGTTCTAGAACTAATTCGAGAGTGGGTGTTTGGGGACAATTGTCCCCAAACTGTATAACATATCTATTTTAAATTCTATAGTTGCTTAAATGGTGAAGCGTTGGAGCTCGTACTTGTTGTCTGATTTAAATAAACTAGTACATAACTGGTACTGTACTAGTATATTTTGCTACTGGGTATTTATCAAAATTCTATAGTACCTACTGCAGAAATAAATTTAAATTTGGGTTTATGGAAATATCTAAGTTTAAATAATTTTTATTGAAATTAATTTCCCCTGTACTGAAAAAATGTGATGAACAATAATAAAACATGCAGTATAGTTCAATGATGATGATGATATTAAAAAATTGTGAGAAAATATAAATCAAAGCGATTTGTTATTGGAAACAAATTCCAAATAAAATATAGTATAGTAGTATATAAGATTTGTTGAAAATATACTTGTGTTTATTTAAAAGAAATAACAAAATAGATCAAAAAATAAGATATAAAACAAAAAAACAATTTGATTACAAAAAATTGTTTATTTAATTTTTTTTTTTTTTTGAGAACATTAGCTTCTATTACGCATAAAATTAAAATAAGTTTCTTTTTTAACAAAATAAACAATAGCAAAATAAAAATTATTTAAAAATTAATTTTTAAGAAAAAATTATCTTAAATTGATTCTTATTCATAATGTAGCAAAAACTTGAAACTTACCCATTTTCACGTAAAGATTTTAATTGAGAATTAGTTAAACGTCTGGGATCACCCGTACCATCAGATGCTACTGCATCAAGTTCGTCAAAGGGAGGAGCTATAAATAAATCCCTTAAATTAATGGGTCTTGGTTTACGATTGCCCACGGTATTTGAACCATTATTGCCGGAACTACTTAATGATAAAGCCGCGGCCGATAATGGTTGTGGAAGTACTGAAAAAGAAGGAAGAAGCAATTCTATTATAAACAAATTTATAATTAACTAAATATGTCGTACCTATTGGAAATGTTTTCCAGTGATATAGAAATTGCTCTGCAACAGTTTTTATTTGCTGTACCAATTGTTCTACTTCGGCCGGTGCTCCCACTAGATTAACCGTAAATAGTACTGGTTCACGTTCTGGCCCAGCCAGAGCTAATGGCCGCAATTGTTGAGCCGATGTACTGGTTGTTAAAGGCATTTTCCTCTAATTTTCTGTTACTATTCAAAGTTTTATTTTACGACGTTTTCTTCACGAATTTTTAAATTGAAATTGCCATTTTATAGAGATGCATTGAAAGGTGTTTAAAACCTAAAATTTAAGAAATATTTAATAAATTTTATTTTTTTTTCGTATTTATAGTAAACAATACATATATTTCTCGATTTTATATTTGTTTACAAATTAAAAATTATTTGTATTAAAGAATTAACAACGAAGAAGTTTAAAAATCTTTAAAATATTCCTGGTCAACATTTTCCATCAAACTTTAACTTTTCCATATTGGCCAGTTGCATATTTTTTTACTATAGCTGTTTGTACTATAGCTGTGTTTTCGACTTAACTATATACGTTAACTCATAAAAAAAAACTCAAAGTACATAAAACGCATTTAAGACGAAAACTAACACATTACTTTTCGTATGCACGTTAACTTTCAACACGGATAGTTATCAAGGTTGAAAACTCAACGTTTATACATTTTTACATCTAACATAACTTATTCGCGTTACTTCCTAAAAACTTTGGCTGATGTACGTTCGATTATAACGGAAAAATTATAAACATAACTTGTTTAAAATTTTTTTATACTACAATCGGTTTAACGTAGATTTGCTTTAAATACTTAACGTTGATAGGCATAAAGCCCCCCATAAATTTGCAATATTATGCCCAATATAATGGCACAGTATTTTTCTCGTTTTGCTACGCACCATACAATAAATTGCAACATATATGTTACAAAAGATCGCCACAATATTTTATGCAATATATGAATTCAACATAACCTCAAAATGCACACAAACATAAACAGCGCAAAATTAAAATTGCACAGTGTTGTCAATAGATTATGCAATATTTCAAGTTGTCCAATAAAAATCAAAAGTGTTTTGATTCACTACATAATATTGCTCAACCTTCAATTTAATACATACACGATCAATATCCTTGCACCACTTGGAAAGTTGTACCATAATATTGCAAATGTATGGCCCGCTTACTCCCAAACGGTCATAATCACGACCAAAAATGACTCGAAAAAGATTCGCAAATGATTAGAAAACGACTAAAAAATGACTCGAAGAAGACTTACAAATAATTATAAATACGAGTCAGAAATGAGTCGAAACTGATCAGAAAAGCGAGTCATAAAAGACTCATCAAGAAGAGTCGCGGGTAGGGTACCATTTTCTCCCGACAAAACAGTCATTTATGATCAGAAAATGAGCTCAAATATGATCATTTTAATCGTCCAGAGGAGTCATAAATGACTCGAATGTGATCAAAAATTTCATAAAATGCTATGTGGGAACTTTCAAGTAAATTTTGAAGACAGTGTATTTTTGATACTTGATGCAAGTGAAATGACAGAATAAAGAAAACAGTGTTGCCTAGTAATGTTTTCTATTAATTTACTAGTATTTGGTAAAGTAAAAGTTGTAATGCAACTGATTTTGTATTTATTTGTAAAAAAAAAGTTAAAAAGAACACAACGGCATATCTTAATGGTAATTTAAAATATCAATTTTAAAAGTTTTTGAAAAAAAAAATTGTTAAGAACAAAATTTTTTCCCAGCTTTGTTAGAATATTGAATACTTGGCAATACTGGAGAGCTATTTAGTGACAATCTATGCCTTCGACGACATTTTAAAAATGAACTTGCAGCAAGTAGTGTGGACACATGTAAAATTTTCATGTTTTTTCGGTAATTTTCGCTCATAATACGTATTCTCAACTTGCAACAACAAGAGATTTAAAACACGATGGATTACTTGGCATCTACACGAGACATAAAATTAAAGTTAAGATACGAAAAATACATGTCAAACATTAAAAAAAGTTGTTGATTTGCATGGATTTTTCATAATTTTATGTCTCCTGGAGATAAATATTTATCCTTTTGAAACCATTGTTGAGTTTGAAATTGATATTTGTGATGATTGGGTGAAGACTTTTATTGTTGTACAAAAAATTGTATTTTTATTTTAAATAAAAATGCGAATTACAAAAAATTCTAGGTGGACAATTTATCCAAAATAAATTACATTTTAAACTCGTTCCCACGGCACTCCCAACAAACGTACAATGTGTATTAGACCGTACCACCTTACAGGCAAAAAAAAAAGTGCACCGTACACCCTCCAATATGAAGTATTTTTTTCAAGTCAATTTCAAAAAAAATTTTTTTTTGCGAACGTAGGGGTCGCCATTTTACATTTTTCGTTATATCTGCATTTACAGTCGGATCTTAAAGTATGATACATCGATGTTTTTCTCTCAAGGAGACCAGTGTTTTCCTCTAAGGGCCATTGACCTCAAGTATCCCGTTCTAGTAGTTACCCACCCGATCTCAGTTGCTACCACCCTAATGTACTACCCTAATATAAGAAAATTAAAGTTCGCAAAAAATCATTAAACTTTTGCTAAGGAAGTTTTTCGATAAACCCAGTAGAAATTTTTTTTATTTTTTGGTTGCCGAACGTAGGGGTCGCCTTTTTAAATTTTTTTTCATTGGATTTTACCTTTATAGCAGAACAGACCAGTGTTCTGCTCGAGGCAAAAAAATTGATATATCACACTTTAAAAACGAACAAAAAAAATTTTTTTTAAATTGCTTTGCAAAAATACTTCATATTGGAGGTTGTACGGCGAACTTTTTTTTGCGGTATGGTCTAATGTGTATGTATGTTCGGTAAAAAAAAAAATAAAAAAATTTTCTGCTGGAATTTTCGAAAAAACTTCCTTAGCAAAACTTTAATGATTTTTTGCGAACTTTAATTTTCTGAAATTAGGGTTGTAAGAACTGAAATCTGGTTGGAAAATACTAGAAAGGGATACCTGAGGTCAACGACTTAGAGTAAAATATTAGTCCCCTCGAGACAAAAACATCGATGTATCATACTTTAAGATCCGACTGTAAATTCCAAAGATATAACGAAAAACCCCTACGTTCGGCAAAAAAATTTTTTTTTCTGAAACCTTGCAAAAATAATTTAGATTCGTCGGTGTACGGTGAACTTTTTTTTTTGTGGTACCGTCTAACCTGCAGCCTTCAGATTTGTAATAACTATAACATTCTGCGTAAGAACCGCACACGGAGCGGAGGTGCGAGCCTCGCTTTCATTATTGACAACACCGTGCAGTATAGAATGATCTCGCCTGACCCAAATGTACGTGACATATACCTAGAACACCAAGGTGTAGCGGTAAGGTCAGGAGCTGCCGAGATCGCCAGTGGCCAGGTGCCCCACAGGATGTCACCCAGATTCCTCCTGGTAGGTGATAACCGCATGGTGATGGGCGATTTCAACGCACACGACATAAATTTTTTTATTTAAAATTTGTTTTCATATATTAAGTGAGAATATTCTTCTACCTCAAGTCCAAATTCTAATATGATATTGTCATATTAGATTTTATTTGTTGTTTCAAAAAGGGGTTGATCATTTTCATGATAGACAATACAATTGTTTCGTAGGCATCACTCTACTCTTCAGTTGTCCGCAATAAGAAAATGATAACTTTCTTACTCAAACCGAGACATTACATAAGATACTAAAAATCAACGGGACGAGAATTTTGTACTTTCGTATATGAACTGTCTGATTTGGTAAAACCAGCTATAAATCAACTCAATACATTTTGTAAAAACAACTAACTTTAAACTCAAAACAAAATAAATATTTGAATGAGATTTTAGCCGTGGTATGCTTATTTTCAACAATTATCTTAATTTTTGCATTAAAAATACAAAAATTGTTTTTTTAATTTCATTTAAATTTAAAAATCTTTGTTGTTAAAATAAACTTTTTATTTTTCCAACCCGAATTCTAATAGTAGGTACATATATGACAATGACGATTTCCTAAGGTAGGGGTGGCAAGACTTTTTTTCGCTGTGTGCCAGAAACGGACAATTTATTTTTGAAAAAATTTCTTTCGTGCCACCTTAATTTTAGTTGTCTCTTAAAAGTCCTTTTTTAAAAATTTTTAAAATTTGGAAAATTTCTCTTAAAAATATCATCGCAGATGTACATTAGACCGTACCACAAAAAAAAAGTTCGCAGTACACCCTCCAATATGAAGTATTTTTGCAAGGCAATTTCAAAAAAAAATTTTTTTTTGGCCGAATTTTTTTTTAAAGTTTATCGAAAAACTTCATAAGCAAAAGTTTAATGATTTTTTGCGAGTTTTAATTTTCTGATATTAGGGTGGTAGCAACTGAGATCTGGTGGTTAACTACTAGAACAGGATACTTGAGGTCAATGGCCCTCGAGAGAAAAACACTGGTCTCCTCGAGAGAAAAACATCGATGTATCATACTTTAAGATCCGACTGTAAATGCCAAAGATATAACGAAAAATGTAAAATGGCGACCCCTACGTTCGGCAAAAAAAAAAAAAATTTTTTTTGGAAAACCTCCTTGCAAAAATACTTCATATTGGGGGGTGTACGGCGAACTTTTTTTTTGCCTGTAAGGTGGTACGCTCTAATATACATATTTATCAGCGCTACGGATAACCCCCATGAAATAACCCCCAAAGGGAAAAATTAAACAACATCCAAGAAATGAAGTAAAAATGTTTGACGGTTATTTAATTTTTGGGGGTTTATTTATTCTTTAGATTAAATCTCATCTCATCTCATCTTTAGATGAGATTATTTCATTATGAAAAATTCCACAATGAAATAAAATTAAAACAGTTTGAACATTATTGCCTTTTAATTTTTTGAGGGGTTATTCCATTGTTGGTGGTTATTTCATATTGTTAAAAAAAGTTTAATTATTGGTCGCCATCTAATATTTAAGTACGTAAGAAACTACACCTTTTGCAACTGTAATTCAGAAAATATCAATTGAAATTCAGAATTTCCATTTGAAATTCAGAAAATATCAATTGAAATTCAGAATTTCCATTTGAAATTCAGAAAACATCAATTGAAATTCAGAATTTCCATTTGAAATTCAGAAAACATCAATTGAAATTCAGATTTTCCATTTGAAATTCAGAAAATATCAATTGAAATTCAGAAAATATCATTTGAAATTCAGAAAATATCAATTGAAATTCAGAAAATATCATTTGAAATTCAGAAAATATCATTTGAAATTCAGAAAATATCAATTATTATTCAGAAAACATCAATTGAAATTCAGAAAATATCAATTGAAATTCAGAAAATATCAATTGAAATTCAGAAATCGTCATTTGAAATTCAGAAAATGTCAATTGAAATTCAGAAACCGTCATTTGAAATTCAGAAAATATCAATTGAAATTCAGAAAATATCATTTGAAATTCAGAAAATGTCAATTGAAATTCAGAAAATATCATTTGAAATTCAGAAAATATCAATTGAAATTCAGAAAATGTCAATTGAAATTCAGAAAATATCAATTGATATTCAGAAAACATCAATTGAAATTCAGAAAATATCAATTAAAATTCTATTGATATTTTCTGAATTTCAAATGACGATTTCTGAATTTCAATTGATATTTTCTGAATTTCAATTGATGTTTTCTGAATTTCAATTGATATTTTCTGAATTTCAAATGATATTTTCTGAATTTCAAATGATGATTTCTGAATTTCAATTGACATTTTCTGAATTTCAAATGATATTTTCTGAATTTCAATTGATATTTTCTGAATTTCAAATGACGGTTTCTTTATTTCAATTGATATTTTCTGAATTTCAAATGACGATTTCTGAATTTCAATTGATATTTTCTGAATTTCAATTGATATTTTCTGAATTTCAATTGATGTTTTCTGAATAATAATTGATATTTTCTGAATGTCAAATGATATTTTCTGAATTTCAAATGATATTTTCTGAATTTCAATTGATATTTTCTGAATTTCAAATGATATTTTCTGAATTTCAATTGATATTTTCTGAATTTCAAATGGAAAATCTGAATTTCAATTGATGTTTTCTGAATTTCAAATGGAAATTCTGAATTTCAATTGATGTTTTCTGAATTTCAAATGGAAATTCTGAATTTCAATTGATATTTTCTGAATTTCAATTGATATTTTCTGAATTACAATTGCAAAAGGTGTAGTGGAAAAATGTGCTTCGGGCAAAAATTTGATTTTGCTAAAATAAATCGCGCGGTTTTTATCGTCATAATAATGAATAAAAAGCGAATATTATGGATTTGAACAGAGAAATTTCTATTTCAGTTGTAATGGCTCTGCGGAAAACGATCAAAACCCAATTTCAAATTCCAACAAAGGGGGTTATTTCATTATGAAACTTGTTTTCAGCTTTTATGTCATTGAGGGTTATTTCGTAACACCTATTTTCCCTTTAAAAAAAACTTAACTTTTTAGATCCAATTTTGTTACAAGTTGTTTTCCTTTTTTGTGCAATTTTCTGGTACTTTTTATTTATCCGATTATGAGGCATTTTCTCATCGAAACATTTAAACTTCTTTTAATCTAGAATTTTAGAAATTTTTCCAGAATTTTCTGATAATCGAATTTGCGAGTTTTGTATTAACCATATTTCTTTAAACAAAAAATGGTGGCAATACAGAATTTTATTCATTTTAAAAGACGATTTACAAGCTCTATGAAAAATTTCACCATTAAGGAGTTAAATCATACATTTTTGTAAGGAAATTTAACATTTAACTGAATTTTTGATGGTCTTCTAATAGTTTACATTTTTTGAAAATATCCAACAAAACGTCGCGTGCCACTACTGACACGCGTGTCATGGTTTTGCCAGCCCTGTCCTAAAGTAAGAATGAAATCCGGGAGGGCCATGCCTTCAACAGATAATTTTCACAATTTGTTAAATAAATTTTGGGATTTTAGCATTTTTAATTCCTTTAATGCAATTAATGTATTTCGCGATGAAAATAAATTTAAGAATGTCACAACTTTGTCTGATTCCTGAAGTTCCAAGGAATGTAGAACTGTATTAAATAAAAAATTTCAATTTTATTAGGATTTTAATAAAGAAATAATGAAGTTTAAGGGCATTTCAACTGCTTATTTTACTGCTTTTCAGAGCTTTTTTTAAGAGCTTAAAACATCGCTTTTAGAGCTTTTTTTTGGTTGCCCTAGTTATCAGCATATATCTATTCCATATTTCCTTTTTTATTGGGCAATTTTTGTTCTTTAGTTATTAAAAAATATATGAAATGCCCGCTTTCTAAATTTCTTAGGCTGGTTTTATTCGGATAGCTTCAGAGTTTATGGGAATATTCAAAAATATATTTTTTTCAACATTTGACTGATCGGTACATAATAATTGCGCTATATAAAATGACAAATTTACAGATATCTGTTTTTTTTTTTATACAAACTTTGAAAGTTTTGTTTAAAAAATATATTACCCAGCAAACAAAGATGATCATTAATGACTCAGAAATGAGCTCCAAAAACATAAACATTTTTCAACTTTTTCCTATGAAAGTTGTCCGTCCAAAAGAGCCCCCCGTGTACTCAGAAATGACTCAGAAAAAAGAACATATAAAATCGAAATTTTCCTCATAAATTTAAATAATGTTGGAATCTTCTTTGAGTCCGAAAAATGAACCCTCATTTTGAGACAGCTTTTTAGATTGTAAAGAAAACTTTTTGGATTGTTCTCTGAGGGTTCATATTTTCTACCAAAAAAAAAGTGTTTTCAAAAAAACAATAATCATTTCTATGATCTATTTAAGAATCTTATTTATGAGCGCTCCGAAATTGCTGGCTGGGTATGTAATAACTAGGGCAAGGAATTCCATGCAAATTCAATTTTTTTCTGAATAGTCCAAAACTAATATGAACTAAATATGTATCCGAATCATCAAATATAAAACAAAATTTCAAATTTTGAATATTATCTAAAATTTCTGTGCTAGAAGGTGCGACAAAGCTACAAAAACAAAAATATTTCTTGGGCATAGGTTTATAGATATTTCCACAAATTTTGGTCAAAAACTATCCCAGGCGGTTTTCAACTCTCTCTTTCGAAGATTGAAATTTCTCAGAGCCTGTGAGAGAGCGCGTAACAGTTCGTGAGCGACTTGCGTAGAGTCTGCTATTAGATACATTTTATAAAAATAACGATTCATAAGAAAATAGTAGTTTTTACTCTCTATAAATGTTTGTATGATATCATTCATACTATAAAACGGAGAAGAAACTATTATTATTAATTAATAGAACAATTAACTAAAACAAGAGGAAAGAAAATGCTAAACAAAACAAAAACAATTAAATTTGCGTACAAACCCATTTCATTTTCATTTATTAAATTTACAATAGGCTCGTTTTGTTCTATACGTGTTACGAAATCCCATACAAATTTTGACATTGGGCATGTTAAATGTTAACTCTTTCGATTTTTTCAACGTATTTGTCATTTTTTCGTATTCATGGCATGTATGAGCAACAAAACGAGGCTAATGTAGAACAAAGAAACCAATAATGTGTTAATTAGCGTAAAGTTTAAATATTTGAAAAGTATGTTTGTAAAAACAGGACGATTGAAGACCAAAATATTTCGACTAGACTTTGATAGTAATGCAGATGTTAAGTTGCCTTAATTAAATGAAGATGATGATTGTGACCAGGGTAATGATGGTGTCATATTATTCTTGTTGTAATATTTTTTTATTCTTTAATGCTCTGATGATTTTTTAGTTGTTTGGAAAAATTCCACAACAATAAAAGTTAAACGCTGTACTTTTTTATGTTTTTTTAACATAGGGATTATAAATAAGAATTTCAATTGGTTACGAAATATTAAAAAAAGTAGTTATTCAACCTCATTGTACCACGAAAGACATTTTTTAATTTCAAAAGTTTTAAAATCTAAATTTGAGGAGTTATCTGATATTAATAAGAAATTGAATTTAATATTAAAACCTTTCTTAATGATGTAGTGAAATATTAGGCCTAAATTTTTAATCACTGGATTTATTTTTGGATTTATTGTATTTTGTTAAAACATCCACATTTTGTTTTTTAATTTTCAAAATTTTATAATTTTATCCAAATCTAACACTTATTTCCCAATATAATGTAAAAGAAAAAATTTAAATTTTTCGAAAATGCAATTTCTGGAATAAAATTAAGCTAAATCCAAAACGGATTTATTTATTTTTTAAATCCATTTTGGATATAGCTTATTTCAATTCCTGTGTTCACATTTTTAAAAATTTATTGATTTTCTTGCACATTATATTGGCGAATAAGTATTAGATTTTGATAAAAATTATAAATTTTAAAAATTAAAAAACAAAATATGGATTTTTTATCAAAATAAAATAAATCCAAAAATAAATCCAAAAATAAATCCAGTGATTAAAAAAGGCATATTATTTCTTTTACATTCCGAGGGTAACTATTTACATTTCGGGAACTGGCAACACTAATGTCAATAGCTAAAATCTGGCAACACCATAATAAAATTTGACATTTTTTTTGCATAAACGTACTTAAAAGGTTTTGATGTGCAAGTGCTATATGTTTTGTTTACAGTGAATTAAGAACATCAATTTGGCGAACAACGAGGATTATCTCAACAGGAATATGTCGATGAACTCAGTTCTTCGTATGGCGATAAATCACCATCAAAAACCACAGTATATCGCTGGTATAGTGAATTCAATCGTGGTCGTAGTTCGGTCACCGACGAATTCTGTGAAGGTCGTCCAAAATCGGTTGTTGTGCCACAAAACATCGATGCAGTGCGTGAACTGATAATGCAAGATCGTCATGTGATATATCGTGAGATAGAGGCATCCTTGCAGATTAGTTCCACTTCAATACATTCGATTTTGCATGAACACTTAGTTGAAAAAAATTTGCTCTAGTTGGATACCCTATAATTTATCAATCGCTCAAAAAAAGGCTCGCGTCGATTGGTGTAAGGGAATGATAAAAAAGTTCGACCGTGGTGCTTCAAAAGACGTGTATAAAATCGTGACAGGTGACGAATCATATATAAATGCGTATGAGCCGGAAACAAAACAGCAATCGACATTGTGGGTATTCCAAGACGAGCGAAATCCAACAAAAGTTGTTCGTAGAAGAAGCACAGGGAAGCAAATGGTCGCCTGTTTCTTCGGCCGAATGGGTAATATGGCCACTGTCCCGCTTGAGCAACGTATGACGGTTAATTCTGAGTGGTACACGACCTTTTGTTTGCCGGAAGTCTTCGGAGAAATTCGTAAAACTAACCGCCAAAGACGAATCATTCTCCATCATGACAATGCGAGCTCTCACACTTCTCGTCAAACAGGTGAATTTTTGAGCAGTCAAAACAACGAATTGATGATTCATCCTCCGTACAGTCCTGATTTGGCACCCAATGACTTCTTCTTGTTCCCGAATATCAAAGGTAAACTGCGTGGTCAACGATTTCCAAGCGCCGAAGAAGCAGTTAAGGCGTTCAAAAACCATGTTTTGGAGGTGTCTCAAGAGGAATGGAAAAACTGCTATGACAAATGGTATTTCATACCAAGTTTTTTGAACAAAATTCCATATTCTTTGTTTTAACTCTCCCCAAAGATTTTTGATGGGGTTTAAGTCCTGAGATTGAGTTGGCCAGTTAAGAAGCGCCACATGATTGTCTTGGAAGCAATCCTTTACCAACTTAGAAGTATGCTTTGGTTCGTTATCCTGCTGGAATTTCCATCTAAGAGGCAAACTTTCCTCAGCATAGGTCAACATCGTATTTTCCAAGATATCTTTGTTGTGGAATCTGGTCATAGTGTCGGTAATTCGATGTATCGGACCGACACCATACCACGAGAATCAACCCCAGACCATATTACCGCCCTCGTGCTTGACTGTCTTCTTTGTAAAGCGAACATGGAATTCCTTACCCTTAGGGCGTCGAACATTCCGGTCACAGTCGTTTCCAAATAAATTAATTTTTGTTTCATCGCTCCACAAAATGTTTTGCCATTTTTTTCACCGTCTGCTCCGGACCAATTGGAATGACTTCTTGCAAACGCCAACCTAGCCTTTAAATTTTTTTGTCTAACCAAAGAGACTGTTTGATATTGAAAATTACATTTCCAATATCTGCTGAAATCGCTCTTGAAGACACAAATGGGTCCTTCTTCGCAAGAGTTACAATACGGATGTCTGTTGTTTTTTTAAGTTTTTCTGTGTCTTCCGTGAGTTTCGACGGCATTTTTAGGCTTTAAAGCATTTTGTACAAAAAATAGCGACCGACTTATAGTTTCTGCTATAGAAAGAAGACTTTGGCCACCTTCTCTTAGTATTGAAACAATTTTTCCGACTTTTTCGACCAATCGCTGATTTTTTTTTACTATATATTTCGTTATGAAAAAAGATAGACAACAGTAAAATAACTAGCCTATCCAAAAAACTAGAGCAGACTGCGAAAATATTAAAGAATTCAGCAATGTATTTATTAGAGTCCGACCGAACAGTTCGGCCACAAAATCTATTTGCACGATATTCGATATATTGAAGCATTATGGACAAATTTTGCTTATGGAGAAATGTTTGTGGGGCCGATGGGAATCCATTTTGCGAGTAAAATTTAGAGAAAAGTCCGAAGTTAATCAATGAATTCACTGTTCGGCCACCGAAAGTTCGGCCAAATTGGAAAAAGTTCGGCGGCCGAACAGTTAACTTTACAGCTAAACTACTGTATTTTCCTTAAATTTGACATTCAAAATCGAATTAAATCGGCTCAATAAACATTTTCCCAGTATCAGAATTTTTCAAGAACGCCTCTAAATACCGAAAAACCGAACAAATGTCGCTTTTTGGCCGAACTGTTCGGTCGGACACTAGTATTTATTATTTTGACCAAGTACTGAAATCACACCTGTACATAACACACAATGAAAACAACGGGGGAGCCCCAGTTTTGTTTTTACTTTTAAAGGCATTGCCATATTAAAGTTATTTAAATAAAAAAGAATTGCCATGTTTACTTTCCGTTAAAGTAACTAAAATTAAACATAAAGAAAAAATAAGCAGGTGTACTTATTATTTTGACCATATGTGTATATTTTACTTATAATTAATCTGAAATACAAAAAGCCATTCAGGCCAAATAAATGTATTACATCCTAGTGTAGAAACGGTAATGACATATCATTTTTTTTTGAACTACCAGTCATTGACTTACCTTCTACATTATTTTAAAACATATAATAATGAGTTACTGATAATGACTTATTTTCATCATTATTTCAAATAGAAAGTAATTTTATAAATTTTTTTGTAAATTTTTTGAAATCTAGTTTTAGACTCAATATTTTTTCAACACTGGTAAGGATATACAGTGAACAAAAAAAAGGTTGGACACTATATAAAATAAAATGAACAAAGAGATAACAAAGCAAATTGTGGTGAAATTTTTTGTTGTTTTTGGTTTTTCTTTGATATCTTATATGTTAAATGACGCTCCTAGACGAGAACAAGAAATTCTCATTGAGTTTGTGATTTAACCTTATAAATATTTCTGGAAATTCTAAAACGTCGCCCCTGACGATTTCCTTAGGCAAGATTGAAGTCCGGATAGGGACATGAGTTTTGGGATTTTAGCACATTTACCCAGCAAAATATTGGTAATGACACCTCATTGCTGTCTGCATTACCAATAATGATATATCATTACCTTTTGCATTATTTTGTAATATAAAATAATGACTTCCTAATAACGGCCTATTGTAGTCATTGCTTTTAAATATAAAATAATGACTTACTCACAATAGTTTAAATAAGTACTTTTTACAAAGTTAAATTTTATACATTTATATTTATTACTTCCCAGCAAAATATTGGTAATGACACCTCATTACTATCTACATTACCAAAAATTATATATCATTACCTTTTGCATTATTTTATAATATAAAATAATAACTTCCTAATAACGGCCTATTGCATTCATTGTTTCTAAATATAAAATAATGACTTACTCGTATTACTTTAAATAAGTACTTTTTACACAGTTAAATTTTTTTATTAAATGTAAATATGTTTTATGCTTAAATTTTTATGACGAGTCCTAAAATTACACACTAGAGAAAACTTAAATGTTTCTGAATGTATTTCCTTAGGCTAATAGTAATTGCCTAACTCCTTATTTTTAAGAATCAAGTAAGCAATGGGATAACCACTTATAATTAAACTTTTTGTAAGCATGTTTGTAACCACTTATTATTCAGAATCTCATAACTACTTACTTCTCATTTTTTCGTAAGCGAGCGGGTAAGCGTGACTACTTATAAAAACGACCACGCCAAACAAAAATAATGAGTTTAGACGCGAAAAAATAAGTTGTGCGGAGTTATGAATTTCTATTATATAACCACTTATTTGGTAATGAAAGATTTTGCTGGGTAGGCAAGATTGAAGTCCGGATAGGGACATGAGTTTTGGGATTTTAGCACATTTAATTCCTTTAATGCAATTATTGTTTGTCCCGATGAAAATAAATTTGGAACAACCATGTTAGTTGAATTTTTTTCAAACCAGTAGGCACCAACAATGGGAATTTGTAAAAGCAATCACATTTTCTTTTAAATTGAAATTTTATTCGCAACAACTTTTTGTTTGAAATATTTGTAACTCGTTTGTAAATTGGTATCTTTCATATAAAAATTGTTTAAAAATAAAAATTCAGTTACAAAAAAAAAAAATTTTTTTTTTTGTAACTGAAGTTTATTTTTGTATTTACAAATTTGGTTTTAGAAAGGTATTTAAAAATTGAATTAGAATTTTGTAAATTATTTCTATGTATTTTTTGATTTTTTGTATGTTGGCGAGTAAGCTGACTTGGGTTCAAAATTACAATAATTACAATAAAAAAAGATTTTTTTATAAAACTTATTTTTTTGAAAATCTATTTATAGCAGGGTTGGCAGGCAATACCGCTAAAATACCGTTATCGATTCAAACCCCTTTCAACTGATTACCGTTACCCCTAAAATACCGTTACCGAAATACCCGGAATACCGTTATCCTTAAAATACCGTTACCGAAATGACTGAAATACCGTTATCCTTAAAATACCGATACCGAAATAAATGAAATTTCAATACCCCTAAAATACCGTTACCGAAACAAATGAAATACCGCTATCCCTAAAATACCGTTACCGTTATTTTTAATTTTCTGCTTTTGGTAATTTCACGTGGTTATTGAGTACTTTTTGAACATTAAGTTGATAAATTGGTTCTGTTTTTAATCTCGTTTGTTTTTTCTAAAAAAAATTGTGGCATGCATCGAAATAACTGACTTAAAAAACCGTTACCGATATAACTGAAATACCGTCAACCTTAAAATATCGTTACCGAAATAACACAAATATTGTTATCTGTAAAATACCGTTACCGAAGTAACTCAAATACCGTTATCCTTAAAATACCGATACCGAAATAAATGAAATAGCGTTACCCTTAAAATACCGTTACCGAAATAACCTAAAATGTCGTTACGCTAACGATAACCGTATTCGTTTCGGTTACCATCCATGATTTAAATTTAATGGTTCGTTGTCATTCATAAACCTGTCTTATCATATACAGAGTTGAATAGAACCAGCTGCGATACTTTAAGAATTAAGTTCAGAGCGAAAACAATAATAACAAAATATAAAAATAGCATTGTTAGATTTCATTGATGTTAGTCTAGTTGAGTTGTTAATATATGATTATTTGTTTCCCACTTAACATAAGTAGATCATTATCAATTCTTAACTCATCAATGCAAACGATACTGACGATGGCTTTGTAGCGAAAGCCGAAAATACGTATTCTGTCTTGCTGGCCTTATCGAATTGTTTCTATGTTTATTCTCTGTAATTTACTTGTAAAAAATTGTGTCACAAAAATTAAAAAATGTAAAATACCGGTAACTACCAATAAAAATAACAATATGGGTAACGATAGCGGCATTTACAATTTTTTTAGAGGTATTGGTAACGGTGTTCAATTTGAAACGGTATTTTAGCGATAACGGTATTATAAAGATAAAGGTAACAAACCTTGCTAAAAATTATGGTGTAAAAACTAAACTCACGCACTCATCATTGGTTATTTTTAATGAATTCCAATTTACAATAACATGACAATCACAATCTGGCACCACTTTTTAGGTGAAGTCAAAAGAAAAATAAGCAGAGAAAAAAACATGAAATACACAACTATTTTTGTTTTAACTTTTTCTTTTTATCTACATATACGATAGGCAATTTGCACACACACATATTTTTTAATGATTTAAATAAAATCTTAAAAAACATTTCTTTTAATTTTTTATTAATTAAAATTTTTAACCAAAAAATTTCTCATTTTCTTTACATTTTAATATGATTTTTCTTTTTTTTGTACACTACCTTTTTCCTATTACACTCTAAAAATTATAGATTTTTTCCCATATTCTAATTTTCCACAAGTCTGATGTTTCTTTCACAATTTTCATTAATAAATCAATAAGTTTTTCACTAAATTTTTATTAATCTTATAAATTTAAACATTGTTTTTATTAAATTTTTATATCTTTCACTAAATTTTATAGATTTTTAAAAACATGTAATAATTTTCCGATGATGTTAATTTTTATTAACACTATATTGGTGAGAAATCGTAGAAAACCAGAGATACAAGTTGAGTGATGCAAAGTTGATGATCCTTCGGCTTTTTTGAGAGTCGAGCCGCCGCCGAAGTGAGCAGCTAGTTTCGGCGGCAATGGAAATCGAGCATATTTTGCTCCACTCCCTGTCTTCGACTGGATAGAGGAAATTTCCTTATAGCGAATTTACATTATGATCGAAATCGAGTTAAAGTAGATTCAATAGATTTCGAAAATTTGGGATTTCAAACAGATTTCCCATAGGAAATGAAATACCAATTTAATTTGGATTTCAGCGAAATCTCATCGACATCCAAATTGAAATCCAATTTGTCTCCCATATTTGCAGAAAAGTAGGGAAGTTGGCAGAAAAAGTGGCAACATTTAGCAGCTGTTTATGTCATAAAAAATTAAAAATAATAAATTTTAATAACTTTAAAAAATTAAGGAATAACATAATAAAGTCTGTTATTTTTAATTGAAGGAAATATTTAAAGTTGAAAACGGCTATTTTATTGTATCCGACGATTAATTGAATGAATTAAAGAATTCAAAGATTTAATTAATTCAATTAAATATTTATTTAAAAACAATTTTATTTTAAACACATCTTTAATTAGAAGATTTAAGCTAATATTTTTTTGTGTGTTGAAGTCATTCTTTACAAATAAAGCCCTTTGAATTTTAAAAATGTTCCCAATGTTAACGGCATGTTAATTTGGTTACAAATTTTGATTCGTTTTTAAATATTTTCGGATTTGTTTAACGAAATTCAAAGCTTGATATAAAGTTTTATTAATTAAAAATGTCAAATTAATTATCAAATCTAAAAGTTGTAAAGTTGCGTTTACATCTGTTTTCAAATCCCGATATTTCAATGGAAATCTCGAACCGAAATCTTGACCGTTTACATTTGCACTTTATGACAGTAGCGAGATTTCGATTTGACAGCTGCACTTTTTTTGTAAAAATAACCTCAAATTAAAAATATTTCTAAAAACCATTTTATTCATTGGTGGAGTACAATTTATATTATTTTATGTAAAGATCTAACGCTAAATATGTTAGTAAATTTGTTTTTTTATAAGGACGACAAGCTAGAACCCAGATTTTGCAATATTTTGGCGGAAGGAAGACATGCACTTCCCAATGCTTTCTTCATAGTTATGCTTCGCGGGAAACAAAAATTAGAACCACACAACACTTCTTATAATCATTAGTAAATTTCCGTTGGGTCTAAAGTCATATTTATTAAATTAATAATGATTTTTTTATTTCATTATTTTGTGTTATTTTTAGGTTATTTTTTTAGTCAGCTGTTGACTATCGTTGCCACTTTTTCATGCAAAAACTCTACAAATTAAGCGAAACACAGTGTTGTATTCTGCAAAAGTCTCCAGATTTGTGAGA
Source organism: Leucophora obtusa (assembly GCA_949987735.1). Classification (NCBI taxonomy): domain Eukaryota; kingdom Metazoa; phylum Arthropoda; class Insecta; order Diptera; family Anthomyiidae; genus Leucophora; species Leucophora obtusa. Next base: position 323,949,811 of record OX465295.1, on the reverse strand, counting down.
TTTTCATGAGATTTCTTCGAAATCTCGAAAATTTACGGGATTTCCTTTGTATGGGGAATCTCGGGATTTCACATGAGATTTTCACTGAAATCTCAATTTTAGTCGAAATCTTGGGATTTGGGTGCAGATGTAAATGCAACTAAAGCTGGCCATACACTTGCAAAATTATTGTACCAGCAATATTATTTTGGCCAGCTTAAATGAAAAAATTGCGCAATAATATTGCCAATGTATAGATAGCTTAAAAGGGCGACTTTTTTGAAAATCCTTGCAAGATGTGTAAATTATTCTTAATCTTCTACAGCGAAAATATATTCTTTTTAGCGCTATAAGCAAACCAAACTTATCATTTTAAAATTAAATAATAATTTATTATTAAATACATTGACGCCGCAAACAATTTTGTGTCGACCTGTACCTTTGTACAAAACTGTATTGAAAAAGAAAAAATGAGTACGAGAATTTGGTGCTATGGGCAGGCTTACCAACAATTTTCTCAGCAAGATTTATTATTTGTTTTTCTAATAAGAATAATTACAGCTGGGTCTACAACGACAGCGACAGTTGCTTTTCATAAAATTTGGTTATAATCAAACACGCAAAGAAAAAAAGTGTATACTCAACTAATTTTAACGTATAAGTTGCCTAAAGTTGTGTTTACTTCTGTTTTCAAATCCCGAGATTTTTTTTACCCGAAATTGTGACCGTTTACATCTGCACTTCATGACAGTAGCATTTCCATTGGATCTAAAGTTATATTATATTTATAAAAACATTTTTTATTTCATTATTTTTAGGTTATTTTTTAGCCAACTGTTGACCAACGTTGCCACTTTATCATGGAAAAAAGCGAAACGCAGTGTTGTATTCTGTTAAATCTCCACATTTGTGAGATTTTCATGAGATTTCTTAGAAATCTCGTAAATTTACGGGAATCTCGAGATTTCACATGAAATTTTCACTGAAATCTCAATTTTAATCTAAATCTCGGTATTTGGATGCAAATATAAATGCAACATAAAGCAGAGAATGTGTGTGTGTGCGTGTTGACATCGTGCAATTCGTGTTTACAAAATTTTTGATAATTTTTGTTCCCTACTCAATGTTCCTCCGTGTATTCTCCGCTTAAGACTATTTGATTTGTGATTAAGAGATTAATCACAACTGGGTCGACAACGAAAATTGCTTTATCATATATTTTGTATGGGAAGCAAAATGTCGGTATGTTGTTCGGCGATTTGTCGTCGTAATAGAATATATTCTATTTTCCTGACGACACACGAATACACATTCAAAATATTTGTCAAATTGTTGCCATATTATTACCTAAATAGGCGTTGCCTAGCAGAATAGAGTTGTAGAAATTCGTATCAGAGCTGCAAAAATTCGTACTTTGTTTACAAGAAATTCATTTTTCTTTACAGAAGAAATATAATTGAAAATAAAAATGCATAATTTACCGCAAAAAAGCAAAATTAAATACAAAAAAATGTTAAACAACAAGAATTAATGGAAAACCAATTGAATTGGTGAAGAATTGTGGCTAAAAAAATACAACCATATTCTTGTTCGGCTTTAATTTTTTTCTAAATGTCAAAAAATGTCGACAATCGATTGTCGCTGAATTTAAATTATTCGCGACGACTTTTGCTGTCGACGGTCGACAATCGATACAGTTGTGATTTAACTCTTTAGAGATTAATCAGAACTGGATCGACAACGAGAGTTGCTTTTTCATATATTTTGTATGGGCAGCAATATGTCGCCATGTCGTTTGCTTTATTTTTTTTTTCCAAACGTCAACAAATGTCGACGGTCGATTGTCGCTGAATTTAAATTAACCGCGACGACTTTTGTTGTCGTCGGTCGACAATCGACACAGAGATTAATCACAACTGGGTCGATTGTCGACCGACGACAGCAAAAGTCGTCACGATTAATTTAAATTCAGCGACAGGCGACCGTCGACATTTGTTGACGTTTAGAAAAAAAGGAAAGCAAAACAATAATATTGTTGTATTTGTTTCACCACAATTCCTCACCAATTTAATTGGTCTTTCACTAATTCTTGTTGCTTTATATTTTATTGTATTTAATTTTGCTTTTTTGCCGTAAGTTATGTTTTTTAAATTTCAATGATATTTCTTCTGTCAGAAAAATAAATTTTTTGTAAACAAAGTACGAATTTTTGCACCTCTAATACGAATTTCTAACAACCCTGTTCTAATGGCAATCTTTAATTAGTTAAAAATATGGCAACAATTTGACAAATATTTTAAGTGTGTATTAGTGTGTCGTCAAGAAAATAGAATAGATTCTATTCCGACGACAAATCGCCAGACGACATGACGACATTTTGCCTCCCATACAAAATATATGAAAAAGCAACTCTCGGTGTCGTTGTCGACCCAGTTCTGATTAATCTCACAGTTGTGATTAATCTCTTAATTAGTGTGTCGTCAAGTAAATAGAATAGATTCTTTTCCGACGACAAATCGCCGAACGACATGGCGACATTTTGCTTCCCATACAAAATATATGAAAAAGCAACTCTCGTTGTCGTTGTCGACCCAGTTCTGATTATTCTCTAAATATCCTGCCGCAAATGGTTGAGATTTGACGATTCTGCAAATGTAAACACATGTAAACAAAGGCAATCCAGCAAATTTTGTGAAGTTCTTAAAAGAAAAATTTGATATATACAAAAAAAAATGCTGCAGTCAGCAAAAATAAAAATACGCAATATAAAAGAATTACAGGCGGACAACATAGACTTAGCAGAAAGTGCTATAATAGCGAGAACTCCATTAAGAAAACGTAAAAATCCCAGACCGGCTACCACTGCAACAAAGCTGACTTTGCAAGATGACGGAAATGATAAGAGAGTGGTTAATGGTGAGCCTTTAACTACAGTTAAGAAAAGAGTGCCAAAGTCCGCACTTAAAGAACCGCCACCTTGGCAAAAACCTATTGACTCGTACTTTAAATCATGTCAAAAAACATATAAAGTGGAACCGTTAAAAGAACAACCACCAACACCAATTGGTAAAAATAAAGCACAAACAGCAGCGACGAAAACAAAATCAAAGAACAAGCGTGCTCCAACAACAACTGCACATAAAACTATAACAAGATCTAATCCAAAACGTCGAGGTCGAAAACGTTTATTTGTTGAACCCGATTTAACTACCGAAACTGAGACCACATGTAGTTATAAAAGCAGCGTCAAAGAACCTACATTAAAAATGATTGAATGCATTACAATAGAATCTGATAGTGATGATGAAAAATCTGACAAGAATTTAAAAATTAGAAATATTTTAAAAGAAAATGAGGAAAATTATTTAAATTTAGAGCCATCATCATTAATTTTTATACAAAATTCAACACATACGACTGCATTAAAAACACGCACAAGCTCACTAAAAACACCCTCCAATACGGAACAAATTACACGCAGGAGTAGATCGACAACTTTTAACTCTAAAGAAAGTTTAAGGAAAATTTCGCCACCTATTACACCTTTACCAGAACTGGTACCAGCACAATTTATACCTTCCAATATATGTTTATCTCCAAATAAAGAATTTCCAACGACAACACCCTCAACTTCAAAAAAATCTGTAGCCAGAAATAGATTGAAACCTTCAGTAAATAAAGAAGCTTCAAACGTAACTTCTACAACTACTCCTTCATTTGGTGAACAAATGTCCAATACTAGTAATGATCAGTCGAAATCACCTCCACAATCTTCATTCCGTAATGTGCCTGCTACTACATTGTCGAGACGTAAACCTAAACCCTGTCCACCTTATAAAATCATTGAGGGTACTACATTTGCTGTAGATGCCTTCCAATTTGGTTATATTGAAAACGTTACGCACTATTTCCTAACGCATTTTCATGCTGACCATTATATTGGTTTAACAAGGAAGTTTTCAATGCCATTATATATGAGTGCGATAACAGGTAAGTTACTATTTTTAGTACAATTGCAGTATTTCAGTACAAAAGGTTAACCAAAAATTTTTAGGCATTTAGTAGGATTTCTATAGAAAACTTTTTAAAATGTGTAGGATTTTTGTAGACTAAAGTCCCCGGAATCCAAGAAAATTCAAATGAAAAACTCATTTTCGGTGGGGTTTTACCAGGAATGGAATTACCTGATCATAAATGGTTTTTGTAAATTTTTGATTTGTGACAAAAAATGGGTATTGCCTTAAAGGTGAGATGTTGTACTAGAGTATTTGTAAATCTTTTTTATTGTGGACCTCAAGGAACTTGAAGATAATACTTGAATATAGTTTTTTCAACTTGAGTAATTTATGATCATCAAGCAGCAAATTATATGAAAATTTGTTTGTGGGACCATTAGAAACAGTTCGCCTTAACTGAGGATTCGTCTTATCCGAGTACGTATTAAACGAGTTTTACTGTATTAAATTTAGCTTCTAGCAAGTCAAACAAACACAAGACGAAACTTTCCTGAAAATATAAGTAAACGTAGGCAATTTATTTAGTAAATTTACGCATAAAAATGGTAAAATTATTCATAATTTCAGAATTTTTTACGCATATTCAATGTCAATTTACACATTTTGTGTGTAATTAACTTATGCATTATGTGTGTAATTTTTTTCATTCAAGCACTAGGACAAAATTTACCATATTAATAGTAGTTCAGTTTCCTACTATAGATTAAATAATTTTAAACAAAAATTAATTAGAGTGTAGTAAGACGTTTCATTCTATTAAATTGTAAACAGTGCAAGAAAATGAGAACACAATAGGTGTGTATAATATGTTTGTTCCCGTACTTTACCGAAGTTACCCAAACTAGCCCAAAGGCGTTCCCGTACTCAAAATTGCGTGTAAATTGTTGTTTGGGCTGTTTTGGGCTCCCGCGGGTACCCGCGGTAACGAACGGGAACACAAATAATAATTATATTGTATATACAATACTTACATGAGCAATATCTGTTCCTTGTTAAATTTTCAAAGAAAAAATACACACTTTAACAAATAATAAAATGGAAATGAATAAATTTTAATTCGATAATATTTGATGATAATATGCAAAATAAATTTAAGGATATTTAATTTTGTACTTTTTGAGATATTCGCAAGTGATGGACTAGAAATTTTCAACACTGTTTAAAGAAGAGGAATTCAGCTTTGATATGAGACTAAATTTTTAATTTTCTGTTGAAGCGTTCAAAAGTTATGATTATTTCAACATCATGTATTTGTTACGTATTTATTGAAAAACTTCTCAGTGACAAATGAAGCTTTTTTTAAAAATTCAAAATGGATTTTGTAGGGAAGGAGTTGCACTTTTAGATATCGTAACGATCTTTTTGAAAACAAATTTGGGCTAAACTGCAGTTTATGGGGTTTGAAAAAGCAGTTTATGGGGGTAAAAAAAAAAAAAAAAATAATATATACCGCTGGATGCGCCTCAAAAAAATCTTTCTACCCATACGGAGTGTGTTGTCTTCAGATAAAATGCAAAATTCTAACAAATAAAAAAAAAACGTTTTTTAAAAATGGTCCAGCTGGACCCGAAATATTTTGGGAATCATCATAAAACAAACCAAGGTTTATTTTGAAGGGGGCACTATACTTTTTTTCGTGAGTCGGTCTAATATATAGGAATATTAAACAAAGAAATAGTTACAGTTGTAAATGTTAGTGAGTTTGTAAAATTTGAACAAATTCAAGGGAAGTATCCAAATATAAAATATTTAAATAATTATCAACTTAAAAAAATAGTACTATATATTTAATTGTCGTACTATCTTGTAGATATCGGCGGCAACAGTTAGGTACTATTTGATTAATCGATTAATCGCACAGCCCTAACTACAATGGGCCTGAACTTTTACAATTTAGTGGAAAAATAAGCTGATCTTGTTTGTAAAATTTTGAAAAAATATTTTTTTATAATGCCAACGGCAATAAGCCCAACTATTTAATTTTCTTTTGTATATATTTTCCAGCTCGGTTTGTACGTGAATTTATACCCGTCAATGAACAATATATCAATATATTAGAATTAAATAAGCCCCATGTCATTGGTAACGTAGAAATAACAGCATTGGATGCTAATCATTGTCCTGGTGCTATAATTATAGTTTTTAAATTTCTCGATACGGGAAAATGTATATTACATACTGGTGATTTTCGAGCCTGGCATGGTATGGAATCTGAACCGATATTTTGGAATAATGATATACATACGATATACCTGGATACCACTTATATATCGGATAAATATGCCTTCTGTACGCAATACGAATCAATAGATAAAGCAAAACAATTAATAGCAAACTTCCAAGAAAAACATCAGGGTAAACGTATATTGTACATATGTGGAGCATATGTTATAGGAAAGGAAAAATTTTGGTCAGCCTTGGCAGAGGAATACGAATTGAAGGTATGGGCAGAAGGTAATCGTAATAAGGCACTAAAAGCTATGGAAGATGAACGTTTAGACAAGTTGCTAATACGGGATCCTACTGAAGCAAATATGCATGTTATACCAATGGCTAAATTAAGTTATTTGGTAAGTTTTAGGATTTGTTTTAAAGATTTTACTAAAGTTTCAAAATTTTGATTATTTATAGCATTTGGTAGATTATTTTTCAGAATACGAATCGTATTTTGATATAGTCTTTGCTATACGACCCAGTGGTTGGGAGAAGAATTCAAAATCCCAGTATCGTGGTAAAATCAATATTGTCGGTGTAGAATATTCAGAACACTCTAGTTATCGAGAAATGCAGAGATTTGTTAAATTTTTAAAGCCACAACATGTTCTTAGTACCGTTCCTACTGGTAGCAATCTTATGATTACTGCTAAAATACCAAAATCGTGGTATAAATATGGCACCTTAAAAAGTTCTAGCAATTATCAGCCTACACTTGATGCTTATTGTCGACAAACGCCACTAAGGAAACAAATAAGACTACCCAATATGAATGTGGGAGGTTTGGAAAATTTTGTATCTCCGCTATCATTAAATAAAAAAAATCAAAGAGAAATTAACAATAATAATGTACTGATTAGGGAGGAACAACAAGTGATATCTGTGTATTCATCAGAAAATGAATTTGAACAGCGATCAAACACAATATTTATAAAGAACGAAAAAGAAAATGAAATTGAACAAGGACTACCTTTAGTAACACCAGAAATAGCCAAAGAAACTGAAAATGTTAGAATTTCGAAAACGAACACTGGCACTAATAAAAATAATTCAAAAGGAATTAAGAAAAAGACATCTCCTGTCAAGAAAAACACAAAAAAATCACCAAAATCTAAAAATAAAAATTGCAGTGCTTTTGTAGCAAAACCACTCTTGTTAGCTAACTCATCGGAATATTTTGAAATGCCAGAAATTCTATCTACTCAAAATAAAAACCAACATATAAAACAAACACAGCAAGACAACTTGCAAAAGAATAATTTGAAAAAGAATTTAATTTATGAAGAAATAAGTTCAACGCAAAAATCTTCTACTGTTAAAGATTCGAAACGAAAATATCAAAAACAAATATCTAGAACTACAGCATCAGAATATGAATTTGAAACAATTGAATCCCAAAGAATAGTTATACCAAGAAATTCTAATAAAATAAGAAATACACAAAATAAATCACAAGAAAAACAAACATCTTTAACTACAACCTCAAGAGAGGTTACGGAAATTCATATTTCACCAACATCGAAAAGAAAAATTTCAAATAAAATAATAAATTCCCAAGCTATAGCAAACGAACAACAAAAATGCATAATAACTGCCCCAGAAATGGACATCGAAATACCAGTTTCGCGAAAAACTAGAAGTAAAACATCATCATTAGCAAAATCAACTACACAAACTCAAATATTAGAAGTAAAACAAATTGAAGCCACAGTAGATAAATTATCAAAACAAAATGAAATAGCTAAAAAGCGAAATTATGAATTAACAACACCACAAACTCTACGCAATAAAACACGAAAAAATTCAAAGTATACATGTACGACCACATCAAATACAAGTATAATCTCTAACGATCAAATAACATCATCATCAACCATACGAATAGAGGAATATAGTCCAAAACTTTTAAGCGATAAAGCAATGTCCTCAAAAACACCACCCACCTATACACCAACACCTATTGCCAAACAAAATTTAACAAGTAGCCTAATAACACCTCATATATCATCATCTATTGGAAAACTTCCACCAAATCCTTTACTTAAATCAACTACTACATCGAGTTATTCCACCTCCACAGAAGAAATACCACCTTCACAAACAACACTACAACAGGAATATACTCCAAGACCATTGAGAAATAAAAGAAATGTTTTTAAACAATCCGCTGCGTATACCCCAACACCTATTAAGAAATTCAAAGATTTTCCAAGTGCTAATAATAATCTTCAAATTTCTTCAACTCAAATAAGTCCTGAAATGGTGAAAGACATTTTACAAAATAACACAGATTTAGATTTATATAATCATTCGCAAATGGCAATCATTATTGAGGAAACTTTAGGTAAACAAGGTCCTGATAATAGTACTGATCATATACCATCAGATTTATTATCCGACCTAGACGCTGATGATGATTGGATGAATTAGCCCCGGTTTATGTATTACGAAAATTTTCTAAACGAAAGCAAAGTAATGAAAATTTGTTTTTTTTTCCCATATATTTTTGACGAAAATAATTGTCAAATGCTGTCGTTTACAGTATTTTCGTAATAGATAAACAGGCCCTTAGTTTTAAAATTTTTCTTCTCAATAATGCATATATAAACTGTGATTTAATAATGCTGTTATAGTTGTTATCTTTATGCAGTTTTGGCAAAACTGCAGTTTATAGGGTTTCGTAAAAAAAATATGACCCCCTCTGGAATTAAAAAAGAAAAAACCGAAATTAATTTGGTTGGGGGGGGGGGGGGGGCTCGGACCCGGGAGGCCTGTGGGGGACAAACAACGGGGGAACATAGTAACATGTAAGTGAGGGTACTCAAATTAAAGGAAATTGTCTTCTAAAAATATTATTTTTTTTATATCCATAAAACGTAGCCCTAACTAGAGCCATTTATCGACCAATATGGTTGGTCGAAAAAAGTAAAAATTAATATAAACGAAAATGGTACTCAAATAAAAGGAAATTTTCTAACGATTTTAAAAATGAAGTATTTTTCTAATTCGTTGGACGTGAATGGAATTGGAGACATTTTGTTAAATTTTAGACCTTCGAAAAATTAAAAAAAAGTCTAAAATCACGTTATTTTAGTTTTAGTAAAACACTGTAAATGGCCATTTTTTGTTGTTTATTTTGAAAATTTGGAACATGTTTAATTGCGCCGCAAGCAAAATTTTTTTTATTTTTTTTTTTAATGTTAGCTATACACCCAAACTTTTTGGATGATATAAAAATGAAACTTTTTGATGAAAAATGCAATTTCAGAAGTAATATACTTTTATTGCGCCGCACTGTGGGCCAAGATCGACGTTTTTTGGCCAAAAATACAATTCAGGTAAAGGGAAAAAACATGTTTATAAATTCAAAATCTAGGATTGTTGAATATTTTGTGAGTGAAATATTGTATCATTGTGGTTACTCGTTGTTAGTTGGCGAGAGTTCAAAGTAGAGATGGGCGCGTGAGTGAATTTTGACTCACGCTAACATACGCTCACGAAAGAAAAATAATCACGCACGAACATTTTTTTAATATCACGCTCACGTGATTAATTTTAATTTGAATCACGCTCACGAAGTACTCACGCTCACGAAATACTCACGGAAAATATGATTTTTTTTAATCCATGGATGGTAACCGAAATGATGCGGTTATCGGTAAGGGTAACGGTATTTTAGATTATTTCGGTAACGGTATTTTAAGGGTAACGCTATTTCATTTATTTCGGTATCGCTATTTTAAGGATAACGGTATTTGATTTACTTCGGTAACGGTATTTTAAGGATAACGGTTTTTTTTTGATTATTTTGGTAACGGTATTTTAAGGTTAGCGGTATTTCGGTTATTTCGGTAAAGGTATTTTAAGGATAACGGTAGTCAGTTTTTTCGATGGATCCCTCAATTTTTTTTTTACGAAAAACAAACGAGATTAAAAACAGAACCAATTTACCAACTTAATGTACTAAAAATACTCAATAATCCAGTGCAATTGCATAAAACAGAAAATTAAAAATATCGGTAACGGTATTTTAGGGGTAACGGTATTCAATTTATATCGAAAAGGGTATTTTAAGGGCATCGATATTTAATTTATTTCGGTATCGGTATTTTAAGGGTAACGGTATTTCAGTTATTTCAGTAACGGTATTTTAAAGGTAACGGTATTTCCAACAATTATTTTAATTTTTGCATTAAAAAATACAAAAATTGTTTTTTCGGACTTTCTATATTTTCATATATTTAGTTAGAATATTCTTCTACCTCAAGTCCAAATTCTAATATGATATTGTCATATTAGATTTTTATTTGTTGTTTCAAAAAGGGTTGATCATTTTCATGATAGACAATACAATTGTTTCGTAGACATCACTCTACTCTTCAGTTGTCCGCTAAGAAAATGATAACTTTCCTACTCAAAACGAGACATTACATAAGGTACAACAACAAATAAAAATCTAATATGACAATATCATATTAGAATTTGGACTTGAGGTAGAAGAATATTCTAACTAAATATATGTAACGGTATTTCGGTTATTTCGGTAACGGCATTTTAGGGGTAACGGTAGTCAGTTGAAAGGGTTTTGAATCGATAACGGTATTTTAGAGGTATTGCCTGCCAACCCTGTTTTTATCTTAATTATTTAAGGGAACTTTCTTTATTGAATATAAGTTTTATTTATTTAGGGCCATTAACAATAAACAACTTAACCTAAAATTTGAACTAACTTAGAGTTACAGATGTCAAATTCCATACAAATTTGAATTTTTTAACTTTCAGTTTGTGTTAACTTCAGGTTATTTGTTTATTGTTAATGGGGGTTAGAATTAAAATTAGCTTAACTATAAAAAAATTTTGTTAAAAATTTAACTAATATGCAAGTGCTTGTGCAAATAAAAATATTACTGACACTTTAGAAAAACTTATTTTATATTGTTGATTATACTTTGCTAGATCTGTCAAAACAACAGAGTAGTATATCGGAAGATGACAAAGCAAATTGTGGTATTTTTTGTTTGTTTTTTATTTGATGTTTTAAATATTTAGAAATGCTCCTAGACGAGAAGAAGAAATTGAGTTTGCTTAACAAATATTTCTAGAAATACTAAAAACGTCGCCCCCTGACGATTGCCTTACAGTGAGGTTACACGATCAAGATTTTGCTTTCAAGTTGATAACACATACTGCTTGTCAAATTCAGTTGAACTTGAAGCTGTGACGTAGGCTGCATGCAACTTGATAGTCAATTTTGCTTTCAAGATGCCGTCGTCAAGGAAAGAACTAAAAATGCTCGCCTCTGTGGGCTGTTTCCGCACTGCAGGCTTTTCGAAAAGACTTTATTTTTTTCTTCACATATTCCACAGACATTTTCATGTCAGCAGAAATTGATTTTTTATTTATTTTTATTTTAAAATCATTTAGTCGATATACCGAAATATTCACATTCCGTATTTTATCAATCGTGTTTTATTGCGGCACAATATTTGTAAAATGAAAAATAAATTTACAAGAAATTGATCAGCTGTTTAAAACTTGACCGTCAAGTTTTCTCAAAACTTGGAAGCAAAAATTGATATCAAGTTGCTGTTCAATTTTTAAAATGTGATTGTGTTAGTAAAAAAATGTGAGTGTATTGAAACTTGAAAGGCAAAAATTGATCGTGTAACCCCTATGTTATTCAAGAATAAAATGTGAATAGGGACATGCTTTCAACAGATTATTTTTCATAATTTGTTAATTAGGTTTTGGGATTTTAGCGCATTTAATTCCTTTAATTTAATTTTATATTTAAAATTTTTAAATAACTTGAAAAATTCACTGTAAATCTTTAAATGTTATTCCAAATTTATGTGGAGGAACAAAATTTGTCAATGTTTTGTACAAGAAGTCGATTTCTTCTGTACATAAGAATTCTGGCAGAAGTAGAAAACACCCGTTCGCTAGTACATGAACTGACTGGAATACACATTATTTAAAGGAGGGGAAGGTCTCTGGAATTTTTCCAAAATTGTAAATTAGTGCAATCTGGTTTAATATAATCATCATTTTAACTCACGAACATTTCGTGTCACGCGCCCATCTCTAGTTCAAAGTCAAAGTTTTTTAATTTTGTGACATTTTTTGTTTTATAATGATAAAATAAAAAAATCATAAATAAACAATAATTGGTTCCAAAAACAATCTCAAATTATAAGTTCTAAAAAAAAAAAATAGAAACCTGTTAAGTATTTACGAAAAAAGTAACAAAATTATTAATTTTACCTTAAAAATGTGGATTTTTTTGAAAATCCTAAATTTTCAAAAAAAAAAGCTTCAAAATGTTCCAAGAGATATTTGAAAAACTTGAATGCCAATGTGTTCCATAAGATGTCTCCTACCTCGGTTTTTGCGACCGTTTGCGACCGTTCATAAACTTTCGAGATTTTGCCCTTTAACTGAAAAAGTTTTAGTAAAAACTAAAAAATAGCACTAAAAATTACCTTAAATGAAGGTTCTAGTTTTCTCACACAGACTAGCCCCCTAATGTCCAGGTTTGTGGGACATTTGAGTGCCAATTCTAAATAAATACGAAATTAACCCTTAAACACATTTTAAGCTTTGACTTATTTCTGGCATTGAAGTTAAATTTTCAACTTTGATGTCTTCAGAGACTTATAGTAGAATTTCATGACAAATAATTTTGCGGAACATTTTAACCCTCTAACTCTACAACTTATGGGTCTCTTTTGACACTTTTTAAAAAGGGCCAAAAGAGACCTTTTAATTGCAAATTAGAGGGTTAAAATGTTCCACAAAAATGTCCCTCGTAGTGTTCTACATAAGTTCGCTGAACATATCCTACACCTAAAATGCAACATTCACATGGTTTCCTATGCCAATAAACATTTTCAAAAGAGGGGAAATTTTAAGCCCCCAAAAACATAGGGCCAGACTAAAACTTTTAAAACGCCGATACACTTATATTTTTCTTCGGTCCCTCTGCCAGAATTAGTTGTTGTCATCAGAACCTTTTTTTTTGTACAGTGTATTTTATTTTCCAAAACATAACAATTTTAAATTTATGGCCGCTATATTGGATCCGCCATGTTGAATTTTTAAAATTTGATTTCAGATTCGTAATCTGCTACCCAAAAACTTCCCCTGGTGGAAATTATTAAATTAAATCAGGCGACATAAAAATTTAATGAAAAAATTGTTTGTCGCCATATTGGATCCGCCATTTTGAATTTCAAAATTTTAATTTCAGATCTTAAATCAGCGGATCCTAGACCTATAAAATTGATTATTTTAAGTCCAATATAATAAAAACTAAAAATTAATGGACGCCATCTTGGATCCGCCATTTTGAATTTTATATTTTTTATTTCAGATTCGTGATCAGCAACAACCAAACCCCCCCTTTGTGATATATTTTAGTCTCATATACTCAATATTCTAGTTTTGGCTAAAATTCGAAAATGCTGGCCCCACTGTGCGCCGCAGGGAAAAAATTTTTAAATGTCTAAATTTTTAATGCGTTTATAGATTATTAAAAAAAAAATAGTTTTGAAGTTGTGGGAACATTTTCTATCATTTCAATACCCATTTTACCATACAAGAAAATTACATCATTTTCAGTACTCCCTCTTAGGGATAAAAATGGCTCTAGTTAGTGCTACGTGTTATGGATAAAAAAAATAACATTTTTGGAATCGTAAGACAATTTCCTTTAACACTTAAATGTTACTATATTCCTCCGTTTTTCGGAGGAAAACCAGAATTAAAATTTTTTTTTTCTTTTTTAATTCTAGAGGGGGTCATATTTTTTATTTGACGAAACTCCCTAAATTGCAATTTAGCCGCAGTTTTTTGTTTGTTTGTAATTACCTTTTAATTGTTAATGTTTAAGCTGAAGTTTTTGTCCATATCCCAAAAATTTTATACATATTTTTAATAAATAATGTTAAAAAATATAATCAGGTGTGTCAGTTGTTGTTAAAGCATGCCTATTTAGAGTAATTCATTTTTGTTATCAATAAATTTCATGATCGTGGTTGTATGTATGTACATATATTCCTGGCAGTTGTATTGCCGACGAGCTAAAATAAAATGTATAGATATCTAACCGTGGTTGCAGCGGTAAATCAGATCAGTTCAATTGTGCTTATTTGACTTCCCCCGGTAATATTATATGCGTTTGTTAATGTATAAAAAATGCTTAAACGTCGTAAAATTAACTGACAAACTTTTATACTGCATTTAGACTAAGAAAAAACTACCCAGTTTTTGGCCGTTGGTAGTTTTTACTTGTCAAAACGCATACATAAAAACAAAGAAAAACTAGTTTTGTAGAAAAACTAGGTAGTTTTTGCTCAGTCTAAATTCAGTATTACTAAAAAAATTTTAAAACTACTGCTTTTTATAGTTAAAATTTTAATTTTTTCTTTCGATTACAAAATTATGTGTAAATACAATAGAAGTGTCTGATTTTTATTTGCAAACTAGGAATATATCAATAATAACAAATATAAACTAAACAAGAATTTTTAAAATTCAACGAAATTTTTTATTTTTTTAAATAACTAACAAAAATAATTGTTTACTGTAAAAATACTGTTTTGATAGTTGTTTATTATGATTTTAAAACTAACTGTCTTAAACAACTGTCACGAAATGACAATACGTTTCGTTAATAGTTTTCTTAAATAACTGCCATAACAGTTGTTTTGTATTTTCCATAGAAAAAACTGGAATCACGGTTAAAAACAACAACTAGTGATTTCTAAACAAACAACTGTCATTCAGTGACTGTCAAATTTTTTTGAGATTTGTATTTCATAGTTAATAAAGAATAATTTCTAAAATACAATTGACAGTTTCTGATACACAATTTATAACTTCTGTAAAACATTTGATAATTTCTGAAAAACAATTGATAACTTCTTAAATACAATCAGTTTCTGAAAATCAACTGATATTTTTTCAATTAAAATTGATAATTTCTGAAAAACAATTGATAATTATACCCTACACCACTACACTCAACCAAAAAAGTCCGTAATGGCTACTGAAAATTTTGCTGTTATTGCGGGAAATTAACTGTTTTGAGGCCAGCGGTATTTTTTTGCTAATTTTAGCAACACATGTCTGCTGATCTGTAGTACAATAAAATTAGTAGCCGCTACTAAATTTTAGTAAAATTTATGTAAACTGCAATTCAAAATCGATTTGCTAAAAATTAGTATAAATAATTATTTGCAGCTAATAAATTTCAGTAAATTGTTGTAAACTGTAATTTAAAATCAATATGCTGAAATTAGCAAAAAATTTTTTTTCTTCCGATTGTAACAAACGTTTAATTACTTAATCGTACTTGAAATTTGGAGTCAAAATTGCAAACGTTTCTCCATTTATTAGCTTTTTATGCATTGGAGATACAATAAAATTTTCTGAGTATTATTTCCAAACTAAGAATATATCAATAGTAACAAATATAAACTAAACAAGAATTGTAAAAAAAAAATTGTTTAAATTAGCATATTTTTCTGCTAAATTTAGCACTCGGTTTTGAAAAATTAGTAAAATGTTTTGCTGAAATCAGCAGCGAGATATAAGCTGTGTTTGTGCGGCAAGTTATCAACGTTGGTTTATGTCATTCTCATATAAATTTGACTTAAGCCAACGTTTAGTGTTAACTCTTAAAGTTACTAATGTCAAATTTGTATGGGAATGACATAAGCAAACGTTGATAGCGTGCCGCACAAACACAGCTATAGTAAAAAAATCCGTAATTTGTAAAAAGAGAATAGCAAAAATGATTACTAAAAAAATAAATATACTAATAAAAATCAGTATAAAAATAATAAAGTGCGATTGGAAACTGTTCACAAATTTGTTTACTAACTTTTTTATGTGAGTGTACGTTTAGAGGTTATTATAAGTTTATGCTGATGTTTGTAACACCAAAAAATATTGGTCCTAGACCCACCTTATAGTATACCGATCGGCTCAGAATCACTTTTTATTTCGATTTAACGATGTCCGTCTTTCCGTCCGTCCGTCTGTCTGTCTGTCTGTCTGTCCATGCATTCTTGTGAACACTCAACAGGTCGCAAATATTAAGATATTTTGATGAAATTTGGTACACCGACTTACGTCGGCCCAAGGACGATGCCTATTGATTTTGGTTGAAATCGGTCAATGTTTAAACTAGAGTTTGCTAAAAACCGAAAAATTTCGGTTTCGGTTTTTCAAAATTATAAAAACCGCGGTTTCGGTTATTTTTCGGTTATCTTGTGATATTAATAGAATTGTTTTAAAATAATTAAATATAAGAATATTCTACCTAAATATATGATAATGAAATATGCAGAAAAATTAAACAGTTTAATACATCCAAGATATCTTTTAGAATTCGATTGAATTTCTCACTCGAATATTTAAAGGCAATAACGCCATTTCAAAACTTTTCCGGGAGAAGAAATAAACGCGGAAACCCGTTATAAATGATTTTTTTTTCTTTTTTCTGCAATTAATTATAGTTTAAATTTTAGCAATTTGTTTAAAACAATAAAAAGTTAAAATTTTTATAAATTTCGCGGAATACGAAATAAGGCTTTTTGTAAAATCGGCGAAAATCGTAACTGAATATGTGAAACTCAATGGTCCTTACTATAAAAGAGTATTGTAAATTTAAAGTCGACTTTATTTTTAATCATACGGTTTTGTCCATTTTGTGTATGAAAACCCTACAAAAATATTCATATTTCCAAACATTTTGATTGGTTGAAAATAAATTAACCAATTAGAATTCTCCAAAAATAAATCAAGTCAAGGCATGCTGCCACCCAATATTTTAACTAAAGTCGACTTTAACTAAAATATACATTTGAAAATTTTAGATAGAAAGGGCGAATATCTCTTTAACCACTTTACTTTTTGGTGCAATTTTTTACTTAAATTATAAGCTTCAGTTTATGTTATCCGTAATAACAAAAACAAAAAATTCTTTAAAGCAGCTTTTAATGTAGAAAATGTTCATTACAATTAAATACAATATTTTGTAAAATAGAAGCTGTCTTTTCGAAATTCAAGATTCAATAATATGCAAATTAATTAATTATTTTAAATGGTTAAAGTATTTGTTAAAAACCGACTTATTTTTGTCGGTTTTCGGTTTCGGTTTTGAGGCTTGAAAAACCGCGGTTTCGGTTTCGATTAAAACCGAACAGCAAACTCTAGTTTAAACCTAGTGCCCATATATTTTCTCTTCTTTTATGATTTTATAGAAAATTTTGACACAAGTCCCATTCAAATTTCGGATCCAAACATTAGTTGGCTTTAAATCAGACTGGTGTAGGGTATTACATAGTCGGCATGGCGGACTTTAACTTTTTTACTCGTTTTTTAAATACAATTGATAATTTACGTCATTGTTAGTTATTTTTAATCAAATGCATTAAACCGTTTAAAAATAACTGCGTTTATAGTTATTTTAATGATTAATATCTTTTCGACCATAGATTCTACCGACAAATTTCCATGAGTTTATACGCAAAATCTATTTGAAACGATGTACGGTATTTGCTGTGCACTTAATTTGTAAAACTTTGTTGCACTGTGTTGAACAGTACACATTTTTAAATACATATTACTACCATTTTTAGCAACTCATTGTAGGTGAAATAGCGGTTTTTTATATTTCGATGGCAACAATTAGTAATAATTATTAATGTGTGTATTTAATTAATTATGTTACATATCTTGTAGTTGGTTTATGTTATTATACAATATGTTTTCTTAAATTTAATTGCATGTGTGTTTTCTTGTTAAAAAGTAGTATTTTTTATTGCTAGCCATTTTCTTATAATACTTTAGTACCTTTTTGTACAACTCTTCATATTTGAGAA
Organism: Leucophora obtusa; assembly: GCA_949987735.1. Classification (NCBI taxonomy): domain Eukaryota; kingdom Metazoa; phylum Arthropoda; class Insecta; order Diptera; family Anthomyiidae; genus Leucophora; species Leucophora obtusa. Next base: position 323,931,711 of record OX465295.1, on the reverse strand, counting down.
ACACTAAATTTAGTGAGATGATGAGAAAGTAAAATTACAGGTTAATTTTTTATATCTTTAGTTTAACGGGAGCTTTGGTCGTGAGTGGACGTTTGAAATAAATTGAACAAAAAGGCAGAAAAGGAAAACCGTGCGATAATTTTCCGACTTTGTTTTTTTTTGTCAAGTGTTAAAAACGAAGTGTTTGAAATATAAAACAAACAACATAACAAAAGAGTGTGAAATTGGTGAAATACGAAGAATAGAAAATATTGGAGTTTTTTTTAGTAAAAAATAAAAGAACCTAAAAAAGTGGGAATAAATTTAAAGAATTTATTAAAAATATTGAAATGAAACCCTTAAGAAAATAGGTAAAAAAAAAAACAAAAAAGAAAAGGTTCAGTTAAAGAATTAGAAAAATAATTTAAATATTAATGTGTTAGATTTTAATTAATGGTTGCTGTTGTTGGTGTTATTACCGTTGCTGTTGTTGTGCTTGTTGTTGTTGCTAAAGAGTTTAGTTGCCTTTTTTAGCCGCATATTTTGGCTCGTTTAGTTGACTGGTTGGTCTGGTCGATTTGGTTGGCCGTTTTATTTCAATCGTTTGTTTTTTTTTTAAGTTCCATGAGTTATAATATTTTTAGTTGTCCGTCTATCTGTCTATGTGTATTTCTACAGTTTTAATTTTTTCCTCCATTCTCCACTGCTTGTGCCTTGTTTTTTTTGTCTATTTCTTTTTATTGTACATCTAACTTTGGTAACAACTAACAGACATTAAAAACACAACAATAAAACTAGCAGAAGACTAAATTACAACTACAGCAATAACAATTTGGTCAAATACACCACTTTTTTTATGATTATTGTTGTTTTAGTGGTTATATTTTTCTTTCAAAAGAACGTTAATAAATTTCAACAACAACAATCATAAATCCATAAAAAAAAGTTTTCAACAAAAATGTTTATAAAACAAGTTAAAAGTGAGTGTTAAATTTGTATTTTTTTATTATTATTCTTTTCCTAGAGGGATTTAAAACAAAATTTATACTTAAAGACTTCATCATATAAAATTTACAACAACTTTTTGTAAAGAAATTTTTTTAACCCATACGGATATTTATTGAAAACATTTTTATATTTTTTATTCATCATTTATAAAAAAGAAAACTTTTTTTAAATTGAAATTAAAACGTTTAAGAAAGGTAAGTTCTATTAATTTTTATATTATTATGTACCATTTATAGTTTGTATTAATATATCCATAATTTTCTTTTCTTTTTCATCGGTATTTCCTGTTTGTTGTTTTTTTTCTTAAACTAATTTTCTTTCATCATTTCATTTGTTTTGTCAGTTTTGTGTTGTCTATTTTTTTATTATAAAATTATGAATAATTCTCTTGTTAAAAAGTTGTGCTTCGTTCTCTTTTAAATTAAATTCTCTTTAGTAACACCGGACAACAGATATGTTGCATTTTTTGGAATAAAAAAAACATATGGGGGGTAAAATGCATCATTTCAATAATAACATTTACATATATACACTCAAAAACATTTTCGGTAGAAACTATTGTACTAAAAATTACAGTCAAAACGTATGTGTATGCAATTAAAAAGGCGACAGAGATATATATATATTTATTAGGTGTGGGCACATAAATGGCTTAAAGGACCAAATTTGTGATTTTGCAAACTTACGGAGGGTCGCAGCATATTACATTACTCAACAAAAAATACTTTTGCACAGCCTACCACTAAAACTTTTTTTAAGTACTTTGATTTCTTAAGCCCGAATCTGAAGTCAAAAAAAATTCCATTGAATACACACAAATAATTTTGCTGGGTGTAAACTAATGAAATTTTCTTTGCAAAGTGATTGAAAAATTTCTTAAATTTGATGAAAAAGCTTCATATATTTTATAAATCTTGTTTTAATGAAACTTTTTCATGGAGGATATGAAAATTTTAATAAATAAAATTTATTATAACATTATATGAAAAATTCCATTAATTTAATGAAAAGTTTCAATGGACGAGTTCTAGTGAAACTTCATTGGTTTTATGCGAACATTCATTAACATCATGCAGATTATTCTCTCAGCGTAGTATTCGAGTTGTGGGTTTTTCTTTTTTTATCCCCTCACCCAGAGAAAATACTTTGGGGAAATGGGTAAATTTTGCGGAAAAGTACATTAAAATCTTTTATATTTTTAGTTAGCCTTCCATTTGAGAATGATTATGTCCGGCAATGTTCTGGAGTATTTTATCACAGATAAAAATAGTTTGTAAATACAATTAAACTTTTTGTAAATACACCTAAACTTTTAATTGAAATTGCGCCCACAATTGATTTTGTAAATACAAGCAACATGGTTATTAAATTTATTTCAATTAAATTGCCAACAAACACATTTGTTGAAATTCAAAGCAAAATTTAAAAATCGAATTTGTCAATTTAAATTTATTTTATATTTAAAAAACACACGTTTAATAGAAAATATTTACATATTTGTTTTACAATAATATTTTTTATTTAATAAAAGTGCGCTACTAAAAAATGTAACACCACAGAGTTTTGCTCGTTTTTTTGGCATCAACGTTCTTCTAAGCATTTCTGACCGGAGCTTTAAATGTATTAATTCCAACTTTAGCTTTAACTCTGCGCACAAAAGCTTCCGAACATTGCACGCACTGCACTGTGCTACTTCGCGGTTAGAAATCAGAAATATTTGAAATCGCACTCATAGCGTCTCCACCTTTTTGGCTTTGGTTTTTTTCTTGGTCATTTTGCTTTACCCGTTGCAGGCTTTCTTTGAACTTTTTGACCACTCTGGGGGTTACCGCGTAACTTAATTCGATAAAAATTTTCGAATTGGTAAATTTTGTACCTTTCGTAAAAAGAGAAGTTTTAGCAAAAATCTTAATTTTTGAAATTTTATGTGTAGTGTACAAGGTTTAGGATAAAAATAAATTAAAAAATATAATTTTTATACAGAATTATATTTTTAACAAAATGCAAGATGAAACCTGACATATTTCTCAAAGATATTTTGATCAAGAAAAATTATTTTAAATTACGCGTGTGTATAACAGACTTGCGTCGGTCATGAACGAACTAGTTCAATTGAACGATTCACCATTTTAATGATATGATCATCATTGTTCGATCTTGTAACAATTTTTTGTAGCTATTTCCAATAAATGGTTTGAAATTGAAATGGTTTTTTAAAAAATAATAAAGTTTTTGTTCGAAATTAAGAAAAACCGGTCAAAGTTCTTAAAAAGAACAACAATTTTACCAAAATCAATTTCTTTATTTTTAATCAAGTTGCAGATTTTCTGATGTCTTTACAGTAGAAACGCAATAAAGATACTGGCGATTAATTATAATTAAGCCAGATTCACAATGCTGGAGTACTCCACTCTACAGAGTGGATTTTGTTCCTTTCTTTTTGGCACTTGCATATTTTTTGTATCATGCCATCTCTATTTTAGTACACTCCACTTTGCAGAGTGGAGTACTTCATCATGGTGAATGTGGATTTAAGCTAAAAGATACTGCCGAAAATTGTTAAGAACAGTCTCTGTACTTTGAAACAGACTTTTTTTTATTGAAATGTTGAAACCCTAAAAACAAATAATGAGAATAAATAAGAGAACTGTGAAATTGCAGTCATGAATATAGAATAGATTCTATTCTGGCGAAATTTAGTCAGTAGCCCAACGGATCTTTGCGCTTCATACAAAATGTAATTTCTATTTTTTTTTCGCTTTTAGTTTTAATTATGAAAAAATACGTAAAAGGTGACTAGTGCGTAAAAAAGTTGCGAAACGAAAAAATTAGTTCACGACACGCAGTTGAAGCACAAAACAAAAAAGAACGATTTGCACCAACTAGTTCACTGACTCGAATTGACGATAATGACCGAGTCAGCAAAGAACCTATTGACTTTCAACAAACACATTTGTTGATATCTAACAAACAAGTTTGATTGAAAAAAATAACTTGGAAACTTGTCATATCAACAAAATATTTAACTGATTCAATTAAAAATGTAGTTGAAATGGAAATTAAATTTTAACAATTATTTTTGGCACCTAAAATTTTGTGATATTTTTATCTGTGTAGGGACTATAAGCATTAAATTTTTCGGAAATTTCAGACAAAACATGGATTGATTGAAGCAAATATATTATATTAAAAAAAATAGGCATAGAATCATAATAAACGTTTTTAAATTATTTCGAATTTGAAGTCAAAAAACTTTGTCGGATTAATCTTCCAAAATATAATTATCATTAGGCCTTTTTTTAATCACTGGATTTGTTTTTGGATTTATTTTATTTCGCTAAAAATTCCACATTTTGTTTTTTAATTTTCAAAATTAAATATTTTTTTTTATCAAAACCTAATACTTAGTCACGAATATAGTGTAAAAGAAAATCATAAAATTTTGTAAAAATGTGAATATGGAAATTGCATTAAGCTAAATCCAAAATGGATTTACAAAATAAATAATTATTTTAATTCCAGAAATTGCATTTTCGTAAAATTAAAATTTTTTCTTTCACATTATCCTAGCAAAATATTGGTAATGACACCTCATTGCTGTCTGCATTACCAATAATGATATATCATTACCTTTTGCATTATTTTATAATATAAAATAATGACTTCCTAATAACGGCCTATTGTAGTTATTGCTTTTAAATATAAAATAATGACTTACTCGCAATAGTTTAAATAAGTACTATTTACAAAGTTAAATTTTATACATTTATATTTATTACATGTAAATATGTTTTGTGTTAAATTTTTATGACGAGTACTAAAATTACACACTAGGAAAAACTTTAAATTCTCTGAATGTATTTCCTGAAACTAATAGTATTTATGTAACTCCTTATTTTTAAGAATCAAGTAAGCAGTCGGATAACCACTTATAATTCAACTTTTTGTAAGCATGTATGTAACCACTTATTATTCAAAATCTCGTAACTACTTATTTCTCATTTTTTCGTAAGCGAGCAGGTAAGCGTGACTACTTATAAAAACGACCACGCCAAACAAAAATAATGAGTTTAGACGCCAAAAAATAAGTAGTGCGGACCTATGAATTTCTATTATATAACCACTTATTTGGTAATGAAAGATTTTGCTGGGATATTAGCGAATAAGTCTCAGATTTGCATAAAAATATTAAATTTTGAAACTTAAAAGACGAAATGTGATTTTTTAACAAAATAAAATTAATCCAGTAATTAAAAAAGCCTATTATTTGAGAAAATTTGATTTAAAATTTTTACGCGAAAAAATATAATTTTTAGACCAGACTGTCTCAAAGAAATTTTTTCGAATAATAATAATAATATTGAATTTACATTGTTAAAATGTTCACTGAATATCAATTTGAAATCCAATTCGAAATCTATATCGTTTACAACAGAATATTTGACGGATGAATGGGATTTCGATCGCCCAACAACATTTTTTTTTGTAAACAAACTAACCTTAAAAAGTAACCAAAATTAAAAGTTTTTCTAACACCAAAATCATTTATAATAAATAGTACACAGAAAAAATAACGGGCATGCCGACTATACACACCCTACACCAGTCTGGGTAAAAGCCAACTAATGTTTGGTCCGAAATTCTAATGGGTTAAAATGGGGCTTGTGTCAAAATTTTCTATAATGTGAGTCTGCGCACCAAATTTCATTAAAATATCTTAATATTTGCGATCTGCAGTTTGTAACCAAGCCAATTTTGGGGGACCCTTATATGGGCACTAGGTCTAAACATGGACCGATGTTCACCAAAATAGGCTTTGTCCTTGGGCCAAAATAGGTATGTGTACCAAATTTCATCAAAATATCTTAATATTTGCGACCTGTAGCGTATAAAGAATATAATTTTGGGGGGACCCTTATATGGGCACTAGGTCTAAACATAGACCGATGTTCACCAAAATCAATAAGTTTCGTCCTTAGGCTGATATAGGTCGGTATACAAAATTTCATCAAAATATCTTAATATTTGCGACCTGCAGTTTGTAACCAAGCCAATTTTGGGGGACCCTTATATGGGCACTAGGTCTAAACATGGACCGGTGTTAACCAAAACAATAGGCTTCGTCCTTGGGCTGCCATAGGTCGGTGTACCAAATTTCATCAAAATATCTTAATATTTGCGACCTGCATCGTATAAAAAATATAATTTTGGTAGGACCCTTATATGGGCACTAGGTCTAAACATGGACCGATGTTCACCAAAATCAATAGGCGTCGTCCCTGGGCCGACATAAGTCGGTGTACCAAGTTTCATCAAAATATCTTAATATTTGCGACCTGTAGAGTGCGCACAAGAATGCATGGACAGACAGACGGACGGACGGACAGACGGACATAAGGTGGGTCTAGGACCAATATTTTTTGGTGTTACAAACATCAGCACAAACTTATAATACCCTAACCACATAGTGGTGTAGGGTATAATTAACCTGAAATATCGAATTAAACATATGATAAAAATAAATACTGTTTTTAATCAAATATATAATTGAATCAATTAATATTTTAATTGTTTCCATTAATCGTATACAATTTTTAGTAATTAATAGTATCGTTTCAGTGATAGATGCAAAATTAATTAAAATTTCAATTAATATTGAATAATCAATTTCATAATTAAAACTCGTTTTTAGTTTTTTCTCTGTATGAAAGATACAATTTTATATTTGCTGAGAAATGTGTTTTAGTATAGGAAGGATTAGTTGAAAGCAAAAATATTTAATGTTTTGTCAGTGGTCTTGCCGGCGACATCAAATAATTTTACATAGTTTTTCTTCGTGGGATATAAAAAAATTGCCGTTTCCTTCAAATAAAAGATTTTATTATGTTATTAGTTAATTTTTTTTAAGTTATTAAAATGTTTTTAAAATGTATTATTTATTAATTTTTTATGACATAAACAGCTGCTAAATGTTGCACCTTTTCCTGCAAACTTCCCTACTTTTCTGCAAATATGGAAGAAAAATTGGAGTTTAATTTGGATTTCGATGAGATTTCGCTGAAATCCAAATTAAATTGAGATTTCATTTCTAATGGGAAATCCAAAATTTTCATTGAATTTCCGTCGAAATCTATCGAAATCTACTTTTAACTCAATTTCGATCATAGTGTAAATTCGCTAGAAACGCGAAATTTTGACTGATTTGAGGAAATATTATCAGATTTACAGGGATAAAAATTTTAATGTTTTTAAAAAAGTGCTTTTTTAATTTTTTCTTTAATTAATTTATTATTAACTTGATAAAAATAAAAAGTAGAAAACGGTTCTCAAAGTATTTTTCACGGGCTTTACAATGCCGATACACTCAGATAAAAAAGTTAGTAAAAAAAATTTGTAAACAGTTTCCAATCACACTTTACTATTTTTATACTGATTTTTAGTACAATTTTTTTAGTAATCATTTTCTCTATTTGCAAATTACGGATTTTTTTACTAATTCTCGCTGCTGATTTCAGCAAAACATTTTACTAATTTTTCAAAACCGAGTGCTAAATTTAACAGAAAAATATACTAATTTAAAAACATTTTTTTTTTGATTTTTTACAATTCTTGTTTAGTTTATATTTGTGACTATTGATATATTCTTAGTTTGGAAATGACACTCAGAAAATTTTATTATATCTCCAATGCATAAAAAGGTAACAACTGGAAAACCATTTGCAATTTTGACTTCAAATTTCAAGTACGATGAACAATGTACGCTTGTTACAATCGAAAGAAAAAATATTTTTTTTTGAATTTTTTTTTTTTTTTAGATTTTACAGTGTTTTTATTTTTTAGTAAACTTTTTTGCTAATTTCAGCAGATGGATTTTCAATTACAGTTTACAACAATTTACTAAAATTTAGTAGCTACAACTAATTTTTTATACTAATTTCATTGTACTAAAATTATTGATATTTAGTAAGTTTTTTAACTGATTTTAGCAAATCGATTTTGAATTGCAGTTTACAACAATTTTGCTAAAATTGAGTAGCGACTACTAATTTTTTCTACTAATTTTGTTGTACAACAGATCAGCAGACATGTGTTTGCTAAAATTAGCAAAAAATACCGCTGGGCTCAAAACAGTTAAATTTCCCGCAATAAAGCCCAGTATTTTGTTCGTTCCATATAAAAAAAATGATTTTTCACTTGTGTGGAATTGTTGCGAAATTACGGTGGATTTTTTTTCTCATCAATTTAATAGACAGGATCATTTGAAAATGTAGCGAAAAAGTGACATTTGGATTAATTATGATTGTAACTTTTTATAAACCATAAAAAATTTGTGCATTTTAATGTTTTTATTATAGTTTTTGAGCTCCAAACATAGAGTGAAATTTTTTCGCTCTTTTGAACAAAATACTGGGCTTAAGAGCAAAATTTTCAGTAGCCATTACAGATTTTTTTGGTTGAGTGTACATATATGTACCGATATTTGGCGTTTAAATTCAAGATCAAGGAATTAAATTTGATTTATCTTAAATTATATTAATTTTTTAAAATTATATTTAACCGAAAGCTTGACTTTTTTACTCTAACGATTGAGCAATTCAGAGTGGCGGTATTAATAGTTTTTAAGTTATCAAATTTTGAATATTAACGCCCGCAATTTGATTTTAAGAACATTTTTATGAAAACATTCAGATTTCTTAGTCAATGAAATATAAATTAATCATGTGAGTCGAGCGTGAGTAAAAAAAATTGTTTCTGAATAATTATTGATTATACTAAAATGGGTTTAATAAGTTCTTATCTATATCACATAATCTGTAATCACGCAAAAAAAATGTACTCTCGCACAATTCACGAACGAGCATTTTCTTAAGCTAAATTTATGAATTTACAGATCTCCAAAGTTAAATGCCATTTCAGTCATTCAAAGTTCAGTTTTGATTCAAATTTTGACTTTAAATGTCACTAACGGTCATGCGTAGATTTAAAATGTTTATATAGAAATTGTATGCCTTTTCATTGTGCAAAAATTCAGATATGTACAATAACTTAGGGTGAGTCTCATACTGTAGTTTTAACTTTGACTTAACTATTATACAAAAACAAAACAAATTAAAAAAAATTGTATACAAAACAGGGATGGAAAGAAAGCTCGGAGCGAGCCAAAAATATATACATTTTTTTAAAAAGCTCGGAAGCTAAAATTAAAAGAGCTGCTCAAATAAAAAAAAAGCTCGCAACTAAAAAAAATAAAGAGCTTATAAAAATGAAAAGACTCGTTTACAAAACTGAATAGAGTTTTTTAAATCGAGCAGCTCATATAAAAAATTTCATAGAGCTTTTTTTTATCGAGTAGCTCTTTAAAGAAATTTAATTTAGTTTTTTGAAATCGAGCCGCTAATAAAGCTCTCTCCCATTAAAATAAGTTACTTATAAAAAACAAAAACGGTAACTTAGTTACACTATATCCAGCAGTATTGAAAGTCCCTTGATTTTGAATTTTAGAAAGCCACACGTAAAAAATTACAAAACAATGGCGGAATGTGCAAATATGCTTTGTGGTTCAAAAAATGCAATTTTTCTTTTTTGCAACAAACCACCAAACTTTGTTGTATGAAATGGGTGTTAACGTCCCCAGATTACAAATTCTAAAAAACCGCACTTAAAAAATTCCAAAATTATGGTGCAACGCGAAAAAAGACTTTATGGTAGAAAAAGTTAATTAAAACACTCAATCGGCGATTAACATTCTGCAAACGAATACAATGATGGAAAAATTTTTCTTTTTGCAAAAATTTTTTTTTCCCGATTTTCTTTTTCAAACTGAGCATTAAACTTTGGTGTATGAAATTGGTATTGTATTCCCTGGATTATGAATTCAAATAAAACACACTTAAAAAATTGCAAAATAATGGCGGAACGCGAAAAAAGACTTTATGATGCAAAAAGTTTATTAAAAAAATTAATCAGCAAATTACATTCTGCAAACAAATATGTTGATGTAAAAATTTTCCTTTTTGCAAATTTTTTTTTCGCGATTATTTTAACGATTTTTTTTGCAAGTAGCCGCCAAACTTTGTTTTACGAAATAGGTGTTATAGTCCCTAAATTATAAATTTAAAAGAAGCGAACTTAAAAAATTGCAAAATAATGGCGGAACGCGGAAAAAGTCTTCATGGTGCAAAAATTCTATTAAAAAACTTAATCAGCTATTTACATTCTGCAAACAAATATGTTGATGGAAAAATTTTCTTTTTTGCAAATTTTTTTTCCCGATTATTTTCGCGATTTTTTTTTGCACCTAGCCACCAAACTTTGTTTCATGAAATGGGTATTTTAGTCCCTAGATTATAAAATTTAAAAAACCGAACTTAAAAAATTGCAAAATATTGGCGGAACGCTAAAAAAGACCTTATGGTGCAAAAATTTTATTAAAAACTTAATCCGCAACTTACAATCTGCAAACAAATATATTTATGAAAAAATTTTCTTTTTGCAAATTTTTTTCGCGATTTCTATTTTTTACAGCTAGCCGCCAAACTTTGTTTTACGAAGTAGGTATTATAGTCCCTAAATTATAAATTTAAAAAAACGAAAAAAAAAAAATTGCAAAATAATGGCGGAACGCGAAAAAAGACTTTGTCGTGCAAAAATTTAATTAAAAAACTTAATCAGCGATTTAGATATTTTTTGCACCTAGCCGCCAAACTTTATTTTATGAAGTGGGTATTATAGTCGCAAGATTATAAATTAAAAAAAAACCGAACTTTAAAAATTGCAAAATAATGGCGGAACGCGAAAAAATACCTTATGGTGCAAAAATTGAATTAAAAACTTAATCAGTAACTTACATTCTGCAAACAACTATATTGATAAAAAAATTTTCCTTTTTGTAAATTTTTTTCGCGGTTTCTTTTTTTAGCAACTAGCCGCCAAATTTTGTTGTATGAAATGGGTATTATTAGTCCCTAGATTATAAATAAAACAAAAAAAGCGGAACTTAAAAAATTTAAAAATAATCGCGGAATGCGAAAAAAGGCTTTGTGGCGCAGAAATTAAGTAAAAAACTTAAAATAGCGATTAACATTCTGCAAACGAATATACTGATGCAAAAATGTTTGCATTTTTGGAAAAATTTTTTCTTCGCAATTTTTTTTTTGGCATAAGATATGGGTGTTATTGTCCTTGGGTTATGAATTTCAAAAAACCGCACTTAAAAAATTGCAAAATAATGGCGTAATGCGAAAAAAGGCTTTGTGGTACAGAAAATAAATTAAAAGACCTAATTGGTGATTAACATTCTGCAAACGAATATGTTAATGCAAATATTTTCCTTTTTGGAAAATTTTTTTTTGCAAACAACCACCATACTTTGTATAAAATTTGGGTATTTTAGTTAACAATTTTTAACATTTATTTTGAAATTCTATTGGAAATGCTGTATTTAATATCTAACCCCTAAATTCATAAATGCTTTGTAAAGTTATAGCAGGTTTACAAAACGTCATTTTCATACAAAATTTGTTCAATAAACCTCCTTTAATTTTACAAAGCGTTTATGAATTTACCCCTAAATATTTAATTAATTTTTTTTTTTGTAAACAAGTCAAAAGAGTTTTCAAATTTACTTGAAAAGAGCTTATGTTTTCATAATACTCGATTTATTTTTTGGAAAAGAGCCTTTTTTTTGTGAAGCTCTTTTTCATTTTTTGAGCGTAATCATTGAGCTCGCTTGTTTTAAAAAATTGAGGAAGCAATATTTTTTTAGCTACTTTCATTTTTATATAAGAGCGAGCTAAATTTTTTTAGCTCGTTTTAAAAAAAAGAGCGAGCTTTTTTTTGGGCTCTGCTCTTTTTTTGAAAAGAGCAAGAGCCCGAGCGAGCGACAATTAGTTAACGCTTAAACCTGCATTATGAGACCCACCGTTAATCACCACAAGCTTCTACAGTACGTTTCAGTTTTAGTCCACTCCGATACAGTCCACGCTTTTACTATCCTCCAACGGTGGGTCTCATACTGTAGGGTTAACTGTAACTTAACTATTAAACAAAAGAAAATGTCAATACATTTTATACAAAACAACAACAAATTTTTGGGTTAACTACACTGCACAATAATTTCGAACTTTTTCCAAAATTACGGGGTTCTGACAATGGATTCTGCTGGTTTAGGAGACAAAAAAAAAAAAAAAATACACGTATCTCGGAGTTTTGAAAGATCATAACAGAATTTTATTTTGGCGGGGGGGGGGGTGTTAAAGTTTCCCCCCTTTTTCAAATGTTTATTGTGAATCGGCATAGGAAACCATGTGAATATTCGATTTTAGGTATGGCATGTGTTCAGCGAACTTATGTAACACACTACGAGAAACATTTTTGTTGAACATTTTAACCCTCTAACTCTTCAATTAAAGGGACTTTTTTGGTACCTTTTTAAAAAGGGATAAAAACGTTGAAAGTTAGAGAGTTAAAATTTTCCTATACCAGGTTTGTTGGACATTTGAGCGCCAATTCTGAATTACACTGTACGAGATTAACCCTTAAACATATTTAAAAATTTGAGTTATTTCTTGAATTGAAGTTAAATTATCAACTTTGATGTATTATGAAACTTATAGTACAATTTCATGAAATATATTTTTGCGGAACATTTTAACTCTCTAAAAAGGGATCAAAAAAGTCACTTTAATTAAAGAGTAAGAGGGTTAAAATGTTACGCAAAATTTTTTGCAATGAAATTCTACTATAAAGACATCAAAGTTTAAATACAGTTATTTTAAGTACAATTGCAGTTAAAACAATTGCAATTGTAGTTAATTCAAATGCAATTATAGTGTACATTTTTTAACTGCAATTGCAGCTTATTTTACCGACGTAATTCTCTGAGTGTATGGTAAAAAAGTTATTTCATAATATGATTGTCGCAATCATAAACCCAATAATATATGATGCTCTTCGAATATGGTCATCCCAACCTTATTTTTTCTTTGCGTTTACATAAAACATTCCACTGGCAGAAAGTTTCTAAGGGGTTATTTACATCTAAAAATAGGATATCATATATTATTTTAATTTTGCTTTAAAAAGATTTCCTGCTGACGTCATTTCCCGCTAATGGGAGGTCTCCCTGTAATTTTTGTTTTTTTTTTATTACCTTGAAATCATATAAAATATTAAGTTGTCTTATTATTGCGCCTTTTTTATAATACTTAAATTATTTTAAACAAAAAAAAATCATCAATTTTTATAATTATAATGGCATTTTTTATGCATTATGCATAATTTTTTTATTGTTGTTTCAATGCAAACGCTTTCTTGTAGATAGTGTTAGTTTAATGAAAATTATATGTTTTTCTTTTCTTTTTTTTTATAATAAAATTTATAGCTTTTTCCCTTCTCATATGCAACAAGATGCACATGTTCAAAACATTTATATATTTTCCGGTCACACATGTGTGAATGATGATGGTAAAAAACTATAAATATAAAAAAGAAAGAAATGTTTATTTTAATTATCGTATTTGGTTTTTTTATATGGTAAAGTTTGTGTATACACAGGTTAAAATAATATTTTCCATTTTAATTGTAAAATTTGTGTAAAAATTCCCAAAGCTTTAGGGAAAAACAAAAACATGTAAAAACAACAACAACAACAACAAAGGTGATGATGACTTTATATATGGTACAATGAGTCAATTTTTAGTTAACCCTTTAAAAGCAAAATTTTTTGTTTTTCCATTGAAAAAAAAAACTGTATTTACAATTAAAAACAACAGATTACAGCATAAACAACTGTTATGAAGTAACTGTCAAACTTTTTTGAGTGTGCCAGTTTACTTTTTTTAGTGCGTCACATACATACATTCATATGTGGATATCTATTTAACCGCCACAAACAGTTATTTTTTTTAGTTTCAGTTTTTGTGTACTAAAACAGTACTAAAAACACATTTTAGAACATATTAGTTTCTATGGAAACTTCCACTCACTATTTCAGACTTCTATTTTTTTGCCGTGGGCTTTAACCCATTAATTGCTGACCCTCTATACCTTTTTCGGATTTCGACGAAACTTCATGCTGACAATATTTAGGGTACACTCAGAGAATTATGTCGATAAAATTAATTGAATTTGCAGTTAAAAAAAGTGTACACTGCAATTGCATTTGAATTGACTAAAATTGCAATTGTAGTTAAAAATAACTGCAATATCAGTTAATTTTAAATTCATTTTTAGTGCATATTTTTTTAACTGCAATTGAAGTTGATTTTACCGGCATACTTTTCAGAGTATATTTATAATGATATGTTAAACATTTTTATTGGATCTATCATACCTGGGACTTCTTGTTTTTTAAGTAAAATATTTTGAATATTACAATATATCCCACGTAAAACTCATCAACGGAAACTTTCTCAAATTTAGTTTAAACATTTCAACATCTTTCTTTAAACCAAGTATGTCAAACTTCTTAAATTCAAGTAAATATTTTCTTTCATATTCCTCAAATATGTTTAAAATATTTTAACTCATAGAATTCTCACTTGGTTTGTGGTTCATATCAAATAAATGTTTTAGTTTTGTCTAGCAGTATTTAAGCAATAAATTTCACATTCTGACATTTATGTAATAATAACGAAAAAATTTAAAAAATATTTTTAATTAATGCTTACTTAAAAAATATATACTTACACTCAGATAAAAAAGTTAGTAAAAAAATTTGTAAACATTTTGCAATCGCACTTTACTATTTTTATAATGATTTTTAGTACAATTTTTTTTAATAATCATTTTTGCTATTCTCTTATTACAAATTATGGATTTTTTTATACTAGTTTTCGCTGCTGATTTCAGCAAAATATTTTACTCATTTTTCAAAACCGAGTTCTAAATTCAGCAGAAAAATATACTGATTTAAAAAATTTTATTTACAAGAATTCGTTGATTTTTTACAATTCTTGTTTAGTTTATATTTGTTACTATTGATACATATATTCTTAGTTGGAAAATAACATTAATAACTGGAGAACCATTTGCAATTTTGACTCCAAATTTCAATTACGATGAAGTAATTATACGCTTGTTACAATCGAAAAAAAAAGGTTTTTCTTTATTAATTTTTTTTTTTTAGATTTTACAGTTTGTTTATTTTAGTACACTTTTTGCTAATTTCAGCAGACTGATTTTAAATTACAGTTTACAATAATTTACTGAAATTTAGTAGCTGCAACTAATTATTTATACTAATTTCATTGTACTAGAATTATTGATTTTTAGTAAGTTTTTTAATTGATTTTAGCAAATCGATTTTGAATCGCAGTTTACAAAAATTTTGCTAAAATTTAGTAGCGACTACTAATTTTTTCTACTAATTTTGTTGTACTACAGATCAGCAGACATATGTTGCTAAAATTAGCTAAAAAATACCGCTGGGCCCAAAACAGTTAAATTTCCCGTAATAACAGCAAAATTTTCAGTAGCCATTACAGACTTTTTTGGTTGAGTGTATGTAGAAAATGAATCCGTTTTTATTTGTAATATTAAAAATACCCTATTTTCTCTCAACTGCCAAAGAAGCATACAAATCTGAGTAATTAGTTTTGCCAAATAACAATTTAAAAAAAAAAAACGTCTGAAAATAAAATTTTTTTTTTAAAACTTCTTAAAAATATTGCAAAAGAAATTTTTTTATTTTAGTAGGTTTGAGGTTAAGAAGAAGAATTCTTGCAATTTTTTCACAGAAATTTGTATTATCAAAATATAGAAATTAAATTTTTGAAAAAATATTCACCACTTAAGTGTGTATAGAGCGTCGAAATTTCAAATTGAATTACTTATACCACCACTAGAGAGAGCGATTTAGAAAATGCTTAGTACGAAATCAAACTATCCTTCTACCAAGTGTTGTCAAAAAATCCCCACGGAATCCATGCTTGGTACAAAATAGGTTAAACCAGAGTTTAGTATTTTCTGAAAAAATATCGCACGAAGAAAATGTTTTGTTTACAAGAAATAATAAAGATAAAAAGGGTCCGAGATTAATATAATTTAATTTTTTTGGCGCCCAACGTTTTTTATTGATTTCGGTTGTTCTTTATTTCAAAAAGTACCATCGGTTTCGAAAAGGTGTTTCAGTACCATTTCAAATTTACAAAATTTCGGGTTCCCAGTTTCAGCGGCTTAAGTTTAGTGACTAACGCGAGCCACTTAACCCTTTTAAACTCCGTTCTTATTGATAAATCCAAAAAAATATATTAATTTTTAAATACATGCCCATGTAAAAAAGTTTCCGATTTCCGTTTTTGGATATTCCGATTTCTGGCTTTAAAATTGGATTTTCTTAGGATTTTTGAGCTTTAAATTGCTTTTTTTAAGATCCTTTGCCCATAAATGCTTTTTTTTCATAAAAATTTGTTTTTCTCCTATTTTTGAACATTAAAAAAAAGTATTGTTTTTCCAAATTTTTTACTTTTGTTTTTTGTGCTTTTATGCAATATATATTGATTTTTTTTGCTTCTATGATCATATGTGATATACTTTATGACCAGATCTGATGAGATATAGTGCCAGTTCTGTTCATATCTAAAGGGAAATGGAAAATTGTTTTTGTTTTGAAAATTGTCCTTTTAAAATTTTTATTTTATTGATCGGTTAGTTATTATAAGTTCAGATGAATTCGATCTGATTATCTATGGTGTCCCAGATCTGTTCCTGGCAAAAATTTCCAAAAAGGCACTTCATCCGTTAATTGGTTTATAATCAAGGGAAACAATATTTTAAATTCCTGGTTACTAAGGCGATAATTTTCGCCTTTTTGCCCGTCCCCATTCTAAGTTACAAAATTCTAACTATCTTAGTGTATGGCTATGTCGTATAAAGAATCTAAATGCCAAATTTCAAGGGAGATACTTTTCCTCCTTTGAACCGAGATTTTCACCACGTTTCTGATGAAGATTTGAAAAAGTATCTACTCGTCTAAAAAGAGCAGATCTGAACAGATCTTAGTAGATCTGATTTTAACAGATCTAATCAGATTTCAAATTGGGAACAAAATTCAGATCTAATTAGATCTGATCAGATCTGGTAAGATCCGGCGACCGATATATAATAAGATATAATTTAACTTTAAACTAAAATTGAACAAATTATACCTATAAACTGATCTTCTTATCGAGTAATCCTTCAAACAAAAGTTGCTTGATCTGATCAGATCTGCTCACATCTGGTCATGAAAATTACCCAGTTTTCCAGGTCACTTTAGATACGAACAGATTTGGCAGTCGATGTGTACATAAAGTGTACACATAGAATGTATCATAATTAGATTCAATCATATCTATTTAGATCTGATCAGATCTAATCTGTTTTACACGGGTATATCATCGTGAATTATCCCCTACCGCAGGGAACACATATTCAAAATTTGTGGTTTCTTTGTCTATTTGAACTCCCATTTTCCTGTCGAAAATTACAAAAATAACCTTTTAGTGAATAAGCCTATACTCGAAGAAACACATATTTTATATTTCACGTTTCTAGTCAATGGGGAAACTTTCCCTCTTTTGAAGCCCCACTTTTACAACGTTCCTGATGAAAATACTCATACTTCAGGGAAGACTTTTTTCAAGTTTGAGGTTGCTAGCCAAAACGGTTTGGGCAAACAAAAACAACCTTATCAGTGAATTAGCCTATACTAAACTCGCGATCGAGTGTTGTTCGATAGCAATTATTGTTACTTAAAACATTACAAAGATTACAACTAGGTTAGAGGTAAAGCATATTTAGTTCCTTTATTACAAATATGAGTTAAAGTTGTAACAATAGTTGTTCGTGTTATTTTATTTGCACTTTGAAAACGTGATTTTTTCTAGTCAACGGGATTAGGGCCCTCATTTTGTCCCATAGCTCGCGTTTTGCTTCTCTCCGTAAAAATCTCAAAAAAATTCCGCTTTATCGGATGGAAGAAAGCAGGATGAAGCTATATGCCAAATTTTAAGCTTCTAGCTGGAGCGGTTTGGTCTGGCTGAATAGAGGTTACTTTTCCCCTTTTTAACCCCATTTTTACCACGTTCTTATTAGAAATCGCAACAAAGGATTTTCTCAGCGAATTTGTCTATACTCCAGGAAAGACATATTTCAACTTTCAGGATTAAAATTAAAGTGTTTTGAGCAGCCCATTAAAGGGCAGACTTTTCCCTTTAAAATCCCAATTTATGCCACGCTCCTGGCCCAAATTTCGGGAACATATATTTTTGTTTACATGTTTGAGCAGACCGTTAAGGAGGCACTTTTCTTTTTTGAATTTATATTTTACCATGTTCATGAAACAAATTAGCCGTCTAGGAGGAGGATTTGCCCTTTTTACCTCTTTCAGTAAGAATTTCCAGTAATCCCATCTTAGTGGGCGTCTACGGCATACCCAATTTCAACATCATAGCGCCAGCTGTTTGAGTTGGTCGATGCACAGTGGGCCAGCATCATCGAATTTTGGCCAAAACTAGAATATTGAGTATATGAGACTAAAAGATATCACAAAGGGGGGTTTGGTTGTTGCTGATCATGAATCTGAAATAAAAAATATAAAATTCAAAATGGCGGATACAAGATGGCGGCCATTAATTTTTAGTTTTTAATATATTGGACTTAAAATAATCAATTATATGTGACGCGCAAAATAGAAAGGGACCTAAGGATAGAAAGGGACCTAAGGTCAGGAGAGCATGGGATTGGTCTCATTCGATGCTTTTTTTACTCTGAGGTCCCTTTCTCTATGCGCTGTCACATATAGGTCTAGGATCCGCTAATTTAAGATCAGAAATTAAAATTTTGAAATCCAAAATGGCGGATCCAATATGGCGTCAAACTATTTTTTCATTAAATATCTTATGTCGCTTGATTTACTTCAAATTTCCACCAGGGGAAGTTTTTGTGTAGCAGATTACGAATCTGAAATCAAATTTTAAAAATTCAACATCGCGGATCCAATATGGCGGCCATAAATTTAAAATTGTTATGTGTTGGAAAATAAATTACACTGTACAAAAAAAAAGAAAGGTTCTGATGACAACTAATTCTGGCAGAGGGACCAAAGAGAAATGTAAGTGTATCGGCATTTTAAAAGTTTTCGTCTGGCCCTATGTTTTTGGGGGGTTAAAATTTCCCCTCTTTTGAAAATGTTTATTGTGAATCGGCATAGGAAACTATGTGAATCTTCAATTTTAGGTATAGGATATGTTCAGCGAACTTATGTAAAACACTACGGGGCACATTTGCGTGGAACATTTTAACCCTCTAACTCTGCAATTAAAGGGTCTCTTTTGGCCCTTTTTCAAAAGTGTCATAAAAGTCCCATAATTTGAAGAGTTAGCGGGTTAAAATGTTCCGCAAACATATTTGTCATGAAATTCTACTATAAGTCTCTGAAGACATCAAAGTTGAAAATTTAACTTCAATGCCAGAAATAAGTCAAAACTTAAAATGTGTTTATTCAGAATTGGGGATTTTTAATAAAACCCATATTTTTGAGGTAAAATTAATAATTTTGTTAATTTTTTCGTAAATACTTAACAGGTTTCTATTTTTTTTTTAGAGAACTAGTATCAGTTTTATAATTTGAGATTATTTTTGGAACAAATTATTGCTTATTTATGATTTTTTTATTGTATTTACATTATAAAATAAAAAAATATCACAAAATTAAAAAACTTTGACTTTGAACTCTCGCCAACTAACAACGAGCAACCACGATGATACAATATTTTACTCACAACATATTCAACAATCCTAGATTTTGAATATATTAACATATTTTCCCTTTACCTGAATTGTACTTTTGGCCAAAAAACGAAGATTCTGGCCCACAGTGCGATGTTGAGTGAACAAGTGTGCCAGTCATTCATGTTATTCTTTTAGAAGATTAGCAGCCACAGAAAGTGAAAACTTTATAGTTTTGTATTTATGTCATTAAACGATTTATTTTTTTTTTAATATTGTTTTTATTACAATTTTTATTTAATCTGTCTAGTCACAAGAAAATTACAGTATTTATTAGTTTTAGTTAGTAATTTATGTAAAGAAATCCCATAAAAATTTTAATTACCCTAAATAACATCCCGTATTTTAATAATAACAACTTTGATCTTTTATCGCTCTTAATCTTAATGTTGAAACATTAAAAGAAGAAGAATCTTAAATCCTAAATTAGTTTCCCTACAAACAGCTGTTTAAAGAAAGTTTTACCTTCATTTCCGTTTTTTCCTCTCTAGTGGTTATTGTTATTAACTTGTTAATGAACAGGTAGCCAGATATGATATTGAAAATTTCCCAAAATATCGAAGACAACAAGTTTTTTTTTTCTTTATTAGTAGCACTTGTTGTTGAAGGGCGTAAATCAACAATTGTTCAATATCTTTATGGCCTATTCTTCCCAAAACATGCTAGTTTGTCTTTTTATTTTGTTCACACAATTATGAGAGTTTTTTTTATCTTTTAAAGTTCTTATACCTTCTTTTGTTTACGTGTGTGAATCGTTTATTGTTTTAAAAATTGACAATTGGTTATGGTACAATATATATTTATTTGAGAAAATTCTCAACATACTATCAGAGGGTTGTTAAGAACCTGATGTGATAAAATTGGTACAATTTTACTATTTGTATGTACAATTAACATCAAAGAAATACAATGGTAAACCAATCGAAATTTTTCAAAATTTATCACAACTAAAGGAAGAGAATAGCATAGCATAGACCATAGAGCATAGAGAAAAGAGCCGAAAACTGTTTAGAATCTTTTTGGTATAAAGAAAATGTAATAAATAAAATATGCCAAGTTAAAAAAATGGTCTATAGGCCTTTATTCGCATTCCTTTATCAATTGCCAAAATTCTAATTTATTTTTTTTTATCAAAAAGGAATTGCAGTTTAATGTAAAATATTTTTAATATTAAAAACATTTTAAATTTTAAAATAACTGATTTTTTTTAATTTGAGAAAAGTACGCCAAAGTAACCCACTATTTTCTTAAAATTTGGCGATTTAACACTATAGAAAAATTTTGTAATTTTCAACCTTATAGTAGTTTTGGCGCCCAACGCGGCAGAAACAGATTAACTGCAACACGTACAATATTCCATTTTCGAAGAGAGAGAGAGATTTAAGATTCGAAAAGTATATTTTTTAATAATTGGTACATAATTAAAAATCTCATTTATCATCTCCGTTAAGAAATCTATTTAATAAACAACAAGTGGCAGTTTAAAACCGGTAAATAATAAAGACTAGAAATTTATTATTTTTTTTTTAGAATTTGTCTTTTTTTAAATGAATAAAAAAGTATGAAGATATAACAAAAAATGCTTGAATTTTAAAGACATTTTCCCATTGAAACCCCCCATTAAAATCTTGATAATTTTTTCTATAAAAAATCATACCCAAATCGAGAACTTTTTCTATTAAAATAAACTAAGATTTCACATTGAAATGTCATCCGAAACTGAGATCTTGTTTAATTTAAAACTTATAAAAAAGCAGAGAATTGATTTGCTTTAACGCTCTTTTTGTTCCATTAAACATTTTCATTCAGGCGACTTTTTCTAATTGAAATATTTTGAAATTCTAGAGATTATTTCAATAAATCTTGGAACAAATCGTAAAAAAAAGTTTTTCTTATTTAAAATGTTCTTGACAGTCTGCTCTGAAAGAGAAAAGTTTTTATTTCTCCTAGTGCAATTACACTGCACAACAATTTCGAACTTTTTCCGAAATCACGGGGTTATGACAATGCATTCTGCTAGAGGAGACCAAAAAAATACCCGTGTGTCGGCCTTTGACATCGGGATTTTATATTAGCGGAGGGTGTGGGGGGTTAAAGTTTTCCCCTTTTCAAATGCTTATTGTGAATCGGCATTGGAAACCATGTGAATCTTCCATTTTAGGTATAGCATGTGTTCAGTGAACTTATGTAAAACACTACGAGATATTTCAACCCGTAAGTTGAAGAGTTAGAGGCTTAAAATGTTCCACAAAAATGTTCCTCGTAGTGTTTTACTTACATAAGTTCGCTGAACACATCCCATACCTAAAATGGAAGATTCACATGGTTTCCCCTTACAATCCAGATTTGTTGGACATTTGAGCGCCAACTCTGAGTAAGTACGAAATTAACCCTTAAACACATTTCGAGTTTTGTCTTATTTCTGGCATTGAAGTTAAATTTGTAACTTTGATGTCTTCGGAGACTTATAGTTTAATTTCATAATTTCAAATATTTTTGCGGAACATTTTAACCCTCCAACTCTTCAACATAAGGGGGTTTTTTGTCCCTTTCTAAAAAGGTGTCAAAAAAGTCCCTTTTAAAAAATCGATCTTAGTTCTGACTATGAAACTAGCCCCCACAACTTTAAAATATTTAAATTTAAAGTGTTCGCAACATGTTGTTACCAAAACTTAAATTGTTGAGAAACCGCTTTTTGTAACACTATTTAATGTTGCCAGCAACATGCTTTCAACATTTTATAAAGTCTCTAAGAAAATTATTTTTAAATCAAGTTAAAAAATTAAAACCGCGCAAGCCTGTGCTACAATAAAACATAGTACGTCTTGAGTCATATTCCGAAATGCGGATCAAATTCCGGAAAGGGAATTTCTAATATACTTAGTATAATATTATACCCAGGAAAATTTGTTTGAACTGGTTATCTCTGAATCTGTTCTAGAACAGTTCTTTTTACCACCGGTTTCATGGAACAGGTTCTAAAACTGATTCCTGGGATTCAAAATTTAACGTTTTACTGTCGCAGAACCAGTTATATAACTTGTTCTAGAACCGGTTCCAAATCAATCTGTTCTAGTTTGGAGGAAAAGAACCTGTTGCTTTTGGGGAAAACTCAAACAAAAATCACCGATGATAGAACAGGTTGCATGCAAGTACAAGTTGTTCTACAACCGGTTCTTTGCATCGGACAATTTAGCTGGGTAATAATATGTTTGAAAAAAGTTGCTGTAGGTCTGGATAGTAATAAATATCAGCATAAGGAGTGTACAATTCTGTGAAGACAAGTTTGAAAATTTCAAATTTCTATTTCTCCGATATTGAAAGGTTTCCGTATTATGAACCAAATTATTTATCAAATTATAATGTGACAAAATTCATTCAATAATCTTTAGAATTACGACATGGACATACGAATAACTCTAAATCGACGTAGAAAGGAGTTCTGACTATACTAAAAGTTGGGTCCAGGCCCACCATGCTCCACAGAGTAATGCAGGTTATAATAGAAACTACTCTAATTCCAAAATGTTCTTATTGTTTCCAGCAACATGTTGCCAGCAACAAGTATCATTTTATTGATACATACATATACATATCATTTGAAAAGTAGAAAAAAACTATGATTATTACATAGTTTATTCCAGTTATTAATTTTAATCTTCATTCACAACAACTTGTTTA
Source organism: Leucophora obtusa (assembly GCA_949987735.1). Classification (NCBI taxonomy): domain Eukaryota; kingdom Metazoa; phylum Arthropoda; class Insecta; order Diptera; family Anthomyiidae; genus Leucophora; species Leucophora obtusa. The sequence goes on along the minus strand of OX465295.1, from coordinate 323,908,272 downwards.
GCTTTAGTTGTTGTTATTTGTTGTTATTGTTTTGTTGCTTGTTGTTTATTGTTATAATTTTGTGTTTCTTTCATAATGTTTCTTTATTATAGTTGTAGTTGCTGTCTGCTGTTTGAATATGTTGGGATCATCCAATCCCATAAAAGCAACCTGTAAAATTTTTGATGCATTATATTTTTTTCGTTTTTCTTAATTCCTGTTATACAAAGTTATTATTGTAGCTACTGTTACTGTTATTATTACATACAAACTATGTACATGATGTACATAGATAAAACGGTATTCGCAAACTTTTATTTTCAAAGAACCATTTTGAAAGATTTCAACAATATAAGAAAATTTCAATTTAGATACCATAGTGAAAAACACCTAACTCAAAGAAAAAAAAATGTGTTTGGGATGACTATATTCAAAGAGCATTATATATTTCTGGGTTTATGATTGCGACAATCATATTATACAATAATTGTGACAATTATGCCCTTAACTTTTTTTTAATCATAACATGATTTTAATCAGATTATGATTCAAAATTGATCTGCATATTATTGTATTATAGTCCCATATATCATATTATATTAGTCCCATATATCATATTATGATCCCTAATTACATACTTTCACTTATTCCGTGAGTACTCTACACTGTAAATGAACTCATCCTAAATTTAATTTTAGTGATCATTTATATAAAAATAAATTAAGGAAATATGTGATAACAGCAGGTTCAAAAATATTGTCAAGCATAAAATTTCACAATACATGCAAAATGATCATAATGAATTCCTAATAAATATATTATTTCTTTAAGGTAATAATATATTCCCAATGATCATATTATGGTTATATAGAAAATTTTCTAATCATTTAGGATCATATTATTATATTCATTAGGAATATATTATCATTATTTCAGGCCACAGACTACGAAATTTCTACATATTTTCACTTTTACTCTTGTACAAAACTAAAATCTGTCACACTCCTGATTACAGACACTCTTCAACACTTGATAGACCCGATTCCCGACTGCCGACCGAAAGGTAAAGTCTATTTTGGTTGGGTCAATATTTTAACTAAATATATTAAATTTTATTAATAACTTTTTGTTTGTGAAACCAATATTTAATTCTACTAACTGATTCTATTTGTGGTAATAGAGTTTCAGTTGGAAACTGACAAAATATTTCTCTGTGTGTATTAAAATTAATACTAATACGTTGTTTTTCTATATTTTATTTCTTGTTGTTTAATATTGACGGAATGCACAGTTCGTATTATATAAAGTACTAACTTAGCATTTGTCGTAAATTTTACAATTTTCTATGGATTAAATTTTAAAAATGGTTAGCACTTTAACTGTGAATACCCTTATTATTTTATTTCACTGCTTCTCACAACTGCTTTACAGAAAATCTCAAACAATAACAACCCTAATTAAACAATGACGCTCATAGAAAATTATATTAACCATAGGAAATTATATTGACCATCAATTGATACAATTCAGATAATAATATGATTGTAATTAGAAGAGAGGAATATGGTTATCCAGATACTATATGATTGTAGACGAGAGAATAATATGATAATGATGATGACCGATAACAATATTAATAAAGTATTAAAAATTATACAATAATAATTTAAACGTAGCGCAGCCCGCTACGTTGTTAGCGTGCCTTAAAGTTTAGAATTAAATGTCTTTTAGATAAAATAAAACACAATATTTGTTGTTAAGGTAAAATAATTGTTAAGGTAAATTTATTGTAATGTTTAAATACAAACACTATTTTTTGCCTCTTAATTTTTTATAAATAAATCATTTAGTATACCAACACGTAACAACTAATTGTCTGTTGTTCAACCATCGGCGTAGATAGTTCGTATTCCTAATTGGGGGGGGGCAAGGACAAGGAGTACACTTTTTCTTTTTTGTCCCTCCCGGTTGGAATTAGACTGGAAGAGGAACCTAAGTACCGAATTTCAGCTTCCTAGTTCCAGCAGTTTGGACAGGTCGTTAAGGGGCCACTTTCCCTTTTTGAGCCCCCATTTTATAACGACGCTGTCCAAAATTCAAAAAAGTATCTTTCTAATAAGTTAGCTCTTACTCCAGGGACCCACATTTTAAATTTCAGGTTTCTAGCCGAAGGGGTTTTTACAGGCCAGCAAGGGGAGGCTATTCTTCTTTTTGCCCCTCCCTTTAGGAATTTACAAAAATTCCATCTTCGCGGCTATCTGCGATGGACGAGGAACATTCATACCAAATTTCAACTTCATTGCCTCAGCGGTTTGGGCAGGCCGTTATTGGGGACATTTTTCCCTTTCAACTCAAATTTTTACTATGTTTCTGTTCCAAAATAGAAAAATTACGTTGCCGGTGAGTTAGTGCTACTCCAGGGAATACATATTTAAAATTTTAGGTTGGCCAGAAGGGATTGGGCAGGCCGTCAACGAGAATACTTTTCCCCTTATCTCCCTCCCGATAGGAATTTCAAAAATTCCGTCTAAGCGGACACCTACACAGAAGGAGGAACTCACATACCGAATTTCGGCTACATAGTTTCAGCAGTTTGGGCAGGCCGTCAAGGGGGAACCATCCCCCTTTTGGGATATCCTGTAGGGAATTCCAAAAATACAAACTTAGTCGATGTCTACTACAGTGGAGGAATCTTTATACCAAATTTCAACTTCTTACCTCCAGGGGTTTGGGCAGGCACTTTTCCAATTTGTGAGACTGTTTATGGGGAGACTTTTCCCCTTTTTGCCTGTTCCGATAGGAATTTCCAAAAATCCCGTCTTAGCGCATGTCTATGCCGAATATCAAGAAACCTTGGTTTAGTGGAGATATCCTTGGGGGGAGGAAAAACAGTATTTTTTTTGAAATTATATTTTTTTAAATGGTACTTTTTGGAAAAAGCGAAATTTTTTGGAAAAAGATACTTTGTTTTTACAAAGTACTTTATTTGTACTTTTTTTGAAAAAGGTATTTTTTGGAAAAATGTATTTTTTTTTGGAAACAGGTAGGAAAAGGTACTTTTTTTGGAAAACTTAAATTTTTTAGAAAAAGGTACTTTTTTGGAAAAAGGTACTTTTTTTGGAAAAAGGTGCTTTTTTGGAAAAAGGTACTTATTTTGGAAAAGGGTGCTTTGTTTTGGAAAAAAGTACTTTTTTCTGAAAAAGGTACTTTTTTTTGGAAAACGGTACCTTTTTTTGAAAACGGTACTTTTTTTTGTTGAAAAAAGTACTTTTTTTGGAAAAAGTACTTTTTTTTGGAAAAAGGTACTTTTTTTGGAAAAAGGTACTATTTTTTGGAAAAAGGTATTTTTTTTGGAAAAAGATACTTTTTTTTTGGAAAAAGATACTTTTTTTTTTGAAAAAGTTACTTTTTTCTGGAAAAAAGGTACTTTTTTTGGAAAAAGGTCCTTTTTTTCGGAAAAAGGTACTTTTTTTTGCAAAAAGGTACTTTTTTGGAAAAAGGTACTTTTTTTGAAAAAAGGTATTATTTTTGGAAAAAGGTACTTTTTTGGTAAAAGGTACTTTTTTTTGGAAAAAAGGTACTTTTTTTTTGGAAAACGGTACTTTTTTGGGAAAAGGTACTTTTTTGGAAAAAGTACTTTTTTATCCCCTTTTTGCCCCTCCCGATAAGAATTTCCAAAAATGCCGTCTCAACGGACGTCTACACCGGTCGAGGAACCTACATACCAAATTTCAACTTCATAGCTCCAGCAGTTTGAGCAGGCCGTCAAGGGGGAGACTTTTTCCCCTTTTTGCCCCTCCCTGTAAAAATTCCCAAAAATCCCGTCTACCAAATTTCAACTTCCTACCTCCAGCGATTTGCGCAGGCCATCAAGGGGGCCCTTTTCCCCCTTTTTAACCCCCATTTTTACAACGTCCTTGTCCAAAATTCCAGAAAGTACTTTCCAGTAAAGTTAGCCCATACTCCAAGGAACACGTATCTTAAATTTCAGTTTTCTAGCCAAAGGGGTTTTGGCAGGCCGCCAAGGGGAGATTTTTCCACTTTTTGCCCGTTCCGGTAGGAATTTCCAAAAATCCCGTCTTAGCGGACGTCTACGCCGAAAGAGGAACCTACATACCAAATTTCAACTTCCTAGCTTCAGCGGTTTGGGCTGGGTGATGTTGAGTCAGTCAGTCAGTCAGTCAGTCAGTCACGTTATTCTTTTATATACAGAGATTGTTTTTTCCTGAGCATTTGAATGGAATCCTTAATTTTTATAATTTAATTTTAACAAATTTAGTCATTATTCTTTAGCAACATGTTGCTAGAATATGTGTTATTGATTTCATGGTTATGGTATATAAATTCTAAAATTTTTCTTCTGCAACACTGTTTCTGAACAATGAAAATAGTTAACGAGCTTTGAAATGTTCAATATTTGTTAAATACATTTGATTTGGTACTCCTACCGAAGTTTGGAAATCCCTGTATAAGAGCAACACTAACTGTTATTAAATAGTACCATGTAAATACTGTTTGTTTTTGTAATGTAATTTTTTTCAAAATCTTTGCAAACTAATGTTTTCTTTAAAGAGTTGTATGCAAATTATAACAATTTCTCTTAAATATCATTATCAAAAAAATCATGAATATAAACATGACTTTTATAAAAATGCACTTGTGTATATTTAAGTTTTTATTCAAATTTTGTTCATATTTTTATACCCTACACTACTCTGTGGTATAGGGTATTTTGAATAGGTGCGGAATTTTGTAATTAATAAAAATAACAAGTAGATCCACCTTATATTTAGTAAACAGATCGACTCAGAATCGTTTGGTGAGTCGGTTCGTTTGCTCATATAAAACGAGCGGCCCTTGTAATCAAACTACTGATGGCAATTCTGACAATACTTAATTAGACCAAATTTGTTATATACATGCAGAAAAAAGGCATTGTTGAATATATTTACAGGCAACTATATATAAGTTTAAAAACTATTATATACATATTTATTTGAAGTATCTTTGCAATTATTTTATTTTTATCGTTATTATACATATGCTTCCAGGCGAACACTATAATGTTTTTATGTGAGTCAAATTGTTCCATATTTTGAGCCAATAGTTATGGAAAATTTATATTTGAGGTTGAATGTATTGATCTTGAATGGTATATACTACCAAACCAAAGCGATTTTAGGTGATTTATTGCTTGAGACCTACATAATTTTATTCCTTAGTCAGATATACACAGAGAAAAGATATGGTTGCAGTATAATCACGGCTACATAAATATGTTCCCTACTGCTATATTTACATAGTTGTTGCACTAAAGTTATTAATATATCAATCATACTTTAAAAGTTATATGTTCGCCTATAATCATTTTATAAATTTTTCTTTTTTCGGTTATTATGTTATTCTCTCATCTACAGTCATATATTATATGGACAATCAAATTCTTCTCCTCGAATTACAATCATATTATTATCTGAGTTGAGAGAATCATGCCGCAATCATTGGAATAGTTTCAACAACTATAAGATGGTGAGTATATTTTTTTATGAGCATCATCGCTCAGTTAGCGTCATTTGTAAGAAGCAGAAAAATAAAATACTACATAGAAAAAATATAGTTGAAGAGCGGAAGATTTTAATTTTTAAGAAAGCAAAATTGAAAAAAAATTTACATTTAAAAAATGACAAAAGTGCACGAAATTATCAAAATATGTTTCTACTGAAAATAGTATGATCCTAAATAATCACAAGATTTCCTACATTATCATAATATAATCACTGGGAATACTAAAAGAATATTATGATCATTTCGGATGCATTGTGAAATTGTATTTTTAACAATAAATATTTTAGAATATTTTTCTAAATTTATGTAATACATTAGTCATTGATAAAATATATAGGTACATATGTGCTATTTTGAATAAAACAAAACATGCATTGCTTTTTAACTTAGCTTCGAGAGAATGCTGGGAAAATACTGTAGGGATCATAATATGATTTGTAGGACTATAATATGATAATATCGGGTTAATTTTGGAATCATAATATGATGATTTAAGGATCATATTATGATCAAAAAAGATATTTCATAATATAATTGTTGCAATCAAAAACCCAAAAATATATGATGCTCTACGAATATGATCATCCCAACTATATTTTTTCTTTGCGTGTAGTGCTCATTCCGGCAAAAACGAAACAGGTCCAACTTTGACTCACAAGGAAGGTATCCCAATGTCTTTTCTCTGATCTTAATGAGATACCGAAATAGGAGAAAAACATAAAATACACGTCCTTTTTTTAGCAGCCGAATCTCACGCTTAGCGGTTTAACATTGGGGTCAGAAATGGCCTAATTTTTCGTTTTTTAAATTTAATTATTGTAATTTCAAAAAAAGAGACAAATTGTGTATCCGAAAATGTCCAACTTTATTTTTGTCATTCAATCATTAGTTTTTTGAATAGCACATTTACGTATAAGGGAAATTATTGATGATTTTAGTTCAGATTTTTTCGATATTGATTACTGCTTGGCTTAAGGATGACTTTTTATATAGCGCCTTTTTTACCACTATTTCAAATAAGTGGCAATCCTGAGTCCGCGACATGGGCAATATGGGTATCAAAATTTTAATTTTCTGGAGTACTTTAACGTTGTGTGTAAATTACCCGAAATTTCGTAAATTTGAGACATGATTTCATAGGTAACAAAGTTAGTTTTTGATCCTATGTTTTAACTTTTAAACGTCAGATTGGGCTGCTAACAAAAATACTTGTCAATTATTTTTATTATACTCTATCACAAATCAAAATTTCATTAAAATCGTACACTCTAATAAGTTTTTGTTGAAATCTACTCTATTAAAAGGAGGTAACTTGATACCTACTATAAATTGGGCAAGAATACGCACAATGCGTAAAACTAAAATATTTAGACACATTGTGTGTAAAAATTATAAACATAATGTGTCTAAAAGTATAGTTTTAAGTGTATCAAAAAGGTTTAGCAACATTTGAGTTTTGTTTAAATTTCAATTAAATGTGTCTAAAAAAACTTTATTAAATGCATAAACCTAAATTTCGAATGTCTAGAAACACGCTTAGGAATGTGTAGTATACAAACAAAATGTTTTTTTTTAATACTGCACCTCATTGATCCTTAAAATAAAACAAAATGCATTTGAAAAATAAATCGTTTATTAATGAAAGAAATCCGCGGGAAAAGAAAATAATAACAAATAAAGTACACATTCTGAAAAATAACAATATCGTTCTTTTCGTTATTAGAATATCGCTAATATTCTCAATAACAAAAAATAATTACAACTTACACCAAGATGAATTAAAATCTGGAGTTTTTCTTATAGAAAAATGTTCAGTCAGAAACTAATAGTTCTTTTAGAAAAAGCCCTCAGAATCTGAGATTATTGATTTATTTATAAAAAATGCTGTGAATCTGAAAGGTCGCATATGCAAAGTGGTTTCTTTAGAAAAAGGTACCCAGATTTCTATAGGAAAAATACCTTTAAATATGCGAATTTTTTTACAGAAATTGAACCTCTGAAAAAAAGGTAAAATTTAATGGGAAAATCACCAGACGTTTCTACAGGAGAACTCAGAAAAAATTCATTAGGAAAACTCCCAGATTGTGAGAAATTTTTAATATATAAAACACTCTAATTCGAAGTAATTTTCCCTTAAAACTCTTTAGTTTCGTAGCACCCTTTCCTATAAAAACCACTTAGATTCAGAAGACTTTTTCTTAAAGGAAATCGCTATGACTCATAAAATTTGTTTCTATTGAATCTCATTTAGATTCTAAAAGAAACCCCTCATTTCCTAGTTAGTGGTTTTATCTAAGAAGAATCTCTTCCATAATAAATCCCTAAGAATTTAAAAAATATTTCTTAAAGGAATACAACTAAATTTTGAGGAAATTTTCCTACAAAACCCTCAAATTCAGAGGACTTTTTCTCAAAGATTCGGACGACTTGTTTCCATAGAAAAGCCCGAAACTCTGAGTACTTTCTTCTAAGTAAAGACCAATAGATTGCAACGACGATTTTCTTTATAAAAACTCTCATATTCTGAAAAATTTTTATAAAAACAAACCCCTGGATTTTGAGGACTTTTCCTAACCGAAAAACTCTTCAGTTTTTAGGATTTGTTTTCTACTGAAAATAGCCCAAATTCTTAGGAATTCTTCCTATACAAAACTTCTCAGATTCTTGGTACTTTTTGTTGTAGAAAACCATCAGCTTCAATGACTTCTTCCTAAAAAAAACTCAGACTCCTACAATTTATTCCAGTTGAAACCACCAGATACCGAGGAAATTTTCCAATGGAATCTGCTTGAAGTTCTGAAAATTTTTTCATATAGAAAAAATCCCTCCACCATGAAGGTTTTTTATACGAAAGTCTTTAAAATTTGACGATTTTTCTAAAGGAAAAAGTGCTAAGAATCAGTGAGTTTTAAAATCCTTAAAACGTGAAGGTTTTTTTGTAGGAAAATTTTTCTATATAAACGAGTACTAAATAAAGATGGCACTGGTTGAGAAGCCCCGAACAATATATATACCCAAAGTTGGCAAGCTAAACACACGATTATCTAAAACGATATTTGGAAGGGAAGTCATATTTCCTATCCAAGAGTTCTTAATATGCGATTTGCAGAATGTCATGACATTCATTATCTGTAACGATATTTTACAAATTAATTATTTATTAGTTATATACACGTTTAGTGTACTTACTTTGTATTAATTTCTTCATTTTATTTCGACCTATTCCTTGCACAAAATCGGTTAAAAAACGGTTATTTTCTTCAATTATATAAATTTCAGTTAATTTATTTAGTTTTTTTTTGACATCTTGGCTATTGCTATTTTAAATATGTATAGTTACGCATATTGTGCCTAATATGAAAACTTAGGCATAAAGTGTGTAATTATAACGGGTAAATGTTTATTAAGTGAAAAACATGTATACAAACATTCAAAGTACTATATTTGTGTGCTTTTTTATATACAAAAGTGTCTAATTAAATTTTGTACACACTTTGTGCGTTCCGTTACGCATTTTGTGCAATTTCACATTGAACCTTACTCTATTTATAGCAGCAATTTTACATGCCTTTTTTAGAGTGTAGAGAATCCATTCGGATACCGTCCTTGTCAGTTCCTTCAAAAAATTATGAAAATATGTAGTATTGCTCTTTCGTGCACTCCAAAAAAGTTTGACACTTTTTGTAACACATTTCATTTGTTTCTGTAGTAATCAGTAGTTGTTGTTTTTAACTGTAATTACAGTTATTTTTCTATGAAAAATACAAAACAACTATTACGACAGTTATTTAAAGAAAACTAACGAGAAGTACTATATTTCTTAACAGTTGTTTAAAGCAGTTATTTTTAATATTATAATAAACAACTATCAAAACAGTATTTTTGCATCACACAGTTATTTTTGTTAAGTTATTTAAAAAATAAAAAACGTTGGATATAAAACAATGAATAAATAAATCTTTTATTACATTGAGTTATACCTGACCTTGAAAGCCCGACTTGGAAAAATTCTAAGAAAATAATAATAAAATCAGTAAAAGGTCGATTGAGTTTTAAGCAAATTTAACTTCTTTTCCCGAAATATGATCCGCTGCTCGGCATATAACCTAAATCATGCTTAGTTGCAGGGTTTCCTATAGTCGGCTCTACCGACTTTAATTTTTTGACTTGATTTTGTATTTTTTTTTTTTTTGTTTTGTCTAATGTATCTTTTGCATTTCTTTTAAGTTACGTTTAGTCTTTAAGATAATGTTTCTTTGCATTAGTTTTTAACGTGAGCCACTTTCTTTTAATTAAATTTATACAAATTGTTGATTATTTAATGTTTAAGGTTGATGTTTTACTTTTTGTTTAAGTTTTTTGTCTCATTTTTGTTTTTTTTTTTTAAACTAACTTTTTGTTTTAGAAAGTTAATGTACAATTTTAGTGTGAAAATTACAATGACTTTTTAATTTTTAACACACTCTCTTGAGGTCAGTAAAGTCAATTTATTTAAATGTTTAAACTTAAAACAAAAGAAAAAATAATACCTTCATCTTAAACATTTTTTTTTGTTTTTAATTGTTGTTAACAACAAAAAATTTATTAAAAAATTTTTTAGCTGAAAACAATTTAAGAAAAGTAAAATTTAGTCTTTTACTAATGATTTACAACCAGGGTTGGCAGGCAATACCGCTAAAATACCGTTATCGATTCAAATCCCTTTCAACTGGCTACCGTTACCCCTAAAATATCGTTACCGAAATAACCGAAATACCGTTATCATTAAAACACCGTTACCGAAATAACTGAAATACCGGTATCCTTAAAATACCGATACCGAAATACATGAAATATCGATAACCTTAAAATACCGTTACCGTTATTTTTAATTTTCTGCTTTTCGTAATTGCACATGGGTATTGAGTATTTTTCGTACTTTAAGTTGGTAAATTGGTTTTGTTTTTAATCTCGTTTGTTTTTTGTGAAAAAAAAATTGTGGGATGCATCGAAATAACTGACTACCGTTAACCTTAAAATACTGTTACCGAAATAATTAAAAAACCGTTATCCTTAAAATACCGATACCGAAATAACATAAAATATCGTTACCCTTAAAATACCGTTACCGAAATAATCAAAAATAGCGTTACCCTTACCGATAACCGCATCGTTTCGGTTACCACCCATGTTTATAACAGTTTTATGAACTTTGAAGTTTATTTTTGAAGTATTAACCCAAATTTTCGTTGTTCTATTAGATGGCAAAAACGTATTTAAAAATTATGATTTTTAAAATTTTTTGAAAAAATTAAATTTTATTCACCGGAAAATATTTATAACTTGCGGAACTAGTTCTTTTCAATAGGTACTAGTTCTATTTTGGTACTGTCACCCATGATTTTTATTTGAATTTGTCATTCTTAGAACTTGTTCTAAGAAATCGTTTTAGGAATAGGTACTAGTTCTACGGTTCTAGAACATATTCTTGTATTTATGATTATACCCTACACCACTATGTGGTCAGGGTATTATAAGTTTGTGCTGATGTTTGTAACACCAAAAAATATTGGTCGTAGACCCACCTTATAGTATACCGATCGGTTCAGAATTTTTTTTTATTTCGATTTAACGATGTCCGTCTGTCCGTCCGTCCGTCCGTCCGTCCGTCCGTCCGTCTGTCTGTCTGTCCATGCAATCTTGTGCGCACTCTACAGGTCGCAAATATTAAGATATTTTGATGAAATTTGGTACGCAGACCTATGTTGGCCCAAGGACGAACAAGTTTGATTTTGGTGAACATCGGTCCATGTTTAGACCTAGTGCCCATATAAGGGTCCTACCAAAATTATATTGTTTATACGCTGCAGGTCGTAAATATTAAGATATTTTGACGAAATTTGGTAAACAGACCTATGTTAGCCCAATAACGCAGCCTATTGATTTTGGTGAACATCGGTCCATGTTTAAACCTAGTGCCCATATAAGGGTCCTACCAAAATTATACTGTTTATACGCTGCAGGTCGGAAATATCAAGATATTTTGATGAAATTTGGTACACAGGCCTATATTGGCCCAAGGACGAAGCCTATTGATTTTGGTGAACATCGGTCCATGTTTAGAACTAGTGCCCATATAAGGGTCCCCCCAAAATTGGCTTGGTTACAAACTGCAGGTCGCAAATATTAAGATATTTTAATGAAATTTGGTGCGCTGACTCACATTATAGAAAATTTTGACACAAGCCCCATTTTAACCCATTCGAATTTCGGATCCAAACAATACACCAGACTGGTGGAGGGTATTGTATACTCGTTTTTGTATAAAATTGTCACAAAGCGTATGAATAAATATTGTAAAATTTCGGATCCGAAGATATATGGAAATATATGAGATCATGTATGGTCATACATGGAACTAGACATGGACGTATATAACTATGTGTGCCAATGCATGATCATATACAAGTCAATGTATTTCGATTTTCACATGGGTATTAAGAACACTAATTTTTACCAATTTGGACAGTTGTTTAAAATTTTGATTGTAAAAAATTTTCAGTTAATTTTTCGATACTGTTAGTTATTTTTAATGCAGTTGTTGGTTAATTTTCAACAGTTTAAAATAACAAAATTTTTACGAGGGCAGTACGAAATGTTCTTAGCCTGACATAGAGATAGCGGTATAAAGAGCAAAAATCTTTGTATAATGGAAACTTCCATCCATCATATGAACTCCTGTTAAATTTCATTTCGATCTGTCAACTCATTCGTATAGTAACAGCCCAGCAAAACCTTGGTAATGGGTTTGACCTTTTTCACGCATTGCCTGGCAATGGGTACCCCTTTACCCTTGGTTTTACTTAGAAACCTTTGGTAATACGTTTCAAATTTTGTAATACATCAATACTTATGTGGGAGGTATGAAATAATGAGTTACCGATATGGAGATATATCACTACTTATTTGGAGCCTTTAAAATAATATATTACTGAAATTGTATCTCATAATAACTTATTAATAAAGGTAAAAATAATAAGTTATTGGTATTGCATAATATAGCTACTTATTATGCGAAGGTATGATTTAATAAAAATCTAGAATCTAATGGATCGGTGTACTTTTAAACAAAGTCATTACTGGTAACGTCTTATTTTATTCCGAATATGAAACCAATGAAATATGTACTAATGTGTAATAACTTACTTCACTCTATAAAAGTATGTACTTACTAGTGAATTTAATATTACAAGTAACAACTTATTTCAGTACTTCCTTCGTAATCACTTATTTTAGCCTATACCGGTACGATTTAGGCAACCATTTACCCCCAATGACACCCCCATGTTAAAATAATGTGTTATGCCACCAAAGTGTAAGTAGTTACAATTTTTGGTTTCTTATTACATTTCCCTTTACCTGGTAATAGAAGGTTTTGCTGGGAGGTGTTCAAAAAAGGCGCATCAGTGATTTTTTTATAATGGAAAAATTAGAAATTCGTGGTGTGAATAAATATTTACATAAGAAAATTTTATATTACAAGAAATACATAATGATATGGTGAATGTGTTCATATGCAACAGTAAAAAATTGGGTTGCTGAATTTAAATGTGGTCGTACAAGCATTGAAGATGAACTATGAAGTGGACGTCCAAAAACTGCAACAACGCCAGAAATCATAGCTAAAGTCCATGATATGGTATTAGATGGTCGACGAGTGAAAGTGCGTGAAATATGTAATGCCATAAGCATCTCGAATAATCGAGTACATTTTATTTTCCATCAAGAATTACAGATGAAAAAGCCTTCTGCAAGATGGGTGCCGCATTTGTTAACAGTTGACCAAAAACGCATTCGAATGAAAATTTCTCATTTCTTATCATTTCTCTCTGACTTCTATCTGTTCTCAAATCTAAAAAAATCCTTGCTGGCAAACGTTTTACCTCGAAGATGCAAGGGCAGCTGTAAACGATTGTTTTGAAGAGCTTCAGGAAAATTATTTTAATCAAGGGATAGAATTGCTAGAAAAACGTTGGACTAAGTGTATTAAAGTTTCAGGAGATTATATTGAAAAATAAAATAATTGTAAAAATCTAGCTCTTGTTTTTCATTGTTAGGCTAAGAACATTTCGAACTGCCTTCGTAGTTGCTTCAAAGGAAATACCCTCGTAACATTTTTAATTGCATATACATACCTATGTTTTAATTGTCATTTTCAGTAGATTCTACCGACAAACTTTTTTGAGTGTAAATCTAGTAATTTTAGAATGGATTCCAAAAAATTTCTTGGGTTATTAAATTAAGAATTTGTATCTTTAATACCAGTGATTTGATTTAAAAACAAATATGTAGGTTCAATATGTTGCTAGCAACATTTGTTGACATTTTCAGTAAAAATGTTGCTACAACAATTTATCTGAAAATTTGACTCTCCTTAAAGTGATTTTAGGTAAAAAGTTAATAGCAATTTAACCTACTTTCGATATTAAAATCTAAAATTCTTAACTAAAGAAACAGGGCGTTTGTATATAGAAAGAAATTGTAGTTTTTAACTTATATACTAGGGCGGGTCGATTTGTAGGGAGGCAAAAAAATCTCTCAAGTGACAAAGAAAATCGTATTCTAGGGATCAAAATAAGAAACTTTGCCCGAGGAACCATACCTCTAAAACGAATTCTGAATCCCCGACTTTTGACTTTTGAAAATTGTCTCAAATTTTTAAAAATCCCACTTTGACCCATTTAGAGTGCCCCAATCGAGTCCAAATGTATGACCGACCCACACTAACTTTGTAGGACCGATCCACCTATGCCAGTGGCACACCCCTGGAACCCCCCTGGGGGGTTCCCCATACAAACATTTCAAAAAATCACCATTTTTGGCACTTTAATGAAAAAAATTTTGTATGGGGAACCCCCAGGGGGGTTCCAGGGGGTGTGCCACTGGCATGGGTGGGTCGGCCCTCCAAAGTTAGTGGGGGTCGGTCATACATTTGCACTCGATTGGGGCACTCTAAATGGGTCAAAGTGGGATTTTTCAAAATTTGAGACATCAAAAGTCGGGGATTCAGAATTCGTTTTAGAGGTAGAATACCAATAGAATAGAATACGATTTTCCTTGTCACTTGGGCGATTTTTAAATCGACCCGCCCTATTATATACATATACACTTTTATTAAAAGTTCGATCCATGTGTTTGGCAACATTTAGAAAAAATTGTACAGCTGTTAGCAAAATTATTCATTACTTTAAATAATAGTAGAAAAACCTCCATAAATGTAAGAAAAATTCACATAAAAATAACCATCATCTTAATTGGAAGTATTTTATTTTATTTTTTTGGTTTGGTTTATTATTATCTTGTAAAAAGTCTCTGAACTTTATGTTCAATCTTATATAAAAATAAATTGTAAATCTCATTATCAACATTTTAACAACTTTCCATTGATGGATCTCTATGTCGTATGGCAATGAATGAATGTCTCGTTGTCATAGTTCAGGGGTGGTAAGACTTTTTTCGCTGCGTGCCAGAAACGGAAATTTTTTTTTGTAAAAATGTCTCGCTTGCCACCTTAATTTTAGTTGTCTTTTAAAAGTCCTTTTTTAAAAATTTTTAAAATTTAGAAAATTTCTCTTAAAAATATCATCGCAGATGTACATATTTATCAGCGCTACGAATAACCCCCATGAAATAACCCCCAAAGGGAAAAATTAAATAACATCCAAGAAATGACGTAAAAATGGTTGACGGTTATTTAATTTTTGGGGGTTTACCTATTTAATTTTTAAATATTGAGATTATTTCATTATGAAAAAATCCCCAATGAAATAAAACTAAAACAGTTTAAACATTATTGCGTTTTAATTTTTTAGGGGGTTATTACATTTTTGGTTATTATTTCATATTGTTAAATTATTGGGCGCCAATAAATATTTAAGTACGTAAAGATTTGATTTTGTTAAAATAAATCGCGCGGTTTTTATCATCATAATAATGAATAAAAAGCGAATATTATGGTTTTGAACAGAGAAATTTGTATTTCAGGTGAAATGGCTCTGCGAAACACGATCAAAACCCAATTTCAAATTCCAACAAAGGGGATTATTTCATTATGAAACTTATTTTCAGCCTTTATTTAATTGAGGGTTATTTCGTAACACCTATTTTCCCTTAAAAAAAAACTTAATTTTTTAGATCAAATTTTATTACAAGTTGTTTTCCATTTTTGTGCAATTTTTTGGTACTTTTTACTTCTCCGATTATGAGGCATTTTCTCATCGAAACATTTAAACTTCTTTCTATATAGAATTTTAGAAATTTTGCAAGAATGTGCTGATAATCGAATTTGTGAGTTCTGTATTAACCATATTTCTCTAAACAAAAATGGTGGCAATACTGAGTTTTATTCATTTTAAAAGACAATTTACAAGCTCTATGGATAATTTCACCAATATGGAATTAAATCACACATTTTTGTAGCAAAACTTAACATTTAACTGAATTTTTTGCTGGTCTTCCAATTATCTTAAATTTTTTGAAAATATCCAACAAAATGTCGCGTGCCACCTAAAATCCAGTCGCGTGCCACTACTGACACGCGTGTCATAGTTTTGCCAGCCCTGTCATAGTTGCTGTTAATGTTGCCGTATCTGCAATGGTACTTTAAATAAATGTTTCGTTATTTTTTTTTATAAATATTTAAGCTTAACTTTATTTTATGGTATCTGTATGCTAAAAAAATTTATATAAAAAAATACAAAACAAAACATATCAAATATCTTAACATTAAAAAAAAAAAAAAAAAGAAAAAAAAAGAAAATGGAAATGGAAAGTACTCGTAATGTTATTTATTTTTATTTAAAGATTTATATTTATTTTCTAGTTTAAAGCTTGAAATAATGAGCAAATTTAAATAAATTATAATGGAATTGAGCAAAAGATATAATAAGTTGCTATTATAGTTTCATTTAGATGAATTTTATTACATTTCCTGAAGGAAACGGCTAAAATAAACAATTTGTTCTTATTTATAATGCTAGCAACAAGTTGCAAAATTAATATATATATGGGCAATTCCACATAGAGGTCCACCCTGACCGAAAAATTAAAACACGCCTCTTCTATCTTGTATTAATAAAAATACAATAAATACCCATGTGAAAATCGAAATATATATGAACATACATGATCATACATCGACTAGTATATGATCATGCATAGTCATACATGATCATATACGTCAATGCATAGGTCAATGTATGACCATACATGATCTCATATATTTCCATATATCTTCGGATCCAAAATTTGAGGCTATATGACCGTACATGTTCATATATGGCCATATAAGCTCACATATGATTCATGTATGCTCATATATGATCATATATGGCCATATATATCCATATACCCTCAAATTTCGGATCCGAAGATATATGGAAATATATGAGATCATGTATGGTCATACATTGACCTATGCAATGACGTATATGATAATGTATGACTATGCATGATCATATACTAGTCAATGTATGATCATGTATGTTCATATATATTTCGATTTTCACATGTCCAGGTGAAAATGTTCATATATGGTCATATATGGCCACATATATGGGTTCGGATCCGAAATTTGAGGGTATATGGCCATATATGGAGATATATGAATGTTCATATAAATTTTTTTTTTTATTTTTTAATAAAAATATTCCTTTTTTTATTTAAATTAAATGTAAATACTCATGTGAAAATCGAAATATATATGACTAGTATATAATCATGCATAGTCATACATGATCATATACGTCAATGCATAGTTCAATGTATGACCATACATTATCTCATATATTTCCATATATCTTCGGATCCTAAATTTGAGGGTATATGGATGTATGTGGCCATATATGATCATATATGAGCATTCATGAATCATATGTGAGCATATATGGTCATATATGAACGTGTATGGTCATATACCCTCAAATTTCGGATCCGAAGATATATGGAAATATATGAGATAATGTATGGTCATACATTGAACTATGCATTAACGTATATGATCATGTATGACTATGCATGATCATACACTAGTCACTGTATGATCATGTATGTTCATATATATTTCGATTTTCACATGGGTATTATAATTCTTACTGATGAATTTGTACATTTGAATGAAATTGAGAAATTATGAAATTTTTAATGGACATAAACATTTTACTTCAAGTTTAGAAATTATTTAATGATTGTTTATACACTAATAGAAAAAAGTGTGTAAAAATTTTAATTAAAGCTACTAAAAATTAGCTCAAAAAGAAAAACTGCTGAATTAGCAGAGTATTTTTGCTAAATATAAATAAGATAGGAACAGCAAAAATAAAACTGTTTAATATATTTACAAAATTTGAGTTATAATTGAGCTAAATTTCAGTGATTAGAAAATAAAATTAAATTGTAGTAGTAGACAAAAAACATCACATAAAATTTAAAATTTTCAAAGTCCCTTTTTCGTTTTTTGTTTTTAATGGAAATACAAATCTAGCCTTCTGAAATCAAGCGTTTAATATTTTTAGCAAATATATAAATTTTTTGCAGATTTTCTAAATTTAGTAGTTTTATTTTTGCTGAAATTATCAATTGATTTTCATATTTATCAATTGTATATCAGAAACTACCAATTGTATTTCAGAAATTATGAATTGTATTTCAGAAACTGAAAATTGTATTTCAGAAATTTATTAATTGTATTTCAGAAATTCGCAATTGCATTTCAGAAATTATCAAATGTGTTTTACAAATAATCAATTGTATTTCAGAAACTGGCAATTCTATTTTAGAAATTGCCAATTGTATTTAAGAAATTATCAAATGTATTGTATTTCAATATTTTTTGAATCCGCCCATGAAAAAAAAAACTTAAAACATTACCCATATATGGAATAATATGTATATGAATTCATATATGAAGATATATGGAATATATGAACCAATATATGGACCAATAAATGCAGTATATTATCATATATGGATTCATACATTTGAATGTATTTACCCATATATGCTTGCATACATAACATATATGTTCATATATGATCATACATTCAACCATATATGCTCATACATGAAACCATATATGACAATATACGAACATATATGAACATTTTCACCTGGGTGGGTACTTAAATATAATTAAATTAAGAGTCCAAAGCTTATGTTATATTATAAAATGGACTACAAAGTTGCGTTGAGGTTTTGTTCACCTTTTTCGTTCTTTACAACATTTTCCGCTTAATACAGTAGTTTTTATTTAATTGCCTTTCTCTTAAGTGCGCATTTGCTATAACTGCACAAAATTTTGGTTTCGTTTCTATTTTACAAAATTTTGTACGCAATTGTCTTCTATAAGTGCACTTTTTGTACCTGCGCATTTAAGATAACTGCCTCACATTTTTGACAGTTTTACATTATTTTCATAAAAAAGATCACCGTTAGCTGCCACTTGTGTTTTGCTTTGTTTTTCAATTCTAGGAAGAAAAAAACACACATAAAATAAATGTGTTGTCAACTTTTTTTGTGACAAAAATATCCTACTTTAGTCGTTTTTTAACCATAAAAATCGCAAGATCTGGTGCAAAGCACAAAATTGTCATCATTAGCTTCATTTGTTTTGTTTGTTTTCAGTCTGTATTGGTATGCCCGCACATTAAGGTAGGTAAACAATTTGGCTGCGCTTTTGGCTTATCTGCACAAAAATTGTTGCAAAAGTTGGTTGTGCAGCTAAGTCAAAATTACTGTATTTACTTGTTTTAGAGTGATGATTAAAGTGCACTATTATAAAAAAAAATATTTGTTATAACAACAATTAAGTTCAATTTGATTGAAGATGATGAGATCTTAAATGATTTAAGAAAATATACCGTTGATTTGAAGGTTCTAATTCAGGCTGTCCTTTAAATAAAACTTAAATTACACGATTTCAAAATAATTAGTCATTAACGTCGAACAAAATAAAAAAAAGAATATCTGCAACATGTTGCTGGCAACATGAATTGAATAAACTCATAAATACACCTTAGCAACATATTTCCAGCAACATTAATAATTTTCAAACTCTAAAATTTTTATTAATAAATGTCGGTATTTTTGAAAAAAACATCCTTCTACCAGTGTTGCCAACTCCTGAAGGCAGGAAAGCACCGTGAGCATTATAAAAACGGGTTAAAAGGGTAAAAATTTACCAAAAAGGGGGTAAAAAAGCACGATGTTAATTTTTTGAAAAATTTAAATCAGAATTTAAAAACACATTTTAGCTTTGTAAAATTGTGTAAAAAGGGTTAACAAAATAACCAAAAAGGGGTTAAAAAGCACCAAATTAATATTTAAAAATTTTCAAGTTTATATATAAGGAAGTTGCTATTTAAAATTGTACTACAAATATTGTGCAAATATGTAGTTCTTGTATAGTTCGTATTATTTTTTAAATTTTGACAGAAAATTCAAGAAAAATGTAAAAAAAACAAGAGCAAATACCAAAAATATAAACTGTAAAAAAGCACTAAAAGCACTGCCAAAAATCTGAAAAAGCACCGTAAATACCCGCTTTTTTTAAACGGGTATTTTTAAAAAATCACCGGGTACAGGAAGGAAAAAAGCACCAAAAAATACCCGAAAAGCACTGAAATGGCAACACTGCCTTCTACTCTATCAATTGCGTTTATTTTATATTTCTCTCTTAGACTTACTCTTAAATCCTTTTGGTTTCCCTCTTTCTTGTCATGTTGCCCACATGTTGCTGGAAACATGAATTAAATAAACTCATAATTAAACCTTAGCAACATTTTTATTAATAAATGTCGGTATTTAAAAAAAAAACAACCTTCTACTCAGTGTTGCCATTTCAGTGCTTTTCGGGTATTTTTTGGTGCTTTTTTCCTTCCCGTACCCGGTGATTTTTTACAAATACCCGTTTATAAAAAGCGGGTATTTACAGTGCTTTTTCAGATTTCTGGCAGTGCTTTTAGTGCTTTTGGTACAGTTTATATTTTTGGTATTTGTTCTCCTTTTTTCCATTTTTCTTGAATTTTCTGTCAAATTTGAAAAATAATACGAAATATACAAAAAATACATTTTTTCACAATATTTGTAGTACAATTTTAAATAGCAACTTCGTTATATTTAAACTTCAAAATTTTGAAATATTAGTTTGGTGCTTTTTTACCCCTTTTTGGTAATTTTTTAAACCTTTTTTACACGATTTTACAAAGCTAAAATGTGTTTTTAAAATCTTGACTTAAATTTTTCAAAAAATTATTATCGTGCTTTTTTACCCCATTTTTGGTAAATTTTTACCCTTTTTACCCGTTTTCAAAATGCTCACGGTGCTTTCCTGCCTTCAAGAGTTGGCAACACTGCTTCTACTTTATCAATTACGTTTATTTTATATTTTCTCTCTTAGACTGACTCTTAAATCCTTTTGGTTTCTCTCTTTATTGTCATTTTCAAAATATTTATACCCAAAAATATATGTGTCTTACTAAAGTTACTTTAAAGTGATGTATGTATACAACACTTTATACACAAAAGTAACCTAAATGCAACAGCTGTTAACTAAAAAGAACATTGTACGTACATATAAACTTATATACAAACTCCCTGTTACGGAATGGGATTTATGTGTGTCATATAAATGCGAATATATATGTACATACATAATCCCCTTTAGAATATTCATATATCCACACAAACGAAAACAAAAACAAACACTTTATATATGTAGAAAAAAAAAACGCTTGCAGTTTGTTGTCACATGACTTGTGGTGTTAGTGTTGTTGCTGGTGATGATGTTGTTGCCGCAGTTGTTGTAGTTGTTGTTGATGCTGTTTTTGTTGTTAGTGTTTTTAACCATATATTGTTTGACCTACATAAACTTTATAAATATTATGTTATATGTTTTATTTTAAGTGTGTATACACACTACTTAGTATGTAGGTGGATCAATGAATGAATGTTTATATACATATATACTCACACATGTATACAATAAGATATATGTTGTATATAAACTCCTTCTTAACATCCTATCCCAGTGTAGAAAATCATTACCAGATATGTGGTTATGTAACTACATACTTGGTAATGGTAACTAGTTACTTTTGTTATTACATTTCTTATTACCTTTATATGGCGATGTCGCGAAAAATAATGAGTTGTCGTTACACACCAGCATACGAAAAATCAAAAAATATATCGTTACCTATGTGCTTACCAGTACTGACAAAAATAATGAGTCTAAAAATAGATTTTCTAAAAAATAAATTATATAAAAAAAAATATTTTTTATTGTATTTTTTTTTTAAATAAAATTTGCTCGTGCGGGAATTTAACCTGGGTCTACAGATTGCCAGTCAACAGCTCTACCATCTGAGCTATATCGACATGTAATATTTAATAGATAAAAACACAATTGACCTGCTGCACACAAGTAAGCTTACTCGCCAACATACAAAAAATCAAAAAATATGTGGTTACATATATCCTTACCAGTGTTTAAAAAATATTGAGTCTAAAAATAGATTTCAAAAAATTTTCAAAAAAATCTAAAAAATTATTTTCTATTTGAAATAATGATAAAAATAAGTAATTATCAGTAACTCATTATTATATGTTTTAAAATAATACAGAAGGTAGGTTGGTGTCATTACTGGTAGTCCAAAAAATAATGATATGTCATTACCGTTTCTACACTGGGATGTATATATTTTTCAGTAAATATACGTACTCGGTATTGTATAATAAGATAAATATGTTATGTACACACACATATACATACACACTCACACACACATATATATATATATATGTACTTATGTAATATGTTAAATTTATTATGTGTTTTATGTTCCAGATACAATTTTCTAAATACATACAACATCATTTTTTATTCATTTTCCTTTGGGATATAAAATAAATATGTCTTTTGTGAATTTCGTTTTTCTTCAAAATGTTTCTTATTAGTTTACGATATTTGCTCTAAAACTTCCTTTTAAATTCAAATATCTGTTACAAAATAAATATTTAATTATTAATTTGTGTTGTTTAGAAGAAATTCTAGAAAGTATTTAGTTTTATTTGGTGCTAGCAAATAATACGTGTTTCTTTTTTAAGAAAGACCTACAGGTTTGTTTAGAGAAAAGGTTGAACAATTTATGTTTAAAATGTTAATTTCGAAATTCTTAGAATAAAATTAAAGAAACACAAAATTGTGGGAAGAAGTTTTAAAATAGATATGTATTCACTAAAGATCTAGGAAACAGTTTGTCTGCAACTTTTTTTTAAACAAATATTTATGGGCAGTACCGACTAAGAAAAATCTGATACTTTTTTGTAATATTTCAAATAAAGATGACAGGAAAAATTTCTGACATCGGCTGTTTGGGGTTTGTTTAAAAATTACTGCTTATAAAAGAAAATTTTAATAATTGTAAAAAATTTTGATTGGAATAAATTTGTAATTACTTCAGCCTACTAGAAATTTGAAGTACAAATTTCAAACGGTTCTCCAGTTGTTACGTTTTTATGCATTGGCTATACAATAAAATGTGCTGAAATTCGTTTGCGAATTGAGAATATATCAAAAACAAAGGTTTACTGTACAAATACTGTTTGGGAGGTTGTTTATCCAAAAAACCAATTTGTACGGAATTGAGGTAGTTTAGTCGTGCCCAGGATCTACTTATGGTCCCGAAAACCTTAAGTAACAACACCATCGATTTTCCTTTTTTAAGGTTTATAAGATTATCTTTATATAATAATTAAATTCAAACACAATGTATTTCACAAATGTCAACACCCTTTTCTCCATTCGGATTCCTAGGCGGTGGAGTCGTATTTGTGGAGATAAAAATTAGAACAGACCGCGAATGCCGTAAAATTAGTTATGAACCAACCAAAGTTTATCGTCTTTCCAAAAGTTTAGCACTATGGTAGTTCGGATTAACCACCCCGAGTGAGTAGTAACCTCAACTATTTATTCAAATTACAAAAATAACCAAATGAGAATTATGTGTAGATAAAAAGCAAAGCAAAAAAATATATAAAATAATAAACAATATTCTTTACTCTTTGGGTAAAGCTCGGTAAAATGAGAGTAAGCACAAAATCCTCTCACAAAATGACAAAAATACCCAATAGTACGGGAACGCAAAAAAACACTTTTCTAGCCCAAAAATTTATTTCAAACAGAGCTTTGAAGAATCAATTCTTTTTTGAATGAATTCACTACCAATCGAATTCAATTTTCTTTAGAATTGAATGAATTCCTTTTCTTAAGTAATTCGCTGAATTCGTTCAACTGAAAGCGTTCATCAAACAATAAAGTCAAAGAATTAATTTCATTGCAATAGTTCTCTTTATTAAATCAAATGAATTAATTCACTGGTGAACGCGTTTAATTTTATAAATCGAACGGAAAAAAAGTGAATTAATTCCTTAATGAATTCCTTACTGAATTCATTCACCACTGAATTCATTCAATTTCATTCAGTGAATTAAAAAAAAATAAAATTACATTCAGTGAATTAAAAAAAATTAAATTACGTTCAGTGAATTAAAAGAAAAAAAAATACGTTCACTTAATTGAAAAACAAAAATTACGTATGCTGAATTAAAAGCCTGTTTTCTGCCGTTCAGTAGAAGAAAACATTGTATTGTAAAAACGTATAAATAAAATACGTCATAGTGATGCATCTACATTTTACTGGGAAGCATAAGTTTGAAAAATTAATAGTTATATTTTTTCCAAATTCATCTATATCTGTAAAGTTTTTATTTTTAATAGTAAAAGACTTTATTTTTTATTCATGTAGGTTGATAAAGTGCACCGGGTTTCTCTAACACTTAATATATATGTAATTTTATTTATAAATAAATGTTTTCTTCTACTGAACGGCAGAAAACAGGCTTTGAGTTCAATGAACGTATTTTTTTTAATTCACTGAACGTAATTTTATTTTTTAATTCACTGAACGTAATTTTATTTTTTTTAATTCACTGAATGTAATTTTATTTTTTTTAATTCACTGAATGAAAATGAAATTGAATGAATTCAGTGGTGAATTAATTCAGTAAGGAATTAATTTACTTTTTTGCCGTTCGATTTATAATATTGAACGCGTTCACCAGTGAATTAATTCATTTGATTTAATAAAAAGAACTATAGTAATTGAATTAAATCGTAACAAAATAAATCGAACGAAAACAAATATGAATTAATTCCATGCTTTGTGAATTAATTCATCGAATTTTTAATTCGGAATTGAAAAATTGAATTAAGGAATTAATTCTTCAAAGCTCTGATTTCAAAGAATAAGGTGAGAATGCGTATAATTTCAGTTTACAAAATTGCACAAATATTTATTAAACATATAATTTAATAAACATATTAATTTGCATTTAAAAGTTTTTTTTTTTGATTTTTTCAATTACTTCTTATAAAATAATAAGTTTATTTTGCTTATTTCATTTGAGTTTATTTTCACAATTGTTTTTTGTTACCAAAGTTTAGCCGAAGAAAAAGTCTGGGTAAATTTTGGTAAAAAGAGAAACACTAATACAGTCCCATTAGCGCTATCATTTACCCAATTTTTGAGCACGGGAACGTTTTTGGGTAAATTTCGGTAACTTTGGGTAAATTTCGGTAACTTTGGGTAAATTTCGATTACTGTGTGTATGTACGGTAGACCGTACCTCAAAAAAAAAAGGTTCGCCGTACACCCTCCAATATGATGTATTTTTGGAAGGCGATTTCAAAAAAAAATTTTTTTTTTGCCGACTTTAAATTTTTCGTTATAGCTTTGGCATTTAAAATCGGATTTTAAAGTGCCTCGAGGAGACCAGTGTTTTGCTATAAAGGAAAAATCCAATTAAAAAAAATTTAAAAAGGCGACCCCTACGTTCGGCAACCAATATATAAAAAAATTTCTACTGGGTTTAGCGAAAAACTTCCTTAGCAAAAGTTTAATGATTTTTTGCCAGCTTTAATTTTCTGATATTAGGGTGGTACGTTAGGGTGGTAGCAACTGAGTTCTGGTGGGTAACTACTAGAACGGGATACTTGAGGTCAAAATGTCCTTAGAGCAAAACACTGGTCTCCTCGAGAGAAAAACATCAATGTATCATACTTTAAGATCCGACTGTAAATACCAAAGATATAACGAAAAATGTAAAATGGCGACCCCTACGTTCGGCAAAAAAAAAATTTTTTTTTGAAACCTCCTTGCAAAAATACTTTATATTGGAGGGTGTACGGCGCACTTTTTTTTCCCTATAAGGTGGTACGCTCTAATGTACGGGAACGCACTTAGTGTGTGCTTTAACATACACACAAACTAACTGGTATGTAGTATGTAAACAACATACATCATTATCGTATTCACACTGCGTAAAAATAAATATTATCGATAAAGTCCGTTCCCACTGAATTAAATTGCAATTATGTAAGTCGCCAAATTAGAGTGGTAATTTGCGACGTTTCAACTATAAAAACTAGTTGCTTTTTTTTTTTTATCAATTTTCAGAGTTGATTTATTATTTTTTTTTAGTTTAAATTTGTCAGTTATTTTTATTACATTGCAGTGTTGCCAAACCATTTTTTAGGTTTCCCTTAAACCATGAAGAAAATAAAAATTTCAGGTTTCTAATTTGCTAGAAAAAAATTAAAAAACAAATAAACTGTCAACAAAGAAGATTTATTAATAAAAAAATTGATTTTTTTAAGATTAATTTTATTTTTTAACTAATTGAAAACATAAAATTATATTTTTTTGTATTCGAAATATGTTAAATAAAGCAAACATTTGTAAATTTCGCTATATTTAACATTTTTTTTACATTTTTTTTTTGCAAAAAATCCCCTAAATATTTTTTTCTTTCCCTTAAAAATCTCTTTAAAAAAATTCTAAAAAAATCTCTAAACGAAAAAAGTCCACTAGATCTAGGCTTAAAAACCCTTAACTGCCCAGTGTAGAAACGGTAATGACATATCATTATTTTTTGGACTACCAGTAAAGAATCCTACTTATTTTCTGTATTATTTTAAAACATTTAATAATGAGTAACTGATTACAATTATATTTTTATCTATAAAATATAACATGTCGAGATAGTTCAGATGGCAGAGCTTTCGACTGGCAGTCTGGAGTCCCAGGTTCGATTCCCGACACAAGCAAATTTTATTAAAATAAAAAATTTACAATAAAAAAATATTTTTTTTTATAAAATTTATTTTTAAACTCATTATTTTTCTCAGTACTGGTAAGCATATAGGTAACGACAAATTTTTTGACTTCTCGTATGCTGGTGTGTAAGCATATCTAATTAAAAATGGAATAAGAAAAGTAACTAGTTACCATTACCAGATATGTAGTTACATACCCGACTAAAAAAGATATTATATAATCATATATCACCATATATAAACCCATATATACGTCCATATCTAATTTGATCCGAATATTGGAATATATAATTATATCAAGCGAGATAAGCATGTTATCTAACCTGATACAATTTGATCCGAAAAATGGGTCTATCTAACTGCATAAAATTATATATTAATACATAAAATTTGATGAAGATTTTAAAATAAAATTTTAGTAAATATTGTTGAGATCACTTTTCATTCATATTAAATACTAATGCTTAATGTTTAGAAAAATGTTTGCTAATAAACTTGGAAATAGCTGACAAAATAAAACATTACAAAAATTTGTCGGAACAACTTTTTCTAGGTTAGAGTTTTGGTCTTTCTTATAAAATGTGTGTCTTATGAAATAAAAAAATAACAATTAGTGTTATTTTTGTTCGGTTTAAGATCAAATATTACAAATTCTAAATAGAATTTACAATTTTTATTTTACAACCAATAGAGAAAAACTTATGAAAAAAACTTTCCTAGAACCAATGGTTGACAATTAATGCATTTTCAAGTGACACCGCTCACTAACACTCATTGCAAAACATCTTCAGATCAACTAAAAATCTACAATAAAAAAAATAACTTTCAGAATTAATTTTTTTTTTCACGGAAAAAATAACTGAACTTAAACCATATTTATTTCAACATATGTTTTTCTAATTTTTATTTTTAAATTTAAAAATTGCAATTAAATTTTATAAAATTTTGTATAATTAGATATCATGTCAGATATAATTATATATAAAATTAATACAATTTTCTATTAACTTTAAGTATATATTTTGATATAAGATTGTTTATAAAAGCTTATATGCCATTATATATAATTATGTATGAACTATATTTGCAGATCTCTTAATATATGGCTGGAGACCAAATCGCATATGATTATATATAACGTTATATCAAATATATTTATAAAACCAAAGTGTTAATATAAATGTATATTGTTATATAAAGCCACGCATATAAACATTTAAATTTATATCAAATCATATAAGATTATATGAAAACTTTTTTAGTCGGGTAATTAGAAATTTATTAATTCAGTTCGAGGCCAATTTCCTTATTATGAATTAACATAATAAGTACTTTTTTCAAACACTGCTATTTTTCTTCATCAGGATACTCTCCTGACAAATACTTCACAGAGTTTTTGCTTTCAAAAAACCTCTACACATTCAGGAATGAAAAGACGATCGTTTCGGGGATTACGCCACCACTTTCTAAAGAAAACTGATGAAGGGGACCTGGAAAATCCCCGAAACGATCGTCTTTTCATTCCTGAAAGTGTAGAGGTTTTTTGAAAGCAAAAACTCTGTGAAGTATTTGTCAGGAGAGTATCCTGATGAAGAAAAAAAAAACAATTTTTGAAAAAAGTACTTATGTTAATTCATAATAAGGAAATAGGCCTCGAACTGAATTAATAAATTTCTAATTAATCAATTAAAAAGGTCAAAAAAACAATTTTCATTTTTTAAAATAAAAATTAAAAACCAACATGATAAAAAATTAACTTTCACAATTAATTTTTTTTTACGGAAAAATAAATGAACTTAAACCATATTTATTTCAACATATGTTTGTCTAATTTTTAAATTTAAAGTAAAAATAATTATTTCGACCTTTAATTCCACAACGAAAAAAAATTTTTCCCTTATTTATTTCTTTAAAATTATTTTTAGTTTCATAAAGGGTATTTCGCCAACTATTTGAAAAATATATGATAAATTCAATTATAATATAAACATTTATTTATATGTCAAAGTGCAAAATTCAAAACCAGATCCACAATTTCGGAGTTTTTTTTTAATTTTTATAGTGCAATTAAACTTTATAAAATTTTGTATAATTAGATATCATGTCAGATAAATTTATACATAAAATTAATACAATTTTATATTAACTTTGTTATATATTTTGATATAAGATTGTTTATAAAAGCTTATATGCCATTATATATAATTATGTATGAACTATATTTGCAGATCTCTTAATATATGGCTGGAGACCAAATCGCATATGATTATATATAACGTCATATCAAACATATTTATAAAACCAAAGTGTTAATATAAATGTATATGGTCATATAAAGCCACACATATAAACATTTATAATTATATCAAATCATATAAGATCATATGAAAACTTTTTTAGTCGGGTAACCACATATTTGGTAATGCTTTTCTATACTGGATAGTTATACCTTTTTTCATTGCGATATATAAACCGCATCAATCTTTTCCTGGACACTTCTTTGTTTAACACCTTGATTAATCATTCTTTTCTTTTGTAGACTAGATGTCTCATTGCAAATAATACTTCTTTGAAATTTAAAATCATCAGCAAATATTTTACTTTTATATTCTTGTGTATTTTTTTATAAGTTTATCTTTTCTGGAACCTTTTAATAAGGCAAAAACAAACATTATTCTATTTGTTTAATTTATTAACCAAGATTTTTTTCGTTTTTTTTTGTATACAATATTTTTAAAAGATTAAAATCATAAACAATCCAAGCATCTTAATACTTTTTATGGGATACGTTGATGATAACGTTGATAGACATAAAGAAATATAAAAGGTGACTATTCAATGTTAATAAAAATTGACAGTTATAAGAAAAACAAACTTACAAAAAGTTTTTCAATTTATTAAATACAAAAAATATTTAAAATTATCAAAAGATTTTCTTAATGGGTGCAAGTTTTATTATGGGAAGTCATAGCAAACTAATATTTTATACACTCACAATATTTTTTCCTTAAAATCTACATTAAAACAATTGAAAATAAGCTAAAAATAACTACCTAAATACTTTTCATTTAAAACAGTTGTATTTTATCGTTTATTTTTAATTGTTAATTAAATGACTGACAAAGTCAGTAAAAATAATAGATATCTCGTTTATTTTAAAATTAATTAAACCCAGGAAATTTTTTACCAACCACACCCATTCTACAACTGGTTCCACTGCAACCGATTCCATGGAACTGGTTCCGGAACTAGTTGCTGGGATCCTATATGGAAGGTGTGGGTGACGTAGAATCAGTTCCAGAAACAGTTCCAGAACTGATTCTAGAGCAACCGGTTCCACTTTGGAGCTATAGAAGGGGTTGCTTTTGGGACAATTTCAAACAAAAAGAATCGGTGTTAGAATCGACAGTAGAAGGGGTTGTGAATGAAAAGTAGCTATTCTACAACCGATTTTTTGGAACAGAAAATTTTCCTGGGTAAGAACTGATTATTTGTATGACTGATTTTCCGGAATGACTCATAGAAAAAATTAGAAAACACATTTCGTTGCAATTTAACTACTTATTTAATTGAAATAACTTTACTGATTTACTTTTTAAATACCCAGTGTAGAAACGGTAATGACATATCATTATTTTTTGGACTACCAGTAATGATACCCACTTACCTTCTGCATTATTTTAAAACATATAATAATGAGTTACTGATAATGACTTATTTTTTATCAATATTTCAAATAGAAAATAATTTTCTAGGTTTTTTTGAAAATTTTTTTAAATCTATTTTTAGACTCAATATTTTTTAAACACTGGTAAGGATATATGTAACCACATATTTTTTGATTTTTTGTATGTTGGCGAGTAAGCTTACTTGTGTGCAGCAGGTCAATTATGTTTTTATCTATTAAATATCACATGTCGATATAGCTCAGATGGTAGAGCTATTGACTGGCAATCTGTAGACCCAGGTTCGATTCCCGCACCAGCAAATTTTATTTCAAAAAAAAAAAAAAAATACAAAAAAAAATATTTTTTTTAATATAATTAGACTCATTATTTTTGTCAATACTGGTAAGCACATAGGTAACGATATATTTTTTGATTTTTCGTATGCTGGTGTGTAACCATAACTCATTATTTTTCGCGACATCGCCATATAAAGGTAATAAGAAATGTAATAACAAAAGTAACTATATACCATTACCAAGTATGTAGTTACATAACTACATATCTGGTAATGATTTTCTACACTGGGTACTCGTATATTTGTTTGAAATCTGTTGCATTTTCTTTATGAATTAATTGTATTTTTTAGATTTTTCTTTATATCTAACAAATTTCTTTAAGAAGTGAATGCCCTTATTAGGTACTCAACTATAGCATTTTTATGATACTTTTTTATGTACACACATAATTGACTTGTTGATTTAGAGGTTTATTCATCTTTCTCTCACTTTATAACAATACAAAGTGCAAATATTTTGTTTACCTTTTTTATTATTTGTTGTTGTATAAAACGAGATAACGAAAGTAGTAATATTTTGTAATAGAGTAGATAGATAGGTAGACAGAAAGATTGTAAGTGGGTGCACATTTTTTAACATGCACTTTCAAAAACTCAAATCTATAACAAATTTTTTTTTTATTTATTTTTTCTACATCTATTGTTTAATTTTCCCTACACAATAAATTTTTGTCGTTGTTAAAGTTCAAGTGTTTATGAGTTTGTTGTAATTTTCTTTTGAAATTCCACAAAACTTAACCAACAGAAACAAAATCAATCAATATTCGTTATTTTTCAATTATCATTCAAACCTGAAACGTCTTAAGTTTCTGTTTCAATAACTGTAACAAATCGTTTCAAAGCATGGCATGTTTTTTTGTTAATAAACTTTTACCATAAAGTATTATGGCTTAATTTTATTGTTGTTATGAAATAAATTGTTACTTAAAATTTTTTGTTTTTTTTTGTTTTTTGTAATATTATAAATATTAATTAATTTGTATTTTATTTCTTTTCTTTTCAGGTATAATTTTTTATTTCCAAATTTATTTCAATTGTAAGTTTGTTTTATCCTATATAGTTTTTAATTTTTAATTTTCCCATTTTCACTTTTCTTTTAAAAATCTAACCAAACTTGTTTTTTTGTTATTATATTTAAGTTTTTCATTTGGTAAATAACATTTTTTTTTAAAAATTTTTTTATATCTAATTCAATTTCAAAACGCACATTAAATACAAGTTTTACTTATAAACGAGGGAAGAAAGGAAGGAAAGAAGGAAAGCTAAGATAAATACGTGAATTTTAAGAAAAAAATCCTTGTAAAAGTACTAACTGAAGAAATGAAGTTAAATTGACTAAATTACAAAATTCCCAGTGGTACAAAAAATTAACCACAAATTAAATACAAAAATTTTAATGGTTTATAAAAACAAACAACTGCCAAACAATTCACTTATTGTTAGAGTACTATGCCAACGTTAGCAAAATATTGTTATCCAGTCAGAAATTGCTAAAGGTACAAAATCAATACTACACCATTTTCAGTTTTATTTAAAAAAATTCCAAATATATTTAAAAATTGTCTAAAAATGTTTTAAAATTATCCGAAAATGTTTTAAAATTGTCCAAACATATTTTAAAATTGTCCAAATATATTTTAAAATTGTCTAAAAAGTTTTCAAAATTGTCTAAAATGTTTCAAAATTATCCAAAAATGTTTCAAAATTGTCCAAAAGTCTTTCAAAATTTTCAAAATCTTCAAAAAATTTTTTGCACAATTTTAAAACATTTCTGGATAATTTTAAAACATTTTTAGACAATTTTGAAATATATTTGGAATTTTCTGCAATAAAACTGAAAATGGTGTAGAGCAATGATTTTATAAAAATTTAGACACTTTGTTAAAAAGTGTTCGTAGTAGTATTTTTAAACTCAAATCCCGTTATTTTTACAATTGCAAAAATATACATTAATTTGTCCAAAATTGCAAATCTGTTGCTACTTTCTAAACCGTTTTTGTTAAATATAATTTTATATAAATATATATTGTGCAATATTTTTCATTATATTTCAGAAATCTTTGATAAAAATTCAGGAAAAAAAATTGTATTATAGTCAGAACGAAGAACGAATTTTTTCTAAAATTTTACTTAAGTCAGAAATTGTGAAACAAAATTTCCAACTTAAGAAATATTTTTAACAAAAATCGTTCTTAGCTCTGACTACAAAACTGTAGTCTTTTCTTTTTTACTCTTGATGGTTCAGGAAGTGATGAAGTAGAAAATTTGTTTTAAAAATGACATTTGTTTTAAAATTTTTTTATTTTGGAAAATTGATACTCCCAGGCGAAATGAGCTGGAAAAATTCGGCGGCGGCGGCGCACTTTGCTTCGTCACATGGACAAAAATCAAAAAAAAAAATTTATCTCAAATTGTGATTAAAGAAGGGGTTTTTAAACATAAGAAAGTAACTCAAAAAAATATGAAAAAAAATATTTGGTGTGATTGCTTTTGCCGCCAAGAGAGGGCGCCAAACTCAGAGAATTTTATGCAAAAATGACTTAACAGAGAAATGGGTTTTAATTGTTTCAAGAAAATAATTCTCAATAAATATATATAATAATAAATTTTTTTAAAAACTTGTTTGAAGATTTTTTTTGTAATTATTTCAATATATTTGTAGTTAAATTAAAATATGGATTTTAGTATATGTTTACAAAACAATTATTTTTTATTGCTCCGAAAAACACTTTTTTTTTGTTGAAAATCCAAAAATTACTTAAGTTTGATGGAGTATAAAAAAAATTATATAAAATGTTTTTTTTTTTTTTTTTTATAAGTTTATACCATTAAAAAATTAATTACTATTTTTTACCACAAATAAAAAAAAAATATGGATTTTCTGAAATGCCTAAATTCATGATTTTTACACAAATTTCACGCATTTAAGAGTGTTTAGTATTCAAACCATGTGAACCTTCCATTTTAGGTATAGAATGTGTTGAGCGGCCTTTTGTAAAACACTACAAGAAACATTTTTGTGGAACATTCTAACCCTCTAACTCTTCAATAAAAGGGAATTTTTTGGGCCCTTTTTAAAAAGGGACAAAAAAGACCCCTAAGTTGAAGAGTTAAAGGGTTAAAATGTTCCTCATAGCGTTTTACATAAGTTCGCTGAACACATCCTTTACCAAAAATGGAAGATTCCCATGGTTTCTCCCTAAATTCCAGGTTTGTGGGACATTTGGGCGCCAATTCTGAATAAGTACGAAATTAACCCTTAAACACATTTTAAGTTTTTACTTATTACTAGCCTTTAAGTTAAATTTCCAATGCTGATGTCTTCAGAGACTTCTAGCAGAATTTCATGACAAATATTTTTGCGGAACATTTTAACCCTCTAACTCTTCAACTTACGGATCGGTTTTGTCCTTTTTAAAAAGGGGCCAAAAAAGTCCCTTTAATTGAAGAGATAGAAGGTTAAAATGTTCCACAAAAATATTCCTCGTAGTATTTTACATAAGTTCGCTGAACATACCGTATGCCTAAAATGGAGGATTCACGTGCTTTCCTATATTAATCCTATTTAATTTTTTTTTTAGAAAAATCATTTTAAGCGTTTAAAACCCATTTTTTGTGAAAGGCACAAATATGGCTTGACCTTATATCATCGCAATCGGATAATGCAGGTTTTATAAAGATTTTAAAATAAAGGATATATGGCAAGACTAAGAGTCCTTGGTTCGATTTTGATAAAAATTGACACAAACGTTTCCAGTTTTATGTGCATCTCAGTGGATACTTTTTGTAATTTTACGTCCATTTATGTAGCTAATATAATATTTTTAAATTTCAGGACCTATGGGAGGTGGGCGTGTCCTTGGCCCGATATTTCCAAAAATTTAAATTTTTCATAACTAAGGGGTTCTATGTCAGTATATCAAATTTCAAAACTCTGTCTCCACTCTTTCTATTTTCGTCCAATCGTTATATGGGGACGAAGCACTGTGCGGCGGCGGCTTAAACGGCTCAGGGCGGCTGGCTTGTTTCTCTGCTCCGGATCCCGTTTTTTGATGTTGAAATCCCGAATACAGAAACTTTAAAAAACCAAATCCCTAGTTTGTAGTCAGAAGGTTCCGAGTTCAAATCCATTTGCAGGCAAACATTTTTTTCAGATTTTTTTTAAGACATTTTCTGTTTCATAAAGATGATTTTTTGTTCGTGGAAAAGCTCATTTAAGAGCAACTTTGTTTTATTTTCCCAACTTTGGCATGTTAGCTCCACCAAAGTTTTTGCCAGTGCTGGTGTTTTTGTTCAACCAATAGTTATCCAGCTGTTATCATTCATTTATGTTTTTAGCCACCAAGTATATGGTCCGTAAATCGAATTAAATATGCTAAAAACCCAAAACTTAATTTAAAAATTCTGATAAATAATCTGTTGAAGGCATGTCCTAATCCGGATTTTATTCTTGCCAAAGGAAATCGTCAAAGGACGATGTTTTAAAAAATTCTAGAAATATTTGTTAAGTTAAATTACAAACTCAATGGGAATTTCTTATTCTCGTCTAGGAGCATTATTAAACATTTAAAATATCAAAGAAAAAACTAAAACAAAAACAAAAATTTTATCACAATTTGCTTTGTTATCTTCCATCGTTAGCTCAGTAGGTACAGCTTTCAGAATTTAGTTGTTTTGTATTTTTCATAGAAAAACAACTGTTATTATAATTAAAAACAACAACATCTGATTACTACACAAACAACTGTCATGTAGAATCTGTCAAAATGTTTAAAGTGTTCGCTTTGTGGCTATCTATCCCTGGCATACCCCCAAGTTTTTACTGTCTGTATCACTTTAAGCATTTTTTTTCTTACTATCTAAAGAGCTTGGAAAAATATTTTCAATATTTTTTCTGGCTTAAACATAAACTGTTATATAAATACTTTGTTGTAAGCCAAATACATTTTTGGTCACGTTACTTTAAACCAGACTTAACACATGTTAATCTTAAACGGTCTGTTTTATCTCCATGTTTTCATATAAGCAACAAAAATGGTCATTGGTTAAAAAAAAAAAAGTTTGTTCGTTACTAAGCAATTTAATTATCTCATTTCTAGCAGTAAAAATACTAAAATACATAATTTTGGCTTCACGCCCATTTTTGTTGTTGTTGTAACTCCGTAATAGGCAAATAATTTTTAAAGTTACAGTTTAAGTTGGTTGGGGATTGTAATTGGATTATTGTTACTATTTCTTATGTATAAATAACACAGTAAAATCTCAAGATTTCGAAAAAATTGCTAAATCTCGAGATTGAAGGAAATGTAATATAAGTACGCAAATTTGAAGACTTTAGAGCAAATTTCCATAAAAATCTTATAATTTCTTTAAAGCTGAAAACGCAGTAGAAAAACATGTTGCGCTCAAATAGAAGAAATCTTAAAAAAGTTCTGTTAAGGGACATCAAACAAAAAATATTTTATCAAAAGTTAGAAAGACGCCTCCAAGTACATCAATCAAAGTAGTGTCTTCGAATCTTATGCAGAACATAAGGAAAAAAGTCAGAATAGAGTGGGTAAAGCAATAATTCAGATATTTTCCGAACGTTCAATTATTTTTAGTATTATATTTTATAATAACATTCAGTGAAAGAAGTTTTTTCAATAATAACTGTCGAAAATAAAAAGTTATGAAAAAGCTATCGAATCTTGGCAATAAGTGAAACTAAGATGTTTATTACAGAATTTAAATAAAAATTTTTAGAACATTTGTGACTTATAATAAAACTTTTTCAAAATATTTTGGTCACCTTAGTATAAATCTAAAATCAAAAAAGCTCTGTCGAATCATTTCTCTGAAATGTGGGCCTTCATTTATCAAAAATACAGGAATTGGTTTAAAATTTTGGCCCATTTTTTAATATTTTTTAATCTACTGAAGGGATTTTCGAGGTTGCCCCCTCGATATATTTATTGAAATGTCTTGTATGAATGTAGTCTTAGGTTAGGTTGAATGAGTGCCCGCCAAAACAGCGGATTCACTTGGAGGCCATAAGGCCCAATGCGATTCTCTCAGTCTTCCACCTCACATGGAAAGAAAAAAATTATTCAGATCCCCTCAAAAAGGGAGTCACCACTCCTTCAGTTCCAGACAACCACAAAACAGACATACACCGAAATACTACCACTCCAGATAACGGATTCTGCGGCCCAGTAATCCCTAGTCGGTGCAATCACCTTAAAAATGATCAAAATTTACCTCAGAAGTTCGTGATCTCATGCAGAATGGTACTGTGCCTCCTTATGCGTTGTCTCACCTCCTGCATCTGCCTTGGCCGCCTTGTCCTTGATATAAATATTTATAGGTGGGATGCCAAGCATCACCTCCAAACTCGCCTAGGGTGCTGAACGGGCAGCCCCAGTGACACCCAGATAAGCATATCGTGACACCATAGGTCAATATCGGTTTCATAATCGAACTTTGCATCCAGTGGATTATATACGGCTGTTGTCCCCATCTTCTTCTAAAAGTCCTCCTGCACACAGAGCTTTTTCCAGAGACAAAAAACCGTTTCTAATTCATTCAAATTTAGACTAAAAAAATCGGTTTTCGGTTTCGGTTACGAATACTCTAGTTGTGAACAAAATAAGTCCGGTTTTCGCCGGATTAACTCACAGACTGTTCTTTTTTGCCCATATGGACAGCTTCAAAAGCGCTGATTCTTTCACATCACTGATTGTCTGAAGAAATTTCCCACTGATCAGTAGCACAATGTCATCAGCGTAAGCTGCAACCTTCGTTCCTGTTCTCCCCATCGAGTCGAGTCCATTGATCACAAGGTTTTACAGAAGAGGAGAAATGACAACCCCCCCCCCCCCCCCGCTTACGGAGTACCCTTCTGAGCACATTCTGCGCCTTACTATCCTCTATGTTCGAGTTTATCGCCTTGCTCCTGAGAATGTTGCCCGTCCACATGGTTTTCCGGGGTCAGTGCCAATACTCCCGAAGGCACCGATAATCGAAGATATATTCAGGTTGTTGCACGATCCTTCAACGTCCAAGAAAGATGCCAATACATATTCGCGATCGTGAAGACATCCTCAACTGTGCTGACAACCTCATTCAGTGCCGTTTCCAGCGATCTTCCGTTGAGATATGTATGTTGGGCTTTACTAAAACTATCTGCAGGGAGCGTGCTTCTCCTATAGACATATAAAGGGTGTTTTTTTAACGCCGATAGAACTTTAAATTGTAAAAAATAACACAAAAAATTAAATTTTACTCCCAAAAATTTTGTCAATCCAAAGATCAATACATGACATTAACATTTGAAAATGATTACGGGCATATTACCAGCACGGCTGTTCTTGACGAAGCGCATTCTGGACGTCAAATTTTGGGCCACTTTTTCGAGCATTGCTTGGCGTATGTCACGAATAACACGAACAATGTTGGCCTCCAAGACGTCAATTGTTGCTCGTTTAGCAGCATAAACCAGTGACTTCACTTGGCCAAACAGAAAATAATCGAGAGGTGTCAAATCGCACGACCTTGAAGGCCAATTGACAGGTCCATTTCTCAAAATCAACTTATCGCCAAATTTTGATTTCTAAAAGTCGATGTTTGCGGTCGCCTTATGGCACGTAGCGCCATCCTGTTGAAACAACAAAAAATCATTGATCATGGTGAGGTAACGATCTCCATTAACCGTAAAGCGAGCTCCGGCTTCATTTTTGAAGAAATAAGGTCTAGTGATGCCACCAGCGTCTAAACCGCACAAAACTGTGTATTTTTCTGGATCTGTTGTGGATTGGTTTCACTCCAAATGCGGCAATTTTGTTTATTAACAAACCCGTTAAGCCAAAAATGAGCCTCATCGCTGAACACAATTTTGCGTCTATAAGTTGCCCGAATTGATGACTGATTTTCAAAGTAAATCTTGATAATTTGGTAGCGTTGTTCAAGCGTCAATTTATTCATAATAATTTGCCAGAGTATACTGATCATAAGTGTCAAAAAGTGAACGCAGTATGACAGTTCGTTTGACAGTTAACCGTTTCGTAAGTTCTATTGGGCTTACAAAAACATCCTTTACTAAACTCTCCAGGGGTTTCAATAGAAACGATGGCAGACTAATATGTCTGTAATTCTTAGCGGTGCTGTGGTTTATCTTTCCCGCTTTGTGGATGAAGACCACCCTGACCTGCCTTTATCCAGAGGGTATACAAACCATGGCATAATAATATCCAGGAACTCCGCCAAAGGGCAGGGAAAATTCCATCCGATCGCACTGATTAGTAGGGCTTGAAAGATCGTATCGCCCAGGCGATTTTGCGTTCATCTACCATTAACAAAATGTGCTCGCTTATTTGAATTACATTTGATGAGAGTGCATCCAATGGGACATTGTACTTCACGCCATAAATGAAACCCGAAAAGTGAGCGTCCATCAGAAGTTCAATAGTTTCTCGACTGCTCTCCGCGAAAATACCACCAGGCCTCATAAGAAATCCTGGTGAACTGGTGGCTTTAGAAAGAACTTTACGAAGTCTTCTAGCTTCGGTAGTGGCCTCTATTTATCCACAGAATCTTGACCGATGAAATTGTATCCGAATGTTGGACCTGATACAGTTTTACTGGTTTCCATCTAATAGTATCGAGCCCCATACAGAGTGATGAGCATTCGCATTTCCTCCCATCACCAGTTCCTGACCCTTAGTCATGCTTACCTCAACTTGAGTTCGGACTACTTGTGATGGAGTGTGTTATCTTCATCCTACGGCAGAAACATTGAAGCAAGGAAAAAAGTGGACATGCCCTTCCGTTCAAGTGCCGCTATTGTTAGACCTTCGTTATTGAAGAGAAGCATGAAGTTGCGTGACCTAAGTCCCCGAACTTTGTTGCCAGAAAGTAAAGATTCCTGAATTAAGGCCATATGCATGTCCTCCTTCCCCATAAATCGCAGCAGTTCATCAGTATCTCCCTCACAGTGATGTAGATTTATCTGCTACACCTCAATGCCTTTAGGACTCATTACTCGTTAATTTTTAACTGAAGTTTTCACAAAAAAATTTTTTACAAAAATTAAAACTTTTTAAAAAAGATCATAAATATTACATTATTATGAAGATCGATATTGAAACATTAAATATTAAACTTTACAACAGATTCTAGGACATACTTTCTGGAAAATTTTCTTATAAGCTGAAAGAGTTTTAGTTTAAAATATTTCGATTTAAAACATTTGGAAGTCCTTGCCCAGGTGACACTATATGTCCTTGGAAATAGAATAAATTTGACTGCATTAATTCAATCCTTCAAATTTTATTCTCAAAAATAACCTCTTTCAAAGCTTGGCCAATATCTCAACATACCTATAATGCCCAAAGTAGCGCCTATAAAGTAATACTCAACAAATTTTTTATAAAGCTTATAAAAAGTTATGCATCAAATTGCAAAAATTTCTGTCGTAAGTATAAAAACGAAGATGTGTGAGTTTAAGTATTTTTCTGCCAGAGTCTTCCAAGATAGCAACTATAATAACATGAGCAGCAAAAACTCAGAAAAAAAACAACAGCACATTCCAACCTATCTAACTAATGTTTTGCCTGATGATATAAAGCGATGTTAAAGGGAAAAGAGGTTGGGGGAAAATTGAAAACAAACAAAATCAACAACATCTGTTGGTTACAGATACATTTCATATCTTATGTTGTCGTCGTAGAGTGTTATAGTATAAATGTTGCCAAAGAGAAATAATGAACAACGGATGAGGTGAAGGACGTTGTTTGTTGCTTTTTTTTGTCTTAAAGGTATGCCACGTTTGAATAAACATTTGCTAGTGCCTGTCAGAGAAAGAAAGAGAGAAAATACTCTATATGACAATAACAAAAACGTATGTATGTAAAAATCACATCTTCATTTTATATTGTTTTTGTACAAAAATATGCGCATGAAGAAAATGCCTTGTGAAGTTAAAAAAAAAAAAAAACAGATTGAATTACAAAACTAACGGATACGGTAACGCACCATAGCCGATACAGGGTAACAACACATTATTTACATTTCAACATTTTGTAATATACAGTTTTGTTGTTGTTTGTGATCGTTCAAAACTTACTGAAAACATTCAGTTACTTAAGTGACTGAATTTGTTGTAAAGGCAGTTAGTCTAATGCTAAATTTATGTATCACTGTTTATAATTTACTTTGGCAGGTAAAAGAGATTTTCAAGGATTTTAAAAAATATTTGAGGATTTGGGAATTATTTTCTAAGAAACAGTTCTTTTGATCCCTTCATAAATAGCTTTTAGTAGCGACTTTTTATACTTAACTGTCCTTTGATATTATACTTAAATGAGTCAGTGGCCTCAACGTTAAGAGCGCTACGTCCACTTTATGGTCGTCATAATCGTCCTAGCAGATCAACAATTGAGCGTGGGGCTACGTTAAATCTATGGTCTATGCCAACAAGCCAGCGACGATTGATGAACTTCGTACGAATATCGAACGTGAAATTGCAGCAGTATCGGCCTATTTATGCTTGAAAACCGTCGAAAATTGGGTTCAGCGTCTGGACTTCTGCAAGCGTGCCCATGGTGGCCATGCAAAAGAGATCGATTTCCATACATAATGGCATCGAACGTACTTTCACAGGAATAAAGAATTTCATTGATATCCAAAACCGTTTTTGTTTTATTCAAACTTTTTTACTTTTGTAGCGCTCTTATTGAAAAACCCTATATATGGGAGGATTTTTTTTTAACAATTATTAATTTGACGCCCAACTCGCAACCCTATTAATTTTAGTGTGAATTTTTCCTGACGTCTGTATTCAAAATTCTTATATTCTAAAGACTCCTTTGGATAATGGAATTCTTTACTAAAATATACTTTTCTTAAGATTTTCTAAGGAAGTAACCCCCTCCTTTTATAAAGCGAAACGAAATATTCTTCCAGAGGAATGTGTGTATTTTGTTTTTGTTACAGTAACAAAATACACACATTCCTCTGGCGGAATTTTACCGATCGTTTTATAAAAACAGGGGGTTAAACTCATAGGCCTTACTTTGGGCGCCAACAACACATTCATTGACTACAGAATTATTTGGATGCTAAGTATTATAGAAATAAAAGTGTAGATTTTTCCTATTATTTCCGAAAAAAAAATAACACAAACTATAACATTAAGGCCCCACGTGGGCGCCATCATGTAGTAAGGAATTCTTCACAAAAATATATTTAAATTGTGTTTTTGCATATCCTTAAGTGTGGTGTCTATACGAATAGAAAAATTTACAAATAAAACTTATCACAATAGGCCCCCCCTCAAGAAAATGTATGAATCACTTCTTAAATAAATATTAGTTCCGTCTTAAATTTTTTTATGAATCTTCTTATGTTGTTGATTTATAGACTAAACAGATTCATAGTTTTTAATTACTACTACATTTTTTTTATTGCCTCTATTGCTAATTAAGAATATCATTAGTGTAAAGTTGAAAACTTTCACATATAAAAATACACAGCCTGCCCCCTAAAGTTCCACATGTTCTATAAAGTGTGACTGACCAATGAATTTACAGTATGATGATCATAATCAGATCACAACACATGACTTCAGCTCAATTGACCGAACCGAATAGGTACACACAATATCTATACAATGAAATAAAAAACTTCTTGTTTTTGTTCATATCATTATCATCGTCATTATAATAAAAAAACAACATACACTATACACTAATGATGACACTTTCAAATTTTTCATCTAAACTTTGGATACAATATACCATACCAACAAATACAGCAACAACTGGAAAATAAATCAAATGGAAGATGAAATTTAGTTATACTTAGTATGTGGTATGCTATGGTATTGGCCTAATATCATATGAAGAGAGCAAAACAAAAAAAAAAATACTTAAACATAAAGGAAGACTATCAAATGACAAAGTCAACGAAAAATTATATGAAAAAAATCTACATAATTAAACATAAAAAATCATGAACAAACATGCCACAAACTGACAGTGAATAGACGGAAATAAATATTAGAGAATGGCAAGAAAACAAGAAATAATCATAATATTCAGTTGGTTTTACTATGAAATGATAGACAGTTAAAAAAAAAAATTGGTATATACCAGAAATTTTAAAAATATAAAATTATTGGAGGCCTCATGTTGGGCGCCAAAAGAGAAATTGATATCTTTTGCTAGAAATGAATGACTTTAATAATAATTTTTGACCAGGGAAATTTTTTCCAATCCGATCTCTAACTTATCTAGAACTCATTCTAAAACTATATCATATAGAACCGAATTCTGGTAAGATAAAAGAAAGTAATACCAGAATTTTCAATGAAGTTGAGAATCATCTTCTGCCAAATTTAGGTAAACTACATTTTACCACACTGCTAAATACACAGACAGACAATTTTAATAACATTTTCTCTAAAATATTTGAGCTAAATTCAACAGAAACTTTACCTTTAACTTTACAATCTGGGGTTTGGGGTCTTACCGAGGGGTCCGTACCGAGACAAACAGACTTTGGTACTAACTTTTTTTATGAGTGTAGTACGGCCTAACGAATTTTTGTCCATATTGCTATTTCTCAGTAACACTGAGGGAATTATCTGTATGATATTAATGAATTTTTACATTAATTCGCTGCAATTCGTGCATTGAAACTTTTCATTAAATTATTGTAGTTCATAGAATTTCATTAAATTTTTCTCAGTGTTTAGTAAAAATTTCATACCCTGAGTGAAAAAGTTTCAGTGACATTTCGTAAAAACTACGAAGCTTTTTCATAAAATTTTAGAATTTTTTTATTCACTTTGTGAAGAAAAATTTATTAGTATAGCGAAAAATTTCATTAAAACTCGTCCAAGGAAATTATCTCTATGTATACACTCACAGAAATAAAGCTGTAAAAATAGCAGAAAAAGTTACTAAAAATTTGTAAAATTTAGCAGAGGAAGCTACTAAAAATTGTTTAAAATCACCACAAAAAACTGCTGAAATTAGTAAAAATTTTCGCCAAATACTATTAAAATAAAAATTGCAAAAATAAAACTGTTCAATATACAAAATTCTAATTATAGTTGAGTTAACTTTTAGTTAATTGAGAATCTTCAGAAAATTTTGCTAAAAATATTTAACAAGTTTTCATTATATTTAGTTGAATACAGATAACAGTTTATTTTGCTAAAACCAACAGAAATGTTTGTTAAAAAATAGAAAACTGCTGATTTCAGAAGACCAAATTTTTTTCAAAAAAAAAAAATTAGAAAAAAACTTGCAATATTTTATATTTTTTTGTGATCTTTTAAACTGTTAATTGCTCAGTAAAAGTTTTTGCAGATTTCAGCCGCTTAAGTTGCTGTTTTCTATTTAATAAATTTTAACTCAAGTATAACTAAAACTTTGTATATTTAACAGTTTGATTTTTGCTGTTAATGTCTTACTAATACTCGTATTTAGCAAAAATAATTTACTAATTAGAGCAGTTTTTTCTGCAATATAATTTTTCACAAATTTTTAGTAGTTTTAACTAAAAATTTTACAGATTTTTTTCTATTAGTGTACGATAACATCTTGTGGTATGACTACAATTTCGTTGAATAAAACTATAAATCCA
Organism: Leucophora obtusa; assembly: GCA_949987735.1. Classification (NCBI taxonomy): domain Eukaryota; kingdom Metazoa; phylum Arthropoda; class Insecta; order Diptera; family Anthomyiidae; genus Leucophora; species Leucophora obtusa. Next base: position 323,863,865 of record OX465295.1, on the reverse strand, counting down.
CCCGCTTAAAATTAAATTCAAACAAGAAAAATTATTATTAATTTTCGTCAAAAATATTATGTTACTTTTGTATTATGTAAATAATAATCAAATGTTTATACAAATACTTATTTTGAATTAATGTTCAAACTCTGCAATATAATGGCGCCCAACATGGGTCCCAAGCAAAATTTTGTATCGATTAGTCTGTGAGCACTGCAAGCTTTAGTAATGTGTACGTTCATTTATTAGATCAACTGTTTTTATTAGGCTGTTAATTTCAAATTTAATTAAATGAAATTAAGGAATTTCTTCCTATGGTTTTGATATTTTTATTCCAATCATTAATCAGTTACAAAAGAAAACACTTGTTTCTTAAAGAAACAATATCTAAAGAAAATTAAACATTTTGTTAATATACAATAATAATGAAGTTTATAATGATTTTATACTCTAGTCTCCATTAAGATACCCGTAACATTAAAAGTTCATTGAACTATGTTTATGAATAAGTTAGTTAACCGTTTCGTCTATAGTAAATGATCAAATTGTCAATATGATTGGTGATTATTGCATGTTTGAGAGGAGTTTTGAATTGTATAAACATAAATGTCTAAATAATCATGATTATATGCATGTCTCTGCATGTTTGCCTGTCTGTATTTAAGTAAGCATTTGTTGATTTTGTAAAGAGAAAAAAAAAAAAAAAATAAAAAAATAAAACTAAAAAAATGCCTCATTATTGTGATGTATAACTATTTCTCTATTTGTTATCTACGAATGAGTGAATATCATAGACAATGAACTAAAAAAAAAAAATATTGCAAAATTTTCCAAAGACTATATGATACGAGTACCTACTCTATAAATTATTATACCCTACACCACTTTGTGGTACAGGGTATATTGAGTTTGTTGTATGTTACTACGAAAAATATTGGACCTAGACCAACCTTTTAATATATCATCGAGTCAGAATCACTTTCTGAGTTGATTTATTGATGTCCATCCGTACATGTATCCGTGCAGTCATACTGCAGGTCTCAAATTTTGAAGATAATTAACATAGACGAATCAAAACGAAGTAGGAGACCCTTATCTTCATCCTGGAATATATGTATATAATCCCAATAAGGTTTTTCTGTGGGACATTACGTCCCAATAAAGTTATAATGTAAAAAACATTGCTGGAACATATGATCCTAGTAGGGGCGAAAGGGTTAAACATTTTGTAGTAAGAATTTTTCAGTTAATTTTATGACATTGTTATTTATTTTTAACGCATGTGTTAGTTTTTTTTCAACAGTTAAAAATAACAACATTATAAGTTATTTTAAATGTAAATATCTCTGTGGCTATTTTAACTGCATATACCTTTTTCAGTTGATTCTATCGACAAACTTTTTTGAGTGTAGCAGGAACATCAACGGATGTTAGCGGGATATCAGAAGCCTACACTAATAGAAAAAAGTCTGTAAAAATTTTAGTTAAAACTACAAAAGATTAGTCAAAAATGATGCTGCAGAAAAAACTGCTAAAATTAGCAGATTCATTTTGCTATATATTAGTAATGTAGGAACAGCAAAAATAAAACTGTTAAATATGCAGAAATTTAGTTATATTTGAGTTAAATTTTTGTTAATGGAAAATAGCAAATTAACCTGCTAAAATTAGCAAAAAATTTTCATAAATAATACTGTGAGACAAATGGTAGGGGTCAGTGATCGGGAAGGGTTCAAACCACCGGGGAAAGTTATATCGGTAAAAAAGAAGTTATACGTGTCCCGGCGTTTCGCTGGGTCACCCCTAGGAATCGAGATATATCGATTTGACCTTTGGTGGTCTTTTTTTTGACATAACTCGAGAACCACTAGTCCGATTTTGCTCAAACAATTTAAAAAAAATTAAAAATTACAATTCCTTTAATCTGTTCATATCACGTTTTTCTATATACTCAACAGTTTTGCAGGTAAAAATAAATGTATGCAGAAAAAAATATTTTTTGCCTAAAATATTAAAAAAAAGCTATAAACAAAAGGTTATTGATTTTTATGGTAGCGGTAACAAACATTTATTTTTACCGGCAAAAATGTTGAGTATATAGAAAAACGTTATATGAACAGATTAAAGGAATTGTAATTTTTAATTTTTTTAAAATTGTTTGAGCAAAATCGGACTAGTGGTTCTCGAGTTATGTCAAAAAAAAGATATATCTCGATTCCTAGGGGTGACCCAGCGAAACGCCGGGACACGTATAACTTGTTTTTGACCGATATAACATTTCCCGTTGGTTTCATCCCATTCCGATTTTGACTGTCGCATAGTGTATTTAGCAAAATTTTCTGCAGATTATACAGTACAATTTGTTATCTTCAATTAACTAAAAGCTAACTTAAATATAATTAAAATTCTGTAAATTTAACAGTTTAAATTTAGCTGTTCTTATTTCACTAGTATTTAGCAAAAAAAAATCTGCTAGTTTCAGACGTTTTTTCTGCAGCATTATTTTTGACTAATTTTTAGCAACTTTTTCTGCTATATTTACAGCTTTATTCCTAAGAGCGTAGATTTTATTTGTATAAAAAAAAAAAACTTTAAAAAATTTAAATCTTTTTTGTGATTTTTTAGTCTACTAATTATTTAGCAAAATTTGTTGCTAATTTTAGTAGTTTAAGTTGTTATTTTCTATTAACTAAAATTTTACTTAAATATAACTAAAATTCAGTATATTTAACAGTTTTAATTTTGCTATTTCTATGTTACTAATATTTAGTAAAAATGATCTGCTAATTTTAGCAGTTTTTTCTGCAAGATTATTTTTTTACAGACTTTTTTCTATTAGTGTATGAAACGTTTAATCTCCATCTACTTTAAGCAATATTTAGTAGTCCAATTTTCTATTGGAAACAATACGTTTAATGTATAATGTCGTATATATGCGTCATATTTAAACAAACTACATATTTAATTGCTAATACATTTGTATTTAATATCTAGTTCTAATAAAACTTTTTGAAATTCCATATTTTTTATTTTAAAATCTAAATAAATTCTCTTGTAAATACCTGCCATTTTCATCAGTTCAATTATATTTTCATTTAAAATCATCATCATTTTCATATTTTATGACTTACATTAGTCATTTTGTAGAACAAATCCAAATCATTTTCTAGAATTTATTTTGTTCATGTAAATTTTTTGTTTTTTTAAATTTAATTATAGCAAATAAATTCTAGTTTTTGCTTTATAAATAGTTTTCAAATGCAAAATGAAATGAAAAGAAAATCAATTTGAAATTCCAAACGCCAAGTTTTAAAGTTTTTTTTTGTCATCTTCTTTTTCGACATTCGTATTTATTTTCATAAACTGTATTCCATTTAGCGAGCAGACGAAAAACGAAAATCTTTATTGTACAATATAAAAGATAGATAGACACATGCATTCTATTTAAAATAAAGTGGCGTCTCTATATCTCTATATTTAAGTTTTCTGGTGTATTTTGTTTTAGAACAACTAAAATATATGTAAAAAAAAAAAATCTTAAAAAAAATGTTGAAAAAATATTTGTCTAAAAAAGCTGTGAAAAATACGATTTCTTTATAACATAAGTATTTTCTACAAATTTGTTTCTGTTGTTATTCACTTTTCATTTACTTTAAATGTTAAAAAATTTGGGGGTTTCTTTAAAAAAAAACTAAATATTTTTGTCATTATAAAAATTTATGACTTGGGAATGTAGTAAGTTTAAAATGTTTTAGTTTTCATATATTTTGTTCCTGTGTTCCTCTGATATTAACATACGAAACCATTAAATTGTACAATAAAAATTATGCTTAATTAGAATTACAACTTTTTTTTTTTTTTAAATAAATTAAGTTGTCAGAAACACCGAAAAAACTAAAAAAAAAATATTTTTTTTTTTTGGAAACATTCCCAGTATGTCATTTTACCCTGATCGATTTATGGTGGGCATTATTGTCTGAAAGACATTGAAGTTTAAGTTTTTAGTGGGTAGACATTTTTGAAAGCTAATAAATCAGACATTGTTCTTAAATTTGTCTAACAAGGAAACTACATAGTGGTGTATTGTGCAGATCTTAATATCGGACAACATATTAATAGATGTGAATTTTTGTGCACGTAGAAGAAAAAGATGGTTGCATTATGATCACGACTACAAAACTATCCCAGTCAGAAAAATACAAACGGGAAAGCGGAGGAACAAAATTTTTAAACGTTGGCAAAACACTGGCAAAACCAATAAATAGGTGGTCTGGAAATATATTTTCCAAAATAAAATTTAAAAAAAGGTCATATGTATTTTTTTGGTCCTGCCGTGATTTGAACCCAGGCCGTCAGATTGGCAGACGATTGCTCTACCCACTGAGCTAACGCGACATATAATATTTGATGGCTAAACACATAAATGAGTGATAATAGCTGGACAACTACTGGCTGTGCCAAAATGCTAGTACTGGCAAACAATTTTTTGTAACTAATATGCCAGTGTTGCTTTCCCAAAAACAAAAAAATTGATTTTATAAAACAAAAAAAAATTTTAAATTAAAAAAAAATCCAAAAAAAATTTTTTTGCTTGCAACCGGATTTGAACTCGGAACCTCCTGACTACAAACATTTTTTAACAAGCGTCAGCATTTTTATAAAATCATTGGTCTACCAGTGAATTGATTTTTGTACGCCTGGTAGCATTGGCTAGGTAGCACTGGATAACCACTGGTTGCAAACCTTGGCATATCACTATATGCCAATTCTTTGCCAGTGGTTTTTTTTTATAAATCACCGAAATTTTTGTAAAACAAATACTGGTAAAACGCTTTTTCAAACGCTGGCAATGCGTCCCAAATGAGTGTTCTGCCAGTCATGTATTTTTAACACTGTGGGTACCCAGTGGTATGCCAGTGCTTGATTAAATTAATCAAAAAGAGCTAAAAAAAAATATTATTAAAATTTAAAATTTTTGTATGAAAGTGGTTCATCCAAATGAGCTTTTTTTGATTCAAAATTACTCAAAAAAGATTTAAAAAACTTCTAAAAGCTCAAAAAAAACTGAAATCATACCCAGCAAAAAAGAGATGCCGAAGCAGTAGAAAAAGCACCACAATTGATGATCTATGTAGATGTGCTTTTTTTTAACATAACCCAGCAAAAAAAATTGGAAGTATTGCTTTACAAACCACTTCTTTCACTGCCTCACAAGTATCCGTTAGTGTATTTTTACTGCTTTTTTAGAAGTTATTCTGAACAATATCCAAAAAATCACTTAAGTATTGCTCTAAAAGTGATCGTAAAAAGTGATTTTGGTATCATTTGGCATTTCCAAATAGAGGTTCGCGGGTTCGTTTCACGGCGGGACCAATATTTTTTTATTTTTTTTTTAAAAGTTTTTTTATTTTATTAACTTTTTTTTAATATTTATAATTAATTTGTTTAAATTCAATATTTTTTTAATTTTAAAATTTTTAAAAATATGTTTACCCAGCCAGCAATTTCGGAGCGCTCATAAATAATATTCTTAAATGGCTCACAGAAATGATTATTGTTTTTTTTGAAAACACTCTTTTTTTTGGTAAAAAATATGAACCCTCAGAAAACAATCCAAAAAGTTGTTTCTACAATCTAAAAAGCTGTCTCAAAATGAGGGTTCATTTTTCGGACTCAAAAAAGATTACAAAATTATTTAAATTTATGAAGAAAATTTCGATTTTATACGTTCTTTTTTCTGAGTCATTTCTGAGTACACAAGGGGCTCTTTTGGACGGACCACTTTCATAGGAAAAAGTGGAACAATATTTATGTTTTTGGAGCTCATTTGTGAGTCATTAATGATCATCTTTGTTTGCTGGGTATACAAAAAATATTGCTTTGCTTTTTATGCACCTGTAAAAATAGTACTGAAAACAATATTGAATTGGAGTGCACCTTTTACACTTTTTTAATAAGTACTTTTATTGAAGAGAATAAGGAACAATATCTCGCATTAACAAAGTGGTATTTTTATGCCAGTCAACTTTCATAACAAAGAATAGCTCAGCGGTAGAGCGCTAAACTAGCAATCGTGAGGTCGTAAGTTAACCGATAACCGGTGGCGACAATAACAAATTTTGTAAAATAAAAAAAAATATAATTTTTTTTGCGAAGAATTTTTTTTTTTAATTTTAATTGGTGAAAAGGAGCTTCCTTAGCACTCGTTCAAAAAGTACTGAAAAACTGTTGAAGTGGGAGTAGGTATTCCTCTCGTATGACAACTCAATGTTAAAATCATTAAAAAATTAAATTTTTTTATTTTACAAAATTATTTTACTGTCGCCACCGGGTATCGAACTTGCGACCTCACGATTGCTGGTCTAGCTCTCTACCGCTAGGCTATTCTTTGATATGAAAGTTGACTGGCACAAAAACACCACTTTGTCATTGCGAGATATTGTGCTTTATTCTCTATATTAAAAGCACTTTAAATCCCAGTGTAGAAAATCATTACCAGATATGTGGTTATGTAACCACATACTTGGTAATGGTAACTAGTTACTTTTATTATTACATTTCTTATTACCTTTATATGGCGATGTCGCGAAAAATAATGAGTTATGGTTACACACCAGCATACGAAAGATCAAAAAGTATGTCGTTACCTATGTACTTACCAGTATTGACTAAAATAATGATTCTAAAAATAGATTTTCAAAAAAATGTTTCTTTAATGTAAAAATTTTTTTATTAAAATCTTCTCGTGCGGGAATCGAACCTGGGACTCCAGACTGGCGGTCTATAGCTGTACCATCTGAGCTATCTCGACATGTAATATTTGATAGATAAAAACATAATTGAATTGCTGCGCACAAGTCAGCTTACTCGCCAACATACAAAAAATCAAAGAATATGTGGTTACATATATCATTACCAGTGTTAAAAAAATATTGAGTCTAAAAATAGATTTCAAAAAATTTACAAAAAAATCTAGAGCATTATTTTATTTTTGAAATAATGATAAAAAGAAGTCATTATTGGTAATACATTTTTTTTTTATTTTGAAATAATAAAAAGTAAGTATTTATTAGTAACTCATTATTATATATTTTAAAATAATGCAGAAAGTAAGTCGGTGTCATTACTGGCAGTCCAAAAAATAATGATATGTCATTACCGTTTCTACACTGGGATATAAAAAAATAAAAAAAAAATTAAAGATATTGGTTTCACCAGGAACGCGCGATCATCTGTTTAGGAATTCCAAATGATACCGAAATGACTTTTTAGGGTCACTTTTAGAAAAGAATTTCTTTTCTATTGCAATCAAAATAACCAATCCCAACGCTGACACTAATTATTACGTTTTACCTTATAAAAACGTTCGTTTATCTCCTTTAGATAAATTGGCCTAGTGCTCTCTTGTAATTAAAATAACACACACACACACACACACACACTTAAGTTTGAAATAGCTTAATCACTTTTTAAATAACTCTGTATTAATTATGCTGTATCAATTTTAACTAGGGAATGCAAAATCCCGCACTTTTTGATTTCCCGGGAAAGCGGGAAATTTATCTTAAATTCGCGGGATCCCGCAATGGAAATATTTTATAATAATTTTAAAACTTTTATCAATAAAATGTCTTAAAGACCCCAAATTTTCATGATCGCGAAAAACCTCAGGTGGTTTTTCTTTTAATTTTCGCAGTGGGAAAAAATTAATTTTATATTATAAATTATATAAGTCTAATTATATATTTTTAAAAATTTAATAAACTAAAATTAATATTTAGACTAAAAAACTTGTCCGCAGAAAAAAAAAAATAAATAAAAAAAATTAAAACAGAAAATAATTTTAGAAAATTGGAAAAAAAAAATTTTAAATTATGGGAACGAATTTTAACTTACTTGCAAATTTTTAAAAATTAATGGACAAATTTTCTTTAATTCTGTACAAAATAAGTGCGATTCAAAATTGTTTATACAAACGCCATTTGAGTGGTTTTAAGAGGCACTAAAAGAAACTTAAAATGTTCGATCAAGTACACAAATTAATCAGTATGTTTTACTCGAAAATCTTATTACTTTTACTCAATCGCTGTTTTGGTTACTTTGTGAATTTTTCCAGTTGTGGTAAAGGTAGCAGATTGTAGTAAGTGAGCGAACAAGCCTAATGTAAAATTTTACTATTTTTAAAAGGTTGGAAAATTTTGCATAAGAACATTTTAAATAATTGCATAAGAACATTTTAAATAATTCCCGGTCCAAATCCCCGGGAATACGGGATGCATTCCCTACTTTTAACACACCAATCAATACTTATAACATTCACACAAACTCTAGTGATTTTAACTCAACGATTTATTAAAGCCCGAATAAATTACACAATCGCTAATCATAAACTGACTAACTAAATGACATATGACAGCCTTATATAGTTATACTTCCGTTGTGGTAGAGAATTCCGGAAACACCTAGAGAACTAACATTGTACTTAAATGTAGTGCTGCCAGATTGACACCATTTTAGTAAATCCTAGTTTTCTATACTAGGCTAGTCTAATTTCGTAACAATATTAATAAGAATCAGCGAGTCTGAAATTTCTATAAAAATTTTGCACTAAAGTTCAAACCCGTGCAAAAAAATATTTTATAAAGCTTTTTTAAACAAATTTACTTAATGCTAATTTTTGCTTTTTAATTTTTCACATTGAACTTATTTTTCCACTTAGCATCGACAAGTGTTACGATTTTTTAAATTCTTTTTTTAGAGTTTTTCTTAAAATACGTTAAAAAAATGTTCACTAAAAAAATCGTGAAAATGTCTGGCACCACTGTATATTTATTATGAGTATATTCTATAAACTAAACACGAGTACAAGTTTATGCTGCATTCTGCAATTTAAGAAAATATTACTTCTTTTTAAGATATTTTTTACTAAATTTAAGGAAAAGTTTACACAATATTAAGTAAATGCATACTAATTTTTAATATAATTTGAATAAATTTAAGAAAAAATTTACTAAATTTGAGTAAAAATTTACTTAATCTAAATACTTGTTTTTACTTGCTTTTAAGAAAAGTGTGTACTCGCTTTAAGTTAAAATTTCTTTGCAGCTAAATAATTGAACTTAATTTCTTAAAATTTAGTTTAACTTAACTAATATTTGGTAAATAATTTTCTGAGTGCGCACAGTGTAATCATTTTTTAACAAACAGTATTTTTTATTTTCCCAGCAACTTATTGCTAGCAAATATTATTCGTATAAAACTTTAGCATTCCTTTATTTCTTTACATAAGTGCATTTTAATTGTTTGCGAATTTAATAAATTTTCACAATTTATTTCACAATTTTTGTTTAATAACTCGACTTACTTTAAAATGGTGATAATAAACTACCGGCAATCAATAAAATTATTAAATACCATATATACGCTGTCTAGTTTATATTACCCCTATTTTAATTTTTGTATGCTTTATACTTTTAATTTATGATTATTCAGTAGAAATGATAATAAAAAAAATAAAAAAATACTTGAATATTAATTGCAATTTTTTGTTCACTAATTTTCTCTATAAATTAGAAAGTGAAGACCTTTATCCATTATTTAGTTTCTTATTAAGACCTAATAAATTATATGTTTTTAAACACTACTTATAATAGTTCTTTTTATAAATTATAGTGATTTTTAATAATTTTCTAAAAATCATCATCAATATTTTCTGCACGTAGTGTGATTTAGTTTTTTTTATTGTCTGACCTACTTTTTTATTATTATTTAGCAAGTAATGGAAATTGTTTATAGAAAATTTATTGAAAAAAATAGAATCAATCATAAATATAAAACCAATTGAAATTAAATCGCACACATAATATTCTTAAAAATAATAATAATAAACATTTGTAATAAAAAAAAAAAAATAGTGTAGTATTAAACCTCAAAAACATTTATACTCGTATGTATTGCTATTTATTGATTGAATAAAAGAAATATGAGAAAATACAAAAAAATCAACCAAAGAAACCATAAAGAAAAATAAAAAAAAACATTTGTTAGTTACACTCAAAGTTTGACAGTTACTATATGGTAGTTGTTTTGTGTAATAAACAGTATTTGCCATTTTTAACTGTAATTTTAGTTATTTTTCTGTGAAGAAATACAAAATAACTATTATAATAGTTACTAAAAAAACAACTACCGAAAAGTACTGTATTTCGTAACAGTTGTTTTTTTATTTATTAAATTAAGTTTATGGAATACAATTCCCTTACAGAGCAGTTATTTTTAATTCGATAATAACCAACTACCAAAACAGTATTTTTGCGGTATACCGTTGTTTTTAATAGTTATTTAAAAAATAAAAAATGTAGTTGAATTTTTAAAAAGTGTTGTTAAGTTTATATTTTTTATTATTGATATATACTCAGTCAGCTAAAATAAAAATAAAAACCAGAAAATTGTATTGTATCTACAGTTCATAAAAACTATTTTTTATTTATTTTTTTAACTTAAAATTTCAAGTACTTTTACTTCAAATTTCAAGTATTATGAAATAAAAAATTTACACATTTTTTTTATAATCGAAAGAAAAAAATTAAATACTTTTATAATATAAAATAAAAATTAACTATAAAAAACAGTAATTTTATCCTACATAATTTTGTCAGTTATTTTAAAATTTTCGTAGAAATTTTTCAGTTAATTTTTTGTCATTGTTAGTTATTTTTAATTCAATTTCAACATATCAAAATAACTACATTTTTAGTTATTTTAAAGGTAAATACCTATGTAAGTCGCCTTTTTAACTGCCTATAACTTTATTTGAACTATCATTTTCAGTAGGTTCTACTGACAAACTTTTTTGAGTGTATTCAAATTATAGAAAAATAAAGGTGTAACATACTGTGAGCAGGTAATAAAGTTTTAAAAGCAGATCATATTAATTAATATTGAAATTTATACATTTTTTTATATGGAATTACAAAGCTAAATAGTAATTGTGAGTAAAGTAAATTAATTTAAAAAAAATTAATTGGAAAAAAGTAAATTAATTAACATTTAGTTTCAAGTCCTCATTGATCATTATTTTTTTCAACATAATTTACATTTATTTTAATACATTTGTTAAGTTGGTAAATCCACTTTTAAAAACAGTCCTCAAAGTCGGGTTTCTGCGGTTTTTTAATGTCAGTACTGACAGCATTTATTATCACCCAGTTGCTGCTAATGACTCTGACCTCACATTTTTTTTTATTTCTGGAAACAATCCCAAATCACAAGGTACTATATCTCGGGAATATCGTTGATGAATGAATTTCTTTAATGCCAGACAGTTCAATATAATTGTTGGTAATTTCTTTAGTGTAAGCTGCAGAACAAAAAATTTTCAAAAACTTTTGGTAAGCAGTTTTCAGTATATTGTTATGTTTTTAAATTTTAAAAACATTGGTTTATTTCCTTTAAATAAAGCGGGTTCTTTTCGATTGCAATCAAAATAATCAATCCCAACGCTGACACCAAACGTTTTACCTTATAAAAACGTTCGTTTATCTCCTTTAGATAAACCAGGCTGGTGCTCTTATATAATTAAAATAACACACACACTCTTAAGTGTGATTTAGCTTAAACACTTATTTATTAAACACTTTATTACTTTAAATACGACAATACAACACTCACACAAACTCTAGTGATTTTAATAAAACAATTTTTTAAAGCTCGGCTGAATTACACAATCGCTAATAATCAACTGACTAATTAAATGACATATGGCAGCCTTATATAGTTTTATTTCCGTTGTGGTAGAGAATTAAGGAACAGTGTTGCCAACTCTTGAAGGCAGGAAAGCACCGTGAGCATTATGAAAACGGGTAAAAAGGGTGAAAATTTACCAAAAATGGGGTAAGAAAGCACGATATTAATTTTTTGAAAAATTTAAATCAAGAATTTAAAAACACATTTTAACTTTGAAAAATCGTGTAAAAAAGGTTCAAAAAAAACCAAAAAAGGGGTAAGAAAGCACCAAATTCATATTTAAAAATTTTGAAGTTTAAATGTAACGAAGATGCTATTTAAAATTGTACTACAAACATTGTGCAAAAATGTATTTCTTGTATGTTCGTATAATTTTTTTTAATTTTGACAGAAAATTCAAGAAAAATTTAAAAAAACGAGAACAAATACCAAAAATATAAAAAAGCACTAAAAGCACTACCAGAAATATGAAAAAGCACCGTAAATACCCGCTTTTTTTAAACGGGTATTGGTAAAAAATCACCGGGCACGGGAAGGAAAAAAGCACCAAAAAATACCCGAAAAGCACTGAAATGGCAACACTGTTAAGGAAACATCTAGGAGTACTAACATTGTACTTAAATTTAGTGTTGCCAGATTGAAGATTTTAGTCAATACCGTTTTCCGGGATATTTTCTTGCAGAAAATTCCAGAGTTTTCTATACTAGACCAATCCAATTTCGTAACAATATCATTTAGCTATTACTGTCTGATCAGTTTCCAGGCCAATAGCAGCTATCACGTTTGCTCGGGTGAAACAAATTGATATTATCACCTACTGAGTTCCCTTCATTCCCTGCATATTTTTTTTGTTATAAATTCATATTTTGTTTTAAGTGCAATTAAAATTTTTTTGTTCAAAACAGTCGCCGCCTTGAGAATTACAATTATATTTATTGTTGTTTATTAAGCCAAAATTTATAAAGATTTTTTTTTAAATCTTTACGGCATATGTGTTAAAAAGAAATTCTTTTGAATCTTAATCACCTAATATTTTAATATCATAGAAAAAATATTTAAATTTACATATTATTTATGACTACACATTCTAATAATTATTATTTTCTTTCGATAAATATGAAAATATTTTTATATCTTTTTATCTACTAGGACATATGAAATGATTAATCTTCATATGTACCTATAGATTTCTTTGTGAAAAACTAAAGAATTTTTTTCTATACAGTGTCGTGCATAATAAATGCAACAGATAAAAATAAGTCATTTAAAGCAAAAAGTAAAAAAAAAAGTTTATTCCGGCTGGGTGAGCGTAAGAAAAATTTATTAAACGCTTAAGTGAACTTTTCTCACCCTATAGTATACCCTACGGGGAAAGGGACCGGTCCCAGGTGACACGCAGGATAGGTCCCAAGGGGGCGGAATGAAAAATAATCTACTTCGCGTTGGAGTAGGGCTCGATAACACGACCTCCTGCTTGTAAGGCAAACGCTCTACCATCTGAACTAATGTTGCTTATGCGTGATGGCTGGCTGATGGTAAAGTTGTATATTTTTCGTTTCTGTTCAAATAAAAAAGAAAAAGAAAAAACAAACACTACAAGCAAATAAAAAAAATGGAAAAGAAAAAAATAGAAAAGAAAACAACACTAACACACACAAATATAGTGGAAGTGCCTTCAGTATGCCCCCGATTGACCGGTCACGGGATAGGTCCTTTAATGGCAGTTGACTCGTTTTTTGCGTTGGCCATAATTAAATTAAAAAATCAATTAAAAATTAGAAAATCACCTCAAAAACTCTGATAATATAAATAAAAATTTAAAAAATTGTCCCTAAGTTAAAAAGAAAATTAAATGAAATACCAATTGTTAAAATTAAAACAGCTTTAACATTAAAAAACGTTGAAATTACAAAACTTAAAATTATTTAGCAAAAAAAAAATTATAAAAATTTAAAATAAGAACTAAAATAAGCCAATCGTAAAAAAATAAAGTTCAAAATAAATAAAAGAGTAAAATAAATAAAAAAATATTTTAAAAAATATGCCGCGAATTTTGTTTTTTATTTCGGTATCGGTCAAGTTTTTTAAAAGCAACAGTGAAAGTAACGAATCAGAAAATACTTAGAAAATTAATTCACTCTCTTTGGTTCATATTTGTACTAATTTAGTAATATGCCTTCGGTTGACCGGTCACGGGATAAGTCCTTGGAGGGCAATTGACTCCTCATTCCCTGTAGGGTACCGAACGACTCAGAATCACTTGCTGAGTCGATTTAGCGATGTCTGTCTCTTCCTCTGTCTATGTAAAATAAATGCCCCAAGGACGAAATTGGTTAATATATTGACCTATTTACCATACAAAGTTGATATCTCAGTTTAAATAAATATATAGAGCTTAAATTTTATAACCACACCAGATTGATTTTAGGCGATTTATTGCACTGGCCTCATACAATTTTATTCATAAATCAAATAGTGCTCATTATAAACAAAAAAAAAAACGTGTCACTCTAAATCAATTTTAAATGCCCTTTTCGGATAGGTTCTTGAAAAATTTTCAAGAACCAAAAAAATAAAAACGAAAAAATCTAAATAATTCAAGATCGCCATTCTGGATTTATCTCGGAAACTGCTGATCCTATATTTACGCAACATACCAATTCGCAAAACAAGCCTTGAACTATGATCTGCTCCTATATCGAAGTATTCCGGATTTCAACTTGTTAAACGTGAAGAAATAAAAATAAATTATGGAAACATTAACAGCAGTTCATAGAAAAATATTGCTAAGAATACAATTACACAATGCATTAAGAATTATCATAATATTTTCCTATTGATCATAATATATTCCTGACGATTATAATATATTTCCAACGATCAAATTATGGTCATGTTAAAAATTTCGTGATCATTTAGGATTATATTATGATCATTAGGAATGTATTATGGTTATTTCGTGCACTATTAACATTGTTTTCTTTTAAATTTGCATATTTTTTTCAACTTTACTTTCGTACAAAACTGACACTTGCCACAATCCTTATTATAGAAGCTCTTCAACAACTTTTTTCTAGGTAAAGCACCGTAAGTTGTTTGAGTTTCATATGAAAAAACTGTTATACCCCGCATAAAAAAATTTATTTTTCACGGCAGTGAGTTTCATGTGAATGAAGACATGATTTCACGCATATTTAATATACAAGACTATTATTTTTCTTGTGAAAAGTGATATTTTGTGTTTATTGTGATTGTTGCTTTCAACAAAATTATCGTTTTCAGAATCTTTAAGGCATTTACAGTTTAAGTGAAAATTTTTCTCATGAAAAGCAACTGCACCGTAAAGCAAAGTAAGTTGTTTCGATTTCACAAACTGTTATACTCCATATAAAAAATGACTTCACTATAATGAGTTTCACGTCAAAATTGTGTAGACTTTGTTTTCACGCAAATTTAATATACAAGACTATTATTTTTCTTGTGA
Organism: Leucophora obtusa; assembly: GCA_949987735.1. Classification (NCBI taxonomy): domain Eukaryota; kingdom Metazoa; phylum Arthropoda; class Insecta; order Diptera; family Anthomyiidae; genus Leucophora; species Leucophora obtusa. The sequence continues at coordinate 323,848,654 of OX465295.1, read as the reverse complement.
AAAAGTGACATCTTGTGTTTATTGTGATTGTGGTTTTCTAACAAAAAAACAATCTTTATTTTTAGAATTTAAATTAAATTTTGAGGCCTTTTAAGTGCGAGTGAAACTTTCTCATGTGAAAAACAACTTACGGTGCTTAAGTACAAATAGTTTAAAAGTAAATCACTTTGGTTATCACTTTTAACTTAACCCTTTCAGACCCAACTAGCTTGAAAAATTTATTGATTTTATATAATATTTTTTTTGTAAGTTTTTTTTATTTTATTAATTTTTTTAATGCGAAATTGCTTTTTCTGCAGCTGTAAAAATAGTACTGAAAACAATATTGAATTGGAGTGCACCTTTTACACTTGTTTAATAAGTACTTTTATTGAAGAGAATAAGGAACAATATCTCGCAGTAACAAAGTGATGTTTTTATGCCAGTCAACTTTCATATCAGCGGTAGCGCGCTAGACTAGCAATCATGAGGTCGCAAGTTCGATACCCGGTGGCGGCAATAAAAAAACTTTTATAAAATAATATTAATATGTTTCTTTTCAGTGTAGTGAATATCGAATTCTGGCAGTTTGATTTTAATTAACGACACCCTACTGGTAAAAGTAATTCAAGTACGCAAAATTCAATAGGAACTATGTGGGCGCTTTGGTGTAATGGTTAGCGCGTTGGACTGTTGCACATAAGGTTGTTGGTTCGATCCTCAACATCAATTTGGAAAAATAATATGATTTTTTATCCCTCATATATACCGCATATATCGTTCTCCTTCGGTGTTCCCGTAGGACTTAACCCCGCCAAAGTAAAATAATTTAACAGGGCTATGAACTAAACAGCTTCAACAAAGTTCACCAGCTCACTGTCAGATGGCGCCAAATAACTGTTCTAAAATTAAATTTCAAAAAATTTTGTTCCATGCCCAAAAACTGCAATTAAAATTTAAAATTCGCAATTTTTTTACAGTCATTTGAAAACTACAACCATAATAAAGCCAAATGTCACATTTTCGCTTTGTTTTAAAATGGTCATGTCTATTAAATTGTTAAAAAAAAAATTTACCGCAATTTCTCAACAATTCTACCCAAGTGAAAAATCATGTTTTTATATGTAGTTTGACAGATTCGCAAAAGTTCTAAAAAAAAACTGAGCTTATATATGGAAAAATACAACTCTAAAAGTGTTGAGTAGGTACTTTTATGTATTTAGTACTCGAAAAATCGATCGGTATTGAGCACTTAGTTAGTAGCAAAATATCCAATACTTTTACAACTCTGTTATATTTTTATGACATTTGAAAATGTTTCTGGAAATTCTAAAAAGTGGCCTCCTGATGACCACCTAGGACAAAAATTAAATCCGGATAGCTACAAGCGTTCAGTAAATTATTTTTCACAATTTGTTAAATAATTTTTAGGATTTTTTACTTATTTTTGTAACTTTTTACCAATTTCCATTAATCGATAAATCGTATTAAATTATTGGAATTATTTGTTATTCGAAATTTGTACAATACATACATTTTAAATTATTCGAACGATTTTTGAGTAAAATTGTTCGATTAATCGAATAACGATTAATCGATTAAACACCGTAGCGATGATGCTCGAAGCAAATATCTTATTGTCTTATAATTGGCGAAACTATACCAATGATCAGTGTTGCCAACTCTTGAAGGCAGGAAAGCACCGTGAGCATTGTGAAAACGGGTAAAAAGGGTAAAAATTTACCAAAAATGGGGTAAAAAAGCACGATATTAATTTTTTGAAAAATTTAAGTCCAGAATTAAAAAACACATTTTAGTTTTGTAAAATCGTGTAAAAAAGGTTCAAAAATAACTAAAAAAGGGGTAAAAAAGCACCAAACTAATATTTAAAAATTTTGAAGTTTAAATATAACGAAGTTGTTATTTAAGATTTGAACTACAAACACTGGAAAAATGTATTTTTTGTATAGTTCGTATTATTTTTTCAACTTTGACAGAAAATTTAATAAAAATTAAAAAAAAACGCGAACAAATAAAAAATATAAACTTTACAAAAAGCACTAAAAGCACTGCCAAACATTTGAAAAAGCACTGTAAATTTGAAAAAGCTTAAAAAAGCGGGTATTTGTAAAAAATCACCGGGTACGGGAAGGAAAAAAGCACCAAAAAATACCCGAAAAGCACTGAAATGGCAACACTGCCAATGATTGTAAACATGATCTCTCTCAATTCAGATAATAATATAATTATAAATAAAAGAGCGGAATATGATTATCCAGATAATATATGACTGTAGATTAGAGCATAATATGATTAGCGAAAAATAAAGAGATTTTAACCCTAAACTGATCATAGGCGGCCATATGATTTGCAGAGTTAATATTTTAACTGCTACAACCAACTATAGCAGTACGGACCATAGTTTTGTAGCCGTGATCATATTTTAACCATATATTTTCTATGCGTGTATTTAAATTTAATTCGCAGAATTTGATCTGTTTCCAGAAATATGACCCAAATCATTAGGGTTTCATATATTTTTCTTGTGCGACTTTAAGTTTTTTACTTATTTCAATAGTTTTAATGGAAGAGGTATCAAGGTGTTTTAAAAACCCCAATATTTAATTTTTGGCAAATATTTTTTTTTAGCTTACATCATCTTGAAGTTGAAATTATTTTTAACGAATCTTTTAAAATTATTTTTTTTTGCTAAATTTGAGCTTCAAACAGTTTAGGGATTAAAATTTAATGACTTAATTAACATTTTTTTAAGTACACTGATAATAATCCATGCATAAAATTACGAAAAAATGTCAAAATAACAAACAATTTTGTAAAATATACGAAAAATGGTTTATTTTACGAAAGTTTTTGTTGTTTTGACATTAATTTCGTATTTTTATGCATGGATTATTATGTGTGTACTATTAATATGCACAACACTGTGTATCTAGCATAAATTCCTTAACGGCTAAAAACTATATAAAAATAGTATTTTGATGATTCTATTTTTGATGACAAGCATAAGCAAGTACAAGAAGAAGAAGAATAAAAATCAGAAGCATACAAATACAAAATATATATAAAAATACACATTGACAACAAGCTGCAGCAACTAACAGCAGTAGCAGCAATATCAACATCATTATCAACATTAGCATTAGCAATAGGCAATACATGGTAGTGTATGCTGCAACAAATGTTGCTTATAATATGGGGGAATTGAATGAGTAGGCATAAATAAAATACACAATATGTACACTGACAAAAAAAAAAATGTATGAACAAAAATAAAGTTTACAACTTACTAAAATAATAATAATAACTGTCCGAAAGGTGCCTATAGAGGAGTCAAATGTGTGACCGACCCCCAGTATTTTTTCAAACCTAACATTTAACTAATTTGTTGGTACATATTTTTAAGAAAATCCCACTATTAAGAACAGAATTTAAAACCACATTCAAAAATTTACTTAAGTAAAAATTTATTTAATTTAAGTAAAAAATTACTTAATTTAAGTAAAAATTTACTTAATATAAGTAAAAATTTTCTTAATTTAACTAATTTGTTCGTACTTATTTTTAAGAAAAGTGTTTATTTGATTTAAGTTAAAATTTCTTTGGAGCCAAATCATTTCCTTATTATTTAAAATTTAGTTAAACAATTCCACTATTTGGACAGAATTTTTTACAGTGTAGTATACATTATAAAATTTATAATGATGACTTTTTCTTATTAAGGCTACTACAACTTTTTTTTTACATTTTTAAAGATTTCTTTATATGTAGCTCGAATTGCACATACTACTTACTTGTTTAAATTCTTTACAATACAATTTAAAAATAATTTATAAAAAAAAACTTAAAACAAAAAAAATTTTTTTTAGTTGTTGAAAATTTTTATTGTTTTTTTGAAATAAAAATTGTGTCTAATCATGAACAGTAGCTAAACATGAATTGTTTTTGTGTAAATTATTTAATTGAAATATCTTTCAATTTAATGGTACGAGTGCGTGATCGATCATAAATTGAGAATTTTGTTATTTTTAAATATTTATTAAATTGTTATTATACCAAATCATTTAAATGATGGGTATCATATTTTTATTTGACATTTTTTTAACATGACAATTTAGATTTTTTTTTTTTTGTGAAACAAAAAAAGCATTATTTTATTAAAAAAATTTAATTTTTCTTGCTAAAAATTTTGAATTTGTTTTTTTTGTTAGTGTTAATTGTAGTTTTGTCATTAAGCATATGTTAGACATGCTTATTTTTGCTCTCATATACAAACTATGTATATGTTTCTGTTCATTTCTTTAACAAAAATATTAATAGTTTTTTATTTTTTTTAAACAATCAGATTGTAGGCGCCTTAAAAATTGTTGACATTATTTTAATAAATGTTTCGAAATATTTTTATTTTTTAAAATTTAAATTGAAAAGAATTTAAAATAAATTAATTTGGTTTAATTAAGTCTTCAATAAAATAATAATTAAAACAAGTAAAAAAACTTAAGTCGGGCATGCCGACTTCTACATCACAATATGAAGTGGATCAAATTCTGGAATGGAAATTTCAATTAACGGTTTAATAAATATAGTGAATTCATTAGTTCAGACCATGTGTACTATTGTTTAGTTATTAAAATTTGTTTCTTTTCTTTCCTTTCTTTTTCAATTAAATTGATTTTTACCATCTGATGTATCATGTCTATAAATATAAACATTTATTTTAAACAATCAATTTTATATCTTATCGCTTTTCATTTGTTTAGTTTTTTTTCTCTGTATATTTGTTTGGTTATTTTATTTATTTTTGCAAAACTTTAATTTAATTATTTGTTTTTAATACATGACGAATTTCCTAAACAATAAATATATTTTTTGTATTTCTTTTAAAAAATAATATGCATGACCGTTACAGAAAAATGTAATATTTTTGGAAATTGTGTTTGGTGGTGATGTTCAAGATAGCAAAGATTGACAAAATATCGAAATTTCGAAAGCGAAAAAAATTGTTAGAAATAGAAGTTAAGGAAAACATTTATTACGGTTGGGGAAACCAAATGAATTTGATTGAAAAAGATCGGTTGACACAACCAAATTGTTATGAGATTAAGATATTTAGAAATTTTTTATACCAACTTCCTTCTTGTGTACACCACCCTTTCTTATGGGAGTAATATGAAAAGCATTTTTTCCCTAAAATATCTAAAAGGGGTTTCTCCAACAGATTATACACTTATAGCAATACACCTTAATAAAATCAACAGAAATATTTGTTAAATATAAATACTAAACATACGTCAGTGTAGCAACATTTGCGAAAAAGGAGACAAGGATGAGATTACAAGATAAACAAAAAATCTAAAGTAGAATGTTTGTATGTGTCTGTTTTTATCACTTCTGAAAGTAAAAAACAATAACAGAAAGCTGAATAGGAAAGAAAACTATGAATTAGCTATACTACATTCAAGGCCTTACTCGGGTTGGATGGCTAAGCTGTCGAACTTTAGTATATTTACGTTTGTAATGTAAGAATGCACGGGTTCGATTACGACGGGTTGTTGAAAAATTATCATATAGAGACAATCTCATAATAAAATATAAACAATAATACAATTTAATGGAAAAATTTTTTTTTGTAACCTTCTTGCAAAAATAATTTAGATTGGAGAATGTACGGCGAACTTTTTAACATTTTTCCAGTACTTTCCGAATGAGTGCAAAGGAAACTCTTTTTCATCAATTAAAAGAAAAAAAAGAAAAATTCTTGAATAATTATTTTAATTTTTGCATTAAAAAAATACAAAAATTGATTTTTCGGACTTTCTATTTTTTCATATATTTAGTTAGAATATTGTTCTATCTCAAGTCCAAATTCAAATATGATATTGTCATATTATTATATTTTATTTCTTGTTTCAAAAAGGTTGACCATTTTCATAATAGACAATACAATTGTTTCGTTGACATCACCCCAACTCATCAGTTGTCCGTAATAAGAAAATGATAATTGGAATACATAAACCGAGACATTACATAAGGTACAAAAATTTAATGGGACGAGAATTTTGTACTTTTGTATATGAACTGTCTGATTTGGTAAAGCCAGCTATAAATCAACTCCTTTTTGAAAGCAAGAATTACATTTTGCGAACTTTGTTGAAGCATGTTATTTTACTTCGGTAAGGTTAAGTGTTATGGGAACACCGAAGGAGGACGCGATAATTATAATGTTGTCATATTTGAAGCTCTTCATTTTTCACCACCTTTCATCTCTTCTCTATCCTCTTTCCAAGGAAAGCAACAGGTTAAGTAATGGAAAGAATTTCCTGAATGTTCAGTTATAAAAATTTAAAAACGAAGGAGCCAATTATTTACAGGGAAGTTCTAAAATCTGATATCAGACTTGTTTTTGTAAAAAAATTATTTGTTAAAAAATGTACTTAGCAAAACAAAAAAAAAAAAAAAAACTCACACGGATCCGATCATTAAAAAAAAATTTTATTCGCCAAATTGTATTTGCCATCTTAAATTTTTCAAATCCAATATCAGATTGGTATTCAGCAGAATGTTTAATACAAATCCTATGACTTTTTAAAAAATTTTTCTCCATTGGATATAAGATTCGTAATCAGAAATTCACCAAATGTGATTACTTTTAAAATAAATCATTCACCATATTGAATCCGCCATTTCATCATTTTTAAAAAAATTATTCGTCAAACTGTATTTGCCATCCCGTGTAAAAAAGTTTAGATCTGATCAGATCTTTTTGGATCTAAATAGATATGATTGAATCCAATTAGATCCTGTACCAGATCTCATCAAATATGATCAGATATGGCATATGTGATAATACCTTATGACAAGATCTGATCAGATCTAGTGCCAAATGTGTTTAAATCTAAAGTGATCTGGACAATTGCGCCAGATATACCTAGATCTGATCAGATCTAATTAGATCTAAAATGTGTCCCAATATTGAGATCTAATTAGATCTGGTAAGATCTATTGAGATCTGGCCAAATCTGATCTTTTTACACGGGATCTTAAATTTTTCAAATCCAATATCAGATTCGTATTTAGCAGCCGCCAAATCTTTCCGAGAGAATATTTGATACAAAATCAAATACTTTAAAAAATTTTCCCCTATATTGGGTCCGCCATTTTAAATTTTAAAATTGTGATATAAGATTCGTAATCAGAAATTCACCAAATCTGATCACTTTTAAAATAAATCATTCACCATAATGAATCCGCCATTTCGAATTTTAAAAAACTAATGTCAGATTCGTATTCAGCGACTCCAGAAACTATAAAGTGTCACTTTTTGCGAAATATCTCAAAATCGTTCGCCATATTGGATTCGCTATTTTATGAATTTTAAAAATCTGATGCTAGATTAGCGACCCCAAAAACTCCCACGTAACAATTCTCAAGCAGATTTTACTCCTTAAACTATTATTACATGTCTCTGAAAGTAGTATCTCGGCTCGCGTCTCGATAGTGGCTCCATTTCGCGCCATTCGATTTTTGAAAGCAAAGATACTACTTTGTACACGAAGCTCTAGTTTGGACAGCAGGGGATCTGACATGCACAAAGAATGCCCCATAAACATAAATTTTAAAATTTCCCAGTAGCCAATGATCGAAGTGGTCCTAAAAAGTGCTAGTTTATTCACTAGTAATTTAAAACTACACTCAAAGAAATTGGCAGTTAATCCTGTAATGCCCAAGGCCGCCTTTTGGCGGTCTTCAGATTTTAAATAGTTTTTGGCTAAATAACAATACTTTATTAAACAAGTTGTATTATATCCATAGAAAACTTAACTGCCTACTTTTTTGCCTTCAAATTTTTTTTTGTATAAGTAACGGGTTTCAAGCGAGAAGCATGTAAAGTGAAAATTTAGAAAATTAAAAAAAATTAACTTTTTAAAACAGAAAAAAATATTTGAAAAATTGCCAAAAATACATTTACGATCTGGCGTATATTACCGATAATAACAAAGCTAGTTTAGAGCCTCTAATTGTAAAAAGCAGTTAAAAATTTTTCTCCAGGACTCACAGGATAACGTTTTACGTTTTACAAATATCTCTCTAACTCAAAAACTAGCCAATATTATCTTGAAATTAAACACAAATTAGATACTCAGAGGTAGTGGCAAGCAGAATTAATTTCGTCAAAATTTATTGATGTTTAGTGCCAAATTCGCCAAATTTCGTAATTTTCAAAAAGCGAAAATCGCCATGACTTTTGAAATAAAAACAACGATGTCCGTCTGTCCGTCCGTCCGTCTGTCTGTCTGTCCATGCATTCTTGTGCGCACTCTACAGGTCGCAAATATTAAGATATTTTGATGAAACTTGGTACACCGACTTACGTTGGCCCAAGAACGACGCCTATTGATTTTGGTGAACATCGGTCCATGTTTAGACCTAGTGCCCATATAAGGGTCCTACCAAAATTATACCGTTTATACGCTGCAGGTCGCAAATATTAAGATATTTTGATGAAATTTGGTACACAGACCTATATTGTCCCAATAACGCAGCCTATTGATTTTGGTGAACATCGGTCCATGTTTAGACCTAGTGCCCATATAAGGGTCCCCCCAAAATTATATTGTTTATACGCTGCAGGTCGCAAATATTAAGATATTTTGATGAAATTTGGTACACAGACCTTTGTTAGCCAAAGAACGAAGCCTATTGATTTTGGTGAACATCGGTCCATGTTTAGACCTAGTACCCATATAAGGGACCCCCCAAAATTGGCTTGGTTACAAACTGCAGGTCGCAAATATTAAGATATTTTAATGAAATTTGGTGCGCTGACTCACATTATAGAAAATTTTGACATAAGCCCCATTTTAACCCATTCGAATTTCGGATCCAAACATTAGTTGGCTTTTAACCAGACTGGTGTAGGGTATTTTATAGTCGGCATGCCCGACTTTAACCTTTTTACTCGTTTTATTTTATTGATAGTATTATTTCTAGCAAAAACCGAAATTATTTGACTACTGGGTTTCAAGATACGTCTTCAATCATTGTTGTGCTATATCGCCTAAATAAAGCGATAAATTAAAATTTTAATATTTGTTTCATAGTAGATTTTCAACGCCAAATATATGGCGTGAAATACTATTGTAATCAGAAGAAAGAGCATTAGAGGGTTAATAAATACATGATAGTTATTTGTAAGTAAACGGTAGTTGTTGTTTTTAACTGTAATTAACGTTGTTTTTCTATGGAAAACTACAAAACAACAATTACGACGAAAAGCACTGTATTTCCCAGCACTTGTTTAAAGCAGTTATTTTTAATATTATAACAAGCACCTACCAAAACAGTATTTTTACAGTAAACTGTAATATTTATTAGTTATTTAAGAGATTGTCAGTTACTACATGATAAATGTTTATGTAGTAAGTGGAATTGTTGTTGTTAACTGTGATTACCGTTATTTTTCTATGGAAAACTACAAAACAACTATTACTATGAAAAGTACTGCATTTCCCAGCAGTTCTTCAAAGTATATTTAACAGTTTTAATTTAGCTGTTCCTATCTTATTAATATTTAGCAAAATATAATCTACTAATTTCACCAAATTTTTTGCAACATAATTTTAAACTAATTTTTAGTAGTTTTAACTAAAATTTTTACAGACTTTTTTCTATTAGTGTAGTTATTTGGTATAAATAAATTAGTAAATAACTGACTGTTACTAGTATTTTTTGCTACTAGGTTAATTGAAAAATTAAATTTAAAAATGTTTTAGAAAATATGTTTTACTTTATTCCACAACTATATCCATTTCTATTGCAACATGTTTCTAAACATTATTACACTTAGCTATAAGATTTGAAGAGTGTTCATATTTTTAATGTTATTTTCTTCTTTTTTTTATTTTCAGGTAATTTTTTTATGAAATAATTTTCTTATAACTAATTCTAAAGGTAAATACAAGTATAAAAATAAGTATTAAAGAATAATTTTATGAAAGTACAAAGTTTTTAAGACCACCATTGTATAAATAAATAAAAAATAATAATTAAAATAAATTTATAGTCTTTGTTCTAAAAAGAAAGGCAAAAATTTAACTCTTACTCGTACATATGTGTGAAATTTAATACCATAATTTGTTTATAAATAAATTACACATTTTTTGCGTATTTCTGTACTTTTTCAACCACCAAACCATCCAATCCGATAAAGAAAGTAGGCCGTTTGCAGCAATAACGCAATTGGAAGAACAATTTTAAAGTCATTTATTAACTTTTCCATAGATTCTTATGGAAGTTAGCCAAATAAAGTCATTAATTTTTTTTTAAGTAAATAATTAAACTAAAGTGAGTTGAAATGAAAATAAATAATTAAAACAGATTGTTTATTAATTATTACAGTGTGCAACAAATTTTGGATCACCGGCTTCAGACTAAATGATTCCAATGTGGAACTGAAGTATACTTTTGCTAAAATAACACCCAATGAAAGGGTTTTGTAAAGTTGGTAATAAAAACACTCGACATTAATGCAACGGTTCAGAAGTTGCAAGTGAAAAAGCCGAGCTAACTTTGAAAAACACTTTCAGGGTTTTTCTACCGGCAAACATATATATGTTTGCAGGCAAATATATATCTGTTTATCATTATTATGTGTGCATCCCACAAGTATAATAATGATAAAATTATAATTGCAATATGTATTTGTTTAGGTGGAAAAATATGACTCACACACAAACATTAACATGTTTGCCTGGCATAATATGTATAATAACGTTAAATATAATATATTTGGAAGCATATTTCAAAAATATATATGATAGTTTTTAAACATACATATATACAACTGCCTGTAAACACATCCAGCAACGTCTTTTTTCTGCTTGTTAACTTTTATTTCCCATTTAAACCACTCAGGCTAATATTTTTTGTTGCATCGTGTTATTAACAAATAAAAAAAAAACAATTTTTTAAACATATTTAAACCAAGGTCATTTAACTTAAGATATACATATTTCTCTTTGAGTTTGTTTTTACGGGTTTTTTTTTTTTTTGATAATTATGATAAATTTAAAAAAATTAATCAAAATATAGCTCATCAAATACTTTGTCATAAATACTGCAACAACAAAAAAAATCTCTTTTTCAAAACGTGCGAACCTGACAATCAGCCATTACTTCATTGGAACAAACCTAAAACAAAAATCTGTTTAAAAACATATTTCTTTTATTTTCAATGTCATTGATGTTATTTTTTTTTTTCGAAAATATAAATAAAACAAATTTCAAAATTAGCATCTCATTAATATTTAACGATATAATATATTGTTTAAATGTAAAGAGCAAACAACAAAGTTGGTGCTTTAAATAATAAACAGTTTTTTTTATGACACATGCAGAGTAGGTTTTTAAAAAGAAATTTGCATTTTGGTTAGGTTTTTAAATTCCAATTTTTATTTCTTGTTTAACAAAAAATTAAGAACATAAAACTGTTTATTTTATCGCTCTATAAATGGTTAATAATTAATTATTTTATTGTAATAAAAAAAAAATAAATAAAACAAGAGATTTAATGCCAAGCAACATGTTGCTGAAACATTTTTAATCTATTGTATTCTAATTTAATCAAATCAATCCAGCTGTAAAAGAGTATGTCATATCAATGGGAGACTAACAATATTCATTGTCCTACATCGTACAAATAATGTGTTCAATTTTCAAAAAAAAAAATTAATTTAATGTAATAGAAAATTCAGTTTATCTAAAATCGCCCAATTGTTTTTTTTTTTTATTTTTTTTTTTATTTAAACAAAAACAAAAAGGTCAAATGTTTTTCTTCGAATTCAAAAAGATTAGGCTTTGGCTTCTTTTTGGAGTAAATATTTTTTTGAATATTGTTTATCTTAAATATTCAATGAAAATCTAAACAGTTATTCTAAAATCTATTGGAACCACAGTGCGTATGATCGACATTTATCATACTGAGGCAGTTGGCTTGGAAAGCCGTTCTAACTGGCGCAGTTAATTTTGAAAGCCAATAATGATACTAAACTGCTTAGAGTTAATACAATAATAGCACTATCTGTTTAAGCAACATGTTGCTGAAACATTATTATTTATTTATTATCATTTTGCCAGATTTGCAAATTTCTCGACTTTAAGCCGCTTATTTTTGAGAAAAAAAAAACATTCAAAAGGAAAGTTTAACACCCCGATTTTGAAACTTGAATATATTGTACCCATAAAAAACTAATTTTGTTGTCCCAAGCGTATTGTTTATTTGCTGCAACCGAATTGGGGCTGCAGCCGAAAAATTCTCACAACCCTATTTCAGTTCACTTGAAAAACTTTATGAGTAGAAACTACTAAAATAACGGTAAATAACGGTAAATGTAGTCAAAACGTATTTACACTCATAGAAATAAATCTGTAAAAATAGCAGAAAAAGTTACTAAAAATTAGTTAAAAATGATGCTGCACAAAAATAGGAACAGCAAAATTAAAACTGTTAAATCTACAGAATTTTAGTAATATTTAAGTTAAATTTTAGTTAATTGAAAATAACAAATTGTACTGTAAAATCTGCAGAAAATTTTTATAAATATTAATAGACTAAAACGAGTAAAAAGGTTAAAGTCGGGCATGCCGACTATACAATACCCTACACCAGTCTGGTTAAAAGCCAACTAATGTTTGGATCCGAAATTCGAATGGGTTAAAATGGGGCTTGCGTCAAAATTTTCTATAATGTGAGTCAGCGCACCAAATTTCATTAAAATATCTTAATATTTGCTACCTGCAGTTTGTAACCAAGCTAATTTTGGGGGGACCCTTATATGGGCACTAGGTCTAAAAATGGACCGATGTTCACCAAAATTAATAGCCTTCGTCCTTGGGCCAACATAGGTCTGTGTACCAAATTTCATCAAAATATCTTAATATTTGCGACCTGCAGCGTATAAAGAATATAATTTTGGGGGGACCCTTATATGGGCACTAGGTCTAAACATGGACCGCTCTTAACCAAAATCAATAGGCTTCGTCCTTGGGCCAACATAGGTCTGTGTACCAAATTTCATCAAAATATCTTAATATTTGCGACCTGCAGCGTATAAACAATATAATTTTGGTAGGACCTTATATGGGCACTAGGTCTAAACATCGACCGATTTTAACCAAAATAAATAGGCTTCGTCCTTGGGCCGACATAAGTCGGTTTACCAAGTTTGATCAAAATATCTTAATATTTGCGACCTGTAGAGTTCGCACAAGAATGCATGGACAGACAGACGGACGGACGGACGGACGGACAGACGGACATCGTTAAAACGAAATAAAAAACACCGATCGGTGTACTATAAGGTGGGTCTAGGACCAATATTTTTTGGTGTTACAAACATCAGCACAAACTTATAGTACCCTGACCACATAGTGGTGTAGGGTATAAATAGCAAAAATAAATTGTTATATCTACAAAATATTTGCTATTTTTAAGCTAAATTTAGTTGAATGGATATAGCAGTCTATTCTGCTAAAATCAGCAGAAATATTTGCTAAGAAAATTGTAAACTGCTGATTTCGAAAGGCTCGATTTTTATTTGCATTAAAACACAAAAAAAAAAAAATACGAAAATTTAAAATTTTTTTGTGATGTTTTAGGCTACTACTTAGTTATTTAGCAAATTTTTTTTGATGATTTAAGCAGGTTAATTTGCTATTTTCCATTAACTCAAATATAACTAAAATTCTGTAGATTTAACAGTTTTATTTTTGCTGTTACCAATATATAGCAAAAATAATCTGCTAATTTTAGCAAATTTTTCTGCAGCATCATTTTAAACTAATTTTTAGAAGTTTTAATAACAATTTTTTACGGACTTTTTTCTATTAGTGTACCATTATTTTAACTGTTTTTTACTGTAGATCTTACCGATAACCTATTTTGAGTGTGGCTAAAAAAACAAAGCCATAATAAAAATTTTATACAAATAAATACCGCAAATCCTTTAAAAACTACGTAATATATTTGAATATATTTACATTTTAAAATTTAAGTCCGCCAAATTGTATCCGTCATTTTGAATTTTCAAATTTTGATTCCAGTTTTGTGACCTGTCGCAAATGTCTAAACCTTCTTAAAGATACTTTTCAGAATTTAATTCTCTATATTCTACTTTGGGCTAAAATTCAAAGTTTCTGCCCCACAGTGCAATGAAATTCATATATTTTTTATTCTATTCTTAGGCTGCATTCACACCTAATTCTTAAACACGTGTTTAGCTAAAACACGTATTTTAGCTCTTTATTCTATTACAAAAGTTGTAGTAGAATAAAGAGCTAAAATACGTGTTTAAGAATTAGGTGTGAATGCAGCCTTAATAATTTAGATTTTAACGAACTTTTCCCGTAACCCTTTTGTGAGCGCTGTGGTGTAAGGGTCAGCACGTTGGACTGTTGCACATAAGGTTGCGGGTTCGATCCCCAACCACGGCAACATCAATATATGAAAAATAATAATATGTATGAGTTTTTTCTATCCCTTATACATATCGCAGCATCCTCCTTCGGTGTTCCCATAGCACTTAACACCACCGAACGTAAATAATATAACAGGGCTATGAACTATGGTAAAAAGCTTCAATAAAGTTCCCCAACTCTTCATCAAATGGCGCCCAACAACCGTTCTAAGAATCAACATCTCGCGCAATTCGTTATCACAGACATTTTTACACTCAAAGTGCTCAATTCGTCAGTTCGAAAATATCTATTCAATTCTTGTATCCATTTTTGATAATTTGATTACAGTAAAACTTGTCTTGCAACATTGTGTTGAGCAACATTTTTATATAATTAATTACTTAACTACATAAGAAATCCTTGAAGGCTTCAATTAAAAAACTGAAAATTATTTTAATATTATTGAAAATATATTATCAACATTTAAAAGTTTTCGTAATGTTTTACAAATCTTGAGGAAAAAAATATATTTTAATTGCAACAAAAAATGCATACTAAAACTTTATATAAATAATTAACTATTGCATGTTATTTAAATATTAAAAAAAAATATTTTTTCTACAAATATGGACGATGAAAATTTGCAAATTAAAAAAAAACAGCATTTAAAAATACAAAAAATATAAATATTTTGTGTTTTCACAACAAAGTTCATGTACGTACAGCAAAAAATTATTAACAACAAAAGTGAATACACAATTTAAACACACATATTAATAAAAAATCATGGAGAGGGAAATTCAAAATCAACAATTGTAAGCAAATTACTAAAATTGTTAACTATCAATGAAAAATATTTGTAAATATTTTTTTTAATGATAAATATAATTTGTTAAAGAAAAAAATTGAAAATTTCTTTGGCTTAATCATAACTACCCGTGTAAAAAAGATCAGATCTGGCCAGATCTCAGCACATCTTACTAGATCTAATTAGATCTCAAAATTGGGGACAAATTTGAGATCTAATTAGATCTGATCAGATCTAGGCATATCTGGTCAGATCTTCGTAGATCTTACCAGATCTAATCAGATCCCAAAATTGGGGACAAATTTGAGATCTAATTAGATCTGATCAGATCTAGACATATCTTGCGCATTTGTCCAGATCACTTTAGATTTGAACAAATTTGGCACTAGATCTTATCAGATCTTGCCATAAGGTATTATCACATATGCCATATCTGATCATATTTGACGTGATCTGGTACAGGATCTAATTAGATTGAATCATATCTATTGAGAACCAAAAAGATCTGGTCAGATCTAAACTTTTTTACATGGGTAGCCAAACATAATTGAATTGACAAATTACAGAAATTTGACAACACACTTGTTAATTGTAAAATATTTGAAAAAATTTATAAACAAAATTTTTTTTAAATCTTAATTTTGTGAAAAGAAAAAAATTAAATAATTATTTATTTGACTTTGAGACAAAAAGTCAATAGACAAAGACACCAAACATTTAAGATACACAAAAAAAGTATGGATCAATATAAACAAAATATTAAAAAGACAAACTAAGTAAACACAACCAGTAAATCTTGTTGATGATGATTAAAATGAATAATTGAATAGTTAACCCATAAAAGGTATAGTTTTTTTGTGTGATGTATTTTAAATAAAAAACGGAATATGTATCAGAGAAAGAGGATTCAATAAAATGTCGGTTACATGTTCTAATATTTTTATGATTCTTGTTAAAATTAATTAACAATGACAAAAACTGTTGCTTCAACATGTTCCATTAATTTCATAATAAATGGTATATCCTCAAAGCTTACAAAAATATTATGTACTTAAAATAACTAAATATATTGCTGCAACATGTTGCTTATATAACAGCAACATTAGTTTCATACCCTCAAAACTTCCAAATTTGTATATACAAATAGAAAAAAATATTTCTACAACTTGTTGCCAGCATCATTTTGTTTAATCTTAAAAATGCTACTGAAACATGTCAGTAATAACTAATAACATAACTAATTTTTATCGTCAAAGTTTTCAATTCGAAAAAAATGTATCCGCAACATGTTTGCTACCAAAATTTTTATTAAACAAATAATTTATCGTGGAAATGCAACCATAGTCGGTTAGTAATCAGTCTTGTATACATGTATATTATGTAATTAAAAAAACTAAATATGTTGCTGCTACATGTTCTTTTTATAACAGCAACATTAGTTTCATAATAAATTGTATACCCTCAAAACATGCAAATTTTTTTATTAAAATAAAAAAAAATCTGCAACATGTTGCCAGCAACATTTTTATTTAACCTAAAAATGTTGCTGGAACATGTCATTCTTAAAACAGCAATATATTAAGGGTTTTTATATAAACTCGTAAATGCCTTGTAAACCTTGTATAAAAACAAACCGTATTTTTTATGTATGGAGTTTGACATTAAACTCATAAACATACCAGGATTACAACGTTTACGAGTAGAATACGAGTTTATATGAAAACCCGTATTGTTAACTACATATTTTAGTATGCAATTAAAAAACTAAATATGTTGCTAAAAAACAGCAACATTAGTTTCATAACAAATTGTATACCCTCAAAACATGCAAATTTGTTTATAAAAATAAAAAATAAATGTTTCTACAACATGATGATGCCATCATCATTTTTATCTAACCTAAAAATGTTGCTGGAACATGTTACTCATAAAACAGCAATATATTGTTAACAACATATTTTATACCCATAACTAATTTTTATCGTAAAAGTTCGGAAAACCTCCATTCAATTCGAAAAAAAGGGTCTGCAAGAAGTTCTAACAAAATTTTTATTAAACAAATGATTTATCGTAGAAACGCACCCACAGTCGATTAGTAATTAATACTTATGGGTGATATCAAAAAATTTAATAAAAACCGTGTAACCACCTAATTTCTAATGCCTGGATTACATTTGAGTTACATATTTCGATATATATCAGCGCATTGTCACCTGTTTTACAAAATTTATAACAATCTGACCAATTTTTGGTTAATACATAAAATTTGTGACCAATTTTATAGGCCAAATGTAAACTCCGTAACAAGTAACTCATAAGGTTTTTTAACTTTAATAGCTTATATTTTAATAAACAATAAAGCTAAACACTAACTGTAAGAATTTTTATGAAGAGGAGAATTGCCATTTTTAATAAAAATTAAAACATTTTACAAACTTTTTTGTATATCTCAGCTATCACGACTTCAACTCTGTAACGATTTTTCGTCATAATTTTTGATAAAAATTAATATACCAGAATTTTGGAGTTATCTATTATTTATATTCCGAAAAGTATAATGTTATTTATACCCAAATGATCGTTGGACTGTAAGTAATCATCCAGTATAACAGACTTGAAGCTTTTGAGCAGCATGTAACATTCTCGAGATGAAAAAGGATGTCTTTAATAAGATTTGAAAAAATGTTGTAAACTCCGTTCCTAATTCTTACACCAAACTATTTAACGAGTAAGAAAAACAATGTCATATTTGGATTCACCTTGTAGGCATCATGCGATTTTGTTTCGGAAAAAAATTCTGACAAAGCGTTTCTGAAAGAAAACGAAAAAAGTAACCAAATTTAAACTCCGTAACCACAATTGTTTGCATCAGATTTCATTCAAATAAACGCAGATAAATGTTTAAAATATTTTAAAATAACCATAAACAGAGGTGATTCAACTAATATTTATGTGTCAAAAGACGATTCAACTAATAATTTTGCGTCAAATCAAAAAAAGTTATCAGTTTTTTACCCTAAGCTAATGTTATGTTTTTAATATATTATTTTGTAACTGCGCAACCGATGTTTGGATTTTAAAAAATTTTATATTTTGAAAAATAAAATTTTTTTTCGCGGAATGAATTGTATTTCTATGCGCGAAACCGCCAATTTGATCAACACAAATTATATATCATTGGAAAGCAAGTTGAAAACCCAAAACCGAAAAACTAAAAAATTTAAGAAAATTCGTACGCAATTTTTTTTGTTATGTCTTTTGCTTGCAGAAATGTAAACTCCGTTACAACAAAAAAAATTAAAATTGTGCAAAAAAAGTTATTGCGACAACTTGTAGAAGAGATTTTTTGCAATTAGGTTTATAATGACTAAACTTACTGATTCCATTAAGAAAAAGCCGAAATATTAACACTTTTTGCTTCTCACAAATTTGGCCCAAAAATTTATCACATTTTTTGATTTCACACTTATATAACTTATGTAATTAAAAAACCTAAACATGGTACTGCAACATTTTGCTTTAATAACAGCAACATTAGTTTCATAATAAATTGTGTACTCTCAGAACATGCAAATTTTGTATATTAAAATCACTGTTACCAACTTTTTTCCTAAAAATATCGCTAAATCAAACTAAATCACTAGAAAATAGCTAAATTATAAAAAACTTAAAAAATTTAGCGATAAATCGCTAAATTTCACGAACTTTTCGGGTTCTGTTGAAAAATTTCCCAAAAATAGCTATATTTTTCAAACTTTTTAAAACTTTCTAAAATAATTGTCGATACATCGCTAAATTTTTCCAACTTTTAAGTATTCCATAAAAATTTAGCGATAAATCGCTTAATAATAATGATTTAAAAATACTGTCAAGGAAATAAATTGTAAAAAAGAGCTAAGAAAACACCAAGACTGTCTTTAAAAAAAAATCGCTAGTTTTCCCGATAATAGCTAAATCATATTTTATCCCGCTAAACGAGTTGAAATATCGCTAGATTTGACGAGAAAATAGCTAAAATGGCAACAGTGATTAAAATAAAAAAAAAATATAAAAGATTTCTGCAACATGTTGCCAGCATCATTTTTATTTAATCTAAAATATATTGTTAACAAATATTTTATATCTATAACTAGTTTTTATCGTCAAAGTTCGGAAAACCTTCATTCAATTTGAAAAAAAAAAAAAATGTATCTTAACATGTTTGCTTATAAAAAGTTTATTAAACAAATGATTTATCATGGAAATTGGTGGAAACGCAATCACAGTCGGTTAGTAACACTATGCGACAGTCAAAATCGGGATGGGATGAAACCAACGGGAAATGTTATATCGGTCAAAAACAAGTTATACGTGTCCCGGCGTTTCGCTGGGTCACCCCTAGGAATCGAGATATATCTTTTTTTTGACATAACTCGAGAAACACTAGTCCGATTTTGCTCAAACAATTTTAAAAAAATTAAAAATTACAATTCCTTTAATCTGTTTATATAACGTTTTTCTATATACTCAACAGTTTTGCCGGTAAAAATAAATGTTTGTTACCGCTACCATAAAAATCAATAACCTTTTGTTTATTACTTTTTTTTAAGATTTTAGGCAAAAAATATTTTTTTCTTCATACATTTATTTTTACCGGCAAAACTGTTGAGTATATAGAAAAACGTTATATGAACAGATTAAAGGAATTGTAATTTTTAATTTTTTTAAATTTGTTTGAGCAAAATCGGACTAGTGGTTCTCGAGTTATGTCAAAAAAAAGACCACCAAAGGTCAAATCGATATATCTAGATTCCTAGGGTTGACCCAGCGAAACGCCGGGACACGTATAACTTCTTTTTTACCGATATAACTTTCCCCGGTAGTTTGAACTCTTCCCGATCACTGACCCCTACGATTTGTCTCACAGTGTAATTAATACTTATTTATAAATTATGTAATTAAAAAAACGAAATATGTTGCTGCAAAATGTTGGTTATATAATAGTTACATTAGTTTCATAATAAATTGTGAATTTTGTAAATGTTTTCACGTAAATGAAAAAAAAAATTCGGCAACATGTTGCTGGCATGATTTTTATTTAACCGAAACATGTCCCTCACAAAACAGCAACATATTTTATACCTATAACTAATTTTCATCGTCAAAGCTCGAAAAACTTTCATTAGAAAAAAATGTCTCTGCAACATGTGTGATAACATAATTATTATTCAACAAATGACAGTGGAAAAGTAATCAGTAATTAGGTATTTTGTAATGATTGCTACCAAAAGTACAATTATTATGTACTGGTACTTCAGAAATATAAGTTAAAGTATTTCCAATCTATTTGGTACTTGGAACTCAGTATATTTATATTCAATTTCTTTTTAAGTATTAAAGTACTTTTCAAATATCTCGGTACACAACAATTAATTGATACTTAAAAGTACTTAACATACACAACTTTCGCTAATACCAAGTTAAAAGGTTCTTGAATGAACATAATATCGGATTTTGAGTCGATCGATTTAGAATTTTCCGTTCGAATTTTATATTAATTTTTAGGTGATTAAAATTTATGACTATAAATCCATGATTAATTGTACCAATCGACCCAGCATTAAATTTTCTACCCTTAATGAAAATTCTAAAACGTAATTTACCATTCTCTCATTGAAATTTTGTGTTAGTGTGAATTCATTGATTCTAATCTCGGAATTAAATTTTGAAAATCTAAGAAAAACTTGAAAAACAAGATTACAAAATTTAGGCAACAAAATTGTAATCAAAATTGTGGGCGCTGTGTTGTAATGGTTAGCGCGTTCGATCCCCAGCGACAGCAGCATCATTTAAAAAAAATATTATGTATGATTTTTCTATCCCTCATACATATTGCGGAATCCACCTTCGGTGTTCCCATAGCACTTAACCCCACCAAAGTAATATAATGAAACAGGGCTATGAACTAAGTGGCTTCAACAAAGTTCGCCAACTCTTCATCAGAAGGCGTGCAACAACTATTCTAAAATTCAACATCTCGCGCAATTGCAGTGTTGCCATATTTGAAGCCCTTCATCTTTCACCACGTTTCATATCTTCTCTATCGCCTTTCCAAAGAAAGCAACACGTTAATTAATAGGAAGAATTTCCTGAGCATTGCTTCTCCATTCCATTGTATTTCGTTCCACCTGTCTCAATTAGACTGGTTCCATGTTCCATTCTACATCTATTTCCAATTTAGTCTTCCAAATCCACTCGTTTCCCGTTACGTTTCATTTCGCTTCCATTGTCTAGTGTTTCAATACCAATCAGTCCCCATTCCATTCCATTTGTTTCCACTTGTCTAGTGTTTCCATTCCACTCGTTCCTCATTCCATTACGTCTCCCGTTCCATTCCATTCTGTTTCTCGTTCCATACCATTTCGTTTTCATTGTCATTCACCATTCCATTCCACTCATTCACCATTCCATTCCATTTCGTTCCACTTGTATAGTGTTGCACATGCACTCGCTTCCTGTTCCATTCCAGTTCGTTTCCCAATTTAAGTGCTCCAATTACACTCGTTCTTTAAATTTCAGGTTTCTAGTCATATAAGTGTGGGCAGGACCTTAAGTAAAAGATTTTTCCAATTTCGAACCCTCATTTTCAAAATGTTCCTGTCAAAAATTCCAAAAATTATCTTATGGGTGAGTTAGCCCATACTCCAAGGAACATATTTTGCAAATTTGAGGTTTCTATCCAAAAGGGTTTGGGCAGCACGTCAAGGGGGGGGGGGGGTTGACATTCCAAGGTTAGCCCCTCCCCGTAGGAATTTCTAAAACTCTCGTGTTAGCAGACGTCCACGCTGTATGATGAATCTGTATACCAAATTTCAGCTTCCTAGTTTCAGTGGTTTGGGCAACCCGTCAAGGGGGAGATTTTTCCCAAATTTTAACTTCTCAGCTGCATCGGTTTGGGCAGGTCGTTAGGGGGAATTTTCCCTCCTTTGAATCGAATGCTTACCACATTCCTGTCACGGTGAAAACACTACTGTGACTGGTGGAAAGACCACCGGTCTGAAAGCACCTGTACTGTGATATTTTCTTTGTTGAACTTTGTTTTTATATTTATAGGCGACCGGATAGGTACTTTCAGATAGGTTCTATTTTGTCATGGCATAGGTCCTCTCATACCGGTTCTGTTTTGACCGGTCACGAGACAGATCACAGTATAGGTTCTTTGGAAACGGTGCTGTTTCCACCAGTCACGGGAGAGGTGCTCACATTATAACTGGCTCCTGGTTTTCTACAAGGTAGAGATTCCTTGTAAATTTATATTTTAGACTCCCAAACGCAAAGCCTTTCTGAAAAGTATATTTACGCAATTTCTTCGCCTTATTTCCTACACTTCATAACAAAAATGCAAAAGTTTTATTTAGTGCGAACATAAAAGTATTTCCTATTTCCGAGCACTTTTGATAAGAGTTGAAATTATCCACCTCCCTACACCATGACCTGGTATTCGTGCCATAGTGTTAATTGAAAAATATCATAATTTCATTAGATTTTGAATTTAGTGCTTTTTAAGTGGTCTTGCGGCACTTTTTACTTCTAAAATGTTGGCATCACTGCCTGAAGTATCTTCTTTAATAGTTTTTTTCCCCCAAGTATCATCGAGATACTTAACTTCTCCCTGACAGTCCGGGCAAGGAGAAGTTCTTTGTCAATTTTCGTAGGAATCGTGGATTTTAACACTGTCTTGATTTCGGTTGGCTGCGTTGAACGAAAAAAAACAACAATGTTGCTTTAACATGTTGCTTAGCAAATATTTTTTTATAAATTTATTTTTATAAATTCACCATATATTGGGGAAAATCAGTCTGTAAAATGTAAAAAGGGTACTGCAACATGTTGCTACGAAATACTGTTTAGAAAATAAACGGTCAAATGTCAAAGTTGGAACAAATTATTATGCAATAAGAAACAAAAAAACGTTGAAAACATATACAACATGTTGCTAGCAACATTATTTAATAAATTTTTTGTCGACGTATTCCAAGAAACGCAATTAAAAAGTCCACATTGTGATGCTGGAACATGTTGATTGCAACATATTTTTGATAATATTCTGGGCATCATGTTGCTAATAATAAAAAAAAAAAATTGTTGCTATCAACATGAACTATTATTTTGCTTTTATAGTGTTATTTTTTACTAAAATTTAATGGTTTTTTTAATTTTAGTTTAACTATTTGTTAGTTAAAATACTGAATATTTATGAAACGTGTTGAAATATTACTTAAAAGTATGAAAAAAAAGTGAATGAAAAGTGTTATATTTTACCAACATGTTTTCATTTGCTTTGCCCTATTTCACCAAAGGCCTTGCAACTCTCTCAATATTTTTTATTTGAAAAAATATTAGGCGGCTTGGAACAGGAACGAACTCCGACTGGTTAATCAGGGATGGAAAAGACTCACTTAATCGGGCTCTTATACCAAAAAATGTTCGATCGCGCTTACATATTTAAAAATATAAGTAACTAAAAAATAGCTTTCTCTTTGGCTCCTTAAAAAACATAAAAATTAAATATTTAGATATTAGCAAATATTAGCACAAATTGCGAAAAAAAAACATTTGCAAAAAGCGAAATTTTTGCAACAATATATTCGCTTGCAGAATGTCGATCGCTGATTACCTCTTTTAATTCATTTTCTGTACCATAAAGCCTTTTTCGAATTCCGCCGTTATTTTGCAATTTTTAAGTGCGGTTTTTTTAAATATATAACCTAGGGATTAAACTTTTGTACCACAAAGCCTTTTTTCAAATTCCGCTATTATTTTGCAATTCTTCACGTGCGTTTTTTTTAATTTATAATCTAGGGGCTATAATACACATTTCAGACAACAAAGTTTGGTGGCTAGTTGCAAAAAAAATCGCGAAAAATAAAATTTGCAAAAAGGAAACATTTTGCATCAATATATTTGTTTGTAGAATCTAAATCGCTGACTACGTTTCCTAATTAATTTTTTGTACCACAAAGTCTTTTTTCGCGTTCCGCTTTTATTTTGCAATTTTTTAAGTACGTTTCCTTTTAATTTATAATCTAGGGACTATAATACACATTTCATGCAACAAAGTTTGGTGGCTAGTTGCAAAAAATATCGCGAAAAATAAAATTTCCAAAAAGGATAAATTTTTTTATCAATATATTTGTTTGCAGAATGTAAATCGCTGATTAAGTTTTTTAATTAATTTTTTGTACCATAAAGCCTTTTTTCGCTTTCCGCGATTATTTTGCAATTTTTTAAGTGTGATTTTTTTAAATTTATAATCTAGGGTCTATAGTAACAAATCTTATACACAAAAGTTTGGTGCTTAGTTTGCAAAAAAAAAAAAAAAAAAATAAATCGCTAAAAAAATATTTGCAAAAAGGAAAATTTTTGCGTCAGTGTATTCATTTGCAGATTGTTAATCGCTGATTGAGTTTTTTTAATTATTTTTTTCTACCACAAAGACTTTTTTTCGCGTTCCTCTATTATTTTGCAATTTTTTAAGTGCGGTTTTTTAAATTTATAATCTACGGAGTATAATGCCCATTTCATAAAACAAAGTTTGGTGGTTAGTTGCAAAAAAAGAAAATTTTGGCATCGTTTGCAGAATGTAAATTTTTTGACTAATTTTTTGAACCCCAAAGCCTTTTTTCGCATTCCGATATTATTTTGCAATTTTTCACGTATGGCTTTTTAAAATTCATAATCTAGGGCTATAATACTGTTGGAATAGTATAATTACATAGTATAGTTCTATTCTTGATTTTTATAACTAAATTATTATTTTCCATCCCTGGTTACAATCGATGTTTTGAGTCATACAAAGAGCGCACATAATGACCCTGCAAACATTTAAAAGATACCTTCCATAAAGATATTGAAGCGATATCTTCTATTTGTCATTTGAATGAAAATAATTAAGTAGTATTTACTTTGAAATTGTCTTCCTTTTATCACTTAGAAGATAATTCGGCGAAATTTGGAAATAAAGAATTCAAAAATTTTATCTTTTTTCATAACTTTTTGTGACAATATTGCGGCAATATCACCTTTGTATCATTTGGAAGATAAAGCAAATTTGTTTGAAATCTTTTATCAATTTGGAAAAAATTAAAACTAAATTTGTACAAAAACAATCAAAAGATATATAGGAAATAAACTCGTGAAAAGTTGAGATTTATTGCGCGGAAAAAATCGGCTAAGATGAAATCAAGATAATTTATAAGTTGGTCAATGGATTATGTGGGTTATTTTGTAAAACGCAACGCCTTGCGTTGCGTTGATTTATCTGTAAATTGTTATTGTTACAAAAACAATTCGTATGGAAAACAACGCAACGCAAAGAGTTGCGTATTAGAAAATAACCCCCTATGTATGCAGATATTGTTTTCAGGCTTAAATGTAATATTGAAAAAATTAAATTGTTTTTTTATTGTACTGGGAGTTTATCTAGCTATATCCCTTTTATCTTCCATATGAATTATTGCTTTCATATTGCCTGGAAGTATTGTTTTAGTGTAACAGTTGTTTCCGACGGAGGAAACTTCCGGAATACGAAATTGATATTGCCGGCAATAAATGTTTTCTTCCTGGCGATATGTTCGGAGAATATTCTTCGTGTTGCCATGTTTGCTGGGTGATATTGGTTTGAGTATGTTCCTGTTCCAAGGCACATAATAGAACAAATGCTTTCTCAGTGATAGAGAGTCCCCCAATCTCTTTATTATGTATACTCTTTGATTTCACGAACAAGTAAAAAGAGGACAGACTTACACATTTTTAATCGACATGTAGTGTAAATAATTTATAAAAGAAATATGTTTTTTGCTACTTCTTCTTTGTTTACATAACTTTTACCGAACTTACAAACATGTTGCAGCAAACATTTATTACGTTTTTGGAAACTTTGATATTTAACAATTTATTTTCAAAATAAAAATGAATCAACATGTTGCAACAACTTTTTAAATGAAAATTATGGTAGAAAATTTTATATTTTTGATAATAAAACCTTTTAATATCATAAATTAAAGTGGAAAATATTTTTTTTTAATTTTTCTTATAAATCGTATTATAGTGTATGTCACTTTTGGGGCCTAGATCCAATAAAAGGGTTAAGTTTTAAAATTAAACCTAAGAAAATATTTGTATGATAATGATTATAATAACAATGATGATGATGATCATATTTTTAATGCCTTTTTTTACTATGGTCGCTTTACAATGTTGTTGATGTTGTTGTTGTATTTTGTGGTAAACATTACAATAATCACAAAAACTACAGCATGCTTTGAAGAAAAATAAAAAGCAGATGAGTGCATTGAACTGTCGTTTCGTATGAATGGAGGCTTTTAATATTGTAGATTTAGTTTTTATTTTAGTGTACTACTACAGAGGTGTTTATGATGAGGATGATGATATTCGAAACCCCAGTCAAAGCTGAAATTAAATAATAATATTGTTTGTTATAGTGGCCAAACTCTTGTGGCGGCAAAGCTTCAACATTAGCAACATAATGATGCTCCACTCACAGTCAGTACGAGTATCATCATCATCATCATCGTCATCATCAACATGATGCTGTTTAGTTATGCTGTATTGACTTAATTTCGTAAATTATCATTTAGTTACGGTTTTTTGGTCTAAAGTAAATAAACTTTATTTCTTAGTTTCGTCTGTCTGCATGTTGTGAGTCTAACATTTCTTTGTTTACTTCATTAAAATAAATTATATTTGAACTTGGATTAGTAATAACACAAATAAATACAACATAATAGAAAAATATACTCGTATTTAAAAAATACAAAAATTACAACATCATGTAATAAATATTAAATAACAGATAAGACTTATCCATACACGTAATACACTCATTTATACATAATTAAGTTAATAATTACGAAATAAGAGGATTAAGATTACAGGTATGTAACAAGAAAACTACAATTTATAACTTGTTTGGAGAAAATTTAAAATGAAAACAAATTAATGGATATTTCTTAATTAGTATACAATTTTAAATAGAACAATTAATCATTTAGTCAGACATCTAGATATAACAAATTAATAGTTTATTATATTTAAAAGTTCATTAACAATATGTTGAAATTATTACGATTTAAAGCAAACATATTTGTAAATTGTATTAAACATGTTTTATTTGCTCAAAAAAAGTGCCTTTGGACACACTGTGCAGCGCCCTACTTCGATGTTCCCATATCACTTAACTCCACCACAGTAAAATAACATAACAGGACTATGAACTAAAAAAGCTTCAACAAAGTTGGCCAACTCTCCATTAGATGCCGCGAAACAACTACTCTAAAGCTGCCTACACACTAGGGAACATGGTTGAGGGAACAAAAAATATCAAAAAATTTTGTAAACACGAAATGCACGCTCTCAACACGCACACACACACAAAAGCACTCACACATTCACAAAAAATGCTCTCTTTTTTTCAGTATGTTCCCTAGTGTGTAGGCAGCTTAAGATTTAACATCTCGCGCAATTACAGTGTTGCCATATTTTAAGCCATACATCTTTCCCTTTATCCCTTTCCTATCTCCTTTCCTTTCTGTTGCTTCTCTTTGAACTGAAAAAATTCTTTTATGATTTCGATTATAAGTTATCAGTTGTGTTATCGAAAACTGTCCGCAAGATGGGCGAAGCGTTTGTTCACAATTGACAATTGTGTAGTCCCCCATATTCTTAGGATTTAGCCCTCACTTACTATTTTCCATTTCCAAACCAAATAGAAATGACTCGGCGAAAAAAAAGAAAAGCTGCATCTATGAAAAAAGTCTATTTTAAGGAACTTGAGCAATTTTATTATTCGGACGAAATGTAAAAATTGTATAAACGTTAGATGAAGTGTGTAGAGCTAGAAGGAGATAATGCTGGGAATTAAATTTTTTGTTTTTCTAAAAAAGATAGTGGTTAGTTTGTGTGTCAGTTGATAGTTAATTGTTAATTTGTCTCTATATGAAAAAATATTTGGGTATGTCATGACTGGGACTCGAACCGGCAACCCTATACACAGGCTATGACTCGTAGTATCACCACTTAATGAGATACACCACGGTCGGCACAGCGATAAGTGTGGCTAATGAAGTTTTGTCAATCATAGCCTACACAATGTATGTTTTTAATCAGAAGAACCAGAATTATTTAATACATGAGTAGTTTATTTTTTAGTTAGAATGTTTCCTCTCTTAAATATATTCCTAAGTCTGATTTGTAAATTAATGTGTTTATAATTTTTAGAGAAAAAGGTTTATTCTTCTTCTTAACTTCAAACATACTAAATTAAAATTGATAAAACTCATATTAATTACGATATTAATTGCAGCTGTCCAAATGACGTTAAAACAACACTGTACTAAAAAACATTATGAAATTTGCCCTGTGGTAACCCGTCTCCAATATATACGCAAACTCTTGAACATAAAAACTACACGTCAGTATGGCAACATTTGCGAAAAAGGAAACACGGAGGAGAGTAGAAGATAAACAGAAATCTAAAAATAGCATATTTTGTATGTGGCTGTATTTGATCACTTTAGAATAAAAAATAATAACAGAAAGCTGAATAGGAAAGAACAATATGAATTAGTTACACTGCATTCAAGGCCTTACTTGGGTGAGATGGCTAAGCTATCGCACATTTGTATAGTTACGTTTGTAATGTAGGAATAGGCACAGGTTCGATTCCTACAGCCGGCGGGTTGTTGAAATAATAATACAATTTAATGGAAAATCACTGATGAAGCCTGTCCCTGGAAAAAGCCAGAAACTTGATCTAGTCTGATTTGAAAATTAGTGTGTTTATAATTTTTAGAGAAAAAGGTTTAATCTTCTTCTTAACCTCAAACTTACTATATTCTTACGTAGTTTTGTGTTGTAAAGAGACATGCTGAAACATGTTTCAGTAACATTTAAAAAATTTTTTTATAGGCAGAGCTTGATTTTTGAATCAATTCGCATAAAATTTTTATTAATTTTATGAATCAGTGAATAATTTATAATACTCGTAATATTAAATCAATGATATGATATTGATGAGATAATAATTTAGTCTAATTTATATTGATACAATTTTGATTCGATTGAATAATTTGTTTTAAGAGATAATTCGCGTAGTATAAATCAAATCAGAGCTTTGAAGAATTGATTCAAAAACAATTATTTTTAAAGATGATTAAAGAAAGCTGTTTTATAAATTGGCGAATCAAAAAAATCTATAGATATTTCTTACGAATTATTTTTATATTTGGTGATTCGATAATTGATGTCAATTTTTTAATTCGTTTGTGGGACTCTATTTCAATATAAAGCGTTGTTTTATTAGGAGAAAATTTAATTTTGAATGTAGAATTATTAGCCGCTTTTTCTAATCACTTGGATTTAATAAATCCAAAAAGTAGTTCTAAAAGTGCTCAACAGCTGGAGTTAGATTCTCCCTATTTTAAAAAGAATTTTCTGTCCGACACTTCTTTCACCCCAATTTTTAACACCGAATTCGATGATGAAGGATTTTACTTTAACTTTTAAGTTTTAATTATATTTTATATAAAACAGCGATAGACAGTCTGCCTTTTCAGTTTTATCACTTCAATTTATATTTTTACACAATTGAAAAATTCCATTGCAATATTTAATATTCACTAATTGGATTTAATTAAGGGGGGACATTACATTCGCGGCAGAGAAAAAAGAGCTTTTTTTTTAAAAAATTCATAACTCAGTCAAAAACAAACATTTTTCCATAATTGAATTGAACAAATTACAAGAAAAAAAATTCAAAAAAATATATTTTTCACTCCAACATGGTTTTATAGAGCTCCAAACTGGCGGCAGAGAAAAAAAAAACGTGGTTGCAGCGCTGGGAGTCGCAAAAAATGTCCGATCTGGAAAAAAATGACTTTTTTAAATCTTAACAAAATTCGTTATCGTATGACACGAGCTTTTTTTTAAAGTGTGTTTTTTCGAAAAAAATATTGACTTTAAAAATTCATAAAAAATTTAAAAAAATTTAAAAAAAGTTCGTGTCATACGATAGCGAATCAAGTTTAAAAAATTACAAAAAAAAAAAAATTTTCGTCAAAAAATGAACCCGCTAGTGCCGCAACCAGTACCAAAAACATGGTTTCGAGATAAACGGGTTCAAAGTTTGTGAACAAAGAAAAAAAAGGTTATCTTCAATCTGCCATGCCTGCTTCGTACTGTATGCCTTCGTTATCTTGTGTTGTGCTGTTTCTTATAGTTTTTTGCAATCGTTTAGCAATTCGGAAATTCAAAAATACAAAAAAAACTCCCCTTCAAGTAGGTACGAAATAACAACCACCAAAAGTCAGGTAGCAAGTAAAACAAGTATATACCAGCTGCCGTACGTAGGTAGCGCGAAATTTAAAAAAGGGGTCTCACTAATCCGGCTGTAACTTTTGAACGCGTAGGAATTTTTCCATGAAATTTTTTTTCTTAGAATCTTAAGAATATTTACTAAAATACAAAATTATAAAAAAAGTCGCTTTCAAAAAACGGCCAATGTCATGTCCCCCCTTAAATTACTTACAGTAGAGTGAAAAATTGCCATTTCTATTTCAGCTATGTCTCCATGTTCAAGATGGAAAATATGCATTTGGTGAGGTGTATTTTTTTTTATAGACATATTTCATAAAAATATTTAATAAAAACCTTTTATTTGTTAGTTTTTCAATTTTTTTGTTTCTGTTTTAATTTTCATTCGTATTCTTTTCTGACAATAAATTAATAGGCTTTTACTTATGTTTAAATTATTTGTTAAAGGTCTGAATCAAATGAATAATTTTTAAGTTGAAATTAAATTAATCAATTCGTTTAATTCTATGAAAAGAATCAACAAAAATCAAATTGATTCTTTGAATAAGATTTTAATCAATTAAAATGAGTTGTTTATGCAGGGCAAGCGCTGCTCTAAGCAACATTGTAGTCGCGCTTGTGCTGTTTGTCCCCGCCGTCTTGTAACGAACTCATCTGGCAGCACTGTTGGTTAGTGTGGTGAGTTCATTGCATTCGGCAATTATGTTAGTTTTTTCTTGTTCTTACGCACACCAAACAACCAGCTACCAAGAGGAAAACAGTGAATTGAAGAAAAAGAAATTAATTTAAAATTTAATTAATTTAATTTTTTTAATTTTCCTAACCAATCCGATTAATAGTTTAAATCCTCATAAGATACACTCAGATAAAAAAGTTAGTAAAACATTTTGTAAATAGTTTCCAATCGCACTTTACTATTTTTATACTGATTTTTAGTACATTTTTGTTTAGTAATCACTTTTGCTATTCTCTTATTACAAATTACGGATTTTTGTTTACTAATTTTCGCTGCTGATTTCAGTAAAACATTTTACTAATTTTTCAAAACCGAGTGCTAAATTTAGCAGAAAAATATACAAATTTAAAAAATTTTATTTAGAAGAATACGTTGATTTTTTACAATTCTTGTTTAGTTTATATTTGTTACTACTATTGATATGTTCTTAGTTTGGAAATAACACTCAGAAAATTTTATTGTATCTCTAATGCATGAAAAGTTAATAACTGGAGAACCGTTTGCAATTTTAACTCCAAATTTTAAGTATGATGAAGTAATTATACGCTTGTTACAATTGCAAAGAATTTTTTTTTGCCACAAATGTTATTTTTGTTCGGTTTATGATCAAATATGACAAATTCAAAATAGAATTCACAATTTATTTTACAAGAAATAGAGAAAAAACTTATGAAAAAAACTTTCCTAGTACCAATGGTTGACAGTTAATGCATTTTCAAGTGCTACCAAGCACTATCATCAGATTGTCTTTATGGGGTTCTCTTTAGGTTATAATATAGATTTTAGTTTTTATATTTATCTAAAATTCATAGTGAAAAAGATTACGAGAAATAAACTCGAACATTTTTAATTAATTGTTTTTATTGCAACGAAAATCACATGTTTTTTTACAATGATATTATTTTTCTCTATGTTATTGTTGCTGCTATAACTTAAGTTCTCTTAGTAGTAGAGCAAAGTGTTTGTATATTGCGTTTTAATATTCAAGCTTTTAATTATATTTCGTTTTAATCACTATACGAGTTAATAGAATTAAAAGGAACTTTAGTTATAGCAGCAACAATAACATAGAGAAAAATAAAAGCTTTGTAAAAAACATATGGTTTTCGTTGTAATAAAAATAACTAAGTAAAAATGTTTGATTTTATTTCTCGTAACATTTTTCACTTTGCAGTTAATACAAAAACTAAAATCTACTTACATTATAACATAGAGAGAACCCCATAAAGACAATCTGATGATAGTGCTTGGTAGCACTTGAAAATGCATTAATTATCAACCACTGGTTCTGGGAAAGTTCACTTTTTTGGATCACTTTTAGAGCAATTATGCTTTAGAAGGAATTCTTAAGCGAATTGCTTCTAAAAATCCTCTAAAAATGTGTCAACCGATTCCTTGGAAGCAATGAAATAACAATGTATGTTGTTAGTACATGACAAGCTTCGAAAATTTAAAGTAATTTCGGGTAACAAAAAACTACCCAGTCAGAAATCGCCAGTGGTACAAAAATCAAGCACTGGCATACCACTGGGTAACCACGGTATTAAAAATAAATGACTGGCAGAACACTCATTTGGGACACTTTGCCAGCGTTTGCAAAAAGCGTTTTACCAGTATTTGTTTTACAAAAATTTCGGTGGTTTATAAAAAATACCACTGGCAAAGAATTGGCTTAGGGTCATATGCCAAGGTTTGCAACCAGTGGTTAGCCAGTGCTACTTAGCAAATGCTACCAGGCGTACAAAAATCAATTCACTGGTAGACCAATGATTTTATAAAAATGCTGACGCTTCGTTAAAAAATGTTTGTAGTTACTAAAAATTGTTTGCCAGTACTAGCATTTTGGCACAGCCAGTAGTTGTCCAGCTATTATCACTCATTTATGTGTTTAGCCATTAAATATTATATGTCTCGTTAGCTCAGTGGGTAGAGCAATCGTCTGCCAATCTGACGGCCTGGGTTCAAATCACGGCAGGGCCAAAAAAAAATACATATGAACTTTTTTTAAATTTTATATCGGAAAATATATTTCCAGAGCACCTATTTATTGGTTTTGCCAGCGTTTTGCCAACGTTTACAAATTTTGTTCCTCCAGTGCTTTTACGGCGCTTTTTGAACAGCCGGTCCTTTTGTCTAATGATGTTATCATTTTGGGAATGGGAAAGCACTTTTTGCCAGTACTTGTACGACCTGTTAAAGTGCTTTGCCACCGCTTTCCCGTTTGTATTTTTCTGACTGGGTATATTTGTTACAAGATTTTACAAAACACATGAGGTTGATTTTTGAAATATTTAACA
This sequence comes from Leucophora obtusa, assembly GCA_949987735.1. Classification (NCBI taxonomy): domain Eukaryota; kingdom Metazoa; phylum Arthropoda; class Insecta; order Diptera; family Anthomyiidae; genus Leucophora; species Leucophora obtusa. Next base: position 323,814,990 of record OX465295.1, on the reverse strand, counting down.
ACAATACTCATTTTAATTGTGTAGATTCTAAAAACTCTATAATAAAACTTAAATTATATTAAAAAAACCATATTTTTTTGAAAAAAAAACCAAAAATCTTATTCCATTTATAACAATAATCCACAACCACCATCTCTACAACACGTTTTTCATTAACAAAACGTCTGGCTAATATAATGAAATACAGAAAAAAAAAATCGAATTTCATAAATTTAAAATAAAAAAAAAAATTAGAAGAATAGAATAATGATGGTAAAGACTTTTGAGTGACTTCTATTGTTCACAGAAGTATACAGAAAATAAATAAAATAAATGTTCTGAATAAGAGAAACCAACTAATCTGTCATATAATGGTATGGCTTTCAAATAAGTATTGAAAAGAAAACAAATAAAAACTAAAATACTTAAAAAAACACAAACTAAAAAAGAAAAATAATGAAAAGTAGAGAAATTTTCTTTATAATTTTAATAAAAAGAAAGACAAATATTACTACAAATATAAAACTTTTCAAAGAAAATAATTTGAAAGTTCTATAGAAAACAAAACAAAGAAATACAGATTTTTAAAAAACATTTCTATAATTTTTTAAAACTATTTTTTTAGATCAAAAATTGCAATGAAGTTCATGCTATTTTTGTTAAAAATGGAAATTTGTCAATAATAGTTAATTAAGTTATTTTTTTTTCAAATAATAAAATTTCTTAATATTCATTGATTTTTTTTTATTGTTATTAATAATTTTAGTGAAATGTTGTTGTTATTTTCAACTGTTGTGTGCAACTATTTCTATGTTGCTTGTCAAACTTTTAACCTCAATTGGTTGTTTAACAAACAATTCATTAATAGCAGTTGCTCACAATACAAATTCTTAGTTATATCGTTGCTAATGTTGATGTTGATAGACAATGATGTTGATGATGATTATGGTATGCTGCTGCTGGTGGTGGTGTTGATTGGTGTTCTCAATTATCAAACAATTATTGTAGATATATTATTGTTTTCTTTAACAGCGGAATTTTTATAAATTGCTGTTATTTTCTTATTTTGTTTATTACAAGTGTCAATTAAAAATGAAAAAAAAGATGTACTTTTAATTTGATATTTTTTCAAGAAATATTATCAAGAACAACAGTTATTTTTATAACCTTCACATATGTATGTGACAAACTGATATACAGCCTGTATTATCAGTTTGTCATCCCCTTTGTAACCTATTGAAATACATATAGAATTAACAGTAGGTACACTCCGATAAAAAAGTTAGTAAAAAAATTTGTAAACAATTTCCAATCGCACTTTACTATCTTTATACAGATTTTTAGTACAATTTTTTAGTAATCATTTTTGCTATTCTCTTATTACAAATTACGGATTTTTTGCTAATTCACGCTGCTGATTTCAGCAAAATATTTTACTAATTTTTCAAAACCGAGTGCTAAATTTAACAGAAAAATATAGTAATTTATAATTTTTTTTGGATTTTTTACAATTCTTGTTTAGTTTATATTTATTACTATATATTAGATATATTCTTAGTTTGGAAATAACACTCAGCAAATTTTATTGTATCTCCAATGCATAAAAAGGTAATAACTGGAGAACCGTGTGCAATTTTGGCTCCAAATTTCAAGTACACTAATAGAAAAAAGTTAGTACAAAAGTCTGTTAAACGCGTTCTGATTAAATTGAACTAATTTTTCTGTTATTTTTTTTAAAAAAGTCTGTACAAATAGGTCAAAATTCTGCTAAAATAACAGGAAATAGTACATGTATTTGCGCCAGCACAATTTTGACCTATTTGTACGGACTTTTTTTATGAGTGTACGATGAAGTAATTATACGCTTATTACAATCAAAAGAAAAAAAAGTTTTTATTAATTCTTTTTTTTTTAGATTTTACAGTTTTTTTTATTTTTTAGTACACTTTTTTGCTAATTTCAGCAGATTGATTTTAAATTACAGTTTACAACAATTTACTGAAATTTAGTATCTGCAACTAGAGCTTTAAAGAATTAATTCCTTTTTGGAATGAATTCCCAAAAATTTAATTCAATTCTTTAATTCAAGGAATCAATTCATCAATATGACATAAGCAGGAATTAATTCCTGTGAATGAATTCAAAGAATTCAAATTTATAGAATGAATTCCCTGACCAAAGCGTAAAGAATTGAAATTAAATAATTCATTCACTAAAGAATTTAGTCAACACTATTTAATTCAATTTGAAGTCAAGGAATTCATTCAATTCTAGTTAATTCAACTTTTGGCTAAGGAATTCATTCAACTGTGCACTTAATTCAACTTTTGATCAAGGAATTCATTCAATTCTAGTTAATTCAACTTTTGGTCAAGGAATTCATTCAATTCTAGTTAAATAAAACTTTTGGTCAAGGTATTCATTCAAGTTCAACTTTTGGTCAAGGAATTCATTCAATTGTAGTTAATTCAACTTTTAGTCAAGGAATTCATTCAGTTCTAGTTAATTCAACTTTTAGTCAAGGAATTAAATTTATTTCGTTTAATTCCCTAAGGAATTTAATTTTTTTGTTTAATTCCCTGAATTAAGTTTCAATTCCTAGGTAATTAAACGAAATAAATTTAATTCCTTGACTAAAAGTTGAATTAACTAGAATTGAATGAATTCCTTGACTAAAAGTTGAATTAACTAGAACTGAATGAATTCCTTGACCAAAAGTTGAACTTGAATGAATTCCTTGACCAAAAGTTGATTTAACTAGAATTGAATGCATTCCTTGACCAAAAGTTGAATTAACTAGAATTGAATGAATTCCTTGATCAAAAGTTGAATTAACTAGAATTGAATGAATTCCTTGATCAAAAGTTGAATTAAGTGCACAGTTGAAAGAATTCCTTTACCAAAAGTTGAATTAACTAGAATTGAATGAATTCCTTGTTGAATGAATTCATAAAATTTTATGAAGGCATTAGAAAAAAATGAATGAATTCCTTTAATATAAATCGAATGAAAAAAAAGGAATTCATTCAATTCCTTAAGTTTGGTCAGGGAATTTATTCCCAAAATATAAATTCAGTTCAAAAAAAGGGAATTAGGGAATTAATTCTTCGAAGCTCTGGCTGCAACTAATTATTTATACTAATTTCATTTTACTAAAATGATTGATATTTAGTAAGTTTTTTAACTGATTTTAGCAAATCGATTTTGAATTGCAGTTTACAACAATTTTGCTAAAATTTAGTAGCGACTACTAATTTTTTGTACTAATTTTGTTGTACTACGGATCAGCAGACATGTGTTGCTAAATTTAGCAAAAAAAAAAAAAATACCGCTGGGCTCAAAACAGTTAAATTTCCCGTAATAACAGCAAAATTTTCATTAGCTATTACAGACTTTTTTCGTTAAGTGTAGTATATAAAGTATACGAGGGTCATTCTGAACATTTTTTGCAAAAAACAAAACATTATTAAGTCCCAGTGTAGAAACGGGCATAACATATTATTATTATTTTTTGGACTACCAGTAACGACACCGAATTACTTTCTGCTTTATTTTAAAACATATAATAATGAGTTACTATTAACTAGTTATTTTTTCATTATTTCATTAAAAAAAAATTTAAACCGTCAGCACTAATGACTTGTTTTTGTTATTATTATAAATATAAAGTAATTTTCTAAAAATCTATTTTTAGACTCAATATGTTTTCGATCCTGGTAACGATATATATAACCACATATTTTTTGACTTGTATGCAGCACCTCAGTTATGTTTTTATCTATCAAATAAAATATGTCAAGACATATCAGATGGTAAAGCTATCTACTGCAAATCTGGAGACCTAGGTTCGATCTCCGGCAAGAGCAAAATTTATTAAAAAAATTTGCAATAAAAATTATTTTATTTCGAAGATGACAAAGCAAATTGTGGTAATTTTTTTATTGCTGTTGCTGTTTTTTCTTTAATATTTGAAATGTGGAATAACGCCCCTAGACGAGAATGAGAGATTTTCATTGCGTTTGTATGTTGACCTAACAAATATTTCTAGAAATTCTAAAAATTCTAGAAATTCTTTAGGCAAGAACGAAAACCGGGTAGGGACATGGCCTTCTAAAAATTTGTTTTCGCAATTTGTTGAATAAGTCTTGAAAGTTTAGCATAATTGAGACTTTTAGCCTTTTCGCAATGTCCCGTTAGCTACAAACTGGCACATTGGTTGTTTCCCTTACAAAATTTAACTTTAAGTTAAGCAGAAGAATAAACCTTTTTCTCTAAAAATTTTAAACACATTAATTTTCAAATCAGACTAGATCTAGTTTCTGCCTTTTTTATGGACAGACTTCATCAGTGATTTTCCATTAAATTTTGTATTATTGTTTATATTTTATTGTCAGATTGTCTCTCTATGATAATTTTTCAACAACCCGTCGGCTGTAGGAATCGAACCTGTGTATTTGAACGTAACACAAAAAAAGTTCACCATACACCGTCGAATCTAAATTATTTTTGCAAGGAGGTTTAAAAAGTTTTTTTCTGGCTGAATATAGGGTTCGCCTTTTTAAATTTTTCGTAATATCTTTGGAATTTACAGTCAGATACACCCATGTGAAAATCGAAATATATATGAACATACATGATCATACATTGACTAGTATATGATCATGCATAGGCATACATGATTATATACGTCCATGCATATTTCAATGTATGACCATACATTATCTCATATATTTCCATATATCTTCGGATCCGAAATTTGAGGGTATATGACCGTACATGTTCATATATGACCATATATGCTCACATATGATTAATGTATGCTCATATATGATCATATATGGCCATATACCTCCATATACCCTCAAATTTCGGATCGGAAGATATATGGAAATATATGAGATAATATATGATCATACATTGAACTAGGCATGGACGTATATAATCATGTATGCCTATGCATGATCATATACTAATCAATGTATGATCATGTACGTTCATATATATTTCGATTTTTACATGGGCATCGATGTTTTTGCTCTAATGGCCATTGACCCCAAGTATTTACTCACCAGATCTCAGTTCTTACCACCCTAATGTCAGAAAATTAAAGATAGCAAAAAATCGTTAATCTTTTGCTAAGGAAGTTTTTCGATAACTCCATCAAATTTTTTTTCGTTGTCGAACGTAGGGTTCTACTTTTTAAATTTTTTTTCATTGGATTTTTTCTTTATAGCAAGACATTGGTCTCCTCGAGGCAAAAAAATGTCTCACACTTTAAGATCCGACGGTAAATGCCGAAGATATAACGAAAAATTAAAAAAGAGCAACCCCTACGTTCGGCAAACAAAAATAAAATTTTTTTTAGAAATTCTCTTGAAAAAATCCTTTATTTATATTTGAAGGTGTACCCCGCACTTAATTTTTTTTTGGTGGTACGGTCTACTGTGCATATTCCTACATTACAAACGTAACTATACTACGGTGCGACCGTTTAGCCATCTCACCCAAGTAAGGCCTTGAATGCAATGTAACTAATTCGTAGTTTTCTTTCGTAATCCGCTTTCTGTTATTGTTTGTACTCAGAAGTGATCAAACAAAGACACATACACAAGATTCTATTTTTAGATTTTTGTTTACCTTCCAACCTCTTCCGTGTCTCCTTTTTCACAAATATTGCCAAACTGATGTATAGTTTTTACGTTCAAGAGCAGGCAGCTTGCGTATATATTGGAGACGTGTTGCCGCAGGGCAAATTTCACAATATATTTTAGTACAGTGTTGTTTTAACATCATATAGACAGCTGAAAATTTTAACTGGACATTTAGTAATCGGGAATTAATATTTATTCTGATAGAAAAAATTTACGTAATATTTTTAATTTAGAATTAATTCTGAATTTTCAGTGTAATAAATAATACTTACAATTTATCTAAAAATTGAGCAAAATTTGTTTTATGTTTTTATTTATAAAACTTTCAGAATTGGTAAAAAACTTTTAATTTTTTTTTACAAATTAAAAACTTGTTGGCCACTTTTTAGATAAATTCTAAAATTCAGAATTAGTTCTAAAAAAAACTACGCTAAAACTTTGTGAGTCGATAAAAAATATATAAATGTTTTTATAAATAAAAAAAATAAATAAAAAACCGTTAACTGATTTTTAGATAAATTGATTTTTTTTTAGTTTTTAATGCAAAAATTAAAATAATTGTTGAACCAAAGCATACCACGGCTAAGTCTCATGCAAAATATGTATCTTGTTTGGAATGAATCTCGTTGTTTTTACAAATGTTATTGACAACGAAGACACAAACATACATAGATACAAGGGTAGTTAGCAAAAAAAGAGATGCCGAAGCAGTAGAAAAAGCACTGGAATTGATGTTCTAGATGTACTTCTTTTTTAACATAATTACCAATGATTTTACCATCGATTTGTCACTTCAGAACTAAACAAAACTCTTTTTCTCCAATTTTTTTTTTTTTATTTTACAAAAGTTTTTTATTGCCGCCACCGGGTATCGGACTCACGACCTCATGATTGCTAGATTAGCTCTCTACCACTGAGCTATTCCTTGTTATGAAAGTTGACTGGCATAAAAACACCAATTTGTCATAGCGAGATATCTGCCAATTTCAGCAGTTTTTTCTGCAAGCTAATTTTTAACTCATTTTTAGTAGTTTTTTCTGCTAATTTTACAAGTTTTTATCTATGATCTTATGGAAAGCCCCTTATATGCTCTAGTGCCCAAAATATATTAACAGTTAAATTACTTAAAATCTGCTTAACAAATTAATGAAGTTTATGTTTTAAACGAAAAAATGTTATAAGTATAATTCATCACTAATATCCATTAAAAAAATAGAATTAAAATTATGCTTCTGGGTGTTTTTTCTTTTTTTTTTGAGAAACATTTAAATAAAAGTTGCTGTCTTTCAATATCTTTAAAATTTATCAACAACAAAAAAGTAGACTTTTTTTTATACAATAACAATATTGTCTGTTAATTTGTTTATTGCCCTTTACAAAATAAGCCGTTAAATTTTTTTTGAATGTCATAATATAAATAAATAAAAAAGTAATGGAATATCGCAAATTTCCAATAATTAATCGTTGAAAAAATTAATTTAGTTTATAGTTCCACAAAAAACAAAAATAACCCAGATAACAAATTAGCCGAAAAGTGAATCAAAAATGGCCTCAGAATATATTATTAAAAGTTAGAATATTTCCATAAAAGTAGTTCATCCAAAAAACGTTCTTTTTAAATAAAAAGAAAAAAAAAAAAAAAATAAAAAAAAAATAATAAAAAAAACAAAAATTAAAAAAAAAATATTAAAAAATTGCATTTGCTTTAAAATTAATCTTTTTTGAAACTCCTTGATATGATTCACAAAATATTTTACTTTATTTACGTATATGAGTCATTTCATATCGTTTTTTTTTTATTCGTTTCACACTCAATATAAATAGATCATCATCAATTATTAACCCCTAAGGTCATGTATACTAAAAATGGGTATTATAGGGAAACCCTAAAATACGTATTCTATCCTGCTGGCTCTTACACGCAAAGAAAAAACATGGTTGGGATAATCATATTCTAAGAGCATCATATATTTTTGGGTTTATGATTGCGACAATCATGTTATTACATAGTTGGCACAATCACACTCTTCCTTCAATTTTATCATAATATGGTGAATAAATTATCACACTATGATTGTAAAAGTCTCCCAATATTATCATATTATTGTCCTGCATATTATCATATTATTGTCCTATAATTCCTATAGTATTCTACCAGTATTTTGCTGAAGTTGGATTAAAATTTCACGATACATCCAAAAATCATCATAATATTTTCCTTAGGTTCATAATATTTTCTTGATGATCATAATATTTTCCAAGTGATCATATTATTATCCTGTTGAAAATTTTGTGATCACTTAGAATCATATTATGATCACTAGGAACATATCATGATTATTTTGTGCACTCTTTACATTTTCTTCAATTTTGTACATTTCTTCAATTTGATTTCCGTACAAAACTAAAAGCTGTAACACTCCTTATTATGGACGCTCTTCAAAAATAATTTTTCAACGTGAGTACAAAAATTAAAAAAAAAACACTTTTTTTATAACACTGATCACTTTAAAGTAAAATCTAATTCGAAGGTTCTTCGTTGAACCGAATTCTTTCTTCTACAAACAATGTCACTATTAAAATTAATATCTTTAAATAGTTTTCTATTTTTTGTTTATTATGTATTATTTTCTTTGATTGCGTCTTATAACTTCTTTTCACAAAATCTGAAACAAGAATGACGCTAACTGATCAATGACGCTCATAGAAAGGTATACTGACCATCTTATAGTTGTCGAAACCCTACCAATGATTGTGAACATGATATCTCTCAGTACAAATAATAATATGATTGCAATTCGAAGAGAGGAATATGGTTGTCCAGATAATATATGATTGTAGCCGAGAGAAAAATATGATAAGCGAAAAAAGGAGAGATTTAAACTATAAAATGATTACAGACGACTATATAAGTTGTAAAGTATTATTAATACATTAATAATATGATTGCAACAACCATGTATGGCAGTAGGGATCATAGTTTTGTAGCCGTGATCATATGCAACCATATCTTTTCTCTGCGTGTATGAAATTGTTTCAATTTTATTCTCTAAAATTTTCTTTAACATTTTATCATCTTTCTTTTCATTTGAAAAACTAATTTACAAAAAATGTGATAATATTCCAGCAAAACCTCTTATTGCCTTTGTGGTGAAAACTCCATTATTTAAACACAGGCATGTCATTGGAGGTAAGTACTAAGATTTGCCTTTTAAGTAAGTACTTATTTCACTACTTCTACTCATATAAATCTATTAAAACCTATTACTGGTAAGTGATGAATAATGGGTTATATTATTAATGAAATGGTAGTACCTCCAATGACATGCCTATGTTAAAATTATGGGTTTTTCGTCACAAAGGTAATGGGATCAAAAATTGTTTATTTAAAATTTTTAAATTTCAAAAATATATATTTCAGTTGGGTAATTTTTAACTCACAGAACATAAGAACCCACTAAAACGTATCCAAAATTGGAAGATCACAAAGCAAATTGTGGTAAATTTTTTGTTGTTGTTTTTTCTTTGATATTATGTAAATGTTTAATAATTCTTCTAGACGAGAACAAGAAATTCTCATTGAGTTTGTAATTTAACTTAACAAATATTTCTAGAAATTCTAAAAACGTGGTCCCCTGACGAGTTCCTTAGGCAAGAATGAAATCCGTATAGAGACATGCCTTCAATAGATTATTTTTTATAATTTGTTAAATAAGTTTTGGGAAGTTTGGGGATTTTAGCACATTTAATTCCTTTAATCCAAAATTTGCTCACTGGGTAATAAAACAAAACAACATCTGCCTATTAAGAATTGGTTAAACAAATATTTCACAATCGTTCGTAAATTATTTTTAGTTATTCATATTCATTTTATTTATATTTATTTTTTTTTTGTTTATTATTTTTCACTTCAGTTTAAATATTTTGTCACTTTTGCGCTACAATAAAATTTTAATTGTTATGTTAATGAATTGTAAATAATCACTAATTTTAAGCATACTATATTTAAGAAGCCGTTCTTAATTTTCTAAATATGGAATTTTTTTAAATGATGCTTTGTTTAATTATACACACATATTTTAAGTCAATAAACCGTTTTTTATTATTATTCTTTTTGCTATTATTTGCTTATAAATTATTTTAAACTAACACGTGCTAAAATTTTATAGTAGATTGATAAATGATTCGAAGAAACAAACAAAATTTTCTAGCGCAATGTTCTGCTTCAAGCAATCGGTTGTATTATTTATCTTTTAGTAGAGAGATATTCAACTAAATCCGTGAAATCTATTTTTTTTTAACTCTTAATATTTTTTCAAATCTTTTTATATTCTGGGAACTTTTTCTTATTAAAAACGTTTTTGACAAATTTTTTGAGTGTAGGCAAAAATGGAATATTTAGTGAAAATCAAATGTCAACAACTCGAAAATAACCGAACTGATTTCAAAAATTTAAAAAAAATTACAAAAATATTAAACAATATTCCTGGGGACTTCAGACCTATCAGCCTGTCTGTCATTACCCTACGGGAAATTTTAACAAACTGTCACCAAACTGTCCCCTTTATATGAAATAGACTGGTCACTTTTACATGGCGTTGTCATAGGAGGGGGAAATTGACCCCTTGTGACATGTCACAAGACAAATCCCAGGACAGGTCCCTGAATTTTGTTTCTTATGAGAGTTCAGTAACTTGTCATGGGATATGTCCTGTGACATGTCACAAGGAGTCAATTTCCCCCTCCTATGACAACGCCATGTAAAAGTGACCAGTCTATTTCATATAAAGGGGCCAGTTTGTGAAAATTTCCCGTAGGGTATTTATTTGAAGACACTATAAGCAACTTTTTGTTTTTACTAAATGCTAGTAAAATAAGAGCAGCAAAAATATAACTGTTAAATTTACAGAATATATCTACAAAATTTTTTTTAATTTTGATTTAAATTTACTTGAATGCAAATAGCAGTCAATCCTACTAAAATCTGCCGAAATTTTTATTCCATGCATTGAAACAAAAATCGAAAAAAAATTTAAAATTTAAATTTTTTTCCGATTTTTTTGTCTACTAAATATTAAGCAAAATATTTTGCTGATTTTAGCAGGTTAAGTTGTTATTTTGTATTAACTAAGATTTAACTTAAAAATAACTAAAATTCTGTATATTTAACTGTTTTATTTTTGCAATATTCAGCAAACACAATCTGCTAATTTCAGCAGTTTTTCTGCGAGATAATTTTTAACAAATTTTTAGTAGTTTTAACTAAAATTTTTACAGACTTTTTTCTACTACTGTATTGAATATAAACCTAGCAGTTTTGGTTTTTTTCAAGTTTTAGAATTACAATTTTTATAAAATTTAAGAATCGAAAACTAAATAAATTTTGAAACTACAAAGAGAAAGTGGAGACACGGAGGAGATTTGAAGATAAACAAAAATCTTAAAGTTGATTGTTTGTATGTGTTGATCACTTCTGAGTAAAAAAAAAACAATAACAGAAAGCTGAATAGGAAAGAAAACTATGAATTAGTTACATTGCATTCAAGGCCTTACTTTGGTGAGATATCTAAGCTGCTGCACCTTTGTAATGTAGGAATAGGCACAGGTTCGATTCTTACAGTCGGCTGGTTGTTGAAAAATTGTCATATAGAGACAAACTGACAATAAAATATATAAACAATCTGGCATGTGATGAAAATCGATCGTTTCTGAAATTTCAATCCTGAATATTTCTTGTTAGTTTTAACTTAAAAGCGATAATATTTAAGTCGTAAATCGATATACCTGATACAACTATAGCGGTTAAAACAATTTCAACCCTCTTTACCTTTATATTCATCATTCAATTTTTGATTTTTAACCAAATCGATCAAAATCAAAAACGATCGTTTTCCATCACATGCCAGAATAATACAATTTAATGGAAAATCACTGATGAAGCCTGTCCATAGAAAAAGGCAGAAACAAGATCTAGTCTGATTTGTAAATTAATGTGTTTGTAATTTTTAGAGAAAAAGCTTTATGCTTCTTCTTAACCTCAAACCTACTAAATAAAATAGATTTATTTTGACAACCGAATTTTTTGCCATCTCCATATTTCGGTTGTATCCATCGTTACAATATTTTTGTATGTGGCGACGCAAATTCTTTTAATCCCATAAAAAAATTTTAGAACCTGTTGCCAATGAATCTGTTTTAGAACATGTTCTTTTACCACGTGTGGAACCGTTTATAGAAATGATCCCTGGTGTTCAAAATATAGGGTTTCACTGTACCAGAATCAGTTCTATAACTGGTTATAGATCCGGTTCTAAAGCAACCTGTTATAGGTTGAAGGAAAAATAACTAGTAGCAATAGCAGTAAAAAGTAACAACGCAGGAAAATTTTCTGTTTCAAAGAAACAGAAATACGAAAACTTAAAAAAATAATTTTATTACCTATATACTCACCAGTATTGGCAAAAATAATGAGTCAAAAAATAGATTAAAAAAAATAAAAAATAAGTTTAATGAAAATGAAAATATTAGCGTATTGAATATTTTTGGGCGCCATTTAGGTTCCCCTGAGTCCTTAAGAAAGTTCTAAAGTTGTGATAATTCGATTTAATATGTTTGTCCAAATTTATTGAAATTGAAAAATCAAAAAACTTGAAGTAGGTACTTGACTTGTTAAAAAAAAAATGTTTGAATTTATTTCTCGTAATCTTTTTCACATTGAAGTTAAGATAGTGTTTGGTAGCACTTGAAAATGCATTAATTGTCAACCATTGGTTCTAGGAAAGGTTTTTTCGTAAGTTTTTTTCTCTATTTGTTGTAAATAAATTGTGAATTATATTTGGAGTTAGAAATTTTGTTTGAAAATTTCGGACTTAAGTAAAATTTCCGAACGAACTTAACTTTCTAACTTAAGAAATAGTTAAGATGAAAATCGTTCTGATTTCTGACCATAAAACTGGCCCTAAAAGCCCCAGTTTCCAAAAAAAAAAATCAGTTTATGTGGATTTTTTCTGTAGGAAAAAAATAAATCTCTCTTGATCATCAGCAGATACAGACGATTTTTCCACTGTAAATACCTTAGGTTCCCCTGAGTCCTTAAGCAAGTTCTAAAGTTGTGATAATTCGATGTAAGATGTTTGTCCAAATTTATTGAAATTGAAAAATCAGAAAACTTGGAGTACTTGCCTTGTTAAAAAAAATTTTATTAAAGGAAATGTAAAAATATTTTTGAAAATTAAATTTTCAGCAGAGAATTTTCTTATAATTCAACTAAAAAGTTAAAATAAGTTAAAAATATTCTAAAAGTTGAAACTATAATGATTCAAAAACTAATTCTAAAAGTTTACGTGCCCTAGTAAAAACTCAAATTATTTAAGTTTTTGTAAAATACAATAATAATTAATATTAATCATACGCCCTCATACACATAATTGCAAATTGCTTTTTTTTATACTCAAATCTATAAACAATTTAAATTTTAATGAAACAAATAAAGTGTTCAAGGTCTTTTATTTTGTAATAAATTTATATTTAACATTGAATCAATTTTTAAATCCTTTGAAATTGTTAATAATATAAACCAGTTTATAGTTTAAATTTTGAGCAAAATTTTTATATATGCAACATATTGTTAAAGGTCACGCCAACACAATAGCAACATTTTTTTCTGTGCTGCTTACTGATGATGTTTTTTTTTTTTTTTGGTTTGTTTTGATGAACCGGTAAAACAACATGCATGTATACAACAAAATAAAACACTTTTTCTTAATGCATTCATTGTCTGACACCATCATATAAAACTTTTAAAACATCGGTTTATGATTTTGAAAAAAAACTTTTTTTTTTTATAAAAATAAGAGTTTATCCTACGATTAAGCTAAAGAAAAAAGAAGAAATTTATATTCAACATTAAATTAAACAGCCATAACCTTCACTTCTGCTTAAATGGAGACAAGATGAAAAGACAAAACGACATACAGACGACGGACAGACGGACACATGGACAATCAGATAGACCTTCATAACAAGATTGTCATAAAATAACATAAATGTTAATGTCAAATGACAGAGATTGGAACAGTCAAATAAAAATATTTCCTATAAAAAAAAAAAAAAATCAAAATAATTTTGCATACAAAAATTTCATGCCAAAGAAGAGGTGTCATATTCTATTAAATGAAAAAAATTTTAATTCTTGTCAAGTTTTTTTTTTTTTAATTTGTTTATTCAATGTCATGTAAGTTCTTTAGACTTTATAAATTATTCTATAATCCCTGGCTAAAAACACATTAATTGTTGTGTCAAAGTTTTTTCTTTATTGGTTTGAAAAACATAAAAAATAACAGCTTAAAATAATTTGTAATGTTTAACCCAATCACTAGTAAAGTGGTTTTTTAATCCATTTAATATGTCATAAACAAAAAAATAAATAAAATAAATATTTTTAAAGACACCAAACTAAATTGTTGTTATGTTTGAAATGAAACTAGTTGTCTCCTTGTAAGATTGATAATTTACAAAACAACACAGCAGCTTTACAAGAAAAAATAAGGTCATGGTCCATAGCAATTCTTTTTTCATTTTTTTTTCATAAGAAAACTTAAACATATTAAATACTGACATATTAATATAAATAAATAAAAAAACAAATAAATGCTTATAAAACAAAAACAACAATATCAATCATTAATACTATAAATAGAGACATATTACAAAATGTAGTGTAAGCAAAAAAAATTATATAGTAAATTTAAATGACATAACAAAGTTGTTGTTTAAGTTTACCAGAAGATTACCATAGAATTATAAATTAATATTTTATAAATTGATATAATTAAAGAAAGGCTAAAGTCTACTGTTTTGAAATTAAAAACCAAATCTTTGATAGGTTTATTACAGAAAAAGTTATTAAGATTTTAACATAAAAAGTTATAATTAATATTACTTATACGCCAGAGGGCACAAAAAAGATAAATATTTAAATAACTTATTTAGCAGTGGCAAATTTTAAGATTTTATTTCAGAATTTTATATTTTTGGTAATTGTTTATAATTAAGGTTATTTCTAAATAATTTTGTAAAAGTTTAAGGTAGTAAATTTGTGATTTAAAATTGAAAAGTTGTGAACAATTATCTGGTTTCAATTTAAAATTTATATTATTTATATTGATTACAAAAATATTAAAAAATATCTAAACTAACTTAATTCATATCCATTAACATAATCAAGCTTCAAAATAATAAAGCTGGCTTTTAAAAAAAATTTCAACACTGAAATTATGTTAATAACTCCATCATTTACACAAAAGAATCCAGGTGCGAAAGTTAAACATTTTTTGAAAGAAATTTAACACATGTTTTCTTTTGTAATTTTTCTAATCTTGTATGTAGATCTAAAGATTCTTACATTGCAGCCTAAAAGAAAAATCTTAAAACCAACAAAAAAAAAAAAAAAGAAAAACCGCCAACGCCTTTCATATCTATAGAAAACAAATATTTTTATATTTTTTATAAAGTACTACATGCAGCTGCATTGAAAAACTAACCACAAACATATTTTAACTCTCAATCTTAAGTAAAAGTTTTATCTGGTGATGCATTAAATATAGGGAAAGCTATTTCCCGCAAAACAAATTTAAAACCAAATCAATATCAATAACATATGAGGTTTTCCAGAATTTATGATAAATTAAAAAAAAAAAAAAACAAAATGAGAACAAACCATATAAAATTATAGGATCATAAAAAATCTCTAAATGTTTTTCTTCATTTTTCTTCTTTTTTTTTTTTGGCTATAAATGAAAAATCACCTTAAGACATGCTATCAAAAGAGATTTGTTTAAAAGGCTTTCAAAGTTAGTTTTGCAGTTTTTTTTTCTTTCTTTCTTGGTTTGTAAAAGTGGGTGGTAATGTTAACTTTTTCCTGTCATAAAAGTTTAAAGAGAAATTTGTTTAATTTTATTACTGCTTAACAATTACAATAGCTGCAGTAATTGATAATGACATAAATATGTCATTAGGAAAGTTAAGTTATAAAATTTTTAAAAGATAAAATATATTAATTTTTAATTTTTAAACAAGATTTTTTATGCTACAAAAAATTTTGTCATTAAAGATTTATATGTTTAGAGAAAGCTTAAAGTGTAGGAAATTTAAAAATAATTTGAAAGTATTTAAAATTGCCAATAATAGTGAAATTATAGAAGTATTTAAGAAATATGGTAATAATTAATATTAATCATACGTCTAGGTGGTATCAAATTTTAAATTAATGAGTTTTGTTTAAAAAATGTTAGAAATTTAAAGAAAAAATTATGCAGTTTAAATAATAATTGCATAGAAATTTTACATAGATGATTTTGCCCTAAAAAACAAAACGATTTGAAGAAAAAATTGTCTAATTTAATTAAGATTTTTGAAAAAAATTTTTTGGTTTTTATAAAATACAATCGCCATAAGCAATAAATAAATAAACTACAGTTAACACAAAACGAAAGTTAAAAACTTTATGGAATTTCATATCTATACACATTTAAAAATGTTTATCGGTGTGGTCTACAGAAAACTGTCATTAGAAAAAGGTGTGTGCAGTTAAAAAAGCGACAAAGCTATTTACCTTTAAAACAACCAAAAATGTAGTTATTTTCCATTGCTAAAAAACAACTTTCAAATGCATTAAAAATAACTAACAATGCTGTAAAAATAACTGGGTAAAATTGATAAAAACTACTGCTTTTTTTAAAGTTGATTTTTTTCGATATTTTAAAAATTAAAAAAAAAAATTTTTTTTTCTTCTGAATATCAAAGAAGTATGCAGAATTTGCACTGCAAATGTCGTATCCCAGCTTAAAATTTAAAGCCAAATTTTCAAATTTTCTGATTTTTATTTGAAA
This sequence comes from Leucophora obtusa, assembly GCA_949987735.1. Lineage (NCBI taxonomy): Eukaryota > Metazoa > Arthropoda > Insecta > Diptera > Anthomyiidae > Leucophora > Leucophora obtusa. Next base: position 323,798,471 of record OX465295.1, on the reverse strand, counting down.
ACTAAGAAAATATCAATAATAACAAACAACACAAGTTTTCAAAAATTCAGTGAAGATTTTTATTTTTGAAATAACTAACAACAATAACTATTTAATGCTAAAATACTCTTTTAGTGGTTGTTAATTAAACACTCAAAAAAGTTACTATATGACAGTTGTTTTTGTAGTAATCAGTAGTTGTTGTTTCTAACTATAGTTACGGTTGTTTATCTATGGAAAAATATAAAGCAACTGTTATGACAATTATTTAAGAAAACAACTAAAACTTCACATTTAATTCCTTTAATCCGAAAAGTACTGTAATTTCTTAACTGTTGTTTAAAGCAGTTATTTTTAATATCATAATAAACAACTAGCAAAACAGTATTTTTATAGTAAACAATTGGTTTTGTTAATAATTTAAAAATACTAAATTTCGTTGAATTTTAGAAATTCTTGTTTAGTTTATGCTTGTTTTTATTGATATATTCCTAGTTTGCAAATAAAAATCAGAAACTCGTAGTGTATCTCAAATGCATAAAAATATAATAACTGAAGAACGTTTTGTAATTTTTTTCTTCGAATTTTAAATATGCTGAAGTATTAACATATAGTTTTGTAATCGAAAGAAAAAAAAAATATTTTATTAAAATATACTTCTATAATTCCAGAAGAATTACTGTAAAAAACAGTAGATTTTACTCATTTTGTCGGTTGTTTTAAAATTTTTGAAGTAAAACTTTTTCAGGTCAGTTAATTTTACGATGTTGTTAGTTCCTTTTTAAGGCAATTGTTTGTTATTTTTCAACAGTTAAAAATAAAAAAAAAATTTTAGTTAATTTAAAGTTAAATAACTTTGTCGCCTTTATAACTGTCATTTTGAGTAGATTCTATCGACAAACTTTTTTGAGTGTAATATTTAAAATTACTACTTCAAATAACTCTTATGAAATACAGTGCTTTGTGATAATAGCTCTTTTGTAAATTTCTGTAGAAAAACAACTGTAATTAAAGTTAAAAACAACTACTACTAATTACTACTCAAACAACTGTCATGTAGTAACTGTTAAACTTTTTTGAGCGTAACTGTAAGTAACGGTGGGTCTCATACTGTAGGTTTAACTTTAACTTAACTAAAAACAAAATAAAATGTCAAAAAATGTACACAAAACAACAACAAATTTTTGGGTTAACTATTAAGCTAAGTTTAAACCTGCAATATGAGACCCACCGTTAGAGAATTTTCTTTGTTAGGGTTTTTGAAAATTTGAAACAAAATTAAAATTTTAAAAATTTCAATTAACAAGAAAGTATTTAAACAGTTTTTAAAGAGAATCAACACTCCGGAAATTCTTCCTATTAATTAATGTGTGGATATCTTTGGAAAGAGAAAATGCAAGGATGAAGGGCTTCAAATATGGTGGCAACACTGTAATTTTGTAAAATATGCCAATAATTAATAATAATCATACGCCAAGGTGTACTTAAAATTTCACAAAATAATTTCTACACGAAATTATTTTTGTTTTAAAAAAAATATTTTAAATATTTTTAAAAAATATCAATATTACTTTCAATAGATTTTGATACCCTACAACACTACGTCCACAGGGTATAATAAGTTTTTATATATGATTATATGTGGGGTAATTATTAAACAAATCTAAACATAAAAATATGGCTAATACGTTTTTTTTATAGGTGTGGTTTTTCAATATGATGGATGATTTCGAATACCAAAAAAAAAAAGGTTTACTTTATTACATTTTCAATTTAAAACAATTAATATTCTTTAAATGTCATTGATCGTTCTGCTTCACTTTGTTATTTGTAATTCCAAAAATAGTGTTTAAGAGCCGTTTACATTATAGGATTGAGTTATATGATTTTAAGTAAAAGAAATCATAACACTGGAAATATAAACCTAATTAAACTCTTAAAGACTTTAAATGTGAGAGATCTAATTTAACAGAGCTAACTTTGTGTGTGCAAATCTTATGAGAGAGAATGATTTTTTGAAAAAAGTCTAATGAGAAATCCGATAAAAAATTTTATGACTGCCAAAATAATCGTATGACTGGCAAAAAAATATTAAGCACATGGTTTTCTTGACAGATCCTAGCACTCAATCCTATAATGTAAATTGCTCTTTAACGACATAACATTTTTTTTTTACCATATATGTATGTGTTAGTAATAAATTTCTTTAGGACATAGGTTCTCAATACTATTTTCGAATAAAAGCTTAGTTTTTTCAAAAAAATCACACATTACCAGATAATGTATAAAGTAATAAATAAAGATTTATTGTATACTAGCCTATATTTCACATCTCACTGATGAATTTTATAGAGTTCAATGGTATATACATATTTTCATACTTCTGGCATTATTATACCCTACACCACTATGTGGTCAGGGTATTATAAGTTTGTGCTGATGTTTGTAACACTAAAAAATATTGGTCCTAGACCCACCTTATAGTTTACCGATCGGCTCAGAATTTGTTTTGTTTCGATTTAACGATGTCCGTCCGTCCGTCCTTCCGTTTGTCTGTCCATGCATTCTTGTGCGCACTCTACAGGTCGCAAATATTAAGATATTTTGATGAAACTTGGTACACCGACTTATGTTGGCCCAAGGACGAAGCCTATTGATTTTGGTTAAAATCGGTCCATGTTTAGACCTAGTGCCCATATAAGGGTCCTCCCCAAAATTATATTGTTTATACGCTGCAGGTCGCAAATATTAAGATATTTTGATGAAATTTGGTACACAGACCTATATTGGCCCAAGGAAGATCCTATTGATTTTGGTTAACACGGGTCCATGTTTAGACCTAGTGCCCATATGAGGGTCCCCTCAAAATTATATTGTTTATACGCTGCAGGTCGCAAATATTAAGATATTTTGATAAAATTTGGTACACCGACCTATATCAGCCCAAGGACGAAGCCTATTTATTTTAGTTAACAGCGGTCCATGTTTAGACCTAGTGCCCATATAATGGTCCCCTCAAAATTATATTGTTTATACGCTGCAGGTCGCAAATATTAAGATATTTTGATGAAATTTGGTACACAGACCTATGTTGGCCCGAGAACGAAGCCTATTGATTTTGGTGAACATCGGTCCATGTTTAGACCTAGTGCCCATATAATGGTCCCCTCAAAATTATATTGTTTATACGCTGCAGGTCGCAAATATTAAGATATTTTGATGAAATTTGGTACACCGATTTATATCAGCCCAAGGACGAAGCCTATTGATTTTGGTTGACACCGGTCCATGTTTAGACCTAGTGCCCATATAAGGGTCCCCCCAAAATTGGCTTGGTTACAAACTGCAGGTCGCAAATATTAAGATATTGTGATGAAATTTGGTATACCGACCTATATCAGCCCAAGGACAAAGCCTATTGATTTTGGTGAACATTGGTCTATGTTTAGACCTAGTGCCCATATAAGGGTCCCCCCAAAATTATATTGTTTATACCCTGCAGGTCGCAAACATTAAGATATTTTGATGAAATTTGGTACATAGACCTATGTTGGCCCAAGGACGAAGCCTATTGATTTTGGTGAACATCGGTCCATGTTTAGAACTAGTGCCCATATAAGGGTCCCCCCAAAATTGGCTTGGTTACAAACTGCAGATCGCAAATATTAAGATATTTTAATGAAATTTGGTGCGCTGACTCACATTATAGAAAATTTTGACACAAGTCCCATTTTAACCCATTCGAATTTCGGATCCAAACATTAGTTGGCTTTTAACCAGACTGGTGTAGGGTATTGTATAGTCGGCATGCCCGACTTTAACCTTTTTACTCGTTTTTAATTATAAATTTATTTAATTAAATATGTACAACATTAAGGAAGCAGTAATTTTTTTTTCGCAAAATTTTTTTCCCGCAATTTTTTTGACGATTTTTTTTGCGAAAAAATTTTTTCGGCAAATAAAAAGTACAATGTTATGTTTTTTTGTGTATACCCGAGTAAAAAAAAAATTATATAATCATATGTGGCATATATTACAATATATAATTAGACAAGTCGTTATGTATATCCATATATAATTATATATGACATCTTTTTCCATAATTTTTCTTTATATTATGCCATATATAATTTCATCTAATTAGATACCGGCCTTTATAATATTGGATATGGTATATATGATTATATATTACATGGCTGATCTTATTGTATATATAGTTGTATATAGAGCTATATCTTAATATATATGGTGTCATTTTAGCAATATATAATTATATATGGTATCATTTAAACAATATATAACTATATATGGTGCCAGTTAAACTAGATATTATCATATATGGTGGCATTTAAACAATATATGGTCATATATGGTACCTCATGAACAAAATCTTTAATACAGTTCCAGATATGATAATATATGATACTATATATAGTGCCATATATATTTATATATGGTGTTATTTAAGCAATATATTACCATATATGGTGCCACTAAAACCATATATTATCATATATGGTGCCATTTCAGCAATATATGGTCATATATGGTACCTCATAAACAACATTATTTATACAGTTCCAGATATGATAATATATGCTACTATATATTGTATAGTACCATATACTTTGATATATCGTATCATTTAAACAACATACCATGTATGGTACCATTTAAACAATATATTTTCATATATGGTACCATTTAAACAATGTATTGTCATATATGATAACTCATCAGCAACTACAATATTAACTGTATTTTAGAAGCTATTAATTGTATATCAGAAATTATAATTGTATTTCAGAAATTATCGAATGTATTTCAGAAATTATCGAATGTATTTCAGAAATTATTAATTGCATTTCAGGAATAATCAAATCTATTTCAGAATTTGTTGATTGTATTTCATAGTTAATAGAGAAAAATTTCTGAAATACATTTCATAATTTCTGAAATACAATTGATAATTTCTGAAATACAGTTTGATAATTTCTGAAATACAGTTGTGAATTTCTGAAACACAATTAATAATTTCTAAAAAAATGTATAGAAAAAAAATTATAATTTTATAAAAAGAAATTCATATTGCAAAAAAAAAATTTTTTTATCCGAAAAATGGTGGATCGCACTGCAGTAATTTAAGTCCACCTTGGATCTAATATGATGAAATACAATCCGAAAAGCGAGTTTATCTAATTATATAAAATTGGATATGACATAATGAGAATCAAGAAGTAATTTCAATAGAATGGACAATTTAATGCAATCTGAGCGATATCTGAATGAATTATTTTTGTCTAATGGTATCAAATAAAATGTAACTTTTTGTATTAAATCTAATTTTATATAATTAGATTAACTCATTTTTTCGATCTGCCATTTTTCGGATCAAATTATATCTAAGTTTATCCGCAAATATATAGCTGGATCCGCCATTTATCCCCAAAGATATCATTGGACCTCCCAATTTTGAGATATAACTTGATCTTAGTTTATCCCCATATATACAATGGGATCTAATACGATATGATTGGATACACCCAATTTTGAGATCTAATTGGATCAGCTAGATATTACAGCAGATCTTAAATAATATCAAATTGGATACAATTAGATATTGCGCGAGATCAATTTTTTTTACTCGGGTATTCAATAGGCTTTAAAAAATATTCAATAGAGTTAAGAAAAAAATTCAAATAATTGTTTTATAACACTGTAAAACAATTTCGAACTTTTTCCAAAGAAGAGAGAATAGAAAAAAAATATATATACGTGTGTCGTCATTTTGAAAGATCACATCGGAATTTTATTTTAGAGGTTGGGGGGTTAAAGTTTCCCCCTTTTGGCCTGTTCATGCAGCATATCGGTATATGAAACTATGTGTTCTTTACATCTTAGGTGTAGGATATGTTCAGCAACTTTTTAGATAATATTAAGGGAAATATTTTTGTGGAACATGTTAACCCTCGAACTCCGCCACATAACGATAATTTTTGGCTCTATTCCAACAAATTGCAAAAAACACCCCTAAAAAGGGGGAGGGCGGGGACGAAATGTTCTATAAAAATGTTGGCCATAAAATTTTACTATATATGTCGGAACACACCAAAGGCAAAAATTTTACACAAACAGCAAAAACCAGTCAAATTCAAGATTGCCCCTTTAATTTAGTTATTGTTCACACATGTAGGTCATCCCATCTCTGACAACAAGGTTTGACACACAACTGCCGAATACTTTTGTATCTATGTCACTATGACTTCAGTTTTGTTGCTTATGTTCTTCTTCATTACTTTTGTCATCATCATTTTGCCACTCAAAATTGCCATGAGGCAATTTTTTTTAATTGTCCCTCAAGGGAATTTGTAAGCATAAAATGCCTGACTGTTTGAAAAACTTGACTGCTTTTGCTATGTCTGTGACAAGCATACCCTTAAGGAATACAAGGTTTAATTTTTCAATAGTGAAGTGGAGGATATATGTATATAAATTTAATTTTGAACTGGAAGTTTTTTCAGATGAGCCATGGATGACAAAACATATCTGCCGAATTTGCTACAAAGTTGTTGTACAGTGTAATCAATTAAGATTTTGAGAAATTTGAAATTTTTAATGAAAACATAAGATTTTTATGCAATTTATAAAATTTTCTTAAATAGATAGGTGCTTTCAGATAAATTTAGTTAAATGTTTTAACTTTAGTTTCTTTTATTTTTTTTTAATACTTTTCATATATTTTTCTTTTAAAATTTGCAAAATTTTCAATTCAAATTTAGATTATCTAAAGTCTACAAAGTTCTTAAGTGTCTTCATAAAATTACCTTTCAAAATTCCGGCTTTAGTGATTTTATGTTTTTTTTTTTCGTTTTCATGTTTAACCATATTTGCAAACTTCCGGTTTGTTTTACATACATCTAGTGCAATATATGTACTTTTTTATTGCTTTAGTTTATTATGGTTGTCGTTTAGTTTATAATACCTTAATTTTTTTATGTTTGGTGACATGCAAAAGGAAAAAAACAAAAAAAAGAACTTGAAAATATTTTGTTTTTTTTTTTTTTTTTTTTTTTGTATTTTAGGCTCAAATTGGAAGAATCCATACAAAAAATGTCTATAGTCACAACATAAAATATTTTTCTAGGAATTTTTATATGTTTTTTTAAATTAATGTGCTTGTATGTTAATAAAATATTTTCCTTAATGAATTTTAAGAATATACAAAATGCAAACAACATGACTGAAATTTATTAACACAAAAGGTGTTAAAATAAAAGTTATTTAGACATTTTAAAACAGGAATTATAATAAATGCTGATATTTAAAAGCTTAGTGAATAATTTTGTTTAGAAGCAGATGATTTTCTTAATAGTTAACGTTAAATAAAAATTTGTAATGCATTTTATATTATTGTTAAACAGTAGATTTTGATTTTTTTAATACTTAGGCGTATGATTAATATTAATTATTGTTTATTTTTTATAAAAACTTAAATAACTTTAATATAAGTAAAGTTATAGAATCTTTTTGAATTTTTCTGAACTTACTGCAATTTAAGATTGTTACCACCATAAACAGATTTTTTTAAAACCCGTTAATTATTTTTTAATTATGGTGGAAAACTCAATTTTATAAAGATTTCATTAAAAAAAATAAAAATTTTAAACAATTTTATTTTTCTAACTTAACTTAAATTTTCTAATAACTCTATTTAGTGGCCACAAAAAGCTTTTTGAATTATGTAATGACAAATGTCGCTGTAAAATTCAAATCATTAAATATTTAAATAAGCTCCTGCTAAGTAAGCTCTAAGCCTCCTTTGGGGCATTCATTTTGGAACATAAATAGTGCATATTTTGTTTACTAATTTTCTAGTGACAACACCAAGTCTTTTTTGCAATATTTTTATTGTTATGGTGTTATTATTATAATTTTTGTGCTTATTTTATGTTGTTTTGTTATTCGTTTTTTTAATATACTCCCACATACTGTGGTTTTTTAGAGGATTGTTTTTTTTTTGTTGTTCGTTTATTTTGTGCATTTCTTTTGACATTGACTGTTTTTTCAACAACATTTTTTGTTTTGTTTGTATTTCTATTTAAGCTTCACATATTCGTAAAGTACAATAGGGTGGATTGAGAATTGAAAACTAATGAGTTTTAATTTAATATTTATAAAGTTTTGAACTCTAAAATGTTTGAAAAAATTTATAATTTTTTCAGAATGCTTAATCTTTCTTAATAGATTTAAACTTGATTTCAAACTAAAACCATTTAATTTAGTACGTTTGAGGTTAAGAAGAAGAATAAAACTTTTTCTCTAAAAATTATAAACACATTAATTTGCAAATCAGACTAGATCTAGGTTCTGCCTTTTTTTCTATGGACAGGCTTCATCAGTGATTTTCCATTAAATTGTATTATTGTTTAGATTGTCTCTATATGATAATTTTTCAACAACCCGCCGGCTGTAGGAAGCGAAACTGTGCATATTCCTACATTACAAACGTAACTATACAAAGGTGCGACAGCTTAAACATCTCACCCAAGTAAGGTCTTGAATGCAATGTAGCTAATTCATAGTTTTTCTTTCCTATTCAGCTTTCTGTTATTGTTTTTTTTACTTTCAGAAGTGTTAAAACAGACACATACAAACATTCTACTTTTAAATTTTTGTTTATCTTCCAATCTCCTCCGTGTCTCCTTTTTCGTAAATGTTTCTCTTAGTGGAAACTGTTGCAAGTTTCTCTCAGTGGCAACTGTTGATTATCTCTCATTGATTTAAAACTTTTCAAAACCTTCATATCCATTTTTCCATGCCCACTGTTTGTCAAAATGTAACACTTCGTCTTTATTGCTCCACCCTAATCCTCATGTACACATTGGGATTTAAATTTTTTAATATTGTTTTGTTTTTATTATTTTTTTTTTCTTATTTTTTTTGCCTGCAGCTCCAGAGTATTTTAGTAGTGAGGCAAGCTAATTTGCTTAACAAGTTTTTTTTCTTATAAATTTTTATTTTTGCTTTTCAACCGCCCATATTAACTATACAATTGAAAATGCTCATAATGGTTTTGGTGATTGTGAGGAAGCTACCAAAGTGGAGGATGATGATGATGATCATCATCATCATGATTTGAAATCTGTTCTGTTTTTAGTCTCTTGTATTCTTTTTGCACTCACACAGTATGCATGAGTCATTTGTATTTTATGGATTTTTTTTTTTTTTGGTTGAATGTTTTATAATGTTTGTGGTTTTCTTGTGGATTTTGTAGATTTTTATTATTTTTGGCACGATCTCAAAAAAAGCAACAAATTTTTGTATGATATTGAATTTTGCGTTCTTATTTTTATTCTTTTTTTTGTGTTAAATGGCAGTTTAGTGTTAAGGTTTTTTTTTCTGTTATCGTATTATTTATATTGAATACAAATTTTGTGGTTTCTTTTAAGAATTTTAAGTTCCGTTAAGCACTTTTATACTTACCTGAAGTCATTTTAATCTGAAATAAATGAAAGAATTGCGTAATATGGTAAAGAAAGAAAGAAGATTCTAACTCTTTTAGTATGGAAATTTACTGAATGTCCAGTTAAAATTTAGCCGACAGTTAAATTGAAAATTTATATGGAAAACAACAACAAATGTGTAAGTTAAAGTCCCAGTTAGTAGCTAAATGCACATTCAGTGATCGGGTCTTAGAGATTCAATATGGTTTTTTTTATTTTTAGAAGTATTTAACTGAATTTGCTGCAAAACTGGTCCTCTGTAATTTTTTTTGGAAGGTCGCTGAATATTAATGTGACATTAGATTTGAAAAATTCAAAATGGTGGATCCAAAATGGCGGATAATTTTTAAAAAAGAGCTCGAAATAGTTTTATAGAAAGTTAGATTAGGCTGAATAGGAGCCCGCCAGAATGGCGACTTTACTCGGAAGCCATAAGACCATTGTGATCCCCTCAGCATTTCCTACCCCCAAAACCACGAAAGAAAAACCACGACCAAAACAAACCTTAGACCATCCCGGTCCAGTCAAAAAGTCCGCAAGACTAGGCAGAGAAATATCCCGAAGACTGCCCAGGTCGTTGAAGAACCTGCTTTCCCGATATCTGAGACGCCTCTCCGTAAGCTCCGGGAAATCACAAATCAGAAGCTGCACTTGTCCCCACAACCCCTACAGTAATCCGCACGGGATTGAACCCAGCGCAGAGCTGCGGCCTATCCCGCAGTGGCCCGTAAGAATTCCTATAAATTAAGAAACACAAATTACTAGTACACAAAGTTAGTTTAAGTAGAGACACAAGTAATTGTTATACTAAATTGGATTTACAAAAAATATTAGTTCAATTCTAAATTTTAAGAGAAAATAACAGAAAAATTAGTTCAAATGAATCAAAACGCGTTTAACAGACTTTTTTACTAAGTTTTTTTTTATGACCTTAGGTACTTAGCCTTCCTCGAGAGTAGAAGAGTGGCCCCCTCCAGGCTAGGGCGATCAAACTTGTTCACAGTGAATAAAACAAGTCCGGTTTTTGATTGATTGATCCCCAGACCGTTCTTTTTCAACGCAGATAATCTCACAAGCTGAAATGGATTGGCCGAAATGGACTTGCACAAAAATTCATTTATAAATTAGTAAAAAATTAAAAAATCAACAAGAAATTTATATTTTGCTTAATGTTAGGTATATTTAATAAAAAAAATCGAAAATATAGTGAATATGGACGCTGATCCAAAGATTGACCGATTATATTTGAAATCAATAGGCTTCGTCCTTGAACACATATAAGTCAATGTACAAAATTTCATTAAAATATCTTTATATTTGGAACCTGTAGCGGGCGAATAAGCTTTAATAGGAGTCAAATTTTTTGGGGAGCTTAATATAGGCATTGGGTCTAAACATGAACCGATTTTCCCCAAATTCAATAGATTTACCAACTTTCATTATAATACCTTATTATTTGTAACTTTTTCGCTTCATGGTGTAGGGTATATTAAGAATTTTCTAAAGTAGTTTTCTAAAGGATAAAACTTATGCCCAATATTGCCCCAAAATAATTGTTCCTCCAGGCTATACGATGTTGTACCATTATCGCCATATTTGTTTGATTATTTTTGAAACAAATTTATTTCTAAAATAAAAATAATACTAACAATAATTCTTGATAAACACCCACATAAATTTCAAAATCAAAAACAAGGTCAATTGGTTAATACATCCAAATATTGCCATACAAGCAGCCAACTATTCATCGATCCATCTATCTACTTTTTCGATAACTACTACTAATACTCGTTTAATATAAACAGTAAAAATAAACTGCATGCAACATATAAATGCAACAAACCTACCTAAACAGCAACTAGTTTAAGATCAAATTGAGTTTTTCTTACTCCAGTTTTTGTTGTAAAGTTTTTCTAACAACAACAGCAACAAGAGTAACAACAATGTTAAAAGTAATGGCAAATAGAAATTCTAAAAATAAATCTTTTTCTAAACTATTGTCGGTCGTCATATCAACTCAACATAACTTACTAACAACAACAACAACTACAACACTCTTGTCATTTAAAAGAAGAAGCAACAGCAACAACAACAAAAAGATTTACTTGATCTAATCCCCATAAGATGTATAAACTTGTCTACAACATTAAGTAGTTCTTCATTAGAATTGAAACACTACAATTAACAACTACAACAAACAGTAGTAACATGCATAAAAAAATACAACAACAAATGTTGATAATGAAAAAAAAAACTAAAAATAAAATAAGAAGATAGAGATAGAATGAGTAAAAATAGTAGCAAACAGCCTTGCCAGACTTGGGGGTTTACAACTAAATTTGGTGATTCTATTGTTGGTTAAGGGGCGAAAAACATTTTTATTTGATTACAAGGAATATATTGGTGGAATTCAAAAGAATATCTAGGGTTTTTTTTAGGGATTTTTAATATTTTTTCGGATCAATATTTATACAACTCAGAATTTGATATTTCTAAGGGAAGTACGTTAGATATGAAGACGGAATGTTATCAAAATTAAGAACTTATATTTAGTTAAGTGTTTGTAACCGTCGCATAGGACAATCGTTACACTATGAGACAAATGGTAGGGGTCAGTGATCGGGAAGGGTTCAAACTACCGGGGAAAGTTATATCGGTAAAAAAGAAGTTATACGTGTCCCGGCGTTTCGCTGGGTCACCCCTAGGAATCGAGATATATCGATTTGACCATTGGTGGTAACTCGAGAATCACTAGTCCGATTTTGCTCAAACAATTTTAAAAAAATTAAGAATTACAATTCCTTTAATCTGTTCATATAACGTTTTTCTATATACTCAACAGTTTTGCCGGTAAAAATAAATGTATGAAGAAAAAAATATTTTTTGCCTAAAATATTAAAAAAAGTAATAAACAAAAGGTTATTGATTTTTATGGTAGCGGTAACAAACATTTATTTTTACCGGCAAAACTGTTGAGTATATAGAAAAACGTTATATGAACAGATTAAAGGAATTGTAATTTTTAATTTTTTTAAAATTGTTTGAACAAAATCGGACTAGTGGTTCTCGAGTTATGTCAAAAAAAGATATATCTCGATTCCTAGGGTTGACCCAGCGAAACGCTGGGACACGTATAACTTGTTTTTGACCGATATAACATTTCCCGTTGGTTTCATCCCATCCCGATTTTGACTGTCGCATAGTGTTATTCATATTAGAATTAATTACTAAAGAATTTTTTTTCTAAAGCTGATTTACAGGAAGAAGAAATATTTTTAATTGACAAATTTAGCAGATACAATGGAATCACCAGACTCTTACCTAAAGACTCGTCAGTGGTTAGTTCCCAGCAAAAAACCTGCTTCGCTGGATGCAGCTTTGTTAGGGAATAAATAAAATTAATCCCTTACAAAGCTGCTTACGGAAGGCATGATTTTTCCATACAAAGGGCCCGCTTGGAAGCACGTTCTTTTGTGAGAAAAAGCGCATTATTCCCTGCTGAAAAATTGCAGTAAATTCATGTTTTTAGTAAGTGCATTTAACCGCGAATAAATTTATGCACTTTTTTTGTGGGAAAAAGTGCTTTATTTGCTGCTGAAAAAATGCAGTACATTCATGATTTTTCATTGAGCGCATTTAAACACGACTTCTTATGAAAAGAAATGCATTTATTTGCCGACTTCAAAATGCAGACTGACTCATGTTTATGTGGCGTCTCTACATTAAACTCTAGTAAGGCAATCCTACTAAAAAAGAGTAAAACACGATTGAGATGATTCAGATTTCGTGCGCATTAATCGTTGGATAACTTACATTTTATTTTACTCCCTTACAACCTGCTTCGTCGTAAGGGAATAGCGTAGCACTATAATTTTTTAAATAACTTGCTGACGATTTGCATCGTTTAAGGCAGTTTTAAAGGGTATACAATAATATTGCAAAATTTTTTATGTATTGTATACGCATAAAGTGGCGCAACTCTGTAAAGCAGAATTTGTAGCGCTTTTTTAAGCGCTTCGTATTTTTACTGCTTCCAAAATACTAAAATTTTTTTGCTGGGTTTATATGTCAATTGATCAAAGTAATTTTAATTGTTAATTTTTGTCTATATGAAAAACTTTTGTGTATGCCATGACCAGGAGTCGAACCGGCAGCCCTCTCCCTACACAGGATATGATTCACCTCTTAACGAGATACACAGCGGTCGACACAGCGATGAGTGCTGCTAATTGAAGTTTCGTCAATCACAGCCTACACAATGTATGTTTGTAATCAGAAAAGCCAGAATTAACTAATATATGAGCAATTTATTTTTCATTTAGAATGTTTTCTCTCTTAATACTATTGTTTTTCTCCTTTTTCACAACTATTGGTATTCAACTATTGAATGCGCTCTATTCGCATTCAATAGTTGAATACCAAGTGTTGCTGCGTGCCAAATTTTTTAAAATTTTTATTTTTAGTTAAGTGTTTCTGAGATAATCCTAATTAATATTAGAATTAATTACTAAAGAATTTTTTTTCTAAAGCTGATTTACAGGAGGAAGAAGAAGAAAAAATTTTTTTTAAAAATTTATAATTAAAGGATTTATAATTAGGAAAAAAATTTTTATGTTAAGGTACGGTTTGGAAGTGAACTGGAGTCAAAGACAAAATTTCGGAAAACTTTAAAAGATAATTTTGAAAGGTGACAAAGCAACTTGTGTTAATTTTGATTCTTGTTTTTGCTGTGATATTTAAAATATTGTATAACGCTCTTGGGTGAGAACAAGAAATTCTCATTGAATTTGTAATTTAACCTAACAAATATTTCTAGGAATTCTAAAAACATTGTCGCCTAACGATTTCCTTAGGCAAGAATGAAATTCGGATAGATAACAAATTTTTTAATACAATTATTTAGATATGTTTTGGGATTTTAGCACATTTAATTACCTTAATCAATGTAGATTCCGATAAAGATCAATTTGAAATAAATATTTTTGAGTAAAACCGAATTTCAAAAAATTAACAAAATATCAAATCGTACTGGAAGTCACACGTCGACTTCCCCTATATACTGTTACCCAGTATTGGGGATATGAATTATCTAAATTTCGTAAATTCTCTTTTGAAAATTACATTTCGTATCCCTAATATTGGGAAATAGTAGATATAAATGGACAGGGATAGATAGCATGTGATTTTAGCTCATTAAACACAAAATTAGGTTAATTTTCTTCCCTGCAAAAAAAAAATACAATTTTGTCACTCTCAAACAATTAAATTTTGAATCAGCTCGCATAAAATTTGATTCATTTTATGAGTCAGTGAATAATTAATAGTTGCTTTAAATCAATGATTTGAAATTAAATGAACTGAGTTACGATTTTTTTAAACTTATGTTGATCGAATATTGATCCCATTGAATTATTTGTTTAAGGATTTGATTCGCGAACTATAAATCTATTTTTGTTTAAATTGTTTTATTAAAATTGAATAAATTCTCTTGATTCTATGAAAAGAATTAGCAAAAATCAAATTGATTCTTTGACTAAGATATTGATGGAATAATGAGGGAAGTGATCCAATCAATAAAATGAGTGTTGCGAATCGATTCATCCAAAATTAAATCTGATTTAAAAACCGAATTAGGATATTATGTTTATAAAGGTCTGCTAACAAAGAACAATTTTATCGACTCATTATTTTCAGCTTCTTTGAATATCGCAAAATTAAAGAATTCTTTCATTATACACGCATAAAAAAAAACCCGTAAAATTGGTTCAAAATTCTTCTAAAATAACAGGAAATAGTACTTGTATTTGCATCTGCAGAATTTTCAGTGAAGTTGAGAATCATGGTCTGCTAAATTTAGGTAAGCTAAGTTTTACACACTGCTGAATATACATATAATTTTAGTTAAATTACCCAGTGTAGAAAATCGTTACCAGATATGTGGTTATGTAACTATATATCTGGTAATGGTAACTAGTTACTTTTGTTATTACATTTCTTATTACCCTTGTCGCGAAAAATAATGAGTTATGCTTACAAACCAGCATACGAAAAATCTAAAAATATGTCATTACCTATATGCTTACCAGTACTGACAGAAAGAATTAGTCTAAAAATAGATTAAAAAAAAATAAGTTTTATATAGAAAACTAATTTTTTATTGTAAAAATTTTCTAGTGCGAGAATCGAACCTGGGACTCCAGGTTGCCAGTGAATAGCTCTACCATCTGAGCTATATCGAGATGTAATGTTTGCTAGATAAAAACATAATTTACCTGCTGCACACAAGTAAGCTTACTCACCAACATACAAAAAATAAAAAAATATTTGGTTACATATATCCTTACCAGTGTTGAAAAAATATTGAGTCTAAAAATAGATTTCATAAAATTTAAAAAAATCTAGAAAATTACTTTCTATTTGAAATAATGATAAAAATAAGTCATTACCAGTAACTCATTATTATATGTTTTAAAACAATGCAGAAGGTAAGTAGGTGTCATTACTGGTAGTCCAAAAAATAATGATATGTCATCACTGTTTCTACACTGGGTAGCTAAGAAATTTGAGCTATAGTCAACAGAAACTTTACTTGATTGAACTGCAAATTTCTGCTAAAATATCGCTTAGAATCTGGGATTTTAGACTCTCTGGATCCGTTCCGAGCCAGGCCTATATTAATTATTAAGAGTATAGGATTAACGAATTTTTATCCATTTTGCTCTATCTCGGTTAGCTTTCGAGATATATCATACAATATGATCATACAATAAAAAATATGAAAATATAGCGCCATCTCTATGTGATATTGACACAAAAATACAATCATTTGGAAATGATTGTGGTTTAAATTAACTGGAAAATCTGTAAAATTAAGAAACACAAATTACTAAAAACACTATGGAACATTTTCGGTGTCATTGTCTGGGGGGGTGAAAAACTCCAAGTCAGTGTGAAAGTACTAGGCCAGTATACTTAGTAAAACCTCCAAAGGGCGTTTGGCGTTCTCAGGCCTTTTTTATGATCTTTTATATTTTTTCGTTATCTTGATGTTTGGTTGCTCAGTTTTTCAGCTATAACTCAAGAACCATTGATGATTACTCAATTAATTCTTCATCAAAATTATACCTAAGGCTTAAATAAATAATTTTTATTGATATATCCACGTAAAAAATCAAGTTGAACTGATTTTATCGAATGAAATCTTCAAAAAATTTTAATTTTTTCCCCTTTTTCATAAATTTTCGCCAATAACTCTAAATTTTTGGCCAAAAGCGACTGAAAAAATAAAGCCAAAACATTTTTGAGCAATCAAATACTTTTGTACTAATTTTTTTTTATGAGTGCATATTATTTTTGTGCATTATAGCATTAACTAGTGCATTATAAGGTTAACTGAACCTGTTTTTTCCTTATTGGGGATTTCTTAGGGTTATTTTTAGGCTTCTTTTTGGGGATAATGAAACCAACCATCTGTTAAGCCTGAGTGGCATGGAAGAAAGAATAACAACAAACATATCCACTTATTACGTTAACATGCAATTATGATTATATGTTGTTGTGGTTTTCTTTTTTTGGGTTGTTGTTACTACCAAATTACAACTTAACATGATGACGATCATAATGAGGATGATAATAATTATGATGGAAACTTTGGTTTGTTTTTGTTATGAGTAAAACTACACAGAAGGAAAGTATACCAATATAAACTATCCGATTTTGAGAACTTTTTTTCTAATAATTTTTAATATTAATAATTTTCAAAATAAATTATAACTACACCCAGAAAATGTACTGACAGACGATTTTTTTCCCAATTAAATGGTTCCGAATTTTTTGTGAAATTCAACGAATTTTTATTTGTCAAATAACTGTTGTCTCCATTGAGTTCTCTTTTTCACAAATTTTGTTTCGACAACTCAATCACAGATGTCAAAAAGGCAAATATAAACCACATAGGATTATTTTAAATGTGTGTTTCTATTTTGGGATCTAATGAGAGCGAGAACGTTTGATTATTTCCCCACAGATATTACATCCATTTGGTATTATCTCCCTTAACCAAATTAGGGAATATGACTTATATGATTATGGTCATAATCCTTAGGTAATAATTGATATTCCCCATTGGCATTTAGACTTTTTTTCAAAATGACATAATCCCCAAAGCGGGAATAATCCCAGTAATACCCCGTTTATACAGAAAAGTTAATCTCGCAAATTTCGAATTGACTGCTTAATCGAGCACTAAATTAAAAATTAAACTATTAAATATAAAGTATTTTTTTTTTGTTTTTTAATTAAGAATTTTAGTTATATGTGTTTGAGTTCAATTTTAGTTAGTTGAAAATAACAACTTATTCTTCTAAAACTAGCAAAAAATATTGCTCAACATTTAGTAGAATTGAAAATCACAAAAAAATTTTAATTTTCAAATCTCTTTTTTTTGTTTTTTTTTAATGCAAATAAAAATTTTGCCTTCTGAAATCAATAGTTTATAAATATTTCGGTAGATTTTAGCATTCAACTAAATTTAACTTAAAAAAATAAACAAAATTTTGTAGATATAACAATTTGTTTTTTCTGTTTTTAGTCTACTAATATTTATAAAAATTTTCTGTAGATTTTACAGTATAATTTGTCATTTTCAATTAACTAAAAGTTAACTTAGATACAGTTAAAAATCTGCAAATTTAACAATTTTATTTTAGTTGTTCTTATTTTACCAAAAAAAATTTGCTAATTTCAGCAGTTTTTTGTGCAAGGTAATTTTTAACTTATTTTTAGTTGCTTTTACTGCGATTTTTACAGATTTATTTCTATGAGTGTATGCATTTTTGAATCTTTTATGGACCCTACGGGAAATTTTAACAAACTGTCACTGAACTAGCCCCTTTATATGAAATAGACTGGTCACTTTTACATGGCGTTGTCAGAGGAGGGGGAAATTGACCCCTTGTGACATGTCACAAGACAAATCCTAGGACAGGTTACTGTACTCTCATAAAAAACAAAGTTCAGGGACCAGTCCTGGGATTTGTCTTGTGACATGTCATGACATTTCCCCCTCCTATGACAACGCCATGTAAAAGTGACCAGTCTATTTCATATAAAGGGGCCAGTTCGGTGACAGTTTGTTAAAATTTCCCGTAGGGGATGTTCAGAAAAGAGTCAGATGTACGAGTAATTTAAGTGAGTTATTTTTGAAAGGCTCTTTGAGCTCTAAGAAATCATTCATGTGTTAAGGTCATTTATCACTCAAAGTTTATGGGCGCTCAGAGAAATGTTGGCTGGGATTTGATTACAATATTTTAATGGTAAAGCTGTATCAAGGCCTTTATGCAAAGTTTTCTTCAAGTGTATTTACAACATGTTGTTTGTGATATTATGGAATAACACCAAATTGTACTTCAAATCTTCAACATTTTTTTTTCTTTATCAACTTTTATCATCCAAGTGATTAAAGAAGAACACAGACCGGGAGGAGAATAGAACAAGAAATGAACAGTAGTTCTTGTAGCTTGCTGTTGTTTCTTAAGAACTCTTCTTCAAGTAGCTGTTATATTCAGTTTTTTATTATTATTTAGAATTTGTTTTTTTACAACTACTACTGGTGTTTAACACTCAACACTAAGACGGCGATGATGATGATTGCTGTTTATAAACTACTCCACTGCAACAACAACCGAGAACTGAGTATAGGCCTGGCTAACACCAAACCACCTTATGCCAATGATGAACAGGGGCTTTTTTTTATAAGACCGCCACTAACCAAACTCGAGCTCGACGAAGTAGAAATTAAACTAAAAACTTCTTTGTAAAAACACCGTAAAGAACCCTTTTCTTTTGCTAAGGCTGGATGTGTTTGTGTAATTTTGGTATGACTGACGCGTGGGAATTTTTTTGTATTATTTAAACACTTTATTATACTTCAAAACTAAATATATAATATTTTTTTTATATATTTTTATTTCTTAGCTGGTAATGATTTAGTTGCGAAAAAAAACCACCACCATCATCAGGTAGAAAAACAAATAGAGTTATAAACTGAACGAAAAAGAAAAGAATTACCTAAGGTGTTTATAAAGAATTGCTACTGTTTTCAGGTTCTGCTTTAAGTTTTACCATGTCTAAATTTACACTTGACTATGTAAGAACTTAAAAAGTTCTTTATGTAGGAGAACACCAACAAAAAACTTCTAGACATTATTTTATAAAATCTTAGAGCACCCTTTAACAAAATGAACCTTCACCACCGCCACCATTAATGCATTCCATAGAACCTTCAGAACGTTTATTATTTTGTTGGCATTCCATGAAGATGCCAAATACCACACGTTATTAGGAAAATTAACAACAACATTTTTGTGGTTTCCTTTTCTTTTTGCCTTTTGTAAATGTATGTATATTAAGAATTTATTTTCCACGCCTAAAATTTTTAAGAACATTTTTTTTAATGTTGATTTTGTGGAAAAGTTTAATTAACCAAAGGAAGTGATGAAAAATTTTAACGAAAATTGTTTGGGAAAACGAATTAATATTGTTATATCTTCAAAATTGAACAGAAATTAAATAAGTTAAATTCCACTTCAACCAACGAATTTTCGAGAAGCTGCTAGAGAAAATTTAACACTTTAGAGATTAATCAGAACTGGGTCGACAACGACAACGAGCATTCCTTTTTCATATATTTTGTATGGGAAGCAAAATGTCGCCATGTCGTCCGCCGATTTGTCGTCATAATAGAATCTATTCTATTTTCGTGACGACACACTAACACACACTCAAAATATTTGCCAAATTGTTGCCATATTTTTAACTTATTAATGGTTGCCATTAGAACAGAGTTGTAAAAATTCGTATAAGAGTTACAAAAATTCGCACTTTGTTTTTTTTTTTTGGCAGAAGAAATATAATTGAAAATAAAGATACATAATTTAGGGCAAAAAAGCAAAATTAAATACAATAAAATATAAACCAACAAGAATTAATGCAAAACCAATTGAATTGATTAAGAATTGTGGCGAAACAAATAAAACATATTCTTGTTTTGCTTTCCTTTTTTTTTTCTAAACGTCAAAAAATGTCGACAATCGATTATCGCTGAATTTAAATTAATCGCGACGACTTTTGCTGTCGTCGGTCGGTTAAAACTACAAAAAATTAGTTAATTTTTGCTAAATATTAGTATGATAGGAATAGCAAAAATAAAACTGTTAAATATACAGAATTTTAGTTATATTTGAGTTCAATTTTAGATAATAGAAAATAATAACTTTAGCAGCTGAAATTAGCTAAACTTTTTGCTAAATGTTTAGTACACTCATAATAATCCATGTATAAATATACGAAATTATTGTCAAAACAACGAAAACTTTCGTAAAATGTACAATTTTTCGTTTATTTTGCAAAAGATTTTATTATTTTATTATTAGCATTGTTGGATTTCGTTGATATTAGTCTAAGTTGAGTTGTTAACATATTCGATTTGCTTTCAACTTTCACATAAGTAGACGATTATCAAAGCTTAACCCGTCAAGGCAAATGACACTGATGATGGCTTTGTAGCGAAAGCCGAAAAAAACGTATTCTGTCTTGCTGGCCTTATTGAATTCTTTTAAAATTTTTTATTCTTTGTAATTTACTTGTGAAAAATGTATTATCTTTCTTTAAGCACCAAACGTTGTTATTCACGTGGAAAATTTTCACTCGAACTTTAAAGGCCTCAAATTGCAATTTAATTTATAAAAATGGGCAATTTTTTAATAAACACAAATGTCACTTTTTCCCAAGAAAAATAATAGTCTTGTACATTAAATTTGCGTGAAAAGAAAGTCTACACAATTTTCACGTGCAACTCATTATCGTGAAAAATCATTTTTTTTATATGGAGTATAACAGTTTTTTCACGTGAAATCAGAACAACTTAATGTGATTTAATTTGAAAAATAATTTAAACAGAAAGTGATATTAATTTATAAATTTTTTATTTTTGTAGATATAACAGTTTGTTTTTGTTATTTTTAGTCTACTAATAGTTAGTAAAATTTTCTGCAGATTTTACAGTATAATTTGTCATTTTGAATTAACTAAAAGTTTATTCAAATGTAACTAAAATTCGGTTAAATTTAACAGTTTGATTTTTGATGTTCTTAGTTTAGTAGTATTCAGCAAAAAAAAAAATCAGCTAATTGTAACAGTTTTTCCTGCAGGATCAATTTTATTAATTTTTTTGGTAGCTTTTTCTGCTCTTTTTACAGGTTTATTTCTATGAGTCGTAGTTCATAAAATTGATCAGAAATGTGTTAAATGAGCAATGCAAAGAGATCAGATCTGACCAGATCTAAAAAAGTTTTGGATCTAGTCAGACCTGTTAAGATCTATTTAGATGTGATTGAATGTAAGTAGATTTTGCACCAGATCAGATCATATATTATAAAATATGACATATGTGATCGGTTCATATCTAAAGGTATCTGGAAATGGGAAAGAGCAAATTGCGAAACAATAACAAAAATATTAAACTTAACTGAAAAATATTGATTTCGACTAGCGTTTATATTTTCCCAAAATTTTCCATTATCATATTTGAAGCGCCTCATCTTTCACCACTTTTCAGCTCTTCTCTGCCCCCTTTTCGAAGAAAACAACACGTTAATTAACAGAAAGAATTTCCCGAGGGTTGCTTCTCTTTGTTAAATAAAAAGATCTGCTTAGCTCTGATTAGTTATGATTGAATCGAATTAGATCTGGTACCAGATCTGATCAATTATGAAAAAAGTATGACATGGCGGCAAATCTGTTCATATCTAGTGTCAGATTTGTTCACGTCTATTGCCGGATTTGTTCATATTGTTATGCTTTCTTGCCTTTAAGAATTGGTTTATTTCCTTTAAATAACCCAGGTTCTTTTCTATTGCAATCAAAATAACCACACAATCTTTTGGTTCCTATACACTTATTTATTTAACACTTTATTACTTTACACACAACAGTATAGACACACACACACACCCAGAAAACAGATTCGTGCTTACAACCGCATTTATTGCCAATCGAATGCTTCGGTTCTGACTACAGAATTTTTCAGTTGTGACTTTCGAAATATTATTGATGTAATAGAAATTCTGTTGCGATTATCAAATGACTATTAACTCATAAAAGATTCTAGAGACCTTCAGAAATCATAACAAAAAGAGGGTGTTTTTCTTTGCAGGTGAAGCTTCTTCCTGAGCATTATTTTTTGACTCATAAAAGGCTCTAAATTATGAGTTTTGGGAGGGGAAATTTTCTTTTGTACCGAATACATTTAGGCGAAAAGAAGCCAATGTAAGCATGAAAACGTTTAAGCGGAATCCACAATGATGGAGTATTCCGCTCTGAGGTGGACATGAGTGTGCTTAAGTAGAGATGGTATGATATAAAAAATGTGTAAGTACTAAAAAGAAAAGAATCCACTCTACAGAGTGGGGTACTCCAGCATTGTGAATCCAGCTAAAGCTCTTTTTCACCAATTAAAAATTTAAAAAAATTCTTCGCAAAAAAAAAACGAGTAAAAAGGTTATAGTCGGGCATGCCGACTATATAATACCCTACACCAGTCTGACTTAAAGCCAACTAATGTTTGGATTCGAAATTTGAATGGGTTAAAACGGACTTGTGTCAAAATTTCCTATAAAATCATAAAAGAAGAGAAAATCGAAAATATATTCCATATGGGCGATAGATCCAAATATGTACTGATCCTATCTAGAATCAATAGGCTTTTGGGGGACCCTTATATCAGCACTAGGTCTAAACATGGACCGATTTCAACCAAAATGCATAGCCGTCATCCTTGGGCCGACATAAGTCGGTGTACCAAATTTCATCATAATCTATCTTAGTATTTGCGACCTGTAGAGTGTTCACAAAATGCATGGACAGACAGACAGATGGACGGACGGACGGACAGACGGACATCGTTAAATCGAAATAAGAAAAAATTCTGAACCGATCGGTATACTATAAGTTGGCTCTAGGTCCAATATTTTTTGGAGTTACAAACATCAGCACAAACTATAATATCTTCTCCACGTAGTGGTGTAGGGTATAAATATTATACAAAACCCTTCGGAGTATAAATACCAAAAAATTTAATGATATTTATACTTAAAAATTATCCAAATTAACATTTTTTCTTTTAATAAAAAACAAAAAATATTTCTTGTATTTTTTTGTTTCAAGTATTAAGAAAATTGATATTTTATTTTTTATTTATAGTTTTTGAATATTTTCGTTTTATTTATTTCCAACACAGCTGGCAAATTTTTATCCATTTTGTGGTAACCACAATTCCTTTTAGGGTATGAATAGTTTTGCTTTCCATTCAATAACAGGTTGTAAACTATTTGCCAAAAAAAGTATGGGAATTATAAGATAAGTTCTCCCAGAGACTATTAATTATAGAGATAGGAAATCAAAACTTAAACTACTCACCGATAGAGGGCGCTGATATTTAGTATTACCTGAGCAACTATTTAGTATCAGTTTAATATCAGTTGAGCCTATATTTATAAACTGAAAAACTGCTGAAAACTGCTCAAAATAAGGAAAAAACAAACGCGGAATATATTCAAATAATAAAATTTGAAATATTTGTTTGTATTTTTTCCTTTGTTGTTTGTTATTATTTAAATTTAAATAAAAAAAGAAAATTGTCAATTTTTTTTACAAAGTGCCATCTAGTGATAACGATTTTTTTATAACTTATTTTTTTGGTGATGCCATACCCCTGAGTTCTCCAAACAAAACGTTGATTAAATAAAAAACACTAATGCTCTAAAATGATTGAGTACTGAGTACTCAATTCTGATTATTTTTTAGGGTACTCAATGCTATAAAGTAACTACTCAATACTTTCAGGTTTGTATTTTCCGACACAAATACGTAATTTTACCATTAAAATTACACGGAAACATACAACACTGTTTTTTATAAAAAAAAAAAATTACAAAGTTGAATAGGTTTTTCTTTGCGTGTACGATTTAACAACTTACTACACTCAATGTAGAGAAACTGACTACGAAAAAAAACTTAAAAATCATTAAAAAATAAACTAAGTTTTAAAACAAAAAATACTTGACAAATTATTTTAATGTGTTTTAACAATTTAATGGAAGAAAAAACTATGGCAGTAGTAGAAAACAATTTCAAATATAAAATTATCTGGTAAATAATAACTGCTTGTTGAAACAACATTCAGTGAAAAGTGAAAAAAGCTATTTATTTTAACTATTTTAACATAAAAAAAAAATGATTTACAATTTTTTTTTGACTTTTTTATGTAGGTTTTTTGTTTTGTTTTAAATAATAAAAAAAAACCATTCAGATAATTATGATTTAAGTTTGTTAACTTTAAAACAAAAACATTTTGTAATAATTTTGTAAAAGAGATTTTATATTTAAGGGTCAGTGATAGAAAATGTTAGCTTTATACGTTTAAAAAATTTTCCTTCTCCATCCTAATTTCAGTCTCAATTTCAAATTTCAAACTCCTAACTTCGTTATAAATTTATTGCAGTTTATTTTAAGTGTATTAATTCAGTTAATTTTTAATTAAACCCAGTTTAGTTACACCACTGTAAACTTCTTCATTAACATATTGTCTGTCAGATTTTGTAGGCCATAAAGAAGTATTTTTATTATTTTTTTTTTTGTTAAATTTACACATTTATGTGAATTTTTTTTTTATAAATCTCCATAAATTATCAGTGCTTCTGTTGTACAATAATTTTTACATTTACAAGTTTATATTTGTTTAAACAATATCGTATATTGTTATTATTTGTTTTTAGCATTTCTTGCAATTTTACACGTTTCTGTTCTCTTTTAACTATCATTTAATCTTGATACTTTTTTTGTTTTAGTTTTGTTAAAAAAATTCCACAATTTTTGTTGTTTGTTTTCATATTGCAATGCAGTATTCAGAATTTTTATTACAAATTTTTACAAAATGCAGGGTTATTTTAAAATATTTTATATGGAGAATTTAAAATTATTTTGTTATTTTATTAATACATTTTTACCTCATCTTGTTTTCATTACAGATTTTTGATAAATCTTGGAATTATTGACAAATAGATTTAAATGTAAGTAATATATTTATTTTTTCTACATATTTATTTCCTTTAAATAAACCGGGTTCTTTGCTATTGCAATCAAAATAACCTATTCCGCTGCTCACACCAATTGTTACGTTTTACCTTCAAAATCGTACGTTTATTTCCTTTAAATAAACCTGGCTGGTGCAATTTGCATTTAAAAATAACACACACACACACTATTTTTGTTTATTACTGACTTATTTATTTAACACTTTATTACTTCACAAACAATTTTACAATGATTTACCAGAGCTCAACTGAACTCTACAAACGCTACTGCGCGACTCGATATACAACTAACTTAGACCTAGTGCTGGTAAATTTGATTACTTTTCAATACTCGATACTACTCAATATTTTTGATTTGGATACTCGATACTACTCGATACTTTTAACGGTTTTTAAATTTAAATTTTTTTCGTAAAATTCATTGAAAATATTTATGGTAATTAAATATTTAAATTTATAAACATATTTTTAAACTTTTTGATCAACTATTTATTGCGTTTTTCATAGTTTTATAACATATAATTTTAAATATTTTACTTCTGATTTTTTCTTTTAGCAGAGTTGTAGTTTTGCTACAAATATTTTAGCAGAATCACATTTTTGTGGTAACTATTTTAGCGGAGTCACATTTTTATATATTTTGTCTGTCCAAAATGCAAATCTGAAAATATCGAGTAGTAGTTTTGAGTATCGAGTACCCAAAAAAAGACAAATACTCGATACCCACTACTCATATTTTTACCAGCACTACTTAGCACAACTTAACTACACAAATGTTAATGCGCGACACGACTCAATCTCTAAATCTAAGCTCCAGGCTTTTTGTAGTATAATGTATGTGATTGTACAACGAGTTCGAAAGTTCCAGAGACATCCAGATTAGCTGTAGTTGTAGAACAAACTATAAGGTTGTAGATAGTGCTGGTAAAAATATGAGTAGTGGGTATCGAGTATTTGTCTTTTTTTTGGGTACTCGATACTCAAAATTACTACTCGATATTTTCAGAGTTGCATTTTGGATAGACAAAATATATAAAAATGTGACTCCGCTAAAATATTTACCACAAAATTGTGACTCTGCTAAAATAATTGTCACAAAATTACAACTCTATTTTAATATTTAATTACCATAAACATTTTCAAAGAATTTTACTAAAAAATTTTAAATTTAAAAACCGTTAAAAGCATCGAGTAGTAATGAGTAGTATCGAGTATCCAAATCAAAAATAACGAGTAGTATCGAGTATTGAAAATTAACCGAATTTACCAGCACTAGTTGTAGAGGCACCCAGAGTATTTATAGAAGAGACACCAACCGCTCTATTATTATTCGAGACACCAACCACTTTACAGTATAACACCCCTACGGGAAATTTTAACAAACTGTCACCGAACTGGCCCCTTTATATGAAATAGACTGGTCACTTTTACATGGCGTTGTCATAGGAGGTGGAAATTGACCCCTTGTGACATGTCACAAGACAAATCCTAGGACAGGTTACTCAACTCTCATAAAAAACAAAGTTCAGGAACCTGTCCTGGGATTTGTCTTGTGACATGTCACAAGGGGTCAATTTCCACCTCCTATGACAACGCCATGTAAAAGTGACCAGTCTATTTCATATAAAGGGGCCAGTTCGGTGACAGTTTGTTAAAATTTCCCGTAGGGACTTTATGGCACATTATATCATAGTGTGGTATACATAAATGTAGTGTTACCAGATTGACAGGTTTCTTAAATACCGTTTCTCGGGATAGTTTTCTTCTAAAATACCAGCTTCCCTTGTGTCTGTTAAAATTTTTCAATAAAATTATTTTCTTCTTCTTTTTTCTGTAAACCAATTTTAGAAAAATTCTTTAGTTAATAATATTAATTATGATTGTCCTATGCGACGATTACAAACACTTAATTGAAAAATCCTAAGATTCTGAAGACATTCCTAAAGAAATCTACCAGATTCTGTGGAATTTTTATAAAAAAAACGCCTTAGGTTCTGATGATTTTTTTTTTTTTTCTGTAAAAACCCTCCAATTTTGAGGAGGCTTTCCCACAGACAACTATTCGATTCCTGGAATTTTTGTTATAGAAAATTCCTCTGACTTTGAGGAGCTTTTGCTTTTAAAAAACCCTCAGATTCTTAGCACTTTCTCCTATAAAAATCCTCGAGACTGTGAGAAGTCTATAGAAAAACCCAAATATTTTGAGAACTATTTCTTGCCGCTTACAAGGAAGCTCTATGTCCGTGGTTCCTTCAGAATTTGATAAAATTTGGATATGTGATGGAGAAGAGAGAAAAATAAGTATGTGCACCTTTTTAGCAACCCAATCTTAAATTTGAGGTTTAAAAAGTGAGGTCAACAAAACTGACCTCGATTCTCGTTTTATGTTTGTTTCAAGGAAATCTTTACAAATTGGATATCAAACGAAAGGTATATAAAGGGTTTTTCAATAAGAGCGCTACAAAAGTTTTTTTAAATAAAACAAAAACGGTTTTGGATATCAATGAAATTCTTTATTCCCGTGAAAGTACGTTCGATGTTATTATGTATGGAAATCAATCTCTTTTGCATGGCCACCACGGGCACACTTGCAGAAGTCCAGACGCTGAACCCAATTTTCGACGGTTTTCAAGCATAAATCGGCCGATACTGCTGCAATTTCACGTTCGATATTCGTACGAAGTTCATCAATCGTCGCTGGCTTGTTGGCGTAGACCATAGATTTGACGTAGGCCCACAGGAAATAGTCCAACGGCGTCAAATCGCACGACCAAGGCGGCCAATCGACTGAACCATTTCGTGAGATAACACCATCTCCAAACTTGGTTTGCAATAAATTGATTGTGACATTCGCTGTGTGGCTTGTGGCGCCGTCCTGTTGGAACCACATGTCCTCCAAGTCCATATCATCCAATTGGGGCCAAAAATATTCGGTTATCATTGAACGGTAGCGATTCCCATTCGCAGTAACGTGCCCGTCTTGATCATCACGGAAGAAGTACGGCCCAATGACGCCGCCGGCCCATAAACCGCACCAAACCGTAATTTTTTTGGGATGCAATGATGACTCATGGAGTACGTGTGGATTGCTGTCTGACCAATAACGCATATTTTGTTTATTGACGAAGGCATTCAGCCAGAAATGAGCCTCATCGCTGAAGATGATTTTTCGATGAAAATCCGAATCATTTTCAAGTTGTTGCGCAGCCAAATTCACGAACATACGACGCTTCTGGTGGTCAAGCGGCTTCAGTTCTTGCGTCAATTTGATCTTGTAAGGATGTAGGCCAAGCTCTTTTCGCAAACTTCGCCACAACGATGTCACAGAGATGCCCAACGCTTGAGAACGACGTGTGAGAGACACATTTGGGCTTTCTTCAACTGAAGCCTCAGCGGCAGCAATATTCTCGACACTACGGGCACTTCTTTGTCTCACTGGCACGGGAACATTTTGTACTGTGCCTGTGGATTCAAATTTTTCCACTAGACGCTAAATTGTTGATCTGCTAGGACGATTATGACGATCATAAATTGGACGTAGCGCTCTTAACCTTGAGGCCACTGACTCCGAATTTCGGTAGTAAATTTTAATAATTTCGACTCGTTGTTGGCTCGTATATCTTTCCATCATGAAATGGCAAACCTTACTGAAGAGAAATGTCAAAAGAGCGGCAAGAAATATGGCGTCGTTTGCTGTCCCTGTCTTTCTACTTTTGTAGCGTCCCTGTTGAAAAACCCTTTATATCTATTAAATGGTATACTAAAAATATTAAGGGTGTACATACTGTACACTGAGAGAATTATAGTTTCAATGAAAATTGTCACTGAAACTCCTCCATTGAAACTTTTCATAGAATCTATGAAACAGGTTTCATTAAAGTCAATGTTTATGAAAAGTTCATAAAATTAATGAAACTCTTCATAATATTAATAGGCCACTCGTCCAATGAATAAATCATTCAGCCAATGAAGAGCTTCATAAAATCTATGAAGCAATTTCATTTACTATTATTTATTATAGTTGGTTGTTGTCATTGCTAAGCTGGAGTGGATAAATAAAAAGTACTTAGCAAATGCAAAAGGCCTAATAAAATCGTAGCATATTTTACGGGTGCACAAAATATATCTAAAGAAAGAATTCATAAAAATAAAAAGTTTCATTAAAAAAAGTTTAGAAAAAATTAATATGAATTATAAAAAAAATTCATAGTCCAAAATTAATAATAAAAAATTAATTTAAAAAAAAATTATAAAAGATTATTCTCTCAGGAAATGACGATATTTTATAAAAAAAAATTAAAAAAAAAGTAAATACTATTGAACAATTTCATATGTATAAAGAACATTTTTATTAAATTCATGGATATCTAATTTATGAAATTCAATGAATTTTTTTAATGAAATTATGAAATTTAATGGAAGAAAAGTTATAAAAAATTTCATAATATTAATTAAATATTATATACATAATGAAATTCTTCATTGGTTCTACGAAAAAAATTATATGAAATTATATTATTAATATCATGAAGGATAATTCTCTCAGTGTAACAACAGCATTTTAAAGGGCATATTTGAATGGTTGTCAAAAATTTAATTAACAATATTTTTAATATTTTATTTTTCTATTTATTCTAGTAATTTTAAAAATATCAGTTTTATATTTCCCCAGCTAAAATCGCCAGAGTTGCCACTTCATTACTGGGCTTTTTTAAAAAAGGCAAAATCGGCTGCCACTGTGCAGCCTTCATTAATTATCGGAAAATAAAAATATAAACTGATTCTTAATTCCAGATAAAATCTCTAGTCGCTATCGTGGCCCGATTTTTATTAAAAAAAAAATTTTTTTAACAAAGTTGCCACGCAAAAAAAAACTCCTAAAAAGGCAAAAAAGAAACACATTCGGGGATATAAAATTCATTTGATCAATATTCAAAAAAGGGTAAAAAAGGGTTTTTTACGTTGGTGCAAGAAGTACTTCACTCCATCCGATTTACTCACTATTTATACCACCTATATCCGACCGAAGATGGAATACAACTCCCATATATGGGCAGGAGCTTCGAAGTCTATTTTGGAGCTTCTGGACCGTGTGCAAAGGAGGGCGTCGGCGCTTATCAATGACAATAGGGTATCCAGCTCTATTGACTCATTGGAGCATCGTCGGAATGTGGGTTGTGTGACCCTGTTCTATCGATATTATCATGGGAGGTGCTCAGCTGAGATAAGTGAACTTGTCCCCAAAGCCCAAGTTTTTATTCGTAATACTCGCTTGTCAGGTAAAACGCATCCGTTTGTAGTCGATTGTCCAGTGGATCGCACGACGCATTATAGAGAGAATTCGTTTATCAGTCGCACTAGCAGTATGTGGAATAAACTCCCCGCAGAGGTCTTCCCTGTTACTTACAATGTTGAGAAATTTAAATCAAATATTCACAAACACTACTCCCTCTTTCCTCCTCCTCATAACCTATTTTCCTAATACCAACACAACGCACTGCGTTAATAGGGGGGCATCCCCTGAGTGTTGCTCCATCAAAAAAAAAAAAAAAAAAAAAAAAAAAAGGGCCACGATAAGGACTAGGGGTTTTTATTGTCTACGAAAGAAAAAAGCCGGAACGACATCCGTTAACCCGCCTTGGCTGTACAGTGGCATTTCCGATTTTGAACTCAAGGCTGTGGGAAAACGCGTTTAAAGTTTAAAATTAATTTTACGCAAAGAAAACAGCAACATTTCAAAGAACCGTGTATGAACAAAATTTATATCTCGCAGTTTTCTACATATGCAGCAAATTTGAGAAGAATTGGAAAAAGAGTTTTTTTTTATATTAACCCAAATATTCTTAAAAATGATGGTAAATAATTTATTAAACATTTCATTTCGGTCAAAATTTTTTATTTCGTACATTTTTTAATTTGTTTTTATTTTTTATATATGTACATACATTGATTACTTTCATGGCTTATAAAAAGCCATCAGTATCTGCCTAATATAACGTACCTTCGCCCACCATCGAGGAATCGTCAGTGGCTTTTCTTTAAAGAATGCGTGCAATTCTTGCATCTTTGGATGTAGTTTTTTTCTTTTTGTTCTGCTGTATGATGCGAAATAGGATTTATAATAAAGACAATGATAAAAAAAACCCTCCCAAAAAATTTTGTGTACAAATTTAAAATATATTTTACAAAAAAACATGTGGAAATTTTATTTCTTTGAATTTTTTAGTGATATTTTCTGAGCATATACTGAAGGGTATGCTCTATCCAGAAAAAATATAAAAAAATTCGAAAAGAAAATTTTTCCTAGAGTCGATACCCCCCTTAAAATGTTTTCAAACAAAAAAAGTATCGAACAACTTTGCAACTTTGCCGATATGTTTAGAACCAGAAGTTGTTTTTCAAACAAAAAAGTTCGAATAAAATTGAATTATATTTTTACCCCTAAATTTCAATTTGGGCTGATATGTTTAGAACCAAAAGTTGTTTAATTTTGTCCCCTCTATCGCATAATTAAATTTTTATAGAAATCTAGAGGAACACAGAAATTGACTTTCCTTGTTAGTGGTTTAACATTTAGTCGTTTAAGCAAAATACCATACAAATCTTATTTGCTTAATCATTTACAACTTTGTCCATAATTGCATTCTTTTTAACAACAACTCCAGTATTTTTGTTGTACAACAAAAATAGCAACATTCCATAACACAAAATCCAACAAAAAAAAAAAAAAAAAAAAAGAATGTCTTAAACCAAACAAATTTAAATTAAGTTTAATTTGAAAAATCTAGTGCAGAGATTCACAAATTTGTTAGCAGGGTACCAGATTTGATCATTTTTAATTTAATTTTTTTATCAGATTTGATAATTTTTAATTTAATTTTTATACCCTACACCACTACGTAGAGAGGGTATAATAAGTGTGTGCTAATGTTTGTAACACCAAAAAATATTGGACCTAGACCCAACTTATAGTATACTGATCAACTCAGAATCACTTTTTATTTCGATTTAACGATATCCGTCTGTCCGTCCGTCTGTCTGTACGCATTCTACAGGTAGCAAATATTAAAATATTTTGATGAAGTTTGGTACACCGATCTATGTCGGCCCAAGAACGAAGCCTATTGGATCGGTCCATATTTGGACATATCGCCCATATGGGCTATGTTTCAGATTTTCTCTTTTATCATTTTAAAGAAAATTTTGACACAAGTTAAACATTAGTTGGCTTTTAACCAGACTGGTGTAGGATACTATATAGTCGGCATGCCCGACTTTAACTTTTTTACTCGTTAACAGCTCTGTTGGTGAGAAATGTATGAATTCTTTCACCGCTAAAAATATATTGAGTATCACCGCTTGAGAACTCCTTAAGTTTAGTGAGTTTATAAACCTCTCATTTAACTGCAATAAGTAACAATAAAGTTTAAAGACATACAAAAATTCTTAGCTGTACCATTTGTAGTTACATGCTTCGAAAAAAGAGTGGCTGACCTCGAGATGGTTTCCATGACGCCTCTGTTTTAGTTTTGTTTTTTCTGTTCAGTGTTGTTTTTTTTTCCAACACAAAAAAACGTTAAGCTTCATATATTATGAGTGGCGTTTTTTTTTAAACAAATGTGATGATGACAACAAGTGTTTTTTATTTTTTGTCTTATTGAGGTTTTAGCTCTAGCTTTAGCTTCTTTTAAGTTTGTCGTGATGTTTAGAATTATTAATGTATTTTTTTTTGTCGAAGTTTTTTCTACTACTTTGGAGCTTAGTTACTTCAAACATATGGCAGGAAGCCTCATAAGAATAGACCACACCTTTAGCAGAAACAAAAAACGACAGACAAATCGATGGACGGACTGACGGACGGACGGACGGACAGAGAGACGAACAAATAAAAACCATGCTTGATGTTAATGGGAAAATAATAACATTTTTGTAGATTATATTTAAGAAATCGTATTGAAACTAAATACCACTGCCATATTGTGGATATTATGATGTTTTTTTTATGTGTTTCAAAATTCATACAATATAACAAGATTATCGATTTGAGTTGGTTATTTTAAAAATGTTTAGAAGTATTTAATACAAACACTATTTGTGTTTATTTTGTTAATTATAAAAGTTTAATCAAGGGATGATACAAAATTTTATAAAAAAAATTAATTTTATAAAAAAAAATTATAAAATGTATGCCCATGAACGAAATCGAAATTTTTTGGCTTTAAAACATATTTAAACAAAGCGTACTATTTTTTATAAAATCATTGTTAGCATGTCTTAAAATTTAAAATATAATTTATTTTGGATAAGAAGTTATTATTTTGTTGAAAATAAAACACAATGTTTGTTATCCGAAATTTATTTTTATCGGCATTAATATTAATTGCTTAAAAGGATTAAATATTGCTAAACTTTGTTTAACAAATTGTGAAAAAAAATATTTTATCGTAGATTTATACTTGATCTGAAGGTTGTTACAATAAGTGTTATTTTTGTTCGGTTTTAAAATCAAATATGAAGAATTCTAAATGGAATTCACAATTTGTTTTACAACAACAAATACAGAAACAACTTATTAAAAAAAACTTTCCTAGAACCCATGGTTGACAATTAATCTTAAAAAAATTTTTTTTTTTTGTAGTCTTGTCTCTATCCGAATTACAAACTTAATGAGAATTTCTTGTTTTCGTCTAGGAGTGTTATTCAAAATTTCAAATATCGAAGAAAAACCAAAAACAACAATGGAAAGTTACCACAATTTTCTTAGTGGCCTTACAAAATACTACTCTGTTGTTCTGACAGATCTAGCACTATAGAGATTACAGCAGAGGAGTATTTGGGAAGGTGACAAAGAAAATTGTGGTAATTTTTATTGTTGTTTTTCTTTTTTCTTTGATATTTGAACTGTTGAGTGTTATTCAACATTTCCTAGACGAGAATAGGAAATTATCGTTAAGTTTGTAATTCAACCTAACAAATATTTTTAGAAATTCTAAAATCGTCATCCCTGATGACTTCCTGTAGGCAAGAATGAATTCCAGGTAGGGACAAGCCTACAAAATTTATTTATTAATTTCCCATGTGAAAATCGAAATATATATGAACATAGATGATCATACATTGACTAGTATATGATCCTGCATATGCATACATGATCATATACGTCAGTGCATAGTTCAATGTATGACCATACATGATCTCATATATTTTCATATATCTTTGGATCCGAAATTTGAGGGTATATGACCGTACATGTTCATATATGACCATATATGCTCACATATGATTCATATATGCTCACATATGATTCATGTATGCTCATATATGATCATACATGGCCATATACCTCGATATACCCTCAAATTTAGGATCCGAAGATATATGGAAATATATGAGATCATGTATGGTCATACATTGAACTATGCAATGACGTATATGATCATGTATGCCTATGCAGGATCATATACTAGTCAATGTATGATCATCTTCGATTTTCACATGGGTTGTTAAACAAGCTTTGAAAGTTTAGCATATTTGATTCTTTTAAATAATATTTGTTGCTAATGTAAAATAAAAATAGTAAATATTTTATTACAAAGCTAAAGTTTTGATACTAACACATCGGCTGAAAAGTCCGTAGGATAATCAATAAAATAAACAAGATTTTTTTTGTGGAAAAATTCGACTTTAACCCAATCTATCTTTACCGGGATATACATTAATTGCATTAAAGGAATTAAATGTGCTGAAATCCGAAACCTATTTAACAAATTGTGAAAAATAATCTTTTGAAGGCATGCCCCTAACCGGATTTCATTCTTGCGTAAGGAAATCGTCAGGGGACGACGTTATTAGAATTTCTAGAAATATTTGTTAAGTTAAATTACAAGCTCAATGAGAATTTCTTGTTCTCGTCTAGGAGCGTTATTAAACATTTAAAATATCAAAGAGAAAACAAACTTTATTCAACAACATAGTCTCCTTCAAGAACTATGCAATCACTCCAACGCCTTTTTAACATTTCGAAAGCTTTTTTATAGAATGATTTATCTTTGGCCTAAAAATAGGCCCCTGTTTCTACAATCACCTCTTCATTCTAACCAAATCTCTTTCCAGCGAGTATTTTTTTGAATTCTGAAAACAGGTAAAAATCGCTGGGCGCCAAATTTGGCGAAGTGTAATTGGCCATGATAGTCAACGCCTTGTGACACGGCGCATTGTCTTGGTGAAAGAGCATTTTTTTCTTCTTCACATGGGGCCGTTTGTTTTTGCGATTTCCTCCTTCAATCGCACCAGTTGGGCCATGTAGCGATCGCTATTGATGGTTCAATGTACAAATTCCCGCTGCATCCCAAAATACTGATGCCATAACTTTACCAGCTGACTGTTGCGACTTTGGCTTCTTCAACGAGGTTCTGCCCACTCAGCTGACTGCCGATTCGACTCTGGAGTGAAGTGGCAGAACCAAGTTTCGTCCATTGTTACATACCGACGCAAAAAGTCCTTTTTATATCGCCGAAACATCTCCAAACAGCTCTCGGAATCATTGACACGTTTTTGTTTTTGGTGCACTGTGAGCAAACGCGGCACCCATTTCGAAAACGGCTTTTTCATTGATAAATGTTCGTGCAAAATCAAGCCGACACGTTTCTTCAATATCTTTAAGGTATTAGCTATCTCCTGCAACATTACGGTCTGCTAAAACGATTTTGCGAATTTTTTGATGTTTTGGTGATAACGACTCTTTTGGGCGATTAGACCACTGGGCGTCATTTTTTTTTTACGACTACGTTTAAAGTCAGCAAACCACTTTTCTACCATTTGTCTCGATGGAGCAGAGTCCGAATAGCACTTATGAAGCCAAGCTTTGGCTTGAACGGTGTTTTCCCCCATTAGAAAGCAATGATAAATCAACACACTAAATTGCTTTGAATCAATTTTTTTCCAAATCGAAAAAGTAGCGTCACTAAAACAGCTGTAACTTATTCACTAATGAACGAATTGCCATTAAATTTTGAGAGGTTTCATAGAGAGATTGTTCATTAGTGGCGCCACCTATGTGTCATCCTACGGATTTTTCAGCCAAAGTGTGATATTTAGTCTCTCCAAATTTGGTATAAATAAATCCTTTGGTTTGCCTTGAGCAGGCAAAAAAAATCTTTTTTTAAAAAAGAAGCAACACTCAGGAAATTCTTCCTATAAATTAACTTGTTACTTTAGAGCAGAGATGAAACTCGGTGAAAAATTAAGAGCTTCAAATACGGCAACACAGTAATTGGGCGAGATGTTGAATTTTAGAATAGTTGTTGGGCGCCATCTAATACTCAATTGGCGAACTTTGTTCAAGCTGTTCAGTTCATAGCCCTGTTATATTATTTTACTTCGGTGGGGTTAAGTGCTATAGGAACACCGAAGGTGGAAGCTGTGATATGTACGAGGAATCTTTAAAATCAAATATTTATATTAAAACAATTGAAAATAAGTTAAAAAAAAACGACTAGCCACTTTTCGTTTAAAACAATTGAATTTTGTCGTTTATTTTTAATTGTTAATTAATTAAAAGTCAAATTCGATAAAAATAATAGATTTCTCATTTATTTTAAAATTGATTATATTGTAATAATTAATTGTTTTTAACAGCAAATTTTGACTGAATATTTAGTTTATTGAATGACTGATAGAAAAAGTAAAAAAATATATTTCTTTGCAATTTAACAGTTTATTCAATTGAAACAACTTTTCCGATTTACTTTTTAAATAACTATTGAACTTTTATGGTAAAGTTATTTTGAGTGTATTATTTTCCTAAATTGATGTTGCTGTCGCTGGGTATTGAACCCGCAACCTTATGTGTAATAGTCTAACGCGCTAACCTTTACACCTCAGCGCCGATATTATTTTCCGTATGAGAAGAACACATTCGCTCAATCTAAGACATATATTTTTATATACTGACTTTTGTTGTCATAACAAATGCTGAACATGTTGGAAGCTGTATCCATTTGGATTGAATTTGAGAGTCATTGGAAATCATGGTATTCGTGGCAACAGAATATGTTCTCTTTTCAAGTTGCAATTAATATTTGTTTTCTCAATTATATTATCGAAAATAATTAGTGAACCAATATTTAAATATTGTAAATATGTATCAGAATATGTTTAGATTAGGATTGAATTCTTTTTCTAAGTGATTTCTTTTTTTTAATAAATTTGTTTAAGTTTCAGATTTCTTCCTTTAAGGGCTTTACCTATAAGCAATTTTTTATTGCTGCCACCGGGAATTGAGCTGGCAGCCTTAAGATTGCCACTGTATCCCTCTACCACTGAGCTATCTTTGATATGAATGTTGACTTACTTATTCTCTTCAATAAAATTACTTATTAAATAAGTGCAAAATGTGCCATACAGTTCAATATTTTTTTCAATACTTTTTTAAAAAGTACAATTTTTTATTACTTTTATTTTATTTATTTTTAAAAATTTTTAAATTAAAAAATATTGAATTTAAAAAAATTTATAATAAATAGTAGAAAAAAAATTAAGAATATTGGTTCCGCCATTATTCGAAACCGTGATTATTTGTTTGGGAAAAAACTGTATCAAACTGACTTTTAGAGCAATAAATGTTTTAGAAGCAACAATTAAGTAATTTTTTTGGATGTTGTTCAGATTTACTTCTAAAAAGCCTTTAAAAATATACTAACACATACTTTAAAAACAATGGAAAAAGTGATTTTTTGAAGTTGTTTAGAATTACTTCTAAAGAAGCAGTAAAATCACACTGACGGATATTTTGCAAGCAATGAAAGAAGTATTTTGTAACGCATGACTTTTAATTTTTTCTATTTGATGACTGTAGTGCTTTTTCTACTGCTTTTGCATCTCTTTTTTTTTTTGCTGGGTTAACTTTACATTTAAATTGAATAAACTGAAATAATATTATAACACATCCATATTGCATTTTTGTTTAAATTGAATTAAATTTAATTGAATATAAAAAATTGTTTACGAGTTATGGAGAAGCCAAATAAACCACAAAATAAAAAATTATTGCAAAAAATGATGATGAGAATTTTTTTTAAATAATAAAAATACCTACTGATAATACTTGCAGACAGTAAAAGAAAACAACAACATAGCGTGTCAATTTGATAATTTTATTGAATTAAAATACTCGTAACAAAAATATAAAAATTTACAAAAATTGATTTCTCAAAATTAAAAAAACAAAAAATAATAATTTCACAAAATATAGTACTTCTATCTTAATTTTAAAGGCCATTTAAAAAATTGTTAACAAATTATGTAGTTTTATACGGTATTTTCAAATCAGTTTCATTTATAATTTGTTGAAATTTTTTTTATTTTTTTCGGGGGATTTTTAAAGCATAAAAATCATTAAAGCGTGATTTCAAAACTATAAAAATGTAAACTTAAACTTTAATAAAGAGGCTTATGATAGTTTGTTAATGTGGCTTTATTTGTTGTTGTTGCTGTTGTTGTTGGTAATTTTTGTTATTAACGAAAAGTGGAGGTGGTGTTGGGGGTGTTATTGGAAGTGGTGGCACTAGTAGTGGCTGTATTACAAACTAATGCCATTTAAAGTTACTGCAGCAGCCACTAGTAAAACTATAGTCACTTGTAGTCTGTAAGTAGT
Organism: Leucophora obtusa; assembly: GCA_949987735.1. NCBI lineage: Eukaryota > Metazoa > Arthropoda > Insecta > Diptera > Anthomyiidae > Leucophora > Leucophora obtusa. The sequence goes on along the minus strand of OX465295.1, from coordinate 323,759,184 downwards.
TTGAAACATGGCAATGGAGGAGGCGTTCGTTCATTCGTTTGTTCATATTGTATGTTAAAAGTTTGTATGGTCGCGTAATCAGGGTGTAACAACAATTACGAGTAGTACGCGTTGTGCATGATTTTCATTTATGTATGAACAACAAAAGCCCATGCTGTGAATTCAAATTCATACAAACATTCAACACTCTCTCATGTGTTGTTGCCTTTTGAAGCTAAAAAAAAAAAAAAAAAAAACAAGCAAAGTGCATAAAAATCTTAAAAAAAACATTATTTTAATGAAAAGAAAATGAAAAAAATATTAAAAATATTAATTACACTCAAAGAAAAATATTAAACAGAATTGTAAATGAAACATTTGTTAAAGAAACTCACACATAAAACTCCATTTCTGAGTATATGTACGTTAGACTGTCCCTTAAAATAGCGATTTGTCGATTTTCGTTCATTACACCCCCCTCTAGTTCTATTGAAAATGGTCCCAAATGGAAGAAATCGATTTTTTTTTTTGAAAACGTTAGCCCGCGCCGAAAGTTGGACGAAAATGGCCCATTTTGGAAAAAAAAGTGTATTAAAGATTTTTTTGATCCATTCAAAGTGATATTTTTCCGAAAATTATGAAAGGTGTTATTCTGTAAATTTCCTAGTGGGGCGTTTTTGGCCAAAATTATAAAAATTAAGCCCATCTGGATCACGTTACATAAAATAATTATTTTTATCCAGTTGGGATTTTTTTTTATCAATTTAATGACTTTACAATCTCGTAGTCATAATTAATATTAAGTTTCATGGGTCTTTTTTGACCCCAGGCCACTAAATGTTAAATATTTTTTAAACAAATGTAAAGATAATTATAGTCTAACCAAATTTAAGTTATGTTTTTCTGAAAACTGTGTAAAATTTGATGAAAACATTCAAATTTTGTTTAATTTTTGACAAAATGAGCAATTTTTGTAAAATGTCCTAGAAAGCAGTCGCTCCAAACACAAACTCGAATTATCTAGGTTGTTCATAAGGGGTGTGCTATCTGTTGTATCGTTGTATCGTCCTAACAAAAAACAGAGTTGTTAAAATTTTTATTTGTGTTTAACAACGATTTTCTATTCAGTTTTCTATCGGTTAGCACACTCAAACATAGATCACTAAACATACGTAAAAATGTTGTATCGTGCTATTCTCAAATGTTGTATTTTTTCAATTTAATTTTTAACAACTCTGTTTTTTGTTAGGACGATACAACGATACAACAAATAGTACACCCCTTGTGAAAACCCTTATCATTTTTTCAATTTATTTATTTTTTCTTTAATATCAACTATTATGTGGTACAAATAGCAATCGACATCTCCAAATTAGGCATTTTAAAAATCTTTAAAATTAATTTAAAAAAAAGCACGTTTTTGCATTTTTATCAAATTCGTGGGTCATTTTGGATTCCAGGCTAAAGTGGGTTAATAATATCCGATGAAGTCAAAATTCCAAGTCTGAATCATTTTGACTATATTAAATGAATATATGGAATAAAAAATATTTTTTTTTCGAAATTTCGAATTTTGGGAATTTTTAATAGTAATACACTTTTTTTTCCAAAATGGGCCACTTTCGTCCAACTTTCGGCACGAGTTAACGTTTTCCAAAAAATAACAAAAATAGATTTCTTCTATTTGGGACCATTTCCAATAAAACTGGGGTGCTGCAATGACAAATCTATTTTTAAGGGACACTCTAATGTACGTAAACAGAAAAAATTATAGCCAATAAAATTTAATTTAAAATTTTGTTTCATTTCAAATTAATTTTCAGTTAAAAATTTAATCTCATATCAATTAAATTTTTGATTGAAAATGGGTATGGTGAAGAACAATTTTTGTTTTACCATATTAAAAAAAATTCAAACCACTTAAAAACTTAAGAAAATTTATATTATAATATAATTGAGTAATTAAATAATTTAAAAATTCTAATTGGTTTTAAGCTAGAATTTCAATTAAATTTTTAATCCATTTAACTAAAATTTTAATTGAAGCTGGAATTTTAATTAAAGATTTAATACATTTGATTAAAGTTTTAATTTTATTTTCTAAGAATTTAAATTAAAATTTTGATTGGTTTTTGGTTATTTATATCAACTAAAATTTTAGTTGATATAATTAAAATTTTAATTGAAAATTTTGATGATTTTTTAATAAATTTTTAGTTGATATAAATAAAACTAAAAATAGGAATTTTCAATTAAATTTAAAAAAATAAAAAAATTAATTGATACCATTTTCCTAATTGGTCCGAATTCAATTAAATTTTTAATTGTATTTACAAATACATATTTTAATTAAAACACGATTTGAGTTTTTTCTGTGCTGAGCGAATTACACTGTGAGACAAATGGTAGGAGTCAGTGATCGGGAAGGGTTCAAACTACCGGGGAAAGTTATATCGGTAAAAAAGAAGTTATACGTGTCCCGGCGTTTCGCTGGGTCACCTCTAGAAATCGAGATATATCGATTTGACCTTTGGTGGTCTTTTTTTTGACATAACTCGAGAACCACTAGTCCGATTTTGCTCAAACAATTTTAAAAAAATTAAAAATTACAATTCCTTTAATCTGTTCATATAACGTTTTTCTATATACTCAACAGTTTTGCCGGTAAAAATAAATGTATGAAGAAAAAAATATTTTTTTAATATTTTAAACAAAAGGTTATTGATTTTTATGGTAGCGGTAACAAACATTTATTTTTACCGGCAAAACTGTTGAGTATATAGAAAAACGTTATATGAACAGATTAAAGGAATTATAATTTTTAATTTTTTTAAAATTGTTTGAGCAAAATCGGACTAGTGGTTCTCGAGTTATGTCAAAAAAAAGATATATCTCGATTCCTAGGGGTGACCCAGCGAAACGCCGGGACACGTATAACTTGTTTTTGACCGATATAACATTTCCCGTTGGTTTCATCCCATCCCGATTTTGACTGTCGCATAGTGTTATCTGCATTATATTAATGAATGTTTGCAGTAAATCAATGAAATTTCGCTGGATTTTGTCCCCTAAAAGTTTTCGTTAAATTTATGTAGTTTTTCATAAATTTTTATGAAAATTTTCATTTGGTTATTCAAAATTTTATACAGCCAATGTTCATTTTGTTCATTAAAAATTATTTCATAAAAATGATGAAGCTTTTTCGTAAAATTTAAGAAATTTTTCGTTCACTTTATGAAGAAAACTTCATTGGTTTAATGAAGAATTTCATTAAAACTCGGCCAAGAAAATTCTTTCTGGCTAAATCTGGAACTGATTCTCGGTAAATTATATCTTACATATAAGTTCCCTGGGTTGGCTTTCGTAACTAGTTCCATGGAATCGGTTCCAGTGGAAACAGTTGCAGAATTGGTGCGATGTGTAAAAATAAGATTCTACACTGAGAGAATTATCTGCATGATATTAATGAATTTTTGCATAAAACCAATGAATTTTCACTGGAACTCGTGAATTGAAACTTTTCAATGAATTAATGAAATTTTTCATAAAATGTGGTGAACATTTTCATTTTTTTTTAATTAAAACTTTCATACATGCAATGAAAAAGATCCATTAAAACTAGATTCATAAAATATATGAAGCTTTTTCAGCAATTTTAATAACTTTTTCATTTACTTTGTGAAGGAAACTTTATTAGTTTACTAAAAAATTGTATAAAAATCATCCAGCTAAATTCTCTCTGTATGGAGATTGTTCACTTTTCAGAACTAATTTGTAATATTTGATGATATTTCAGTTTCAATATTTCCTCGCTTCTTCGCCGTACACTGCACAGAAAAACCTTCTTCACAAAAACTTTAGTGAATTGAGTTTTCTATCGAAATAGCTTAATTTCTGTAATCAAAAGTGTTTTTCAGTTACTACATGTTTGTGTAGTAATCAGTAGTTGTTGTTATTAACTGTAATTACAGTTCCTTTTCTATGAAAAAAAATAAATACAAATTAATTATCATCACAGTTATTCACAAAAAAACAACTAATGAAAAGTGATGCATTTCGTTACAGTTGTTTAAAGCAGTTATTTTTAATATTATAATAAACAACTACCAAAATAGTATTTCCACAGTAAATTATTAATTTTTATTAGTTATTTAACAAATAAAAATTTTTGCTGTATTTTTGTAAATTCTTATTTAGTTTAAACTTGTTTTTATTGATAAATTCTTAGTTTTCAAATAAAAATCGCAAAATTGCTTTAAGTGTATAAAAAGGTAATAAATAGAGAACAGTTTAGAATTTTTACACCAAATTTCAAGTAAGATGAAGTAATTAAATATTTTTTTTTCGAAATAAAAAGAAAGAAATTGCTTTTTTTTACTTAAATATACTTTTATAATATCAGCAAAATTAATTGCAAAAAAACAGTAATTTTTACCTATTTTGTCAGTTGTTTTAAAATTTTTGTAGTAAAAATTTGTCAGTTTATTTTACGACATTGTTAGTAATTTTTAATGCATTTGTAAGTTATTTTTTAACAACTAAAAATGTTGTTATTTTTAACTAAATAGTTTGGTCGCGTTTTTAACTGCATATACCTTTGTTTTAACTGTCATTTTCAGTAGATTCTACTGACTAACTTTTTGGAGTGTGTTATAAACGAATATATATTTTTATAATCATGAAAAAAAATTAACTATAAAAATAGTAGTTTTTTATTAGGATTCCATTAGGATATCTTTAAAGGACCTGAACCTTAACCTGAAAACGAATGGACGGTTTTTTCTAAAATTTGGTAAAAAGAATATATTTGGTATAAGTAGCAAAGCTTAAGAGTTCGAAAAGCGAAAATCGCTACATCCTAATAAGTAACAGCACAAAAAATGTAAATTTTTTTATTGTAATTACATCTTGATAAGAGGAATAATTTATGCTTAAACCTAGTGATTTTTATGCGCTAGTTTTCGAAATTCGCCCTTAACCTATTTTGGCCCATATCGCCTAAAGTGGGCAATGAAAAAAAAAACATGTTGTAGAAGAATTTATTGTTTATTTTTCGCGAGGAACACATGGTATAAATTTCATTGGAAAAAAGCTTAGGCCGGTTATAGGGTTAATGTGTTATATTTTTGAGATTATTTTTTAGTATTGGCGAATTTTTTATGGAAATTTTGATTTTTGTATTAATTTTTGGCAATTTATTTAAAATAATTTTCCATTTTTAGTGATATTATTACTTTAGCGTTTTTATGAGAGTATTCCGAGTAGGGTATTCAATTGTATTTTTCATAGAAAAACAACTGTAAGTACAGTTTAATACAACAACTACTCATAACTACACAAACAGCTGAAATGTAGTAACTGTAAAACTTTTGTGATTGTACCCAGAAGGGTATAGACTAGAAGTCAAATTGTTATCGGATCGCACATCGCACACAACAGCGGACAGAACTTTTATACCGGTGTCACACAGTGCAACGAAAAAGTATGAAAAAGTGAAAGTTATTTGACAGAAACTAAAAATGACAATAAATATTATAAAAATGTACTAAACTTAAGAAAAAAGATAAAAAATATGGAGTTATAGTAAATACAAAAGTAAAAAGTAATCCCAGCCAGCAATTTCGGAGCGCTCATAAATAAGATTTTTAAATGGCTCATAGAAGTGATTATTTTTTTTTTGAAAACACTCTTTTTTTTTTGGTAGAAAATATGAACCCTCAGAAAACAATGCAAAAAGTTGTCTCTTAAATCTAAAAAGTTTTCTCAAATCGAGGATTCATTTTTCGGACTCAAAGAAGATTCCAAAATTATTTATATTTATGAAGAAAATTTCGATTTTATACCTTTTTTTTCTGATTCATTTCTGAGTACACAGAGGGCTCTTTTCGACGCACCACTTTCATAGGAAAAAGTGGAAAAATGTTTATGTTTTTGGAGCTCATTTCTGAGTCATTAATGATCATCTTTGTTTGCTGGGATATTTAAATTTTATTCCAAAAAAATTTTTAATTGCATTCGCTACCCAGCAAAAAAAATTTGAGTACTGCTTTACAAACCACTTCTTTCATTGCTTAAGTGTATTTTTACTACATTTTTGGAAGTAATTCTGAATAACTTTATAAAAATTACTTCTTTTATTGCTTCCAAAGTATCCGTTAGTATATTTTTACAGCTTTTCTGGAAGTAATTCCAAAAACCAATTATGTATTAGGTAATTCTAAAGCGTAATTGCTTTAAAAGTGATCCTAAAAAGTGAATTTGTTACAGTTTATTTCCAAATGCACGATCGCGGGTTCGATTTCTGGCGGAACCAATATTTAAAAAAAATTTTTTTTAATATTCATAAATAATTTGTTTAAATTCAATATTTTTTAATTTTTCAATTTTTAAAAATATATAAAATAAAAATGATGAAAAATACTGAATTGCAGTATATTTTTGCACTTGTTTAAGAAGTTCTTTTTTAAATTTTTAATTGATGAACAAGGGTTTCCTTTGCATTCATTCAATAAGTACGGAAAAAATGTTGAAGTGGGAGTACTTCTCTCCTATGACAACTCAATGTTAAAATCATTGGTGTTTCTGTTAAAAAAGAAGTACATCTATATCATTAATCGTAGTTCTTTTTCTACTGTTTTAGCATCTCTTTTTCTTGTGGGGATTTTATGGTATTGTCAATATTTTAAATTTTTATCAAAATTTAAGATTTTTTTCGTCTCTTTATTCACCTTTTCAATTTTTTTCCAGCGAAAAATCCGTTACATTCGTGTGTGCCTTCATGCCACTGTGTCGTCGTTTTCGCACTTGTTTTTGCAATGTCCGGTCCGATACGGATTGCATCTCCTAGTCTTATGCCCTTCCTGATTGTGCAATTTCAAAGAAATTGATGACTTCTGTTAATTTTATTTTATTTTTAGTACTTGAAATCGTTTTTGTAAAAAAAATCGGTAAATTTTATCGATTTATTTTTTTGAGTGTTTCTTTGCTATGATATTTTTCCATGATATTTTCTATGATATTTTTTCCGTTTTTATTTTATTTTAACATAGACCTCAAATTATAAAAATTTTAGAGTAAAACTAAAAAGACACCATCACTGAACAATGTAATATTTATGTGAATTTTGAAATTTTTTCATATACTGTGGGTGTCAAAAGCAACTCTACACGGTTGTTTATTATGTTTACAGTTACATTTCACTCTTTTGCAATTCTACTTTATTTAAGATTTTATGTTTATTAAATTATATATTTTCTGCTCTTTTAATTCATATAAAAAAATCAACAACAACAATATTACAATAACAAAAATTATACAACAAAAACCCACAGCAAAAATAGAGTTCCAATTATTTATTACTTACTTACCTTTGTACGCGATGACCCAAAAGAAAATGCGAGAACATTTCAAACTTAAGCGCCAGCAAAATACTTAGAGCACTACATGCAAACGGACTACATATATGGACGAGTTCCAAGAAGAATACCGTATATATCGAAAATCACTCAGCAGCGACATCGGGATTTTGCTAAAAAATATCGAAATAAATCCATTACATTCTGGAACAATGTGGTCTTTAGCAACGAGAGAAAATTTGAAATTTTTGGTAAAAAAAGAGGTATAATTTGGAGATTAAAAATTTCAGAATTTGTCCAGCAAAATGTAATATCCACAGTGAACCACGGGATGTGTCTTCAGAGACTTATACATAGTAGAATTTCATGACAAATATTTTTGCGGAACATTTTAATCCTCTTACCCTTTAATGAAAGGGACCTTTTTGACCCCATTTCAGAGAGGGACAAAAAAGACCCCTAAGTTGAAGAGTTAGAGGGTTGAAATTTTCCACAAAAATATTTGTCATGAAATTCTACAATAAGTCTGTGAAGACATCAAAGTTTAAAATCTACCTTTAATGCCAGAAATAAGTCAAAATGTGTTTAAGGGTTAAACTCGTACTTATTCAGAATTGGTGCTCAAATGTGCAAGAAACCTGGGTTTTAGTAGGAAACCATGTGAATCTTCCATGTTAGGTATAGCATGTATTAAGAGAACTTATGTAAAACACTACGAGGAATATTTTTGTGGAATATTTTCACCCCCTAACTCTTCAACTTACGGGTCTTTTTTGTCTCTTCTTGAAAAGGGGCCAAAAAGTTCCCTTTAATTGAAGAGTTAGAGGAAGATAAAATGAAAGATTCGCATGTTTTCCTTTGGCGATTCACAAAAAACATTTGAAAATGGTGGGAAACTTTAACACCCCCTAAAATAAAATTCCGATGTGATCTTTCAAAACGCCGACACATGTATATTTTTTTTGATCAACTCTACAAGAATTCATTATCAGAACCTCGTAATTTTGGAAAAAGTTCGAAATTGTTGTAAAGTGTTATTAAAAAACGACAAAAATCCTTTAATATTCCTTTTTGAAATTAGAACAATAATTTTCTAACATTACCAACACGGTTATCAAAAATTTGTAAAATATTTTTTGAAATCAGCAACGAAAATTAGTTCAGTAATTTGTAAAATGAAAATAGCAAAAATGTTTACTAAAGTACCTATATATGTACATTAGGGTGTCCCTTAAAAATAGATTTGTCATTATACCCCCCAGTTTTATTGGAAATGGTCCCAAATGGAAGAAATCGATTTTTTTTTAAAACGTTAACCCGTGCCGAAAGTTGGACGAAAATGGCCCATTTTGGAAAAAAGTGTATTATTATTAAAAATTCCCAAAATTCGCAATATAGAAAAAAAATATATTTTATTTCATTTATTCATTTAATATAGTCAAAATGATTCAGATATGGAATTTTGACCTCATCGGATATCATTAACCCACTTTAGCCTGGAATCCAAAATGACCCTAGAATTTGATAAAAATGCAAAAACGTGTTTTTTTTTTAAATTAATTTTAAAGATTTTTTAAAATGTCTAATTTGGAGATGTCGATTGCTATTTGTACCAAATAATGGTTGATATTAAAGAAAAAAAAAATGGAAAAATGATAATTTGAGTTTGTGTTTGGAGCGACTGCTTTCCAGGACATTTTATAAAAATTTCTTATTTTTGTCAAAATATTAACAAAATTTGAATGTTTTCATCAAAGTATACATAGTTTTCGAAAAAGTATCACTTAAATTTGGCTAGACTATAATTAGCTTTACATTACATATTACTTCAAATGAATAAAAAAAAAATTTTTGCTTTTGATAGAAATTATTATTTTCAGTAACTTGATCCCTATAGGGTTAATGTTATCACTTTTCGGCAAAAAAAGACCCACTAAGAAGTTTACAGAATAACATTTATCAGTATATTAAATTGGGATATGCAATAGCGTGTACAAAACTAACGAACAAGCGTAATTCTCTATAGTCCCAATCTTATTTTTAAGGGTTAAAAAGGTGGGGTCAAAAGTGTCCGTATGTTAATAGCAATTTTTGTTTTGTAATCATATTAGATTCTAATTAAAAGCTTTGTTTATTATGCATTTATTGTTTTCTATTCGGAAAAACGTTATTCTGTAAATTTCCAAGTGGGTATTTTTTGCCGAAAAGTGAAAACATTAATCTTATATGGATCAAGTTACACAAAATAATAATTTTTGTCAATTGGGAAACAGATTTTATTGATCCATTTGAAGTGATATTTTTCCGAAAATTATGAAGGTGTTATTCTGTAAATTTCCTAGTTGGTCGTTTCTGCCCAAAAGTATAAAAATTAACTCCATATGGATCACGTTATATAAAATAATTATTTTTATCCAGTTGAAATTTTTTTTATCATTAAATTTAAATTTATCATTAAATTAAAATTTACAATCTTGTAATCATAATTAATATTAAGTTTCATGGGTCTTTTCTGACCCCAGGCCACTAAGGGTTAAAGATTTTTTAAACAAACGTAAAGATAATTATAGTCTAACCAAATTTAAGTGATGTTTTTCCGAAAACTGTGTAAAATTTGATGAAAACATTAAAATTTTTAAAATTTTTGATAAAATGAGCAATTTTTATAAAATGTCCTGGAAAGCAGTCGCTCCAAACACAAACTCGAATTATCATTTTTCCAATTTATTTTTTTTCTTTAATATCAACTATTGCGTGGCACAAATATCAATCGACATCCCTAAATTAAGCATTTTAAAAAATCTTTAAAATTAATTTAAAAAAACACGTTTTTGCATTTTTATCAAATTTGTGGGTCATTTTGGATTCCAGGCTAAAGTGGGTTAATGATATCCGATGAAGTTAAAATTTCATGTATGAATCATTTTGACTATATTAAATGAATAAATGGAATAAAAAATAATTTTTTTTTCGAAATTCAGAATTTTAGGAATTTTTAATAATAATACACTTTTTTTTCCAAAAGGGGCCATTTTCGTCCAACTTTCGGCACGGGTTAACGTTTTCCAAAAAAAAAAAAAAAAAATCGATTTCTTCCATTTGGGACCATTTCCAATAAAACTGGGGGGTGTAATGAACGAAAATCGACAAATCGCTATTTTAAGGAACAGTCTAATATACATATTTTTACTAACAATATATAATATATATAGTATAAAAAAATAGCAAAGTGAAATTGAAAATCGTATACAAATTTTTCTACTAACATTTTTTTTTATGAGTGTAGTAGAATCGATGCCCAGAAAATTGCAAGCTGTAATCAAATTAAGTGGAAAGCAAACATAATAATAAGTTATTTAAAATTCTTTAAAATTCTTTTATTATTCTTACTGTACAATTTCTTTTGACACTGTTAATATGAACTATTTTTTGTTTTTGTTGTATATTTTTTGTTATTGTTTTTTATAAAATGAGTGAAGAGGAAATATATTTTTCATTCGACATAAAATCTTGAATTAATTGATATAGCAAATTAGTAAAATAAAGTTGAAAACATAAGGTGTACAGTTTCTTTTGACACTCACAGTATTTCTATAACAAAGTTTTCTATGGTAGGATAGTGTTTTAGGTAACAAATTAAACATGCGAACGAATATTGTGTGGTTTATTATAAACATGTGAATGAGGTCTTCTTATTTCACATTCAAAAAATAAAACTCTACCATTCGGAATAGAAAAAAAAAATCATATACAACTGCATTTACCACCGCCACCCCACCACTACTTCTTCTTCTTCAACTTGTTTGAAATTTAGCCGTATTCATTTAATACTTTATAGTTTTATAAACAATATTATGTGTATGTAGTTTTTGGTTGCAAATTAAAAAGTGCGTATCTTGATGTTGCAAAATCGTTGTTGTCTGATTTTAAAATCAAACATAATCGACAGCTTACAACGGAAATGTTAAAAATGTTATGTATTGCATGGATGTTTCTATGTACAATATGTTGTTGTTATTATTTTATGCATTTTGTTGATATTTTCATTTTCATTATATTGTTTTGATGTTTGCAGTGATTAAATTTCTAAAACAATTATTTTGTAGTGAAAACAAACAATCTACAAATTACGAAATTTTTTCAGCGACATGTATTTTTTCCTATTAATTTTGTTGATTTTTTTTCCACTGAAAATTATTATTATTCAAAAACTCCACTTCCTTTTTAATTAAAAAAGTTTTGAATTCAGGTGTTATTGTTGTTTTTCTAACAATATTTTTAATTCATTATTTTCAGTATTAATTATGAGAGTTGTGAGTTATGGCAGGTTATATTTTTAAAATTAATATTAAACCAGGGGTATGGCATCACCAAAAAAAAAATAAGTTATAAAAATATCATTATCACTAGATGACAATTTGTTCAAAAAATTGACAATTTTCTTTTTTTTTATTTAAATTTAAATAATAACAAACAACAAAGCAAAAAAAAAACAAACGGATATCTTAAATTTTATTATCTGAATATATTCCGCGTTTGTTTTCTGTTATCTCTGAGTTGTAAAATATAGGCTCAGCTGAAACTAAACTGATACTAAATAGTTGCTCAGGTAATACTAAATTTCAACGCCATCTACTGGTGAGTAGTGTAAGTTTTAATTTCCTATCTCTTCAATAAGTTCAATAAGTTTTATTAATATTTTTTTTATAAAAAAATTTTAAGAAAACAAGAAAAATGTTTAGAGTAGAAATAATAAAAAGAAAATTATCCCGGCCAAAAGAAACAAAATGAACGATTGAACTAGAAGAGCGATCAGAAGTGAACTAGGTCCTTCGATCAATTGAGTGACTAGTAGTTCAATTGAGTAGTTCGTTCACGAACGACTCAAGTCTAGTTTCATTGTTTTCAAAATATACGTGATTGTATTTTTACTGCTTTTTTAGAAGTAATTCTGAATAGCGCTAAAAAAAGACGCTTCTTTCTTTTTGAAAAAGTGCTCTTTTGTACCAATTAAAAGTTAAAAAAAAAATCTTCACAAAACAAAATTAAATTTGTTTTATTTTAGAAAAGTTTTTTATTGCCGCCACCGGTTATTGCCGCCTCACGATTGTCAGTCAAGCTGTCTACCGCTGAGCTATTCTTTGATATGAAAATTGACTGGCATAAAAACACCATTTTGTTACTGGAAGATATTGTTCCGTATTATCTTCAATAAAAGTACTTACTAAACAAGTGTAAAAGGTGCACTCCAATTCAATATTGTTTTCAGTACTATTTTTACAGGTACATAAAAAGCAATTTCTCACCATTTTTTTATACACTCACAATATATTTTCCATAACCGATTGAGGTTTATTTAAAAAGTAATAGGTAAAGTTTGTTTTCAATTGAAGAATCAATTAAAATACATTGAAACATATTGTCTAACTTTTTTTTATCAATCAATAAAAAACAAACTAGAAAAAAATATGTATCGAGTTGTTATTTTCAGTCAAATATTCTATTTTTAGATTTCTATTTTTAGAAAAAATAATTTAAATAATTTCGTTGTTTTCTGTTTTAAAACAAAAAATTAAAAATTTTCGGTTTTCTCTTCTTTTTTTAAAATAGTTTGTTTATATACAAAATTATTTCAGTTCAAATTACAGGAAATTCTTTACTCATACACACAAACATAGCCAATCAAAAGATGAATGTGTGTGTAAAAAAAAAACTTTCAAATATGAAAAAACAAACCACAAAATCGTTTTTTTACGTTTTGTCAGTTAAAAATTGATGATTGTTTTAAGAGACTTTTCAATTATTTTTTATTTCTTTTATGGATTGTTTAAACAGTGTTTGAAAATAAATAGCAAAATGGTTTGAATATAATGAAAAATCAGTAGTCCTTTTTTTAATTGTGTTTTCAATTAATTTAATATGTATTTTAGGTTGTTTTTAAGGATAAAATATTGTGAGTGTATATGAATATTTTTAAAAATTAACCCCTCAATTCATAAATGCTTTGTAAAGTTATAGCAGATTTACAAAACGTCATTTTCATACAAAATTTGTTCAATAAACCCCCTATAATTTTACAAAGCGTTTATGAATTTCGGGGTAAGAAAATATTGAATTTAAAAAAATTAATTATAAATATTAGAAACAGAAATTTAATAGAATAAAAAATAAAAAAATGTTGGCCTCGGTGGGAAATGCCAAATGATACCAAAAACACTCTTTAGAAGCAATACTTAAGTGATTTTTTGGATGTTGTTTAGAAGTAATTCTAAAAGAGCTGTAAAAATATACTAACGGATACTTTGCAAGCAATGAAAGAAGTGCTTTTTTTTGAATTTGTTCAGAATAACTTCTAAAAAAGCAGTAAAAATACACTAACGGATACTTGTGAAATAGTGAAAGAAGTAGTTTGTAAAGCATCACATCACACAATTTTTTTGCTGGGAGAATTATCCTTCATGATATTAATGATATAATTTCATATAATTTTTTTTCCTAGAACCAATGAAAAATTTCACTATGTATATAGTATTTAATTAATATTATGAAATTTTTCATAAAATTTCATAATTTCATTAAAAAAATTCATTGAGTTTCATAAATTAGATCTTCGTAAATTTAATGAAAATGTTCTTTATATTTATGAAATTGTTCAATAGTACTTACTTTTTTTAAATTTTTTTTTATAAAATATCGTCATTTCCTAAGAGATGATAATCTTTTATAATTTTTATTTATTTTTTTTTATTTTATTTAAATTAATTTTGGACTATGAATTTTTTTTATAAATCATATTAATTTTTTCGAAACTTGTTTTTATGAAACTTTTTAATTTAATGAATTCTTTCTTTAGATATATTTTGTACATCCGTAAAATATGCTACGATTTTATTACGCCTTTTGCATTTGCTAAGTACTTTTTATTTATCCACTCCAGCTTAGCAACGACAACAACCAACCATAATAAATTATAGTAAATGCAAAAGCTTCATAGATTTTATGAAGCTCTTCATTGGCTGAATGATTTGTTCATTGGACGAGTGGCCTATTAATATTATGAAGGGTTTCATTAATTTTGTGAACTTTTATGAACATAAACATTGACTTTAATGAAACCTGTTTCATAGATTCTATGAAAACTTTCAATGGACGAGTTATAGTGACAATTTTCATTGCAACTATGAAGAAATTCATTACTGAAGTGATGAAAATTCTGTCATTGTATGTACAATCCTGCCTCAATCACATGCGAAATTTCAAGTATCAAACTGCTGATTTTTGAGTCATTAGAATTCCATTCCATTTCCCTCCAGTTTTTTAACAATTTTAGTGTTCCACTGCAACTCGCTCCCAGATTCCATTTCGTTCACCATTCCATTGCATTTCGTTCCCATTATATCCCAGTGTAGAAACGGTAATGACATATCATTATTTTTTGGACTACCAGTAATGACACCCACTTACCTTCTGCATTATTTTAAAACATATAATAATGAGTTACTGATAATTACTTATTTTTATCATTATTTCAAATAGAAAATAATTTTTTAGAGATTATTGAAAATTTTTTGAAATCTATTTTTAGACTCAATATTTTTTAAACACTGGTAAGGATATATGTAACCACATATTTTTAGATTTTTTGTATGTTGGCGAGTAAGCTTACTTGTGTGCAGCAGGTCAATTGTGTTATTATCTATTGAATATTACATGTCGATATAGCTCAGATGGTAGAGCTGTTGACTGGCAATCTGTAGACCCAGGTTCGATT
Organism: Leucophora obtusa; assembly: GCA_949987735.1. Taxonomy (NCBI): domain Eukaryota; kingdom Metazoa; phylum Arthropoda; class Insecta; order Diptera; family Anthomyiidae; genus Leucophora; species Leucophora obtusa. Next base: position 323,744,079 of record OX465295.1, on the reverse strand, counting down.
CCCGCACCAGCAAATTTTATTTAAAAAAAATACAATAAAAAATATTTTTTTTTTATATAATTTATTTAGATTTTCTATTTTTAGACTCATTATTTTTGTCAGTACTGGTAAGCACATAGGTAACGATATATTTTTTGATTTTTCGTATGCTGGTGTGTAACGACAACTCATTATTTTTCGCGACATCGCCATATAAAGGTAATAAGAAATGTAATAACAAAAGTATCTAGTTACCATTACCAAGTATGTAGTTACATAACCACATATCTGGTAATTATTTTCTACACTGGGATATTGTTCCAATTCCACTTGTTGCCCTTTTCATTCCATTTCATTCCCACTGTCTTGTGTATCAATATTGATATCAGTCCTTTCTCCATCCATTCCATTTCTTTGCACTTGCTCTGTTCCATTCCTTTTTTAACTGTAGTGTTTCAATTCCACTCTTTCCCCATTCCATGCCATCTCGCTCCCCATTCCATTTTGTTCCATATTCCATTCAATTTTGTTCTCTTTTCCATTCTATTTCCATTGTCTATTGTTTCGATTCCACTCATATCCCGTTCATTTCCATTTCGTTACACTTGTGTAGTGTTTCAGTTCCACTCGTTTCCCATTTTATTTCTTGATTTTAGTGTTGCAAATACACTCGTTCTTTAAATTCTAGGTTTCTAGCCAAAGAGGCAGGCAATTTTTCTCTTTTGAACCGCGATTTTTACCGCGTTCCAGTCCAAAGCCCAAAAAGTTATTACATTTTTACAGCTCCCGGTAGGAATTTCCAAAATGCCGTATTAGCGGACGTCTTCGTTAGCGGACGAACATACATACAGAATTTCAAGGCCGTCAATGGGGAGACTTTTCCCTTTTTACCCCTCCCGGTAGGAATTTCCAAAATTGCTATCTTAGCGGACGTCTACTTTGGAGGAGGAACTTACATACCGAATTTCAGCTTCCTATTTAGTTCCAGCAGTTTGACCAGGTCTTCAAGGGAGAGACCTTTCCTGTTTTTGACCCTACCTCTAGAAATTTCCAAAAATCCCGTCTTAGCGGATGTCTACAATAGCGGAGGAACCTTCATACCAAATTTCAATTTCCTACCTCCAGAGGTTCTGCAGGCCTTAAAGGGCGCACTATTTCCTTCTTGAACTCCGAATGTTCCAAAAATACCTTCCCAATAAGTGAGCCCATACTCCAAGGAACACGTGTTTTACATTTCAGTTTTCTGTTTTTCAGTTTTTCCGGTAGGAATTTCCGAAAATCTCGCCTTAGAAGGCGTTAAAGCTGGAGGAGGATTCTACTCACATAATTTCAGCTTCCTAGTTCCAGAAGGTTGGGCAGGCTGTTAAGGGGCCACTTTCCCTTTTTGAGCCCCATTTTATAATTCAAAAAGTACCTTCCTAATAAGTTAACCCATACTCCAAGGATTCATATTGTAAATTTCAGGTTTCTAGCCAAAGAGCTTTTTATAGGCCATCAAGGGTAGACTTTTCTTCTATTTGCCCCTCGCTGTAGGAATTTCAAAAATTCCATCTTCGTGGCTGTCTACAATAGAGGAGGAAACTTCATACCAAATTTCAGCTTCGTTGCCTCAGCTGTTTGGGCAGGCCGTTATTGGCGACATTTTCTACTCTCGACTCCCATTTTTACTATGTTCCTGTTCCAAAATCGATAAAGTACTTTGTCGGTGAGTTAGTCCTACTCCAGGGAATACATATTTAAAAGGAGGAGATTTCTCCCCTTATTCCGCTACCGATAGGAATTTCCAAAACTCCCCTCTAAGCGCACGTCTATACAGGAGGAGGAACTTACATACTGAATTTGGGCTACCTTGTTCCAGCAGTTTTGGCAGGCCGTCAGGGGGGAGACTTTTCCCCTTTTTGACTGTTCCGGTAGACGTTTCCGGACGTTTGCTTGTTGCAAATTCTTTCATCCGGAAAAGTATTTGGTCAAAATCAAATTTGGATTAAAGACTATAAACATGCATTTGCATGAAAGTCGCTGCCCTCTTAATAACTAACAAAAATAATCGTTTACTGAAAAATACTGTTGTGTTAGTTATTTAGTATGATATAAAAAATAACTGCTTAAAACAACTGTTACGAAATAACACCACTTCTCTTTTGTTATTTACTTAAATAACTGTCATAATAGTTATTTTGTATTTTCCAATAGAAAAACAACTATAATTGCCGTTAAAAACAACAACTGTTGATTACTACACAAACAACTGTCAAAATTTTTTCAATGTACGATAATGACCTGTCACTACCAAATTTTTGCTGAGTTTTATAAATATCATAACGAGGCGATAAAACGAAATCTTTAAAACGCCTACGTTATGTTTCATTCCAAACGCATACACAAAAAAAAAATATTAATCTAAATTATCTAATTAAAGATTTGTTTAAATTAAAACTTGTTTTGAAACAAATATTTAATTAAATCAGTTAAATATTAGAATTGTTTAATTGCTTCAATTAATCTTATACAATTTTCAGCAATTAATACTATCATTTACGTGATAGGTGCAAAATTAATTAAAATATTAATTAATATTATCAATTTCGCAATTGAAGCTCTATTTTAATTTGTTTGTGTGTAGTTAGAGTTAAGGGTAAATGACTAATTTCAAATTGTCGCCGTAGCTTGTTCTAGAACTGATTTTTTTTTAATTTCTTGCAGCTTTTAACAGGTATACTCCATTTATAGTGTCAAAATCCTTCACATGTCTTTTTCTTTTGAAATGCAAATAAATTCTCATCATGTAGATAAACATCATTTGGCTAAATGGTCATATAATAAAAAAAGATAAATAACTACTGTAATTTACAAGTTAGTTAAGGAATTTTGTTATATTTCTCTGTTGCCAAGAATTTCATTTTGTCTACACAAAAGCGTTTAACATCAAAAAACCTGTTTCGAAAAAAATGACTAACCCGGTGCGTGTAAAAATGAGTGAATATGTATTTAAGCCAAAACATTCAACTGGCAAAAAACAGATAAAAAAAAAATTATTAGAGTGAATCATACCAGTCACCAGAAGAAGAGCTTTCAAAATCAAAACCAAGAACAATTTATTTAAATAAATAAAAAACCATATGAAAAATGTTAGATTTAAAGATTAAAAATTTGTTAAAAAGAAAATGTGCTAAAATAAATATTACTTTTGTCATAAAAACACTTATTTAAACAAGTGTTTTTACTCATTAACAACAATTTAATCAAATAATATTTATTTTTGTAAAAAAATTTTTTTTAAAAAATATTCAATTTGTGTGAGTATTTTTTCAAGATTAATCAAAATGATGTAAGATTTGTGTATACATTCTTAAAGTGCGAGAAAAAAATGCAATTTTTAAATAAATAGTCGTAATATTAAAAAAAAATTATAGAAATTGTTGCCAGGTTGCATAAAATTTATTTTTCATTTATTATACATTCTATTCTATAAAGTGTGTTTTTATTTTTAAAAACCATGACATGATTGAAGGCCATATTTTTTACAGTTTTTGTTATAATTGCAGATACAGTAGTATCTTTTTTAGCCACATTCATATGCACCATATACAGTGGAAAAAATTATTGCCCAAATATGTTAAAGTAAAGATTTGCTTAGGAAATTATTTTTATTAATTAACGCGTTGCTTTCTTTGGATAGGGCATAGAGAAGAGATCAAAGGTGGTGAAAGATGAAGGACTTCAAATATTTGTTGCGTGCCATCTGATGGAGAGTTAGCGAACTTTATTGAAGCTTTTAGATTGATAGGCGTGTTACGTTATTTTACTTCGTTGCGGTTATATGTTTTGGGAATACCGAAGGAGGATTCATACGTATTATTTTTTTTTTTTAATTCATGTTGCCTTCCCTGGGGATCGAACACGCAAACGTTTGTAAAGAAAAAATTTGCTTGAAAAATATTTTATTTTAAACAAATGTTTAATAGATACAGTAAATATTTGAATTAAACACCCAGCAAAAAAAAAAATTGCAGTAATGCTTTACAAACTACTTCTGCACTGCTTCACAAGTATCCGTTAGTGTATTTTTACTGCGTTTTTAGAAGTTATTCTGAAAAACCACTTCTTTCATAGCTTCTAAAGAATCCGTTCGAATATTTTTACAGCTTTATTGGAATTACTTCTGAACAACATCCAAAAAATCACTTAAGTATTGCTTCTAAAGAGTAATTGCTCTAAAAATGATCGTAAGAAGTGATTTTGGTATCATTTGGCATTTCCAAGCGGAGGGTCCTGGGTTCGATTCCCGGCGGGACCATTATTTTTTTTATTTTTTTAAAATTTTTTTTTATTCTATTAATTTTTTTTTTTTATATTTATAATTAATTTGTTTAAATTCAATATTTTTTTAATTTGGAATTTTTAAAAATATGTATATATAAAAAAAATTGCTTTTTATGCACCTGTAAAATCTGTACTGAAAACAATATTGAATTGGAGTGCACCTTTTACACTTGTTTAATAAGTACTTGTATTGAAGAGAATAAGGAACAATATCTTGCAGTAACAAAGTGGTGTTTTTATGCCAGTCAACATCCATATCAAAGAATAGCTCAGTGGTAGAGCGCTAGACTAGCAATCGTGAGGTCGGAAGTTCGATACCCGGTAGCTGCAATATAAAACTTTTGTAAAATAAAAATAAATATAATTTTTTTTGTGAAGAATTTTTTTTAACTTTTAATTGGTGAAAAAGATTTTCCTTTGCACTCGTTCAAAAAGTACTGAAAAAATGTTGAAGTATGAGTACTTCTCTCCTATGACAACTCAATGTTAAAATCATTAGTGTTTATGGCAAAAAAGAAGCACATCTAGATCATCAATTGTAGTGCTTTTTCTACTGCTTCGGCATCTCTTTTTTTGCTGGGGCATCTAAACAAAATTTTAACAAAATTTAATAAATATTTTAACTGATATTTTTTAAATTCTCCTTTCGAACATACATATTTGACAATTTTTAATTCAATTTTTAATTGATATAATTAAAAGCCCAAACTATGTGTTTGGAATGAAAAGCAAATCATGAAGGCGTTTTTGAATTTCATTCTATCGCCTTATTTAGGCGATAATGTCCGAAGAAGTCGACAATAAACTTAAGAGATAAGGGCTTAAAGAAACTCTATTTTTGGAATCTATTGACAATGACAGTTGCCAATGGTTGCTAGACAATTTGTGTTCTGAAATTTGAATGGGTTAAAATGGAACAGTGTCAAAATTTATCTATAAAATAGTAAAATATTAGAAAACGAGTAAAAAAGTTAAAGTCGGCCATGCTGACTATACAATACCCTACACCAGTCTGGTTAAAAGCCAATGTTTGGATCCGAAATTCGAATGGATTAAAATGGGATTTGTTCCAAAATTTTCTATAAAATGATAAAAGAATAGAAAATCGTAAATATAGCCCATATGGGCGTTGGGTCCAAATATGGACCAATCCTATCTAGAATCTATAGGCTTTGTCCTTGGGACCATGTGAGTCAGCGAACCAAATTTCATTGTGACCTGCAGACATCGACATCGGACAGACGGACATCTTTAAATCGAAATAAAACTGGATTTTGAGTCGATCGGTATAATACAAGGTGGGTCTAGGTCCAATATATTTTGGTGTTACAAACATCAGCACAAACTTATTATACCTTGACCACGTAGTGGTGTAGGGTATAATTAGTAAAAAATTGATTTAGGAATGGATCATATACACTGTAAATATCCCCTTTCGGATTCCGGAACCCGCTTTTCGATATCTTGTTTCGTATCTGAGATAATAAGCATCGACTTTGCTCTATATCCGCAATTTTAACAATTAATATTTTGCCGTACACACCACTCTTTGGCATATACAGCAAATTTTGCATACAAAAATAAAACAAAATTACTTCATTATTGTTGTGCTGCATTACCACAACAATCAAAGAGTTGTAAAGGTTATGAATATTTGGGTAATAAGTACCCAATACCGCCTGCTTTTACGAGTACTCAATATCCTATTGAGTACCCAACAAACAATACGTTCCGTTTATGTACCGTTTTCGGTCCGTCATTAACGGAATCCAACTCCGTTTTCTGGTCCGTATACGGATCCAGAAAACGGATCTTAAGGAACATAGAAACTGATTCGAATCCATTGAAATTACGTCACGACGGACCGTTATATCATGTAAAAAAACGGACATAAGTCCGTTGAAAGTCCGGCAATGACGGACCGTTTACGGACCATTGCGTCGTGTAAAAATGGAGTGACTCCGTTTTAGGATGCCGTTTCGGGTCCGTATCCGTATCGTATTAAAAAAAAACCGACTAGTAAATCTAGCTAAATTGACCCTACTTTTATTCATTTTAAGTGGTATTTTTATTTTTAAAAAGATTTATTTACAAATAACTAAAAAAAAATAAGGAAATAACATATTTACAATTTGATTATTAATTAATTTAAATTCTGCAAAAAATTTAACACTTACAATACTTAATTTGTTTAATGCTGCAGATTTTCCCTGCATGGTTTCAGTATCTCTCCGTTTTTCCAATCGTTTTTCCAGCAAACAGATGACACCTCTCGGCTTTAAATGTCCAACTACTTCAGAAGAATCCGCTCATGTTCATTAGTTATTAATAAATTTTTCGTCTTTAGCTGCAGGAAAAGAATTAATTTTCCTAATAGCTTAGGTTTCATAGAAAGACTCCAATAAATGTCTTCATAGCGGGAAACCAGACCCACCTGCAATTCACACACACACACATACACACAGTGCTGTAAAGATATTTTTTGACCTTTCGTTTTCCACTAAGTAGTATAAAATATAGGCAATATTTACCAATATATATTCGCGAAAGCTCTCCATTCTTTAATTTTTTTTATTTGAGTTTATTTTTGCAGATTGCAGGCACGATTTATAGAGATTCTCTTATTTTTTTCAACAGATTTGAGAATAAATTGAAGTGTTTTTTTATTTATATTTTGACAAATAACAAACTCCGACTGAAATGGATGAAAATCGGATCCGCTTATAACGGCACCGAAACGGTTACGGAAAAACGGAGTGCAAACGGATTGCTTTCGAAAATCCGATGAAACGGTATTTTTTTTTTGGACCGTAAACGGTCTGTCAATAATGGATTCATGATTCCGTAAGTAACGGAGAGTCCGTAAAATTGTTTCTTGGGTAATTAAATAGTTTCAGTTTTTTTATTTTCTCAAATAATTTTTGCCATGCGAACATACGATATGCGAACCTACGACAATTAACTCTGCCTTATAACTCTTTCGGAAAAATGTTCTATGAAAAACTATTGAGCAGTATCAAGTACTCAAAGTTACCGAGAATTTATAGCTCTAGTAAATTAAAATAAAAAAGGCAACTGCTTTCAGACGCACATAAAAATATGGATGTGTAGCAAAGACAGTCATATTGATAAGACAAAACTTGATATGCAGCACAAAACAATAAAATTTATTTTTTCGAAAGCTTAATATGGTGCGTGCATAACGTAAACTGCGGACTCAATTTTCGACCACTTTTCAAGCAATGGGGGCCGTATCTCGACAACGGTTGTCTTGCAAGGCATCCAAAGTTTCCCGGTTGTTCGCATAGACCAATGACTTCACGTAACCCCAGAGAAAACAATCTAGAGGCATTAAATCGCCCAATCTTGATGGCCAATCGACTGGTATATTTCAAGAAATTACGCGTTCATCAAATGTTTCCTTCAATAAGTCGATTTTTAGACGCGATGTATGGCATGTGTCACCATCTTGTTGGAAAAACATACTTTCAGTCAACATTGCTTTCAATTAGTTCACGAAATAATCGGTAATCCTGGCTCTATAGTTCTCGCCGTTGACGGTAACATTCTCGTCGTTCTCATTTTTAAAGAAATAAGGAAAAACGATTCCACTGGCCTATAAAGCACAGCAAACAGTAAGGTTTTGTGGATGTAACGGTGCCATTCACTCAAATGCACCAGATGGATCTTATAAGATCGTAAGCCGAGATCTTTACGTAAAATTTTCCAATTGCTGCGCGCAATGGCGAATCGGCTCATCTGGGCTCTCCTCAATACTACGCTCTACAGCAGCAATTGTTTCTTCGCACTGTACGACATCTCCGCGGATGCGTATTATTATTTAGAGTACGGACTATTATGTCGACCATAAAATTGTAAAATAAAATACTGTTACGTTTTTACCTTTTAAAAATGTTGGTTTATTTCCTTTCTTTTCTATTGCAATCAAAATACCCAATTTCACTGCTGACACCAATTGTTATGTCTTACCTTTAACAAAAGTACATTTATTTCCTTTAGATAAACCGGGTTGGTGCTCTTTGTGGTTAAAATAACACACATACTTTTTTGATTTTGAGATTTTATACTTATTTATTTAACACTTTATAACTTTACACACAACAATATAACACGCACGCACAAACTGTAAAAACGGTAGTGTGCAACAGCATTATATAGTGAACAATGCTAATACGCAATTAACAAACTCTAGTACACAACTAACTTAGCGCAACTTAACTTCACAAATGTCAATGTGCGTCTATATCTTCCTTAGTAAAGTTTGGACTTTTATAGTTTAACTGTCCTGGTTGTAGAACATGCTGGAATATTCCATACACACACCAAAATTGTAACACTTATTTTATTTATAGCACTTAGGGGTCAGTTGCTCAACCGCAAACGTAACTGTAACGAATCAGCTGTTTCGAAACCACAAGTAGAATTCTATGCAAATGGTTCCACACACGGAAATGTAACCGTACTTGCCGGATCATTGTGTTGCAACAGAATTTTCTATTCGACATCAAAAAAGCTGAATAATTTTAGTCTGAAAAAATATAAAATGAACAAAGAAAATGGATACAAACAACAAATAAGAAATAAATCCTAACAAATAAATGGAAAATTTTAGAATTAAATAAATAAAACACATTAAATAGATGATAAATACCCAGTCAGAAATCGCCAGGGGTACAAAAAATCTAGCACTGGCATACCACTGGGTAACCACGGTATTAAAAATAAATGACTGGCAGAACTCTCATTTGGGACGCTTTGCCAGCGTTTGCGAAAAACGTTTTACCAGTATTTGTTTTAAAAAATTTCGGTGGTTTATAAAAAAAACCACTGGCAAAGAATTGGCTTAGAGTGATATGCCAAGGTTTGCAACGAGTGGTTATCCAGTGCTATCTAGCCAATGCTACCAGGCGTACAAAAATCAATTCACTGGAAAATCAATGATTTTATAAAAATGCTGACGCTTCGTTAAAAAATGTTTGTAGTCGGAAGGTTCCGAGTTCAAATCCGGTTGCAAACAAAAATTTTTTTTTTTGGATTTTTTTAATTTAAAATTTTTTTTGTTTTATAAAATCAATTTTTTTGTTTGTGGGAAAGCTCCTTCAAGACCAACTTTTTTTTTGCTCTCCCAACACTGGCATACTAGTTACAAAAAATTGTTTGCCAGTACTAGCATTTTGGCACAGCCAGTAGTTGTCCAGCTATTATAACTCATTTATGTGTTTAGCTATCAAATATTATATGTCTCGTTAGCTCAGTGGGTAGAGCAATCGTCTGCCAATCTGATGGCCTGGGTTCAAATCACGGCAGGACCAAAAAATACATATGAACTTTTTTTAAATTTTATTTTGGAAAATATATTTCCAGACCACCTATTTATTGGTTTTGCCAGCGTTTTGCCAACGTTTAAAAATTTTGTTCCTCCAGTGCTTTTCCGGGGCTTTTTGAACAGCCGGTCCTTTTGTCTAATGATGTTATCATTTTGGGAATGGGAAAGCACTTTTTGCCAGTACTTGTACCACCTGTTAAAATGCTTTGCCACCGCTTTCCCGTTTGTATTTTTCTGACTGGGTAGTTAATGTCGTTTACGGTATTCTATAAGTGTACCTTTTAACTACGGCACATTACAGTTACAGCACATTTACGTTTACAGTTCGGTAATCCGCCCTTTAACAGTATATCATATGCTGTGGTGTATACTTAAATGTAGTGTTACCAGATTACAGGTTTTGTAAATCCCTTCTCTTGGGATATAGGCTAATCCAATTTCGTAACAATATTTTTAAATTATATACATTTAATTGTTACTACAAGTCCAAATTCTGAAAAACTTTAAATTAAATTAACAAAATTTTTAATTAAAACTCGATTAATTTTTTTTTTTCTGTGTGTATATTCTGAATAGACTGTTCTATCAACATTTTAAATGTTAACAAAAAATTGTTTATATTGACTGATATTCAAGTTAAAAAGTATTAAGAATCGACCACGACCCAGTAGCCAACAATCAACCACATTAGCAATCAAAAGCAAGGCAAGCTGCTTCAAATAGCTGTTTGGATGGCTGGCATATGCCAATAAACCAACTAATTCGGTTTCAGTTCTTTCTGTGAAAAAATAAACAAATCGTATATTATGAACAACAATTTGCTTATAAATATTCTTATTGCAAACAAAATTATAATTAAAAAAATATTTTTTGCATAGTTTGCAAAAAATGCCATATAAAAAAAATAAACAAATCTCTGAAAGATTCTTTTACAACCCTGTTCAGAAAATAAAAAACTTTTACAGAGAAAAAAAATCATATTTCAATAGTTTGTTATATCAGATCTTATTTTTTATGAACATTTTTAAAATAAATAAGGGTTTTCACAAGGGGTGTACTATTTGTTGTATCGTTGTATCGTCCTAACAAAAAACAGAGTTGTTAAAAATTAAATTGAAAAAATACAACATTTGAGAATAGCACGATACAACATTTTTACGTATGTTTAGTGTCCTATGTTTGAGTGTGCTAACCGATAGAAAACTGAATAGAAAATCGTTGTTAAACACAAATAAAAATTTTAACAACTCTGTTTTTTGTTAGGACGATACAACGATACAACAGATAGCACACCCCTTATGAACAACCTAAATATGAATTTTATTAAATTGAATGTGATTCTAATTAAAATAAACTTTTTCATTTTTAAAATTAAAGGGTCAATATTTAGAAATTCGTTTTCACATTTTAAAAATAATTGCACTCAAAAAAGTTTGTTGATAGACACTAAAACAATGGTATATACAGTTAAAAAGACGACGAAGGTAATTTTTACTTAAAATAACCAAAAATATAGTTATTTTCAACTGTTGAAAAACAACTAACAAATGCATTAAAAATAACTAACAATGTTGTGAAATTAACTGACAAATTTTAACTATAAAAATTTTAAAAATTGATAAAACTACTGTTTTTTTGCAGTTAATTTTTTTGATATTATAAACGTATATCTTAGTGACAAAAAAAATAATTTTTGTTTTTTCGATGTAAATAAAAAAATTGTGTAATTACTTCATCGTAATTCCTGGCATTTCTCTAGTTATTTTTTTTATGCAGTATAGATAAAATACAATTTTCTAATTTTTATTATTAAACTAAAAATATATCAATAATAACACATATAAATTAAATAAGAATTTAAAAAAATTTAATAAAATTTTTTATTTTTTAAATAACTATTTACTGTAAAAATACTATTTTTGTTAGTTGTTTCTTATGTTATTAAAAAAATGACTGCTTTAAACAAGTGCTAAGAAATTACAGTCCTTTTTGATAGTTGTGTTCTTAAATAACTGTTACAATAGTTGTTTGGTATTTTTCCTTAGAAAAACAACTATATAACTAATGTTTCTCAATTAAAATATTGTTTTTTAATCCAAATTCTTCTCGTTAATTTTAAAATTCTTTAGGTGATTCGTTTTACAGAACAAAGGTGAAAAATAAACAAAAAAAAAAACTGATTTAACCATTTATAGCTTAAGAGTATTAAATATTTTTTTTTTTTACATAAAAACGAATGTTAAGATTACATTTAAAAATCACGCATTTACCCAAAGCGTTATTGTGGTCTGTTAACCACATTAAATTTTTTTAAATCAAATAAACTAAAATGTTGGCTAAAGAACGAATCGATAATGCTCTACAATCAAAACTATGTATATTCGAGGTTGAAAACGGGGCTAATAGAATAGTGTATAATTTTATTTAATTATATCTTATTAGGTGTGAGTTATATGACATCACATAAAACTTTATACATATTTTTAATCAATATAAATAAAATTTTACCACTGAAAACTACCCTACGGGAAATTTTAACAAACTGTCACCGAACTGGCCCCTTTATATGAAATAGACTGGTCACTTTTACATGGCGTTGTCATAGGAGGGGGAAATTGACCCCTTGTGACATGTCACAAGACAAATCCTGGGACAGGTTACTGAATTCTCATAAAAAACAAAGTTCAGGGACCTGTCCTGGGATTTGTCTTGTGACATATCACAAGGGGTCAATTTTCCCCTCCTATGACAACGACATGTAAAAGTGACCAGTCTATTTCATATAAAGGGGCCAGTTCGGTGACAGTTTGTTAAAATTTCCCGTAGGGTAATTACAAAATAACATTTTTTATATGATTATGTATGGCCTAACAATTTATATATACTTATATACAATTTGATAGGGAAATTAAACCAGTGTTATTAATTTAAGATTGTATAACTTTATTTATGTCGATTTTTTTTTTTGAAATTTTATGATGAAATTATACCAAATTTTATGTTACATCACATCGACCATACCTGATTAGATATAATTATATCAAATAATACAATATTTTATTAATATATTTTTCACCAGGATTCCACAGCTTTTATATGTACAAAGATTTCCATGGATCTATTAATTAATCCAATGCTCTAAGGCTGACTTCAAGAACTGTTAACCGGTTGGGCGGCATTTTATACTTATTCAGAATTGGCGCACAAATGTCCCACAAACTTTGATTTTAGGAGGAAATCATTTGAATCTTCCATTTTAGGTAGAAGATGTGTTCAGCAAACTTATGTAAAACACTACGATGTACATTTTTATGAAACTATTTAACCCTTTAACTCTTCAATTAAAAGGACTTTTTTGGCCCAGTTTTAATAAGGGACAAAAAAGACCCGTAAATTGAAGAGTTAGAGGGTTAAAATGTTCCACAGAAATATTTCTCGTAGTGTTTTACTTAAGTTCGCTGAATATATGCTATACCTAAAATGGAAGATTCACATGGTTTTCTCCTAAAATCCAGGTTTGAGGGACATTTGAGCGCCAATTCTGAATAAGTACTAAATTAACCCTTAAACAACTTTTTAAGTTTTGACTTATTTCTGGCATTGAACTCAAATTTGCAACTTTTATTTTTTATTTAGAGACTTATAGTAGAATTTCATGAAAAATATTTTTGTGGAACATTTTAACCATCTAACGCTTCAATTAAAGGGACTTTTTGGACCCTTTTTAAAGAGGGACATAAACGATTTTTTAAAACTAAATTAAATTCTACTATAGGTCTCTGAAGACATCAAAGTTTTAAAATTTAGGTTCAAAGCCAGAAATTAGTCAAAACTTAAAATGTGTGTTAAAAGTTAATTTCGTGCATCTTCAGAGTTGGCGCTCAATAGAGCTCCCATATGTGCAATAGTGTTATTTTCTCAACTCCCCAAGCACTTGTCGGTAGATTGTGTGTAAAAAATAATATCCAAGTGAAAATTGATCTTCTCGGACTAAAACAGGCCAGTCACCTAAGCCTTTTAGCCATAAAAATGGACTAAAATTAGTTCAAAGCTTCTTTGCGCTTTATTTCCTAAAGTAAATGTTTTACTGAAAAATACTAAATGGTCATATCTACAGGCAATAGTGTGGCTAGTATTTTCTTCATACAAACTTTTAAAGTATCAATAACGCGTCGTTGTGATTTAAGTGGTTAAAATCAAATATTTACTAACAAAAATAGTAAATTACTGATTTCAGAAGGCTCGATTTTTACTTGCATTAAAAAAAAAATCGAAAAAAATTAGAAAAAAATTTTTTAAAATTTTTTACCAAAATATTTTTCCTGATTTTAGCAGGTTAAGTTGTTATTGTCTATTAATTAAAATTTAACTTATAAATAACTACAATTCTGTATATTTAACAGTTTTATTTTTGCTGTTCCTATTTTATTAATATTTAGCAAAGATAATCTGCTAGTTTCAGTAGTTTTATTTTTATTAATTTTTAGTAGTTTTAACTAAAATTTGAAATCAATAGAACTATTTGCAAAAAAAAAATAGGAGACTTCGAATTACAGAGGGTTTAATTTTTAGTCGCAATAAAGAATTAAAAAAGTCTTTCAAAATTAGAAACTTTTTGGGATATTTTTTGCTGATTTCAGCAGAATAAATTGTTAATTTAAATATCCTTGCTAATGTAACTCAAAGTTTTATTGCACAAAAAAAATATTTTAATGACATTTTCAAAGTTTTTATTACCTTAAGTAGCGTACTCTTTGAAACAAAAATTTTAAAATTCGCTACAAAGAAAAAATCAACTTAAGAAATTGTATACCTCAGAAACGAAAAAAAAATCTTAAAGAATTTTTTGGTTATTTATAACACTAGATACTTCTGTATAACTGAAAATAAAATTCCTTAAAAAGAAATACAAATTCTTAAAAAAAAAAAACTTAATAAACTTTTGCTTTTTCCGATTGCCTGACTGCCCTCAAGTGCAATAATTTCAATAAATTTGATTTAAGACTTTTTTTTTGTGTCGAAACTATTGACTACAAAAAAAAATCTATTCTAAAAACGTGATCTCTTCATCATCAGTTTTGGAAAAAAAAAATTACAAAAACCATTCACTATTCTAGAATAATAATGAAAATAATAAACAATCTTGTGTATGCATGTATGAACAAGTAAGATAAATTCATATTTTTACGAATGTCTATACAAATCTGTAAAAAAAATTGATTAAATATGATCTTCAATTCGTTTTGTATGGAATTTTTTTTTTTTGATCAAGTTTTTAATAAAAATCCAACTGCAATTGCAAAAGATGCAATTGACGTTGCAGTTTTTAGCAATTGATCATATATATTTTTTTTGTTTATATAAGACTTTTCAGTTTATTCAAATGTAATTTGAATTTACACCCACTGCATGCAATACCGAACAATTTTTGCTACTGACAGAACATTTTTTCATATTTGTTTAGAATTGCATTCTTAGGTTCTTTATAAAGTTTAAGGTTATAGTATTTGAAAATGAACGAACAAACAAACAAAAATATGTGTTTATATAATAAATTTAATTGATTTATGAAAGGGAAGTAAAATTGTTGATTGTTAAAAAGATGGGCTGACAGAAAATATTAAAAAATTATGGCCATAGACTTGGTAAATGATGAAATTTATGGCAAATGGTTGTAAATGGTAAACTATTGGAATCCTGCTTAAAGCTCTTTTGATTATCCATTTAGGAGTCTTTTATTGTTTTACTTAAAAGCATAATTATAGACTAATTAACGGTCTAACTAAATGCTGAATCTCAGATTTTTAAATTGTCATTTTAAAAGCTTTACTGAAGCTTTAGGAAAGCTTTAACTTAAAAGCAACATTTTTTTTTAATTTAAAATCAAGACTTACGTTGTACTAGATATTTTTATTTTGTAACTTAAAGTTTAAACACGTGGTTTTTTTATTTATACTAAAAGCTTTAATTTGAACTTAATTGAATTCAATCGTATATATTAGAGCACCCATGAAGTATTAGGCATGTGCAAGTGTTATTTTTTCACCTCCCCACGTATTTTCCGGTAGATTGGGCGTAAACATTATTTAGTATTTTTCTGTAAAACCTTTACTTTAAAAGTTATAGAGCAAAGAAGCTTTGAACTAATTTTAGTCCATTTTTAGGGCCAAAAGACGACTGATCTGTTTTAATCCGAGAGGCCAATTTTTGCGGGGATATTATTTTTTACGCCCAATCTACCGGGAAATATGTGGGGAGGTGAAAAAGGCATTAATTTTCGCCGGAATATTATTTTTTACGTCCACTCTACCGGAAAGTGCGTGGGGAGTTGAAAAAATAACACTTTTGCACGTATGGGTGCTCTATTGGGCGCCAATTTTGAATAAGCACGAAATTAACTCTTAAACACATTTTAAGTTTTGACTTATTTCCAAGGTTGGTTACCGGAACGAATAACGGTAAGGGTAATGGTATCGAAATTTGTTTGTTTAGCTAACGGTATTTAAGAATGTTTCGGTATCGGTATACCATTATCGAAACAGCAATAACGGTACTTACCGGTATAATAAATTACGTTAAAGGCATATAAAAACAAGTAAAAATTTAGCCTATTTTTTATTTTAAGTGTTAAAAATACAGATTATTAACTATAAATTGATGCTGGTATTTTTAATAAGTTAAATTATTACCTATCAATCTTTTTGTAAACCAAATTCAAGATTATAAAATAAAAAAGTTAAAAAATTGTAATTTTTATATGAATTAATAAATACCGGTAAAATTCCGGTAACTATCCATGAAAATAACGGCATCCGTAACGGTATTTGGAATTTTTTTAGAGGTATTGGTAAGGGTATTCAATTTGAAACGGTATTTTAGCGATAGCGGTATTATAACGATAACGGTAACCAACCTTGCTTATTTCTGGCATTGACCCTAAATTTTAAGCTTTAATGTCTTCAGAGACTTATAGTATAATTTCATGATAAATATTTTTGCGAAACATTTTAAGCCTCTAACTCTTCAAATTACGGGTCTTTTATGTCCCTTTTTGAAAAGGGGTCGAAAAGTCCCTTTAATTGAAGAGTTAGAGGGTTAAAATGTTCCGCAGAAATATTTGTCATGAAATTATTTGTCATGAAATTCTACTATAAGTCTCTGAAGACATCAAAGTTGAAAATTTAACTTCAATGTTAGAAATAAGTCAAAACTTAAAATGTGTTAAAGGGTTAATTTCGTAGTTATTCAGAATTGGCGCTCAAATATCCCGCAAACCTGAATTTTAGGAGGAAATCATGTGAATCTTCCATTTTTTGTATAGGATGTGTTCAGCGAACTTATGTAAAACACTACGAGGAATATTTTTGTGGAACATTTTAACCCCTTAACTCTTCAACTTACGGGTCTTTTTTGTACCTTTTTAAAACTGAGCCAAAAAAGTCCCCTTAATTGAAGTATTAGAGGGTTAAATAGTTCCACAAAAATGTTCCTAGTAGTGTTTTACATAAGTTCGCTAAACACATGCCACATCTCAAATGGAAGATTCACATGGTTTCCTATGCCGATTCACAATAAACATTTGAAAAAGGGGGAAAACTTTAACCCCCCTAAAATAAAATTCCTATGAGATGTTTCAAAACGCCGACACACGAATATTTTGATTTTGCTCTTCTCTACCAGAATCCATTATCACAACCCCGTAATTTTGGCAAATGTTCGAAATTGTTGTATAGTGGAATTAGTGTTGTTTTGCATATCTGATACTTAAATTGGAATCTTTGAGAGACTGGTTGTTAGAATGATTTTTTTCCAGATCGGCTTTAGGTAATTTTGTAGAGATCTCTAGATCGATTTGTTTTGTTGGCGGATTTCGCTTCCTGAGCAAGGTTATCTATCCACTTTCTTTTGTTTGTTCGAAAGCTTCGTTTCACCTTTTTATTAAGGTCATTGCAGTTGGTTTTGCAGAGATTTCTTAGTACTTCGGGTATTCGCGTTGTTAAGTTCGTTCTTCACACATTTCCTCTCCTCTCTCTATGGTTTATTGACTTCTCGTTCATATCCAATACATCTTTCGGCGGATTTAGTGAGCGCATTTTTGACATTTTCCTAATTATCCTCTATGTTTGTATCATTATCTCTAGATTGTAATCTTGATTCGATGACACGGCAGAATTCTTTTTTAACTTCATCGCTTTAAAATTTAGTACGTTTTTTTAGCCTATTGTTGTGAAAAATGGCTGTAAGTTTAAATTTCAGTTAGCGAGGTGCTGATCACTTGCGACATCTGCTCCCCTTTTGTTGCGGACATCTAGTAAGAAGTGACGCCACATTTTACTGATCGCAATATGATCGATCTGATTTTGCGTTTCAATATGATTGATTTTTCGTTCGATGGTTAGGGTGGTTCCAAATAATCTTGTGAATATTTCTATGAGGAACTATGGCACCTCCAATTATCGTGCTGAAGTTGCCGCAAATTTCTCGAAACCGTTCACCGTTATCATTTATTGCCCTAAGGCCATGTGTTCCCATTATAGATTCCCATTCAGTATTATCCAGGTAGTATCATTCCAGTATTGATGCTCCGATAGGAGGGAAGTGGACAGAAGAAGAAGAAGAAGTTGGACGTTGAAGGGATCCATGAGAATTTTTATTATCTCCATGATTGGTATAGAATAGCACCTTCGTTAGATTACTGCAAACTTGTTGTTTATCTTAATCATCCGCATCGTTAGTGGCGGCATAACAATGTACACGGAAAAAATAAAAAGTTTATAATTATCGAAGTACTTAGGTAAAATACAACTTCAAAAGTATATTTTGTAAGTTAGTGAAAAAATACATGAAGATTTATGAATTTTTGGTTTTTGTCAACTTGCCTTAGTTATTGACCTATTCCATTTTCACGCACTTCAAAATATGTTAAGTTACCTAAGTTTTTTCTTTTATAAATTGTCTTAGAAAATATTATATTTTAATTAAAAGATTGTGTACTTAGCAAAAAACTTTTGAAGTTGTATTTTACCGAAGTACTTCGGCATTTAGGCACTTTTTATTTTTTGCGTGTATGCATGTGAGGTTTCTCGCCTTCGTTCGAAATTTAGCTAATTATTATTCGATCTCCATGTGGCTGCCATTCTATCATCACTACTTTGGCTTTTTGGGCTAGTAGAATTCCAACACCGCTAGCTTGTAAAGGGTGTCTCAGTAAGAATGCACTTTTTCATTTTAAAATTAAAACACGTATTTTTTGAAATCGTTGTGATTTTTTTATTGGAATGTAAAGAAGACATTTTCCCATTAAGTCTGGAATATAATATCCGTCAAATGGCCCCCACGACTCTGATGACAGGGCATTACTCTTTTCATGAAATTTTCCATGATTTTTTCACAAAGATGTGGCTGTATCTCACGGATGACGCTTTGGATCTCGGATTTGAGCTCAGGAATTATTTCTGGTTTATTCGCATAAACCCAAGATTTCACAAAACCCCAAAGAAAAAAATTGCACGGCGTTAAATCGCATGATCTTGGTGGCCAATTAACATCAGAATTTCTCGATATAATTTGTTCTGGAAACCGCTGCTGCAATAAATCGATTGTTTCATGAGCGGTGTGGCAGGTGGCGCCGTCTTGCTGAAACCGCATGTTGCCCAGATCCATAACGGCCAGTTGAGGCCTCAAAAACTCCGTTATCATGTTCCTGTAACGAATGCCGTTCACAGTCACTGCAATTTCGGCCTCGTCTTCACGCCGCCTAACTAAAATCCGCACCAGACAGTTGCTCGTTGTGGGTGCATTTGTTTCTCATGGATTTAATGAGCCCCAAATTCGACAATTTTGTGTATTCACGAAGCCATTCAGATGGAAATGCGCTTCATCGGAAATAATGACTTTTTTTCGAAAAATTGGCATTGACTTCACCTTGCTGCATTACCCATTGAACGAATTGCCGGCGCTTTTCATGGTCTACTGGTTTGAGCTCCTGTGTAAGCTGAATTTTGTACGCATGAAGGTGGAGGTCTTTTGTCAAAACTCGCTGCGTAATGCTTCGTGAAATTTGAAGTTGCTGAGAACGAATTGATAATTTCGAGTTTTCGGCGACACTCTCATTAACACCGGCAATGTTTTCAAGTGACCTACCGGTACGTTGACGCCCAGGAGTCTTACTGTCCATAATCGACCCAGTTTCTTCAAATTTTTTGACCATTCTTCGTATGGTTGACCCACTTTGGACATTCTCGACTGAAAATTCTTCGAAGTTTGCGAGCGGTCTTAGCATAACTTTCCAAATTTTTGTTATAAGTTTTTACAATTATAACGCGTTGTTCTATCATAAAGCGCATTTTTAATAATGGGAATAAACATATGTGACAGCTGCCAAATTTCAGAGTTGCCACTTGCACAAAAAAAAAATGACAGTGAATTTAAAAAGTGCACTTCTTACTGAGACACCCTTTAGTTGATTTCTTGGTCTATCAAGGAAAAGTGGATTATACTTATTTCCACTTATTCAATTTTGGAAAGGTACGAACATTCCATGATCCAAATCGTGTTCGTTGTTTCAAGCCAATAGTCGTCAACTGGGGGTTTGTAATTTCATTTGCTGTGGTTTCATTAATTCGATGATGTTGTCAGGCGAGTGGGGGATTGACCCAAAACTTCCAAGACTTGTACTAAGGCTGCCTTTTGACTTTTTCTTTTGATTGGCATTGGTTTGGTAAAGGCGCCAATTCATCGCCATGTCAATTGGAAAGTCATCGCCACTCAGAAATTTAAAGGTTACACGGTACCACGCGAGTCCATTGAGACTCTATTCTCCCAACTGCTGAATTGTTCGTCCCATACTACATGATGTGGTCATTCCACTATCCGCAACCTGTGGAGGCGTCCCGTAGCACTTTAGCTATGCTTCTCTAAAGGATTTTTAATTTTATCCCCGTTGTTGCAGTAACAGAGAGAATATTATAGATTCCAGAAGAGATCATATAATATACTTTTACTTCGAAACTTGTCAACGAAAGGTCACGTGCTCTTATTATTTGAAACTAAATTTGATGCATAACTTCTACAATTTCAATATTAAATACAGGGGTATGGCATCACCAAAAAAATAAGTTATAAAAATATCGTTGTCACTAAATGGCACTTTGTTCAAAAAATTGACAATTTTCTTTTTTATTTAAATTTAAATAATAAGAAACAACAAAGCAAAAAAACAAACGGATATCTCAAATTTTATTATTTGAATGTATTCCGCTTTTGTTTTTTTCCTTATTTTGAGCAGTTTCAACAGCTTTTGAGTTTTAAAATATAGGCTCAGCTGATACTAAACTGATACCAAATAGTTGCTCAGGTAATACTAAATTACAACGCCCTCTACCGGTGAGTAGTGTAAGTTACTTGATTAAAGTTAATCCAACTTTTTAATCTTCATCGTTTACACATGCATTTTTTGATTAACTTGACATTTAAAAGTCTAACTCTGTCAGTCTAAAATACCAAGGTGGCGCCGATAGTGATGCGGCAAATGATGAACATCGAGAACGTCGGCGTCGTGTTAGCAACTATTTGTCGACATCGCCAAAATATTTTTGCGGCAGCGTCTTAACGTTCATTTTTATCTGACTTTAAGTGTGTGTGTTTTACAGTGCTGCCAATCGAATTATAACAAAAAACAGCGTTGCAACAATTAGTAGTATGAATACAGAGTCGTTTAGAATACTATTAATCAAAAATATTAAAATGAGATTTAATAGACTTGTTTAGTGCTTCTTTAAGCAGTAAATCCGACTTTTACGGGATCAACTTTTGTGTCTAAACGCACTATTACAGTATAAATGTAAGCTTGAATTGGAGTTTAATCTTTGATGCTTTTGTGATCTAACTAAAAGCTTTAACTAAAGCTTAATTGTTGATTTCATTAAAAGCTTCCTATTAAACTTAATCGCCCATTCTTCTATATACATTATTAAATATAACTAAAACAGACTATGAAATTATCAATTTTTTTTAAAGAAGAATTAACAATTGACCTAAAGATCATTTAAAAAACAATTTGTCTAACTCAAGTTACTGACTGATTGCAAATACAACAACCAAATGTTAATAAAATCACCAACAAACAACATCAACAATGAAACCTCTTAACAAATTGCTCAATTAACACACTTTAACTTTGTATAAAATGAACAAAACATTAATTAAAAAATTGAATAGTGAATTTAACAATGACCACAAAAAGTAAATAAATAATAAAAAAAAAAACAAAAATAATAAGACACCATAAGGTATTAAGAAGTAACCAACAACAAACGACATCTAATCCACTAGACCAGCCAACATCATTGCCAACACCAGACCAAAGACCGAGAAACACCAGCGCACTCAAAGAAATCACCTTTTTGTGAACACACATGATTGATTTACATGATGATTACAACATCCAACACCAATCAAGTGTTTGCTGACATATTGACTGGCCACCTCTCTATAAACAAGAATTTGTTAAATAAAATTTAACATCCAAGTAATTTAAGATTACAAAATAATTTACACATTTAACATTAAAATAATAATATAAAAATTTTACTTTATCAAAAATATTTTTGAAACCACAATGTTTATGGTAAAAAGCAACAAAATATTAGGGGTTTTCATATAAACTCGTAAATTCCTTGTAAACTTTGTATATGTAAATACAAACCATATTTTTTATGTATGGAGTTTGACCAGTACCGGTGTTCTGTAACTATGTGAGAACTTTCTCACATAAAATTGCAACTCTGCCATATTTAAAACAGAGTGAGTATCATAATGTCAAATTTAGGCAGAGGTATGTAAAAAAAATTTACTTATATTCAGCGACTCACCCTGTTTTAAATATCGTAGACACATCGTAGAGTTGCAATTCTTATGTGAGTATTTTCTCACATAGTTACAGAACACCGGTACAGGTTTGCACAGTTCACGAGTAAAATACGAGTTAATATGAAAACCCCTATTATAAAAGACAAACAAAATTGTACGGATGGAGGAACGGTCAGGCAGACAACTTGTTTCTCATTTTTTTTCATAATTTTTGCCGGTTGTTTTGGTTTTTTAAACCAGAAGTCGTTTTTGTTGGAAAAGGTTAAAAAATTACTAATACTCGTTCATCGATAATCAAAAATTTATAGATTTTTGCTTAACACACCCACATAATGGGTACTCATAAATTATAAATAATTTTGAATGCTTTTTTGAACAAATATTTTATAATTCTTTTGGTATTTTTACTCATGTTTCAGTGTGTTTCTTTTTTTTTTTTTTTTTTTTTTTGTTTAAATTGCGCTAAATAATTATATTAATAAATCATTATTTACAGTTTTAATATATTAAATTTATATAAATAATTTTGACAGTTAAAAGTAATCATTTTTTTTTTGCCCCATACGTTTGCAATAAAATATTGGAATTTTTAAAGATAGAATTTATTAAAAAAAACTTGAACATCTCAAATATCAAATATATCCCATTGTCTAGTGTTTGCATATGAATCGTTCCCCGATACATTCCATTCATTTACACTGGCAGTTCCATTTCATTTCCCAATTTCAGTGTTCCAATCACACTCGTTCTTTAATTTTTTGGTTTATAGCAAGAGAGGTTTGGGCAGGCCGTTAAGGGAGAAACTTTTCCCCATTTATATCTGGCATTTGTACCACGTTTGCGCCTTCAATTCAAAAAAGGATTAGAAGAACCGAGAAACAAAAAATTAAGCTGTTTTGGGCAGGCCTTCAAGAGAGAGCATTTCCCTGCAAGAACTTCAAAAAACTCCGTCTTAGTGGATGTCTACGGCAGAAGACGAACCTTCATATCAAATTTAAACTTTTCCATTTTAGGGGGGCACTTTTCCCCTTTTGCACCGCCATTTTTACGGCAATCCTATCCAAAATTTATAAAAGTGCCTTACTGATAAGTCTACGCGGGCGGAGGAACGACCAAAGAGGAAGCTTTTTCCCATTTTTCCCTCCCGGCAGGAATTTATAAAAATCACGTCTTAACGAAAGTACCAAATTTCAGCTTCCTAATTCCAGCAGTTTAAACAGACCACCAAGGAGGAGACTTTTCCCCTTTTTGTCCTTCCCTGTAGGAATTTCCCGTATCCTATCTCTCAAGCTGTAACCAGAGCTTTGAAGAATTAATTAGTTTTTGAATGAATTCACCAGCAATCGAATTCCATTTTCTTTAGAATTGAATGAATTCCTTTTCTTAAGTAGTGAATTACTTAAGAAAAGGAATTCATTCAATTCATTCGTTCAACTAAACGCGTTCAACAAAAAAACCAATTCAAAGAATTAATTCAATTGCTATAGTTATATTTATTAAATCAAGTGAATTAATTCCTAACTGAATTAATTCACCACTGAATTCGTTCAATTTCATTTTTCATTCAGTGAATTAAAAAAAAATACGTTCAGTGAATTAAAAAAAAATACGTTCAGTGAATTAAAAAAAATACGTTCACTGAATTCAAAAATAAAAAAATACGTTTACTGAATTGAAAAATTAAAAATTACGTTCACTGAATTGAAAAACAAAAAATAATTAAGTAATTCACTGAATTCGTTCAACTGAACGCGTTCAAAAAATAAAACTAAATTCAAAGAATTAATTCAATTGCTATAGTTCTTTTTATTAAATCAAGTGAATTAATTCCTTACTGAATTAATTCACCACTGAACTAATTCACCACTTAATTCGTTCAATTTCATTTTTCATTCTGTGAATTAAAAAAAAAAAATACGTTTAGTGAATTTAAAAAAAATATGTTCACTGAATTCAAAAATAAAAAATTACGTTCACGGTTTGCCCCTCCTTAATTGTAGAGCCCAAAAAAAATCCGAAAAACAAAAAATTACGTTCACCGAATTCAAAAGCTGTTTTCTGCCGTTCAGTACACATTGGAGTGTTTTCAAAATATTTTGGCAATATTTTTTTTGAATTCACTGAATGAAAAATGAAATTGAACGAATTCAGTGGTGAATTAATTCAGTAAGGAATTAATTCAGTAAGGAATTAATTCACTTCTTATCCGTTCGATTTATAAAATTGAACGCGTTCACTAGTGAATTAATTCATTTGATTTAACAAAAAGAACTATAGCAATTGAATTAATTCGTAATAACAGAAATCGAATGAAAACAAATATGAATTAATTCCATTCAATATATAGTCTTTTTTGAATTAATTTATTGAATTTTTAATTTAGAATTGAAAAACTGAATTAAAGAATTAATTCTTCAAAGCTCTGGCTGTAACCAATCATACATACACACACACAAAATTTCGTCGAAATAGGTTGGACAGTTTTGGAGATTAGCGTGAACGAACATAGTGAGACATGATTTTTATATACTAAGAATAAGAAGATACTTCATTAAGAGTTTTGTAGCCTAAAAAAGTTGAAGATTCGTAGAGATATGAATCCACAACGCATGAAAATAATTTTAGAATTTTAATTTTTGAATAATCTTTTAAGTGTAAGCGAAAAAAACTCTGTAAAAATTTTTGCTAAAGTTGGCTAAAAATTAGTTGAAAAGGGCCCACAGAAAAAACTGTCAAAATAAGCAAGACATTAGTAAGATGAAATGATTCTGTTAGATTTACAAAATTTTTGCTATATTTTAGTTATTTGCAAATGAAAATTTAGTTTGCTACAATCAGCAAAAAATTTGTTGAACATCAGTATAATTTAAATTAGATAAATTTAGAAAACACCAAATTGTTTTTTAGATTTTTTTAATATGAATAACAATAAAACCTTCTGAAAGCCGACCTCTACTATTTTTCAGCAAATATTTTTGTTGATTTTAGTGGGATGATTGTTATTTGCATTCAGCGAAATTGTTGTCTACTAATATTCAATTTATTTTTGCAGATTTCATGTGTGTTAATTGCCATTTTCAATTAACTAAAATTTTGTAGAATTAACAGATTTTTTCTTACGGTTTTTATCTCACTACTATTTAGCAAACAGATCCTGCTGCTATTATTTTTCAGGGACCGAAAATAATAGTTGTTTTTGAATTTTTAAACAAAAAGGCCATATAAAACCAAATATCGGAGAACTGATTCAAGTATATCGTAATAATCCTGACTTATTTTATTTTTAACTTTTTTTTTTTGAGCAAAAATAAAAGTTATTTTTTAACTTTTATTTTTTTGGGTAACAATAAAAGTCATTTTATTCCTTTTATTTTTGCTCAAAAAAGTTATGTACATATGTAAATTCCCAAGTAAATAACTATTTGAGAAATAAATTCAAATATTTTTACTAGTTATTTATAAATTACAACGAATATCACATGTTTTCTACAAAGCTATTATTTTTCTCTATGTTACAGTTGTTGCTTTAACCAAAGTTCCTTTAGTGGTAAAGCAAATGGTCACATTCCGTCAACAAGAACTTCGGTTATCTTAATGAATATGGTTTCTCTGTGTATATAAAAGATTTTAAATAAAGCTGTTAAGCTTTAATGAAAAAAAAAATATCTTGATTTCTTATGGGTATAATATAAAGCTTTATCGATAATATTTCAATAGACTTGTTTAAGCTTATAAGAAGACTTTAAATAAATTTGCAAGCTATTAATCGAGAATCCTTCCATGGTTTAACTTAAAGTTGTTGATGTTCTAAACTAAAGCTTTGTTTCAAATGCTCTGAATTATAGCTTAATCTTAGATATTTTAATTGGTTAACTTAAAGCTCAATTGTTAAGCTATAAATGGTCTTACATTTTGTTATATATATAAAAAAAGGTTATATAAAAAAGGTTTACATAAATAAAAGCTTAAAAGCTAAACGGAACATATTTTTGTGCTTTAAGTTTATTTAATCTTTAAATTATCTTCTAGAAAAGTTTTATCTAAGCTAAATTTAACATGCTTTTGAGGTATATATAACACTATGCGACAGTCAAAATCGGGATGGGATGAAACCAACGGGAAATGTTGTATCGGTCAAAAACAAGTTATACGTGTCCCGGCGTTTCGCTGGGTCAACCCTAGGAATCGAGATATATCTTTTTTTTTGACATAACTCGAGAACCACTAGTCCGATTTTGCTCAAACAATTTTAAAAAAATTAAAAATTACAATTCCTTTAATCTGTTCATATAACGTTTTTCTATATACACAACAGTTTTGCCGGTAAAAATAAATGTTTGTTACCGCTACCATAAAAATCAATAACCTTTTGTTTATTACTTTTTTTTAATATTTTAGGCAAAAAATATTTTTTCTTCATACATTTATTTTTACCGGCAAAAGTGTTGAGTATATAGAAAAACGTTATATGAACAGATTAAAGGAATTGTAATTTTTAATTTTTTTTAAACTGTTTGAGCAAAATCGGACTAGTGGTTCTCGAGTTATGTCAAAAAAAAGACCACCAAAGGTCAAATCGATATATCTCGATTCCTAGGGTTGACCCAGCGAAACACCGGGACACGTATAACTTCTTTTTTACCGATATAACTTTCCCCGGTAGTTTGAACCCTTCCCGATCACTGACCCCTACCATTTGTCTCACAGTGTAATCGGTTCCACGTTGTTAGTGCGGTTTCCCGTGGGTACCTAATTTACCCGAAGCAACAACAATTTACACACAATTTTGACAATAGAAATCTTTTTTGGTAAAATTGGGTACCACATGGAACAGAGCTCGTACACTCAGAAAAGTTTGTCGGTAGAATCTCCTGAAAATGACAGTTAAAACAAAGGTATATTGAGTTAAAAGCGCGACAAAGGTATTTACCTTTCAGACCTAACCAGCTGCAAAAGTTTATTGATTTTGTAACTTTAAGGTAAAATGATATTAAAGCTATTAAAATTTCCTGATGTCATTTCATACCCAGCTAAAAAAGAGATGCCGAATCAGTAGAAAAAGCACTACAATTGATGATCTAGATGTACTTCTTTTTTAACATAAACACTAATGATTTTAACACTGAGTTGTCATAGGAGAGGAGTACTCCCACTTCAACATTTTTTTCAGTACTTTTTGAACAAGTGCAAAGGAAGCTCTTTTTCACCAATTAAAAGTTAAAAAAAAATTCTTCACAAAAAAAAATTATATTTTTTTTATTTTACAAAAGTTTTTTTATTGCCGCCACCGGGTTCGAACTTGCGACCTCACGATTGCTAGTCGCTGAGCTCTACCGCTGAGCTATTCTTTGACATGGAAGTTGACTGGCATAAAAACACCACTTTGTTAATGCGAGATATTGTTCCTTATTCTTTGCAATAAAAGTACTTATTAAACAAGTGTAAAAGGTGCACTCCAATTCAATATTGGTTTCAGTACTATTTTTACAGGTAAATAGAAATCTATTTCTCACCATTTTTTTTATATATACACATTTTTAAAAATTTAAAAATTAAAAAAATATTGAATTTAAACAAATTAATTATAAATATTAAAAAAAAAAATTAATAGAATAAAAAAATATTGGTCCCGCCGGGACCCTCTGTTTGAAAATGCCAAATGATACCAAAATCACTTTTTACGATCATTTTTAGGGCAATTACTCTTTAGAAGCAATACTTAAGTGCTTCTAAAAAGCTGTAAAAAAGTAATAACGTATACTTGGGAAGCAATGAAAGAAGTGATTTTTTGAAGTTGTTCAGAATAACTTCTAAAAAAGTAGTAAAAATACACTAACGGCTACTTGTGACGCATTAAAAGAAGTAGTTTGTAAAGCACTAATTGCAATTTTTTTTGCTGGGTATTTTATGAAATATAATTTAGGTAGAAGTATAATTGGAATTTTTTTAATCTAAGTAAACCTATTAGTATTTAAAATATTTACTTAACTTTAAGAGAAAACATCACATCTCACAATCGTGTATGCTGGGTTTCAAGGGGTTAAAATAACTAAAACTTTTGTTATTTTTAACTGTTGAAAAATAACTAACAAATGCATTAACTAGCAATGTCGTAAAATTAACTGACAAATTTTTACTACAAAAATTTAAAAGCAACTGACAAAATGGGTAAATTTTACTGTTTTTTACAGTTAATTCTTTTCGTATTATAAAAGTATATTTTAATACAAAAAAAAATCATTTTTTTCTTGCGATTAGAAAAATATGTGTAATTACTTTAGCCTATTTAAAATTTGAAGTGAAAATTTCAAATAGGCTGTATCTGCAATGCTTTTATGCATTGGAGACACAATAAAAGTAATAATAACAAATACAAACTGAAGAAGAATTTTTAAAATTCAACGAAAATTTTTATTTTTTAAATAACTAGCAAAAACAACTGTTTATTGTAAAATTATTGTTTTGCTAGTTGTTTATTATGATATTAAAAATATCTGGCTTAAACAACTGTTACGAAATTACAGTACTTTTCGTTAGTTGTTTTCTTAAATAACCGTCATAACAGTTGTTTTGCATTTTTCTATAGAAAAACAACTATAATTACTGTTAAAGACAACAACTACAGTTTGCTACACAAACAAATGTCATGTAGTAACTGTCAAACTTTTTTGAGTGTACACTCATTGACATAAAACCATGAAAATAGTAGAAAAAGCTACTAAAAATGACTTTGCAGAGAAAACTGTTGAAATGAGAAGATTTTTGCTAAATACCAGATCTGTAAATGAATCATTCTTTTTTGAATTAATTCGTGAATCATTCATGCATTGCATTAGCAAAATATTGAATTAATTCTTTTCACAAAAATCACAAATTGAATGAAATTTGAATCAATTCACATGAATTTGGCAAAAATTAATTGTAATTCATTTTCAATTCAAATGAATTTGGCAAAACGAATTGGAATTCATTTGAATTCAATTGATTTTGAATTAATTCAAATTAATTAGAAAAATAAAAAGTGAATTGCAATAAAATTATTGATTGCTTCTTGAATAATAAATGTGTTTTTGTCGTTCAGCGTATATCAAAACCAAAATAAGTAATAGTTAAAGAAATAAACGCCAAACACAATGTTTACTTAGATTGTTTTCAATTTATTTGTAATTCATTCGAATTAATTCAAAATCAATTGAATTGCAAATGAATTGAAATTCATTTTTCCAAATTCATTTGAATTGGAAATGAATTGCAATTAATTTTTGCCAAATTCATGTGAATTGATTCAAATTTCATACAATTCGTAATTTTTGTGAAAAGAATTAATTCAAAATTTTGCTAATTCGTAATGCATTGAAATCAAAAAAGAATTATTCTTTTACAGCTGTGCTGAATACTAGTAAAATAAGAACAGCAAAAATAAATTTACAAAATTTTAGTTATATATGAGTTAACTGTTAGTAAATTGAAAATGACTAATTATACTGTAAAATCTACAAAAAATTTTGCTAAATATTAGTAGACTAAAAATAGCAAAACACACTGTTATATTTACAAAATTTTTGTTATTTTTAAATTTAAAAATTAACGGAAATATTTGCTAAAAAAATAATAAACTGTGGATTTTAAAAGGATAGAATTTCATTTGCATTAAAAAATGGAAAAAAAAACTTTGAATACTAAAATTTTTTGTGATTTTTTAGTCTACTAATTTTAAAGCAAAATTTTTTTGCTGGTTTTAGCAGATAATTTGCTAATTTATATTAACAAAAATTCAACGCCAATATAAGTGAAATTCTGAATATTTAACATTTTTGTTTTGCTGTTCCTATCTTACTAATATATAGCAAAATTATCTGCTTGTATTAGCAGTTTTTTCTGCAAGATAATTTTGAAGTAGTTTTTAGTAGTAAATTTCTTGAGAGGTCTGCGACTTTGGGAGGTCTGCTTTGTTAACAAATCGACTTTAATATTTCTATTTATTTATTGTATTACCGTATATTAAAATATAATGCTTCTGTTTGTTTCACTTTAGCCAAATTCTTTAAATTCTTAACCCTTCTTTGTCTACACTAATCTTTAATAATTGTTAGCAAAAAAAAAAAAATAAGCAAACAAATTTTTAGATCATTAAAGCTATTTATGTGAACTATTCACTCTGCTATGTACACTTGAGTAATTTAGATTTAAAATGATCGTTATTAACATTATTATGATGATACAAAACATAATTATAAACACTTCGTTCTATGCTGTTTTTAAAACCCATGACAATGATTGACCATTGTTCAAAAAAAAAAAAAAAAAAAAGCGGCACATGAGAAGATGAAAATAATGGGTAAAAAATGATCAGCCTACCAGCCAGCCATAGTGAAGTGGAAGTTACTACAACACTCTTCACACAGAGCCTTTCATTAAATACATTTTAAACATTTTAACTAGAAATCTAACTAATTATAAAAAAAAAAAAATAATTCAGCTACATAAATTTCAAAGAACAACTGTGTTTTTCAAATCGTTTTCAAGATCAGATAAGAAATAAATAGAGTTTACAGCATTTTAAGAATAAAAAATATAAAAAGCTAAACTTAAATTTATAATGTTAGATTAGGCCTGGTTTTATTTTACCCTACACCACTTTGTCAGTATATTGAGTTTTTAATGATGTCTGTTTATGTTAAATGAACGACTCTTGTAATCAAACTACAGGCAGTCAGTAAATCTGAAAATAATTGAACGAAATTTTGTACATTAATTTGTATTGCCAGATTTTGGTCTAGTGGCCATATAATTTTATTATGCGGATAATGTTAATTTGAAGCAAATTAAATTAGCATATTTTTGGGAATATTTTTAGATTTTTGCTGGGGACTACGAAAAAAGTATCTGGCAAGCCTCGTGAACATGATCTCTCTCCATTCAGATAATAATATCCAGTGTTGCCAACTCTTGAAGGCAGGAAAGCATCGTGAGCATTGTGAAAACGGGTAAAAAGGGTAAAAATTTACCAAAAATGGGGTAAAAAAGCACGATATTAATTTTTTGAAAAATTTAAGTCTAGAATTTTAAGACACATTTTAGTTTTGTAAAATTGTGTAAAAAAGGTTCAAAAATAACTAAAAAAGGGGTAAAAAAGCACCAAACTAATATTTAATAATTTTGAAGTTTAAATATAACGAAGTTGATATTTAAAATTGATACATTGAAAAGCCGGTGCACCCAAAACGAGTCACTGTTTGGTGCGGATTTTGGTCCAGAGGCGTAATTGGGCCATTTTTCTTCGAAAATGAGCAAGGAGTGGCCGTTACAGTCAATGGCGATCGTTATCGGGCCATGTTGAACGAATTTTTGTTCACAAAAATTGAAGAGGAGGATATTGGCAACATTTGGTTTCAACAGGACGGCGCTACGTGCCACACAGCCGAAGCTACACTCGATGTTTTGCGCCCTGTTTTTGAAGATCGCATTATCAGCCGCAGAGCTGATGTCGTTTGGCCACCTCGGAGCTGCGATTTGACACCGTTGGACTATTATTTGTGGGGTGCCGTCAAAGATAAGTGTTACGCCGACAAGCCAAAGACAATTGACGCTTTAAAGGACAATATTCGTGAAGCCATTGGTGAAATACAGCTGCACACAATCGATAATGTGCTTAAAAATTGGGCCGATCGTATAGGCTACTGCATGGCCAGCCGAGGCAGCCATATGAATGAAATTATTTTCCATTATTAACCGGAAGGATTGTACTTTCAAAAAAAAAGAAGTTATTTGGCGGACCCTGTATATGATGGCAGACGAAAGCATAATAAAATAATGGAAAGAGAAAGAGATTTTAATTATAAAATTGTTAGAGGCGACTATATCATTTATAAAGTATGCTAAATACATTAATAATTTAGCAGGGATCATATTACAATCATATCTTTTACTAAATTTACGAAAAAAATATACTAAATCGTAGTAAAATCACACTAAATTTTAATGAAAATCCAACAAATATCAGATCAAATTTACTAAATTTAAGTAAAACGAGTAAAAAGGTTAAAGTCGGGCATGCCGACTATAGAATACCCTACACCAGTCTGGGTAAAAGCCAACTAATGTCACCAAAATCAATAGGCTGCGTTATTGGGCCAATATAGGTCTGTGTACCAAATTTCATCAAAATATCTTAATATTTGCGACCTGCAGCGTATAAACAGTATAATTTTGGTAGGACCCTTATATGGGCACTAGGTCTAAACATGGACCGATGTTCATCAAAATCAATAGGCTTCGTCCTTGGGCCAAAATAGGTCTGTGTACCAAATTTCGTCAAAATATCTTAATATTTACGACGTGCATCGTATAAACAATATAATTTTGGGGGGACCCTTATATGGGCACTAGGTCTAAACATAGACCGATGTTCACCAAAATCAATAGGCTTCGTCCTTCGGATGCCATAAGTCGGTGTACCAAATTTCATCAAAATATCTTAATATTTGCGACCTGCAGCGTATAAACAATATAATTTTGGTAGGACCCTTATATGGGCACTAGGTCTAAACATGGACCGATGTTCACCAAAATCAATAGGCTTTGTCCTTGGGCCAACGTAGGTCTGTGTACCAAATTTTATCAAAATATCTTAATATTTCCGACCTGCAGCGTATAAACCATATAATTTTAGTAGGACCCTTATATGGGCACTAGGTCTAAACATGGACCGATGTTCACCAAAATCAATAGGCTGCGTTACCGGGCCAATGTAGGTCTGTATACCAAATTTTATCAAAATATCTTAATATTTACGACCTGCAGCGTATA
Organism: Leucophora obtusa; assembly: GCA_949987735.1. NCBI lineage: Eukaryota > Metazoa > Arthropoda > Insecta > Diptera > Anthomyiidae > Leucophora > Leucophora obtusa. The sequence goes on along the minus strand of OX465295.1, from coordinate 323,710,751 downwards.
AACAGTATAATTTTGGTAGGACCCTTATATGGGCACTAGGTCTAAACATGGACCGATGTTCACCAAAATCAATAGGCTGCGTTATTGGGCCAATATAGATCTGTGTACCAAATTTCATCAAAATATCTTAATATTTACGACCTGCAGCGTATAAACAATATAATTTTGGTAGGACCCTTATATGGGCACTAGGTCTAAACATGGACCGATGTTCAAAAAAATCAAACTTGTTCGTCCTTGGGTCAACATAGGTCTATGTACCAAATTTCATCGAAATATCTTAATAGGTGCGACCTGTAGAGTGCGTACAAGATTGCATGGACAGACAGACAGACAGACGGACGGACGGACGGACGGACAGACGGACATCGTTAAATCGAAATAAAAAAAAAATTCTGAACCGATCGGTATACTATAAGGTGGGTCTACGACCAATATTTTTTGGTGTTACAAACATCAGCACAAACTTATAATACCCTGACCACATAGTGGTGTAGGGTATAAAAATTACTTAATTTAAGTAAATTTATACTTAACTTGAGTTAAATTTTTTTTTTGAACCCAAATCATTCTAAGAATTCTTAAAATTTAGTAAAAATGATCAAATATTTGATACATATTTTTTTGGGTGAATAACATTAACTGAGAATAGTAAAATCTGCAGAAAAAAATACATTTTAAAAAAGTAAAAATAGTGAAAAAACAATTTTTGTATTTTTTAATGCAAAAATTAAAATAATTGTTAAAATTGCAAATTTTGCGAAAATGGTGTGCAATAGAACGTACGGTACACCTTCGAATATAAGGTATTTTTACAAGGCAATTTCGAACAAAAAAAAATTTTTCCCCGAACGTAGGGTCGCCTTTTTTAAATTTTCGTTATAGCTCCGGCATTTACAGTTTGATTGAAGAAAGAAATATCAATTTTTTTGCTCGAGGATAACAGTATTATGCTACAAAGGAAAAATCCAATGAAAAAAATTTAAAAGGCGACCCCTACGTTCGGCATATAAAAAAAAAAATTCCTGCTGGAATTATCGAAAAACTTTCTTAGCAAAAGTTTAATGATTTTTTGTGAGCTTTAATTTTCTGATATTAGGGTTGTACATTAGGGTGGTAGGAACTGAAATCTGGTGGGTAAATACTAAAACGGGATACTTGAGGTCAATGGCCCTTAGAGTAAAACAATGGTGCCCTCGAGTCAAAAATTTCGATGTAAGTGTCGAAAAATTTAAAAAGGCGACCCCTACTAATTTAGTAGGTTTGAGGTTAAGAAGAAGAATCAACATTTTTTCAAAAGTTATAAACACATTATTAATTTGCAAATCAGAGTATATCTAGTTTCTGCCTTTTTTATGGACAGGCTTCATCAATTATTTTCCATTAAATTGTATTATTGTTTATATTTTATTGTCACATTCTTTCTATATGAAAATTTTCGGCAAAAAAAAATCTTTTTTCGAAACTTCCTTGTAAAAATAATTTAGATTCGACGGTGTACGGCGAACTTTTTTTTTGTGGTACGGTCTAGTGTGGAGATTTGAAATCAGCAATTTATAAGACCCAGAAAATTCTTTTATATACTGAGAGAATTATCTGCATGATATTAATGTACTTTTGCATAAAACCAATGAAGTTTCCCTGGAACTCGTCCACTGAAAATTTTCATTGGATTAATGGAATTTTTGATAAAATGTTTTGAAAATTTTCGGTTTATTTATTAAAAGTATCATACTCTCAATGAAAAAGATTCATCAAAACTAGTTTCATAAAATGTATGAAGCTTTTTCCATCAAATATAAGAAATTATGCATTTATTTTGTAAAGAAAATTTCGTTAAAAGTCTCCTAGCAAAATCGTCTCTATACACTGAGAGAATTATCTGCATGATATTAATGAATTTTTGCATAAAACCAATGAATTGAATTAATGGAGTTTTTCATAAAAAGATGCTAAAAATTTCATTTTATTTATTAAAATTTTCATACACTCAATGAAAAAGTTTCATTTAAAAAGGATTCATAAAATATATAAAGCTTTTTCATCAAATTTAAGAAATTTTTCATTTACTTTGTGAAGAAAACTTCATTAGTTCAATGAAAATTTTCATCAAAACTCGTCCAGTAAAATTCGCTCTGTGTGTGGGGAGGATTTAAGCGTTATTTTGCAATAACTTAAAAGAATTCCGTTAGTCCCTACGGGGAAAAGGACCGGTCCCAGATGACACGCAGGATAGGTCCCAAGAGGGCGGAGACCGGTCGTTGATCGGTCTTTTTATTTGAAAGAGACATATCACTTTAACATGGCGTTGTCATTGGAAATGATCAATTGCCACAGTTTAGTGGTGTGTCTAAAAATAACTTTTCAAATAAACTAACAAAAAATTAAGAATTAAAAACAAACTACTTGGCGTCGAAGTAGGGCTCGATAACACAACCTCCTGCTTGCAAGGCAAACGCTCTACCGTCTGAGCTAATGTTGCTTATGCGTGATGGCTGGCTGATGGTAAAGTTATATGGGTGAAATCAAAAAATGTGATACATTTTTGGGCCAAATTTGTGAGAAGCAAAAAGTGTTAATATTTCTGTTTTTTCTTAATGGAATCAGTAAGTTTAGTCATTATAAACCTAATTGCAAAAAATCTCTTCTACAAGTTGTCGCAATAACTTTTTTTGCACAATTTTAATTTTTTTTGTAGTAACGGAGTTTACATTTCTGCAAGCAAAAGATTTAACAAAAAAAATTGCGTACAAAGTTTCTTCAATTTATTAATTTTTCGTATTTGGGTTTTCAACTTGCTTTCCAATGATATATAATTTGTGTTTATCTAATTGGCGGTTTCGCGAATAAAAATACAATTCATTCCGCGAAAAAATTTTTTTTTTTTAATTTTGTATTTTTTGTCCTTTTAAATGCTTTTCAAAAATATAAAATTTTTTAAAATCCAAACAGCGGTTGCGCAGTTACAAAATAATATATTAAAAACATAACATTTCGCGATCAAAAAATTCTTAAATTGTGTCAAACAAATTTGATATGTCAAACTAATGTCAGTAATGACTCGAAATATCGATTCAAAACCAATGAAATGCAAAATCAATCGTTTTTCGCTCCAGCAGCTTAGGGTAAAAAACTGATAACTTTTTTTGATTTGAAGCAAAATTATTAGTTGAATCGTCTTTTGACGCATAAATATTAGTTGAATCACCTCTGTTTATGGTTATTTTAAAATATTTTAAACATTTATCTACATTTATTTGAATGAAATCTGATGCAAACAATTGTGGTTACGAAGTTTACCTTTACGGAGTTTACATTTGGTTACTTTTTTCGTTTTCTTTCAGAAACCCTTTGCCAGAATTTTTTTTCCGAAACAAAATCGCATGATGCCTACAAGGTGAATTCAAATATGACATTGTTTTTCTTACTCGTTAAATAGTTTGGTGTAAAAATTAGGAACGGAGTTTACAACATTTTTTCAAATCTTATTAAAGACATCCTTTTTCATCTCGAGAATGTTACATGCTGCAGAAAAGCTTCAAGTCTGTTATACTGGATGATTACTTACAGTCCAACGATCATTTGAGTATAAATAACATTATACTTTTCGGAATATAAATAATAGATAACTCCAAAATTCTGGTATATGAATTTTTATCAAAAATTATGACGAAAAATCGTTACAGAGTTGAAGTCGTGATAGCTAAGATATATGAAAAAGTTTGTAAAATGTATTAATTTTTTATTAAAAACGGCACTTTTCCTCTTCATAAAAATTCTTACAGTTAGTGTTTAGCTTTATTGGTTATTAAAATATAAGCTATTAAAGTTAAAAAACCTTATGAGTTATTTGTTACGGAGTTTACATTTGGCCTATAAAATTGGTCACAAATTTTATGTATTAACCAAAAATTGGTCAGATTGTTATAAATTTTGTAAAACAGGTGACAATGCGCTGATATATATTGAAATATATAACTTAAATGTAATCCATGCATTAGAAATTAGGCCGTTACACGGTTTTTATCACATTTTTTGATAACACCCATATATTTTTCGTTTCTGCTCAAATAAAAAAGAAAAAGAAAAACCAAACACTACAAGCAAATAAAAAAAAATGGAAAAGAAAAAAATAGAAAAGAAAACAACACTAACACACACACAAATATAGTGGAAGTGCCTTCAGTATGCCCCCGATTGACCAGTCACGGGATAGGTCCTTTAATGGCAGTTGACTCGTTTTTTGCCTGGGCCATAATTAAACTAAACGTGTAAAAAGGTTAAAGTCGGGCATGCCGACTATACAATACCCTACACCAGTCTGGGTAAAAGCCAACTAATGTTTGGATCTGAAATTCGAATGGGTTAAAATGGGGCTCGTGTCAAAATTTTCTATAATGTGAGTCAGCGCACCAAATTTCATTAAAATATCTTAATATTTGCGACCTGTAGTCTGTAACCAAGCCAATTTTGGGGGGACCCTTATATAGGCACTAGGTCTAAACATGGACCTATTTTAACCAAAATAAATAGGCTGCGTTATTGGGCTAACATAGGTCTGTGTACCAAATTTCGTCAAAATATCTTAATATTTACGACCTGCAGCGTATAAACAATATAATTTTGGTAGGACCCTTATATGGGCACTAGGTCAAACTTGTTCGTCCTTGGGCCAACATAGGTCTGTGTACCAAATTTCATCAAAATATCTTAATATTTGCGACCTGTAGAGTGCGCACAAGATTGCATGGACAGACAGACAGACGGACGGACGGACGGACAGGCGGACATCGTTAAATCGAAATAAAAAAAAATTCTGAACCGATCGGTATACTATAATGTGGGTCTAGGACCAATATTTTTTGGTGTTACAAACATCAACACAAACTTATAATACCCTGACCACATAGTGGTGTAGGGTATAAAAATCAATTAAAAATTAGAAAATTACCTTAAAAACTCTGATAATATAAATAAAAATTTAAAAAATTGCCCTTAAGTTAAAAAGAAAATTAAATGAAATACCAATTGTTAAAACTAAATCAGCTTTAACATTAAAAAAAAGTTGAAAATACAAAACTTAAAATTTTTTAGCAAAAAATTATAAAAATTAAAAATAAGAGCTAAAATAAGCAAATCGAAAAAAATAAAGTTCAAAATAAATAAAAGGATAAAATAAATAAAAAAAATATTTTAAAAAATATGCCGTGAATTTTATTTTTTACTTCGGTATCGGTCAAGTTTTTTAAAAGCAACGAATCAGAAAATACTTAGAAAATTAATTCATTCTCTTTGCTTAATATTTGTACTAATTTAGTAATATGCCGTCGGCTGACCGGTCACGGGATAGGTCCTCGGAGGGCAATTGACTCCTCATTCCCCGTATGGGAATAGCAGCCAGTGAATACTATGGAAAACCATCATTAACTCAATTCTTTTGAATTTGGACTCACACCACTTTCAAAATAAGTGGTGCAATTCTTAAATCTTGAGTTCTTTTTTTGTTATATAACAAAAATTTTCTTTGAAGTTTTCTGTCTTTCTTCTTTGTTTTGTTTTTTTTTCTAACAGCAAAGAAAATGTCATCTTTAATAAATTATCATCATGTTAAATTTTCTTACACATAGTTTTTATAGAAATGGCGCCTTCTTCTGCATTATAATTAAAATTTTTATACAGATGTTTGTTTTAACATTTGATATTTGTACTGGTTTTGTGGTAATTTTTTTTTTTTTTTACCACATATACAATTTGTATTTATTATAATTATTTTAAAATTGTGTGTAATAAAATGTAAATCATACTCTTAACTATATTACAGCAACTGGTAAAAGTTGTTTTACTATATGAAATCATATTTTTTTAAATTCATATGCAGACGAAAAACAAACTCCCTGGTCATTTCTTATTATGACTATCTATCCATAATGTAAACTCGCGTCATACAATCTAATGTAATTCTTGTTTTAATTGTGTAAAAAAATTATACAGAAACTGAAAATGTTATCTGGTGAGTATGCAAAAAAAAAAATAATAAAAAAAATTACTATAGTATTTGCATATTTGAAAACAGGGTGGTAAAGAAAGAGGGGGATTTGTATGCTCCTTGTATGCAATGGAATTTATACTGTATAGCTTAACTTAATTTTTTTAATTTTCTTAATATTCCAAAGAATCGAATCCTTTACTTTGTTACCCCTTCTACTGTGGGTTCTATCACCGATGATTTTTGTTTGAAATTATTCCAAAAGCAATCGCTTTTAAAGCTGCAATATAGAACCAATTGCCCTAAAATAAGTTGTGGTACTAGTTCTGAAATTTATTCTCCATCAGTTATGCCTTACAATTAAATTACATGAAATCGTTTCCGAAACGAGTTCCATGAAAACGCTTTCGGAACTATTTTAATAGAATTGCTTCCGGCATAGAATCTAGTGGGGTGTTGTTGGCAACCTATTGCAAAAAATTTACCTGTGTAGTTTAGCTTTTTCATAGAAAAATATATTTTTAAGCTCCCCTTTTTCGTAAAATTTTTCTCATACGCTCCTTTTATATTTTATTATTAATCATAGTTGTCTTATTTGAACATACAGATGATTATAGTTTTTATTTAATGTTAATTATTACAATGATTTAAAAATTTTTTTTTTTAACAGTTGTTTGATTTTTATGCAATAATTTGTGATTGTGAAATTCAAAATAATAGCTATAAATTGCAACAAAATATAATCGAAATAATTTTAATATTATCAAATAAACTTACATACATATAAATGTAATTAAAAACAACCCAGTCAGAAATTGCCAGTGGTATAAAAAATCAAGCTCTGGTTTTATAAAAATGCTGAGGCCTCGTTAAAAAAGGTCTATAGTCAGAAGTTTTCAATTTCAAATCCGGTTGCAAACAATTTTTTTTTAATTAAATTTCTTTTTTTTTTTTTTGTTTTATACAATCAATTTTTTCTATTTGTGGAAAAGCTCTTTTAAGACCAACTTGTTTTTGGTTTTCCAATGCTAGCATATTAGTTCTAAAAAACTGTTTGCCAGTAATACACTCAGATAAAAAATTTAGTAATAAAATTTGTAAACAGTTTCCAATCGCACTTTACTATTTTTATACTTGTTTTTAGCACAATTTTTTTTTTTTTGTAACCAATTTTGCTATTCTCCAGTTACAAATTATGAATTTTTTTTTTTACTAATTTTCGCTGCTGATTTCAGCAAAATATTTTACAAATTTTTCAAAACCGAGTGCTAAACTTAGCAGAAAGATATACTAATTTAAAAAATGTTATTTACAAGAATTCGTTGTTTTTTTACAATTCCTGTTTAGTTTATATTTGTTACTATTGATATATACTTAGTTTGGAAATAACACTCAGAAAATTGAATTTTATCTCCAATACATAAAACGGTAATAACTGGAGAACCGTTTGCAAATTTCAAGCACGATGATTTTTTTTTTCAAGTACACTACACCTCTTGCAATTGTAATTCAGAAAATATCAATTGAAATTCAGAAAATATCAATTGAAATTCAGAATTTCCATTTGAAATTCAGAAAATATGAATTGAAATTCAGAATTTCCATTTGAAATTCAGAAAACATCAATTGAAATTCAGATTTTCCATTTGAAATTCAGAAAATATCAATTGAAATTCAGAAAATATCATTTGAAATTCGGAAAATGTCAATTGAAATTCAGAAGATATCATTTGAAATTCAGAAAATATCATTTGAAATTCAGAAAATATCAATTGAAATTCAGAAAATATCAATTGAAATTCAGAAATCGTCATTTGAAATTCAGAAAATATCAATTGAAATTCAGAAACCGTCATTTGAAATTCAGAAAATATCAATTGAAATTCAGAAAATATCATTTGAAATTCAGAAAATGTCAATTGAAATTCAGAAATCGTCATTTGAAATTCAGAAAATATCATTTGAAATTCAGAAAATATCAATTGAAATTCAGAAAACATCAATTGAAATTCAGAAAATATCAATTGAAATTCAGAAATCGTCATTTGAAATTCAGAAAATATCAATAGAATTTCAATTGATATTTTCTGAATTTCAATTGACATTTTCTGAATTTCAAATGATATTTTCTGAATTTCAAATGATATTTTCTGAATTTCAATTGACATTTTCTGAATTTCAAATGATATTTTCTGAATTTCAATTGCTATTTTCTGAATTTCAAATGATGGTTTCTGAATTTCAATTGATATTTTCTGAATTTCAAATGACGATTTCTGAATTTCAATTGATATTTTCTGAATTTCAACTGATATTTTCTGAATTTCAATTGATGTTTTCTGAATAATAATTGATATTTTCTGAATTTCAAATGATATTTTCTAAATTTCAAATGATATTTTCTGAATTTCAAATGATATTTTCTGAATTTTAAATGATATTTTCTGAATTTCAATTGATATTTTCTGAATTTCAAATGGAAAATCTGAATTTCAATTGATGTTTTCTGAATTTCAATTGATATTTTCTGAATTTCAAATGGAAATTCTGAATTTCAATTGATATTTTCTGAATTACAGTTGCAAAAGGTGTAGTTACAATCGAAAGAAAAAAAATTTTTTTTATTATTAATTTTTTTTTAGATTTTACAGTTTGTTTATTTTTTAGTACACTTTTTTACTAATTTCGCCAGTTTTTTTTTTAATTGCAGTTTACAACAATTTACCGAAATTTAGTAGCGGCAACTAATTATTTATACTAATTTCATTGTACTAAAATTATTGATATTTATAAATTTTGTAGTTGATTTTAGCAAATCAATTTTGAATTGCAGTTTACTACAGATCAGCAGACATGTGTTGCTAAAATTAGCAAAAAATACCGCTGGGTTCAAAACAGTTAAATTTCCCGCAATAACGGCAAAATTTTCAGTAGCCATTTCAGACTTTTTTGATTGCGTGTAGCATTTTAGCACAGCCAGTATTTGTCCAGCTGTTATCTATTATTTATGTGTTTAGCCACCAAGTATTATATGTCTTGTTAGCTCAGTGGGTAGAGCAATCGTCTGCCAATCTGATGGCCTGGGTTAAAGCCACGCACTGTGGGCCAGCATCAGCGAATTTTGGCCAAAACTAGAATATTGAGTATATGAGACTAAAAGATATCACAAAGGGGGCTTTGGTTGTTGCTGATCACGAATCTGAAATAAAAAACATAAAATTCAAAATAGCGGCCATTAATTTTTAGATTTTATTATATTGGACTTAAAATAATCAATTTATAGCTCTAGTATCCGCTGATTAAAAATCTGAAATTAAAATTTTGAAATTCAAAATGGCGGATTCAATATGGCGACAAACAATTTTTCATTAAATTTCTTATGTCGCCTGATTTACTTCAAATTTCCACCAGCGGAAGTTTTTGGATAGCAGATTACGAATCTGAAATCAAATTTTAAAAATTCAACATGGCGGATCCAATATGGCGGGCATAAATTTAAAATTGTTATGTATTGGAAAATAAATTACACTGTACAAAAAAAAAAGGTTCTGATGACAACTAATTCTGGCAGAGGGACCAAAGAAAAATATAAGTATATCGGCGTTTTAAAAGTTTTCGTCTGGCCCTATGTTTTTGGGGGGTTAAAATTTCCCCTCTTTTGAACATGTTTATTGTGAATCGCCATAGGAAACTATGTGAATCTTCCATTTTAGGTATAGGATATGTTCAGCGAACTTATGTAAAACACTACGAGGGATATTTTTGTGGAACATTTTAACCCTCTAACTCTGCAATTAAAGGGTCTCTTTTGGACCTTTTTGAAAAGTGTCGAAAAAAACCCATAACTTGAAGAGTTAGAGGGTTAAAATGTTCCGCAAAAATATTTGTCATAAAATTCTACTATAAGTCTCTGAAGACATCAAAGTTGAAAATTTAACTTCAATGCCAGAAATAAGTCAAAACTTAAAATGTGTTTAAGGGTTAATTTCGTACTTATTCAGAATTGGCACTCAAATGTCCCACAAACCTGGACTTTAGGGAGCTAGTCTGTGTGAGAAAACCAGAACCTGCAGTTAAGGTAATTTTTAGTGCTATTTTTTAGTTTTTACTAAAACTCTGGAATGCTGGAAATCAGCGAGATCTGAAGCTACTTTTTCAGTTAAAGGGCAAATTCTCGAAAGTTTAAGAACGGTCGCAAACGGTCGCAAAACCCTAGGTAGAAGACATCTTATGGAACACATTGGCATTCAAGTTTTTCAAATATCTCTTGGAACATTTTGGAGCTTTTTTTTTAAAAATTTAGGATTTTCAAAAACACCCACATTTTTGAGGTAAAATTAATAATTTTGTTACTTTTTTCGTAAATACTTAACAGGCTTCTATTTTTTTTTTTTTTTTTGAGAACTACCCAAGAAACATTTTTACGGACTCTTCGGCACGTACGGATTCATGAATCCAGCTTTTACGGCACGTTAACTGTCCGTAATGTACGTATCCGTCAATGCTTGTACTTATACGGAACATTAACGGACCGTATAAATGGATTTTCGAACACAATACGTTTTAACTCCGTTTTGGTGTATCCGTTTCCGTACCTTTAAATACGGATTTCATCGGTTGCAGTTGTTTACAAAATAAAAAATTATATTTTGGAAAAGTCGGTTAAAATATTATTATAATATGAAGAATATATGGAGAATACGCAATAGAGGGAATTCTTTCTATCACACCATTAATCAAACGACATCAAGTAAAAAGGTGAGATTTATGAAACTTAATGTTTCACAATGTTTTGTGTATAACATGTGAGAATTTGCATCGTGTACACAGTCAATTAAAGCATAACTAATTTATTGTCTCTTTTCCATATAGATGTTGGATTTTACTCCGGGTCCCTAAGCGCTGGATAGATGGGTAAACCGAGCCGGATGTGCTAAATATTGTAATCGTAAATAATAATTATTAATGAATTTATAAAAAAGAAATACTTTGTATTGAAAATAAACATATGGTCTATTTTTGTGGAAAAAATCGGTAGGATACGGACAAGGAAATACTCCGTTATTACATGACATAATGGTCCGTAAACGGTACGGCATTGACGGACTTTCAGCGGACTAGTCCGTTTTTTACATGACATAACGGTCCGTAAACGGTCCGTCATTGACGGACTTTAAACGGACTTGTCCGTTTTTAACACGACATACCGGTCCGTAAACGGTCCGTCATTGACGGATTTTCAGCGGATTCAAATCAGTTTCGATGTTCCTTATGTTCCGTTTTCTGGTCCGTAAACGGATCCAGAAAACGGTACGTATACGGAGTTGGATTCCGTTTATTACGGACCGAAAACGGTGCGTAAACGGAACGAATTGTTTGTTGGGTAGTTTCAGTTTTATAATTTGAGATTGTTTTTGGAACAAATTATTGTTTATTTATGATTTTTTTATTGTATAATTAGAAAATAAAAAATGTCACAAAATTAAAAAACTTTGACTTTGGACTCTCGCCAACTAACAACGAGTAACCACAATGATACAATATTTTACTCACAAAATAGTCAACAATCCTAGATTTTGAGTATATAGACATGTTTTCCCTTTACCTGAATTGCACTTTTGGCCAAAAAAACGGCGATTCTGGCCCACAGTGCCACGGTAGGACAAAAAATACATACTTATGAACTTTTTTTTAAATTTTGTTTGGGAAAATATATTTCCAGACCACCTATTTACTGGTTTTGCCAGCGTTTTGCCAACGATAAAAAATTTTGTTTCAGTCGGCCCTTTTGTCCAATGATATTATCTTTTTGGGAATAGGAAAGCACTTTTTGCCAGTAATTGTGCCACCCGTTAAAGTGCTTTGCCATCGCTTTCCTGTTTGTATTTTTCTGACTGGGAAGTAAAAGTCTAATTTGAATTGCTACGACAGGCGATGCACACAGGGCCAGAACTTCAATTTCTTTTGACCAAAGTCTTTTCCATAGTCAATGACTACTAGTCATAGCTGGCTTAAATTCGGTATCATAGGATTTTTGATGTCGGTGATTTAATGGAATATCAAAAGATAAAAATTATAAATGGCGATTAAAATATGGGGGCAAAAATATAAAATTTTAGTCTGACCACGTTAAATTTTATTTAAGTCTGCTTTTAGGCTCACCGATTATAATTTCGCTATTGAATTTTAAAAATTAAAGATTCTAAATGACAATTTTTATTTTTGTCCTTCAAAATAGTCAAAAAAAACTTTCTGACGATTGAATGACCTTAAATGTCATTCAATTGGACTATTGATACTCACTGGGTCGGATGCTACAAATTGCAAACTAAAGCAGCGATTTTATTTCAGCGGATTTCGAGAAAACGCCGATTTTTGAAACTTATTTAGCTTTTAGACGAAATTTTTTTTCTTTCATTGTAAATTCTATATTTTTTTGACCGAAATATTACAGTACAGAAGCAAATACTTCAATCCTCTAAATTAGGGCAAAATGAAGATCCAATAAATAGGCACTGTTTGAGGTCAAAAGTCATATTCTAGGAGATTTTTTTTTTTTAACGTATTAATATAACAGATATTCCGGGATGGATATTGATGACACTTCCTGATATTATTTTTCTAGATCTAAAAATAATATTCTGAATTTAATTTTCGAAAATTAACCCTTAAATGCTGTTGGAGCCTATATGACCCTGCGATGAAAATAGACTAATATTTTCTTAACCCCAAATGAAATTTGCTGCAGATTATATTCACAGAATATTTTAACCCTTTAAACGCAAGTTTTAGAGTCTTTTTTTGGTATTTCTTGAAAAAAAGACTAAAATGACCCATTAAAATTGCAGATATAGGGTTAAAATATTCTAGGAAAAAATGCCTCTTAAAATTCTGTTGCAGACATCTGAACTTAGAATTTAGTTCGGAAGAACTTTTACCAAAGAGAATACATAATAAAGAGATTGGGGGACTCTCCATCACTGAGAAAGCATTTGTTCTATTATGTGCCTTGGAACAGGAACATACTCAAACCAATATCACCCAGCAAACATGGTAATACGAAGAAGATTCTCCGAACATATCGCCAGGAAGAAAACATTTATTGCCGGCAAATTCAATTTCTTATTCCGGAAGTTTCCTCCCTCGGAAACAACTGTTACACTAAAACAATACTTCCAGGCAATATGGAAGCAATAACTCATATGGAAGATAAAAGGGATATCGCTAAATAAACTCCCGGTACAATAAAAAACGATTTAATTTTTTCATTATTAAATTTAAGCCTGAAAAACAATATCTACATACATAATCCATTGACCAGCTTATAAATTATCTTGATTTCATCTTAGCCGATTTTACCCGCGCAATTAATCTTAACTTTTCACGAGTTTATTTCCTATACATATATCTTCTGATTGTTTTTGTACAAATTTAGTTTTAATTTTTTCCAAATTGATAAAAGATTTCAAACAAATTTGCTTTATCTTCCAAATGATACAAAGATGATATTGCCGAAATATTGTCATAAAAAGTTATGACAAAAGATAAAATTTTTAAATTACTTTTTTACAAATATCGTCGAATTATCTTCCAAGTGATAAAAGGAAGACAATTTCAAAGTAAATACTACTAGATTATTTTCATTCAAATGAAATATCTTCTTGGAAGGTATCTTTTAAATGTGCGCTCTTTGTATGATTTAAAACATCGATTGTAACCAGGGATGGAAAATAATAATTTAGTTATAAAAATCAAGAATGGAACTATACTATGGAATTATACTATTCCAACAGTATTATAGCCCTAGATTATGAATTTTAAAAACCATACGTAAAAAATTGCAAAATAATATCGGAATGCGAAAAAAGGCTTTGGGGTTCAAAAAATTAATTAAAAGATTTACATTCTGCAAACAATGCCAAAATTTTCTTTTTTTGCAACTAACCACCAAACTTTGTTTTATGAAATGGGCATTATACTTCGTAGATTATAAATTTAAAAAACCGCACTAATAAAATTGCAAAATAATAGAGGAACGCGAGAAAAGACTTTGTGGTAGAAAAAAATAATTAAAAAACCCAATCAGCGATTAACAGTCTTCAATGACAATGACGCAAAAATTTTCATTTTTGCAAATATTTTTTTCGCGATTTATTTTTTTTTTTGCAAACTAAGCACCAAACTTTTGTGTATAAAATTGGTACTATAGACCCTATATTATAAATTTAAAAAAACCACACTTAAAAAATTGCAAAATAATCGCGGAAAGCGAAAAAGGTACAAAAAATTAATTAAAAAACTTAATCAGCGATTTACATTCTGCAAACAAATATATTGATGAAAAAATTTATCCTTTTTGCAAATTTTATTTTTCGCGATTTTTTTTTGCAACTAACCACCAAACTTTGTTGTATGAAATGTGTATTATAGTCCCTAGATTATAAATTAAAAAGAAACGTACTTAAAAAATTGCAAAATAAAAGCGGAACGCGAAAAAAGACTTTGTGGTACAAAAAATTAATTAGGAAACGTAATCAGAGATTTATATTCTACAAACAAATATATTGATGCAAAAATTTTCCTTTTTGCAAATTTTGTTTTTCGCGATTTTTTTTGCAACTAGCCCCCAAACTTTGTTGTCTGAAATGTGTAGATTATAAATTAAAAAAAAAAAAAACGCACGTAAAGAATTGCAAAATAATAGCGGAATTTGAAAAAAGACTTTATGGTACAAAAATTTAATCTCTAGGTTATATATTTAAAAAAACCGCACTTAAAAATTGCAAAATAACGGCGGAATTCGAAAAAGGCTTTAGGTACAGAAAATTAATTAAAAGAGGTAATCAGCGATCGACATTCTGCAAGCGAATATATGGTTGCAAAAATTTCGCTTTTTGCAAATGTTTTTTTTCGCAATTTGTGCTAATATTTGCTAATATCTAAATATTTAATTTTTATGTTATTTAACGAGCCGAAGGAAAGCTATTTTTTAGTTACTTACATTTTTAAATATGTAAGAGCGATCTAACATTTTTTGGTATAAGAGCCCGATTAAGTGAGCCTTTTCCATCCCTGATTAACCAGTCGGAGTTCGTTTCTGTTCCAAGCCGCCTAATATTTTTTCAAATAAAAATTATTGAGAGAGTTGCAAGGCCTTTGCTTTTACACTACTTTTTGAGTCTTATTCAATACAGTGTTGGCGAAAAAAATTAAAACTTGAAAAATGGCCATAAAATTTTACTGTACCCAGACAGGACCAACCCTTTGGGGATTTTATCTGGCATAGGAATTATTCACCCCCCAAAAAATGTATTGAACCGTGGAATTAGTTAAAATGATTTTGCAGAAAAATCTGTTCAAATTAACAAAAAAATTTTTTTTTGCTAAACAATAGTAAGAATTAGAGGACTTTAGTTATATTTAATTTAACTTTTAGTTAATTGAAAATAACAAATTATATTGTAGAATCTGCGGAAAATTTTGCTAAATATTAGTAGATTAAAAATAGCGAAAATAAACTGTTATATCTACAAATTTTTAGTTATTTCTGACTTAAATTTAGTTGAATGCAAATAGCAGTATATCCTGCTAAAATCAGCTGAAATATTTGCTAAAAAAAATAGTAACCTGCTGATTTCAGAAGGCCAGATTTTTATTTGCATTAAAAAAAATCTAAAAAAACTCTGAAAATTTTAAATCTTATTCTAATTTTTGAGCGTACTAATTATTTAATAAAATTTTTTGCTGATTTCTATTAACAAAAATTTAACTTAAATATAACTAAAATTCTGTATATTTAACAGTTTTATTTTTGCTGTTCTAATCCTACTAATATATAGCAAAAATTTTCTGCTAATTTCGGCAATTTTTTTTCTGCAATATAATTTTTAATTCATTTTTAGTAGTTTTAACTAAATTTCTAACAGATTTTTTTTTTTTTTTTTGCAATTAGTGTATAAATAATTTGCTTGTAAGTTGACTTAAACATTAGCAAATATTTTACAACGCCTCTTATGGTCTACTTAAAGCTAAAGCTATAAAACAATATAAATATACAATATTTTAATTACTTTAATTGTTCATAATTGATACATTTTTTAATTTTTTTTTAATTAAGATTTTGATTATTATCAACAATACAAAAATTTCGACCTATTTAAAGCTTTGAATAATGCCGCTTTAATACAAAGCAAAAAACTGAAAAAAATACAGTTAATAATATTAACTTAGTATAATTTTTATGCAAAGCATGATACCAACATGTAACTCAAAAAAAGTTTTATAAAAAAAAGAAAAAAAAAAAAACAGAAATACGAAAATTTTTACACACCCACTGGCTACACAGCAAGTAAAACCTTAAAATTATTTTTTTTTATAGAATTTCAGCCAAAAAAAGACAAGAAGATTGAAAGCCTATATTATAGAATGTAAACATATATGGAGGAAGATTTTGACACATGCGACGAACATTTTTGCAACAAAATTATTTTAATAAAAAATTGTCTTAAAAAAAGAAGATTTACTAAAAAATTCGAAAAATGCTTAAAGCTAAAATAACGTAAAGAGAATCAATACTTATGGAACTAACATAACTACATGATATTAAAACATCAAGCAGCTGTCTACATTTAAAACTTTTTGTATTTTTTTTTTATTTTTTTGGTTTTAAACCAAAATTTAAAAAAGGCCTAAAAGCAGAGAATGTTTTGTGTTGCGTATCGTATTGTAATAGTACGTGTTTGAGTATCAAACATACTAAAAACATTTAACAAATTAATCGTTGAGGCGTTACGGCCTATGGTTAGTTTAATATAAAATGTATGGTATTGAAAACAAAAAAAAAAGTTAACCCTTTGAAGGGTTAGGAGGACTAAAATTTACGTTTCTCATAAACATTGACTTTTAAGTATGCAAGTACTCTCAATTACTATATTTTTATTTTAATAACAGAATTCATTTAATTTTGTAAACTAATAAAAAAAAGTCTGAAAAATTTTAGTTCAAAGTACAAAAAAAATTTGTTAAAAGTGACCTTGCAGACAAAACTTGCTGAAATTAGCTACTAAAAATATTTTAAAAATGACGTTGCAGATAAAACTGATGAAATTAGCAGATTATTTTTGCTATATATTAGTAAGATAGCAATAGCAATATTAAAACTGTTAAATATATAGAAGTTTAGTTATATTTGAGTTAAATTTTTGTGAATAGAAAATATTTATTTAATCTGATAAAATCAACAGAAAATTTTGTTAAATAATTAGTAGGCTAAAAAATCATAAAAAAAAATTAAATTTTCGAAGTTTTTTTTCGTTTTTTTTATGCAAATAGAAATTGAGCCTTCCGAAATCAGCAGTTTACTATTTTTTTTAGCAAATATTTCAGCTGATTTTAGCAAAATAGACTGCTACTTGCATTCAACTAAATTTTACTAAAAATAAAAAAAAATTTGGATATAACAGTTTGATTTTGCTACTTTTAGTCTACTAATTTTTTTTTCTGCGGATTTTACAGTATAATTTATTATTTTCAATTAATTAAAATTTAACTCAACTATCACAAAAATTCGGTAAATTTAATAGTTTAATTTTTGTTGTAGTTTAATTTTAACTGCTAATTTCAACAGTTTTTTAAAGGTAATTTTTGAGTAATTTTTAGTGCTTTATCTGTCATTTTTACAGGTTTATTTCTATGAGTGTAGTTACAATTAAAGAAGTTAAAGAAAAAAACTAATAACTAAAATATTGTTACACTTAAATTACCGTTACCGAAAAAACTAAAATAAAGTTTACCTTAAATTACTGTAATCGGAAAAATATAACTCTGTTACCATAAAATGGCTGAAAATACCGTTGCCATAGCTGAATATACCGTCAGCATTGAAAAATTCAATTGATCAGTTTTGAATTCAAATAAAACTTTCAAATCTTTCATACAAGCTAGAATAATAAAATAAAAAAAATCTCGGGAAATTCCGCACAAAAATCACGGGATTGCGGGATTCCCGAAATGCCCATTATTTTGGATAGTTACAGATATCATCATAAACTCAATATAACTTGTAGCGCAGAATGGTCTACGGTACGAAATAAGCCGATAAAACGATTCTATGGTTTTCTCTCTTCTGCACTCTAATTAATTTTTGTTTAAATTTACTCAACTTATGATAAATCTACTCCCAGTTCTTAAATGAAAAAAAAAAAAAATACACACATGCTGCTTAAGTATTATCACACACACAATTTGTAAATTTACATTGAAAATGCGTAAAAAAAATTAAAAAATAAGTGTAATTTTACCACTTTTGTTCGTAAATTTACCAAGTAATACTCAAAAACGCCTAAAAATAAAAGAATAAAATTATTTGAAAAATATTTCATTAACAATAAATTTTTGTACGCATATTTAAGCATAATACAAACCTCAGAATCTTAGGAAATTCCTCTCTTGAAACAAATTAGATTCTGAACCTTTTTTCCATTGAAACAAAAGTCTCAGATTCTAAGTTCTTTTTGCTGTAGAAAAACCTTAGATTCTTGGCACCTTTTCCTAAAGAACATCATATTAGGAGACCTTTTTTCTATAGGAAAAGCTATTTCTCAAGGAAAGGACTTAAATTTTATGTTCCTTTTCCTACAAAAAAAAAAAAAAAATTAAACCTCATAAGATTTTCCTATAAACGACCTCAGGTTTTGATGACCTTCTTCTATGGAAATTTCTCAGATTCAGCAAACTTTTCGCCTTATGGCAAAATCCTTAGAAAATGAGGGATATTCTGTGGGTCTCCCTCAGAAATTAAGAGTTTTTCTGGAAGAAAAACTTCTCGTAATTTGGGGGTTTTTTTTTAAGGAAAAAGTGCTCAGATTTGGAACGTTTTTCTTTAGGAAAAACTCCTTAGAATCTTAGTACTTTTCGATATAAACTCCTTAGGGTCATCTGAGGCTTTTTTGAAAAAGTTGTCACGGTTTTTCTGTACACTCACAATATTTGATCGTTAAAAACAACCTAAAATATACATATTAAATTAATTGAAAACACAATTAAAAAAAGGACAACTGATTTTTCATTATATTCAAACCATTTTGCTATCTATTTCCAAACATTGTTTAAACAATCCATAAAAGAAATAAAAATAATTGAAAAATCTGTTAAAACAATCTTCAATTTTTAACTGACAAAACGTTAGAAAAAAATGATTATGTAGTTGGTTTTTTCATATTTGAAAGTTTTTTTTTTGATTGAATTTTCAAAACACTACGCCATACACAACACACACGTTCATATTTTTATTGGCTATGTTTGTGTGTATGAGTAAAGATTTCTTGTAATTTGAATTGAAATAATTTTGTATATAAACAAACTATTTTAACAAAAAAGAAAACCGAAAATATTTGAATTTTTTGTTTTAAAACAGAAAACAAGGAAATTATTTAAATTATTTTTTCTAAAAATATTTAATAAAAATAGAACATTTGACTGAAAATATCAACTCCTAAAGACGATGCGTATTTTTGTGTAGTTTGTTTTTATTGACTTATACAAAAAGCTAATCAATATGTTTCCATGTATTTTAATTGATTTTTCAAGTGAAAACAAACTTTACGTATTTATTTAAATCAATCAGTTAAAGAAAATATATTGTGAGTGTAGGAAAAAGTTCACGGGATCTAAGATCTTTTCTAAAGGAAAAAGTCTTTCGATTCTGATAGATTTGAAAGAAAAACCTTATCACAATCTGAAGCTCTGTTTTAGAAAAAATTCTCAGAATCTCGAAGTTTTCCTTTAGAAAACTCCTAAGAACCTGAGGAACATATTTTTTGATGATTTTTTTCTAAAGCCAATAGAGAATTCGTGAGTTTCTGGACACTTTTTCCGGTTGAAAACGCCTCACATTTTGAGTACTTTTACCTAGTAGATACGCAATTTTTCTTACTTTCATATAAAATTAATTCGAAATTGGTCGTGTCACTTAAGAGGTTTCAATTAAACAGTGAACCTTCCTAATTCGCTGGAGCCAAATTCCACAAGCCTAGAAAGAAAAAATAATGTGAATCCTAGATGTTGTACACTCCAAAGAATGTTTGTAAATTTACAACTATAAAATGGGTAAAGTTTTGTTTAATTTTATGAAAATTGAGTAAACTTTTTTGTACACATTTCCATACACAATAATACACACACGAAGTATTTTTAGACATTATGTGTTTACAAATAAATACATTTTGCCTAAAATTACACTGTAAAAAAGGCTTGTAAATTCACTGCCATAAAATGAGTAAATGTTTGCTTAAATATCAATACAAAAAGTAAATATAAATACAAAATGCGTAAAATTATTTTGTACACACCTTCATATACAATAATACACACATAATGTAATTATAGGCATTATATGTTTACAATTAAATACACACATTTAAATTTTACGCACAAATTTTGTAAATTTACTAACTTGTAATAGTAATGAAAATACATAGAGATTGGTATTTGAAAAAATTCAAGAAATTATAACATATTTAATAAAATGTACCATAAAATTATAAAATTTTGTGTATTTTATTTGGTAAATTTACGCACAACTTAAAGTACTAAAGTATTAAAAGTACACAACTTTACGCATTTTCAATATAAATTTGCAAATCTTGTTTTATTTTCGCACTGGGAGTAAATTCAACATATTTATAGTAGGAGTTCAGTTTCCCATTATAAGTTGGGTAAATTTAAACAAAACTTAATTAGAGTCTTCAGAGATGTAGATGTTCTACAGATATAGCACAATTATTATGAAAACACTGGCGGTAACATTGGTATACTTTTTTTTTTAATTTATTATAAAAATTTTTTTTTATAATTCTTGATTTTACAAATTTCAGTGTATTTTCATTAGTATTGTAAGTTAGTAAATTTACAAAATTTGTGCGTAAAATTTTAATTTATAATTATAAACATGAAATGCCTATAATTACATTACATGTGTGTGTAAATGTATATGCAAATGTATACAAAATAACTTTACGCATTTTGTGTTTAAATTCACTCATTTTGCGTTATATTAAACAAAAATTTACTCCTTTTATAGTAGTAAACTTACAAGCATTTTTTAGAGTGTATACTGTTGTCACTTTGGGGTAATTGAAAGTTGTCAAAATTTCAATATCAAAAATGGTTGAATTTACCAATCGCTACATATGTAAATTATTGTACATTAGAAGGTTAAAGCTTGCACTAAATGTAAAAGAGTTGATTGTTGTTTGGTTGGCTGGTTCTTTGTGGTAAGTAGAGTGAGTGGTAGTTTGGTGGTCTTAAAACCATGACTCTATAAAAGGTTAACTGCAATACCAAAAACCAATATTAACTAAAGAAATCATAATAAACAATTTGTAAAGAGAATAAAACTATATAAAACATATTTATGTACATAAAAAATTAGTAACATACATTTTTTATTTTTACTTATACGAGTAAAAGAGGAGTTAAAAAATACGCACGTGTTCAGTAGTTTTTAATCATATTAATAAACAGCTTTTGATTTTGATTAAGAAGGAAAGACCTTAATAAATTTTGTAAAAATTACAAAAACCTGTAATTATTCATTAGCCAAAGTAATATAGAAACTAGATTTTGTAATATAACTTCAACAAAAAAAATAGTAATAAAAATGAAATATTTTTTATTAATTTGAAATCATCAGGCAACTCTGTAAAATCATAAAAAATTTATTATTTATATATTTTAAAAACGTTGTTAGCATATTTAATTTCTTTTATTGTTTTGAGTTTTCAAACATAATTAATAATTAAGTCATAATTTTTATTGAAAAAATTCCAATAAATAAAATTTTATGTTAATTTATTTAAGTTTAAAGTGTGTTATTTTTGTTTTAGGTTCATTGCTTTTAGTAATACACCTAAAAGTTTAAAATATTTTTTGTCAAAACTTTTAATTATCACAACAGGTGAATTGCAAGTATATTTTACCTTTTTTTTGTTTGGTGTTCATTCAGTGTTTGTTTTATTTTTTTTTTTTTTTTGTTTCTGTGATAATCTATGTTGACCGGATATTCAATGTTGGTTTTTTGTGCTTTTTTAGAGTTACTGGAGTTTAAATTACTTAATTTTAACCTTTTTCAGTAAATACATTTTTGAAACGGAAGTAAGTTTATGGGTTGGACTTGTTATTAAAAAAAAAAAAAAATTGAAAAAAGATTTAAAATACATGAACATTTAAAATAGGTTACAATTTACTTTTCAAATATATTCTATGCAAAAACTTAGGTACACAAAGAAAATAACTTGAAACACTTTACCAATGTTTTTTTTTAACTTCATAAAGGCACATATAGACGTAAGAGGAAACTTTCGGGAGAAAAATACCCTACAATCTGTTATATGTACATAAGACTGACCCATCGTGGTATGGGCAATTTTAAATTTACTCCGAAACCTGCTCCCCGGGGCTTATTTCGTGAGGTTACTGAAAAAATTAATCCAGAAAAAATTTCAGCTTAATCGAAGAATTTTTGAGCTATCTCTAGCTCTTTAAAATTTTGCTTTTTTAAGCGTTTTTTTTTAAATACTGGCTCTTAAATAACTGTGTTTCTGGAAAATGTCAAAAGCATCATTATGTAGACTGAATTATCTTTCTAGCAAGGCATAACAATTCAAAATCGGTTGAAAAATATTTAAGTAATTGCAATTCGCACAGACCATAGGGTTAAATTATGAAAAATATGAAAATCATGAAAAAATTAAAATTTTTTTTTCAAAAACTTACAATGTTATACTCTAGTTTCATTTCTAGTATCTATATTCAGATATAAATTTTTGTCTCTCTTGGAATATGCTAACCCAGTCCCAGGTATAAAAATTCAAAATTTTACAAACCTGTGGTTATAATATAAATTAATCTTCATAAGAATTTTTTCCCTGCCACTAAAGGTTTACGATTTTTTAAATGAGAATAAAGATAATTACCCGTGTAAAAAAGACCATATCTCAGTAGATCAGATTGTACCAGATACAAGTATAACGTTAGCTGAAATGCAAAACCACGTAACTAACAAAAAATACAAAATCGGTTTTTTGATCGATTCTGATGCATATCAACGAGGTCCACGTCTTCTCCAATTTTTACTGTCATATAATAAAAATTAGACATATTATTAGCGAAAATCGAAAGCACGTAACTACATACTTGTTGCTTGAAAATTGTAAAAAATTGTTTCTCCTGTAAAATAGTAAAAATGTTAGTTACGTGGTTTTGCATTTCAGCTAACGATAACTAGATCTCAAAATTGCGAACAAAAACTAAAATTTAATTCAAATATAAGCAAAATTTTTATATTGAACATTTTTATTTCTAGTGTTCTTATCTTACTAATATTTAGCAATAATAATCTGCTAATTTCAATAGTTTTTTCGGCAAGATAATTTTTAAATAATTTTTATTAGTTTTAACTAAAACAGAATTTTTCGTTAGTGTAAGAGTATTTACATAAATTAGTTTTTTATTAAATTAATAATTAGCGTTAGTAATTTCATCAGCAAGTTCAACTAACAAAAATAGTAGTTTTTACAGTTTTACAATAATTTTCAAGTATGTAGTTTTAACTGTACACTCACAATATTTTATCCCTAAAAACAACCTAAAATACATATTAAATTAATTGAAAACACAATTTAAAAAAAGACTACTGATTTTTCATTATATTCAAACCATTTTGCTATTTATTTTCAAACATTGTTTAAAGAATCCATAAAAGAAATAAAAAAATTAAAAAAAAAAATTAAAAGTGTATTAAAAAAAAAACGATTTTGTGGTTTGTTTTTTCATATTTGAAAGTTTTTGTGTGTATGAGTAAAGAATTGAAATAATTTTGTATATATACAAACTATTTTAATAAAAAAAAAAAAACCGAAAATATTTGAATTTTTTGTTTTAAAACAGAAAACAATGAAATTTTTAAAATTATTTTTTCTAAAAATAGAATATTTGACTGAAAATAACAACTCCTACAGACGATACATATATTTTTTTTTAATTTGTTTTTTATTGATTGATAAAAAAAAGTTAAACAATATGATTCAATGTATTTTAATTGATTCTTCAATTGAAAACAGACTTTACCTATTACTTTTTAAATAAACCTCAATCGGTTGTGGAAAATATATTGTGAGTGTATTTGTAGTTGTTTTTACTACATTTATAAGTTGATTTTAACAGTTTAAAATAACTACTAATTGCACTTGATTTAAATGAAATAATTTCCTCAGCTAAATCGAAGCCATTTTAAGCGATTTCTTGCACTGAACGTATACAATTTTATTAATGAATCAGGTATTATTCATTCAGGGGAAAAATTCCGGGTCTTGCTTTTGCTCAGTTTCTCCCAATTTTTTACAGCATTTTGTAGACAGTAAATTTACGAAAGTTGTGAAAATTTTATTGTACTTTCGTATTTTCTTCAATATTTGGTGTAAAATTGTTGAACGAAGCGTAACACGTCGGAAAGTACAACTGAAGGCATAACTTATAGACCAAGATTTTGATGTCTGACTCTTCTAAAAAGTTTCAGAACACAAAAGAACAAAACGAGAAAACTCGAATAATTTAATAATTTTAAACTCGAATAATTTAATTTAAATCTCAATTTGAACTTTTTAAATACGTTTTAATAGAAATATATTTAATATACACTCATAGAAATAAATCTGTAAAAATGGTAGAAAAAGCAACTAAAAATTTGTTAAAAATGATGCTGCAGAAAAAACTATTAAATTAGTGATTTTTTTTTTTGCTAAATACTACACTGAGAGAATTATCATCACTTCAATAATTAATTTTTTCTTAGGTTCAATGAAAATTGTCACTGGAACTCGTCCATTGAAACTTTTCATAGAATTTATGAAACAAGTTTCATTAAAGTCAATGTTTATGAAAAGTTCATAAAATTAATGAAACTCTTCATAATATTAATAGGCCACTCGTCCAATGAATAAATCATTCAGCCAATGAAGAGCTTCATAAAATCTATGAAGCAATTTCATTTACTATTATTTATTATAGTTGGTTGTTGTCGTTGCTAAGCTGGAGTGGATAAATAAAAAGTACTTAGCAAATGCAAAAGGCATAATAAAATCGTAGCATATTTTACGGATGTACAAAATATATCTAAAGAAAGAATTCATTAAATTAAAAAGTTTCATTAAAAAAAGTTTCGAAAAAATTAATATGATTTATAAAAAAAAATTCATAGTCCAAAATTAATAATAAAAAATTAATTTAATAAAAATTATAAAAGATTATTCTCTCAGAAAATCACGATATTTTATAAAAAAATTTAAAAAAAAGTAAATACTATTGAACAATTTCATATGGATAAAGAACATTTTCATTAAATTCATAGATATCTAATTTATAAAATTCAATTAATTTTTTTAATTAAATTATGAAATTTTATGAAAGAAAAGTTATCAAAAATTTCATAATATTAATTAAATATTATATACATAATGAAATTCTTTATTGATTCTACGAAAAAAATTATATGAAGTTATATCATTAATATCATGAAGGACAATTCTCTCAGCATAGTAAAATAAGAGCAGCGAAAATAAAACTGTAAAATTTACAGAATTTAAGTAGGTTTGAGTTTAGGAAGAGGAATAAACCTTTTTTCTAAAAGTTAGAATTAGAATTAATTAGAAAATCAGACTAGATCCAGTTTCTGCCTTTTTCTATGGACAGGCTTCATCAGTGATTTTCCACTAAATTGTATTATTGTTTATATTTTATTGCCAGATTGTCTCTATATGATAATTTTTCCACACCCCATTGGCTGTAGGAATCGTAACCATGCACTCCTACATTACCAACGTAACTGTACAAAAGTTCAACAGCTTAGTCATCTAAACCACGTACGGCCTTGAATGTACCCAGCAAAAAAAAATCGTCAAAAGAAGAGAAAACGAAGCAGTGATTTGGATTCGATATTGTGAAAATTTGGATCGGAACCAATGAATTTTACATAGGGTTGTCATAGGGTGGAAGTTTTCTTTTATGATCCTTTTGATGTTCTTTTTAATTGGTGAAAAGGAATTAATTTTTGTTCGTAAAAAATTTAAGCAAATCACTTGGACCTGACAACTTAACTCAAAATAATTAAAGTTAAGTGCTTAACCACAGTTATAAATGTTAAATTTATATGGAAATATCTGTAGTTAGATAGATTTGGAAAGACTTAATTTCCTTCAAAATCACATTTTCGGAAGTTGTGAAAAAGAACTGCTTTAGAAGCGGAAAATCAGAACTTAATGATACTTTGGAATCAATGAAAAATTGATTTCTTAAGATCACTTCCACGTTTTTTGCTGGGTAGTGTAGCTAATTCATAGTTTTCTTTCCTATTCAGCTTTCTGTTATTATTTTTACGAACATTCTACTTTAGATTTTTTTTTGTTTTATCATCTTATCTCCTCCGTGTCACATTTTTCGCTACTGACTGTTGCAACACTGTATGGTTTTTACGTTCAAGTGCAGGCAATTTGTGTATATTGGAGACGGACTGCCAACAGGGCATTTTTATTTTTTTAGTAAATTGTTGTTTTTTACAGAATTTTGGTTATATTTAAGTTAAATTCTAGTTAATTGAAAATGAGAAATTGTACTCTAAAATCTTCAGAAAATTTTGCTAAATATTAGTAGATTAAAAATATCAAAAACAAACTGTGATATCAACAAAATTTTTGTTATTTTTAAGCTAAATTTAGTGGAATGCAAATAGCAGTCTATCCTGTTAAATTAACAGAAATATATGTTAAAAAAAAAGTAAACTGCTCTTTTCAAAAGGCTCGATTTTTATTTGCATTTAAAAAAAAAATCTAAAAAAAAACTTTTTTAGATTTTAAATTTTTTCGTGGCTACTAATTATTTAGCAATTATTTAGCAAAGGCTACTAATTATTTAGCAAAAAGTTTTTACCGATTTAACAGGTTAATTTGTTATTTTCTATTAACAAAAATTTAACTCTGTTCCTATCTTACTAATATATAGCTTATTTAGCAATTTTTTTCTGCAGCATAATTTTTAACTAATTTTTAGTAATTTTAACTAATTTTTTTTACAGACTTTTTTCTATTAGTGTATGTAGTTAATGTAATTTTCATATGGGTGGAAGAAATCTTGGTTAAATCAAATAACTTTTTATTAAATTTCAAGAAAAAAACATTTTCTTAAGGAAATTTAAACTAATTTCAAGAAAATCTGAATGGGCCATTTTTTTTCAGAACTAAGATCGAATTTTTTCTCAAATTTTACTTAAGTCAAACAAAATAACTAACTTAAGAAATAGTTAAAACAAAAATCGTTCTTAGTTCTGACTACAAAACAGGACCACAGAGTTAATTTTATTTAGACATGAACTTAATTTTAGTTCATATTTTTTTGAAGTATAAGCAAAGAGGTCTTCACCGAAACCTTTAAAGACTAAAATTCAATTTTGTAAAAATTTATTTTAAAAAATTTAACAATTTATTTAATTTTATATTTCTCACGAAAATTTAATAACTTTTATTTTTGTTTTTTAATTTTATGTGTTTTTTTTTTAACACAAATTTAATTAAATTTTGTGGTTTAAAGAAAAACATATTCTATCATATATTCCACAGCATATTCATTGTACGTATCAAAGGATCTGTTCATAATGTACAAATAAACCACAAATTGTTGAAGTAAACGACCGGAAAAAAATTGTTACAACAATCGTTTTTACTGTCAAGACTAATGATTATATTACAAAAAAAAAAAAAAAATAAATAAAAAATACGAATCGTAAAAAAAAAGATCAAACCATATGCCTTTTCAAAATGTGATTTTACTACTATAAGATCACACATAAAGATCACACTCTACAACAATATGTATATTGTGGATACAACATGCAACAATATGCAAAGTCATTTTCATTATAAACCAAAAACATTATGCAAAAATTAACATTAATATAGAGTCTTAAAAATATAGCAGAGAAGAACAAGCAGTATATATAAGGGGAATTTACTGATGATGACAGGGTTCGAAGGACCATTAAATGTTCGTAAAAATATACAAAAGAAGGACAAGCATAAATCTATAAGGGGAATTTACTAACGATATTAGTAGAAAAGGTTCGAAGGACCATTAAAAGTTTTAAACGATATTTTGTATATTGTGATATATTTTGAATATTAAAAAATCAGAGGATCTTTTATTTTGTATTATTATTATTATTTGAAAGTAGTTTCAGCTATTGTCTCTAAATATTAAGAATCTCACAACTGCAGTCCGAAGGACCATAGGAAAGAAACTCGTGTATTTATAAGCCGTTTCGAAATTTATAAAATAACCATAAATTATGATTAGAATCATATTAAATACTCGTAAAGCGTAATTTAAAAGAAGCAGTAGTCCTTTCTTTACATCAATAAAATTTGTTTATTCTTAGCAAGTTTCTCCCGATATTGGGAATCTTCTTTTAATGACAATAAAAAAGTTTCTAACATTAAAGTTTATTTTCAATTTTTATGTTTTTTAATGCTTTCTGAGAATTATGTTGGTAAAATTAACTGCAATTGCAGTTAAAAATGTATAAATTGTAATGTGATTTGAATAAATTACAATTGCAGTTGAAAATAACTGCAATATTTAAGAAAACTGCAATATTCTGCTAATTTGAATTGCAATTGCAGTGTACAGTTTTTTATTCGATCGACATAATTCTCTTAGTGTGGCCCTAAGTTTTTCTATCCCCGTTGCCTTTTTTGTATTTTCTGTACAATTTTCAAACCACAATATATACCACTGACAATATTATTACACACATTTTGTGTTTTATTCAAAAATATGTTCAACATTTAAGAATGAATAAAAAAAAAAAAAAAACGAAAAATTAAAAACAGATCAATCTGCAATATCTGTTGTTATCTAAACACGCAACATTAAAAACTTTAAACAGAAAAACTCTAAACATGAGATCAATGTTTTTTTTTCCAAATGGAAATCAAATCAAGTTTCTGCATTTTATGGCTTCATTATAGTTATTGTTTAAACAAAAAAAAAATCTATCGACATTAGATATTTTTTTCAAGAAAATTACTTAATTTCCGTTGACTAATTGCGATTTTTTTTATAAATGCAAAATTGTCAATTTGAAAATTTTATATTGGATTTCAGATAAAAAATAAGACATGAATTGTAATTAATAAATTTCAGGTATTTTTTTTCCTGATGTTTTATAAGATAAAAATGTGTTCCGAATTTTACTAAAATTAAGTTAATTTTTTACTAAAATTTAATACAAATTTCACTTAAAGTTAGTAAAACTATCTTCAAAACGTATTTTACTTAAATTTAAAAATGTTTAAACAAGTTTTAAAGCAGAACATACTTATTTCAGATTTATAATAAGTCTGTTCCCGTTCTCATTAAATTTTAAATCTTTACATACTTGGAATAAAAAAATATTAGAACTAAATTTAAGTAAGTTTGTACTTATATATATTTTGAACTACAAGACCAAACTATCCAGTCAGAAATTGTCAGTGGTACAAAAAATCAAGCACTGGCTAACCGCGGTGTTTAAAATAAATGACTGCCAGAACACTCATTTGGGATGCTTTACCAGCGTTTGCAAAAACCGTTTTGCGATTATTTAATTCACAAAAATTTCTGTGGTTTATAAAAAAAACCATTGGCAAATAATGGGCTACGTTTTGCACCAGTTGTCATCCAGTGCTAGCTAGCAGAATTTGTGAGTGGTACAAAAATCCATTAAGTGGTAGAGCAATGATTTTATAAAAATGAAAACGCTTCGTTAAAAAAAGGTTTGTAGTCAGAAGGTTTCGAGTTGAAATCCGATTGCATGGAAAAATTTTGTATGCATTTTTTTAAATTTAAAAAAATTTTGTTTTATAAAATCAATGTTTTTGTTTGTGAAAAGGCTACTTTAAGGCTGACTTTGTTTGTTTTTCCAACGCTGGCATATAAGCTCCAAAAAACTTTTTAGTTGTCCAGTCTCGTTAGCTCAGTAGATAGAGCTGTCGTCTGCCAATCTGGCGGACTGAGTTCAAATCACGGCAGGACCAGAAAAAATACATATCAACTTTTTTTGATTTTATTTTGGAAAATATATTTCCAGACCACCTATTTATTGGTTTGGCCAACTTTAGAAGTTTTTTCCCAGTGCTTTTTCGGTGCTTTTTAATAGCCGCCCAGTTAAAAATCGTCAGTGGTACAAAAAGCAATATTGTTACGAAATTATATTAGTCTAGTATAGAAAACTCTCTAATTTTCTGTAAAAAAATTTCAAGTAATGCTTTACAAACTATTTCTTTCAATGCTTCACAAGTATCCGTTAGTGTATTTTTACTGCTTTTTTATAAGTTATTCTTAACAACTTCAAAAAATAACTTCTTTCATTGCTTCCAAAGTATCCGTTATTACATTTTTACAGCTTTTTTAGAATTACTTCTGAACCACATCCAAAAATCACTTAATTATTGCTTCTAAAGAGTAATTGCTCTAAAAGTGATCGTAAAAAGTGATTTTGGTATCATTTGGCATTTCCAAATAGAGGGTCCCGGGTTGAATTCCCGCCGAGACCAATATTTTTTTTATTTTTTTTTAAATTTTTTTTTATTCTATTATATTTTTTTTATATTTATAATTTGTTTAAATTCAATTTTTTTTAATTTTAAAATTTTTACAAATATGTATATATAAAGAAATGGTGAGAAATTTTTTTTATGCACCTGTAGAAATAGTACTGAAAACAATATTGAGTTGGAGTGCACCTTTTACACTTGTTTAATAAGTACTTTTATTAAAGAGAATAACCCAGCCAGCAAATTCGGAGCGCTCATATATAAGATTCTTAAATAGCTCATAGAAATGATTATTGTTTTTTGAAAACACTCTTTTTTTGGCAGAAAATATGAACCCTCAAAAAACAATCCAAAAAGTTGTCTCTACAATCTAAAAAGCTGTCTCAAAATGAGGGTTCATTTTTCGGACTCAAAAAAGATTCCAAAATTATTTAAATTTATGAGGAAAATTTCGATTTTATACATTCTTTTTTCTGAGTCATTTCTGATTACACAGTGGGCTCTTTTGGACGGACCACTTTCATAGGAAAAAGTGAAAAAATGTTTATGTTTTTGGAGCTCATTTCTGAGTCATTAATGATCATCTTTGTTTGCTGGGAAGGAACAATATCTCGCATTAACAAAGTGGTGTTTTTATATCAGTCAACTTTCATATCAAAGAATAGCTCAGCGGTAGAGCGCTAGACTAGCAATCGTGAGGTCGCAAGTTCGATACCCGGTGGCGGTAATAAAAAAACCTTTGTAAAATAAAAAAAATATAATTTTTTTTGTAAAAATTTTTTTTAACTTTTAATTGATGAAAAAGAGCTTCCTTTGCACTCGTTCAAAAAGTACTGAAAAAATGTTGAATTGGGAGTACTCCTCTCCTATGACAACTCAATGTGTTTATGTCATGGATGGTAACCGAAACGATGCGGTTATCGGTAAGGGTAACGCTATTTTAGATTATTTCGGTAACGGTATTTTAAGGGTATCGATATTTCATTTATTTCGGTATCGGTATTTTAAGGATAACGGTATTTCAGTTATTTCGGTAACGGTATTTTAAGGATAACGGTATTTCGGTTATTTCGGTAACGGTATTTTAGGGGTAACGGTAGTCAGTTGAAAGGGTTTTGAATCGATAACAGTATTTTAGCGGTATTGCCTGCCAACCCTGGTTTATGTTAAAAAAGAAGTACATCTAGGTCATCAATTGTAGTGCTTTTTCTACTGCTGCGGCATCTCTTTTTTTTGCTGGGCAGTTAATTATTGTAGTTTGTGTGTGTGTGTGTGTTATATTGCTGTATTTAAATTAATACAGTGTTAAATAAATAAATGTAAAATCTCAATAAATATACAAAAGAGTATGTGTTTTTTTTTTAATAACAGAGCACCAACCCGGTTTATCTAAAGGAGTTAAACGAACGTTTTTGAAGGTAAAGCGCCGTAAGTTGTTTTTCATGTGTAAAAATTTCTCTCAAACTTTAAAGGCCTCAAATTGCAATTTAAATTATAAAAAT
Organism: Leucophora obtusa; assembly: GCA_949987735.1. Taxonomy (NCBI): domain Eukaryota; kingdom Metazoa; phylum Arthropoda; class Insecta; order Diptera; family Anthomyiidae; genus Leucophora; species Leucophora obtusa. Next base: position 323,678,625 of record OX465295.1, on the reverse strand, counting down.
TAACAATTTTTTTTTAATTTTATAACAAACACATAATCACAATAAACCTGTAATGTCAGTTTTTTACTAGAAAAAGTCTACACTAATAGAAAAAGGTCCGTAAAAATTTAGTTAAAACTACTAAAAATTAGTTAAAAATGATGCTGCAGAAAAAACTGCTAAATTAACAGATTATATTTGCTATATATTAGTAATATAGGAAGAGCAAAAATAAAACTGTTAAATGTAAAGCATTTTAGTTGTATTTGAGTTAAATTTTTGTAAATGGAAAAACCAAAATAACCTGCTAAAATCAGCAAACAATTTTCCTAAATAATTAGTAGACTAAAAAATCCAAAAAAAAAAATGTAATTTTCGAAGTTTTTTTTCAATTTGTTTTTAATGCAAATCAAAATCGAGCCTTTTGTAAACAGCAGTTTATAATTTTTTAGCAAATATTTATGCTGATTTTAGCAGAATAGACTGCTATTTGCAGTCAACTAAATTTAGCTTAAAAATAGCAAAAATTTTGAAGATTTAACAGTTTATTTTTGCTATTTTTAGTCTACAAATATTTATCAAAATTTTCTGCAGGTTTTACAGTACAATTTGCTATTTTCAATTAACTAAAAGTTAGCCTAAATATAACTAAAATTCTGTAAATTTAACAGTTTTAATTTTGCTGTTCTCATTTTACTAGTATTTAGTAAAAAAAATCTGCTAATTTTAGCAGTTTTTTCTGCAGCATCATTTTTAACTAATTTTTAGTAATTTTTTTCTGATATTTTTACAGATTTATTTCTATGAGTTTTTCACGTGAAACTCATCGTCGTGAAAAATTATTTCTTTCTATGGAGTATAACAGTTTTTTCACGTGAAATCGAAACAACTTACAGTGCTTAGAGCGCAACAATTGCTGGGATTGGTTATTTTGATTGCAATAGAAAAGAACCCGGTTTATTTATTTTTGGTTTTGCCAGCGTTTTGTCCACGTTGAAAATTTTATTTCCCCAGTACTTTTGTGGCAATTTTTGAACAGCCGGTCCTTTTTTCTCATGATGTTATCATTTTAAGAATGGCAAAGCACTTTTTGCGAGTACTTGTACTACCTGTTAAAGTGCCTTGCCATCTTTTTCCCGTGTGTTTTTTTTCCTAACTTGGCTGTTAATATTTTACGCTGGGTATTATACTGACAGCTTATGTCGGATTAAATTGAACTTACCCAGTCAGAAAAATACAAACGGGAAAGTGGGGGCAAAGCACTTTAACTGGTGGTACAAGTATTGGCAAAAAGTGCTTTCCCATTCCCAAAATGATAACATCATTAGACAAAAGGACCGGTTGTTCAAAAAGCGCCGGAAAAGCACTGGAGGAACAAAATTTTTAAACGTTGGCAAAACGCTGGCAAAACCAATAAATAGGTGGTCTGGAAATATATTTTCCAAAATAAAATTAAAAAAAAGTTCATATGTATTTTTTTGACCCTGCCGTGATTTGAACCCAGGCCGTCAGATTGGCAGACGTTTGCTCTACCCACTGAGCTAACGAGACATAATATTTAATGGCTAAACACATAAATGAGTGATAATAGCTGGACAACTACTGGCTGTGCCAAAATGCTAGTACTGGCAAACAATTTTTAGTAACTAGTGTTTTGAGGGCAAAAAAAAGTTGGTCTTGAAGGAGCTTTCCCACAAACAAAAAAATTGATTTTATAAAACAAAAAAAATTTTAAATTAAAAAAAATCCCAAAAATTTTTTTTGCTTGCAACCGGATTTGAACTCGGAACCTTCCGACTACAAACATTTTTTAACGAAGCGTCAGCATTTTTATAAAATCATTGGTTTTCCAGTGAATTGATTTTTGTACGCCTGGTAGCATTGGCTAGGTAGCACTGGATAACCACTGGTTGCAAACCTTGGCATATCACTCTAAGCCGATTCTTTGCCAGTGGTTTTTTTTATAAACCACCGAAATTTTTGTAAAAAAAATACTGGTAAAACGCTTTTCGCAAACGCTGGCAAAGCGTCCCAAATGAGTGTTCTGCCAGTCATTTATTTTTAACACCGTGGTTACCCAGTGGTATGTCAGTGCTTGATTTTTTGTACCACTGGCGATTTCTGACTGGGTAACTATAAAACAAAAATAAATGTAAATTTTATTATACAAAACAACAACGAATTTTTTTGGTTAACTATTAGTTAATTCCTTATAATAACCTTCAGTATGAAACACACCGTTATGACTTAACTGCACTCAAAAAAGTTTGACAGTTACTGCATGGTAGTTGTTTGTGTAGTAGTTGTTGTTTTAAACTGTGATTACAGTAGTTTGTAAATGGAAAATTACCAAACAACTAACATGACTACAAAAAAGTACCGTAATTTCGTAACACTTGTTTAAAACAGATATTTTTAATATTATAATAAACAACTATCAATAGTATTTTTCAAGTAAACAGTTATTTTTGTAAGTTACTTGAAAAAGAAAATTTCGTTGAATTTTTTAAAATATTTGTTTAGTTGATATTTATTACTGTTTATGTATACTATATCTTTAGTTTGCTCTCTTCAATGCATAAAAACCTAATAACTGGAGAACTGTATGGAATTTTTACTTCAAATTTTAAGTACAATGAAGTAATTGTAATTTTTTTTATAATCGAAAGAAGAAAAAGTTTTTTATTAAAATATAGTTTTTATAATTGGAAAAAATAACTGTAATAAAACAGTCGTTTCTACATATTTGACCAGTTGTTTTAAAATATTTATGGTTAAAATTTGTCAGTATACACAGAGGAAATTTTTTTGGACGAGTTTTATTGAAATTTTTCACTAAACTAATGAAATTTTCTTCACAAAGTGAATGAAAAATTTCGTAAATTTTCTATGAAACTTTTTCATTGGGTGTATGAAATTTTTAGTAAATATTTAATATGAAGATTTTAATAAAATTTTATGAAAAACTGCAATAATTTAATAATTAGTTTCGATGGACGAATTCCAGGGAACTTCATTGAATTAATGTAAAAATTCATGAATAGCATGCTTCTACTGACAAAGTTTTTGAGTGTTTAAAACATTATAATCTATGGACTTCAAATCCCTATTTGACCATAATGCAACTTTATCTGGGTCAAGGGTTAAAAAAGAGAACTGCATATATCTTGGAGAAAGATTTGATAGAATTTGTTTAACTTCAGAGGGCTAAAGTATTTTAAGCATATTTTAGTGTTATTATTGTACCCAGAAACTTCTGAATTTTAGTACACATTTTAAATTGTGTATGAATTTGCAAAAAAATTTATTATTTTAAAATAATTGTTTACTTTATTATAATATACAACATCCTGCTTTTATGGTACTACAAAAGTGTTATGAGAAGAAAGCTTTCGAAGCAACAAAACTGACCTATGTCTTTTTTATTCATTTAAAATTCTTAAGTTATGTTTGCAAAAGTACTGCACATCTTTCTATGCGCAGGCCATCATCAGAAATTGACATCGTTTGTCTGCAACTTTAAATTTCTTCAAAAGAAAATAAAATAACTCTAAATAAATAAAGAAAGAAAAGAAAATACTCTTCTTGTTATTTCAAGAAGCTGCAATTGAGAAAAAAGGGTCACTTAAAGTTAATTCTTTTAACATTCTTAAAATGTATGTTCCACATACTATAATAAAATCATAAATGAACTGACATATATCACGTTTAGACTATTGAAAAATCAAGCAAATACCCATTTTTAAAGCTTTTAAGCGGCTAATGCAAGTTGTCTTTCATAGTCGTTTTTTCTTGCTAAAATTAAAGGAATGTTTTACCAAAAAATTGGTGTAATAAACTCTACCTAAATTTTAAGTATAAATTAGGGAAAGAAAAACTTGGTAAGATTTACCAAGTTTTTAGCTAAAGAAACTAAGAACTTTGTAAAATTTCCCAAGTTTTTACATTAATTAGGCAAAACATTTGGGTAAAGCCTTCGTTGGCAAAGGCAATGTTACCGAACTGCTTTTTCTTAATCTGATTTATTAAAAGTTAAATTCTGTGACATATTACAATGAGTAAATTTACCGTTGTTATGAAAACGCTTTACCCGATCAACATGTCCTATGGCAGTTTATGTTAATTTACTGTATGGTGGATTTAAACTTAGAGTTGCAGTCTAAATGCATCTTTATATTAAAAATTTCTAGAATAAAATCTTCCTTTAACTATAAAATAAGAAATATAAAAAATAAAATACCACAGTGAACTGTAAAGTTCAATTAACAGACCACTTTGCCACAGATTAAAGTAAAGTAGTTCCCGTATAATTTGTTGTTGTTGAACAAAGAAAATGTTAATTGAAATATTTATTATTACACCACTACGCATATTGTAACATGATTGTGGTGGGCATGTTTGTGTTGAAATTGCAACTTTGTTTATGAATTGGCTATTGAATGATAAATTGTAATTATAGGAGTATTTTTATCCGGCTTGTATTTCAAAACATGCCTTTCAGTATGTATAAAATTGGTGTTAATTAATGTTCTATAGAATGTTTTGTTTCACTTCTACATATTCTAGCGTTATAATTAAAGGTTTAAAAAATTTGGACAATTAAGTAACGTTAAGATAAAATTTTACTACAACTACACATTATTTGCAAAACAAAAAACAATATTCTTTAGTTTTGAAAACATTTTTTTTATTACCCGCCACCGGGTATCAATTTGTGACCTCAAGATTGCTAGTCTAGCCCTCTACCGCTGAGCTATTCTTTGATATGAAAGGTGACTGATTTAAAAATATCACTCGGTCTCCGCGAGCGATTGTGTCTTGTTCTTTTCAATAAAAATACTTATTAAAGAAGTGCAAAAAGTGCAATGAAATTCAATATTTGTTTAAATACGTTTTCCATAAAAGCATAATTAGCAAATTTTCCTAATATTTATTTTATTTTATTGATTTTACTTTATTTTTTAATTTATTTAATTTATTTTATTTATTGTTTTTTTTTTATTTATTTTATTTTATTTTATTTATTTTATTTATTTTATTTATTTTATTTATTTTATTTATTTTATTTATTTTATTTATTTTATTTATTTTATTTATTTTATTTATTTTATTTATTTTATTTATTTTATTTATTTTATTTATTTTATTTATTTTATTTATTTTATTTATTTTATTTATTTTATTTATTTTATTTATTTTATTTATTTTATTTATTTTATTTATTTTATTTATTTTATTTATTTTATTTATTTTATTTATTTTATTTATTTTATTTATTTTATTTATTTTATTTATTTTATTTATTTTATTTATTTTATTTATTTTATTTATTTTATTTATTTTATTTATTTTATTTATTTTATTTATTTTATTTATTTTATTTATTTTATTTATTTTATTTATTTTATTTATTTTATTTATTTTATTTATTTTATTTATTTTATTTATTTTATTTATTTTATTTATTTTATTTATTTTATTTATTTTATTTATTTTATTTATTTTATTTATTTTATTTATTTTATTTATTTTATTTATTTTATTTATTTTATTTATTTTATTTATTTTATTTATTTTATTTATTTTATTTATTTTATTTATTTTATTTATTTTATTTATTTTACTTATTTATTTTACTTATTTATTTTACTTATTTATTTTACTTATTTATTTTACTTATTTATTTGATTTATTTATTTTACTTATTTATTTTATTTATTTTATTTTAATTCACACCAGTTAGTTACTCTCGCGTTTATTATTTGTTCAAATGTCTATTAGAGATTCTTTGATATTCGAGGGTGTTCTAGAAAAGGAATCTACATAAAATCGTTCGTTTTCATACAAAATGATTTTATGTGGATTCGTTTTGTAGAACAACTCGGATTGTGTTTAAATCTTTATTTAAATCCTAAAAGTGAAAATTGATTACACTACTGAACTTTTTCTTCATGGGTTTCCTTTTTTCTTTACCACATCATCTAATATTTTTCTTTTTAATCGTCATTATCTACAACATTGTATATATGTAATATCATGTCTTTTGATATTGTGAATTTTTGTTTTTTTTTTTTTTTTGACAATTTAAATGTCATTAACAGCATGACACCTTCATTTTCAAGCCAAACCGCGAGTCAAAAGAACCAGTCAACCATTAAACCAAAGACAAAACACAGTTCTTTCACTTTTTTTCACTTTAAGCTTTAATACAACATTAAAATGTGGTTTATAAACAGATTTATGATTAGTATATAAAAAAATAAATAAAATACACAAAATTCAAGATAATATCTATGAAAGTCTTTACTATAAATTTAATTGTCATTTAGGCTTTAAAATATGAAGTTGAGATCTTAAAATAAACAGACATTTTCACACACAAAACTGACATATTTAGATCAAAAGTTTTTAAATTTTTTTCAAGTTATAGAAAATAGAGAAATTTAATGTTTAATGTATAAAAATGTGTAAATATTTTTATATGAATTTAATTTTTTTTATGATTTGCATTACTTATTCCTATGCGTAGGTGGTGTTTGAATACTAAATGAATTGAGTTTTATACTCACACTGTGAATTGCATAAAATTTATTTTAATTTAATTACTTTATTCATAGATTTTCATATTAAAATCTGTTTTATAGTTCAAAATTTTAAAGAAAAAAAAAATATAAATTTGCAATTTAATTTAACTTAATCTCAATGTTAACACTTACGGTGGTTTTCTTACCGCAGGTTGTTGTGTTAACTATTAGTTAACCTAAAATGTTGTTGTTCTTTTGACATGTTCTTTTGGTCAAAAGTTAAGTTTAAACAGTTTTAAAACTTTTCTAACTTTATAAAATGTTACAAAAATATATTGAAATAAAATGATCAAGACATCGTAGCTGTTTTAAAAGCTGTAAAACTATTATATTTATAATTAATTTGTTTGAATTCAACATTTTTGCTTATTTTAAAATTTTTAAAAATATATAAATTAAAATGATGTAAAATAGCTTTTTATACATCTATGAAAATAGTACTGAAAAAAAAATACTTAATTGCAGTGCACTTTCTGCACTTATTTAATAAGTAATTTTATTGAAGAGAATAGTAAATAATATCTCGCAATGACAAAGTGGTGACAATTTGCTAAACTCATTCACAATAGAGCTATTTAGAGGTGTATTTTGCTCTATCTCTAGCAGTTTTCTTTCGCGTGTAAATGATCCTTATAGGAACCGAGGGAACATATATATAATATATAATAGTTTACTCTAAATTTTGTTTTTGTTTTTGACATTTTCTTTTGTTTAGTAGTTATGTTAAAGTTAACGCCACAGTATGAGATCCACTGTTAAACAAATACTCGTACAGTTGAGCATAAGCTACAACTGTAGCGTTAAGCTATAGCCTCATTTTGGTTTTTTGTTAAGCTCTTTAAAACATGAATGATTAATCATGTTTAATAGCTTTATTTGCTTGAAAAACAAATTTACTAATTTAAAATCTATTAAAGTATAATAAAAACATTAAATTTGTCATTTTATTTTTAGTACCACACATCAATTATTTATAAAAAAAAAAAAATGTAGGCTTTTTAAATGCATTTTACTTTTATCTTAAACAAATCATACACCCACATGTTAAAGTAAACATTAAACCAACTTAAAATGACCGTTAGCATATTTGTTAACAATTTACATAAAATTAAAAACAAAATTTACATTTTTATATTTATGTATTTATTTATTTGTAAACTTAACTAATTTTTTTTTTTGGTTAAATTTCTTTTAATTACAGATACTATACAACTCGACATACCCATTATCTTGTTAACAAATTATGCGTGGGTAACCCTTAAACAACTTGGAATTTATAATAAAATTTTTAAGAAATTCCAAAACTCTTTTTTTTTTGTCTTTTTATTTTTGAAAAAATGTCATATTTATAATGTTTGATAAATTTCAATATTTACAACACAACTACAAAATCCGTACCAAAGTTTATTTATAACGAAATTCTTTTGAAAAGTTTTTTAGAAGAAAAAGAAATACAAATACAACGAATTTATTTTTTTTTTAACCTCAATTAAACAAAAAGAAAGATCAAATTATTGATTCATTATTTACAAAACGATTGTTAGGCATTTGAAATGCCTACAGAATGTGAGCGAAGTGTTACTTCGCCTTCATCATTAACCACATCATTGTCATCATCATTAGCAACAGCAACCACAACAATAACTGCAGCTCCAGCTACTGCTGCGGAAATTAAGGATAATCTAATTAATTTGAATGAAGATATACAAACGAATCAAATGATGGAGGGCGATATGTCAACATCCCAAACATCGACAACATCAAATGGTAGCAGTTGTAATGGTGGTAGAAAAACGGTAAGTTGAATTTGAAAATTTTGGAATTTTAATTTGAGCTAATGAGGAATATTAAATTTGTATTAAGTCTTAAGGCACATCTACACGGGATAAAAATCTCGTAGAGTTTGCGCTCAATTTGTCATCTCTGATTTTTATCGTAAAAGTATCATCTCTAGTTCTCAAGTATTTGTTTTTATTAAAATTGTTGTATTTTAAAGAATAATTTTTTTCTCCAAATACCACCAAAAGGTGTATTTAATAAACTGAAATGTTCAATAATAGCTGTGTTTGTGCGGCATTTCTATCAATGATATCTCTAACAATTTTGACAGTAGAAAGCCGGAATACGTTGGAAAACTGTCAAAATCTTTCTTGATAACACTGATAGAGAGTCAAACACAGCTAATGTTACAAGACATCTTAAATATTGTTACAAATTAAAGAAATTATTTATGACAACAATTGTCAATGGCCTAGAGATTACATTTCGTAAACTTATACAGAGCTGCATTTTCATAGAGTCTAGCGAGTTTTCTATCCCGTGTAAATGTGCCTTATAATGCATTGACATTTTATTGATTGTTATAAGGATAGACATAGGAAGTTTTTTTAAGTTTTGTTTGAAGTTTTTTTTTATACACGAGGTTTCTCTCTTTGGGTGCTCATAGGGCTGTTCCCAGTAGTTTGATATAGTCCATAGCTGAAGCTTAAGCTCGAATATAGCTCAGCTCCAATGACACCAAAATTCATTAGAATTGGTCCAGTAGCTAAGAAATATCAGATTTATTTCTAACATTTTCCAAAATCCTCCACTGTAAGGTTTAACCCATAAATCCATTCACAATAATGTGAGATTTCACACTTACACTGAACCAAAAACAGCTGTGTAATCAACTAAAATCCATATTCAATTGATGAATGGGTGATCACTAGGGCAAGGAATTTCATGCATTTAAAAATTGAAAATATTCGCTTAAAATATGCGGTTAAAAAAGAAAAATATGTATTAAAAATATACGAAATATGCCCTAAAATCTATTATTTTTGAAAAAATAATGCACTCTAAAACTTAAAAATGTATTTAAGTTAGTCATTTTGCAAACAGACACAGAACTCGAAGATTTTCCATATGTCAATAAGGTTTTAAGAATGTTTATTTTGATTGAATCAAAATATGAAAACGTATCAATTTTTTATATTTTTTTACAAAATAAAAAACGTTAAAAAAGCACAAAATATGCAATAAAAAGGCACCAAATATGCATTTAAAGTCCAAATATGCAAAAACATGCATTTATAACAAAATATGCAAAAATATGCAACTACAAATCGATGCCATTTTGTTCTAAATTTGATGATTCGGATAAATATTTAGTTCATATAAGTTTTGGACTATCCAGAAAAAACATGCATTTGCATGAAATTCCTTGCCCTAGTGATCACTATACAACTAACAAAACCCGTCCATCAATTCAACGCATTGTTTAGTATATTTATATTTTGACGTTTAACTACTTTATGTGATATTATTTTGACAAAATATCGTCAAATGTATTAACAAAAATTAGTTGTCTCAACAATTATATTTAATTAAATTGAATAATGATTTTGTTGTTTTACCAATGCATTTTATTAAATTCAACAATGCATTTTATTTAATTAATTAATTTTTTATCGATTTATTATTAATTTTTAGACTTATATTTCATTATTTTTTATATTTCACCAATTTAAAATTTTTTGTAAGCAATATACATACATACAATTTGATAAAATATAAAAAATAATGAAATATAAAATTGAAATTATAATACAGCACATACTAAAAACTCTTTATTTAAAACACATGTAGCATTTTATATACAAAAACATATAACTTTATTTAAATTAATAATTCAAATGCATTATATAACTTTCATTAATAGTTTTCCTTAAACAAATTAACAAAAAGATAGATAATATCAAAATTAATGACAGAAATTTAAATGAACGATTTAATTGAGAAGGTTCAAAATTATATAAATTAAAATTAATAAATCTTCAATTAGCAATTCATTGTTTTAACAATTTAACAATTCGTTTCATCAAAAAGTAACAACATTTTTATGTTGATTTCACTTACGAGTTTTGGTTCAGTTTAGAAAAAGAAGTGTTATTATTAATTTTATGCCCTCTACAACATATTCGAGTTTGTTTTGGGTAGTTTTCTTGTTTTCTTACACATTTGGGAAGACTTCCTGTCAAAGAGTCGATCGGTATAAGAAAAGGTGGGTTTATGTCTGATATATTTGGTTTTAACAATCATCACCACAAAATTCTATATGCTCAAGATCCATTCACAATAGAGCACCTATGAAGTATATGGAATTTGCAAAATTGTTATTTTTTTCACCTATAATATATAATATAATATTCCCGCAAAAATTGGTCCTCTCATATTAAAACAGGCCAGTCACCCACGGCTTTTAACCCTAAAAATGGACTAAAATTAATTCAAAGCTTCTTTGCGCTATAACTCTTAAAGTAAAGGTTTTACAGAAAAATATTATATGAGCATATTTACAGGGAATAATGTGGCTAGCATTTTTCTCATAGACATTTTTGACGTATCGATAACGTGTCATGGTGATTTAAGTGGTTAAGTAAAAATTTGGGTTTAACCATATAAATCACTTTGATTTTAACCACATAAATCACAATGACGCGTCACCTATACATCAAAAATGTGTATAAGAAAAATGCTAGCCACATTATTGTCTGTAGATGTGCTTATTTAGTATTTTTCTGTAAAACCTTTACTTTAAGAGTAATGCACAAAAAAACTTTGAACTAATTTTAGTCCATTTTCAGGGTAAAAGCCGCGGGTGGCTGGCCTGTTTTAATCCGAGAGGATCATTCGCGGGGATATTATTTTTTACGCCCAATCTACTAGAAAGTGCGTGGGGAGGTGAAAAATATCACTTTTTTGGTGCTCTATTGAGCGCCAATCTGAATAAGCACGAAATTAACTCTTAAACATATTTTAAGTTCTTACTTATTTCTGGCATTGAACCTAAATTTTAAACTTTGATGTCTTCAGAGAGTTACAGTAGAATTTTATGACAAATATTTTTGCGGAACATTTTAACGCTCTAACTCTTCAACTTACGGGTCGTTTATGGTCGTTTTGAAAAGGGGCAAAAAGTCCCTTTAATTGAGGAGTTAGAGGGTTAAAATGTTCCAGAAAAATATTTGCCATGAAATTCTACTATAAGTCTCTGAAGACATCAAAGTTGAAAATTTAAGTTCAATGCCAGAAATAAGTCAAAACTTAAAATGTGTTTAAGGGTTAATTTCGTAGTTAAGCACCGTAAGTTGTTTTTCACGTGGAAAAATTTCACTCGAAATTTAAAAGCTCAAATTGCAATTTAATTTATAAAAATTAAAATTTTTTTTATTTTATAACAAAGAAACAATCACAATAAACACAAAATGTCACTTTTTCCCAAGAAAAATAATAGTCTTGTACATTAAATTTGCGTGAAAACAAACTCTACACAATTTTCACGTGAAACTTGTTATCGTGATATATCATTTTTTTGTTTTATGGATTACGTGAAACCAGGGTTGGCAGGCAATACCGCTAAAATACCGTTATCGATTCAAAACCCTTTCAACTGACTACCGTTACCCCTAAAATACCGTTACCGAAATACCCGAAATACCGTTATCCTCAAAATACCGTTACCGAAATAACTGAAATACCGTTATCCTTAAAATACCGTTACCGAAACAAATGAAATATTGTTATCCCTAAAATACCGTTACCGTTATTTTTAATTTTCTGCTTTTGCTACTTTCACGTGGTATTGAGTATTTTTGTACATCAAGTTGATAAATTGGTTATGTTTTTAATCTGGTTTGTTTTTTATAAAAAAAAAAATTGTGGTATGGATCGAAATAACTGACTACCGTTACCTTTAAAATACCATTACCGATATAACTGAAATACCGCTAACCTTAAAATACCGTTACCGAAATAACCCAAATATCGTTATCTTTAAAATACCGTTACCGAAATAACTCAAATACCATTATCCTTAAAATACCGATACCGAAATAAATGAAATAGCGTTACCCTTAAAATACCGTTACCGAAATAACATAAAATATCGTTACCCTAACGATAACCGCATTCGTTTCGGTTACCATCCATGCGTGAAACTCAAACAACTTACGGTGCTTTATACAGAATTGGCGCTCAAATGCCCACCACAAACATGGATTTTAGGAGGAAACCATGTGAATCTTTCATTTTATATAAAACACTATGAGAATCATTTCTGTGTACCATTTTAACCCTTTAACTCTTCCGTTTGCGGGTCTTTTTGACCCTTTTAAAAACGGGGCCAAAAAAGTCCCTTTAATTGAAGAGTTAGAGGGTTAAATAGTTCAACAAAAATGTACATCGTAGTGTTTTACAAAGTTCGCTGAACACATCCTATACCCAAAATGGAAGATTCACATGCTTTCCTAGTGCACATATGTAAAAAATCTATAACTCAGAACCAGTTTTTGGGCTTTTTGTCATGGAATGAACGAAATATTAAATAAAAAACTTATTTTGCTTTTAATCTACGCTAAATTTTCTATTATATTATGAAGAGTGTACGTATTTACAGATCTCCAAAATAAAATGAGAGACATTCAAAATTTAGTTTTGACACAAATTTTGATGTTTACCGCTTAAAACACCACTAACGGCCATGAGAGGGTTAAAAATATGTATAAAAAAATGTTTGCCCTTTCATTGTGTAAAAAACAGATATGTAACTTACTGCCTGTTTTTATAAAAAGAATCGGAGAAATTCGTTAAAACGTTTGTATGAAAAACACAAACTTAAAAAGATTATCTTAAACAGGTTTTAGCCTCATTTGTTCTACATAGAACCTAATAATTTTGTGCAAACATTTTGAAGGAAAAATGTTTTTAAATTAGTGTTTTTCACACAAATTTGTTAATGAATTCGTTTGATTCTTTTTATAAAAACACCCAGTTAATCACCAGAAGCTTCTACCCACTGAATTTGAAGTACTTTTCGTCAAAATCTACTAGTTTTTGAGGTACATGACACTCTGTAATTTTAATTTTGAGCATTTTTCTGCAATTATTTTCTTAAGTTTTTGAACAAATTGCTTTTTTTAACAGAGAGAAAGTATTTTAAAACACTCATTGTAAAGTAGAAAATGTAAGAAAATATTTTAAAAAACATTTTTTTTACACACACTTGAAAAGTCAATAAACTAAACAATCAACTGTTAACCCTCTAATGCTCTTTCTTTGAAGACCTACTATGGAATAAATATAAAAATTTTAATTTATCGCTCCATTAAGCGGCCCTATGTTCCACTGGGAATTAAAGGATTAAATATATATTAAGGCGATATAGAACAATAAAAGTTGAAAACAAATCAGGAAATCCAATAGTCAAATACCGAAAATTGTTGTTATTTCAGAAGTCAGATCTTAAATGTATTTTTGACTAGTTTCCAATAATCTTTTTCTGTTTTAAAAAGTATTTTTTTTTTTAATTTACGAAATTTTCATTTTACATCCTTCTCGCTTAAAAATCGTTCTTTATAAAAAAAAGTTGTGGTAATTATGTTTTCTATCGATGTAATATAACTTGTTTAATAAATAAATTTTATTTAGCTAAAAACTATTTAAGATCTGAAGACCGCTATTTAGAGGCCTTGGCATTAGAGGGTTAAGAAAAAGTAATAATAGAATCTAACAAAAGTGCTAGTGAGATTTACAAGGAATATAAACTAAAGTTGGAATATGGATTTTATTTTTAAAGTCGGTATATTACACTTTTCAACATTTTTAAAAGGATGGATAATTCCAAAGCCAAATTAAAATCCCAGCCGTTCTAAATAGTCCTAAAATAGCAGACTGCTGAATCACAGATACAAGTCGATCCAAAAAATAGCGGCGGCGGCAGCTACGTTAGCTTGAGACGCTCCTTTTTCAGAATGACGGCTTTTTACTTAACAATTCTTCTAAGAATTAAGAAGTAAATTTTGAAAATAATAGAAAAAAATCTGATTTCTTGTCTATTTTTGCTATATTTTAGTAATATATGAACAGCAAAAATAAAACTGTTAAATTTACAGAATTTTAGTTATATTTGAGCTAAATTTTTGTAAATGGAGAATAGCAAATTAACCTGCTAAAATGAGCAAAAAAATTTTGCTTAATAATTAGTAGCCTAAAAGAAACCAAAAAATTTAAAATTTTCGAAGTTTTTTTTTAATTTTTTTTAATGCAAACAAAAATCGAGCCTTTTGAAACAGCAGTTTACAATTTTTTAGCAAGTATTTCTGCTGATTTTAGCAAAATAGACTGCTATTTGCATTCAACTAAATTGAGCTTAAAAATAGCAAAAATTTTGTAGATTTAACAGTTTGTTTTTGCTATTTTTAGTCTACAAATATTTAGCAAAATTTTCTGCAGATTTTATAGTACAATATGCTATTTTCAATTAACTAAAAGTTAGCCTAAATATAACTAAAATTCTGTAAATTTAACAGTTTTAATTTTGCTGTTCTCATTTTACTAGTATTTAGTAAAAAAAAATCTGCTAATTTTAACAGTTTTTGCTGCAGCATCATTTTTAACTAATTTTTAGTAACTTTTTCTGCTGGTTTTACAGATTTATTTCTATTAGTGTATTAATGTGATTAAAATTTGAATTTTGATTAGACTCCATTTTTTGAATATATCTTTCAAAAAAGTTATAAATATTGCAAATATGTTCCACTTTTTGTGTAAAGTTTCAGTAAAAACTAACTTCCCTCACTTGAATGAGTGCACTCAGAAAAGTCTGTTAGTAGAATCTACTGAAAATGACAACTAAAACAAAGTTATATGCAGTTAAAAGGGTGACAAAAGTATTTACTTTTAAATTAACTAAAAATGTAGTTAAATTTAACTGTTGAAAAATAACTAAAAAATGCATTACAAATAAGTAACAATGTCGTAATTTTTAACTGATTAATTT
Organism: Leucophora obtusa; assembly: GCA_949987735.1. Classification (NCBI taxonomy): domain Eukaryota; kingdom Metazoa; phylum Arthropoda; class Insecta; order Diptera; family Anthomyiidae; genus Leucophora; species Leucophora obtusa. The sequence goes on along the minus strand of OX465295.1, from coordinate 323,663,241 downwards.
TTACTATGAAAATCTTAAAACAACTGACAATATAGGTAAAAATTACTGTTTTTACAGTGATTTTTTTTAATATTTTCATTTAATTTTCATTTTATTTATTTATCATTGGTAACAAGAAAAAAAAAACAATTTTTATCCTTCGATTATGAAAGAATATGTAATTACTTCAGTCCCGGTAACTTTATCTATTTTTCGCTTTTTAAAGAACACTAAAAATACCAAGTATCTTTGCTCGAAAATCTAGAAAAAAAGCTTAAAAATCACCATATACTAAATAATCTTTACGTATTTTAACTTTTCTAAGGAGTTCTCGCAGAATGTTCTAAAGTCTATTTTTGCTGGGAGAAACCAAATATGAATAGGGCGACCCAATAAGCGTTTTTAAAATTTTTATTCAAAATAATATAATTTTTTCACTGAGTTTGAATATAAAAACACGGCAGAAAATTTGCTAAATATTAGTAGACTAAAAATAGCAAAAACAATCTCTTATATCTACAAAATTTTGTTATTATGTTATTTTTAAGCCAAATCCTGTTAAATTAACAGAAATATTTGCTAAAAAAAAATGTAAACTGTTGTTTTCTAAATGTTCGAATTTTATTTATATATATATATTCCTCTAACTCCCACTGGAGCATAGGACTCCAAATTTTTATTGGCATTTAAAAAAGATCGAAAAAAAATTAAACTTAAATTTTAACCCCTAAATTCATAAACGCTTTGTAAATTTATAGGAGGTTTATTGAACAAATTTTGTATGAAAATGACGTTTTGTAAACCTGCTATAACTTTACAAAGCATTTTTGAGGGGTACATTTTTTTGTGATTTTTTAGTCTACTAATTATTTATCAAATTTTTTTTTGCTGATTTAACAGGTTAATTTGTTATTTTCTATTAACAAAAATTTAACTCAAATATAACTCAAATTCTGTATATTTAACAGTTTTATTTTTAATGTTCCTATCTTACCAATATATAGCAAAAATAATCTGCTAATTTTAGCAGTTTTTTCTGTCGCATCATTTTCAACTAATTTTGAGTAGTTTTAACTAATTTTTTTACAGACTTTTTTCTATTAGTGTACTCTGCAGAGTGTAGTACTCTAGCATTGTTTCTGATTCATCTTCTATTTCGTCCATGTCACGTGTGCTAAAACCGTGTGCTAGACATAAGTACTAAAAATGTCTTAAACAGAATTTAAAAAACGTGTACCTAATTCCTTATTTGATTTTATTCTTTACAAATTTTGGTCATTGCACAAAAATTAGCTTAAATTAGCTTATAATAAAATCTTGCTACTTAGGGTTTACGTTCGTTTTTTTGTTTTTGTTTTTCTTTTTTGGAGGTACTAAAAGAAACGGTTTGAACACATGTTCTAAATGGTTTTATTTAATAATAACTTGTGTTTGTTTGGATTGTTGTACAAACCCTTTGTATACCTAAATGATACTTTGTTTGAAATTCAAACATGTCTGAGGTTATTGCCACCATCATTAGGTTAGCCATACGTAATTAGCCATACCAACTATCGAGTTAGCCGTCACCATATCTCTGCCAATACCAGATTATGCTGTCATAATATGGCAACGCCATAAAATGAAAATTTACCACAATCTCAAAGAGCCTAAGTTTTGCGTGAGACAAATGCCATATCAACTCATATAGAGTCATTCATTCATTCCTATACGATATTGTAATTTTATTTTAACGTTTATTGTGTTGTTATTTAACTTGACTTGGCTGTTGGTGCCTTATAGTCCCATAGACTTTAAGAGGTTTCTTAGTATACGATATAAGTATTTATAGGTTCATACATATTTTGTATAGAAACACTCAAAAGTATACAAAAAGTTAAATAAAATTCAGCCTCAGTGTAGTAGAGGATTTAGATTACATTTGGAAACTGTAGAAGACTAGATTTGATTTTAATTTAATTTTTAAAAGATTCCCAGCAAAAAATTGACATGATTTTAGAAGCATTGCAGAAGTAGAATCATATTTTTAGTGCTTCTCCCTTCATTGCCTTCCAAAAATGCAATAAAAGAAGTTCGAGTTTGTGCGGATATATGAGCTACTTCCCAAAATGCTGTAAAAAGTAGTACTTAGTTTATTATGGGTATTTGATATGAGTTTTGTTCGCAATGTCCCACTTGGAAGCAATAAATTAGAACAAAAATACAACAACATCATGCACTTTGCCTTCTTTTTCTCCAGAAAAAGGTACTTATGCTTATTTGTAAAGATGTGAAGGGTGGTGAAAGATAAAGGGCTTCCAATATGGCAACACTGTAATTGCGCGAGATGTTGAATCTTACAACAGTTGTTGTGCACCATCTGATGAAGACTTGGCGAACTTTGTTGAAGCTGTTTAAGTTCATAGCCCTGTTATATTATTTTACTTTGGTGGGGTTAAGTGCTATGGGAACACCAAAGGAGGACGCCGTGATATAAATGAGGGATAGAAAAAACTCATACATATTATTATTTTTCATAAATCCATGTTGCCTTGGCTGGGGATCCAACCCGCAACCTTATGTGTAATAGGCCAACACCCTAGCCATTACATCATAAACATTTAAGGACAATCGGAGGGAAATCATCAACAGTGCTTCCTTGTTAGCTCTTTCAGTACAAGAAACTGCACTACTCACAAAGATTCTTAAATTTTGGTATTTTTATAAAACTACGAATAAAGCCAAAGCTTAGTATATTTAAAAAATTACACTCATACAAATAAACCTTTGAAAATTACAGAAAAAGCTACTACAAATTAGATAAAAATGGCTTTGGAAAAAAATCTGCTAAAATTAACAGATTTTTTTGTAAATATTAGTAAGGTAAAAACAGCAAAAATAAAACTGTTAAATTCACAGAATTTTCGTTATATGTGTGTTAAATTTTAATTAATTGAAAATGACAACTTACACTGTAAACTCTGTTGTACTTACCCCAATTAAGAATAAACAAATAACCTAAAGTTAACACAAACTGAAAGTTAAAAAATTCAAATTTGTATGGAATTTGACATCTGTAACTCGAAGTTAGCTCAAACTTTAGGTTAATTTGTTTATTGTTAATGGCCTTCAACGAATTTCTTTTAACCCAAACAATATATCAGTGGTTTCTGCCTGAAGCCACTGATATATTGTTTGGTTAGCAAAAAATTCGGTTGTCACGATGAATCTGTTTTTCTCTGTTCATTTCTTGTGATCTTTTAGTCTGCTAATTATTTAGAAAAATTAGCAGGTTAAGTTGATATTTTCTATTAACCAAAATTTATCTCAAATAAAACTAACTTCTTAACCTCAAACCTACTAAATTAGAATTAATAAAAATACATATTAATTACAATATTAATTGTATTTGGTTTATATGACGCGTTTGAAAAAACAACCCTTAACTAAAAGGATAAAAATGCCCTGTTGGCTGTCCGTCTCCAATATACACAAATTGCCTGCACTTGTACGTACAAACCATACGTCAGTGTGGCAACATTTGCGAAAAGGTGACACGGAGGAAATAAGAAGATAAACATGAAATCTAAAGTAGAATGATTGTATATGTCTGTTTGATCACTTCTGAAAGTATTCATATAGAGACAATCTGACAATGAATATATAAACGATAATACAATGTAATGGAAAATCACTGATGAAGCCTGTCCATAAAAAAGGCAGAAACTGGATCTAGTCTGATTTGCAAATTTAATGTGTTTATAACTTTTGAAGAAAATGTTATTCTTCTTCTTAACCTCAAACCTACTAAATTAAAATACTGTATATTTAACAATTTTATTTTTGCTGTTCCGATCTCACTAATATTCAGCAAAAATAATCTACTAATTCCAGCAGTTTTTTCTGCAAGGATATTTTAAACTGATTTTTAGTAGTTTGAATTAAAAGTGTACAATTGCAGCCAAAGCTTCTACACTAGTACAATAAAGTCTGTAAAAATTTAGTCATCTTCTATTTAAAACTACCAAAAATTAGTTAAAAATTATTCTTGCGGGAAAAACTGCGGTTTCCTATCTTATTAGATACGAGTATAAATAAGATAGGAAACGCAAAAATAAAATTGTTAAATATGTAAAATTTTAGTAATGTTTTATAGGTTTTTTAGAAAAGATTTGCTTTGATGCCCAAAAACTGTAATAAAAACTCTAAAATTCACAATTTTTTTACAGTTATAAGAAAAAGAGCCTAATGCCACTTTTTTGCTACATTTTCAAATGGTTCTTCTATTAAATTGAAAAACAAAATCACCGCTATTTCAAAATATTTCAACTAAACTGAAAAATAATTTTTTTATATGGGTGAAATAAAAAAATGTGATAAATTTTTGGGCCAAATTAGTGAGAAGCAAAAAGTGTTAATATTTCGGTTTTTTCTTAATGGAATCAGTAAGTTTAGTCATTATAAACCTAATTGCAAAAATCTCTTCTACAAGTTGTCGCAATAACTTTTTTTGCACAATTTAAATTTTTTTTTGTTGTAACGGAGTTTACATTTCTGCAAGCAAAAGATATAACAAAAAAAATTGCGTACGAATTTTCTTCAATTTATTAATTTTTCGTATTTGGGTTTTCAACTTGTTTTCCAATGATATATAATATGTGTTTATCTAATTGGCGGTTTCGCGAATAAAAATACAATTCATTCCGCGAAAAAAATTTTATTTTTTTTAATTTTGTATTTTTGGTCCTTTTAAATGCTTTTCAAAAATATAAAAAATTTTAAAATCCAAACAGCGGTTAAAAAAAAAAAGGTTAAAGTCGGGCATGCCGACTATACAATACCCTACACCAGTCTGGTGTATTGTTTGGATCCGAAATTCGAATGGGTTAAAATGGGGCTTGTGTCAAAATTTTCTATAATGTGAGTCAGCGCACCAAATTTCATTAAAATATCTTAATATTTGCGACCTGCAGTTTGTAACCAAGGCAATTTTGGGGGGACCCTTATATGGGCACTAGTTCTAAACATGGACCGATGTTCACCAAAATCAATAGGCTTCGTCCTTGGGCCAACATAGGTCTATGTACCAAATTTCATCAAAATATCTTAAATATTTGCGACCTGCAGCGTATAAACAATATAATTTTGGTGGGACCCTTATATGGGCACTAGGTCTAAACATGGACCGATGTTCACCAAAATCAATAGGCTGCGTTATTGGGCCAACATAGGTCTGTGTACCAAATTTCATCAAAATATCTTAATATTTACGACCTGCAGCGTATAAACAGTATAATTTTGGTAGGACCCTTATATGGGCACTAGGTCTAAACATGGACCGATGTTCACCAAAATCAAACCTGTTCGTCCTTGGGCCAACATAGGTCTGCGTACCAAATTTCATCACAATATCTTAATATTTACGACCTGCAGCGTATAAACAGTATAATTTTGGTAGGACCCTTATATGGGCACTAGGTCTAAACATGGACCGATGTTCACCAAAATCAAACTTGTTCGTCCATGGGCCAACATAGGTCTGCGTACCAAATTTCATCAAAATATCTTAATATTTGCGACCTGTAGAGTGCGCACAAGATTGAATGGACAGACAGACGGACGGACGGACATCGTTAAATCGAAATAAAAAAAATTCTGAGCCGATCGGTATACTATAAGGTGGGTCTACGACCAATATTTTTTGGTGTTACAAACATCAGCACAAACTTATAATACCCTGACCACATAGTGGTGTAGGGTATAAAAAACATTTTGCGATCAAAAAATTCTTAAATTGTGTGAAACAAATTTAATTTGTCAAACTAATGTCAGTAATGACTCGAAATATCGATTCAAAACCAATGAAATGCAAAATCAATCGTTTTTCGCTCAAGCAGCATAGGGTAAAAAACTGATAACTTTTTTTGATTTGACACAAAATTATTAGTTGAATCGTCTTTCGACGCATAAATATTAGTTGAATCACCTCTGTTTATGGTTATTTTCAAATATTTGAAACATTTATCTACATTTATTTGAATGAAATCTGATGCAAACAATTGTGGTTACGGAGTTTACAGTTACGGAGTTTACATTTGGTTACTTTTTTCGTTTTCTTTCAGAAACGCTTTGTCAGAATTTTTTTTCCGAAACAAAATCGCATGATGCCTACAAGGTGAATCCAAATATGACATTGTTTTTCTTACTCGTTAAATAGTTTGGTGTAAAAATTAGGAACGGAGTTTACAACATTTTTTCAAATCTTATTAAAGACATCGTTTTTCATCTCGAGAATGTTACATGCTGCAGAAAAGCTTCAAGTCTGTTATACTGGATGATTATTTACAGTCCAACGATCATTTGAGTATAAATAACATTATACTTTTCGCAATATAAATAATAGATAACTCCAAAATTCTGGTATATGAATTTTTATCAAAAATTATGACGAAAAATCGTTACAGAGTTGAAGTCGTGATAGCTGAGATATATGAAAAAGTTTGTAAAATGTATTAATTTTTATTAAAAACGGCACTTTTCCTTTTCATAAAAATTCTTACAGTTAGCGTTTAGCTTTATTGGTTATTAAAATATAAGCTATTAAAGTTAAAAAACCTTATGAGTTATTTCTTACGGAGTTTACATTTGGCCATTGAAATTGGTCACAAATTTTATGTATTAACCAAAGGTTGGTCAGATTGTTACAAATTTTGTAAAACAGGTGACAATGCGCTGATATATATCGAAATATGTAACTCAAATGTAATCCATGCCTTAGAAATTAGGTGGTTACACGGTTTTTATCACATTTTTTGATATCAATCATATAGAGTTTGACAGATTTTTTCGCAAAAGTACGAAAAAAATTCTGAACTTATATACAGAAAAATTCAACTCTGAAAGTACCTATTGAGTAGGTACCTACTTTTAAACCTGAGTACACTATTAGAAAAAAGTCTGCTAAAATTTAGTTAAAACTACTAAAAATTATTTAAGAATAAAACTGTTAAATTATCAGATTATTTTTGCTATATATTAGTAAGATATTAATAACAAAAATAAAACTGTTAAATATACAGAATTTTGTTTATATTTGAGTTAATTTTTTGTTAATATAAAATAACAAATTAGCATGCTAAAATCAGCAAAAAAGTTAGCTAATTAATTAATTACGAAAAAATTTAAAATTTTCGAAGTTTTTTCAATTTTTTTTAATGCAAATAAAAATTGAGCCTTTTGAAGACAGCAGTTTTTTTTAGCAAATATTTCTGTTAATTTAACATTAGAGACTGCTATTTGCATTCAACTAAATTTTGCTTAAAAATTAATAAAAATTTTGCAGATATAACAGTTTGTTTTTGCTGTTTTTAGTCTACTAAATTTTAGCAAAATTTTATACAGATTTTACAGTACAATTTCTCATTTTCAATCAACTAAAAGTTAACTTAAATACACCTAAAATTCTGTAAATTTTCAGAAATTATTCTCTGTTAACTATTAAATACAATCAATAAATTCTGAAATTCATTTGAAAAATTCTGAAATATAATTGATAATTTCTGAAATACAATTGACAATTTCTGAAACAGAATTGACAATTTCTGAAACAGAATTGATAATTTCTGAAATACAATTGACAATTTCTGAAATGTAATTGATAAATATGAAAATCAATTGATCATTTCTAAAATAACATTGATAAAAGTGAAAATCAATTGATTATTTCTGAAACACAATTGATAAGTCTGATAAACAATTGATAATTTTTGAAATACAATTGATAAATCTGAAATACAATTGATAATTAAAGGGTTTTTCAATAAGAGCGCTACAAAAGTAAAAAAGTTTAAATAAAACAAAAACGGTTTTGGATATCAATGCAATTCTTTATTCCTGTGAAAGTACGTTCGATGCCATTATGTATGGAAATCGATCTCTTTTGCATGATCACCACGGGCACGCTTGCAGAAGTCCAGAAAACAGCTAAGGTTGTGATACTACCAAAAAAAGGCAAAGAATCCAATAATCCTAAAAATCTTCGACCGATAAGTTTATTACCTAATATCAGCAAAATTTTTGAAGTATGTGTCAATAACATTATTAGCAAATTCTGTAATGATAAAAACATAAAAAGTGAAAAGCAGTTCGGGTTTAAATTCAAACATTCGACAGTAAACGCTATACATAAACTTACTTCCGATATTAACTGGAACTGGCATAAAAAAAGTTGTACAGGCGCGTGCCTCATCGATATGGAAAAGGCATTTGACAGTGTATGGATTCCAGGCTTAATATTTAAATTGCTTCAATATGAATTCCCAATACTTCAAACTATTTTAATATACAATATGATAAGCAATAAAGAATTCATGGTTTGTTATCAAAATTCGATAAGTACAAAATCTTTCAAGATTGTTAATGGATTACAACAAGGAACCGTAAATTCTCCTATTCTTTTTAATTTATACATTTTAGATCTGCTAAACAAAGTCGATAATATCATATCCTTTGCGGATGATATTATTATATATCACTCTGATGACAAAATAGAAGCAATAAATCTGAATCTTCAAAACATGCACAACTTAGTTGAACAATATACAATTAATTGGAACATGAAAATCAACGCACAAAAATGCGAAACCATTCTTTTTAGACCACCAGTTGATAAATGTAACTCAAACATAAGGAAAAACTGGAAACAGTTTGGAATTAAATCAAATTCAGAAAATTGTAGGATTCCAAATAAGGATGTAGTAAAATATTTAGGTATATACTTGGACAAATTTTTGTATTTTAATCACCATGTCAAAGAAATACTTATAAAAGCAAGAAAAGCTTTCTTTTTATATAGACCATTATTTCATTCGAAATACATTAAACCAAAGATTAAAATTATAATGTATCAATCTCTTATAAGACCTATAATAACATATGGTTGCCCAATTTGGTTCAATATATCGCCTTCATACATGGAAAAGATTAGAGTCTTTGAAAGAAAATGTTTAAGAGCATGTACATCGCTACACAGGTCTCCACAAAGCGAGTATCTAAAATATATATCTAATGAGAAATTGTATAATAATGCTTATATAATAAGAATAGATAATTTTATAATAAACCTAATCAGAAATAATATATTAAGGTGTAGCCAATGTATAGAAAATAATGCAATAATGGCCTCTTATTACACACAAAATGAATATATAATCGATTCCTTACAAAAAGGATTTGTTCCACCTGAGGCCTTTGTTTACCTTGATAACAAAAAAATTATTCAAAACGAAAATGGCATTCCGGTCTTTTACCATGACTATAGACGTGCAAATATAAAAGCAGTAAATTGTAATTCAGAAAATTTAAATATGAGGTATAGCACTAGCATATCAATTAGAGATTTGAGATTTACACAAAAATCTAAAACCAAAAAGTTTTGGTGGTTTTCTGAATAAACAGTATAATTTTCTTTTTTTTTATATTTCTTGACACTAGCCTTTCTTTACCCACTTATTAATATATAAGCAATGTTTTTTTAAAAAATTTTCATTGCAAAAAGCTGGTGATATATATATATATATATATATATTTATTGTAAATAAAATAAAAAAAAATTATAACCAATTTGTAAAAACCAAATTATTATATTAATAATACTTGAGAGCTCGAATATGAGACATTGTATATAGAAATTGTTATTGTTAACTAGTGTTTATAATAGTTTAAGTATAGATTATGTAAATAAATAAACAATTAAAAAAAAAAAAAAAAAAGTCCAGACGCTGAACCCAATTTTCGACGGTTTTGAAGCAAAAATCGGCCGATATTGCTGCAATTTCACGTTCGATATTCGTACGAAGTTCATCAATCGTCGCTGGCTTGTTGGCATAGACCATAGATTTGACGTAGCCCCACGCTCAATTGTTGATCTGCTAGGACGATTATGACGACCATAAATTGGACGTAGCGCTCTTAACGTTGAGGCCACTGACTCCGAATTTCGGTAGTAAATTTTAATAATTTCGACTCGTTGTTGGCTCGTATATCTTTCCATCATGAAATGGCAAACCTTACTGAAGAGAAATGTCAAAAGAGCGGCAAGAAATATGGCGTCGTTTGCTGTCTCTGTCTTTCTACTTTTGTAGCGTCCCTGTTGAACAACCCCTTATAATAGTCTGTAAGATAATTATATATCGGTAGACTGAATAAATAAATAATTTCTGAAATATAATTGAAAATGGTGTAGTATTTAGCAAAAAACATCAACTAATTTAACAGTTTTTTGTGCAGCATCATTTTCAACTAATTTTAAGTGACTTTTTCTGCTATTTTTACAGATTTATTTCTATGAGCGTCTTAAAAAAATGGTCGGTATTAAAAACTCAATATCAAAATACTCAATATTTTTAAAATACTACTTCGGTAAAAGTTCGCTAAAATCCGAGAAACCACAATTGATAGAATAAATACGCAATCGATAACATAAATTTGACTGGTGGTAGGTAAATTTTGGGGATTATGACCAAATTATTTCGGACATAATCCCTAAACTGAAAGTCGGGTATATGACCGTTTACAAAACGGTTATAATCCCCGTGGGCGTTAAGACCAATATGTTGTGTGGATAATGACCAAAAATTATTTTCCCACTATCCCAGGCAGGCGTTATAGAAACCACAGAGTAGAAAATCCTTAAGTTTGGTGAAAGGCCTGCTATGCAGAAAGTCTTTACTCAGCGAATCGGGCTTCAGATATATGACAAATTTGAAAACCTTTAAAGGCGGGCTTCTCAGAAAACGTTTACTAAACTAAGCCGGCATTGGTATTTACAACTAAGTAAAAAACCTTTACTGGTATTGTAACTATCCCGACATGAGAGTTATATGCTTTTGAAAATGGTCTTAATTCACATGAATATATATTTTTACCTGGGGATTATTATTAAAAAACCATGATTAAAGTCATAGATTCTAAGATTTTTGTGGCTTTATAAATCCAAAATTGCAATTACAGTTTCGTTGTATTAAAAATGTGACAATTATCCTTAGAAAATTACATATACACTTGAAAGAGAGAATCCTTAAATTTTGCTCACTAAATGTAAATCCAACCAATTTTGCGACAGTCTAAATCTTGTATAAAGGTAATGTTGGTCTGTCTGTTAGTCAGTCTTATAGTTGATTTTGAGTTAATGTGGTTTTTAAGTTACCACAGCTATATACTAAAGTATATGAACTTATATAATAATATGTAAAGGAATTAATTCATTATATTAAAATGTTGGCACCTCAAATGACCGAAACTTTAGAGATTCGATAATTGTAACCACACGTAATTCAACAACATTTTATTTTGAGAAACCTTTTTTTATTTACATACATATATACATATATTTTTTCATACACTCAACCAAAAAAGTCTGTAATGGCTACTGAAAATTTTGCTGTTATTACGGGAAATTTAACTGTTTTGAGCCCAGCGGTATTTTTTGCTAATTTTAGCAACACGTGTCTGCTGAGCTGTAGTACAATAAAATTAGTAGAAAAAATTAGTAGCCGCTACTAAATTTTAGTAAAATTTATGTAAACTGCAATTCAAAATCGATTTGCTAAAATCAGTTAAAAACTTACTAAATATCATTAAAATCAATCTGCTGAAATAAGCAAAAAAGTGTACTAAAAAATAAACAAACTGTAAAATCTAAAAAAAAACTTTTTTTCTTTCAATTGTGACAAGCATATAATTACTTCATCGTACTTGAAATTTGGAGTCAAAATTGCAAACGGTTCTTCCGTTATTACTTTTTTATGCATTTTCAAACTAAGAATATATCAGTAGTAACAAATATAAACCAAACAAGAATTGTAAAAAATGAACGAATTCTTGTAAATAAAATTTTTTAAATTAGTATATTTTTCTGTTAAATTTAGCACTCGGTTTTGAAGAATTAGTAAAATGTGTTGCTGAAATCAGCAGAGAAAATTAGTAAAAAAAAATCCGTAATTTGTAATAAGAGAATAGCAAAAAAGATTACTAAAAATAAAAATTGTACTAAAAATCATTATAAAAATAGTATAGTGCGATTGGAAACTGTTTACAAATTTTTTTACTAACTTTTTTATCTGAGTGTAATAAAAGCTTTATTAATAATAAAGCGCAAATTTTAATTTAATTCGAAACTTAGAATTTTAAATTTCTTATTGAAGTTACATTTAGCCCGATATTAAGCTAAAGTCTCTTCTTTGAAAATAAATTATGAATTTGTTTCAAGGACTTACATCATTCTGGCATCAAAAGCTTAAAGGACATTTTCTTAACTCAAAAACGGATAAGCGGATTACACTGAAATTTGCCGCAATTAATATATGTACTTCCACTTATATATTTATATCTTGGGGCAGAGTATAATCTCACAAATCCGATTTTTTGCTCAATCCTCAAAACATTGGGCAAAGTACACCGATGGAATTATGAATTTACTTTCAGGGTTTTATAGAATAGACAAAGTCAGCAACCAAAAATTTGCGGGTTGGACGAAATTTTACTAATAGAAAAAATAATTTAAAATTCTTCAATCTTACTACACCGAAAAAATTTCTCAGTTACTGGCAACTAAATTTTCAACTGAGTTTCAGGTGAAATACCCCTTACTGAGCTTCAGTTAATAAAATTAACTGTGTATAACTGAATTGTTAGTTGAAAATAGTGTCAAAATATTTAAATGTAAAATCCGTTATTTAAAACGATTGTTGAGTTCAATTTTAAGAATAAATTAATAGTAACAGTCAACCAAGAACGATATTTTTAGAAAATAAATACCTTTTTTTATTTTACAGGAATTATGAATACAAATTAAAATTTTACATAAATTTGTTTTAATTTTTAATTAATATTTTAGCAAAATTATGCACCAAATTACAACATTAACTAACTTTTTACAGCGATTAGCGTAAATGTTATGTCAAACATTTACACGAACATAAATTAAACTTAAATTTATATTCTTCCTATATTTTTGTTCTCACGACTTCACGTATAGTTCTGCTAACTTCCGTCTGTTGTATAAGATTGTTTCCCCGTCCCCTAAAAAATTAAAAAAAAATTAATTTTCTCAAAAAGATTTATGGAAAGAACTAAAAACTTACTTCGAATTATTTCCTCTTATCCGCATTTTATTTATCTTTCAATTAATGGTTGCCGGTGGTGGAAAAGAAGTTCCTAACCATGAACAGATTCACTAAATTGGCTCCAACTTTGTTTTTAGATGGTTTTTGGTTCTTTTGAAACGTATTTTTAAAACTTATTTGACAATTTCAAATTTCTTAATTTAAATTTACAGGATAACAAAACACAAGTTTGTTTTAACTGAAAAATTAGTTGATAGCAATTATTTCAGTTAATTTAAAAATAATCTATTTTAACTGAGAAATTCTTTAACTGAGCAACTGAGAAATTTTATCGGTGTAGGAAAATCTTTTTATTATCATTCGTAAAAATCAAATTCATTTTCAAATGAATCAATTCTTTTATACCTCTGGCACTGCAATACATTAGCAGTCTGTTTTTATTTTATTTCTTTTGCAGCATATGGTATTGTTCTCTGCTCTGTTAAAAAAAAAAAAAAAAAAACGAAAACCAACAACACTTCCGTCAACATCAAACAGTCATTGACTATTAGGCTGGGTCGATTTGTGGGGAGGCAAAAAAATCGCCCATGGCTCAGGGAAAATCGTATTCTAGGGATCAAAATAAGAAACTTTGCCGAAGGAACCATACCTCTAAAACGAATTCTACTACCCCTAACTGTTGACTTTTGTCCCGTAGGGTCAAGTTTTGAAAAATCCCACTTTGACCCATTTAGAGTGCCCCAATCGAGTCCAAATGTATGACCGACCCCCACTAACTTTGGAGGGCCGATCCACCCATGCCAGTGGTACACCCCCTGGAACTCCCCTGGGGGGTTCCCCATACAAACATTTTAAAAAATCACCATTTTTGGCACTTTATTTTATTATTTTTTATTTATTTTATTTATTTTTATTATTTTATTTATTTTTTCTCCTTAGAAATTTATTTAGTCAGAACATATGTAAATGAAAAAATTTATTTAACTTAGTAATAGAAAAGAAAAAATGCCCAGACTTGAAAGCAAAAAAGACTTCAAACAGTAATTTTTTTTATTTTCTTTTCTATTACTAAGTTAAATTAATTTTTTCATTTACATATGTTCTGACTAAATAAATTTCTAAAGAGAAAAAATAAATAAAATAATAAAAATAAATAAAATAAATAAAAAATAATAAAATAAAGTGCCAAAAATGGTGATTTTTTAAAATGTTTGTATGGGGAACCCCCCAGGGGAGTTCCAGGGGGTGTGCCACTGGCATGGGTGGATCGGCCCTCCAAAGTTAGTGGGGGTCGGTCATACATTTGGACTCGATTGGGGCACTCTAAATGGGTCAAAGTGGGATTTTTCAAAACTTGACCCTACGGGACAAAAGTCAACAGTTGGGGGTAGTAGAATTCGTCTTAGAGGTATGGTTCCTTCGGCAAAGTTTCTTATTTTGATCCCTAGAATACGATTTTCACTGAGCCATGGGCGATTATTAAATCGACCCGCCCTATTGACTATATACTTTACTAGACTTATTTATAAGCCTGCAATTCCCTTGTAGTACATTATTCCCTTTCAAGTGGGTGGCATTTTTTAAGAAGGCAACTAGCTGCCTGCCTTTCTCCCTATTTATCTTTTTTTATTTCGTTTTTCTTGCTCTGCCATATTTTTTTTATTAGGTTTGTGCTATTCCCCCTGCCCCCAAATCCCAATTTAAGGGTTAATGCTTTCTCAGACTTGTATCTCAGTGAATACTCGCTCATTTGTTGTCGGTCAGGTTTAAAGTGTCAAATTATTTTCCATTTTTTTTTATTTTGTTTCTTGTTCGCTCATTATATTCTTCTATTGATTTTCTTTTGTTCATTCCAAACAAATGGCTGGACAGGTGCCTTTGTGGGTAGTATTTGTTATTTGTTTAATTTTTTTTTTTTTTAATATTTGTCTTTACTAATCATATTGTGTTTTTCTATTTACAGTCTATAACATCTCCTGATCCTACAGCCTATGTGGCTAAAGCTAGAGTAACACGACCAAACCCACCACCCCCACCTTATAATCCCATGCAATTCGTACAAATAAAACCATGTAATTTGTATCAAACAGCACAAGAGCAACTAAAGAAAGCCGAAGAAGTTAAGAAAATAAAGGAGATACGTAAGGAAGAACCAGAAGATTGGCAAAATGTAAGTTTATGAATATGTTACGGAATTTCTTTCAGTAATCATCACACACAAAAACAATTGAAATCGTATTTCAATTAAAGTAATTGTAAAAATCAATCAAGAAGTAGTTAAAATAGGAACCTAAAAGGAATATTATTAGTTGACCCCCTAATCGCAAATACTGTCTTTAGACGGGCTTCATCAAAACGACCACAATTACTTCAAATGGTTATTTTATTATCATCAGCTAAGCTATTTCGATGAAAAATTAAAATTTAGCTCGACTAAAAAATGTAGATTATGAACGTAAAATAAGATTAAGCTTATAATGACCAAGGCCGGCAATAAAAGGTCTTAACAGGGACAATATTATAACTTTTTAACGACAAAATTCGGTAGTTAAATTAACAAGTTTTCATAGTAAACTGACAAACTTACAAAATTGTTATTTAGAAAAAAAACTAATTAAGATCTGTAGTGGGATTCTCTAACTTTCTAACGGCACAATTCGGTATTTAAATTTTTAGTTTATTATGAAAACTTGCCAATTTAATGACCAAATTTTGTCGTTAAAACGTTATAGATTTAGCCCTCTACAATAACAGATTTCAATTTCAATTCAAATAATTCAGTACTATTAACTTCCCAGTGTAAAAACGGTAATGACATATCATTATTTTTTGGACTACCAGTAATGACACCCACTTACCTTCTGCATTATTTGAAAACATATAATAATAAGTTACTGATAATCACTTATTTTAATCATTATTTCAAATAGAAAATAATTTTCTGGATTTTTTTGAAAATTTTTTGAAATCTATTTTTAGACTCAATATTTTTTAAATACTGGTAAGGATGTATGTAACCACATATTTTTTGATTTTTTGTATGTTGGCGAGTAAGCTTACTTGTGTGCAGCAGGTCAATTATGTTTTTATCTATCAAATATTACATGTCGAGATAGCTCAGATGGTAGAGCTATTGACTGGCAATCTGTAGACCCAGGTTCGATTCCCGCACCAGCAAATTTTATTTAAAAAAAAAATACAATAAAAAATATTTTTTTTATATAATTTATTTTTTTGAAAATCTGTTTTTAGACTCATTATTTTTGCCAGCATATAGGTAATGACATATTTTTAGATTTTTCGTATGTTGGTGTGTAAGCATAACTCATTATTTTTCGCGACATCGCCAAACTAGTTGGTAACTAGTTACCATTACAAAGTATGTAGTTACATAACCGCATATATGGTAATGATTTTCTACACTGGGTTTCTTTTAAAATCGCTAAAAACAAACAAAAATTTGGTCATGTTTAAAGTGCTGCAATTTTAAGCATGGCGACTATTTGTAGATAAAAATAATGCAAGACTTAAGGAAATTTTATAGGATTGCCAAAAATATACAGTTTGTACAGAACCGATCAGTACTGCCTAAATTTTACTATGTAATTTGATAAAAGGCCGATATCGCTAATTTTTCGTTAAAAGCCACGCCCACTTACAACAAGTGACAAAATGAAAAAACAAACATTACGTTAAAATTCTGTACAATTTTCTAAACAATCTCCTTGCTTTCCGGGCGAATTTAGCCTCAATTTTGATCTTTAAAAATAAAGGCAACGAGAATAAAGTTAGAAAAAACTTGAATCGTTTATAATTTATTGGCCACCACTGTAGTACATAACACTGTGAGACAAATGGTAGGGGTCAGTGATCGGGAAGCGTTCAAAATACCGGGAAAAGTTATATCGGTAAAAAAGAAGTTACACGTGTCCCGGCGTTTCGCTGGGTCACCCCTAGGAATCGAGATATATCGATTTGACCTTTGGTGGTCTTTTTTTCGACATAACTCGAGAACCACTAGTCCGATTTTGCTCAAACAGTTTTAAAAAAATTAAAAATTACAATTCCTTTATTCTGTTCATATAACGTTTTTCTATATACTCAACAGTTTTGCCGGTAAAAATAAATGTATGAAGAAAAAAATATTTTTTGCCTAAAATATTAAAAAAAAAGTAATAAACAAAAGGTTATTGATTTTTATGGTAGCGGTAACAAACATTTATTTTTACCGGCAAAACTGTTGAGTATATAGAAAAACGTTATATGAACAGATTAAAGGAATTGTAATTTTTAATTTTTTTAAAATTGTTTGAGCAAAATCGGACTAGTGGTTCTCGAGTTATGTCAAAAAAAAGATATATCTCGATTCCTAGGGGGTGACCCAGCGAAACGCCGGGACACGTATAACTTGTTTTTGACCGATATAACATTTCCCGTTGGTTTCATCCCATCCCGATTTTGACTGTCGCATAGTGTAATCATACATTTACGTGTAATTGGTCATACATGATCATATATGTCCATTAGGGTGGACCTTATTATGTTAACTTGAGATTTAAGGCCGTCTCCCCCCCCCCCCCCCCCCCTAGAGTATAAAAATACACCATGCAAAAAATTAAGGTGATGGGATAACGGGAACACGTGCCGCATCGGCCCTGAAGTTTAAAATACGATTTACAAGGCGAAAAAATCACTTTTTCGGCTTTTTTGAATATACTGTCTCTTAAATAACTGTATTTTCAGAAAATGTAAATAGAATCAGAATCTAGACTAAATTCCCTTTCTGCTAATGTATAAAAATACGAAATCGGTTGGAAAATATTTTGGTAATTGCAATTTCCTCAGACCATTGTTAACCCTACAATGAGATAAATTATGAAAATCGTAAAAAATAAAATATTTCTTTCAAAAATTTACAATATTATACTCTAGTTTCATTTCCAAGATCCACAAATATTCCGATATAAATTTTTGTCTCTCTCGGCTTATGATAACCTAGTCCCAGGTATAGCCAAAAATGTGATTTGTTTTTTTATAATTTAGCAAAACTCTAGTTTTGAGTTTTTTAAAATTTTGTTCAACAAAATATAAAAAAAGTGATCAACGCATAGAGTTTTATTAAGTACACCTTAGAGAATAATTCTGCTAAAAATTACACATATCCCTCTTTTAGCATAACAGTGACGGAGTTTTAAATTTGAAAATTTTGGAGAAAAATGTGAATTTGGCCAATAATTTAGATAATAGTATTAATTTTTGTGTTTTTAGTTAGCTGCAACAAAATCGCTTCCGATATCTTTTAATTCTGGTACGGAAGATTGTTTTCCGAAAATTTTGTAAAACTCCGGCAAAGTTAACCCTTTCTTTACCAAGATCAAAGGTGAACTTTTTGAAATTTTTCGATTTTTCCTGGAAGTATACCAAAACAATGTGTTGTTTCTTGTAGAGTTTGCTGAAAGTTGTCCAAATAACTCTGTTAACACCAAATTTTATACATAGTAATTAAAAAAATAAAAATTAACCCTTATAGGCACATGGGGTCGAAATGACCCCAAATTTTGAAAATGTCAAAAAGTGCCATTTGGCATGAAAATCGATATAAAAGCCTTTAATTAAGCATTTTCTGAAAAAATAAATCCAAAACTAACCTATTTGAGAGCATAGTGTCGAAATAACCCATTTTCTTATGTTAAATAACGCTGGTTTTCTGAAAATTTTTTTTTGAAATTACCAACTTTTTTGCAAGCACGCTCCAGACTAAAAATACGCTAACACAGCAACATTTTTTGCTGACTTTACTGACTTTTTTTTAGTGTAAATATCTTTATATATACAACCTGTAACTTAATTACATTGCAACTTATAACTACATTTGATGGCCATTGGATGGATATTGCTAATTTCATTCAGAAAATGATTCTAAATCGATTGGTCCAGTATTTTTGATGGTCAAAAACATCAGCACAAACTTATCATACTTTCTCGACGTTGTGGTGTAGGGTATAAATAGTCAAAATAAGGTTAAAAAATTTAGGTATATGGTGAAAGTGAGAACCAGAATCGCTACAAATTTCAGCGCCGTAAGAATAGAAACACAATAAAAGATAGTGGCTATTGGCGATTCCCAGCAAAAACATGGTCTCAACTACTTACCAGGCTATTTACTCGCTTAATTAGTTTTGTTCCTCTGGCTTACAAGGACCCAAAAAATAATGAGTACCCATTACTTTTGGGACATCGCAAACAAAAGTAATTAAGCGAGTAAATAGCCTGGTAAGTAGTTGAGATCATGTTTTTGCTGGGTTAATTATAATTAACTTAAAAGATACTGATGAAAATTGTAGTACATCCAGAAAACAGATTCGGTGCTGACAACTTAATTTATTGCCGAATCTAATGGTTCAGTTGATACAACTAAAATTACTGATACAACTAAAATTAAGTTGTCACAGTCAAATTAGTCCTGTCCAAATTGGTTTTTTGTCGTCGCAACTGAAAAACTTGCCTACTACACCGAACCATTCGATTGGTAACGACTTGGAACACGCCTAATATTATCCACGATATTTTTATAGTTTTGAAGTGTGAAGTATGAGAGAAAAAATAAAATCTCCATATTCTTAGTTTGTACTAATATAACTTTCTCTAAACTAAACTGCTCGTCTTCTGTGTGCAATTTTATAGAAAAATGTCTGTAAAATTTTTAGTCAGAACTACTTAAAATTAGTTAAAAGTGACTTGCATAAAAAACTGCTGTAGTATTTTTGCTAAATATTTCTAAGATTGGAGTAGTAAAAATAAAATTATTAAATATACAGAATTTTAGTTATATTTCAGTTAAATTTTACTTAGTAAACTAAAAAAATCACATAAAAACTCAAAATTTTCAAAGTTGTTTAAGGCTTCTAAGATCAGCAGTTTACTATTTTTTTTAGCAAATATTTCTGTTGACTTTTGCAGGATGGACTACTATTTGCATTTACCCAAATTAAGCTTAAAAATTTTGTAGATATAACAGTTTGTTTTTGTTATTTTTAGTTTACTAATATTTAGCAAAATTTTCTGCAGATTTTACTTAGTACTTTGTTATTTTCAGTAAACTCAAATATAACTAAAAAAACACTTTACTATAAAAAATAAAAATGTCCTGTTGGCTGTCCGTCTCCGATATATACACAAATTGCCTGCACTTGTACGTACAAACCATACGTCAATGTGGCAATATTTGTGAAAAGGTGACACGGAGGAAATAAGAAGATAAACAAAGAATCTGAAGTAGAATGTTTGTATATGTCTGTTTGATCTCTTCTGAAATTATTCATATAGAGACAATCTGACAATAAAAATATAAACAATAATACAATTTATTGGAAAATCACTGACGAAGCATGTCCATAAAAAGGCAGAAACTAAACTACACCATTTCCAACTGTAATTGAGAAAAGAACAATTGAAATTGAGATTTTCCATTTGAAATTGAGAAAATTTTATTTGATTTTGAGATTTTCTATTTAATATTGAGAAAAGAACAATTGATTTTGAGATTTTCCATATGAAATTGAGAAAAACGCAAATGAAATTAAGATTTTCCATTTAAAATTGAGAAAAGAACAAATGACATTGAGATTTTCCAATTCAAGTTGAAAAAAGGACATATGTAATTGAGATTTTATATTTGATATTGGGAAAATACCAAATGAAATTTAGATTCTCCAATTGAAATTGAGAAAAGAACAAATGGAATTGAGATTTTATATTTGAAATTAAGAAAAACAAAAATGAAATTGGGAAAATTATAAATTAAATTAAGAAAAGAATAAATGTAATTGAGAAAAAATCAAATGATTTTGGGAAAAAATTTAATTAAAGAACAAATTTTATTAAATCATACATTACAAAAAAATGTATAAAGTAATGCACAGCCATAGGGGCCCACGCATTACTTTATATCTTATTTCACTGATCAATTTTACAGGCGATTAGCTGCAAGGTAATGTATTGGGAGGAGGTGATAAAGTAAGTGGTTACTTATGTGGTTACGAGGATGGAAAAAGAAATGTGTCTAAAAATAGATTTTCATAAAAAAAAATTTAAAAAGTAAATGAATGGTTGTGCTTAGTATTTTTGTTCGTAATGTCGAAAGGTATACACATTACCCCTTACAAAAAAAAACGGAAAATAATGTGTCTAAAAATAGATCTTCAAAAATGTTTTGATCATTACTACGCGTCATGCAACACGTAATCAGTGATCGGTAAGTCCTTACTTTTTGCTTTGAAATGATTCGGAAGGTAACAAGTTATCATTACAAGGTAATGCGTGAGTATATCGCACCCATTACCAAAGTCTTGCTGGGATGGCAGATTGATGGAAGGTGCAGGAATGTTTTACTGCTCAGCTGTAGTCGCTAGCAGTTACCAATGATCTAGCTTCTTTTCAATGTACACCAATCTCTGCTCCAAAATGTTGGGTGGGGAAATTGTTGGAATGTCCATGTTGGATTTGACATGGGCTTTTATATTTTACATATTATTTCAATGGTGTTGAAAATGCGGGATTATGGGCTCAAACTGAGCAGAGTTCCGAAAGAGTTTTCAAATACAGTTTCGAACCTTTTGTAACAAGTAGCACTATCAACAACTACCACCTACTCTGAAAGGGCGTTCCCCATCTCCTTCCATCTCACCAGAAAATTTTTTATACATTCCCTAGCAGCAGGTACATTAACAGAACTTCTATTTTCATCCATTTTTATAACGCGTGATGGTCCTTCCAATCGCTCCGATCAAATGAACATTTGGGCCATGTGATGATGGGAGCGTTTGGGTAGCGCGAATTGAAATTGAAATTTATTTCCTTCAGCCGAATTATGTATTGGATTACCGGCTCTGACATACTCATTCAGACGAATAAGGTATTCTAAAAGTTATTCATTGTAACCAGCTCAATGTGGAAAGATTTTAAGGAATATATTTGGCCGTGTAAGGTATTTCCAACTTCTTGGTATTTTTATCTCCGTGCAAGGCTTAATTTCATTCACAAGAATTTTATTAAATTGCAATTAAAAATTTCTCAATTTAATTTTTTCTTTTCTCAATTTCAAATGAACAAATCTAATTTCCATTTGTTTTTTTCTCAATTTCAAATGTAAAATCTCAATATCATTTATTTTTCTCTCAATTTTAATTGGAAAATCTCAATTTCATTTGTTTTCTTCTCAATTTTAAATGTAAAATCTCAATTTCATGTGCTATTTTCTCAATATCAAATTAAAAATCTCAATTTCATGTATGCTTTTCTTAATTTCAATTGTAAAATCTCAATATCATTTATTCGTTTCTCAATTTTAATTGGAAAATCTCAATTTCATTTCTTTTTTTCTCAATATGAAATAGAAAATCTTAATTTCAATTGTTCCTTTCCCATTATCAAATGGAAAATCCCAATTTCAATTGTTATTTTCTCAATACTACATGGAAAGCTCTCAATTTCAATTGGAAATGGTGTAGTCTGATTTGCAAATTTAATGTGTTTATAACTTTTGAGGAAAAGGTTTATTCTTCTTCTTAACCTAAACTAAAATTCCGTTAATTTAACTGTTTTATTTTTGCTTTTCTCATCTTAACTTTTTCTGCTATTTTTACAGTTTTATATCTATGACAGCAGATACTAATGTAGGTTATTGAAATTATTCATTTTTATTTCAAACTATTGATGACTTAACATAATTTATTCCACGGATAATATTGGTTGTTTATAGTTTAAACATTGAATTTATAACTAATAAAGACAGTAAAACTAATTAATAGTATTGTTAAATAGTACTGTGATAAGTATTGAATACTAAAAAAACCAAATCGACCATCGACGAAAATAAAAAACAGAAGAAAAAATTGGTTACAACCAATATTGGCAATAAAAAACAAACTTCCTTTCCCACACTACTGTTATATACCATGAAAAAAAAATGCAATAGAGAGACACGATCAAAATAGAAATAGCAAAAATATAAAATGAAAAAAATTGAGTTTTTATAAAAAATCATGTATGGAAAAAATTATAAAAAAAATTAAAACAACTTCAAAAGAAATATTGTCAACAAAACTGACTTTCAAAAATGTTTATAATTTACAAATAAATATTTATGCTGGCCAATTAAAAGTTTATTTTTTTGATTTTTAATACTGTTCACCCTACTGTGAGACATAAAAATCTTAGCCGAAATATGAGACCGGGTCCGTAGAACAAAAGGTCACTTGAAACCCATTGTAGAAAATCATTACCAGATATGTGGTTATTAGACCGTATCACAAAAAAAAGTTCGCCGTACACCGTCGAATCTAAATTGGTTTTGCAAGGTTTCGAAAAAAAAAAAAATTCTTTTTGCCGAACGTAGGGGTCACCTTTTTAAATTTTGTACAACGACTTACGTCGACCCAAGGACGACGCCTATTGATTTTGGTTGAAATCGGTCCATGTTTAGACCTATTGCCCATATAAGAGTACCCCCAAAATTTTATTTTTTACACGCTGCAGGTCGCAAATACGAAGTTATTTCAATGAAATTTGTTACACAGTCCTTTGTCGGCTCAAGAACGGAGCCTATTAATTTTGGTTACAATCGGTACATGTTTAGACTTAGTGCCCATATAAGGGTACCCCCCAAAATTGGCGTGTTAACACGCTGCAGGTCGCAAATACTAAGTTATATCAATGAAATTTGGTTCGTTGACTCACATGGTCCCAAGCATAAAGCATATTGATTCTAGATAGGATCGGGCCATATTTGGATCTATCGCCCATATGTGCTATATTTTCGATTTTCTCTTCTTTTATGATTTTATAGAAAATTTTGACACAAGTCTGTTTTAACCCATTCAAATTTCGGATTCAAACATTAGTTGGCTTTAAATCACACGGCATGCCCGACCTTAACTTTTTTACTCGTTTTTTTTTTGTTGTTGCCGAACGAAGGGATCGCCTTTTTAAATTTATTTTCATTGGATTTTTCCTTTATAGGAAAACAGTGTTCTCCTCGAGGCAAATAAATCGATATATTACACTTTAAGATCCGACTGCAAATGCCGAAGTTATAACGAAAAATTAAAAAAAGCGACCTCTTAATTTGGCAAAAAAAAAAAATCGAAATTTCCTTGCAAAAATACTTTACGCACTTTTTTTTGCGGTCTAGTGTTCAAGATCAAAGATTAACAAAAATTAAAAAGCAGAATTTATTTAAAGATATATTTTCTTGTAACAATATTTGCAAGATTTATGATTTTAATTCTTTTTTTCGAAATAAGTTTTGCTGTGATCTCTCATATTCTGTATACGAAAAATTGTTGACGCAAAGTGTAGTAAACTTTTTTTCTATCGAACTAATTTAAGTGCTTTAATTTAATTTTTACAGGGTTGACATAGTGAAGGGTATCCAATATTCGGCTTACACGAATTAAACACATTAATTTGTTTTTGTTTCATATATTTTAACCAGATTAAAATAGATTTTAAAATGCAATCTGCTGTTTGTATGAAAAAATTGTTTTTAAAAAATTCCATCATAACAATTGTGATTATTTAATCTTTAATTTAATTTTTTATATTTTGTTTTATAAAATGATGAGAAAATCATTTAAAATGCATAGAAAGTATATATAAAAAAAAATGTGGTAATTTTTTGTGCAAACAATTGCATAATTTTAAAAACTAAAATACAATTTCAATTACATAAATATTTCCCAGAGTTCGTACGAGTTACGAATAAGTATTTAAAATTTTTAAAAGTTTATGGTTTTGGTGTTAAAAATATTTATGTTTCTGTTTCAAATAATTGTTTTGAGTACAATTTGAAATTGTGTGTGTATGGAATTTTAAATAAATATCTCTCGATTTCAAATCTGTGTTATACATTTTGAAATCACGTGTATTTAAAAAGTTTTTAGGCTGTAGTACAGCGTTTAGACTAACATTAAATATATTGAATTTAAAATTTGCAAGTCTGTTTAATAGGCAGCGACATTTAAAACATTCACAATAGTTTGGATAAGAGATTTCCAAAAAAAAGCTAGTTTTAACCCTCTAGGACGCAAGGTTGCATTCAGGTATTATCCTTCTGGAATATATTTTTTTTATATTATATTTAAAGAATTTAAATTATTTTAACAAGAAAACATAGCGTACTACATTTTCCGTCAGTGAATTTTTCTTGTACAGGGTATGGTTTAGAAGCAAGAAAGAGTCAAAGTCAACATTTCGGAAAATTTAAGAAATCATTTGTCTTGGTTTTTTAAGTTTCTCTAAAAGAGAACATTTATTATATATATGAGAGCACATTTATTATATAAAAAAAAAAGATTACTTCATCTAGTTTTCACTCCAATGTTTCGTTAGCATTTTTCCAACATCTTCAGGAATGCATATTTTATGTATATATGATCTTTCGGGTCAATTTTTACATAATTTTTAATAAATAAGTGTCACGGGTTTCTTATCAGTTAAAATCAGGTAACACAAAACGGATATATGTATGTATAATTAATTTAAAAATAATTGTAAAAATTAATAAAAATTAGTTGCATTAGCGGGTTAATATAGTTTCCCTCTGTAAACACCTTATAATGTTTGTCTATTTTTGCTAACGTTTCTTACTATTTCAGTAGTAGTATTTTTTTTTTCGAATATATTTCGTTAACGATTACGTGAGTTTTAAATTTTGTGTAAATTTGTCACGAATCTGTAACGGTGTCATTTGTTTCTTCTTCTTATAGTATTAAGTAGCTCGATGTTCGTTTTATTTTTTGCATTTAATTTCATTTAAGGTTTTCATCACTTCTTTCTTGTATTGAATTTATGGATTTATTTTATTTATATATTGTTATTTATTTTTGGTTTATTTTGAAGTTTTTTTTTTTATGCAATTGTTTCATGTGAAACTGATAATATTTATATGGATAGTGTCAGTTTTTTCTCAGTTAACACACTACATTGATTTGCACGTACGAAGAATATATTTCATTTTATAAGTTTCGATTTTTAAGCTAAAATATTATTCGAAATGATTGAAAAATATATATTTTTATTCGTATTAAGGCGAATACATACTCTAAAGCTGGGTTGAAAAAAGCTTAAATGCAAGGAAAAATTTTTATAATTTTTTTTTTCACACGTGAGGTTGCGGGTTCGAGCCCCAACCAAAGCAACATCAATTTATGAAAAATAGTAACATGTATGAGTTTTTTCTATCCCTCATACATATCGCAGCGTCCTCCTTTGTTGTTTTCATAGCACTTAACCCCATCGAACTAAAATAATATAACAGGGCTATGAACCGAAAAGCTTCAACAAAGTTCGCCAACTCACCATCAGATGGCACACAACAACTAAAATTCAAAATCTCGCGCAATTACAGTGTTGCCATATTTGAAGACCTTCATCTTTCATCATCTTTCACTTCTTCTCTATCCCCTTTCCGAAGGAAGCAACACATTAATTAATAGGAAGAAATTCCTGAGTGTTGCTTCTCTTGAAAAAAAAAAGCTCAGAGCCTACATATAATGAACCACATTAATAAAAAAAAGTCCGTACAAATAGGTCAAAATTGTGCTGGCGCATTTAGCAGAATTTTATTTATTTATTTTAGCAGAATTTTGACCTATTTGTACGGACTTTTTTAGATAAAATAACAGAAAAATTAGTTCAATTTAATCAGAACGCGTTTAACAGACTTTTGTACTAACTCTTTTTTATGAGTGTACTTAAAATATATAGTATTTGGTCTCTTGAGCTCAATAATACTTGGACTAATAAAGAATAGTGCGTAATTTTAACCAGTGCCCGGTTTATAATTTAAAGAAATTTCCATTACCTGTCCTGGTTTATGTATCTAACGTGAGAAGTTTTTGCATCGGAAATTCAACTCATTCATGCATATAACAGGGTGAGCCAGATAATGTCAAATTCTCTAATGTGAATTGCCTACCATTTCGTTAGAAAAAAAAAAAAAAATATTTCTGTTTTCGCGAAAGGAGTATTTGAAGATGTAAATTTTATTATATTAAGTTGAAAAACTTATATCTGTCAAATGATCACCTCCCGAGTTGATGCACATTTGTGCTCGTTTTACGGCATTTTGCATTGTTGCTTGCAAAACATCACCAAACAGTCTTTTTTAGGGGATGTAATGGCTCTTACTGCATTTCATGTGGGTTCTCTGTGCCCCAGTAATGAATATTTTGTTTGTTAACATCACCACTTAAGTGGAAATGGGCTTCGTCGCTCTTTATGATTTTATGATTTTTTCGTTAAAACAACAGACCGAAAATTGGCCAAATAAGCAGTAACAATAATTCCACGTTCTTCAGGTGTGTATCGCTTGTTGTCAAATAATTCTCTATCTGTCTCCAACATACATGGATTCAATATTTCATAATCCATTCACTTTAGCTCGATGTGGCCACATTTTGCCTTGACTATGGCCTTCAAATGGTCGTTCTCCAAAATGGTCGGATTTGCATCCGGCGAATTCGAAAGACATTGTATGGACGAAATTAAATCTGGAACATGGTTTTTTAACCATTCTTGGTTCACACGAGCTTTATGAAACGGTGCCGAGTCTTGTTGGAACGTCCATGATCTACGACCGAAATGTTTGCGGGCCCACGGCTCTGAAGCTGCTTCCAAAACATTTTCCCCATAATAAGTCGCATTGACTTTGACACCAGGCTCGATGAAAACGATTGGACAGCGTCCATCGGCGGTCACAGCTGCCCATACCATTACTTCGGGTAGCCGTTCGTAAGCTCAAATTTTCGTGACTGCGTTCAGTTAAGTAAACACTATAATTTCCAGAGTTTATGAACTGCTCAATAAGAAAATTTTTATCATCAGAGAACACAATGTTTGAAAATTCGCCAAGTTCGTGCAAACGTAACAACTCCTATGCTCTTTCGGGTTTAACTTTTTTTTGCTTTGGTGGCCACATTGAGCTAAAGTGAATGGATTTTGAAATTCTGATAATTTTCACACATTTTGTAATTTGGATTAATAAAAAAAAATTGCACACAAAAAAACTATGATCGTTTTGAATAGGTAAAATTTCAATCGCCTAACCCTGTCGATGTCAAAGCACAATGACATTTGATGCCATTTGCAAAAATTAAGGCATCTTCACATTATGACATTACTTTTGCGCCACTTTGTAAGTATTAGAAAAAAAACTGGGTTGGCAGGCAATACGGCTAAAATACCGTTATCGATTCAAAACCCTTACAACTGACTAATGGAATGCCAGTAAACATTTATATCAAAGAAAACCCTACTAAAAAAAATTATTTGACTTTTGATATTATATATAATTATATCCGAAAAATGAGAACATCTAATTGTATCAAATTAGATCGTATTATGATCATATTAGATCTAATTTGACACAATTAGATGTAATTTGATGAAAAAAGATATGGTTTGATACAATTTTATCCGGATTTTGTCCTCATCCAAATTTATAAAATATAATATAATCATATCCAACTAGATATAATGGTATATAATTCGATACAATTATACATAATTATATGAGGCATATTAAATTATATAAAGGTCTATATATAATTGGATATTGTAATATGTTGCACTGTATATTGTGCAATATATAACAAGATATAGTTATATATTTAGGATATAATTTCGTAAAATTTTATATAATTATATCTTGGTATATATGTTCCAATGCATAATTATACAAAATTTTATATAATAACATATGATTATATCAAAACTTTTTTACTTGGGAAGTTAAAGGTAATCTTGAGGTCACAAGTTCGATACTTAATAAAATTTTATTTTTTATCTAAGTTTCTTTTTTATTTTCAATTGATGAAATAGAGTTTCTTTGTATTCGTACAAAAAGTATTGAAAAAGTGTTGAAGTGGGAGTACTTCCCTACTATGACAACTCAGTGTTAAAATAATTAATAATTCTGTTAAAAAAAGTAGTCCAGATTATTAATTGTAGTGTTTTTTCTACTGCTTTTGCATCCCTTTTTTTTGCTGGGGAATTTCTATACTTTTCATAAATTTAGAACTTTGCTTTTCAAATATTTTATAATTCGCTAGATTTTTTATAATTTCAATAAAATTGCTTAAATAATATTAAAGAAAAAACTGCCCAAGGACCACTTTTATAGTCAGAACTAAGATTGTTTTTTTCTTAAATATTTCTTAAGTTATAAATTTTCAAACTAAATTTCTTACTTAAGAAATATTTAAGAAAATATTTGTTCTTAGTTTTGACTATACAACGTGCACTAACAAGTGAAATTAACATTTCTGAAGAAATTCTTAAACGTAGAAAAGAAAACCATAAATTTTAATTAATTATGTTAAACACGTCGCTGTAAGAAAAAACACGTAACTTTTTATAAAATATTATTTAGGCCCAATATAAATAATGAAAAACTCCCATAATTAACAGCAATGAATGCTAATTACAATTATAAAACTTTCTCTGTTTTCAATTTTATTAAAAATTCTTTTTTGAAATTTTACAAAATCTCTTTTCATGAACATAAATTAACAAAATCAACAACAACAACAACAACAACAAAATGTGGAATACCCAACCCAACCAATTAAATTGACCATTATTAACATTACAACACTCACTACTCATCCATTCATTTATGGAAACAAAAAACAACAATAATAGAATCTGGACAATTGGAAGTCATCACGTAGAAAACGTGTTGAACATATTATTGATCGTGTGGTGGAGGTAAAAAAATTGGAATTAGAAGAACATGATCGCACGCGTAGAAAATCGAAAACATTTTCCGAAATGATAGAAGAAAGGTAAGTTGAATTGTTATTAAATTATATAGATAATTTATAATTAATAAATTAAAAATTTTCTAAATTCTCTTGCAGAAGTGATCGTCCTCATGGTAGAGGTCTTAATAAATTGGCTTCTTTGGCAATTTATGCCGAAGATGAAGCAAACGATTTAAGTGATTTAGGCATTGGCACCAGTAGTGCCAGTGGTAAAAGCAGTTTATCCGAGGATTATGATAACAATAGTGTTATGGTAAGTAGTGGTAAATTTAATTAATTTGATAAAGAGATACCAACCGTATAATGTGGTCGTTACTTGTCCAACTTTTTGCGGCTTCGTTTTCTATTTTTTAAATCATTAGCAAAAATAATAATATTTCATATTTTTTGTAATTTTGAAAGTTGTTGTTAAAGTTTTAGAACTGGGTCACTGTATTTAGCGCGAGCTGCAAATTGAAAGCAAAAAAAAAAAAAGAAGCTCATGTCAATTATCTTTAGAAAAAATATGAAAATATTTAACTGAATACAGATCATTGATCATTTGCTTATACACTACTTTAAATACCAGTTTTTTTTTTTCTATTACGAATAACAAAATCAACCTAAAGTTCACTTATCTCTTACGCTGTTTGGTGTTAATGAAAAGAAAGCGTTTATTTTTCATCTTCGTCTACTTTTTCTTCTTCATTCTTGTTACTAGAGCAGAGTTTCTTTGCAAAATTAAATATCATACCAACAATTACTACAATTAGCTTTTGAAGATATCATATGAATGAATTGAAAACAAATATCGTTACTCTATTAGCTACTTACTACTACTACTACTACTAGTTTTGTTTCTATTTAATGTGTGATTTTTCAAGTGGAATTGACATGCTAGAGACGAAAATATACGTTTTATTGATACAGTGGGACAAAAAAGGAAATCAAAACTTAACTTTCAATTTTCTTTATAAAAAATCAAAAAATACTATTCAACTTGTCTAGCATGGAGACTGTGATTGGGAATTTCCCCACATTTTGATTAAATTCGGCACAAAATACATTCCTTTTGTAGTAAGTCGCTGATTTGCAAGTGCAGAATATTTCACTTTCTTTAATAGAATATTCACTTCTTTTAATAGAAAAACTTCACTAAAGGAATCAAGTTATGTATATCGATGGCCTTATATAGAAATGTCCTAACTCGATGTTTTTCAAAATCGCATTTTTTTACAAATTCCAGAAGCACAATATGAAATGCAACTCACTCGAAAAATTCAGCGTTCTTTGATTACGAATAACGGATCTATCCTTAGTTACTTTTAATTGCAATAACATTTAAACTAGAGATGGGCGCGTGACACGAAATTTTCATGTCACGCGTGAATCACGCGTAATCGTGAGTTAAAATGATAGCACTCACGTGAGTCGTGTGTGAGCGTGAGTTTAAAAAAATGTTCGTGCGTATGTCGTGCGTGAGTAAATTTTTGTACGTGAGTTTACGTGATTATATTCAACCAGGTTGCGAGAATTTACAATTTTGGAAAAATTCCAGAGATCTTCCCTCCTTCAAATAATATGTATTCCAGTCAGTTCAGGTACTAGCGAACGGGTGTTTTCTACTTCTGCCAGAATTCTTATGTAAAGAAGAAATCGACTTCTTGTACCAAACATTGAAAAATTTTGTTCCTCCACAAAAATTTGGAATAACACTTTAAGATTTACAGTGAAATAATAAATCTTAAATAATCTGTTAAAAGCATGTCCTTATCCAAATTTTATTCTTGAATAAGGCAATCGTCAGGGGGCGACATTTTTAGTATTTCTAGAAATTTTTGTTAAGTTAAAGTGCAAACTCAATGAGAATTTCTTCTTCTCGTCTAGGAGCGTTTCTAAACACTTAAAATATCAAAGAAAAAACAAAAAAATACCACAATTTTCTTTGTCATCTTCCAATATACTACTCTATAATATATAATCAACAATAGAAAATAAAAGTTTTTCTAAAGTGTCAGTAATATTTATATTTGCACAAGCACTTGCATATTAGTTAAATTTTTAACAAAATTTTTTTATAGTTAAGCTAATTTTAATTCTAACCCCCATTAATAATAAACAAATAACCTGAAGCTAACACAAACTGAAAGTTTAAAAATTCAAATTTGTATGGAATTTGACATCTGTAACTCTAAGTTAGCTCAAACTTTAGGTTAATTTGTTTATTGTTAATGGCCCTAAATACTTAAATAAAACTTATATTCAATAAAGAAAGTTTCCTTAAATAATTAAGATAAAAACAGGGTTGGCAGGCAATACCGTTATCGATTCAAAACCCTTTCAACTGACTACCGTTACCCCTAAAATACCGATACCGAAATAAATTAAATATCGATACCCTTAAAATACCCTTACCGATATAAATGAAATACCGTTACCGATATTTTTAATTTTCTCTTTTTGGCAATTGCACTGGATTATTGAGTATTTTTTGTACATTAAGTTGGTAAATTGGTTGTTTTTAATCTCGTTTTTGAGGGATGCATCGAAAAAACTGACTACCGATAACCTTAAAATACCGTTACCGAAATAACTAAAAAACCGTTATCCTTAAAATATCGATACCAAAATTAATGAAATAGCGTTACCCTTAAAATACCGGTACCGAAATAATCGAAAATAGCGTTAACCTTACCGATAACCGTATGGTTTCGGTTACCATCCATGGATAAAATCAAATTTCATATTTTTCGTGAGTATTTCGAGAGCGTTATTCAAATTAAAGTTAATCACGTGAGCGGGAGTGAGCGTGATTATAAGAAAATGTTCGTGCGTGAGTCGTGCGTATTTGTTATTTTTCTTTCGTGAGCGTGCGTGAGCGTGAGTCAAAATTCACTCACGCACCCATCTCTAATTTAAACTATATATTTGGCATAAATATTAAAATTATAATTTATGGTTTTAATTAAGCGATATTGAATAATAAAGCTTGAAGACGAAACAATAAATCTAATAGACATACCCAGTAGAAAAAAATACTAGTTCAGAACCAGTTATGTACTAGTTTATTTAAACCAGACAACTAGTACGAGTTCTACCGCCTCTCCATACAAACAACTGTAGAATTTAACATTGAGATGTCATAGGGACGGGGGCAATTGTCGCCAAACTGTCACTTTGGTACTAGTTGTAGAACTAGTTTGGAAATTACAATTAAAGGAGGAAAAATAAGGAGCGAAACTGGCACTAATGTGACACTCGCGGAACCAGTTCCAAAGTGACTCTTTGGAAATAGTACTGTACCAGTTGGTTGCTATCTCAATTGTATAGATAAAAAACAAAAGTTTTTCCTTTGATAAAACGTAGATTAGACCGATAGTTTCCTCTTACTGAGATTATTATATCCATTTACCAAATCAAATTTAAAATATTTTGTGTTTATGATTTCTAATGACAATAAAACATTTTAGTATTTATTTGCAAACTCAGAATGTATTACATATTACAAACGCAGGTGGTATTTCAAAACTCGTATTCAAATTCAATATTTTGAAATCTCTGCGCAGTTTCAATGAAACTATTAGGTATACAAATTCTTAAAGATTATTGTTTTAGAAAGAAAAACAAGAAGCTGTACTGGTACTTATAAGAAATTTACTAAACTAGTTCTGGATTGACTCTTTGGCACCAGTACTGTACTAGTTGATTTACACATCAGTTCAATTCACAATAAAAAAATGTAGGTGTTTATTTACAAACTCTGATTTTTTTATTAAATAAAAATGCAAAAAATAGTAATTTCACATCTCATATTTTAATTCAGGTAATTTTTTTAACAGTCTCTACATATATCGTATTTTACTAGTACACAACTGGTTTAAATTGCTTATTTTGAGAACTAGTTATGTAATTACTAGTCAAAAAACTAGTACGTTTTAGAACTAGTTTGACCATTTGCTACTGGGTATAATTTCGTGTTTTTCTACAAACAACACTATTAGTAAAATAAAATTGCATACCGAAAATTGTTGATCTAGTGAAAAGAAATTGTTGATCTAAATTGCGTACCGAAAATTGTTGATTTTCGCTTTTTGAAAATTCCGAAATTTGGCGCATTTGGCCCTACACATCAATAAATTTTCACGAAATTAGGTGTATTTACTAATAACTCTGTAAATATAATAAGCTTAATTTCAAAAAAAATATGTCAGCTAGTTTTGAGTTAGAGAACTATTACGTGAGACGTATCCTGACGTTATCTTGTGAGTCCTTGAGAAAAAATTGTAACTAATTTTACAAGAACTTTACTCTAAACTGACTGTGTTATTATATAGGGTTTTGCAATAAGGACTTTATAACTTTTTTTTAAAGTAAAACGCAAACCATTTGAGATATTTCAAATGGTCTATCGGCTTCAATTCTTGAGTCAGCTTGATCTTATATGGGTGTAAACCAAGATCTTTACGCAAAATTCTTGAGAACGCCGCGGAATCGACTGATTTGGATCGTTTGTTATGGACGCCTGAACGGCAGCATCACACAATGAATATGTAGACTCAAATTTTTGCACTAAACTTGTAATTGCTTGTCTACTAGGGCGAAAATATCGACCCGAAAATTGGAGTTAACGCTCTTAAAGTTGCTGTCACCGACTCCGAATTTTACATTTTTATAATTTGCATACGTTGTTCGTTCGTGTACTTTACCATGATGAAAGTGTTGAGTTTACTGAAAAAAAGGAAAGTAACAGTTAGATGATCAGTGAAATAGTGCGTTCACAAATTAAATTCAAAGTTGTAAATGTATAACATAGCAAATAAAACCACAATTTTTTGGCCGATACAATCACAACAAGGCATTTCTAACATTACGATACCTCTTTATAGAAAAATAGGCCTCTCTTTCGGCAATTACCTCCTTTTTTGAAGTCTGAAAATAGGCAGAAATCGCTGGGAGCCAAATCTGGTGAATACGGTGGGTGCGGAAGCAATTTAAAGTGGAATTCGTCCAATTTGGCCATGGTGACCAACGATTTGTGACACGGCGCATTTTCTTGGTAGAAGAGCACTTTTTTTCCTTTAGATGGGGCCGTTTTTTGCGATTTCCCCCTTCAAACGCACCTGCTGTGCTATGTAGCGATCGCTATTGATGTTCTGGTCTTTTCCAGGAAAATCAATGTACAAAATTCCAGCCGCATCCCAAAATACTGATGCCATAACTTTACAAGCTGAATGTTGCGTCTTTGGCTTCTTCGGGCGAGGTTTGGCAGTTGCTGCCCACTCAGCTGAGTGCCGATTCGACTCTGGAGTGAAGTGGCAGATCCAAGTTTCGTCCATTGTTACATGCCGACACAAAAAGTCCTTTTTATCTCGCCGAAAGAGTTCCAAACAGCTCACAGAATCATCGACAGTTTTCTCACGGACAAATGTTCATGCAAAATAAAGCCGACACGTTCCTTCGATATCTTTAAGGTATCAGCTATCTCCTGCAACTTCACTTTACGGTCTACCAAAACGATTTTGTAAACTTTTTTGATGTTTGAGCTCTTTTGGGCGACCAGAGCGTTCAGTGTCATCGGTGTTTGTACGACCACGTTTAAAGTCGGCAAACCACTTTTCTACCATTTGTCTCGATGGAGCAGAGTCCGAATAACACTTATCAAGCCAAGCTTTGGCTTGAACGTTGTTTTTTTCCCATAAAAAAGCAATGATAAATCAACACACGAAGTTGCTTTGAATCCATTGTTTTTAAAATGGCAAAAGTAGCGTCACTAAAATAGCTGTAACTTGTTCACTAATGAAGCAATTCTCAATAAATTTTGACTGGTATCATTTGAAGGTTGGTAGTTCCAAAAAATCATATGGATTTTCCATTAGTGGCGCCACTTATATGTCATCCTACAGATGTTTCAGCCGATGTATTATTTGAAGATTTTTCAAATATTTTTTTCTGTTTTAAAAAGTTAATTTTTTTCAAATTTACGAAATTTTCACTTCAGTAGATCCTTCTCGCTTGAAAGTTATTCCTTATACAAAAAAAAAAAAAAAATTAAAGGCAAAAATGTAGTTAATTCTGCTTTCTATCGTTAATTCTATGTGTTTAAAAAAAAAATTGGTTTTTGCCAAAAACAATTTAAGATCTCAAAACCTCTTTTTGGGCATTAGAGGGTTAAAACTCTCCAAACTTGCATTAAAGGAATTAAATATGCTAAAATCCCAAACATATTCAACAAATTGTGAAAAATAATCCGTTGTAGGCATGTCCCTATCCGGATTTCATTCTTGCCTAAAAGAAATCGTCAGGGGACGACGTTTTTAGAATTTCCGGAAATATTTATTAAGTTAAATTGCAAACTCAATGAGAATTTTTTTGTTCTCGTCTAGGAGCGTTATTAAACATTTAAAATATCTATCAAAGAAAAAACAAAACAACAACAAAAAATTTCCCACAATTTGCTTTGTCATCTTCCTATGTACTACTCTGTTGTTTTGACAGATCTAGCAATTTAGTGACATCCATTCATGTATAAACAACAATAGAAAACAATGTTTTCTTACTCTGTGTCTCCATTAGCTATGAGATTCTGTTAAGATAGCTGTTATGAGAGTCACAAATAAAATCTAATACTTTTGTGGTGGAGAACATTAATGTTAAGAAATTTCATTATTAATTTTTTCTTGCCGGAGTCAGTCGCAAATGAATGTCTTTTATTTCACAGTAATTAATTGGTAGTATATTTTTTTTTTCATAAATAAAAAGAATATTACATTTTAAGTTCTAATAATGCAAATTACTTCACAATTACACTCTTTTTATATATTTTCTTTGTTTTTTTTATAAGCTTTGTTTGTTGGTGATGCCATTAAGCAGTAAAAAAATATGCCATCGAATGAGATGTTATAAAATAGTTTTCTTAACATCTGCTTTAACAACTATGTTAACACAGAAAAAACGTAAATCAAAACGTAAATCATAAATGAGTGGTCCACACTTAACATTAACATGATGTTAGTGGACATGTTAACTAATTTATGTCTCGTGTAGACTACAAGTAAAGTGTCAGTAACATTTAAATTTGCACAAACTTAACTAAACTTTTTAGTTAAGTGTTTGTCCCCGTCTCATAGGACAATCGTAATTAACTCAGTGGTTAATTTTGTTTCATTCGGGGCAAGGACATGACTACCTCCCATATATCCTTTTTCTAAAAAAACAATATTTTGGCTACATTTATGATCAGAATACACTAAAAGCTTAAAATAGTTCGTAAAATAATACTTTTTAGCTCTTTGGCAAATTTTGTTTCATTTGGTGTAAGGACATGACTACCTACCATATATCCTTTTTTTCAAAAACTATATTTTGGCCAGATTTAAGATCAGAATGCACTAGAAACTTGCAATAGTTTATAAAATTATACCATTTATCTCTTTGGCAAATTTTGTTTCATTCGGTGCAAGGATATGACTGTCTCCCATATATCCTTTTTCTCATTCATTATCAATTTTAAGGGCGGCACAGACGAGCAGTATTATTGCTCAATTTTTACAAGTTTTTTTATGGTGCGATGTTATTTTATTTTAGCAAAACCTTCAATATGATACACACATGGTCAAAAATATTGGTAACTTGCTAAAATTTAGTGAAAACAATTTTTGACAAAATAATCAATTTTCATAAAATGTCCTGGAAAGGACTCGCTCCCCACACAAAACCCGAATTATAATTTTTTTCAATTTATTATTTTTCTTTAATAATAACTATTATATTACAAACAGTATGTTCCCGTACGTTCCCAATGTTACCGAAATTTACCCAAAGTTACCGAAATTTACCCAAAAGCGTTCTCGTACTCGAGAATTGGGTAAATGAGAGCGCTAATGAGAGTGTATTAGTACTTCTCTTTTTACCAAAATTTACCCAGACTTTTTCTTCGGGTAAACTTTGGTAAAACAGCTGATGCAAATATAAACAAAAAACAATTGTGAAATTAAATTAAAAATTGTAATTAAATAAAGAAATAAGCAAAAGAAACTTGGTTTTTTGTTAAAATTAATTGAATAAAATCAAAAACAACTTTTAAATGCGAATAAATATGTCTATTTGTGCCGACTTGCAAACTGAAATTATACGTATTTTCACATCAGTGATGGGATTTTTGGCACAATCTAAGATTGATTGGTACAATGGCACAACCGATACTATTTTGGCACATTTTGGTTATCTACAAAATTTAATAGAAAATGAATTTAAAAAATAACAATTCTTTAATTTTTAGTTTCTAAGCATTTATTGGTATTAAAATACCTTTTCGAATAAAGCAAAACTAAAAAATGGCATCGAAGATATTACCGAATAAAGCACCGTAAGTTGTTTTTCATGTGAAAAAATTTCTCTCAGACTTTAAATGCTTTAAATTGCAATTTAAGTTAAAAAAAATTAACAATATTTTAACTTTATAACAAAGCCACAATCACAATTAACACAAAATGTCACTTTTTCACCAGAAAATTAATAGTCTTGTACATTAAATTTGCGTGAAAACTAAGTTTGCACAATTTTCACGTGAAACTCATTGTCGTGAAAAATAATTTTTTTTTATATGGAGTAGAACAGTTTTTTCACGTGAAAACTGAACAACTTACGGTGCTTAATCCATAGAATTTTAAAAATTCAAATGCTATAAATTTATCTCAGAGCTTCGAAAGAATTAATTTAAGTTTAATTCATAAAAAAATTAATTCAGTTTTAGAAAATGTTTATATGTATACCATTCCGTGCAACCATTCCTAAAGAATTCATTCATTGCTGCATTCCCAAATCTTTAATAAGTATCGGATGAATTTAATTTATCATTCACCTTTTAATTGAAAGAAAATTCAAATATAATTAATTCCATAAGAATTCAAAATAATTCCATAAGAATGCATTTACAAAATTAAAGTTGAAAACACGGTTTCTAAGTGAAAATTGAGTTTTGGCACAATAAAGGCCCATTTGGCACATTTTAGTCACACACTTGGCACAAAACAAAATTTTTCAAGTCCCATCACTGTTTAACATTATTCTTTGAAATAAGTTTTTGGGCTAGAAAAGTGGTTTTTTGCGTTCCTGTACTATTGGGTAATTTTGTCATTTTGTGAGAGGATTTTGTGCTTACTCTCATTTTACCAAACTTTACCCAAAAAGTAAAGAAACACACCTAAAAATAGCTTTTGACATTTCCAAATTATGTATTTTAAAAAGAAGTTCACAAATAAATAAAAAAAAGCCGTTTCTGCATTTCTATTAAATTTATGGGCATTTCGGTTCTAGGTTAAAGTGGGTTAATGATATCCAGCGAAACCAAAATTCCGTATTTGAATAACTTTAAGTATATTTAATGAACAAGTTAAATAAAAAACTAGCGTTTGCAAAAAATTCGAATTTTGTGAATTTTTAATTGATAGGCTATTTTCTTTTTCAAAAATGGGCCATTTTCGGCCGCAATTCAGCAAGGGTTCAAATTTTCTAAGAAACAAATTAAATTCTTCAATTTTGAACCTACTAGATGAAAACTTGGCAGTGTAGTGAATGAGAATCGACAATTCGTATTTTAAGGGACAGCATATACATCTACATTCACACATATACAGTGGTGGCCACAAATTTAACACAATACAAGTTTTTTCTAATTTTATTGCTGTTGCCTTTATTTTTAAAGATTAAAATAGTGGCTAAATTCGCCACGAAAAGCAAGGAGATAGTTCAGAAAATTGTACAGAATTTTAACGGAATGTTTGTTTTCTCATTTTGTCACTTGTTTTAAGTGGGCGTGGCTTTTAACGAAAAATTAGCGATATCAAACTTTTATCAAATTACATAGTAAAATTTAGGCAGTACTGATCGGTTCTGTACAAACTGTATATTTTTGGAAATCCTATAAAATTTCCTTAAGTCTTGCATTATTTTTATCTACAAATAGTCGCCAGACTTAAAATTGCACCACTTTAAACATGACCAATTTTTCTTCGTTTTTAGCGATTTTAAAAGAAAGTTAACAACACTGAAAATTTATAGACTTTATAAAATTTTAGGTTTTCCGCAAAAAAAAGTGTTAAATTTTTTTTTAAGTTTCTTGAATTTTTTTTTTTATTTTTACACCACATTAAAACGAAGCTTGTGTTTCAATTTTCAAGTTATTTTTTTTAAACATTATTTTAATTTTTGGTGGTACCTTAAAATTTAGCTCTTTCTAACTTTGTTAAAACTCAGGTAAAAGGGTTTGGAAAATGTATAACATTTTTAAATTTGCGGTTAAAAAAGCAATTGTTTTTCCAAATTCTATTAAAGAGCTTCAAGGTGTCCTAAAATCATAAATAAAAAAAAACATTTTATTCCATATTTTTTTTTACTCTACTAAACTTAAACAACTTTGGGATTTCCAGTCAAAAAATGTCTAAAGTTTTCGAAGCCACCAAATATTATTCTATAAAAAATGTTAACTTAAAATAATTTTTGTTTATTGCAAATATAGTAAATAACAAAGCTACCGTGTTTCAAAGAATTATCTTTAAAAATGAATTGTTGCCCATTTTTTTTTTGTAAATCATTTAAAACTTGATTTTCTTTTAACTATTTTAGCTCAAAATTTTTTTGACTTTAGCGCCCTCTGTTGTTAACAAAAAGAGAAGATACTGAATTCCTCTTTTATATTTATTTATTTATGGTATTATGTTACCTCAGAGAACTTATATTCTTAGAGAAGGTGCATTAGAAAGCTCACTTTTTTTTGAGCTTTCTATGGCGTGAACGATGAGGGCAAAAATTTGATTTTAGCAAATTCTACTTTATCACTAGATGACGTTAGTGTTCCCGTGAACTGAAGGGACAAATTATTTTTGATTACGAAATGTGGTAAGGTAGGACATGTAAGAAATGTAATAGGCGAGCAGCAAAATTAGGATGGTTGAAAAAAACAAAAATCAGGAATTTGTTTTTCTTTTAGGCGAGGGGGGCGTATATTACTACATGTTATTGTTTATGATATTTGGGTGTGCGGGGTTGTAGAAAATGTTTTTTTTATTGGTGGATAGGTTTCTTGACATGGGGGTATAGTTAAATGTTTGTAACTTAAGGGACGAGGAGGGATAGGTAGATTTTTGTTTTAATGTGTATAAATTGCATTAGATGCGTGTGCATGTGCATTTTTGTTTACATTTGTAACAACAATAAGCTTTACACGCAGGAGCAACAACAATGTTTACAATGTTTTTTTTTTGTTTTGGTTTTTTTATTTTGTTTTTTTTTTTTTTGTTTGGTGAAGCAAAAGTTAAGCAAACCAACAACAAACATACTGTTTTTTATTGTTGGACAAAAATATTTTCTATCATTATATACATATGTATGTACATATATATGTACATACATATATATGTAGGTGTTAAAACTTATTAAATTTTAATTTTTTTGAATTTGCCAAATTTCACTATTCTTTGAAATTTGGCAACATGGCTTGTGTTCGTATATTGTGTATTACAATTACTAACATAAAATATTTTTGGATTTGTAATCTAAAAAAGATCTTTATTTCTGTTTGTAAAAATGGTAATGTATATTTGAAATTTTTGAAATATTTGAAATATTTGCAATATTTCAAAAATTTCAAAATATTTAAAAAAAGGAAGCTAAGTATTTTACTTAACTACATATTTCATTTATTTCAAAATATTTATATTTCAGCTTTGAAGTATTAATATTAACAAAATATTTATATTTCAGCTTTGAAATATTAATATTTATTTACTTACTCCAAATTATTTGAAATAAATAAAAAAATATTAATATATTACAACTCAAATATAAATATTTGTTTACTTGCTTAAAAACCTTTTTAAGTAAGTAATAAAATACTTATACTTGAACTTTCAAATATAATTACGAAAAATATTTCAAATTGTTAATTTAAGTAAATATTTTTAAGTAACTATACAGCTTTGTTCCTGGCACGAGCAAATTTTTTTTAAAAAACAACAATAAAAAAAAACTATATAGGTAAATTATTTTTTCGAAAATCTATTTTTCAATACTGATAAGCATATACATTCAAAAATGCTTGACAGTTACTACATGACAATTGTTTGTGTAGTAATCAGTAGTAGTTGTTTTCAACTGTAATTACTGTTGTTTTCCTATGCAAAAATATAAAACAATTGGTATGACAGTTATTTAAAGAACTAACAAGAAGTACTGCAATCTTTTAGCACTTGGTTAAAGCAGTTATTTTTAATATCCCAGTGAAAAATGCTCATATACGCTCAAATATGTTCATATATGGTTTATGTATGGACGCATATGAACAAATATGGATTTTTTATGAACATATATGGATTTTATATGAACATATATGGAAGAGGCACTCATACATGGACAAATATGGAAGTATAAGTTATTCGATTTATGCAAAAGTGACTTGTATATGAACATATTTGGAAGAATACATTTTTCCATATGTGTAAGAGGAACTCATATTTGGGTAAATTTTAAATTATATTTAATGCCATGAATAAAAAAAGGAACATATGTAGCGCCTAATTTGAATGTCATATATAAATGTATATCTATAGTACAACCTTATAATAAAGGACAGCAACGTTCGCATGTATGCGCATATATTTAATAAATGTATATGTTCATATATGTCCATATACTTAGGTGTTACCTCATTTTTCGGATCCATACATATATGGTTGGACCATAAATGTTCATATATGGACATTTTTCACCGGAATGATAATAAACAACTACCAAAACAGTATTTTGACAGTAAACTGTTATTTTTAAAATACAATTTTTTTTCAATTTCGTTTAATTTGAAAAATTCTTCGTTAGTTTATATTTCAGTGTTGTTAACTTTCTTTTAAAATCGCTAAAAACAAAGAAAAATTTGGTCATGTTTAAAGTGCTGCAATTTTAATTCTGGTGACTATTTGTAGATAAAAATAATGCAAGACTTAAGGAAATTTTATAGGAATTTCAAAAATATACAGTTTGTACAGAACCGATCAGTACTGCCTAAATTTTATTATGTAATTTGATAAAAGGTTGATATCGCAAATTTTTCGTTAAAAGCCACGCCCACTTAAAATAAGTGACAAAATGAGAAAACAAACATTACGCTAAAATTCTGCATAATTTTCTGAACCATCTCCTTGCCTTTCGTGGCGAATTTAGCCACTATTTTGATCTTTAAAAATAAAGGCAACAACAATAAAATTAAAAAAAAAATTGAATTGACTTAA
This sequence comes from Leucophora obtusa, assembly GCA_949987735.1. Classification (NCBI taxonomy): domain Eukaryota; kingdom Metazoa; phylum Arthropoda; class Insecta; order Diptera; family Anthomyiidae; genus Leucophora; species Leucophora obtusa. The sequence goes on along the minus strand of OX465295.1, from coordinate 323,620,074 downwards.
TTTCGTGAGCACAAGTGTATATGGAAAAATGTATTCTTCCAAATATGTTCATTAGAGTGGTCCAAAAAAACATGAAAGTTGGAATTCGCGATCTCCACAATGTTGCCCCTATTCCTTAATGTCTAAAAACTCTCTGTGCCAAGTTTCAGCTAAATCCGCTGTTATTTAGAGGTAGCACAAAAAGGTGTCTTTTAAGAATTAGTAATTTACCTCTAGAGTAATTTATACAAAAAGTAGGGTTGACTTTAAATTTAATTATTTCTTAACCTGTACGCTATTATGTAACAGTTTTTTTTAAATCTGGTCTTAAATAATGTGAATATAAGGAATTTGAAATCAAAACTTAAAAAAATTAAGTAACTTTTATGTAATTCGCGGTTTTTTTTAAATTTATACAAAAAAATACATATTTTAGTCAAATTTTCGAAATTTTCCGAAAAGATGTAATTAAAACTTCAACTTGTTTTTGCCTTGTATGCGCAAATTTCTCAAATCTGATCTTTATTTTAACGAAGATTATGAATCAGCAATCAAAATTTAAAAAAAATTTGTGGTTTATGAATTATTCGCGGTTTTTGGAAATCCAAAAAAACTCAAGTTTTTTGAGATATTTTCCTAATTACCTGTAAACGGTGTTATCGAAAAATGCAATTTATTATACTTTTGCAATTCACTTACCAAGGACCTTCATTATATATAACACTGATTTTAATTTTAAAAAGGATAACAGATATCCTTGCAAATTAACTTAAAATTTGACATTTTTTAATATTTCGCTATTATTTAGATTGCTATAATTTTATTGCTACCAAAAACCCTATCTCACATAATAGGACATTTCACAGATATATATTAATGCAAAAACGAAATTTTCATATTGGTAAATATAAGAAAACATCCTGATCGAAGTTGATCATTTTTTGTGTGTAATTTTCAAATTTCGCGAAATCCGCGACTCCGATTTCAGTTTTGATTTCATATTCGTAATGTACACCTAAAAATATATTAGATTTGATATGTCGCGATCATAATAATTATATTTAATTTTTCTCATTTTTTCCATTATTTTTAATTAATTAAAAATAATAGAACAAGTACAACCTCGAAACTTCAATTGCGATGTGCTACCTCTAAACAAAACTTTTTTGGTGATTTTTTTGATCAGACCACATTTTTTTTCAAAGTGGCATATTTGTAGGGTTGTGGAGCGTGAAAATTCCAACTTTTTTTTTTTGGACCACTCTAATGTTCATATACAAGTCACTTTTGCATAAATCGAATAACTTATACTTCCATATTTGTCCATATATGAGTGCCTCTTCCATATATGAAATAGCAGATGCCTCCATATATGTCTGTGTATGAAATCTTTTTCAATATATGGAATCACATATACTTCCATATATGTTCATATAAAATCCATATATGTTCATAAAAAATCCATATTTGTTCATATGCGTCCATACATAAACCATATATGAACATATTTGAGCGTATATGAGCATTTTTCACTGGGATATTAAAAATAACTGCTTTAACCAAGTGCTAAAAGATTGCAGTACTTCTTGTTAGTTCTTTAAATAACTGTCATACCAATTGTTTTATATTTTTGCATAGGAAAACAACAGTAATTACAGTTGAAAACAACTACTACTGATTACTACACAAACAATTGTCATGTAGTAACTGTCAAGCATTTTTGAATGTATATGCTTATCAGTATTGAAAAATAGATTTTCGAAAAAATAATTTACCTATATAGTTTTTTTTTATTGTTGTTTTTTAAAAAAAATTTGCTCGTGCCAGGAACAAAGCTGTATAGTTACTTAAAAATATTTACTTAAATTAACAATTTGAAATATTTTTCGTAATTATATTTGAAAGTTCAAGTATAAGTATTTTATTACTTACTTAAAAAGGTTTTTAAGCAAGTAAACAAATATTTATATTTGAGTTGTAATATATTAATATTTTTTTATTTATTTCAAATAATTTGGAGTAAGTAAATAAATATTAATATTTCAAAGCTGAAATATAAATATTTTGTTAATATTAATACTTCAAAGCTGAAATATAAATATTTTGAAATAAATGAAATATGTAGTTAAGTAAAATACTTAGCTTCCTTTTTTTAAATATTTTGAAATTTTTGAAATATTGCAAATATTTCAAATATTTCAAAAATTTCAAATATACATTACCATTTTTACAAACAGAAATAAAGATGTTTTTTAGATTATAAATCCAAAAATATTTTATGTTAGTAATTGTAATACACAATATACGAACACAAGCCATGTTGCCAAATTTCAAAGAATAGTGAAATTTGGCAAATTCAAAAAAATTAAAATTTAATAAGTTTTAACACCTACATATACATATATGTACATATGTACATATATATGTACATACATACATATATAATGATAGAAAATATTTTTGTCCAACAATAAAAAACAGTATGTTTGTTGTTGGTTTGCTTATCTTTTGCTTCACCAAACAAAAAAAAAAAACAAAATAAAAAAACCAAAACAACAAAAAAAACATTGTAAACATTGTTGTTGCTCCTGCGTGTAAAGCTTATTGTTGTTACAAATGTAAACAAAAATGCACATACACACGCATCTAATGCAATTTATACACATTAAAACAAAAATCTACCCATCCCTCCTCGTCCCTTAAGTTACAAACATTTAACTATACCCCCATGTCAAGAAACCTATCCACCAATAAAAAAAAAACATTTTCTACAACCCCGCACACCCAAATATCATAAACAATAACATGTAGTAATATGCGCCCCCCTCGCCTAAAAGAAAAACAAATTCCTGATTTTTGTTTTTTTCAACCATCCTAATTTTGCTGCTCGCCTATTACATTTCTTACATGTCCTACCTTACCACATTTCGTAAACAACAGTGTTGCCAGAACTCTTAGATGGAAATGTGCTAGATTCCTAAAAAATTTCTGCTAAAATCTGCTAAATCCTAAAATAAAAAATATATGCTTAGAATACGCTAAATTAAAAAATCGCAATTTTTTTATTATATTCATTATGCTAAAGATCTGCTAAATTTAATACAAAAAATATGCTGAAAATCTGCTAAATAATTTTTTTAGTATTATTTAATAAAATCTTATTAATAAAAAAATACTTTTTTTTAAACCAGGTTTATAAAAAATTACATTTTCATACTTTTTTAAACTATCTTAGAATAAATATAAAAGTTTACACCTTAATTCATTAATGCTTTCAAAAGTTATAGGAGGTTTATCGAACAAATTTTATGTGAAGAATTTGTTTGGTAAACTTTTATATTTATTCTAAGATACTTTAAAAACGTATGAAAAGATAATTTTTTGTAAATACTGTTTAATCTTTCTTTGAGACTAAAAAAATAAACTTTCTCATTAAATTTTTTCACAATAAACATAATTGATTTTAAATTTTTGCATGATTTTTTATGGTTTTTGTAGCATTTTCAAATTATAGTACTATACCTATCAATACTACTAAAAAAGTTTACACTGAAAAAAGAATTGAATAATTACGCATGAAATAAAAAGTTATGAAAACATTGTTATTAGCTGTATTTTCTACTTAACTATATCAGTTAACTTTTAAAAAATCTGAAAGGGCATAAAAACGTTTTTTAGACGAAAACTAACACACTAACACGTGGATAATTATCAACGTTGAAAACTCAACGTTTATAAATTTTCACACCTAGCTTAACTTGCTGACGTACGATCGATTATACCGAAACTATCATGAACACTATTTAACAAATTTTTATACTCCAATCAGTTTAACGTAGATTTACTATAAATACTTAACGTTGATAGGCATGAGCGAAAATATAGCTATTGTTATAAATATTGTTTCAGAAAAAATTATTTTGTTAAAAAATATGCTAAAAATATGCTTTTATTAAATAAAACAAAATATGCTAAAAAATCTGCTTTTGTCCAACAGAATATGCTAAAAAGCAGTTAGCATATTTTTACAAAAAAAATATGCAATTGCCCAACTCAATCTGCTAAATCTAGCAGAAAATATGCTAAAATGGCAACACTGGTAAACAAAAATAATTCGTCCCTTCAGTTCACGGGAACACTAACGCCATCTAGTGATAAAGTAGAATTTGCTAAAATCAAATTTTTGCCCTCATCGTTCACGCCATAGAAAGCTCAAAAAGAAGTGAGCTTTCTAATGCACCTTCTCTAAGAATATAAGTTCTCTGGTTACCTCTTCAAAAATGTATAAGTCACTAGCCGTATTTCTAAAAGCTCTCAACAGATGGGGTTAGATTCTCCCTATTTTAAAAAGAATTTTCTGTCCGACACCCTAATTTTTAATACCGAATTCGATAATGAAGGATTTTACTTTAACTTTTAATTTTTAATTATATTTTATATAAAACAGCAATAAACGGTCTGCCTTTTCAGTTTTATCACTTTAATTTATATTTTTAGGCAATTGAAAAATTCCATTGCAATATTTAATATTCCCTAATTGGATTTAATTAAATTACTTACTGTAGAGTGAAAAATTGCCATTTCTATTTCAGCTATTTCTCCATGTCCAAGATTAAAAATATGTATTTGGTGAGGTGTAGTACATATTTCATAAAAAAATTTAATAAAAACCTTTTATTTGTTAGTTTTTCAATTTATTGTTTCTCTTTTAATTTTTATTCGTATTTTTTTCTAGCATTAAATTAATAGGCTGTTTCATGTATTTGTGCTTTTATTATAGATTTATTAAATCCAGTTTTTTTTTTTTGGATTTAATAAATCCACTTTTTGTATGAAAAATTATAAATCCAGGTGATTAAAAAACACGCTAACTAACTTTCCGTATACATTTTTTTTTTAATTTTGCCTATGGGTCAAAACACTGCGCGGCGTGTGGCACTTTACATACAATCTAATATTTAAAAATGCTTTCATCAAAATCGCTATAGTAGTACTTGAGTTACGATTATATTAAAATTACGATATCTAGCGAAAAAGATTAGCTGGCATTCTTTAAATGCATACGAATCGAAAACCATGGTTCATTTTTGTCGTCATTTTCATCATACCTTTGACTGCTTGAAGTGCAAGGTGTAAAATTTAAATTTTATATTGGGGAGGAAGAAACTTTAATAGTCCGTTTAGACAGAAAAGTCAGAAAATTTAATCTCTAAAAAGTCGGATTAACTGCTTAATCAAGCATCTTTGATTAACAGATTACACTATGGAACATTTTTGGGATTATTGTCTGGGGGGTGAGAAATTCCAAGTCAGGGTGATGGTACTAGGTCAGTATAGTAAAACCCTCAAAGGGTTTGGCGTTCGTATGTGTCACTTTTTTTATGACCTTTTAAATATTTTCCTTATCTTGATGTTTTTTCGCTTAGTTGTAACTCGAGAACCACTTGTCCGATTTTGATGAAACAAATTTAGAAAAATTTAGAATTACAATTTCTTTAATCCGTTCATATAATATTTTTCTTTATAATCAACAGTTTTGCCGGTAAAAATAAATTTGTGGAGAAAAAAAAATATTTTTTTGCCTAAAAATTAAAATTTTTTATGAATTTTAAAAAAAAAAATTTTAATTTTTAGGCAAAAAAATATTTTTTTTTCTCCACAAATTTATTTTTACCGGCAAAACTGTTGATTATAAAGAAAAATGTTATATGAACGGATTAAAGAAATTGTAATTCTAAATTTTTCTAAATTTGTTTCATCAAAATCGGACAAGTGGTTCTCGAGTTACAACTAAGCGAAAAAACATCAAGATAAGGAAAAAATTTAAAAGGTCATAAAAAAAAATGACACATACGAACGCCAAACCCTTTGAGGGTTTTACTATACTGACCTAGTACCATCACCCTGACTTGGAATTTCTCACCGCCCAGATTGGCTGTTGTACTGTGTTATTGATTGGTTGATAAGATTATCATATTTGATTAGTAGTTAATCCAACTTTTAACCTGGTTACTATTTCTAAACGAATCTGTCGCTTTCGGTTATATGGGTCGAGATTAGGGTTTGGGGTTCGGAAATTCCCGGGCGGGAAATCCCAGGAAAAGTTTGGCGGGAATTCCCGGGAAAATAATATATTTTTCCCGGGTAAACGGGAAATTTGAAATATATTAAATTATTTTTATTTAGAATAGGATTTTTTAATTTTAGTCATAAAAAACTATTTAAATACCAAAACAAAAATGTTAATGTTAAAATTTTTTAAAAGGGAATCAATTTCTTTGACACACAAAAAAGAAATTGATTCCCTTTTAAGTAATAAAGATTTTTCGCATAACCTATTCAAAATGTAAATAGTAAAACCTAAAAATCTTGTAAAATGTTTAAAAGAAATGTGAACAAAAAGTTTTGTTTCTTACAAATAATCCCCCTTTTTATCTAAATTTTTTGGGGGCGCTGTGGTGTAATGGTTAGTTCGTTGGACTGTTACAAGGTTGCGGGTTCGAGCCCCAACCAAGGCAACATCAATTTATTAAAAATAATAATATGCATGAGTTTTTTCTATCCCTCATACATATCACAGCGTCCTCCTTCGGTGTTCCCATAGCACTTAACCCAACCGAAGTAAAATAATATAACAGGGCTATGAACTAAAAAGCTTCATCAAAGTTCGCCAACTCACCGTCAGATGGCGCGCAACAACTGTTCTAAGATTCAACATCTCGCGCAATTGCAGTGTTGCCATATTTGAAGCCCTTCATCTTTCACCACTTTGCACTTCTCCTCTATCCCCTTTCCAAAGAAAGCAACGCGTTAATTAATAGGAAGAATTTCCTGAGTGCTGCTTCTCTTTAACAAAAAAAAAAATGTATATTTTAGTTAAAGACGACTTTAGTTAACATATTGGGTGGCAGTATACCTTGACTTGGTTTATATTTGGAGCATTCTGATTGGTTAATTTATTTTCAACCAATCAAATTTTTTGAAAATATAAATATTTTTGTAGGGCTTTCATACATAAAATGAACAAAACCGTATGATTAAAAATAAAGTCGACTTTAAATTCAAAATTATCCTTTATATTAAGGGCCAATAATTTTATAAGTAACGTTTCCATTAATAAAATATTTTCAAGTAAATTTACTTTATTTAATTACACCTGCTTTCAAACTAATATATTATTTTATATTAAATAATAAAATGTCGGAGTATGGAAATACTTTACAAAAAAGGACAAAACAGCGCAGTTCAATATTTGCCCTAAAAGACTAATGGTTAACGGAGGTAGTTTATCCGACATCTAAATTTGGTTCACAAAAATAATTGATATTCATGCAACTTTTTTTTAAGAAAATGAGCCAAATGTGATAAAGCGGTTTGTTTCCGACAGTCCAGTAGTGGGTGCTTTCTGCTGGAATCATGCAATTTATTTGGCAGTGCTTAGAGTAACTTATGTGAAATCAAATGTTCAACATTCTGATATTTTTACTTTGAATTCTCACTATACAGACTGCATTTGTACTGAAATAGTGTTTTTTTTAACAAAAATTATTTATATAGGTGGTTTTCATTAACAATTTTTTTAAAAAATATTTCCCGGGATTCCCGGTATTCCCGGGAATCAATTTTTTTTATTCCCGTTTCCCGGGAAATAAAAAAGTCCGGGAAATCCCAAACCCTAGTCGAGATACACAAAGTCGCTATCGGCGCCACCTTGGTATTTTAAAATGACAAAGTTAAACTTTAAACTGTCACGTTAATCTTTTAAATGTCAAAAAATGCATGTGTAAACGGTAATGATTAAAAAGTTGGATTAACTTTAATCAAGTATATTTAGTTTGCTGTCTAAACGAGCTTTAAATCGTTTAGTTTATTTCCTCCTTCTAATAAACAAATTTAATAGGAATTCCATTTGTCAAATTATACAGAATATTTCAACCCCAAACCTTTTGATATCCATCTCAAGATATTAAAACTTATCCAAATTTATTTGATTTATTATATATTTATTTATATTAATGTTGTACATGCCGTAAGAAATAATGTGATCGCTTGTCGAAATTTTCCTATCCAACTCAAAAACTAATGATCACGTTTTTTACTGTTATTGTCAATATGTGAATATAAATAATCTTTAATGACAATTTTATTCAAAAATATTCTCTTTTACTCCACTGTCTTTGACTGTGTGCTAATTGCTTTTAATTGTTTAAAAACAGTTTTTGCGTGTTTATTATTTGCTTATAACCGGTACATAAATATATAATTATATACAACAAACTTATAAGTTTAAGTTTCAAAAACCTTTAAAAAAACAACTTCAAATAGTTAATAATGTTATTCAATTAGGTACTATACAGTTTCCTTTTTTTTCTCAACAAGTGTCAACAAAAATCAATCATTATAAAAAAACGCCACAAGTCATTATAAACAAAATTACAACTATTGTTAATTAAATGACACTTTTAATTTAAACACAAATCAGTTAATAATCATAAACATCCACGTACTAAATAGGTTTTTTTTTGTTAGGAACTGATCGATCAATTGATTTAATTCATCTATTAAAAATAAACAATAAAATACTACGTCATTAAAAAAAAATTGCTAATCAGAGACGCTTCAATAAGTTTCATTGATAGTGATTTCAGATTTCGATTTTTTTTATTTTGTTCTTCTTTTGTTTTGTTTATGGTTCCCTCAACAATAATAATAATAATGATTATTTAATGTTATTGAAATTCTTTTCATTGCGATTTTTATATATTTTGCATTTAATGTGATCATTGTACCATGTGTTCTAAATGAAAAAAGTTTTTATTTATTTATTTATTGCTTTTAAGTGGGGTTCTTAATCTTTTTTATTTTTATCATTTTGATCTACTTTTTCAATGTGATTGTTTTGAATATTCTCGTCTAAACAGTCCTCTTCTATTGATTTTTAAAAGTCTTATAAAATAATTATAATTATTGTTAATTAGGCGCCCAATATGTGGCGTCATATTAAATATCGTTGTTGCTCCTAAGAAATTAGCCATATATTTTCAAAAAATATTTATGGGATTCCCATATTTATGGTATTCCCGTCTCCATTTTGTGCCTTAGCTATGATTTTTTGAAATAATTCTTTTAAAAAGGGATTGAATTTAAATTAAATATACTTTAAAAATATTGAATTTAAACAAATTAAATAATTATGTAATATTGGTTCCGCCGGGATTTGAACCCCTGATCATCTATTTAGTAATAAACTGTAACCAAATCACATCTTGGGATCACTTTTAGACCAACAGCACTTTAGAAGCCATAATTAAGTGATTTTTTGGATGTTGTTCATAATTATTTCTAAAAGGCAGTAAAAACGCACTAATGGGTAATTTGAAAGAAATGAAGGAAATGTTTTGTAAAGTTTACTACCAATTTTTTTGCTGTGTATATCGGAAAAATCGGGATTTCAACTTGTTAAGCGGATTTTTATAGAATTATACCTTACACTGTATGTTATAGAACATAACAACTTTGGCCAGATGTTTGTTACTACCAAAAATACTGAAGCTAGTTGCATATTCCCTTCCCGTAATATAACCCAAATTGTACTGTGGTGTAGGGTAGCATATAGTCGTTATACCCGACTTTAGTTCTTTTACTTTAAAAAAAAAAAACAACACTTAGGAAATTATTTCTATTAATGTGTTGCTTGCATTGAAAATGGGGATAGAAAAGAGATGAAAGGTGGTGAAAAATATAGGGCTTCAAATTTTGCAACACTGTAATCGCCATCAAATGGAGAGTTGGTGAACTTGTTGACTATTTTTAATTCATAGTCCTGTTAAATTTTTTACTTCGGTGGGGTTAAGTGACATGGGGACACCAAAGTAGGGCATTGCGAATTCCATAAGAGATAGAAAACTGATATATATATTATTTTTAAAAATTGATGTTGTCGTCGCTGGTGTTCGAACCCCCAATCTTTTGTGTAACAGTTCAATGCATTTACCATTACACCACAACACCACAGACCACTTTACTTCTTATATTTCTAAGTTTTTTTTTTATAGATTAATTGTAAAACTCATAATAACTCATCAAAGTATTGTTGGATGCTAACGAAGAACCTCCCATAAAAATCGGTCTCTCCTATGTTTCTCTTTAAATTCATTTAAATATATTTGCTATTTTTGGCGCCCAACGTGGGACCTCCATTTAAAATAACATGTCAAGTGGGTATAAAGCAGAGATGCCAGCCGACGCAAAATCATGGCAGCCATGTATAAATCCAAAAATTTACGACGGCGGTGGCTTAATCGGCTAAACGGCGGCTCTTTTACTAAGCAATGGAGATTTAAGTGATAAATAATTTTAGAAAATGGATTCCTTATCTGTTTCAATACGTCAAACAGCTCAGCTGCCATACAGTTAAATTCGAATTGGTCCGCGACGGCTAGATGGCTATTAACTGGGGGATTGGACTCTGTCCTTAAATTCTGCTAAACCCCCTATATAAATTTTGGCGCTCAACGCCTAAAAAAAATAAAATCTAATATGACAATATCTTATTAGAATTTGGACTTGAGGTAGAAGAATATTCTAACTAAATATATGAAAATATAGAAAGTCCGAAAAAACAATTTTTGTATTTTTAATACAAAAATTAAGATAATTGTTTAAAATAATTTTTCTTTCAAGTTTTATGCGGTTTTTAAAGCATATCTTTAAATTCTTCAGTTTGTAATGTATTACCATTTGGGATTCCCTGTTTTATAGTAGATATACGTATAAACCACTTCTAGTATATTTCTGATACTTTAATGCAAATCTCATTATCATCATTTTCTTTATCATCACCATCATCATCATCATCATATACTATTAAAATTAAAAGTCATCAATATGTAAATTTTTTCTGTATACATTTTTTTTTTGTCTAAAAAAAAAATAAACAATAACAGCATTTTTGGTCATCATTTTATTTTAATATCATTTGTTTATATCTTTTTTTTTTGTATCTAAAATGATTAACTGATTCTTGCTCTCCGTTACTCAATGTTTTTTATTTATTTATTATTTTTTTTTTTTTTTTGATGATTTTTAAATTTTGCCTTAGTTATATTTTAAACGCTCAATTAGCAAGTCTTTATTAATAGAAGAACAAACGAAAATATTGAAATTAACCGAAAATATTAATATATAAACGATTTTAAAAAATAATTTTAGCGAACAAGTTTTATAAAATCTTGCAAATTTTATCATTCAACTGAAATACTTTAGCCTTCAAAGACTTACGAAGTTTATTTTTCAATAACGTAAAAATAATTTTAATTAAACAAACACAATGAAAATGGTACAATTTAAGGTAAAACGTCTAAAGGAAAATGTGAAGCTGAAAATTTCAACAAAGTTTGGCAACAGAAAAAGTTTTAAACTGGAGAATTACTATTAAATAAATATTTATTTGCTCGTAATTTACTCAAAAGGGGTTCTTTTTTAACAATATTTTTAAATGAAATTATTTTTAAAACTTATTCTTTTTAATAATTCCCTTCTTTTCTTCTCAATCTTCTTCCAGAGTGACAATGCTGCTGAATTGGATAAAGCCATAACAAATAGCAATCATAAACCTACAACAGATAGCACAACCCGAGAATATATTTCATCACCCGGTTATGAGACATCATCTAGTACAGCACCAGCCAGTTCGCCAGATCCATGTGAATACACCTATGAAGGTGCCATACAAGATTATAAACAAAGAGTATCAAGAGCTGCATCTGGCCTAACATCAGTGGCTCTCAATAAACTTACCACCCAGCATCAGCATAATTCTAAAGAATCAACACCCGAACGGGGTATAAAAGAAACAGCTTCTTATCCTCCACGTCGTGGTAGTAAAATCGAAGATCGTTTAATGGGTTTTGAAGTGCAATCGCCCAGTGAAGAATGTGTGGAGAAAAATACTAAAGTTGATGTACCAAAAATTGATATTTCTAAACGTAAAGAAATCTTTGAAGCCCAACAACAATTACAAACTTCACAACAAACGTTGACGGGCCCATCGGCATCCGGCAGCAATGGTATACCCAGAGTTACTTTACGGGATCGTTTTAAGGTACAAGATACCACAGAGACTATAAGCGAACAACCTAAGAAGGATGTGAAACGCATGTCCGGTGATATCACCAGCATTAAAGAACGTTTACAAAGTCTGGAACAACAACAGAATATAGTCAATGGTGCAAATGGTGCCAATGGTAAAAACACTGCCAATAAATTAGTCGATATACCAGTGCCACCTTTAAAGGAGCGTTTATCTAGTTTACAAAATGCTGTAACCAAAGAAGAAGTACGTAAACCTCCAGTTGTCCTTATCGATGCTAGACAATTGGAAATTATGAAGAGTGAAGATCAAAAAGTCAAACAATCTATGAAAGATAATGTCAACCCTACTCTTGAAGAAGTGCAAAAACAACAACAGCAGCCACTAAAAGAAGAACATATTTCTGTTACTTTAACAAAACCGGACGAAGAAGAAGAAACCGATATAGATAAAGACGATAGCGGTATCCATACTGCAGATGATATTGATCTAGAAGAACGTGTACAAGCTGATTTAGTGAAAAAGGAACAAGAACTTAAATTAAATGCCGCCATTGAAGCCTTGGCCATGGAAGAGAAACAATTAAGTGAGGCCGCCAATGCTGTTAATCAAATTGAAGCCGAATTTGAAGAGCTCTCCTTGGGCTCAGTAGCAGCTTTACCACCTAATACATCATCCTCATCATCGTCAGCTACAACCATTACTAATGATCATATGGAATATAGTGTAAGTTCTACTAACAATTCTTGTTTGTGCTCATCTACCCAATCAAGTAGTAACAGTAGTAGTGATAGTAATAACTGTAGTTTAGATAATCAAATGGTGAAGGGTGTAGATATCAAAGCAGCCTCCAATTTACGTCGTAAACCTACCAATGAAATGGTTCATGCTAAAAATCTATTAAAGATCTTTAAGGATACATTTCAAAATGACATTGAATTAGATGAGTGTGAGATTAATGAAGAACATGAAACTAAAGATATAAAAGAGGTTAAGCCAAATAACTCGTTAAGCTTAAATATTAAAACACAAGTTTTTGAAAATTCTAAAACTCCCACAACTCCTCACACGGATAGTTCTTTTAATTTGTCAAATGAAATTATTGAAATACAATCTGAAACTCTTAAATCTTCCTCCCAAACTTCTCTACCTCCTGCTGTTCCTCCTAAACCTGTTAGTCGTCAAATTTCTAGCTCTTCTTCTGTATCCAATGAAAGTATTGGAACTCAGTTTCCTAGCGCTGTTCCACCACCTATTCCTCCTAGAGCATCGACTCCTCAAACCCCAAGTTCTCCTTCTCTAACAGGTAGACAGATAACTTTCCCTCAAACCCCTCATTCACCCTCTGGTATACCCCGCAGCATGAATCCTTCGGGTAAACCACCCATGTCTCCTCTATCCATAAGATCTACTACCAAATTTGTGTCTATAACACCTCCCGGTAGTCCTTCTTTAAATAGAAAAACTGATTCACAATTTAGTATCAATGGTAGAGTTGAAATATTTAATTCCAAAAATATGGCCACTCTACCCAACATTAACAATTTTAATTTGCCTAAACCCACAACGCCAATTATGACCACAAAGAAAACACAATTGCCCTACATAAATGCTACAACGACATCAGCAACAGCATCAAATGCTGCAACATCAAATACTCTACAAACAAACAATATCGTATTACCTCAAAAACAACAACAACAGAAGAATCAGCAACAACTACCAAAGCCAGCGGCAACCACAAATCAGCAACAACAACATCATCAAGAAACTACAGTTATTGAACCGTTGTCAACAACAACAACAACCACACAACAAAAAATTGAACAAATGAAATCAATGCCATCTCAACAAATGGTTAATGAACCTCAAATGATGTTAGATGGAGAAACTTATCACCACCATCATGTTAATCTTACCCATGATTCAGTCAAGCATCAACTGCAGCAACAACCTGAAGTTGTTATGTGTGCTCCACCAATAACTATAGTAAATCCAGATGAATTACCGAAACCCAATACGGTTAAAAACCTTTCATCATGTTTTCAACAACCAAATGCAATTACAACTTCAACGGTTAATAGTAAAATTATAACACCCAAACCTTTGCCACGTTCACGCATACCGCAGGCCACACCACCACAATCACCCACAGCTGCAAGGCGTCATATTTGTTACTCAAGCAGTGGGGAGCAGCAAACTTCTTCATCCTCCGGCTTAGAGGAACAAAAGAAATTAAGTGTAATTTCCTCAAACTCTCAGAAATCTACTTCTCACGCCGCTTTGGAGGAACATTTGTCTGCGAATTCCCCGAATTCCCAAAAATCTTCTATCACTCCTAACTTAGAAGAACAAAAAAAATTGTTGGCGACTTCCTCGAACTCTCAAGAAACTTCTTATCCCTCTGCTTTGGTGGAGCAAAAGAAATTGTCAGTGATTTCGTCATCTTCAAATTCGTCTACTTCTACGGCCTCTACTGTAATTGAGGCCAATAAGAAGTTGTCGATAATGTCCAATACCTCGACTACCTCAAGTGAAGTACCACCTACCATTATAGAAACCAATGCTCAGGTTCATAAAGAACAGGACAAAGAAGAAATAGACAAGGACTTAGAGCCTCTAAAGGAAATTGTTCAAAATCCTACACCAGAGCCAGCAAAAACTTTGGATAAGGAAGCTACACAGGCCTTAATTGATGAAATGATTAAAGCAGAAGCATTAAGTAGAGCTCCTCCAAAATTGAAGGAAATTAAACCTAAACAGGATACTAGTCCCAGTTCGCCCTCATCTCCCCATGCTGACTTAACAAGAGAAGATGGCGAAAATCAGGGCTACTCTTCTCCCACATCACCTAGGGCCAATTTCTTAAAATTTGGTGAGATAAAACCATATCAAGGACCAAATCCTTTATCACCAACAACTAACACACCTTCTTCACCGCTCATGTCTGCAAAATCTGCGCTTTTCAAAACTACTACACCCTTAGTAGTTTCTACTCTCTATGACAAATATCTACCCGAACCCCTACCACCCAATAATCAAAGAGCACCTCAAATTTCTCCAAAACCTAAAACCACGCCGGTGGAACCAACGTCTCCTACCATCATTATACCCGCAGATTTACCACCTTTGCTCGAATGTCCACCCAATGAATCAAGTCTTTATAAATTAGCCTCCTCGGCTCCACATTCACCCTCGAGTCCTTCCTCAAATCCCGATAAAAATCTTGATATAGATTCAGCCATTTGTAATAGTCTCTTAACTTCATTGGCTGCCACACCCGATGTCTTACAACTGCAAAGACAAATAACTATAGAGGAAGATCTCTGTCAAAAAGTAGACAAGGAAACTTTACCATTTAATGAACCCATTACTGGCTTTAAGGATATTTCTAAAAGTGATATAAAACGTTGTGATGGTTTGACACCCTCCTCAGTCAATAAATTACAAAATTCTACACAAAGACAACGTACGGTGGAGGAAGAATTATGTCAAAAATTAGATATTACTACATTACCTGATGGTAAACAACAGCCCATAACGGGTTATAAATGTATTTCTCCTACAGAGATAAGAAAATGTGATAATTTATTTGCTACTAACTCAGCAAAACCACCCAATTCAAAACCTAACTCTCCCATAATGCAGGCCAGGGCTGCACATTCGAAGGCTTTAATAGAGACATGTGAAAAAATAATAGCTGAAGAAAGGCAAGCCAGCTCACAGATGAAATCTTCATTACCCTCTTCTCCTCTACAAACACCACAAATGCAAAGAAAGTCAAAAATACCCAAACCCATATCGTCCTGCTGTAAAGCTACCGAATCGCTAAATGAAGCAGATCTTAAAGAATCTCTACCCCAAGCGATAAATACTTCCTCTTCTCATGTTGCTCCCCTTAAGGAAGATAATAATGCTGTATTAGCTCGTATGCATGTGGTGGAAACTCAAATCAAAGTTACTACCACCACACCTCCCGCTTCGCCAAAAATTGCTCTCAAGCCTCAGCCATCACCTAAACCTACTAAGAAAACTAAAAATATTTTTGATTTTCTTAAAAAGAATTTCGGTGTTGGAGGCTCCCATACCGAGGAACAGGCGGATAGTTGCAACTCCACAAAACCGGAGGTTACTACACCTAGTGAAAATAAAGTCATAGTTTTATCAGCAGAAGATGTAGAAGATTTAGACGAAGTCAAATATGATGAAATACATAAAATCGATAATTCGAAATTCTATTTAACCGCACATAATGAGGATGAAGAGGTTCCTCCTCCTTTACCTAAAACTCCTGCCCCTGTAAATATAGAGATAACGCGTAAGATTATAACAGATGAAATTTTAGAAGATGGAAAAACAGAAATGGATTTAGGCAAAGAAATCGATGATTTACTAGATGATGAATTGAACAAATTAAATCATGAGGTAGAGGAGTTGGATAAATTGGGAAAGCAGTAGGGGAAAGGACGAAAAGTAAAAGCTTGAGAGAGTTAATACAATGCCAAGCAAAAAACAAAAGTTAGTGTTTGAGATGATAGAGAATACTTAAGAGAGTCGACAAATTTATTAAACCAACTAAGAGAAGAATTAAGAGAGATTCTAAGATTGGAAAATTTTTATGTCTGAAGAAACAAAAAAAATTCAAATTTCAAATTGAAATTCTAAATTTCAATTGATATTTTCGGAATTGAAGTTGTAGAAGAAAATATTGTTTCTTTCCTTTGAAAGATAATTTTAGTTGATAATATAAAATAATTTTAATTAATTTAACTATATTTTTCTCTGCGTGTAAAAGCTTAACATGAAGGAGCCCAAGTAAACCCCAAATTAATAATTATGCTTGAAGCTACTGTTTCATTCTCCCACTATTCTCAGCCCAAAGAACTTTTAGAGAGAAATATAAATCAGCTCATTTTAGGAATAAGAATGAAATACCTACTTAGGCTAAACTTGTATATCCTCTTTGAGAGAGAGATATAGCTAAGAGAGAATCTTGTATATATTTTCCTTTATATTGTCTCTTTTTATTTTCGTATTTTATCTACACAAAAACAAAGTCTTGGAAGGGTGTTAGAAATGGTTTATTACTTAACCGAAATTTTGAAAATTATTTAAATTGAAATAATTTCAAATTAATATTTAAGCTTACATATCGTGATTATAAAACCTTGAAACTTTTTTAATTCATATCTATAATTTAGTTTCAATTAAAAAAAAAACCTCTTACAATCTTGTTAAAGTTTACTGTTCTTAATCTTTTAAATAATTGCATAATAATTAAACTTGAAATTGAAATTTAAACACAATAAAATTTGCATACCTGGAGTGACACACCATGCTAGTAGAGCAACTAGTAAACACACAACAACTGGTTTCTTTATTCTTTCCTCAAACTACATATCAAATCAACCCATTGCCGACATTATAATGACCAACATTAATTCATAAAAAAAGAAATAAATCCCTTTTTACAGTCGAAAAACCTACACACCATTTGAACACACATGGTCGTTGTTGGTCAATATAATAACTAATTTAATATTATTATTAAATATTATTAGTAAATTGAGGAAAAAGAACGTAACGCCATGATGTTTTAACATAAACAACAAATAAAACCAACAATTAAAACAGAGTTTTTTTTTCTTAAAACCCATAACTACTGATACTGACAGAATCAATAATGTTTAACATAAAAACAAGAATAATAGTTTTTATTTTAATTATTTATTTACATTTGAAAAATATGTAAAAAAAAAACTTCAAACTTAACAATACTCGCGTATTACCAACGCGTATTCGAATACAATGTGTGTTAAAATATAATATACTCAATTTTTTATAATTTTGTTTTTTTAATCTTCTAACGAATTTATAAATATAATGTTTTTTTTTTTAATTTTAAACAAATCTAAAACTGTAAAACAGAATAAACTTATAAGAATCTCAAGAAAAACCTCTTACAAAATGTTGTTTTCTTTCTAAACATAAACACCAAATTTCATATAAAATTTAAAATTTCATTATAAATGTTTTAACACACACACACACACTTTCATTAAATTTTTAACATTTTATCTAACGTAAAATTTCGTCAATTTTAACAAAACAACATATTTTAACCGATTTTTGTTAAAACTACTAAAAAAAACACATGAATTCAACAACTTTTTCATTAAATTTACTAATATCGTATCTCAAAAAGAAAATATTTGCTACATTTCTGTTTTACACTGTAAAACTGTTAATTTTATACCATGAATAACTACTGCTAGTAACAGAAAAGTTAAAGGAATGTTTTTAACATTTACACTGAAAAATGTTAATAGATATATTTTGTCCAAAAGCTTGTTTACAGGGTTTCAAAATGATTTTACAAGGAACAAAAAAAAAAAAAATACTATCCAGTTCTAAATGTCACTGCGACTTAAATATTGTGAAGACAAATTTTGAATTTGTTTTAAAAAGAAATCTCTACGTGGGTTACTATTTATATTTTGAGCCTAAAAATGAAAGAACAGAATTTTTTTATTCAAAATATTCTCTTTTATGATCTATATACTTTTGCTTGCATTCGAGCTACTTGTTATACACTCAAAAAATAAGTTAGTAGAAAAATTAGTAAAACATCTTGTATATCAAGTGTACTAGTTTTCAGCAATTTTTTTTGCTGAATTTCCGTTTTATATTTTTTTTAGCACTAAACTTATTTTGAACTAATGTTTTACTAATTTACTTTGCTACAAAAATTGTGCTGATAACCGCATTTATAGCGTGGAAGACAACCAGATAGACAAGAAGTAGATGTCGTAGCTTGAAAAACAACTCTACGCAATTTCTACATTTAAATTTTCAGCAAATAAATTAACTAAAGTAAAATTTCGCTACAAGTTTTTTGAAATTTTTTCAGTCTACTAATATTCAGCAAAAAGTTTAGTGATTTAAGCAAGGATTTTTTTCATTTGCAATCGACTAAGTGTTAGCAAAACTTTTGCTGAAGATTACTATTTTGACTCATTAATTCGTTCTTTTGAGTGCTCAAAAAGTAATTTGTTTGAGCGCCGATGTGTGAGAGCTCGCGATAGCGTGGTGAAGAACTATCCACATTTTACTCTTGGTTTTTCTCATTTCTCCGAACACTCTAAACAATTGGTGGTGTACCATTCAGAATTAACTGTTATACGTTGCTCTAACGGCACTGTCGCCACATGACCAGTTTTTATAAAAAAAAACAGGCGATATTTGTTTCGAAGTGCTTCGAGAACGAACAACTTTTGTGCATTTCGTTCATCATGATTCGTCACCTGTTACGATCTTATACACGTCTTTTGAAAAACCACTATTGTATTTCTTGAGCATTTCTTTACACCAATCGACCCGAGCATGTTTTTGGCCTATTGTTAAGATATGAGAACTCCCACGAGAGTTAATCTTTTTTTACCGCTAAATTTTTATGCAATATTTTATTTGTGCTGGTTAAACTTATGCCTAAGGTAGTCTCAATCTCAGAGTATGTCACATAACGATCTTGTATTATCAGTTTTTGCACAGCATTAATGGTTTCTTGGACAACAACTGATTTTGGACGACCTTCTCGAAATTCGTCCTGGAGCGAAGGACGTCCGCGATTAAATTCGTTACATCAGCGTTTCACAGTTGCAAAGGATGAGGCCTCATCTCCAAAAGTTGAATTTTATTTGTCTATGCACTCTTTTCTAGATTACATACGAAGCCAATACGCACCGTGACCAATATAGATCTTTTGTGCTGCCTAGAGTTCCCTAGAGATTCAGGCTACCAATAAAGCAAATAATCCCATTAGGAGAATTTCCCCAAATGTCCAAAGATGACACGAAACGATCACCCTGAAATCTGAGTCTCATGTCACACAGTCTCGGACATTCGCAGAGAATATGCTCCGATGTCTCACTTTCCAGCTCACAAAACCTGCAAACATCAGTGTATGACCGGCCCAGTTTGTGAAGCTGGTATCAGAGCCCACAGTGCCCAGTTAAGTATCCCGTCAGGGTCCTAAGTTTACCCCTGTCGAGTAACAATAGTCGCCTTGATACTCCGCTGGACAAGGAAATAAATCTTTTGGCCTGCCTTTGGCCAGTAGAAGTTTCCCAATGCTTAGCAAACTCAGCCTCTCTCCATTAGCGTACCCCCTAGGTATCCTAAAGAATGGTTCCGGGCCGATGAATGGTCGACGGGCTCCACAATTTGCTAGACAATCAGCCCTTTCGTTACTCTCGTGCCGTTCATGACCAGGAATCCATCCCAGTGTAAGGGAGTTGTTCCCATCGAGTTCGTTGGGAATTCCCATACATAGACTAGATGATACCCCGTAAGCTCCTGGAGCCTTTAGCGCAGCCTGGCTGTCAGAAAGAATGTAGATGCGGGATCTAACCGTGCCTCTTCGAAGGAACTCTCTCACACATGCGCAGATGGCGAAAATCTCCGCCTGAAAGACGGAGGGGTACTTGCCCATTGGTAAAGCACGTTGGAATCTGGGTCCAAAGACACCTGCCCCCGTGTAACCATTAGCCTGCTTCGAGCCATCCGTGAACCATATCTGAGCCCCCTCTTCGGGCTGCCAGGATGGGCTGGTCCACATATTTCTGTCAAATGACATAATGTCGAAATGCCTGACAAAAATCTGCTCCGGGATAATTTTATCCGCGACCTTTAAGATTGGGTCGTCCATAAAGATCCCGGCGATCCTCATGTGACCCTTTAGGTCCCCGCTCCTCATGTCCCCGACCTCCCGGAGACGAAGTGAGCCTATGATTGGAGCCTCCTTCATGGAAATATGCAATGGTGGAATACCCAACTGGCCCCAATGGCATCCGTCGGGCACGATCTTCCATCTTAGAGTATCCCTTGCCGTTGACTACTCAACCTCTGGCCACCATGCTAAGGCAGCATACGTGATCATATGTTTCACAATGGTGTTGAATGACCAGTAAACCATGTATGGTATTAGACCCCATGTTTTCCCAAAGAGCCTCTGACAGGCATAATATGCCCTGATGGCCTTCTTGGTTACGGATTCGAGATGATCATTCCACGTAAGGGATTTATCAAGAGTCACCCCTAAATATTTCACACTATCCGAGAAGCCTATCATTTTTTCCCCAACCTGACCCCCTCTTATCCTTGTGAACGGTATCAGGATCGTCTTCGTCGGGTTGATAGTCAACCCTTTTTCCCGACACCATGAGTTAGTAAAGTTCAGAGCCTGCATACGATCAGAGATGGTCCTGTCATTACAGCCGACAATGAAGATGACAAGATCATCGGCGTAGCCATAGGTCCTGAATCCCAGGTCTTCTGGTCGCATTCACGCATCCACATCGAAAATCGTAATAAATCATTGCCCGCAAATGTTCAGGTGTTAAGTCCATTTTTTTTTTGCTGACACTCGACTTTCACTTTTTTGTAAACAACACAAATAATGCTCAAATGACAAAAAGTTCTAAGCAAGGTTATGATCCAAAATGTTAAAATTTTTAATAGAAATATCAGCTGGACCCTGACAAGTGTTAAAGTGGCCAAGGCTCACTACTTAAATTGTTACCCACGTGGAAATAATTTAAATAAACAATTCAATTTTGTAAAGCTCTACTAACCGCATTTTTTACATTTTATAATTTAAATTTTATGTATTTTTATGGTAAAAATTTAATAATTCTAAATAGCTTTTTAAATTCGTTTAATTTGTTTATTAATAAGTTTATCCTGACAAGGTATACAGTTAACAAATACCCAGTCAGAAAAGCAAACTCTGACATATCACTGGGTAACCGTGGAGTAACAAATAATTGACTGGCAGAACACTTATTTCAGACGGATTCCCAGCGTTTCCAAAAAGCATTTTGCATTATCAGTTCACGCACTGCACCTATGTTTTGTGGCACAACAACCGATTTTGGACGACCTTCACGGAATTCGTCGGCGGCCGAACTACGACCACGATTGAATTCACTTTACCATATATACTGTGGCTTTTGATGGTGCTTTAACGCCATACAAAGAACTGAGTTAATCGACACATTCTTGTTGAGATAATCCACGTCGAAAGTTGTGGATTACCAACGAACCAACCTTCTCTTTAAATTTCCATTTTTTGGCCAAATTGATATTCTTAACTCACTGTAAACAAAACAAATAGCACTTGTACATCAAAACCTTGTGAGTATTTTTATGGTGTTGCCATATTTAGGGTGTTGCCATATTTTAGCTATTGACATTAGTGTTGCCAGTTCTCGAAATATAAATAGTACCCCTCGTAGTATACTGATCGACTCAGAATTACTTTTAGATTCGCTTTAGCGATCTCTGTCTATCCGCCCGTCTGACTGTCTCTATGTTGTTGTGCTCATGCTACAGGTCGCCCCAAAGACGAAGAATATTTTGGTTGGCATCTTTCTATGTTTAGACCTAGTGCCTACATAAAAGTGCCCCAAAAAAATATAGTCGGCATGAACGACTTTAAAATTTTATTATTGTTTTTTTAAATAATTGTTTGTTCGTGGAAAAGCTTTTTTAGACCAACATTTTTTTATTGGCATGTAAGTTCCAATAAACTTTTTTTCCAGTGCTGGCATGTTAGCGCAACCAAGCGCAATGTAAGAAATTCGAGTAAACGAACACACCGTATGTTTACGGTTTTCATTACTTTTTTAAGAATTATAGGCGTTTTGGTGAATTTTTGAAAGAGTAAAATAATACATTTAAAAAACTAAGAGCTTTTAGAAAGCCATTATATTACGATTTCGCGGGGTTTTCTACAAAACTTATTAAAAGTTATACTGAATATAAGTATTAGAAAGCGGTATACTTTTTTTGTACTTAAAAAGCTTTAAAGACTGCAAGAGCTCTTTAAAAACTAACATTTTTATAAATAAATAAATAATAAATTATCTATAAAAGTGCCAAGAGCTTTTTGGAAAATATTATCAAAAAAAGATTTAATTTTTTTTTTTTTAAGTTTATAAGACTAATCATGCAAATATTAGACAGAAAGGATTATAATTTTCTCATAAAATATAGTATTTAAAATTTTGAGAAGTAGAAAAAGCTTTTCAAAAAGCAACTATTGGAACCAGTTGTATTATTTTTGTTTCCTAAATTTAACTTAAGTCAGAAATTTTCAAACAAAATTTCTAACTTAAGAAATTTTTAATTTTAAAATACTTCTTAGTTCTGACTATAAAACTGGCCCAATAGTTATTTTTTGAAAAAGCTTTTTCTATTTCTAAAAATTTTGGTTGTGACTATAAAACTGGCCCTTAGTATGTACACAAACTAAAAAGGAAATTCTAGAATCTGCCTTCTACATGCTGATAAAAGCTTTTCAGGGAATTAAAAAAAAATATTAAATATTATTAAATTTATAAGCATAGTAAGTTTTAATATTAAGAAAATTTCAAATAAAAGCAGCTTTTGGAAGAATAGTGTATAGATTTTTTTCGTTTAAGGAGATATATGAAAACATATCCTAATTAAAACTTTTTTAAAGATAATAAAATTAACAAAAAACTGGATAGAAAATATCAAAATGAAAATCTTGTATAAGAAAAAAAATGTATAGGCGGTCACAAAAAGCTTTTGAATGATTTTAAGCCACTTTCTAGTTTTCAGACTTTAATTTTATCGGCCATCAATGCAAATCATATCAAAGGCAATACTTTACCGGCCTCTATTTGGCAGATGAGCAATTTTTTTTAAAGATGAACTCTTATTATTCATTTTTTTAAGACAAGCAACACTCAAGAAATCCTTTCTATTAATTAACGTGTGGCTTTGTTTGGAAAAGGGACAGAGAAGAGATGAAAGTTATTGAAAAATAAAGGACTTCAATTATGGTAACACTGTTATTGCGCGAAGTCTTGAATCTCAGAGCAGTTGTTGTTCGCCATTTGATGGAGAGCTGACGAACTTTGTTTAAGCTTTTTAGTTCATAGCCATGGAGGATATTGGTCATACATATAATTTTGCTAAATTAATTATGCCGTCGCTGGGAATCGAACCCGCAACCTTATGTATAACAGTTCACCTTTCTTACAATTTGGATTACTAATACTGAAACTGGCAAGTTCATACAGGCTTTATGAGCAGTTCTGAAATTCTTATAATTTACAAAGAACCTTCTGCTAAAAGCTATTTAGAACATTTTTAAAATATAAACGACAAAGTACCAATTCACCTGGATAAAAGGTCTGGCAATTATGAATATGCACCCTTATTGTAAAAATATAATTGAATAATAACAGCTGGATATCTACTGGTTGCGCTAAAATGCTAGCACTGTCAAAGTGTTTGTTGGAATTAATATATCAGTGTTGGAAAAACAAAAAAAAATTGGTCTTAAAGGAGCTTTTCCACAAACAAAAAATCGATTTTATAAAACAACACATTTTTTTAAATTAAAAAAAAAGAAAAAAAAATTTGCTTGCAACAGGATTTGAACTCGCAACCTTCCAACTACAAAACTTTTTTACCAGTCAATTGATTTTTATACAATTGGCAATTTCTGACTATGTAGTAGTGGAGACTCGCTGGTTGGAAAATTCTAAATTCTAAAACCAATTCTTCGCCAGTGTTTCTTTTTTATAAACCACCGAAATTTTTGTAAAACAAATACTCTGAGAACGATTTTTCAAACACTATCAAAGCGTCCCTAAATGACTGTTACCCAGTGGTATGCCAGTGTTTGATTGCTTGTTGTACCACTGGCAATTTCTGGCTGGATTCTGTTTAAAAAAGCCATTTACAATTACCAGAAAACAGTCATTTAGTCTAGAAAGCTTTAAAATGCTAAATCATGGGAAAAGCTCTGTAAACAAGCTTTTATATTAGGAAACCATTAGTTTTAACAAAAAATTATAAGTATTTTTTTTATTTTGTAATGTGTCATGTATTTTGATGTTGTCTTTCTTTCTCTCTCTCTTTTTTGTGTATTCTCTCTTTACATGCCTGAACATGTTTAATAAACAATTATTTATCTCAAAAATAATACTGCTACTACGCTCATGCTAAATTTAACTATGAAAACAAAATTTCGTCAATATTTTAAACTGTTTAATACAAATTTAACAATATCCGCATTCAAACAGTTTAAATTTACAAATTTTTGTCCACAATTGCTTTTACGCCATGCTAATCAAGGTAAGCCTGAACAAAGAAAAAATATAATAATGAACTTTTTTAAAAAAATTTTAATTTGCTGTGGTGTACTTTTTATGAGTTTGCATGACGTTTATGTTTACTTTTGTTTCAGTTACAAATGTTTTTTTTTGTAACTTTTTATTTAGATATTTCTGTATGAGTTTTTTTTTTGCAATTTTCTCTTTTCTTTGTATTGTTGTCTTTTAGAAATGTTATTTTCCATTTGACCTCTCTGGTAGTTGCAGCACCATTTCTAATTAAGAAAGCTTTTTAAATTACTTAAGCATATAAAGAAAGGGTTATAAGTTATTTTTAAATTTAAACTTTTTAATTGATACCTATTGAGAGAAAAATGAAATTTTATTTTAGCCAGACAATTTTATCAAAATTGTAAAAAAAATTAGGTCTGTTTGTTTACATTCCTATTAAAAAACTAGTAAACTAGTGATTTTATTTTCAAGTGAAATGAGAGGAAATGGTATCAAAAGTAATAAATAGAAGCCTCTGAATTAACAAATTTGCATATTTTACGGTAAAAACTAATTTATGAGAAAAAAACTAGTAATAATAGTAAAAACTAGCATGTAAACAAATAGAAATTTTATAAGGGATTCTGCTACTTCTTTGACTTAAGAGTTGTTTTGTCAAAATTATTACAAAATTCTTTTAATTTTACAACATTGATTGAAAAATTTTACAGTTTATTAAATTCTTGTTAATATTTTGCTTTTTGCATCAAATAAATCTCCGAAATGAAGATTCTAAATGTTACAAACCAAATAAATTGTTTTGTCAAACGAAAATTTAATAAAAATCCAAATAAGATGATTTAGTGGTGCTTCGTTAATTAGTGTATTTGTTGTAGAAACCCGAGAACAAGATATGCGGCGTATTCAAAAATGGCTAAAAAGATTTTAGAAAATTTTCTTAACTCGACTTAAGCTGGTATGTCAAAATCCTATAGATTTTAATTTTGAAAGACACCACAAGACAAAAAGTACAAATTTTTAATTTAGTTTTAAAAAAATATGATGAGGTTGCATAAATTCGACTAAAATTGAAATTTCAATGTGAAATATAGAAGACGAATCCCGTAAATTTGTCAGAAATCTCATAAAAATCTTAAAAATTTGAAGACTGTTAAGGCTGAGTTACCCAACCGTAAACGTATCTGTAACGAATCAGCTGTTTCGAAACTACAAGAAGAAATATATACGAATGGTTACTAACACGTAAATGTAAACGTACATGCCGGATCATTCTGTTGAAATCAGAACTTTCTATCCGGTATCGAAACAGATGAATGATTTTTGTCGAAAAAAATATGAAATGAATAAAGAAAATTGATTCAAACAACAAATAAGGAATAAGAATTAACAAATAAATGGAAAAATTTAGAATAAAAGATAAAACCACATGAAATAGATGCTAAATAGTAATATCGTTTACGGTAATTTATAAGTGTACTTTTTAGTTACGGCACGGTACAGTTACATCACATTTACGTTTACGGTCCCATAATCCGCCCTTTACAGAAAAGAACACTGCGTTTCACTTAATTTGTAGACTTTTGCATGAAAAAGTGGCAACGCTGTGACCAGCTGACTAAAAAAATAACGCAAAATAATGAAATAAAATAATTATAAAAACATTAATAAACATAAATTTAAACCAATGGAAATGTATTATTAATTAAAAAAGTGTTAAGTGGTTTTAATTTTTGCTTCGGGCGAACTTTTTTTAAAAATAAAACACAACAAGTTCAATGGAATGACCATGAATTTGGCTTTATAGAAATTTCATGGCATTTAATATTTAAAAATAATTTCTGGCAACGCATCCTTTCGGTCCAATTTTGCACCACTTTTCCGAGCATAACCGGTCTTATTTCGTCAATAGTGCGTCGAATTTTGGCTTCTAAATGATCAATCGTTGAGATTTGACGTACCCCCACAAAAAGTAATCCAAAGGTGTCAAATCACACGAACGAAGTGGCCAATTCACAGGTCCATTTCTTGAGATAATTCGGTCACCAAACGTTTGGCTCAACTAAGTGATGGTTTCACGCGCTGTATCGCATGTTGCGCCGTCTTGTTGTAACCATTGCTCCTCCAAATGATTTGCAATGACATAAGGAATAAAAAAAATCACGACCGAGTCGCTGAGCACGGTGTCAAATCGATAAATTCGAGTCCTCTGTCGCATCCACATCTGCAGCGGCGATGGCTTCTTCTGTACGCACGGTACGGGCTCGAATTGGATGAATATCCAAATGAGTAAATGTGGTCATGAATCCATCCACAGTATTGCGTATTACATGATCAGATGGACGATTATGCGCACCCTAAACTTGACGAAATGCTATATAAGTTTGGCGAACAGAGCACGAATTTTGGAAATAAAATTTCCCGATTTGTAAACATTGTTCTGGTATAACTCTGCATGGTGATTTGCCAAAGTATACTGAAAAAAAGTAAAACGCACATCATCAGTATGACCGCTAGTTTTACAGTTGTCCCTATCGGAAGTTCTATACGTCTTAAAAAACACCCTATATAAAGAAAGCTATGGAAAGTTCATGTCTTGCTCTCATCAAAATATTGACAATTCTAGCTTCTAGATTGTCGTCCTTAACAGTATGTACAAATGCACTAACATTGTAAGAGTTAGATCTTTACATAAAATAATGTAATTTGTACTTCACCAAAGAATAAAATGGTTTTAAAAAATATTTTTAATTTGAGGTTATTTTTTATAGTACTTTGTTTACAAAAAAAAATACAGTTGCCAAATTGAAATCTACTTCTGCCAGTAAAACTGTCACTAAAACCTTTACAAACTAAAGGTCCTTTCCAAAAAACAAAAAAAAAAAAACTATAAACATTTGACAGTTGGTATTGCCAATACTTGAAAATAGTAGATATGGATCAAAAGAAATGGTCAACATGTATAGAACCCTATATAGAGGAAATTTTGCTGGACAAGTTTTAATGAAATTCTTCAGTAATCCAATGAAGTTTTCTTCACAAAATAAAAGAAAAATTTCATAAATTTGATGGAAAAGCTTCATATATTTTATTAATCCAGTTTTAATGAAACTTTTTCATTGAGTGTATGAAATTTTTAATAAATAAAATTTATTTTTTCAGAATATTTTATAAAAAATATTCGATTAATTCAATGAAAAGTTTCAATGAACGAGTTCCAGTAAAATTTCATTGGTTTTATGCAAAAATTCATTAATATCATGCAGATAATTCTCTGTGTAGGTAAATCTCAACACTGAATGAATTCTAAACCCATTTAACGATTCTTTTCAAAAATATCAAAAAAAAAATCTGGCAGCGCTAGTTGTATTCTATGTATGTTTGTTTTTGTATTTATTTTCCAAATCCCTTGGCATGCTTTTAGGCTTTTTGTAAATATCTCGCTACTATACAAAAAGAAGTCCAGTGATTTTTAACCCTTTTTTGCAACAACTCGTGTTATCTTGTTATTTAATTTTTTTCTATTTTTCCAATAAACTTTGTTGCTAATTCTTTTCATTTAGTTCTGTCTTCTCTACTCTTTAAGTAAATGCATTTGTTAGCAAAAATAATCAACAAGAAAAAAATAAAATATTTACCTAAAAGTTCGTTAAATGGTTCGTTTTGTCATTTAGTTATTTGTTTTATTAGTTGTTTTACTTTTATCTATCTAACATTTGTTACATTCATATATAGAATAAACATCGTTAATGCCCTGCGTGAAATACTTTTCTATGTGACAGTCTTGGTTAAATGTCTGTCAACGTTAGTTGAGTTGGTTAAAATATAATTTGATTTAAATTTTAATCATAAAGAGTGATCAAATATTCAAATTGAAAAATTTGATGGCAATTGAAATCGAAGGCACTGAATTTAAGTAAAGTGTGATTATGGAACCGGTAATTAAGGTGAGGTTTAACTGGATATTTTAAAATATTGGGAAAAAAAATTACCCATAGAATATTTTATAACTATAAAAAATACTAGGATTGTTGGACCAATCAAATATATTTTGTATTCAAAATATAATTAATAATACTCAAAATTAAGCTAATACCTTCATGTCTAGTTTGTTTTTCCACTCAAAATTTTATAAATTGAAGAATTTCTTTAAAAAAAAGTCCTCAGATCCAGAAAATGTTTTCTTCAAAAATATTGATATAAAACCAGAGTATTGAAAACCGAAAACCGTTTAACTGGTTTTTTATTTTTAGAAAATCGATCGGTTTTGGTTTTTTTCAAACTTCGTATAATCCTAAAACCAAGTTTTTTGTCTCGATTGACCGGTTGTTTATTGAAACATATTTTTTTAATTTGTGCCCAAATTTTGAACTACCCAATAAAAAGGTAAAATCCAAAGAACTGGTTGCAGAATAAGGTAAACTGCATTAGCTTAGGTTCTAATGATCTACAACCGGTTGATAAATGTAAAACATTTCAATGTATACAATTTAAATATAATCCGTATTTTTTAAAAATATTACAAATCTACAAGAAAATTTTCTGTTCCAAAGAATCGGTTGTAGAATAGCTACTTTTCCTTTACAACCCGTTCCATTAAAACCTTGGTAATGGGTTGAATATTTTTTACGCATCGCCTGGCAATGGGTACCCCTTTACCCTTCGTTTTACTTTGTAACCTAAAGTAATACTTTATGTGATACATCAGTGCTTATGTGGGAGGTATGAAATAATGAGTTACCGATATAGCGATATATCGCTACTTATTTGGAGGCTTAAAAATAATGCATTACTGATATTGTGTTATATTGTTCTTATTTGTAAGAGCTTTAGTTGATTTTTTAAATAATTGTGATAATAGTTTTTTTTATTTTTGCTATATAAAATAACAGTAACATAGGAAGATGACAAAGCAAATTGTGGTAAATTTTTTTGTTGTTGTTGTTTTTTTGTAAATTTTTTTTTGTTGTTTCTTTGATATTTGAAATGTTTAATAACTCTCCTAGACAAGAACAAGAAATTCTCATTGAGTTTGTAATTTAACTTAAAAAATAATTCTAGAAATTCTAAAATCGTCGTCCACTGACGATTTCTTTAGGCAAGAATGAAATCTGGATAGGGACATGCCTTCAACAGATTATTTTTCACAATTTGTTAAATACGTTTGGGATTTTAGCACATTTAATTCCTTTAAGACAGTAATTGCAGCAGAGCTTCGAAAAACTTAATTCAATTTAAGCTTAAATCACGACAAATTAAATTCAGATTTTAAAAATATTCATGTACCATTCCCTTAAACCATTCGTAAAGAATTCATTCATAAGCTTCATTCCCAAAACTTTAATATGAATTGAATGAATTCCCAACTTGAATCATTCAAATCGCATGTTCATTCACCATTTTACTAATTGAATGAAGAAATTTTATTATCATTCACTTAGTGCAGTGTAGTTTGAAACTAACAATCAAAACCAAAGCATACAATCTGTAACAAAGCATAGGATACTATTTATTTCTGTTAGATGAATTTTAAACATTTTTCATTTGTATTATGCTAATATTTCAGCAATTCCATGCAAATTTAAATTTTTCATCATTTTTCATTCACCTTTTTATTAAATGAATTCATGTAAATTGGGTTTCATTCAGTTAGAATTCAATCCAAATGGAATGAATTCATAAAATTTAAAGCTATTGTGAATTAAGCTATCGAATTAATTCCATAAGAATGCTATTAGAGAATGAAATTTAACCCAAATTTCATTAGTTTTTAAAAAGCGAATGAAAGAATTAAGCCTTTTAAACCTTTGAATTGCAGTTAAAAACAACAATTACTGATTACTATACAAACAACTGTTGTGTAGTAACACAAAGCGCCAAATTATTTAGGAGTTTTGCAATACTAGCATAATACAATCATCTAGTGTATACACGAGGCATTATTTCGGCCCGAAACTGATGTTGCACCGTGCGTAAAAACATAGCAGATATTTATTTTTGTTCAACAGTTTTTTTTACCTATAAAAAAACTTAAGCTCATTTCAATATGATTGATGATTTAATCAATCGATATAAAAACACCTTATAAATAAAATACACACTAAAATAAAAATAAAAAGAAACCTTATCAATGATATGCTTTTGCAAATACTATAGACCAAAATCAATATTTACGAATAGCAAAAGATAACTAGTGATACGCAACAAATGGTTGTGACAAAAAAATTGTTAAAAATTTTGTAAATCATTTAACAAAATACATACTTTTTGTATTTCAAGTTTGTTAACATAAGCTTAAGTTAACATAATAGTGTTGCCTATAAATTAAATTAGGAAAAAAGCAATACGTTTGTTAAATCAACGACAGTATATTTTAGAATTTTTTATTTATTTTTGATTAGTTTTATATTTCAACTGGTACCGGAATGTGAGAAAAATAAAATCTAAAAAATAAACAAAATCTAAAAAATAAAGTTCTTCTTATTGCGATCGAGTGAAAAATTATTGCTGTGAACTTTTACAAATTTTTTTAAAAAGCTATTAAGAAAATGCTTAATTATTTCAGAAGATTATCACAACCGGAGGTTAATAAAATAAAAAATAAAACTATTTTTAACTACCTTTATCAGGAATTAATTCATTGCATTCTTTAATTTAAACATAATTTGTGTTAAGCCTCTTTCATACTGAACCCAAAACTAAATATTTTCGTTTTCTTAAGTTTTCGATTTGAAATTTGTATGGGATTTGACAATCGAAAACAAATTAAATTTGAAAACTATTAGTTTTGGGTTCAGTATGAGAGAATAAGCACAATACAAATGGAAAAGTAATCTTAAATCGTGACGGAAAAAAGTGCACAAAATAGCAACGGAAACGGAATCTCACTTTTACACCACAGAACACATAGAAAGTCAAATTGGTTATATTTTATATTTTTCTTCTTGACACATTCCAACGTATTGTTGTTGATTTACATTAGTTAGAATAAAAGGCTGTGAAAGTGTTATTGCTGTTTTTTATATATTTTATAAATATATAAAGTTAAATCCTTTTATATTACTAATGCATGTGCATGACGAAATCAACCATGTAATCGTACTATACTTGTACTGTGATTGGAATTATGTGAAAATCTGGCAACATTAGTAAAATAATCTGAAAGTAAAAAAAGGAGAATAAGAAATTCCGTTGAGAAAATAAAATAAGTTTTATCTCTCACGGAAATCGTTGCACGATTTTAATTGTAAAATTGTATGGAAAAAAAACGGGGACCTTTGCATTGTGCTTATACTCTGAATGAGGTATTATACACATTTTAGTTTTATCTATAAAAAGAGAGTTTCCTAGCCGATAGTGTACAATCTTAATTAATAGTTTTATAGTGAAAAATAATTTAACTAGCCATGTAGTCTAATTTTAAATCTTTAAGGAGGGACATTACATTCGCGGCAGAGAAAACAGACCTTTTTTTAAAAATTCATAAACTCAGTCAAAAACAAACATTTTTCCAAATTATTGTAGAGAATTGAACAAATTACAAGAAAAAAATTCAAAAAAATATATTTTTCACTCCAACATGGTTTTATAGAGCTCCAAACTGGCGGCAGAGAAAAAAACGGGGCCTCGTGGTTGCAGCGCTGGGAGTCGCAAAAATTGTCCGATCTGGAAAAAAAATTACTTTTTTAAATCTTAACAAAACTGGTTATCGTATAACACGAGCTTTTTTCTTTTAAATTTTTGGTGATGTTCCAAATTTGAAAGTGTGTTTTTTCGAAAAAAATATTGATTTTAAAAATTCATAAAAAAAAAATTCGTCAAAAAATGAACCCGCTAGTGCCGAAACCAGTACGAAAAACATGGTTTCGAGATAAACGCGTTCAAAGTTTGTGAACAAAGAAAAAAAAGGTACGTAGGTAGCGCGAAAATTAAAAATGCGCTCTCACTAATCCGGCTGTAACTTTTGAACCCGTAGGAATTTTTCCATGGAATTTTTTTTCTTAGAGTCTTAAGAATATTTACTAAAATACAAAATTATAAAAAAAGTCGCTTTCAAAAAACGGCCAATGTCATATCCCCCCTTAACATTTTTTTAAAACGACATTAGGGAAAATTATTTTATTTTAAGAAAAAGCGTTAATATTAATAATACTGTTAAACGCGCCTAATTTTTCTTAACAAATAATAATTTTAACCCTCTAACCGGCCTACGCTTTTTTGCAATGTTATTTATACCAAGTGTTCGTCACGAACAGACCTTTGAATACATTGATTTAACAATCATTTTAAATACGAAATTAAATTTTTTCCTAATAAATCAACGTTATAATTGTAATTGAGTTTTTTAAGCGAATTAAAAAATTGACTTCAGTTCGCGAATTAAAACAAAAAAAAAATTGATTCACGAATCAAAAATATGGAACTATGGAACGCGACTATAAATTAGGAAATAACAAATAATTGGTATTGTACAGATCGTAAAATCTTAAGCATTAAAAATCAGATCGTTTTCGTTTTCAATATTCATCACATGTCTGTATATTAGACCGTAACTCAAAAAAAAAGTTCGCTGTACACCCTCTAATATAAAGTACTTTTGCAAGGCAATTTAAAAAAAAAAATTTTTTTGCCGAACGTAGGGGTCGCCTTTTTCAATTTTTCGTTGTAGCTTCGGCATTAAAAGTCGGATTTTAAAGTGTGATATATCGATTTTTTGCCTCGATTAAACCAGTGTTTTGCTATAAAGAAAAAATCCAATGAAAAAAAATTTAAAAAGGCGACCCCTACGTTCGGCAACCAATATATAAAAAATTCTACTGGGTTTTTCGAAAAACTTCCTTAGCAAAAGTTTAATGATTTTTTGCGAGCTTTAATTTTCTGACATTAGGGTCGTACATTAGGGTGGTAGCAACTGAGATCTTGTGGGTAAATGCTATGGTCAATGGCCCTTAGAGCAAAATACTGGTCTCCTCGAGAGAAAAACATTGATCCGACTGTAAATGCCAAAGGTATAACGAAAAATATAAAATGGTGACCCCTACGTTCGGCAAAAAAATTTTTTTTTTGAAATTGCCTTGCAAAAATACTTCATGTTGGAAGGTGTACGGCTCACTTTACTTTTTTGCCTGTAAGGTGGTACAGTCCACTGTATATCGTAGCCTTATACTAAAAGGGCAAGCTAAATATAAATAAAATCTACTTTGGAATATTTTCCTGGAAATTCTATTAACTAGCATATGAATGTATGTATACTTATTGTTCTTGAAACTGTTTCAGTATGACTAAAAATATTAGTTTTAAACCGACCTACCAACGGGATTTATGCTTTTTGGAACTACCCTACGGGAAATTTTAACAAACTGTCACCGAACTGGCCCCTTTATATGAAATAGACTGGTCACTTTTACATGGCGTTGTCATAGGAGGTGCAAATTGACCCCTTGTGACATGTCACAAGACAAATCCTAGGACAGGTTACTGAACTCTCAATTTCAGGGACCTGTCCTGGGATTTGTCTTGTGACATGTCACAAGGGGTCAATTTCCACCTCCTATGACAACGCCATGTAAAAGTGACCAGTCTATTTCATATAAAGGGGCCAGTTCGGTGACAGTTTGTTAAAATTTCCCGTAGGGTAGTTTTAAGCACGACAATTCTATATAAAAATCACGGATACAAGAATAGGTCCTAAAACCGTTCCGTAGAACTAGTAACTGTTCCTCAAACCATTACCTAGAACTAGTTCTAAGAGTGACAATTCAAAATAAAAATCATGGGTAAAAATGCCAAAGTAGAACTAGCACCGGCTCTAAAGAACTAGTTATGAAACTAGTTATGAAACTGGTACTTTTTTTGCTGGGTTGTTTTATTGCTGCCTCTTGGTATCGAACTTCGACCTCAAGATTACTAGTCTAGCTCTCTGCCGCTGAGCTATGAAAGTTAACTGGCATAGAAACACCACATTGTCATTGCGAGAAAAACAAAACTATATTGGCCCAGCCAGCAATCGAGCCCGCGATCATCTGTTTGGAAATGAATTGTATCAAAATAAATTTTACGACCACTTTTCGAGCAATAATGCGTTAGAAGCAATCCTTAAGTGGTTTTTTGGATGTTGTACAGAATTACTTCCAAAAAAGCTGTAAAAATATACTAACGGGTACCTTGAAAGCAATGAAAGAAGAGATATTTTGAAGTTGTTCAAAATTACTTCTAAAAATGCAGTAAAAATATACCAACGGATACTTTTGAAGCAATGAAAAAAGTGGTTTATAAAGCATGATTTCCATTTTTTTTTGTTGGGTTTAAAAGAATCCGAACAAAACAAGAAAACTGCAATCCCAGTTTTAAAAAATATTAATAACAAAAAACGCAAGAAACTTGTTTGCCCCTCCTGGAAAATTTAAAAAAGGACTTAGCATATTTGTACACTAAGCCAACAATTTGTAACTACCCAGAAAAAAAAAAAATAAAATCCAAAGAACAGGTTGCAGAACAACCGGTTCTTTTTGTGTGGAGTTTGACCCATTATCAACAGGCTCTTTTCCGCCAAGCTCGAACTCGTTGCGTTAGAGCCGGTTCTGGAATTGGTTATGGTAAAGCCAAACCTATCGACTCCCAGAAATCAGTTTAAGAATATGTTCCAGGAAACTGGTGGTAATACAACCTGTTCTAGATTCAGAGGTAACTGGTTCTAAAAAATATTTTGTGTATATATGTATATATAGATCAATATATAATTGGTTATAGTAATATGTTGTATTATAAATATAAAGTGCTTTTCGATGGGCGCCAAATAATTAGCTGTGCTTTTGGGGAAATTTAAAATAAAAATTATTGGTGACAAATAGCTTCTGAGGCAAAAAGTCTTGTTCATGGGATACTTACTATAGGTTGCACGTATTAAAAATAAAAAGAAATTAAAAAAAGGTAGGAGATTCTATGTCAAAAATAAATGAGCCTTTCATATACTTGTCTACTGTAAAAGAAGGCCATGATGTAAAATAATTTAGTTTTTTTGATCTGGTTAGAAATTAACTGAATATAGAAAATGAAAATAATCTGGCAAGACGATGTTGTTAATCCTGATATGGGCTAAATAAATAGTTAAATTTTTGTTATCAGTTTTATAGTTCGCTCTATGAACGATTTTTATCTCAAACATTACTTAAGTTAGAAATTTTGATTGAAAATTTCCTATTTAAAATCTTCATAAAAAAATCGTACTTAGTTCTGACTATAACGCTGGCCCATAGCGTTTCGTGTATTTTAATTTAAATTTCAATTTACATTGATTTATATTTGTAAAGTTTCGCTGATGCCTTTTTATAATTTGCATGATCCTTTATTTAATAAAAATGTTTATTTGTTATTTCAAATTTGTTTATATATTGTAAATTCTTGTATACTATGTATATTATGACTTACAATTTCCCAATTAATTTAGCCATGTTTGTTTGTTAAGTCAACAGGGAATCAACAAATATTTATTTGTTGAACAAAATGCAATTCAATATCTATACGTTCATTTAGTTTGTTACAATTTTATGTTTGTTTTTTGTATGAAATATTGCAAGAGAGTGCAATCACTTTTTTTTTTATTAATGTTGTGTTGTCTTTTAATTAAACATAAAAAACTGTATTTTGTAAATATTTATTTAAAATAACCAGAAGTATTTATTAATCTTTATAATTTGAACGATTTCTTTTGTTATAAATTGAAACAATTATTCATGAAAACTTAATTAAATTTTTCTTTTACTTCTATATTTCTTTTTTAATTTCATGCTAAAACTATATAATACTTGCTACAATATGCGGCGCGCTTTTAATATATTTGTTTTAATCATAAATAAATATCAATTTAAAACAAATTGGCTTGCTTTTTATGTGCTAAATTAAACCAAAAAAAAAAAAACAATTAATTGTTTTAAACAAAACTATAGATCAACGAAGCTCTGGAATTGGCGCTGGCAGCAATTGACAAAGAATCGATACCCCAACAACAGCAGCAGCAGCAGCAGTCACAACAACAGCCAGAGAATTTGTATCCAATAACTGCCCCATCCAGTAGTTTAACTAATACTAATAATGAAATAGACAAATACGATGAAAAAGATAATTACACAAGAGAAGACGAAAAAGATGAAGAAGAGCAAGAACAAGAAGAAGACATTTTAATAAATAAAACTGATGAAGAAAAATGTGAGGAACTAAACACAGAAGAAACTTATACATCAATATTGGAAATTAAGGAAAAATCGGAAGAAGATATAGCTAAAGAACCCATATATGAGAATATTATCTCAACAACATCTATGCAACAAGTAGATGTTGCTTCAATAAAAACAACAACAACAACATCTTCGATTTCTTTCCAACATCAAATCATTCCAAGTATGATCAGTAATAATCAAATTGGTAATAATCAAAACCTAGAACAACAACAACAACAATTAAACGAATCGATTTCAATTCAAACTAATATTAATCCAATTCAAAAATCTTTACAAAATTTATCTAATCAATTAAAAAATAGTCAAATTAACAGTTTTAGCTGTCAAAATAATAACAAAAACAACAATAATCATAATAACAAAAATGTAGTTGAGTTAACAAATGCTTTTGCTAACACAACAATAACAACAACCAACACCAATATTATTAGTAGTGATTTGTCTACTCAAAATACAGTAACTCTGTTAAAAGAAACATTAAATATTCATAATGAACAGCCAATCAACAATAAAAAGACAACCGAAAAAGAGCAGGAAGAGGAAGAAGAAGAAATTATTCAAACTCATCATCATCATCATTATGATGAAAACACAACTGATTTAATACCAGAACCTTACTATCAAGTACCAAAATCTAGTGAACCTTACTATGATGCACCCAAACATTTAAAACCTATCCCCGTATATGAAAATATAGAAATTTTCTTTAATGGTTCTCTTAATGGTGAATTAGCATCTGAAGTTGCCTCCACTCTACTACAGCCACCCAAAGAAAAACCACCACCACCTCCTATTGAAAGTCCACCACTATTTGATGATGTTGACAGTAGTAGTCATACTGATACTTGGTCTTCGGATAATACTTATGAAACATTATCCCGTCATCAAATACAACATCACAAGAACAACAACAACAACAGTAATCAACATCAGCAGCAACAACAACATCATCATTTGACACAAGATCTTCCTTCACCACCCATTAAGCGAATGAATTCGACTAAACGCATTAAAAAAGAATTGCGTAATAAACGTTCTAGTTTTTTGGGTATTGAAGGTTCTTCTTTGGATGATGATGAGTCATATTTAGAATTAACGGTGGCCCCACCGCCAGATATGGCTCAATTGTTGCAAGAGGAAAGACGTTTGGAGAAACAATTGTATTTGAAAGCCGGTTTATGTGATAGTTCTGATACAGGTAAGTTTTTCATTCCTCGTCTATTCTTCTTCTTCTAAATACTTTTTGTAATCCGTTTAGTATAATGTTGTTCTTAAAAGGTTAAGGGTGAGATATTTTACCCTAATATGTACATAAAATGATGTAAAATGTAGTAAACTGATTACAAGAGAAACAATAGCAAATGTGATAAAATTTTGTAAATAGAAACAAGTAAAGGGTGATTTAATGGGAGGTACTTTTTTTGAAAACTAATTAATTATCATACAAAAGAAGCATTATTTTACTTTACTCTTTAAAGATTATTTCTTCATAATATTGGCCGTAACTGCAGCTAACATTGTCCATTCTAAAGTCCCAATTTTCAATGAAACATTTCGAGTGGCATTTAACGAATGAAGGGATTAATATTAGTTTTCAATTCCTCAATCGTTAACATCGTATCCATTTTGGTTTGGGACTTTACATAGCACCAAATAAAAAAGTATAGAGGTGTGATATCACTTGATCTAGGCGGCCATTGTATCAATCCATTAAGTAAAATTAACTGATTAACGAAAATTTTTGGACCT
Organism: Leucophora obtusa; assembly: GCA_949987735.1. Classification (NCBI taxonomy): domain Eukaryota; kingdom Metazoa; phylum Arthropoda; class Insecta; order Diptera; family Anthomyiidae; genus Leucophora; species Leucophora obtusa. Next base: position 323,580,859 of record OX465295.1, on the reverse strand, counting down.
ATCTAGGAACAACGAATGAGTTGTCGTGCGTCTAAAAATTAGAGAGAAAAATAAAGTATTCGACAATTTGTCGGAAAACAAAAATATTGTCCTTGAGTTACATAGTCAAGTGATTTTTTGGCGCATTAATGGCCTGGTGAATTTGTAACAACTTGATTATTTTCCAACAGATTTTTAATTGTATTTTTTGGAAACACAATTTAGTAAGGATTCAGATTCTGTAATTATTTGGTATACGAAATATTTTTAAAAAGAAAAATTAAAAAAAAATATATAAAAATAGTAATTTTTTCGCCTTCTAAAACACTAATAAAATTTTCAGTCGATTTCCGGCGCGACTTTTCTTTATCCGATTACCATGAATTTTCCTACCGGTTATTGTTATATGAAAACAAAAAAAAAAAAAAAAATTGCCCAATCGGAATCCACTTTAATTTTTTTTTGGAAACGGTTCAACAGTTTTTGAACACACTCCCAACTTCGAATTGGCAATTAGTTTTCCTAATGATTAATCTACTGCTTCTGAGTAACTTTCTGATCTGTAAATATACTTTCGACTTAAAGTCATAATTTACTGAAAATGCAAACGTTATCCAGAATGACGGAATTAGAAACCAAAATAACAGAATCAACTTAAAAAAAATTCGGCTTTCTTATAACAACCACATTAAAATACTATCGAAATTTTGGATAAACTCTCACCTCCTTACGATTCCATCCTAATTGTAAGAGACTACAACAAAAGGGTATTATAATTTTCAAACCTTATATAAGGCCTGTCTACGAAAAAAGTGACCCTTTAATTTTTTGCTATAAAATGAATGTATACTTTTAAATTTCAACCATAACTTTATTTCATTAAATTTCAGCATTTTTAGGGTAGAGGGGGGATCCTTCGCCACTTTTTTTCCAAAGCACTGTGATTTCTTAACCCCTAATTATTTAATTATTTATCAAAAATTACTTTCAAATTGAGGATCTACATACATTGGCTTTAATTTCTATGATTTTTATTCTAATTATTTGCATATTTTCTATTACTTTTTTATGATTTCCAAAGTAACCCAAATCGGCGTACTGCCCCAAGCCTGGGGGATATTCGCCAAAGGAGCTAGATACAATTTCAACAAAAAAATATTGTTAAATCAATGTTTTAATGACTGAAATAAATAATTTAGAATAATTTCTTTAAGGTATATGATTCTTTTTAATCAATAAATCTCCACTACATTAAAAAAAAATAATTTAAAACTATAATATAATGATTCTTCAAAATTACAAAAAACTGAATAATTAATATAAATTCAAGAATGAACACGATTGTACTAATTTACTATTGAACATATTTTAAACATATGGAAAAGTCTTATAGAGCATTTTAGGCAGGGAAGCACCAACTGTTTGTAGCTCCAGGGGCCATCTGGTGATTGTGCCCCAAAGGCAGTCACTAACATAAAATTAATATTTTTCACACTTTTTAAACATTTAATAAAATCAAATTATTATTTTCTGAAAGCTTAGGATCATAGGTCTGGCATAATGAAAAATTATTTTTTTATCACACGATTTGAGGAAGTTATTGCAAAATGTAGTTGCTTTCAATTATATATTTAGCACCCCAAAAAATAAAAAAACATGTATATCTGCGACCACATGTGATATAAATTCGTCAAAGTGGATGTCAAGGAAAGGCAATTGAAAAATGGACAAAATATATTTTTTCCAATTTTTTATCTCCCTTAACATCGGAGAAAAATGGGATTAGTGTATGTGCCCCACTGGCGAAGGATCCCCCCTCTACCCTACATTAAAGAAAAAATTAATATTAGATGATTATGTTTTACTTTCATAAAATGCTTGGACCTTTTCCTTAACACCGCTCAGTATTCTTGTTAACATCGGAGTGTGCTCTTCGCCACTTATTCTGGAAATCTTGGTCGCTTTGTGCTACCTTTTTGCTCTTCTTTAAGGATCTTTTCATCCGCGCGCAATATCTCTCAATTCGGCGTAGTTCCGGGAAATTTGGTGGTTTGCTTTGGGAACGAACTTAATATTGTTTGTATTATAGCACTCTATTGTGTCTCTGGCATAGTAGCAGGTCGCTAAATCTGGCGAAAATAGCATAGAACCATTGTGTTGTTGAATAACCTCTTTCAGTGACCCCTCAAGGCACTTCTTGATATAAGTTTTTGAGTTTATTGGTCCTTCTACGACTCCCTCCTTGCTTCGTAGGCTGCAGCTGCTGACACCTCCTCTTTTACGAGCGGTATTAAATTCAAGTTAAGGTAGCTGATTAAAATCAGCATTGCAGCAAGTCTCATCGTCCATCACAATGCAATCGTATTTTGTAATATACTGAGTATAAAGTTTTCTGGATCGTCTTTTGGCTATCTTCTGCTTATCGACCGATCGATCGATCTGGCACTTTCGTCACTTTTTATGTGTTCAGATTATAAATGTTTTTTTACCTTATGGACATAAGACTTCGATGTTCCTATTTTTTTCATATCTCGAACCGAGATGTTTGGATTTCGGTTAAATCGTTGAACTATTTTTCTCGCCAGTTTTTTATTACTAATTCCACATTTTCTTCCGGAGCCGGGTATTCTCCGAGTTGATAATCCTTCCCTGGATCGACGTATTACGCTCTTAACCGAACATATTGAGACTTTTACATCCCAAGCCACATTAATATACCTTGCGTTTGGATTTTCGAGTATTTTGCACAAAATCGTTTCTTTTTTTTTTTGTTTCGACGACATTTTGCAACAAATCATTTTTTTAAATTAGAAATTACACCTGTTTTAACTGACAGGTTCCGTCAAAAGTTTTGACACTAGTTTTGTATCGATAGCACATAGGGTTGCCACGTAATCTAAAATGTAATCTCATTTTTTTTCGTGGATATGCCTTATTTTTTGGATATCCGTCACTCTTGTCTTAGAGAATAAGCACAATACAAATGGAAAAGGAATCTTAAATACTGACGGAAAAAATATGAACAAAATAGCAACGGAATCTGACTTTCACAACACAGAACACATAGAAAGTCAAGTTGGTTATATTTTATATTTTTCTTGCCACATTCCAACGAATTGTTGTTGTTTGACATTAGTTAGAAAAAAAGGCTGTGAAAGTATTATTGTGTTACTGGTGTTTTTTATATAGTTTATAAATATATAAAGTTAATTCCTTTGATATTACTAATGCATGTGCATGACGAAATCAACCATGTAATCGTACTATACTTGCAATGTGATTCAAATTGTGTGAAAATCTGGCAACATTAGTAAAATAATCTGAGAGTAAAAACAGAGAATAAGAAATTCCGTTGTGAAAATAAAATAAGTTTTATCTCTCACGGAAATCGTTGCACGATTTTAATTGTCAAATTGTATGGTAAAAAACGGGGACCTTTGCATTGTGCTTATACTCTTACTGTTAAAGCTCTATGTTTTAAGGGGCTTTCTTCAAAGCTGCTTTTGCGTACTTTTCGGGTAAAGTTCTTTCTAATTATAGTTTAATTTATTATAAATTTTTCGTTCATTTCATATAGTCTTAATATCAAAAAGTATATACTTTATAGAGAAACTATGCTACTCACAATTCTCTCGATAATTTGCGAACTCCGGCTAAATTCGGGTAAAAAGAAAAATGCAAGAGAAAACCTATTTATAAAAACTGCGACTAAATAAATAGAGCCAGGGTTGAGCGAGACGAGGTGTACTGGTAATATTACCAAGAAACTTTGGCAACTTTTGCACTAATTTTTGTAAATGATACACACATTTTCCTGAGTGAAAGAAATAAGCGATTGAACTAAAAGAGCTGCTGTATGTGAACTGGATCTTTAATTCAGTTGAGTGAATAGTTCAATTGAACTAGTTGCACCCAGCTGATAAAAACTATGTAGTCAAATTTACATGAACAAAGTCTGGGCTTCTTCGTGCAAGAACAAAAAAAATACTACTCTTTCATCACCGATCTCATTTACTCAATTTTCGAGTACGCGAATGCTTTTCTGTGAAATTGGGTTTCCCGCGGGATGCTAATGTTGACTACGGGAATACAGCTAATAATTCCTCTATTTTTGATTTTCCTTCTCTCTTTCTCTTTCTTCCTAATTTTTGGTTAAAAGTTATATAAAAATTCCATTAATACCTTATTTTTTCCATTTAGGTGAAAGTCGTGATTCTGGTGTTTCTGAGAATCACTCACGTCAAAGTAGTGAACATTATACCAACTCATCGGAAGAAAATGAACCACGCGATGATACAATATCACCACTAACGCTACAAACTCAAAGCGCCCTGGACACACCACCAAATGAGACGATATACCAAAATGATGGTTTACTAACGGTAGCACCAACACCACTACTGACAACGGTTAAAGGAAATTCAGCGGAATCATGGACGGAATCCGCTACGGTAGCTGCAGCAGCCACACAATCATTGACTGAAGCTACTGCTACAGCTAATGCTAAAATGATGTCAATAGAGGGGAAAATCCGTGAGCAAGAAGAAGTGTTGAGAGTTGAAAGAGAACTACTGCAATTGGAACAAGAAGAACTGAAGAGACAAAGAGAGAATTTAATGTTGCGGGAAAATATGGCACGTAGAGAATTACAGCATGGTGCCAAAATGTTAATGTCAGCCAATAGAAGATCATTGCAAGATCTTAACGGTTTGGGTACAATGTCCGTGCATAATGCGAATGTAAATATTAATGAAACATTAATGCCACCATCAAATAATGTGGAAATGTATCATCAACAACAAATGAATAATCATGCTATGCAAGGACAGCAGATGCAATTCCAACAGCAACAGCATCCCCAACAACAAACTCAACAAATTTATGCTAATATTCCAAATTTACAACAACAATATTATCATATGGAAACTGATTATCGTAAATCGATGTCAGATATTAATGAATTTTCCAAACGTATGATGTCTCAACCACCAGCACCACCCTCCAAACCTATGCGTGCCATGCATGTTAGTACCTCATCCCAAAATGGTATGATTGGCGTTAACGGTTCTTCGGTAAATGTAGAACAGCAACAACAGAAAGAGTATATGGCCCGTCAAAGGCATTCTTTAAATTCACAAAATTTTGGTGGTTCTCTGGTAAAAATTGCTACTGCACCACCCCCAACAGCAGCGCCCCGAGGTGCTGCTCCACACATCTATTCCAATTATCATCACCAATCTGTTCAAAATTTGAGTACTTCACCCAATACTCAAATTAATAATAATTCAAATCTGTCATCAAAGGAACAATCTTTATATCCTGGCAATATGTCACGTAATACTTTACATGCTTTAAGTGCTACACCAAAACCAAAATACACTGATGGTTGGGTTCAGGTCCAACAACGCAAATCATTTGATACTAATTTAGCCAATGATCCCGCATGGCTGTCGGCTTATCAGCAAAAACGCAAATCTATGCCGGATACTTATCATGGCTATAATCAAAATAATAATCATTGGTTAATCCAAGAAGCCGAACAGAGACGTTTAACGGAACAGCAACAACAGCATCAACAAAGGCGAGTTGTTTCTTCAAATTCTACACCGGTGCATCAAGCTAATAAATTAGTAAATGGTTCAGCTATGCACTCATCGACAAATGGTAAACCTTTGCCGGATTCCATAATACAAACTCTAACCGAGAGAGTACAAAGTAAAGGCATTGGTGATCGTAAAAGGTAGGTTTTGAAGGAAATGACTTCGGAAAAAAATGTTAGTGTTTAATTGAAAATACATATTCTCAATATTGGATAAGGAATATTGTTTTTTTTTATTTAAATTAAAGTTCAACTTCGTAAAAATTTTTGCAAATTTATAATAAATGGATTTCTCACTTGCATGAAATATTTGGCTTCATTGAAAGTAAAAAAGAGTTAACGGTTAGTTTTATAGTTAGAACTAACACCTCTTACACGCATATTTAAAAGAAACTCGGATATACATATAATAGAGAATCCATGTCAAAGGTTGAACTCATGTTTTTTTTTTCTGCCATCTTGTTTACTGTGTTTAAACGTAGGATTGAAAAAAGGCGTATTAGGTACTATTCGACTCGGAATATTGGAAGAGGAAACACCATGTGTTCGATGAAATTTAATACTGAAAAATATGTGTAAAATTGAAAAAAGCTTAAATATATTTTCTGTTTAAGTGAATACCAAATATTTTTTTTTTCTTTTTGTCGCCATATTTGAGGCCCTTTGTTTTCCACCACCTTTCATCTCTTCTCTATCCCCTTTCCACAGAAATCAACACGTTAATTAATAGGAAAAATTTCCTGAGTGTTGCTTCTCTTAAAAAAATAAAAAAATATTTAAAAATTATTTACATCCCAGCAAAAAAATAATGAGAAGTCACGCTTTACAAACCACTTCCTTCAATGCTCCAAAAGTGTCCGTTAGTGTATTTCTACTACTTTTTTAGAAGTAATTCTGAATAACTTTAAAAAATCACTTCTTTCATTGCTTCCAAAGTATCCGTTAGTATATTTTTACAGCTTTTTTAGAGGCAATTCTGAACAAAATCCAAAAGTATTACTTCTAAAGCATTATTGCTCTAAAAGTTATACGAAAAAGTGATTTTGATACTAGGTCTGTTCGACGTCGTTACCGCGGGTACGGGTAAGGGAACCCAATTTACCCGAAACAAATACAATTTACACACAATTTTAACAATAGAAACGCTTTCTGGTAAAATTGGGTACCCGCGATAACGTACGTGGAACAGAGCTACTGTTTACTTCCTGGCGGGACCAATTTTTTTAATTTTTTATATTTATAATTAATTTGTTTAAATTCAATATTTATTTTTTTAATTTGTGAAAAATCGTTCAGATAGGACCTTTCTATGGTTACTAGGTCATAACATTGAACAATTCTTAATCGTTTTCAGCAGGATTAGGATAGGATAATACCATATTTGGTAACCAAAACCATGACGACATTGGTCGGGGTAACGCCTATTTTAGATGATTTCAATAACGGTATTTTAAGGATAACTACATTCCGTTTATAACGATTAAGGACAACAGTAGTGAGTTGAAAGAGTTTTTAATCGATAACGTTATATTAGTATTGCCTACCAACCCAGGGAAATACAGATTTACACACCAAACTTCGACCAATCATCTTCGGAATAGGAACCTGTAGTTCGATTACAAGGGCCGCTCATCTTACATGAACAGATGGACGAACGCACGGACATTATCAACACATCTGCACCACGGAATAGTGTAGGGAATAAAAACCCGATTTCTCCGATATTGAAACGGATTGCAGTTTCGGTCTGTAAGTTAAAAATTATGTTATTTTTAACTGTTGAAACACTGTTGAAAACTGTTGAATATAAAAATTTTAAAACAACTGGAAAAATTGGTAAAAACTTCAATTTTTACTGTTAATGTTTGTGATATTGTAAAAATATATTTTCATTTAAAAAAACTTTTCTTTGTTCGATATCAAAAAAATTTGGAATAACTTCAGGGTACTTAAAATTTAAAGCCAGAATTGCAAGCGGTTCTCAGCGGTTTTCTAGAGTTGATTTATAGGAAGAAGAAGAAAACATTTTTATTGAAAAATTTAACAGACACAAGGGAGTCACCAGACTGCCGCAGTTTTTATTTGCCAGCTGAAAACATATCAATAGTAATAAATATAAAACAAACAAGAATTGCAATTCCACGAAATTTTTTATTTTTTAAATTACTAACAACAACTGTTTGATAGTTGTTCATTATTTAATTTAAAATAACTGCTGTAAACAACTTTACGAAATACAGTACTTTTCGTTAGTTGTTTTTTTTTAGTAAATGTCATAATTGTTGTTTTGTGTTTTGCCATAGAAAAACAACTGAAATTAGAGTTAAAAACAACAACAACTGTTTACTGCACAAACAACTGTCATGTAGTAACTGTCAAACTTTTTTGAGTGTGTAATAAGTGGCTTTTATGGGAGAGATATGCTTATATGTATATAGAAGAATATAACTCTGAAAATATTGAGTGGCTACTTTTATGTATTAAGTATTCGAAAAAATAGTACTAAATACTTTTACATCTCTTATTACCGCTCGATCGGTATATTCCGTGCATAACTTAAAATTGCGGGATTTTTGGAAAATTTTAGGCGATTCTTATGAAACGCCCAATATATATTGGACCAAATTTATATTGGTACAATATAAATTTACTCAAAGCACTGGCCATGGTTAGCTATGAGCTTTTTTCCATCTTACTGGCAACATATCCTTATGGAATCCATTCCACGCCAAAAGAACTGCTCAATTTTTAAGGCCAAGAACCAATCCAACCAATTTCGGATACCCTGTTCTCAAGTGAAGCGTATTCCAGTGAGAGCGTTCTGCATCGATCGGAACAAATGGTAGTCGAACGGTGCAAGGTCTGAATTATAAGGCGGGTGAGACTAAACTTCCCAACCACTATTTTCTAAATGATTTTTAACCGATCTTGCAGCATGTGGCCGAGCGTTGTCATGATGGGATATTACGGTTTCATGTCTGGTCGCATATTCCGGGCTGTTTTCGGCCAATTCTTGCTTCAGACGAATGAATTGTGTTCGATACTGGGCCGCTGTGATCCTCTGGGCAGATTTCAGCAGCTCCTAATAGATGCGACCCTTCATCGCCAGTAATGATTCGATGCAAAAATTACTTCTTCTGAACTGGGCAAAAAAAAGTTCGCCGTACACCCTCCAATATGAAGTATTTTTGCAAGGCAATTTAAAAAAAAAATTTTTTTTGCCGAACGTAGCTTCGTTATTTAAAATTGAATTTTAAAGTGTGCCTCGAGGAGAGGCAAAAAAAATTCCTTTTGCTATAAAGGAAAAAGCCAATAAAAAAAATTTATCGACAACCAATATATAAAAAAAATTTCTACTGGGTTTATCGAAAAACTTCCTTAGCAAAAGGTTAATGATTTTTGCGAGCTTTAATTTTCTGACATTAGGGTGGCACATTAGGGTGGCATATTAGGGGGTAGCAACTGATATCTGGTGGGTAACTACTAAAACGGGATATTTGAGGTCAATGGCCCTTAGAACAAAACACTGGTCTCCTCGAGAGAAAAACATCGATGTATCATACTTTAAGATCCGACTGTAAATGCAAAAGATATAACGAAAAATGTAAAAATGGCGACCCCCTATGTTCAACAAAAAAAAAATTTTTTTATACTTGCTTTCAAAAATATTTCATATTGGAGGGTGTACGGCGCACTTTTTAAATGACAGATGTTTACCCTTCTAAACGTCATATAAGTTATTAAAGACACTTTTACACCATGTGTAAAAGATATACCATCTGTTGAGAATCCCGCATTTTTAAGTTATACACCCAATATTTAATGTAAATTGGTTCCACACCCTCTTAGAGAATTGCCTTGTAAATACGATTTTTTGTAAAATTTTACTTAAGTTTCATAAGCTTTTAAGGCACATTTACACGGGAGAGAAAACTGCCAGAGATGGAGCAAAAAGTAACCCTGAATAGATTAAATCATTCACAATATAGCTATTTAGAGGAATTTTTCTCTATCTCTAACAGTTTTCTCTCGCGTGTAAATCTACCTTTAAAGATAGAAATATTTTTATAAATATATTTTTAAAAGACCCATGGATAAATTTCTAAGTTATGACTAATTAAAGACCTGTTTACGTACTTTACCACAGTACCAAAATCGTCTGAAAGTTTTTGTTTGAGCGATTTTTATAAGTGATTTTTATTATTGCACGTTGTACCATTACATTTTCTTAAATGCTCTTGGCCTAGAATTGATAGAATTATGTCGCCAAAATGAGCTTGCAGTTAAAAGTAACTGTATTTGTATTTAAAGTAACTGATAATGCAGTTGATTTTACCGACATAATTCTCTAAGTAATTCTTCAATTAACCGAAACTAATTTCAAATTGAAACCTTAAATAACTCTATAAAGACCCTAACAATTTTTTAGTCTATGTATTAACTAATTTTTTAAATCTTTTTCGACTTTCTTTTTTCCAGAAATAATTTAGATAAAAGTCCATTACATACAGCTTCTTCATATCATCAACATCAGCAATATAATAAATTAAATCAACAACAGCAGCAGCAACAACAATCATCCTCTGTTATACATCGTCATTCAACTGTCACCACCAATACATCCTCCACCTCCTCAAATGGCCAGTCAATTACTACAACAGCGTTAACACCACAGCAACAGCAACAGGATAAAGTCCTGAGTGTTAGTGGCAAAAAGAAATGTTCTCATTGCGGCGACGAATTAGGTAACTTATGCATCTATGTTGGTTGTGAGTGTTGAATGTTTAAAACATAAAGAAATCATAAAGAAAAATCGGTACTAAAAATCATTAGAATTTCAAAATTTGTCATACCAAATTTTAAACGGAAACTTCTTTTAAAATCAGTTAAAAACGCTAGAAATGATAATTGAATTCATACACTCATAACAATTTTAATGAAATCATATAAATTCTTTCGGCAAATATTTACTAAATTTAGATAGTAAGTTTAAAAACTAAGTGACAACAAAGAAAAATTTCTGAAAATTTAAACATTTTTGAGCTATTCTTTGTAAATCTTTTCTTTAAAATTGACGATGGTTTAAATTATCGATTTTAATAATCATTTAAAAATATTTAATTTTCAATACCGACTGTAATTCCTAAAATTCAAAATTTCACTGGAACTCGTCCATTGAAACTTTTCAATGAATTAATGAAAATTTTTATAAAATGTTCCGAAAAAATTCGTTTTATTTATTAAAAGTTTCATACACTCAATGAAAAATTTTCATTAAAACTGGCTTCATAAATATATAAAGCCTTTTCATCAAATTTAAGAAAATTTTCATTAAAACTCGTCCAGCAAAATTCTGCTTGTGTACTCACCTTATAGTATACCGATCAATTCAGATTCACTTACCGAGTTCGCCCATCTGTCCATATAACGACTCTTGTAATCAATTGAGCGAAACTCGGTATATAAGTTCTTAGAGTTACGGGGACGAAACGCATCGAACATGGTTAAAATCGGTCAATGTTTCGACTCAGTAGCCATGGAAATGTCCTTTATGAATTATCTGAAATATTTAGTTGAGCTTAAATGGTATTACCAAACCAAAGCAATTTCTTAGACGGGTCCTATATAATTTTATTCTCATAATTCCCATTCCGGGCTAAAAAAAACACCCCAGCTCCAACATTCAGTGTTTTAAAAGTCGAAATGTTTGAAAAATTATTGCTCTTTCGTGATGTTTTCTTTCCTTGGTATAAAATTATTAATTAAATCGTACCAAATTGTAAGTAGAATTCGAGACCTAACTGATAGGGTTGGCACCTGACCATGCTAGAAAGTCAAAATTTTGACCTGTAAAATTTCAAGTCCTCTAAAAAAATCCGAAAACACCCGAAAAATTCACGATCGTCATTTTGAGTTTCTGTCGGAAACTGTTTTGCTGATAATTTTGCAACGTAGTAATTCGAAAACAATAATATTTGACCTAACAGCTTCTATCCGTTCCGATATTAGAGAATTTGGAATTTTAACTTTTTAAAGCGTTCTTATAGAACCCCATACGGATGTTTCGTAACCAAAAATATTTTACCCAGAACCACTTCTATGTACACCAGTTATTTTATATTTCACTGTATTCTTTACACCGTTCATTGAAGTTCGCTGCGCGGAATTTGATCCGCCTCCCGTAATATAGCTACAATCGTACTGTGGTGAAGAGAGTATGATATAGTTGGCATGACCCACTTTAATTTTTTTACTGACTTTTAGTTTCATAGATTCGCTATTTTGAATTTGAAAATTTAACGTCAGCTTCTGAATAACTAACTTCAAAATCCCGTGTGTGAAGAGTTACAAATGAATTTGTAATAATGATCAGCCATCTTGGATTCGTCATATTGAATTTAAAAACACCATTAAGCATTGAAAAGTGTACAGTAAGGCCTTGATAATCCGCACTCCGCTAATCTATATTGTATACTCTGGTAATGTTATAATCCGAATTGGGTGAAAACTGTTATTGTTTCACTTCAAAATATAATCGGTATTGAAATTACAATAAAAATATAAGTATTGAAGAACAATAAAATTCCATTAAAAAAATGTAAAAAATTTTCCTTTTTAAAATTTTTGGAACAAAATGAATTTATTACATATCTTTTTATGTTAAAAATAAATTTAACCGCTTTTAGAATTCACGTTTTGGTAAAAAGCAAACATTAGCCGTTAACGTTAACATCCGGGCGAAATTGGTGTAGTTTTAAATTATCTGCTATAATTTAAAAAAAATCATTTTTAAATATTTGTTTTTTTTATTATTGAGAGTCAGTTTTTGAAATTGAATATGGCGGAGCAATTTGTCTTACTCGAAACTCATTACACAAGGGCCCTTGGGGTTGTTTATCAGAAACTCAAGTTAGATTTTCAAAATTTAAATGCCCAAAACGCCATGTTGAGCCTTCATTTTGAATTTTATAAATCCAAGGATTAGTTTCATAGTCAAAACTTAGAACGATTTTTTTCTATAACATTTAATAAAGTCTGAAATTTTAAAATAAAATTTGTAACTTAAGAAATATTAAAGACAAAAATCGGTCTTTATTCTGACCCAGCAAGCATGGCAACAAAAAGAAAATTTCCCAAATGTATTGCCTAGACAAAAAATTGTTGCAACAGATTATTGCCTGCAACAGATTATTTTTCACAATTTGCCAAATAAGTTTTGGGATTTTAGCACATTTAATTCATTTTATGCAATTATTGTTTATCCCGATAAAAATAAATTTGAAATTGCTGAAGATTACCGCATTTAATCTTTAAAAATACATTGTACGCCATATTGGATCCGCCGTATAGAATTTAACAAACCGCCACTAAACATTGAAAATAGTAAATATTTTTTTTCATAATACCGATAATTTAAGACTTTGCCCATTTTTGTCTGGAAGGGTGTCCTGATTGACAAAGAATAGCTCATATATATCTGTAGACTTTTGACGAAATAACTTATTTGTTTGAAGATTTTTTTGTTTTACTTTTTTTTTAATTGACTCTTAAGCACCGTAAGTTGTTCTTCAGGTGGAAAATTTTCACTCGAACCTTAAAGGACTCATATTGCAATTTAATTTATAAAAATTAAAAAGTTTTTAACTTTATAATAAAGACACAATCACAATAAATACAAAATGTCATTTTTCCCAAGAAAAATAATAGTCCAGAGTACCGATTCTGAATAGTTTACAAGCGGTGAAGTGATAAAAACTGTCATTTGTTATCATTACTTTTAAATGAGTGAAAAATATTTTTCACCGCTTCACAGCTTTAAAAATCATTCGGAATCGGTACTCTGTACATTAAATTTGTGTGAAAACAAACTCTACACAATTTTAACGTGAAACTCATTATCGTGAAAAATAATTTTTTTTATATGGAGTATAATAGTTTTTTCACGTGAAATTGAAACAACTTACGGTGCTTTATGGTTAGAATTTAAACTTTCTCGATGGGTCTCATACTTCTGGTTTAAACTTTAGTTAATAGTTAACCCAAAAATTTGTTGTTGTTTTGTGTAAATATTTTTTGACATTTTCTTTTGTTTTTATTTAAAGTTAAACCTACAGTATGAGACCCACCATCTGCGTCCATTTTTTTAGGCATTTAAGATGTACTAAAGTCGATTTAAGTTATTCTGTCAAAATTCCACAGATTCTTATATTCAGAACTAAGAACGATTTTTTGCATAAATATTTCTTAAGTAAGAAATTTTGTTGAAAATTTCTATTTAATAAAAAAATCGGCCTTAGTTCTGACTATAAAATTGGCCTTTAATATTTCTGTCGTTATAAACTTAATGACAGAAATATTACCACTTAACGACAGAAATATTAGTACCCACTGTTCAAATCAAAATTAAGTTCATATTCATAGAATTTATTTTTTTTAGCTAAATTTCATCTTCAATACCAAAAAATTTAATTGTTTGACTCGAAAATTTCTTTCTTTTCTTTCCCCACATGTCTTTCGTTGTTTTGGATTTTTTTTTTATTCAACAGATTTGGGTTGCACAACCGATAAATGTCGCCACACTCATCGTGAACTTAAATATATTGTTTGGGTTTAGTTTTAAAGATTTTTTTCGATTTAAAAAAAACACGATAAAATTTTAATTTAAACGATTACTTTTTTCGAAATAAAATAAACGAGAAATTTTTAGTTGAAACACAAATTTTAGTTATTTTACTACAAATATATTCATTTTCAAAAACTCTAAAATACGAGAAATTTGCAAACTAATCAAGTAATAAATAGATCCACCCACCTTCATTAAGCTAACAAAGATTTTATTTATATAAGTGGTTTCATGGGTTTAAAGCTTAGCAATATAGTATTGAATATAAGGAGTTTAGGCAGGATTAAAAAAAAAATACTTATGATTTTACTAAGATAGGGCCAGTTTTATAGTCACAGCTAGGAACTATTTTTTTGCCAAAATATTTCTTTTAGTTAGAAATTGTGTTTGAAGGTTACTTACTTCAGAAATATTAAATATAAAAATCGATCTTAGTTCTGACTAGAAAACTGGTCCATAAACTTAAAATTATTCAAGTTGTTTGTTAAACTTGGGTTTCTATCCAGTTTTAATATATGAATGAATATTAGAGTGGATCGATTTAGCAATCGATATTGTGCCATTGATTTTTCGATAGCTTTTGGCATGAGGAAAAAAAGTTCCACTACGACATATCAAAAAAATCATTCTCCATCAGGTTTCGCCCAAGAACTGTTCTAAGAAACAAGAACTCGCGCAATTACTGTGTTGTCAGATCAGCAGAGCTTTGAAAAATTAATTCCTTAATTCAATTTTTCAATTCTGAATTAAAAATTCGATGAATTAATTCACAAACCACCATATATTGAATGGAATTAATTCATATTTGTTTTCGTTCGATTTATTTTGTTACGAATTAATTCAATTGCTATAGTTCTTTTTATTAAATCAAATGAATTAATTCACTGGTGAACGCGTTCAATATTATAAATCGAACGGCAAAAAAGTCAATTAATTCCTTACTGAATTAATTCACCACTGAATTCACTCAATTTCATTCAGTGAATTAAAAAAAAAAAAAAATTACGTTCAGTGAATTAAAAAAATAAAATAAAATTACGTTCAGTGAATTAAAAAAAAAAAAAATACGTCCATTGAACTCAAAGCCTGTTTTCTGCCGTTCAGTAGAAGAAAACATTTATTAACAAATAAAATTTGCAACTAAGCAATTTTACAGTGTTTGCTAGTGAAAATAAACAAATTACATATATATTAAGTGTTAGAGAAACCCGATGCACTTTATCAACCTACATGATTAAAAAATAAAGCCTTTTACTATTAAAAATAAAAACTTTACAGATATAGATGAATTTGGAAAAAATATAACTATTAATTTTTCAAACTTATGCTTCCCAGTAAAATGTAGATGCTTCACTATGACGTATTTCATTTATACTTTTTTACAATAAAATGTTTTCTTCTACTGAACGGCAGAAAACAGGCTTTTAATTCAGCATACGTAATTTTTGTTTTTCAATTCAGTGAACGTATTTTTTTCTTTTTTAATTCACTGAACGTAATTTAATTTTTTTTAATTCACTGAATGTAATTTTATTTTTTTTAATTTACTGAATGAAATTGAATGAATTCAGTAGTGAATTAATTCAATAAGGAATTAATTCACTTTTTTCCGTTCGATTTATAAAATTGAACTCGTTCACCAGTGAATTAATTCATTTGATTTAATAAAGAGAACTATTGCAATGGAATTAATTCTTTGAATTTATTGTTTGATGAACGCGTTCAGTTGAACGAATTCAGTGAATTACTTAAGAAAAGGAATTCATTCAATTCTAAAGAAAATTGAATTCGTTTGGTAGTGAATTCATTCAAAAAATAATTAATTCTTCAAAGCTCTGCATATCAGCAGCCCTTTGTCTTTCACCATCTCTCATCTCTTCTCTATCCCATTTCCAAAGAAAGCAACAGGTTAATTAATAAAAAAAATTCCTGAGTGTTGCTTTTCTTACAAAAAAAAAATATATATGTTTGCCAAAAGATTGATAAAATAGGATCTATATAAATTTGTTGTATTTAGCTCGTATGACACTGGCTTATTCTGTATTGCATTGATATAGGGTTAATGAAATAAAACAACGAATATTAGAGAGAATAAGAAATACAATTTATATAGAAATAAATAGTGATACACACTTTGTTCGAATGGAAAATCGTCAGAAATGATTAAAAATCGTTACAAACACAGGAAAAATGCTAGAAACAGAGAACATTTAGGAAATTGACAACATTCTTGACAATCAATGACCAAATGTCATTTAAAAAGTTTAAATTTTTTTGACAGTTTGTCATTGATTTCCCTGATGTGTTCGTATGGTTATACTTTTTACACTTGTGTATTTTTCCTATGACTATAGATTTGCAATATTCTCAAATGTTTGATCTATACTTATGTTGCATTAATATCTGCACCCAAATCCCGGATTTCGACTAAAATTGAGGTTTCAGTGAAAATCTCATGTGAAATCTCGAGATTCTCCATACAAAAGAAATCCCGTAAATTTGCGAGATTTCTAAGAAATCTCATGCAAATCTCACAAATGTAGAGACTTTTACAGAATCAACACTGCGTTTGTCTTAATTTGTAGAGTTTTTGCATGACAAAGTGGCAACGATGGTAAAAATCTGACTAAAAACTAAGCTAAAAATAACACAAAATAATGAAATAAAAAAATTCCCTACGGGAAATTTTAACAAACTGTCACCGAACTGACCCCTTTATATGAAATAGACTGGTCACTTTTACATGGCGTTGTCATAGGAGGTGGAAATTGACCCCTTGTGACATGTCACAAGACAAATCCCAGGACATGTCCCGGAAATTGAGAGTTCAGTATAAAGGGGCCAGTTCGGTTACAGTTTGTTAAAATTTCCCGTAGGGTTATTATAAATATAATCATTAAAACTTTAGACTTAATGAAAATGTAATAATGATTATAAAAGGTGTTGCGTGGTTATAACTATGAAAAAAGCATTGGGAAGTACATATCTTCCTTCCACCAAAATATTACAAAATCTGGCTTCTAGCTTGTCGTCCTTACAAAAAAACAAATTTACTAACATATTTGGCGTTAGATCTTTACATAAAATAATGTAAATTCTACTCCGCCCATGAATAAAATGGTTTTAATAAAAATTTTTAATTTGAGGTTATTCGTTATGGTACTTTGTTTACGAAAAAGTGCAGTTGTCAAATCGATATCTCGCTACTGTCATAAAGTGCAAATGTAAACGGTCAGGATTTCGGGTCGAGATATCATTTGAAAACAGATGTATGTAAATGCAACTTTAGATCAATCAAGTTAGATCAATTTACCAAGTTTATACTTCTATTACCTAAAACCAAGCTTTACCACGTTTTTGCATAATTTATGGGTGAAGCCTATTTTTCTAATCTTTGGCAAACATTTTTTTGTGTAGAGTTACACACACAGAAATTGCATACAAAATTTCGCAAAAATTCAGATTCTGATGAATTTTTTCTGATCTAAGAAATTAGTTAGAATAATTTCAGGGAAACTAAGAATTTTTAAGTATGAAAAACTTATCAGAACCTTATTTAAATAAAATTTTTCTATCTCTCAAAATTTTTCTAACAGAATTTGAGAATTTTTTTCAGAATCTGAAAGTTTTCCGATCCCCTTACTAAATTTGAGATATTTTCTTAAATTAAGTCCTTTTCATGGAAAATACTATAAAATCTACGATATTTATAGAATTTTCTTAAAATCTGATTTCTATAAAAAAATAAGTTTAAATAATGTGTTCTATATCAAAAATATCATGTGGAAAATATTTAAAATTTATGATTTTCCTATATAAAAATACTCGGAATCTAATGTTGTTTAAGATGAACCTTCCCTAACGCTATGTATGAGTGTAGGCCCAGAATAAGAGCGCAGTGATTTTTTCCATACATTTTGACATTTAAAAATCGCTGGGCGTAGCTGTTGTGAGCAGTGTTGCCAACTCTTGAAGACAGGAAAGCACCGTGAGCATTTTGAAAACGGGTAAAAAGGGTAAAAATTTACTAAAAATGGGGTAAAAAAGCACGATAATCATTTTTTGAAAAATTAAAGTCAAGATTTTAAAAACACATTTTAGCTTTGTAAAATCGTGTAAAAAAGTTTCAAAAAATGACAAAAAAGGGGTAAAAAAGCAACAAACTAATATTTCAAAATTTTGAAGTTTAAATATAACGAAGTTGCTATTTAAAATTGTACCACAAACATTGTGAAAAAATGTATTTTTATGTATATTTCGTATTATTTTTTCAACTTTGACAGAAAATTCAAGAAAAATTTAAAAAAGGAGAACAAATACCAAAAATATAAACTGTACAAAAAGCACTAAAAGCCCTGCCAGAAATCTGAAAAAGCACTGTAAATACCCGCTTTTTATAAACGGGTATTTGTAAAAAATCACCGGGTACGGGAAGGAAAAAAGCACCAAAAAATACCCGAAAAGCACTGAAATGGCAACACTGGTTGTGAGATAGAATCTATTTTATTTTAATGCCGGTTTTTGTTATTCTCCCATTTTTTTCTTTCTCATACTCTCACCAATGTTGTCAACTCTATTGTTATTTTTGCTGGTGTTCACTGCATCAAAGAGTACAGCTAACATAGGTAATCAATGGCTCTTCTGGCTCTTCTGACTCTTTTTCTATTTTTTTTGCAAAAAAAAATTAAATTTTTAAATTATTAAAATTTTGTTTTCTTTATTCAATTGAGATATTGAACATTATTATTTGCTCGTTAGTTCATCGTTTAGCATTGTATATTATGTTCCCAGTAAAGTAAGAGACATATGAGTGGCATAAAGTCTCCTTGTTATATACAACACATGCTCAATTATGTCGCTGCCGCTGTACGTCGTTATTTCGGGCGCAATTTTACTCAGAGCGTAAATCGCTAGCCTCTGCGCTCTTATTCTGGGCCTACACGCGTTTTTTCACTCAGAAAAGTTTGTCGATAGAATCTACTGGAAATGAGAATTAAAATAAAGATATATTAACGTACCTATCCCTACGAAAAGTCTGTGACCCTTAGTTGTGACTGTATTCCGCATGTAATACAAATTATTAAAAATACGTAACTAAAATACAAAAAAAAAATTAAAATTGCAAATTTCTCGATTTTGTTGTTTAACTGCATACAGATTAAAAAATACAAAAATTTTAATATTGAAAAAACAAAACAAATCAAACTTACATAAAAACACCAACAAACCGAATTTCGTAATAAAAAAATTTTTTATTATAATTTTATTTATTTTTAATTTTTTTTTTTTTTTTTTTATTAAAAATTTCTTTAGGACGTGGAGCTGCTATGATTATTGAATCATTATTATTATTCTATCACATCAACTGTTTCAAATGCTGTGTCTGCCATGTACAACTGGGCGATGGACTAAATGGCACCGATGTACGCGTGCGTAATCATAAACTACACTGTCAAAATTGTTATTCAAGTGATGATGGCATTAAATTTAGTTGTGTTTAAGATGAGGAAGAATAAAATAAAATTATATATAATTGTTGTTATTGTTAATAAATTAAGGCTTAAAATATTTATATTTACATGGAAAATATCAAAAACATACACACATATATTTATACACACATACAAACATGCATACATATTTGTTAACAAAGTTAATATAAATAATGTATTGAATTTTATTACAAAAACTATTTTTAAAAAATTTTGAAATTTTTTTAAAAATTTATAAATGTTTGTTCATACATAAAAAGAAAATTTAACATTTTTTAAAAATGTTAGCAATTTTTTCTCTTTCATTCTCTATTGGTGTCTTTCAAAAATATGGCTCTCTTTCTAACTAATTTGTGTCTCATACTATTTATTCACTTTATTAACAAAATTGTAAAACAAATTTTGATCGAATTTTTTTAAAATATATTTAAAAAGAATTTTACAATTTAAAAATTTATTGCTTGAAATCTATATGGAATGTTACAATAATAAAAAATTGTTTATAAAGTTTATCTACACAAAAAAAAAAATGATAACTGTTAATTAATTAAATATAAATTATACAAAAAAAATGAATTTTTTTAAATATATACAATAACAAAG
Organism: Leucophora obtusa; assembly: GCA_949987735.1. Classification (NCBI taxonomy): domain Eukaryota; kingdom Metazoa; phylum Arthropoda; class Insecta; order Diptera; family Anthomyiidae; genus Leucophora; species Leucophora obtusa. The sequence continues at coordinate 323,560,563 of OX465295.1, read as the reverse complement.
CTTACACATACATTAAATCAAAATAAAAAAAAAATTGTATCATATCATTATTTAATTATTATATTTTCTTTATAATTATAAGTTAATATTAAAAAATAAAACAAAACAAAAAAAGTTTTAAAAGTCTTCTCGCTTCTTTGACTTCAAATTCTTGTAAATTATTTAAATAATTTATTTATTCTTAAATTGCCCTGTTTTTTTCGAAATTATATTATTTAACAATCTCTAGTATGACAAAAAAAATAAATCTTTATTGTAATTTTGTTTTAGATTTTTCATGTTTTATTATTAATTTTTAACATTTTTTATATGTTTTTACTTCGATATATTGAGTGTATTAAAAACGAAATACTATTTATATTAAAAAAAAAATATCGTATATTTTATTATTTTTAATTTGTATGTTATTTTCTATTATATCATAATCATTATTAAGATTTAACAATTTATATTTCTGTAAAAAGGTATGCTTGAATTATTATTATATTATTTTTATTCTTTCGAAAAATGTTAGTTGTTTAATCACAAATCAATAAAAAAAAAATACACAAAAAATGTTTAAGTGATTGTAGTTTTAATTCGAAATCTATGAAATATGAATTATTTCAGTCTCAGCCAGTTTAAAAAATTTTTAGTGCATTGAAAGTAATTTTTTTCTTTAATCAAGTTTTCGAATTTATTTTTTATCAAGCAAGAATTTGTTTTACAGACTTTATTTCAAGACGTGCTGGAAGGTTTCGGTTAAAATTTTCCAGATTTCTGCACAATTCTCTTTGATTCCGTTTTTATAAATACAACATTTTCAGTTTAGTTTTTAATTACATAATTTCTAATTTTATTTTTTAAATATTAGTTTTACATATTTATATAGAGTGAAGTTTTCTCTCCGATCAGTTCCAGAACTAAATATAAAAATTGTTAATTTTGCATTAGGAAACAGTAATATCTCGTAAAGACAAAACATAGTCCGTGGTTAATTAACTAAAAATTAATAAATTTAAACTAAAATTTTTATGCGGCTGTATGCAAAAGAGCATTAAATAAGAAAAAAAATTTTTTGGTCAAAATTATATTCAAACGAAAGTAAATTGGTAGGATATCCAATAAAAATAATTTTCAGTGCCAAGTTCTTTTTAGTTTTTGAGAAAATGACGATTAATGTATAATTGCACCAAATTCCATACGACGTACTAATGAATGCTAAATGTGAAAATTTTCCAAAGAGTTATACACTATTTAATAGGCCTTCCGATGCCCCTTAATTTAAGTAAATTTTCGGTTAAAAAAATACAGTGTATAGTCCATCCATTTTTTTGGGCAAAAAAAATTTTTTTATTGGTCAAAATTATATTCAAACGAAAATAAATTGACAGGACATTTAATAAAAATGCTTTTCAGTGCCAATTTGCCCTTAGTTTTTGCGAAAATGACGATTAATGAATAATTGCGCCAAATTCCGTACTAACTCTGAAAATTTTTCGAAGAGTTATATACAGTTCAATAGGCCTTCCGATGCCCTTTCATTTGAGTATAATATTGGTAATATTGAGGGGAAATTGCGAAAAAAACCATTTTTCGCTTACAAAAAAAGACAGTGTATAGTCCATAGATTTTTTAGGAGGAAAAAAAAATTTTTTTTGTTGGTCAAAATTATACTTAAACGAAAGGAACCTTAAAGGGCATCCAATAAAAATGGTTTTCAGTGCCAAGCTCCTTTTAGTTTTTAAGAAAATCACGATTAATGAATATCGACTAGGAAAACTTCATTGTACAATATTTTTCCAAAGAATTATCTACTGTTTAATAGGCCTTGAAATGCCCGTTCATTTGAGATATTGGTAATATTGGGAGGAAATTGAGAAAAAACAAATTTTCGCTCACAAAAAAAGACAGTGTATAGTCCATAGATTTTTTAGGACGAAAAAAATTTTATTTTTTTGTTGGTCAAAATTATATTTAAACGAAAGGAAAGTTATAGGGCATCCAATAAAAAAGGTTTTCAGTGCCAAGCTCCTTTTAGTTTTTAAGAAAATGACGATTAATGAATATCGACTAGGAAAATTTCATTGCACCAAATTTTCAAAAGAATTATATACTGTTTAATAGGCCTTCCGATGCCCCTTCATTATACCCTACACCACTATGTGGTCAGGGTATTATAACTTTGTGCTGATGTTTGTAACACAAAAAAATATTGGTCCTAGACCCACCTTATAGTATACCGATCGGCTCAGAAATTTTTTTATTTCGATTTAACGATGTCCGTCTGTCCGTCCGTCCGTCTGTCTGTCTGTCTGTCTGTCCATGCATTCTTGTGCGCACTCTACAGGTCGCAAATATTAAGATATTTTGATGAAACTTGGTACATCGACTTATGTCGGCCCAAGGACGACGCCTATTGATTTTGGTGAACATCGGTCCATGTTTAGACCTAGTGCCCATATAAGGGTCCTACCAAAATTATATTGTTTATACGCTGCAGGTCGCAAATATTAAGATATTTTGATGAAATTTGATACACAGACCTATGTTGGCCCAAGGACGAAGCCTATTGATTTTGGTGAACATCGGTCCATGTTTAGACCTAGTGCCCATATAAGGGTCCTACCAAAATTATATTGTTTATACGCTGCAGGTCGCAAATATTAAGATATTTTGATGAAATTTGGTACACCGACTTATATCGGCCCAAGGACGAAGTCTATTGATTTTGGTTAACACCGGTCCATGTTTAGACCTAGTGCCAATATAAGGGTCCCCCCAAATTGGCTTGGTTACAAACTGCAGGTCGCAAATATTAAGATATTTTGATGAAATTTGGTATACCGACCTATATCAGCCCAAGGACGAAGCCTATTGATTTTGGTGAACATCGGTCTATGTTTAGACCTAGTGGCCATATAAGGGTCCCCCCAAAATTATATTGTTTATACGCTGCAGGTCGCAAATATTAATATATTTTGATGAAATTTGGTACACAGACCTATTTTGGCCCAAGGACGAAGCTTATTGATTTTGGTGAACATCGGTCCATGTTTAGACCTAGTGCCCATATAAGAGTCCCCCCAAAATTGGCTTGGTTACAAACTGCAGATCGCAAATATTAAGATATTTTAATGAAATTTGGTGCGCTGACTCACATTATAGAAAATTTTGACACAAGCCCCATTTTAACCCATTCGAATTTCGGATCCAAACATTAGTTGGCTTTTACCCAGACTGGTGTAGGGTATTGTATAGTCGGCATGCCCGACTTTAACCTTTTTACTCGTTTTAACATAATGTTGGGGGGAAATTAAGAAAAAAATTATTCCCTCAAAATGGGTGACCTTAATTCAAAAAGTTTGTTTTTATTATTTCATATCGTTACCACTTGTCTCAACACAAGTGTTGTGTTATTCACAAATAAATGTAAACAAAGATTAAAGGCAATTAATAGTGAAAAAATTAATGATTTTACAGTTTTCTAATACAGGGTGCGGCTAAAGTAACTATATGATGTAAAAATATTTTTAATTCTTTGCTTGTGAATTCTTCATATTTTTTTTCTATTTCAGGAATTAAACTTGGAAGAATATAAAAATTGAAAAATGGTATGGAACATAAAATAAACGTTATTTTTATCATTAAATTTTTTTTTTTAATTCCATTCAATATTTATTTAAAAAACAAATCATAAGTAACTTTAGCCGCACCCTTTACATACTTTACTAGAAAATTGTAAAACTAACTCGAAAATTATTTCGTTGTATAATTACATAGCCCTTGGGTAATATTTCCCCTCTTTTTTTTGTGTGTATTCAAGTTTTTATATTTTCTTTTGTGCAATGGTTAAGTTAAAATTAACCTTGCAGTATATTTCCCGGCAAAAGTGTTTGAATTTTATTTTAAATATTCACTGACTGTTAGCCATGTTTGTTTTCTACAAAACATTTTGACATTTGTTAACCCATGTTCCCCTGAATTTAGAAATAATTGTGCCAAGTGTTTGAAACTTACACGATTTACTACTGAGGGCCCTAGGAACACGAAACTGAAGTTGAAATTATTTTGCCATATATAGATCCGGAGGTATTGCCTGTCGTCATATGATGACGCTAGGAGAATATGTGTACAATTGTTACAAAAAAATCCAAAAAATTGTTAAGAATAAAGGGAATATTTATTAACAACAACATTATTCCATTAAAGGTATAGAAAATTAGCATTATTTTCCAAATTAAATTAAAATATACTTTAATTTCTTAAAAAAAACTAACATTATTTCATTGAATACCGATAGAAAATATTCAGTAGTTTTTTTTTTTTTTTTTTTTTTTTTTTTGAAAGAGAAGCAACACTCAGGAAATTCTTCCTATTAATTAACGTGTTGCTTTCTTTGGAAAGGGGATAGAGAAGAAGTGAAAGGTGGTGAAAGAAGAAGGGCTTCAAATATGGCAACAGTTGTTGCGCGCCATCTGATGGTGAGTTGGCGAACTTTGTTGAAGCTTTTTAGTTCATAGCCCTGTTATATTATTTTACTTCGGTGGGGTTAAGTGCTATGGGAACACCGAAGGAGGACGCTGCGATATGTATGAGGGATAGAAAAAACTCATACATATTATTTTTCATAAATTGATGTTGCCTTGGCTGGGGCTCGAACCCGCAACCTCACGTGTAACAGTCCAACGCGCTAACCATTACACCACAGCGCCCGTAGTTGGCATATATAAAAGGAAGATCCGGCATCACATTTCGAAACTCTGCCCGAACTCGCGATTTGATATCGAGGGCTGGAATTTGTCATTGCTTATCGTTGTGGGTTCTTTTTTGGAAGTGATCTATTCAACCAAAATGTAAGGTATCTACAGCGGGAAGTTTTAGGCTATTTTCCTGCTTTTAGGCTATTTTCCTGTTATAGATTCCATTCTGAGGTGAGGTACGACGCTCCAAACCTTGTGGAAGACAGCCCAAATAACTACCCAGTGTAGAAACGGTAATGACATATCATTATTTTTGGGACTACCAGTAATGACACCCACTTACCTTCTGTATTATTTTAAAACATATAATAATGAGTTACTGATAATGACTTATTTTTATCATTACTTCAAAAAGAAAATAATTTTTTAGATTTTTTTGAAAATTTTTTGAAATCTATTTTTAGACTCAATATTTGTTAAACACTGGTAAGGTTATATGTAACCACATATTTTTTGATTTTTTGTATGTTGGCGAGTAAGCTTACTTGTGTGCAGCAGGTCAATTGTGTTTTTATCTATTAAATATTACATGTCGATATAACTCAGATGGTAGAGATGTTGACTGGCAATCTGTAGACACAGGTTCGATTCCCGCACCAGCAAATTTTATTAAAAAAAAAAAAAAAATACAATAAAAAATATTTTTTATATAAATTATATTTTTGAAAATCTATTTTTAGACTCATTATTTTAGTCAGTACTGGTAAGCACATAGGTAACGATATATTTTTTGATTTTTCGTATGCTGGTGTGTAACGACAACTCATTATTTTTCGCGACATCGCCATATAAAGGTAATAAGAAATGTAATAACAAAAGTAACTAGTTACCATTACCAAGTATGTAGTTACATAACCACATATCTGGTAATGATTTTCTACACTGGGCATACTAACAATAAATACAAAACAAAAATTTTGTGCATTTTGTATACATATTCTCCTACGTCGTCATATGACGACACCCCAATTCATTAAATTATAACATTTTTACAAATTGCGATGAGGTCATTGCAGTTTTAACAATATGGAGCATATTTAGCTGGCTTTTAGAAAAACCAAACAAGAAATATATAATAATGTAATAAATTTCGATTTTTCCTTCTTTATTGAAAGAAATCATAATTTTTGCAATTTGGGAATTTTCGTGTTTTTCGGTCATTCATTGTGACCAGAAACAACAACCAAAGTAGATAAAATAAACACAGAATGAATATTTGATTTTTTTTTTGTTTAACAGAACTCCTTCCGTGCTAAATGTAACGCTACTATGTACATTTAAAAAGAGGCCTTTTCATGTCGTCATATGACGACGCTAGGATAATATCGGTTAATATTTATAACGATAAATTGTTTAGAGCGCATGATCCTTAAATGTCATATTATACCAACTAATCTCCATTTACAGTTGTCACAATAAAACAACAAACCAAGTACATCGATTTCTTAAAACCCAAAAATGTTTTGATGCAAAAAAAAAAAACACAAAAGATGGCAAACAGATATTTAGAAGATAATATGTATAAGAAAACAACAAATTTTATTGAATTAACAAAACAAGAACAAATGATACCACGTTCTTTTATACGAGGAACAAGTGGGCATTTGTTGCAGCAACTAAATGAATTTCGTAAAAATGAACAGGTATGAGAAAGAAAAAATCGATTTTATTTTTAACAACAGCTTAATGCTTTTATACCTTTTTTGGATTAGTTTACCGATGTGGTGCTATTAGGTAGCGATGGCACACGAATCTCAGTTCACCGTAATATATTGGCTGCGGCCAGTCCCTTTTTTATGGCCATGTTTAGTGGCCATTTTCCCGAAAGTGATCAAGCGGAAATAGAATTACCGGAAATTGATACTCAATGTTTACAATTGGTTGTGGAGTTTATTTACACCGGGCTGTGTGAAATCAATGATGAATGTGTACAACAATTATTGCAGACTGCTTCTTTTCTGCAATTGGATCATTTGGCCGATATGTGTGGCGAACATATGGGCGAACTATTGGATCCAGAAAATTGTTTGGGCTTTAAACACTTTGCCGAAAAACAAAATAATCAATTTTTATTGGAAATGTCTAAGGATTATTTAATCACGCATTTTCAAGAAGTGGTGCAGTGTGAAGAATTCTATGAAATGTCCTATGAAGAGGTAAGAAAATGCAGAGTTGGGATTTAAAGAATTTCTAATTCCCTTAGAGAATAAGTCCTTAAACTTTTATGCAAAATTTAAATACTTCTGAAGTAAAATTTAAGGGACAACCCGAATTGTGGTCTTAAAATAATCGACATTTTCCAGAAATCGACAGTACACTCATACAAATAAGTCCGTAAAATAGCAGAAAAAGTTACTAAAAATTAGTTAAAAATGATGCTGCAGAAAAAACTGCTAATTTTAGCAGAATCAGTTTGCTAAATATTAATAAAATGAAAATAGCAAAAAAAAACTGTTTAATTTACAGAATTTTAGTAATATTTGAGCTAAATTTTTGTTAATTGCAAATAACAATTTAACTTGCTGAAATCAGCAAAAAAATTGCTAAATAATAGTAGAATGAAAATAGAAAAAAAAACTGTTAAATCTACAAAATTTTTGCTATAATTCTCTGAAATCTACAAAACTTTTGCAGGTTAATAGTGGACTGGAAAAAGGTAAAAAAGGAGCAAATGAAATGAAAATTAATAAATAAAAAATAAATGTGTATTTAAAAACATACTTGGGACCAGTTTATTGAATGTGTCAATAAATTGAAATTTTTTCAATTGGCATTGTTCAATGCCTAAATGCTCATTTATAATTGATGAAAGAAGTATTTGTTTTCATGTTTTAATAAAAGAATAAATTAAGAAAAAAAATTAAAAAATCGCGTATTTCTTATATTTTTTTTGTATTACAATGCTTTTTCTTCAATTATGTGTACATTTCATTACCATTGTTTTCATCAATGCAAATTGAAAAAAATTTCATTGGCATTGAATGGTGATGAAATTTGTTGGCATTGACATTGAGATAAAGTAATGCCAATTATATTTCAATGCCAATGAAAATTTCCCAAGAATGATTTTTTGTAAAAGTGGTAATATTTATAGACAATAATATGTTAACCATAACAAAATGTATTTCAGAGACCCTTCTTTTGATTTTCATTGTTTGCTGATCGGATGCCCAGCAGAAACTACTGCTTGCTTGGAAGCAGTTGTGTCAGGGAAAGTTGAGCAGTGAAGCGATTGCATTATTGATGATATCATGCCTGATTTGATTGTTCGAGATAGCTCGCGTGAAAGCACTTGTTTCAAGATCCGAAAAGGCATGAATTCACCGCTTTTAATTAGTGCTCCTGTTTTTTTTTTAAATACCGATAATACATGCCTTCTCGGAAGTGCATATTATAAAGCCTTTCAACTATTTAAAATCATGCATTCTGAAAAGCAAAATATTCCCGCATATTTTTCCGTGAAGAGAAAATTACTCTTATTTTCAGTAAAATTTCTTATTTTCATTAAAATAACTTTTTTTCGCATTTTAAAAAATTTTGATAAAAGAACCGCAAAAATATTTAAGCAATCAAAATGTATTGCTCATTTCATGCCTTTTTGAAAAGCGCAGCAAAAAGTGATGTAAACAATTAATCAACTTAGGCCTTTCATTTGTGTTGTTTACGAAGCTATACATTTTTAGAAGCTGTAAAAGTAGCAGCAAGGAAGCAGTAAAGGTTTTTACCGCTTCCACATTTTTGCTGGGTATGTACTTCCGAATTTATTTCAGTTTCCATTTTCACCTCTAAAGCTCCACCCACAGGAAAGAAGGTGTGGCCGATTAAAAATATCGTATTCTTTAAATAAGCTTAAAAAGTACAATATTGGGGGAAAAAATTAGGGTCATCCCCGTAAACTCCACTTGTTCCCCAGAGATACTTTTAATCACAATTTTCATATTAAAATGATTCGTCCAAAATAAACCTTGATCTTTGAAAATTAATGTATTACGATAAATAGAAACTTTTCTCATAAATTTTAATAATTTAGATATTTTATGAGTAGGACAAATTTTCAACCATTTCAATTTAGCTTTATTTAAAAACTTTTTGCATTATTTTTGGCGAGTTTAAAATACGCAGTAATTTTTATTAGTCATTTAACATTCTATTTATAAGCGCTCCAAAATTGGTGGTTTAGTTTACAAAAAATTTGTAAAATTAGCAAATCTTCTGTTAAAAATTAGCAGCTAAAATTCAGCAAAACACTGTAAAGTTAGCAAATTTATTGTTAAAAATTAGTAACTAAATTCAGCAACAAAAATAGCAAAAAAATTTGTAAGTTACTAATGTGGAGGTAGCAAAAAAATTAACTAAAAATTAAATTTTAACTAAAAACGAGTAAAAAGGTTAAAGTCGGGCATGCCGACTATACAATACCCTACACCAGTCTGGTTAAAAGCCAACTAATGTTTGGATCCGAAATTCGAATGGGTTAAAATGAGGCTTGTGTCAAAATGTTCTATAATGTGAGTCAGCGCACCAAATTTCATTAAAATATCTTAATATTTGCGACCTGCAGTTTGTAACCAAGCCAATTTTGGGGGGACCCTTATATGGGCACTAGGTCTAAACATGGACCGATGTTCACCAAAATCAATAGGCTGCGTTATTGGGCCAATACAGGTCTGTGTACCAAATTTCATCAAAATATCTTAATATTTACGACCTGCAGCGTATAAACAGTATAATTTTGGTAGGACCCTTATATGGGCACTAGGTCTACACATGGACCGATGTTCACCAAAATCAATAGGCTGCGTTATTGGGCTAACATAGGTCTGTGTACCTAATTTCGTCAAAATATCTTAATATTTACGACCTGCAGCGTATAAACAGTATAATTTTGGTAGGACCCTTATATGGGCACTAGGTCTAAACATGGACCGATGTTCACCAAAATCTAACTTGTTCATCCTTGGGCCAACATAGGTCTGCGTACCAAATTTCATCAAAATATCTAAATATTTGCGACCTGTAGAGTGCGCACAAAATTGCATGGACAGACAGACGGACGGACGGACAGACTGACATCGTTAAATCGAAATAATAATAAAAATTCTGAGCCGATCGGTATACTATAAGGTGGGTCTACGACCAATATTTTTTGGTGTTACAAACATCAGCACAAACTAATAATACCCTGACCACATAGTGGTGTAGGGTATAATTAATAAAATGTCTTCCATATCAAGTGTATAAGCAAAAGTTTTTGTTATGTTTTTCCAACTCATTTTGAACTAACGTTTAACTAACTTTTTTGTGTATGAAAACCCTACAAAAAAATTTGTGTTTTCAAACATTTTGATTGGTTGAAAATAAATTAACCAATCAGAATGATCCAAAAATAAACCAAGTCAAGGCATACTGCCACCCAATATTTAAACTAAAGTCGACTTTAACTAAAATATACATTTGGAAAATATTGATAGTAAGGCTGTATTTCTGTATTTAAATTTTCAGCAAATAAATTAACTAAAGTATAATTTCTCCATAAATGTTTTGAGTTTTTTCAGTCTACTTTTATTTAGCAAACAGTTTTATTGATTTTAGCAAGGAATTTTTTCATTTGAAATCGAGAAAGTGCTTATGCATAATAAAAAATGTGATTATGCAATTTTAAAAGTGATTATGACCCTAAGTGTTAACACAACTTTTGCTGTATTTACTAATTATTTTGCTAAAAATCAGCTCGATTTTGGTGACATTAGCTAAATTAAGATTAGAAGTTTTTCTGTTAGTAAATGATTTCTTTTTTGAGTGTATCAATGAAATTCAGCTACATTTATGCAAAATGGTCGTGAAAAATTTAAGAAAAAGAATGTGTAATGAGCCAGCAAAGCCGTGGTGGTTTTTTTCTCAATATACTATGCCATACATAACCCTATGCAATCAACTTTAACACATCGGCTGAAAAATCCGTAGGATGACACATAGGTGGCGCCACTAATGAAAAATTCATATGAGTTTTTGGAAATATTAACTTACAGATGATATATGTAGAAATTGAATGACAATTCGTTCATTAGTGCATAAGTTACAGCTGTTTTAGTGACGATATTTTGCGATTTTGAAAACAATGGACTCAAAGCAATTTCGTGTGTTCATTTATCATATTGCTTTTTAATGGTAAAAAACACCATTCAAGCCAAAGCTTGTCTTGATAAGTGTTATTAGGTTTCTGCTCCATCGAGACAAATGGTAGAAAAGTGGTTTGCTGACTTTAAACGTGGTCGTACAAACACCAATGGGCGCCCAAAGGAGGTGGTGATACCGGAAAACATCAAAAAAGTTCACAAAATCGTTTTGGCAGACAATAAGTTAAGTGAAGTTGCAGGAAATAGCTGATACTTTAAAATTATCGAAGGAACGTGGCCTAATTTTGCATGAAGATTTGTCCATGAGAAAGCTGTTTTCGAAATGGGTGCCGCGTTTGCTCACAGTGCACCAAAAACAACAACGTGTCGGTGGGAGCTGTTTGGAGTTGTTTTGAGCTGTTTGCAGCTGTTTAGGCGAGATAGAAATTTTTAGATTTTTGCGTTGGTATGTAGCAATGGACGAAACTTGGATCTGCCACTTCACTCCAGAGTCGAATCGGCAGTCAGCTGAGTGAACAGCAACTGGCGAACCTCGCCCGAAGAAGCCAAAGTCAAAACAGTCAACTAGTAAAGTTATGGCATCAGTATTTTGGGATGCGGCTGGAATTTTGTACATTGATTACCTTGAAAAAGGCCAGACATCAATAGCGATCGCTACATGGCCCAACTGATGCGTTTGAAGAAAGAAATCTCAAAAAATGGCCCCATATGAAGAAGAAAAAAGAGCACAACTCCCAGTAGAGCTGGAACTGGCTGTGCTAAAATGCTAGCACTGGCAAACAGTTTTTTGGAACTAATATGCCAGCGTTGGGAGAGCAAAAAAAAAGTTGGTTGGAGCTTTTCCACAAAAAAAAAAATTGATTTTATAGAACAAAAAAAATTTTAAATTAAAAGAAATCCAAAAAAAATTGGAACCTCCTGACTAAAGACATTTTTTAACGAAGCGTCAGCATTTTTATAAAATCATTGCTCTACCAGTGAATTGGTTTTTGTACCACTGGTAGCATTCGCTAGGTAGCACTAGATAACCACTGGTTTCAAACCATGGCATATCACTCTTAGACCATTCTTTGCCAGTGTTTTTTTTTTTATAAACCACCGAAATTTTTGTAAAACAAATACTGGAAAAACGCTTTTGGCAAACACTGGCAAAGCGTCCCATATAAGTGTTTTCCCAGTCATTTATTTTCAACACCGTGGTTACCCAGTGGTATGCCAGTGCTTGATTTATTGTACCACTGGCGATTTCTGATTGTGATGGTTTTTAAAGTTTAACATAGAGAAATTTGTCAAATTTACGATAAATGCTACTTTACTATTTAAATTAGTACCAACTGTGAATTCCATCATTACACATTACTATAGTATATTTGCTTACAAGTAAAGTTATTTGTAGTAGGTAATCAGTACACTAGTAGAAAAAAGTCCGTAAAAAATTTTGTTAAAACTACTAAAAATTAGTTAGAAATGATGCTGCAGAAAAAAACTGCTAAATTAGCAGATTATATTTGCTATATAATAGTAATATAGGAACAGCAAAAATAAAACTGTTAAATGTACAGAATTTTAGTTATATTTGAGTTAAATTTTTGTAAATGGAAAATAGCAAATTAACCTGCTAAAATCAGCAAAAATTTTGCTAAATTATTAGTTGCCTAAAAAATCAAAGAAGAATTTAAAATTTTCGATTTTTTTTTAAATGCACATAAAAATTGAGACTTTTGAAAACAGCAGTTTACAATTTTTTAGCAAATATTTCTGCTGATTTTAGCAGTACAGACTGCTATTTGCATTCAACTAAATTTAGCTTGAAAATAGTAAAAATTATGTAGAGATAACAGTTTATTTTTGGTATTTTTAGTCTACTAATTTTTAGCAAAATTTTCTGCAGGTTTTACAGTACAATTTGTTATATTCAATTAACTAATAATTAGCTTAAATATAACTAAAATTCTGTAAATTTAACAGTTTTAATTTGTTGTTCTTATTTTACTAGTATTTAGCAAAAAAATCTGCTAATTTTAGCAGTTTTTTCTGCATAATTTTTAACCAATTTTTAGTAACTTGTTCTGCTATTTTTACAGATTTATTTCTATGAGTGTAGTTGTTCCATTTAACTATTTATTAAAGCTTTTCCTTCGAGTAATACTAATATTTAGTAAAATTTGTTTCTAATTTTAGCAAATAAGTTTTAATTTACAGTTTACAAAAATTTTACTGGCGTATCGACTACTAATTTTGTATACTAATTTCGTTATATTAAAAATCAGCAGACATGCGTTGCCAAAATTATCAAAAAAATACCGCAGGACTCAAAATAGTTAAATTTCCCGTAATAACAGCAAAACTTTCAGTAACCATATTGACACTTTTGTTGAATATTTAAACCTATTTTCAATCAGATTTTTCACTAAATTTGCTCCGCCATCAATGTTGCCGCCCATATAATAAGCATCAAGTCCCTTCGCAGAATTTGGGCCGCTTTTCCAAATATGAACAAAATGTACTATGGGGTAGGGTATCTAATGGTTGTGCTTGATCGGGTATAAAAGTTTTTTCGTGCGACACACAAACAGCTTACTATGCTTTAAATTATAATTTAAAGCCCGTATGACACTAGGTTAATTTTGTATTGGATTGATATTGACAGCAATGTAAATCAAATGGGAGCACTGCATTACCGATATTCATTTGACAGATACTGATTTATTCTATATAGCTGAACTCTTCTTAAACATTGTTTTCCCATAAGAAAATTCATAAATTTTTCGTCAATACAAAATTAAGCAAGTGTCATACGGGCTTTAAGCCGTTAAATATACTGCAAGAAGCTTATTGGGACAAATACGAATTTATATATTTAGGCTTGTATTCAAAAAAATGTTTTGAATTTTATTACAGTTTAATAAAACAAATTAACAGCAAAACAACAACAAAAATCGTTCAATTGGCCTCGAATAAGACAAAAAGTATTTGGCTAATAACCATATTAATTTATAGTCACTTCTAGAAACAAATTTTTTGTTAATAATTTTAAATTAAACAAAATTATAAAAAGCCAACTTATAACACATAACTTAAGGTGGGAACAAAAATGTAAAATGTAGAATTATGCCTAGCATATATGTATGTATAACCAGGCACTATCCACGGCTCTCATCTGAAAAACTGAACTGGTTTTAAGAGAGTTTCAATGTAAAATAACAAAAAACGTGAAAAAGTGGTATTTTTAATTAACTATTTTTATTGTTTTTAAGCAATTTTAATTAAATTGTAAAGTGCACTTGTGTTGTTTGATATGTTCTCTGCATTAGTTTTATATAATTAGCACAAAATTTTGCTTATTAATATTAAAAAATTAGCGTTAAAAAAACCACTGAACCCTGTTTCTCTTAAAACCAGTTTGCATATAAAATTAAAGAGACTTTTTAACAGCAGTTGAGGCTGGTGGTTTGTCTTTAGTCTATATGGTCGTTGGTATATCCCACCACCATTTTTATAAAAAAAACCCCATAAACAAAAACAGTTTCTATGGGCACCAAGCAGCTTTTTCAGAAAACAGTTTTTGCAATTGGATTTCGAGTCTATTTCATTTATGAGAACTTCAGAAACTTAACCATTTTCTATTTGATTTCAACAAAAATTAAATATTTTTGCATTACATTTTTTAAAAAACATTTAGCGTGTTTTTTAATCACCTGGATTTGGAATTTCAAAAGGGGATTTATTAAATCCAAAAAAAAAGCTGGATTTAATAAATCCACAATAAAAGCACAAATATATGAAACAGCCTATTAATTTAATGTCAGAAAAAAATACGAATAAAAATTAAAAGAGAAACAAAAAAATTTAAAAACTAACTAATAAAAAAATGTTTTTATTAAATTTTTTTATGAAATATGTTTAGAAAAAAAAACTACACCCCTCCAAATACATATTTTTCATCTTGGGCCTGGAGAAATAGCTGAAATAGAAATTGTAATTTTTCACTCTACTGTAAGTAATTTAATTAAATCCAATTATAGTGTATCTAGACTGGGCAAAAACTAGTAGGTTTTGGCCATTTTTAGTTTTTGATTCGAAAACTACAAAATTAATTTAGTTTTGCCATATAATTTTCATACAAACTGAAAACCAAATTCCAAAAATCTGAAATCTGCATTTTTGATACACCCGGTATCATTTATAGTTAACTTTCGATGCACCCTGTTTCAACGAATATAGAAGTAAAGCAAGAGTCAAAAAAATATTTTTTAGTTTTTTAAGAATATTTCTATTAAGTTTCAAAGAATCTCACCCCATCTGTTGAGCACTTTTAGAACTACTTTTTGGATTTATTAAATCCAAGTGATTAGAAAAATTGTTACTTTCGACGCATTGTGTTACGTCTTAAAATTTGTCAAATCATTTCTAGCTACGTGCCTGGATTGGAGTACTGCATCATTGTGGATTATGGTTAAATTTTAATAAATATTAACAATTGTTTCAATAAAAATGCATAATATTAAAAAATATAGTTAAAAAACTAAACCGTTTAACTGCAATTTAACTTCTTGAAATGTCAGACAGAGCCAGTGAGAGAGCGCGTAACACTAGTTGAGCTACTTGCATAGAGCCTGGTTCTATCACCATGTGATCTTTCTTGTCAGATTATAATAACTTATTGATTATTTTTGTAAAACCTAATAGCGGTTTTTTCTAATCACTTGGATTTAATAAATCCAAAAAGTATTTCTAAAAGTGCTCAACAGATGGGGTTAGATTCTCCCTATTTTAAAAAGAAATTTCTGTCCGACGCTTCTTTCACCCTAAATTTTAATACCGAATTTGATGATGAAGGATTTTACTTTAACTTTTAATTTTTAATTATATTTTATATGAAACAGCGATAAACAGTCTGCCTTTTCAGTTTTATCACTTCAATTTATATTTTTACACAATTGAAAAATTCCATTGCAATATTTAATATTCACTAATTGGATTTAATTAAATTACTTACTGTAGAGTGAAAAATTGCCATTCCTATTTCAGCTATTTCTTCATGTCCACGATTAAAAATATGTATTTGGTGAGGTGTAGCTTTTTTTTCTAAACATATTTCATAAAAAAAATTGAATAAAAACCTTTTATTTGTTAGTTTTTCAATATTTTTGTTTCTCTTTTAATTTTCATTCGTATTTTTTTCTGACATCAAATTAATAGGCTGTTTCATATATTTGTGCTTTTATTATGGATTTATTAAATCCAGCTGTTTTTTGGATTTAATAAATCCACTTTCTGTATGAAAAATTCTAAATCCAGGTGATTAAAAAACACGCTAAATATTTATAAATATTTTTTTTTCTTATTTCCAGTTAGTTCCGATTCTAAGCAACAATGAACTTTTTATGCATTCTGATGATACCGTTTTACAAGGTATAGTCCGCTGGGCCGAATATAAACCTGAAAAGCGGCTGCAATATCTATCACAACTTTTACGTTTTATACATCCCATGTGTGTTACAGCTGAAGTAACCCGTTCGCTAACAACTTTAAAAAGCCAACCAGAATGCAAGCAGTGGTTAAATGAAGTTGAACATTACGAAGGAAGCTCAGAATGGCGTATATTTCTAGTGGATAAAATGGGTAGATGTCCCGAAACATATCGCTACGACTTACATACCGAAACTATGTTACCTTTGAAAACTCCACCGCGTGCCGCATTTGCTATTAGTCTGGCAGCCCATAAAAATATACTCTATATGCAGGGTGGCAGTATTGGGCGTAGTACTAAGAATTCGTATTACTATAATATCTATAGAGATCAGTGGTATGATTTAACACCTCTACTCATGAGACGTTCTCATCATAGATCACTGATAGTCAACGATTGTCTATATGCCATAGGAGGTAATTCTTCGAATGGCATTACAAATACAGTGGAATATTTAAATTTAGTTACAAACAAGTCTGAATTTTGTAAACCCATGTTGGTACAACGTAGTTCTATGGGTGCTGTGATACACGACAATATGTTTTATGTTATGGGTGGCGAGGAAGAAGTACGCAGTTGGAATTGTCTGGAGCGTTATGATCCTCGTGTAAATGAATGGCATGCTCTAAAGCCTATGAATGGCATTAAGGGTTATTGTACGAGTGCTGTTATTGGACCTCATATTTACTGTTGTGAAGGTTTGGGTATGTGTATGGAACGTTATGATGTTCGTGCCAATAAATGGGAAATTATTGAATTTGGTGAAGAACGTGAATTCTTTGAAATATTTACCGTAGACAATCAACTTTATTGCACTTGTAGTGATGTTATTGCCCGTTATGATCTGGATGAGCATCAATGGGTTGTGGTACATAGATTTCCATCTACTCGTGATTGGGATTATGCTGTTGCGATGAAGATGGTAAATTATGATATTTAAAATGGAGGGCCATAGTTTAATACTACCATACGATTTTATTAAGTAGTAAAGTAGTGAATTTAGTTTTAATTATTTTTTTTTTTTTTGTAAATTTAAGCTAAAGTAAAAATTACATCAAAGATAATAAGAGTTTTCATATAAACTCGTATTCTACTCGTAAACGGTGTAAACCTGGTATATTTATGAGTTTAATGTCAAACTCTATACATAAAAAATATGGTTTGTATTTATGCAAGATTTACAAGGAATTTACGAGTTTATATGAAAACCCCTAATAATTTAAAAGAAAATAAATATAAATATAAATAAATTTAAAACTAATCTATTGACATTTAATGCAATCCACAAATTTGCACTCAAAAATGTTCAACAGTTACTGCATGGCAGTTGTTTGTGTAGTAATCAGTAGTTGTTGTTTTAAACTGTAATTTCAGTTGTTTTTCTATGGGAAATTATAAAATAACTATTATAACAGCTATTTAAGTAAACAACTAACAAAAAGTACTGTAATATCGGAACAGTTGTTTTAAGCAGTTATATCATAATCAGAGAAGACAAAATTTCTTTTTTTGCTTTTTATTGCTTGTTTTACTCATATTTGCTGCTTTTTGTTTTTTTTTTGGATTTTCGGTTATTTAGCTTTAAAATAGCTTTTTATAAAGATTTCTGAGCTTTGAATTGCTTTGTTTTAAGACTTTTTGCCCAAAAATCAGGCACCCGATATTAATACTTTTAAAACGTTTTATTTTGTTTTTTCCTCAATAAAAAAAAATCACTTGTGTACAAATGAATTTATTTTTCTTGATGGATATTTTGTTTTCATCAATTTTTTTATTTTTTGTTTTCTTTTCGAAAACAAAATTTAAAAAATATCCGTACTGATATTTTCAGGAAAGTTGAGAATTATTTTTATTTTGTACTGAGGAAAAAACAAAAAAAAAACGTTTTTTTTTATTGAGGAAAAAACAAAATAAAACGTTTTAAAACGTTTTTTTTAGTTTTTTCTGATTACAATTACATATAAATTTTGTAAAAATTCTTAAAACAACATTCACAGACACATTTCTGCATCCAATAGTTATTAAAAAGTAATAAAAATTTCAGCCGAAAAGACTTCTACAAAGCATGATAGGCTGAATAATTTTGTGCAAAAGACAAACTGTGGTAATTAAAACCATAGGATTTGTGAGCAACTAACCACAAAAACTGCACTTAAAAAATTTAAAAATAATGGCGGAATGCGAAAAAAGACTTTATGGTACAAAATTTTAATTTTGATATTTAATCAGCGATTAACATTCTGCAAGCAAATATATTGATGCAAAACTATTCCTTTTTGCAAAAATTTTTGTCGTGATTTTTTGTTTTTGCAATCTAACTAGCTAATTTTGGTATAGGATATATGTATTATAGTCCCTAGATTATGGATTTTAAAGAACCCCACTTAAAAAATTGCAAACTAATGTCGGAACGCGAAAAAAAACTTTATGGTACAACAAATGAATTAAAAATTCTTATCAGAAATTTACATTCTGCAAACAAATACACTGATGCAAAAAATTTTCTTTTCGGAAAATTTTTTTCGCGAATTTTTTTTTGCAAACTAACCACCAAACTTTGATATGAGAATATTGGTCTTATAGTCCCAAGATTATGAATTTTAAAAATCCGCACTTAAAAAATGGCAAAAAAATCGCGGAACGCGAAAAAAAGCTTTGTGGTACAAAAAATAAATTAAAAAACTCAGTCAGCGATTTACATTCTGCAAACGAATATGTTGATGCAGAAATTTTCCTTTTTGCAAAATTTATTTTTCGCGAAATTTTTTGCGTAAGAACTACCAAACTTTGGCATAAGATATGGGTATCATAGTCCCAAATTAATGAATTTTAAAAAACCGCACCCAAAATTTTTTAAACTTAACCAGCGATTAACATTCTGCTATACATATGTTACATACATATACATATGTATATTGATGCAAAACTATTCCTTTTTGGAAAATTTTTTTTCCCATTTTTTTTTGTTTTTGCAATCTAACCAGATAATTTTGGTATAGGATATAGGTATTATAGTCCCTAGGTTGTGAGTTAAAAAAAAACCGCGCTTAAAAATTTGCAAAATAATGGCGGAACGCGAAAAAAAGCTTTATGGTACAAAAAATAAATTAAAAAACTCAGTCAGCGATTTACGTTCTTCAAATGAGTATGTTGATGGAAAAATTTTCCTTTTTGCTAAATTTTTTTTCGCGAAACTTTTTGCATACTAACCACCAAACTTCGGCATAAGATATGGGAATTATTGTCCTAAGGTTAAAAATTTTAAAAAACCGCACTCAAAAAATTGCAAAATATTTGCGGAATGCGAAAAAAGCCTTTATGATACAAAAAAAATAGTTAAGAAACCTAATCAGCAATTTATATTCTGCAAGAGAATACATTAATGGAAAAAAATTTTTTTTTTGCAAATTTTTTTTGGCAATTTTTTTTTTGCGAACTAATTACCAAACTTTGGTATGAGATATGGGTATTATGGTCCCTATGTTATAAATTTTAAAAATCTGCACTTAAAAAATTGCGAATTAATGGCGGAATGCGAAAAAGGTTTCATGGTGCAAAAATTTAATTAGAAAACTTATACAGCGATTTCATTCCGAAAATGAATAATATTAGTGCAAAATGTTGGTCAATTGGCAAACATTTTAGCAAAAAAAAAATATTTGCAATATATGTTTGTATGTATATACCACTCAACAGTTCTCTCCAGGGTATTATATGATTTTCTACAGATTTGAAACCAAAAACCAGAATAGTATCTCCACCATAAAAATAAAACAAAAATTTTAAAATTCTATTCATATTTTTGTACTTAGTACAAAGATGAAAAACAAAAAAAAAAACGTTTTTTAAAACGTTTTAAAAAGTTTTATTTTTTTATCAATTTTTTTATCATTGATATTTATACCTAAAGATATTTTTGGAATTTCAACTTGAGGGATATTTTTGTTTTAAAGTACATTTGAAATTTTTTGTTTTCGATTGAGAAATAAAAACATTTTGAACTTTAGTGATATTTATTTTTGATAAAAACAAAAAAAAAAACGTTTTCTGGTGCCTGCCAAAAATACTTTTTTTGCTCACAAAAAAATATTTTTTTGTCTTTGAATTTTTTTTTTTTTAAACTTTTGTTTTTCCAAGTTTTTTTACTTTTGCTTATTTCTTGGTTTTTTTTACAATATTTTTTGCTTTAAACATATCGGATTTTGCTTTTTTCTGTCTTCTCTGATCATAATACACAACTACCAAAACGGTACTTTTACAGTAAACAGTTATTTTTGTTAAGTAGTTATTTAAAATATATTAAAATTTATTGGTAGCAGCAGCGCTTTGTGATTACTAACTCTGCTGAACAATGTTTTATTTCTTTTTGTTTTTAAATACACTTTTACTCAGGCACCCGATATTAATACTTTTAAAACGTTTTATTTTGTTTTTTCCTCAATAAAAAAAATCACTCTGTACAAATGAATTTATTTTTCTTCATGGATATTTTGTTTTCATAAATTTTTTTTATTTTTTGTTTTCTTTTCTTGTTTTTGCAATTTAACCAGATAATTTTGGTATAGGAATTATAGTCCCTAGATTATGAATTAAAAAACAACAACACGAATAATGGCGGAACGCGAAAAAAGCTTAATGGTATAAAAAATTAAGGGGGTTATTTTGTAATACGCAACGCCTTGCGTTTGTTGTTTTCCATACAAATTGTTTTTGTAACAATAACAATTTACACACAAATCAAGGCAACGCAAGGCGTTGCGTTTTACAAAATAACCCATTAATTAAAAAACCTAATCGGCAATTTACATTCTGCAAACGAAAACATTGATGCAAAAATTTTTCTTTTCGGAAAATTCTTTTCGCGGTTTTTTTTTTGCCACTAACCACCAAACTTTGAAATGAGATATTCGATGTTACAGTCTCTAGATTATGAGTTTTAAAAACCCGCACTAAAAAAATTGCAAAAAATGGCAGAACGCGAAAAAAGCTTTATGGTACAAAAAATAAATTAATAAACTCAGGCAGCAATTTACATTCTGCAAACGAATATGTTGATGGAAAAATGTTTCTTTTGCAAAATCTTTTTTGCGAAATTTTTTGCATACGAACCTTCAAACTTCGGCATAAGATATGGAAATTATAGTCCCAAGATACACATTTTAAAAAACCGCTCTCACAAAATTGCAAACTAATGGCGGAATGCGAAAAAAACCTTTATAATACAAAATATTAGGTGTGTTCGGGTACTCAAAATTGGGATCCCGCGGTATCGAATAATCTACTTAATTTCTAATTTTACCAATATCTTGGCATCAATTTCTTGTAAATATGAGAAAATTCGAGAAAAAACGCCGGTAGTCTAAACTTGCTCACTTTGTTTATTTGCGTTTATTTAATATTAATAAATAAGAAAATCCCGGGATTTTTGAGAAATAATCCCGGGATTCGGCATTTTGCCAATCCCGAAAATCTCTGGATTTCGGGATTCAGGATTCAGGATTTCGCGTTTGGCATCCCTACTCACAGTGCACCAAAAACAACAACGTGTCGATTATTGTGAGAGCTGTTTGGAGCTGTTTCGGCAAGATAGAAAAGACTTTTTGCATCGGCATGTAACAATTGACGAAACTTGGATCTGCCACTTTACTCCAAAGTCGAATCGGCAGTCAGCTGAGTGGACAGCAACTGGCGAAAATCGCCCGAAGAAGCCAAAAGACGCAATAGTCAGCTGGTAAAGTTATGGCATCAGTATTTTGGGATGCGCCTGGAATTTTATACATTGATTATCTTAAAATTACCTTGATGGCCAGACCATCAATAGCGATCGCTACATGGCCTAACTGGTGCGTTTGAAGAAGGAAATCGCAAAAAATGGCCCCATATAAAGAAGAAGTAAGTAAAATTTTTATTAAGTTTTCTTTTTTTTCGATAACATTGATTGTCTTACATACGATGAGAATAATAACATTCTTAGAGCTATATGTGTCTTACTCTATGACTAAGTAAATAGCTGTGTTTGTGTGGCACGCCTATCAATGCTATCTCGAACAATTTTGACAGTAGAAAGCCGGAATAAGTTAAAAAACTGTCAAAATCGTTCTAGATAACACTGATATGCAGTCCCACAAACACAGCAAATGTATAAAGAAACATTGCTAAAGTAGAATAGTACACTCAACCAAAAAAGTCTGTAATGGCTACTGAAAATTTTGCTGTTATTACGGGAAAGAATTACTGTTCTGCACTCTTTATTGACGTATCGCAAGCCTTTGATAAAGTTTGGCACGAAGGTTTGTTATTTAAAATTAAAAATATACTGCCACGTAACACACATAATATACTCGAAAGCGTAAATTTGTTGTCAAGGAAAGTGATTTATTCAGCTCTCCTCAAGATATTCGGGCCGGTGTCCCTCAAGGTCACATTTTAGGCCCACTCTTGTATACTTCTGACATGCCAACTGATAGTAATACTCATACGTCTACATTTGCTGATGATACGGCTATCTTGAGTTGTCACAAAAACCAATATGAAGCCTCTCGAATATTGCAGGAACACGTATTTGAACTGGAATCGTGGCTGAAAAAGTGGAAGATAAAGGTGAATGAACAGAAATGTATTCATTTGACTTTTACTTTAAGAAAAGAAACATGCTCTTTAATCAAAATTAACAATCACAAAGTGCCCCAACACTCAAATGTCAAATATCTTGGTATACATCTTGATCGTCGTCTGACGTGGAAGAACCATATCGACGCCAAAATAACACAAATAAAACTTAAAGCAATAGAACTTAATTGGCTAATTGGAAGAAATTCTAGACTTGGCCTTGATTGCAAGTTGTTGTTGTATAATTCGATTTTGAAACCTATATGGTGCTACGGCATCCAAATCTGGGGCACTGCGTCTGCATCAAATGTTCAAAATTCTCAAAGGAAGCAGCACAGTATTTTGCGAACCATTGTCTGCGCACCATGGTATATAAGAAATGCGAACATACACTCAGATTTGAATGTGCCCACCGTTAATGATGAAATCGCGAGATACACCCAAAACTACTTAAAGAGGCTGCAACTGCACCCAAATTCATTGGCTCGTAAACTGCTTGAGGATCAAGGACACCGACGCCTCCTAAGAAGGACCACCGCTGATTTGGCTCTATAGAATAAATGTATATTCTTTATAACAAAATGTTGGTTTTTAATTTCTATTTAAAAAATTAAAAATTAGTTTTTTCGACCTTTTTAAATTTTTAAAATCGTTTTTAACTTTTTCTATTCATTTACTTTGCATCAAATTAAAAAAATATTTAATGTTTAAAATTTAAATTTTGTCTGGCACTGGCTGGGCTTAATATTTTAGCTTTAGTACATAAGATTTGATAAACTTATTGTTAGTTCACTGTTGTGAAGATTCAATAAATAAAATTATGAAAAAGAAAAAAATTACGGGAAATTTAACTGTTTTGAGGCCAGCGGTATTTTTTGCTAATTTTAGCAACACATGTCTGCTGATCTGTAGTACAATGAAATTAGTAGAAAAAATTAGTAGCCGCTACTAAATTTTAGTAAAATTTATGTAAAATGCAATTCAAAATCGATTTGCTAAAATCAGTTAAAAAACTTACTAAATATCATAATTTTAGTACAACGAAATTAGTATAAATAATTAGTTATAGCTACTAAATTTCAGTCAATTGCTGTAAACTGTAATTTAAAATCAATCTGCTGAAATAAGCAAAAAATTGTACTAAAAAATAAAAAAACTGTAAAATCTAAAAAAAAAAAAAAACTTTTTGCGATTGTAACAAGCGTATAATTACTTCATCGTACTTGAAATTTGGAGTCAAAATTGCAAACGGTTCTCCAGTTATTGCCGTTTTATGCATTGGAGATGCAATAAAATTTTCTGGGTGTTATTTCTAAACTAAGAATATATCAATAAATACTATAAATTAAACAAGAATTGTAAAAAATCAAAAAAAAAAAATATATTTTTAAATTAGTATATTTTCCTGCTAAATTTAGCACTCGGTTTTGAAAAATTAGTAAAATGTTTTGCTGAAATCAGCAGCGAAAATTAGTAAAAAAAAAATCCGTAATTTGTAATAAGAGAATAGCAAAAATGATAACTAAAAATAAAAATTGTACTGATAATCAGTATCAAAATAGTATAGTGCGATTGAAAACTGTTTACAAATTTTTTGACCAACTTTTTTATCTGAGTGTATATGTAAAAAAGTACAAACAGTATAGTTTGACTAGGCCAACGACCATATAGACTAAAGACAAACCACCCGCCTCAACTGCTGTTAAAAAGTCTCTTTAATTTTATATGCAACTGGTTTTAAGAGAAACAGTTTTTAGTGTTTTTTTAATGCGTATTTTTTAATATTTATAAACAAATTTTTGTGCTAATTATACAAAACTAATGCAGAAAACATATCAAACAACACAAGTTCACTTTACAATTTAATTAAAATTGTTTAAAAACAATAAAAATAATTAATTAAAAATACCACCTTTTTCACGTTTTTTGTTATTTTACACTGAAACTCTCTTAAAACCAGTTAAGTTTTTCAGATGAGAGCTGTGGATAGTGCCTGACCAGGCTTGCTTTCGGCCTTTAAAATCGCTAACAGAGCAAAAGTCTGTAAATAACATTAATAAAACTAAATAACAAATAAACAAAAAAAAAAAAATAAAGGTTCTGTTAACTACATTGACAAAACATATTCATTTTACTTTTTCATATTAAATTAAACCAAATGTATGTTAATTAAAAGAGTTTAATTCTTGTTAATTTATTAAAATCATTAAATTTCTATGTTGTAGATATTTCTATTTCAATAAAAACGGTATTAAATTGCATTATATTGCAATTAATTCTGAACTGGCCCCCTTATATGAAATAGACTGGTCACTTTTACATGGCGTTGTCATAGGAGGGGGAAATTGACCCCTTGTGACATGTCACAAGACAAATCGCAGGACAGGTCCCTGAACTTTGTTTTTTATGAGAGTTCAGTAACCTGTCCTAGGATTTGTCTTGTGACATCTCACAAGAGGTCAATTTCCACCTCCTATGACAACGCCATGTAAAAGTGACCAGTCTACTTCATATAAAGGGGCCAGTTCGGTGACAGTTTGTTAAAATTTCCCGTAGGGATGATATAGACCTCTTAATATAAAAGAAATCTGTTTTAGTCCTTTTGGTGTGTATGAGTATGAGTGAATATTTTTCTGCCTCAAAAGATCCATCATTTCAGAATGCACCAAAACATCCGAGAGATATAAATTGCTCTTGTTAACGTTTTTTAATTTAAACGGTATCTTAGGTATTTTAGCCTCTAATTGATCAACTAATCGTTTAATGTTGACATCAAATAACAAAATTGGAGGGCAAAAAGATTTATTGTTATTTTTTATTGTGGCTTTTTTAATGACTTCCTCTTTTTGCTGTTTGGGGACGTTCTCTGCATTTTCTATTTCCAATCCAGAAAGTAAGGCAAATCTGTTTTCTCTAGGGTATTCAATTAATCGACATTTTAATTTAATCGATTAATCGTTCAAATAATTATTTGGGGTTTTTTCTTAACCGATTAATCGAATAAAATTTTAAAATTAATCGATTAATCGAAAAAATGTTGTATTTTTAATAATTTTATTTAAAAAAAAGAACAAAAAAAGTTTCGGAAACTTCTAAAATTCATAAAAATAAAAAATGCTATAATTGAGAACATATTTTATTAAATTTTTATTACTTCTGTCCTCTCTGTAATATATTCAAATTTTAACCAAATTGGGGAGAACCACCCGCAGACCTTTCTTTAAATTTAGCATTTTATAATATCTTCAATCAGAAGAAGAATAGAACACCTCGTAGATCAATTTGTACCTATTTCGTATGCATTCAACTCATAAAACACATAAATATAGAGAGACATTCTGTTGAGAATTGATTTTCCCTACACGTTTACGTCCCTCCATCCCTTTATTTGATTTTAGCAACTATTTCGCAGGGAATTAAAAAAAAACCTTTTAATTAATTTTGACAAATTTGTTTCTAGCAGAGTTATCTAAATTGGGCTCTGAAAAGCTTATATGTATAAAAGGTTATTTAAATCTCATTAAACATTATTTAGAACTCATAAATACAATTGTGACTATAATCTTGTTAACAACTTATTTGTAAATTTCTTTGTTTTTTACTTTTCAAATAAAAATCACCTGGATATGTTTATTTACCGTTTAATTTGCCATTTATTAATAGGCTTGGGATAATATCCTTTGCTAAAGGATATTACGAATGCAGAGTGCTCACTACTTTGGAAGATGACAAAGCAAACTGTTGATGTTTTTGTTTTTTTCTTTGATATTTAAGATGTTTTTTACAATTTGTTAAATAAGTTTTAATGAAATCCTATATTTACTTTAATAAAAAATATGTATATATTTTTGAAACATTTTATAACTTTTTACCAATTTCGATTAATCGATTAATCGTATTAAATTATTCGTTATTCGAAATATGGCCATTTTAAATTATTCGAACAATTTTTGAGTAAAATTGTTCGATTAATCGAATAACGATTAATCGACTGAATACCCTAGTTTTCTCCCAATTAGGAGATGTCAATGTTCGCAGGTGTCAAGAATGTTCCAGATCTTCTCCGCTTGGAATGAGTATGATTGTCTTCATTCAAGTTTTCGTCTTCTTCATAGCCCGTATCCATGATTAGACAAAACTGGCACGCACCACCTTCGCACTTAAATGCACAACTGGTACCTTGTAGTGTAGTTCGTTCTATTAAAAAACTTAATTAATCTTATGGCGTTTTCTTTTCTGAAAAAAATTTTGCCTTTTTTTTGCATTTTGCTTTTGAGTTGCCTTTTTGTGTTCTTTTCTAAATTAAGGGTAACATTCTAAGAGGGCTAGGTGTTCTTTTCTAAAAATGTTGCCTGAATAAAGGGCAAAAAGGCAACATTTTTCGCCCTCAAAAAATTTACGGGGTAGAGTGTTGCCCTGTTTTTTTCTTTATGTCAACGCCATGTGTATATACTGTAATGTTTTTTGCCAGCTAACTCACAACTTGGTGGCCTAGGGGGTACTATCATGGCTTCTGATTCAGTAGGTCGCAGGTTCAAACCCCGGTTGGAGCACAACATTTTTTTTTTGTTTTTTTTTTTTTTTGTTTTATAAAATTTTAATTAGATTTTTATAGTTTTGCTGTTATTTAGTATTTAACAATTTTTTAGGCTAAAAATAAATAAAAAATTATACAATTTGCTTTAAATATGAAAAAAAAAAAAATTTAATTCAAAAAAGAAAATACATAAAAAAATTTATTTTTTACTTTGTCGGGAATTTGAACCCGTCCAGCCCATGTCAAAGGCAGGCATCACAACCACTAGGCTACAATTAGTAATAGTTTGCGTAAACAATATTGCATACGAGTATACAATACACATACATATGTTTAGAAAAATGCAACAGTGATTTTATTGTGTTCTATTCTGATTGAAAAAATGTAACATTTTAATGGGGTGAGGGCAACATTTTTAAAATGTTGCCTTTTAACAATGCAACATTTTTTTCCAGAAAAGAAAACGCCATTAATTATCAAAAGAAATAAATTTGCGCTTAAAAAAAGTATGCCCGCTTCCATATGAAGAAGAAAAAAATGCTCTTTCCCCAAGACAATGCGCCGTGTCACAAGTCGTTGACTACCATGCCCAAATTGCACGAATTACATTTTCAATTGCTTCCGCACACACCGTACAACAGATTTGGCGCCCAGCGATTTTTACCTGTTTTCAGACTTTAAAAAATGCTCGCTGGAAAAATATTTGGTTCGAATGAAGAGGTGATTGCCGAAACAGGGGCCTATTTTGAGGCCAAAGATAAATCATTTACACAGCTGTGCTCAGCTCTGCAATTTTGGCTACTGACATAATAGGTCTGTTTCTTTACTTTTTGGGTAAAGTTCGGTAAAATGAGAGTTAACAAGAAATACTCTCACGAAGTGACAAAAATGCACAAAAGTAAACGAACGCAAAAAACCATATTTGAAGCCCGAAAATCAAACGTCAATAGATTTATGCATTATAGTTCATTTTGAGCACTCTTTCTAGTTCTTGTTCAATTTGTTGTAAAAATCTAGATAGCTTTCTTAAGGCACATTTACACGCGAGAGAAAACTGCTAGAGATAGAGAAAAAATCACCTCTAAATAGCTCTATTGTGAATGATTTAAGCTATTTTGGGTTGCTTTTTGCTCTACCTCTAGAAATTTTATATCGCGTGTAATTGTGCCTTTAGTTAAACCCCTTTTTAAATCAAAAATTTTAATAAAAATTTCCTTTTTAGGCATTTCTATTTACAAAGAGGAATACATAGTTTACTAAATTTGGAAAATATTTTAATATTAAACAAAAGCTTCGATTTATTTACATATTTATTTCTTTAACACATTTAAACAAGCGTCTTCAAAAAATTGTCTGTAATTTTATGGAGTTGTAACATCACCAATAAGCTTTTGCAACATTTATACTAATTTTTGTAAATGATAAACATATTTTTTTAATTAATGAAATGAGCGATTGAACTAAGAGAGCTATTAGTTGTGAACTAGGTCTTTGGTTCAAAATAGTGAATAGTTTAATTGAACTAGTTAAACCCAACTGATGATATAATAGCTGATAAAAACAATTTACACGAAAAAAAAGTCTGGGCTTTTTCGTGTAAGAAGAACAAGAATATTACTCTCTCATGACAGCTCTCATTTACCCAATTGTGTAGTAAGAAAACGCTTTTTGGTAAAATTGGGATCCCGCGGGATCCCAATGTTGAGTACCCGAACAGACCTAATATATAATCTGCAGAGAGCATTATCTGAAATATCATCTTATTTCAAGAAATGGAAAATAATGTTGAACTGCGAAAAGACACAGGTGATTTACTTTACCACACTGAAAATATTATTACAGTAACTGAGTGTAGTTTATTTAAAAAGTTATCCGTACATTTATTTTTAAATGATTATACAGTTAAAATACAAAGAAATATATTTTTTAACTGATTTTGTTGTTTATTTAAAAAATAAACTACAAATAAATACGGATTTTCTGTTAGTTAATATTTTCATTTAAAATGTTTTGTAAAAAAAGGAATTCCTTTTCGATTTCTAGGTCAGTTAAAAAACCGAAATAAACTAAATATCATTTATTCTTACGGATTTTGTAGTTAATTTTTTGAAATTTAAAAAACGGAAATAAATGAAAAATCATTATTTTTTAAGGATTTCGTAGTTTATTTATTAACATTTAAAAATAAATGAAAAGTTCTTTTGATTTAAATGAAAAGTCAGTAGACCGGTTTTCAAGTGATTTTTCATTTATTTTAAATTACATTTTCAGTTAATTTAAACTACAAACTATTTTGAGTGCAGAAAAAGAAAGGATTGTTATATTATTAGCATTAATAATATTCAAACAAAACGTAAACTGGAAAAACTTTGCACGGGCTGCAAGTGTACTCCTCATGGCAATACGTTTCTTTGGACATACATTTCATCTTCAAACTTTTTGATTCCATCTGGCCTGGAAAATTTTTTTTAATCCAAAGAGAAATGTGAAGATTAAAAAAAATCCTGACCTGGAAACCATATGCACGCATTGTAAATATATTTCCCATGGTAATACCTTTCTTTGGGCATACATTTCATTTTCGGACTTTTTGATTCCATCCCACAGTCTGGCCAGGAAGGTTTTTTTAATCTAAACAGAAATTCAAAGATTAAAAAAATCCTGACCTGAAAACCATTTACACGCATTATAAATATATTCCTGATGGTAATACCTTTCTTTGGACATACATTTCATCTTCGGACTTTTTGATTCCATCCCATAGTCTGGCCAGGAAGGTTTATTTTAATCTAAAGAGAAATTCAAAGATTAAAAAAAAAACCTGACCTCAAAAACATTTGAAGGTAATACCGTTCTTTGGACACACATTTCATTTTCGGATTTTTTGATTCTATTCCACAGTCTGGCCAGGAGGATTTTTTTAAACATTGTTGCTTTGTTAAACATTGTTGCTTTTTACTAATACTCCTCCTATACTTTAATCATAAGATTATATGTCTTGTTGTATAGGAAATCAAAATAAATAAAATGAAATGAAATGAAACAGTAATTCAAAGATTAAAAGAAATCATGTCCTGAAAACCATATGCACGCATTGCAGATGTTTTTCTCATGGTAATACCTTTCTTTGGACATAAATTTCATCTTCGAACTTTTGGAATCCATCCCAGGATATCTGCCGGAATAAGTTACATAATTTAATAAAAATTCAAAATTTTGTTTTGTTCTTACAATTTTATTATTTTTTAATTCAATTATATGTTTGTTTACATGCTAGTTTTTACTAGTTTTACTAGTTTTTATACCCTACATCAGGTCAGGGTATTATGAGTTTGTGCTGATGTTTGTAACACCAAAAAATATTTGTCCTAGACCCACCTTATAGTATACCGATCGGCTTAGAATTTTTTTTTATTTCGTTTTAACGATGTCCGTCTGTCCGTCCGTCCGTCCATTCGTCTGTCTGTCCATGCATTCTTGTGCGCACTCTACAGGTCGCAAATATTAAGATATTTTGATGAAACTTGGTACACAGACTTATGTCGGCCCAACGACGCCTATTGATTTTGGTAAACATCGGTCCATGTTTAGACCTAGTGCCCATATAAGGGTCCTACCAAAATTATACTCTTTATACGCTGCAGGTCGCAAATATTAAGATATTTTGATGAAATTTGGTACACCGACCTATGTCAGCCCAAGGATGAAGCCTATTAATTTTGGTTAGCACCGGTCCATGTTTAGACCTAGTGCCCATATAAGGGTCCCCCCAAAATTGGCTTGGTTACAAACTGCAGGTCGCAAATATTAACATATTTTAATGAAATTTGGTGCGCTGACTCACATTATAGAAAATTTTGACACAAGCCCCATTTTAACTCATTCGAATTTCGGATCCAAACATTAGTTGGCTTTTAACCAGACTGGTGTAGGGTATTGTATAGTCGGCATGCCCGACTTTAACCTTTTTACTCGTTTTTCTCATAAATTGGTTTTTACCGTGAAATGGGCAAATTTTCTAATACCATTTTCTTTTATTTCTTTTCAAGTGGAATGAAATAAAATGGTGTAAAAAGTAATAAATATAAACCACTGAATTAAAAATTTTGCATATTTCACGTCAAAAACGAATTTATGAAAAAAAAACTAGCAATAACAGTAAAAACTAGCAAGTAAACAAACA
The DNA here is from genome assembly GCA_949987735.1 of Leucophora obtusa. Classification (NCBI taxonomy): domain Eukaryota; kingdom Metazoa; phylum Arthropoda; class Insecta; order Diptera; family Anthomyiidae; genus Leucophora; species Leucophora obtusa. The sequence goes on along the minus strand of OX465295.1, from coordinate 323,528,882 downwards.
GATATAATGTAAACAAACAGAGCTTATATCGTCACCAAAAATGCAAAAGGGCGTAACAACACTTTTTATTTTTTTACACGAGAACCAGAAAAATCGTTGTAGAATTAAAGATATTCTATATTTTCTTCTCTTGTTTAAAACACGACTATAGACTTATTTCTACATATAAGTTTAAAATTTTCTAGGGAAATGTAATTTAGTCTAGTGCATCATAATCAATCAGAAAATCGGCTTAAATTTTATTGTTGTTACGCCCTTTTGCATTTTAGGTGACGATATGTTATTTGGTATCAACAGTATCAAAATGGAGTAATTTGGGTAAAAATTGGAGTAAATCCCATGCAAATTAGACCAACGAGCATATAATTTAAAAGAGGTACCAACTCTCCCTAACTCTGTTAAGTCACTCTCTTCTTAATTTGTATCGAAAAATGTCGCCATCAAAATTACCAATGACTATATCATTAAAAGACTATCCAACTCTCCCTGCTCTGTTAAATCACTCTCTTCTTAATTTATATCGAAAATTCAGCCATAAGAATTACACACGTCTGCAAAGGCTAACATTTTCGATATAAATTGTCAATCTTCGAAAGAGAGCGACGAATACCACTTCGAATTACACATGTCTGCAAATGCTAACATTTTTCGATACAAACTGTTAATGTTCGAAAGAGGCGATGAAAGCCGCCTGATTAGACTTTATTTGGAGGAGTTTGGAAAGTTGGTGATAGCAGCTGTCATATTTTATAAATTATGGCATAGCCAGTTTCGAAAAATCGATGCTAGAGCGGAGAATACACGAGGGAACATGTGTGTGTGTGCGTGTTGACATCGTCCAATTCGTGTTTAAAAATTTTTTTGATATTTTTTGTTCCCTACTCAATGTTCTTTCATGTATTCTCCGCTTAACTTGTCAATACTAACTGTTCGCCCGTTTCTAAAGCGGAGAATACACGAAGGAACATTGAGTAGGGAACAAAAAAATATCAAAAAATTTTGTAAACACAAATTGCACGATGTCAACACAAACACACACACACATTCACAAAAAATAGGCATTTTTTCACAAATGACCCTTCGTATATTCTCCGCTTAACTTGTCGTTTGCTAACTGCACTCACGATTGTTAAAACTAGACTTGGGTATTCCAGTTCTTTTTGGTGGCCGCTCTTTCTAGTTCAATTTGTTGTAAGGAACTAGTTCGCTCTTTTAGTTCAATAGCTCTGTCGATTTCGTTCAATCGTTCAGAAAACAATTTTTTCGATCGTTCGTTTGGCAATTTTGAATACGTAGCTAATTAATATAGCTCGTCTTTTCGTTAACAAGGATATAAAATATCAGACAAATTAAGAATTTTAAGAAAAAAAGAAAAATGTTTAGTGTAGAAAATATTTTTAATTAATAAAAAGAAATAAAATTATCCCCGCCCAAAGGTAATAAAATGAACGATTGAACTAGAAGAGCGATTAGAAGTGAACTAGATCTTTCGATCAATAGAGTGACTAGTTCAATTGAACTAGTTCGTTCAAATGTTTTGATCAGTTTTAATGAAAAAGAAAACAAAAGATGGCAAATGGATGTTTAGAAGATAATATGAATAACAAAACAAATTTTATTGAATTAACAAAACAAGAACAAATGATACCATGTTCTTTTACACTAGGAACAAGTGGGCATTTGTTGCAACAACTAAATGAATTTCGTAAAAATGAACAGGTATGAGAAAACAAAAAACGATTTTATTCTTAACAACATCTTAATGCTTTTATACCACTTTTGGATTAGTTTACTGATGTGGCGCTATTAGGTAGCGATGGTACACGAATCTCAGCTCACCGTAATATATTGGCTGCGGCCAGTCCCTTTTTTATGGCCATGTTTAGTGGCCATTTTCCAGAACGTGATCAAGCGGAAATAGAATTACCGGAAATTGATACTCAATGTTTACAATTGGTTGTGGAGTTTATTTACACCGGGATGTGTGAAATCAATGATGAATATGTACAACAATTATTGCAGAGTGCTTCTTTTCTGCAATTGGATCATTTGGCCGATATGTGTGGCGAACATATGGGCAAACTATTGGATCCACAAAATTGTTTGGGCTTTAAACATTTTGCCGAAAAACAAAATAATCTATTTTTATTGAAAATGTCTAAGGATTATCTAATCACGCATTTTCAAGAAGTGGTGCAGTGTGAAGAGTTCTCTGAAATGTCCTACGAAGAGGTAAGAAAATAATACGGAATTCCTAAGTCCTTTAGAAAGTAAGTCCTTAAATACAAAATAAAAAGTCTAGAGTTACTACATTGTTTCTGAAAACTTTTATGCAAGTATAAATACTTCTGAAGTAAAATTGGAGGTGACAACCAAAAAAAGGACTTTAAAATAATCGACATTTTTCAGTACCTATTTCTCCGCAAAAACATCACGTTAAAATTTCGACACGAAAGTATGTATGTCTAAAATTGTAGCCATTTGAACCTAAAAATTTCTGTCAGTTTGTACACTCAAAATAATAAGTCTGTTGGCTAAACAGAAAAATTTGTTACTTTAACAAATTATTCCTGTTTTTTGGCTTAAAATAAAATTATGTTGATTTAGCAAATTCGTTTGTTAAATTTCACAAATCTAAATATAAGTAAGAAATTAGTAAAACTACAATTTTATTTGCAATTATACTGAGTCGTAAATTTTGTTAAAATTTAGGGTCTCGGGACCCTCTGCGGTCCCTCTAAGGGCATGTAACGGCACTCCAATGGAGCAAACATTTTGTCCGTTTTGTTCTATCTCGCTTATTTTTCGAGATAAGTATGTGCCATTTTATGAAGTGGAAAATTTTTATTAAAAATTTCCGAGGGTCCAAGGCCCCATCTTGGTCCATTTTGGGAGAGAGATAACCAGGGTTCGTAATGCACGCACATGCACATGTGCTAAAATTGATGTGCAGACAAAAGATGCACATGTGCATGAGCAAATTTTTGTTTATACTTCGCACTTGCACATCTGCATGTGCAAAAATATTTTGCACTTCGCACATCAAGATGTGCAAGTGCAAATACTATCCGCACATGCACATCTCCATGTGCGAAGTGCGAATACAAATTCGCACATGCACATGTGCGTATGCACGTGCATTAAAAAAATAGCTAATATTAGAAAAAAAATCGCTAATATTGTCGAAAATCGCCAATATTTAATAAAAAATCGATAATAATTAAAAAAAATTTCAAAAATGGATAAAAATTCGTCAAAAATTGAAAAAAACTCGTCAAAATTTAAAAAATCGTCAAAAATTAAATAAATTCCCGAGTAAAAAAGTTTTGATATAATCATATATTATTTTATGTAATTGCATATAGTAACTTATAGTTACATATGGCCACATATGCTTTTAAATTCAAGCAGATATACTTTTATATAGTCATATGTCAGATATTTTTTCCTCAAAGGTTTTTATATGGATACATATGTGATTTTATATTATTACATATTGTCCTACATATATATGTATGTGCTATATATAAGTACATAAAGTAACATATAAAAGACATAATTACATGTACGTTTATATATAATTTAGTATGACACTATACATAATAATATAAAACTATGTGGATCCATATAAGAAATCTTTTATAATTTGTGTTAGTTATGATTATATATTGACGAATATGAACCCATATATAACTTATAACGTTCTTTATAAAATCATCTATAATTATATATCATCCCACATAGGCAATTTTTTCAAAGTGATTTTATATAAAAATATATAAGGTCCATATAAAACCGTATTGTATTATATTTGGTTCCATGTTATCAATGATTTTGAACTAGTTTTAGATTTAGTAATTACAAGGGATTCGCGCGTGACACGAAATGTTCGTGAGTCACGTTATTCACACGTGATCGTGAGTAATAATTACTATACTTAAGTGATTCGTGCGTGAGCGTGAGTAAGAATAACCCGTGATTGATTCGTGTGTGAGTTTATTTTTTGCATCATATGTTTTTAGTAAGTTTTACTGTTTTGCGTGAGAATTTTCTGATTGTAAGTTTAATAAGTTAATATAATCATGCATGAGTCAAAACTGTCTAAAGCACCGCACCCATAACATTAACAACACTGAAGCTTTAATACGAAATTCTCTATACTATAACGTACACTTGACTGATTTCCTATATCTTGGTTGTATATCATAATCCTATTAACTTTAAAATTTCAGTGTTGTTAACTTTACTTTAAAATTACTAAATTAAAAGAAATTTTTTTTCATGTTTATTGCACTGTCATGATAAATCTGGATAAAAGTAATGGAAGATTTATCGAAATTATAAGATCTCCAGCAGGCCTTGGGTTAATCATTACATTTTGTAATTAATTACACATGCAATTACACAATTACATGTACATAATTGTAATTGAAAAAAAAAAACTCATCTATAATTACATATTCGGCCTTACTACGAGTGTCGTAGTCATAGTCGAAACTAAGTCGAATTAGCTGAAAATTCACTAGAAACGCAACTTTTGAACAATTTTTCAATTGGATTTACCATATATAGCACTCAGATTTAAAAAAATCCAGCATCAGAGTTTCATTTCTTTATAATTTCCATTATATACAAAATCATTTTATATGGAATCGAAAATTTCGACTACAAATTCGACACTCGTAATCAGGCCGATTATTTGTAATTGCAATTCAAAAAAGAACAATTACAATTACAAGTAATTGAACATTTTTTTTTATTTAAAAAAATTATTTTTGTATGTATATTGTTAGATATGGTTCTATATAATATGATAAAAAGTATAAGATTAATATTTAGATATAATTGTATCAAACTATGTCCACTTTTATAACATTTTATATAATTTTATACAAAAAGATATAATTTGATGTAATTGGATGAGGACAAAATTCGGATACAATTGCATCGAATTGCATAAAATTGTATTAAATTGTACCAAATTGTATACAATTGTATACAATTCGATACAATATGATACAATAAGACGTTCTCATTTTTCGGATATAATTATATCTAATTACATAAAAGATTATATATAATTAAATATAACTCCATATCAATTTTTTTTACTTGGGTTGCCAAAATTGAAAAAATCGTTAAAAGTTCAAAAAAATCGCCAAAATTGAACATTTTCGTCAAAATTTGAAAAAATTTCCAAAATTGAAAAAAATCACAAAAATTGAAAAAAAAAATCGTCAAAATTTGAAAAATCGTCAAAAATTCGAAAAAGTCGCCAAAATTTAAAAAAATTGTCAAAATTTAAAAAATTTCCAAAATTGGAAAAAATCAAAAAATCAAAAAATTGGAAAAAAAATCATCAAAATTTGAAAAATCGTCTAAAATTTGCGAAAATCGCCAAAATTTAAAAAAATCGTCAAAATTTGAAAAAATTTCCAAAATTGAAAAAATTCACAAAAATTGGAAAAAAAAATCGTCCAAATTTGAAAAATCGCCAAAATTGAAAAAATTTCCAAAATTGGAAAAAAAAATCGTCAAAATTAGAAAAATCGCCAAAAATTAAAAAAACGGCAAAATTGAAAAAAAGTAAAATTTAGAAAAAATCGTTGAAATTAAAAAATAAAAAATTTAAATTGCAAAATTGCAAAAATGTCAAAACTGTCAGAAATTCGAAATTTTGAAAATCGTCAGAATTAGAAAATATGGTGAAAATTTCAAAAATTAGAAAAAATCGCCAAAATTTCGGTTTAAAAAAATTGAAAAAATCGCCAAAATTCATTTCTCGCATTTATTTTTCTCTTACGAGGCTTGGTGCAGTCATTTTTCCTAGCTCTTATAGTTTTCGGGATATGGACGATTAAAATTTTATTTAAGCGATTTTCGCAGTTATTTTTTTACAAATGATTCATTATGACTTCCCTGTCCCAAAATCGGTGTCCGTTTTCATTTAACTCATTTAGTTTTCGAGATATGGGGGATATTCTCTCTACGAGGCTTAGGCTGCATTCACACCTAATTCTGAAACACGTGTTTAGCTAAAACACGTATTTTAGCTCTTTTTTCTACTACAACAGTTCTTTATTCTTCTACACTCGTTTTGGCTAAACACGTGTTTTGCACATGCACATGTGCAAGTGCAAAATATAAAGACAAATGCGCACATTCACATGTGCTAGTGCGAAGTATAAACACAAAATGTGCGCACATGTGCGTGCAAATACGAAGATTTGCCCTTTCGGAGATAACCCCTTTCGCTGGGACTACATGGTTCGGAGTAATCGAAAATTTTGTCAATTTTGCTCTATCTCTCTTAGTTTTCGAGATACGGGCCATTTAAAATAATCGGGAGGGAAAGAAATAGCGTCATCTGCAAACTTCGGATACATTGGTGGCGCCATCTACCGGGCAATAACAGAAACATAAAAATATTATATTTTAGCAATAAATTGTGTAAAGTTTTTACGAATGGGTTCTTAAAAATTTGTTAAAAATAGTTTTGAAAATTAACACTCAAAATTAGATGAAGTACTGAGGATTTTTATTATATGTGACCTTCTCCGAGAAAAGGGACCTAGTGTGTGAAAATTAAGTTTTGAGAAGAACGCATTTAAAGTTTCAAATTTTTATGTTTTTCTCATTTTTATCGATTTTCCCAAGTTCCCGTTTTTTGACACACTAGGTCCCTTTTCTCGGAGAAGGTCACATATTGTGAAATGAAGATAACTAAAATTTTTAGTTAAATCAGTGCTGCAACTAAAAATTAGTCAAATCGATTTGAAATCCGTTTGACTGAGTTTTCTACTAACATTATTTTAAGTGTACGTGATTTTTAAATTTTAATAGTATTATTCTTAAACCAGATTAAGTAAAACAAAAATTCTTTCTAAGATGGACTAAAAATATCCTTGCGAAAGTTATTATTTTTCAGAGACATTAAAGTTAAAAAATCAAAATTTTTGTAAAAGTTTGTTATGAAAAATAATAGTACACCCTAAAAACAATTCCGTTGTGACAACCGAATTCTTTTCCAACCGAATTGAATCCGAATTCAGTTGTGACAACCGTCGCAACCGAATTGAAATCGAATTCGGTTGCCACAACTGCATGCGCAACATAAATGTTCTGAGAGTGTATATTAATGCCCGATTACTGAATGTGCAATCTGCTACTAACTGAGACTTTAACCGACACATTTGTTGTTGTTGCCCATATACAATTTTAATTTAACCCAGCAGAAAAAGTCATTACAAAAAAGTTATTTTAAAAGCACTCCGAATAGCATCAAAATTATATGTGAATGGATACATTTGCAATATGTAACTGGATATAATTTTATCCGAAAAATGGTCATATTAAATTGTATCATATTGGATATAATTGTATTTACAAGGATACAAAGTTATATCAAATGATAAACTTATATCCGAATTTTGTCCCGATCAAATTGGATATAAGTTAATACAATACGATATGATTAAATTTAAATGATAAAAAAACTTTGAATTGGAGGGCAGCAGGATTTCGGGTCCTACACACTCAGGGGTGTGATGAAAATCGAAAACGAACAGTTTTTCAATCTAGAGTAATTTGTTTCTCGAAAATCAAATTGGCTTCAAATTATTATTTATCGTTTTATTTGACGCCGGACATCTAAATTAGGAAATAAAAAATAATTGGTATTGTACAGATCCATCATCACATGCCTGACTATCAGACGAGGGCTATTGTTGATAATGAGTAACTATTAAAGACCTTAATGTATAAATCTGTTTTTTTTTTTAAACCAAAGACATTTTTTTTAAATATGTTAAGCTTTTTTTTATCTTAAATAAAATTTTAATGGTTAGCCCGGCAATGCACTTCTTTTTTGTTGGAGGCTCATAGTTCCCGATTTTTGGAGCTGAAGATGATCTACAACAATATTCAATGGCTTATTTCTCCACTCAAAACTTATCGGACCAGAACAAAATATATATATCGTTAGAGAGGTACTTGAAATACCTTTCCAATGATATGCAACATGCCTAGACTTATTAACCCATTACGAGCCGGGCCATGATTTTAAATGTTAATTTTTTTAAATTGGATTTTTTAAATTAAAAAAAAAACTTTTAGAAGTAAAAAAGCTCAGAAAATATTAATTTAATGAAAAAATTGAGTAAAACATATAAAAAATTGTTTTTAATCAAATATTACATTAATCTCGAATATATTAGTTAATCTCGAACTTGGGTCTGATATTAACTAATATATCGTCGGCTTGCCTGCAAGAAGTGCTATGTTTTCGGTTTTAACAGGTTTTCAGGAGAGCGAAAAAACTGATTTATATTATCCTTTTAAGATATTTTATTGACATCATATGCCCTAATGATTCACGACCTTATTTATTACAATCATTATTAAAGCATATGATGTCAATAAAATATATTAAAAACATATTAAAACCTGTTAAAGAACACATAACAAGCAAGCCGACGATATTGTTATATAAAAAATAAAATTAAAAATATTTTTCGCATCTATTTATATATAAAATTTTTATCAATAATATATTCCTATATATACAATTTGCAATAAAGCAAATACTGATATATGATTTAATATGATTACATATGAGAAAATTTCTAAAAAAATTTCTAATATATCATCATATAAAAACATATAAGGTCGCACACAATATTTTATATTATCATATATTTTAATATTAAAAAATATATGTTATATATACTCTTTTTTACTCGGGTAGTTACAATTTAGCTCTAACACTGATTAATTTTACACGTGATGTCCCATGTTGTCAGTAGTTGAATTTAAGCATTTTGTTAGTAATTTAAAAGTGATTACATGATGTTAATAAAAGTATGGTTTTTAGGTATACATTTTCATCACATCAATAAGAGTACATTTTGTTTGCATTTTTAGAGTGATTTAGAAGTACTCTTTATAATATATAATATAATCCATTTTCAAAAAAGATACGATATTGAATTAAATAAGATTGATACACTAAAGCCAAGTTTTTGGGATGTCAGTTAAACTTGGTTTCGTTAAACCGAAAACGAATTATATCAGCCATTCCAATTTTATTAACAAAAATTTACCTGAACAACTTTTTCTCGTTTAGAATTTCGATCGTCATTGAAAGAAAATAAAATAGATCCCATTTTAGTAGCAGTGTTCCAGTTTTAAACTAAGTTTAAAGATAATCTCAAACTAGACCTAAAATTTATATGTAACCTACTCTGATTAAATTTTTTTAATTTATTTTAATTTATTCACCATTTTGTAATTTGAAAGCCTAGTGGCCAATTAATAAATTACAATATTCCACTCACTTTTAAAAACATTACTCAAGGAATTTTCAGAATATTAAAGCGTACTAGGAAACTATTTTTTCGTATTTTTTTTTTGCATTTTAACAAATAAAGGAAAGAAAAGCATTGACATTTTACAAATCTACAGTAATAAGGCCATCAATATAAATTTGCTCAAGCCGCAGATCTATGATTGAAATTTAAGCTTTAAATTCATTAAAGAATCCGAGAAGCGTTGGAGGATAGTTTTTCCCCAGACATATTTCGAAGGCAAATGCCATGAATTGACGGCAGTCATTTTTTTAAGATCTATTTTTGAGTTTGAAGAAATAATATATTTTTTGCCACTATAGAATTATTTATTTAGTTTGATTTTACGACTTTCAAGGCGTAGTGGCAATCAAAGCATACACTGAAAGAACATTAATGATATAATTTCATAGAATTTTTTCGTAGAATCAATGAAGAATTTCATTATGTATATAATATTTAATTAATATTATGAAATTTTTCATAACTTTTCCTTCATAAAATTTCATAATTTCGTTAAAAAAAATTAATTGAATTTCATAAATTAGATCTTCATAAGTTTAATGAAAATATATGGAATATAGAATTGTTCAATAGTATTTACTTTTTCTTTGTTTTTTTTTTATTAAATATCGTCATTTGATTAATTTTTAAAAATTTCGTACAATAAGAATTTTATATTAAACATTTAATTCTCAAATACAATAGTTTTATGTAACCACAAGAGAATTATTTTCTAAAATTTTTATTTTTTTAAATTAATTCTTTTTCATTAATTTTGGACTACGAAATTTTTTATAAATCATATTTTTTCGAAACATTAAGCTTATAATAAAATTCTATGAAATATTTTAATTTAATGAATTCTTTCATTAGATATATTTTATACATTCGTAAATTATGTTAAAATTTTTTGCGCTTTTTGAATTTGGTAAATACTTTTTATTTATCCACTCCAGCTTAGCAACGACAAGAACCAAATATAATAAATAATAGTAAATGAAATAGCTTCATAGATTTTATGAAGCTTTTCATTTGATAAATGATTATTCATTGGAGGAGTGGTCTATTAATTTTATGAAGAGTTTCATTAATTTTATGAACTTTTCATAAACATTGACTTTAATGAAAGCTGTTTCAGAGATTTTATGAAAAGTTTCAATGAACTAGTTCCAGCGGCAATTTTCATTGAAACTATGTAGAAATTCATTACTGAAGTGAAGACAATTCTCTCAGTGTATCGACATTTAAAGCAGGTGACATTTATAGATCTTTTTGTGTATAAGCAAAGAGTAAGAGATTGTAGGATACTCAACCTCTGCTAAAAAACCTCTTGATGGGTCTGTTTTAAACGATAAATGTGTTAACATTGCAACCCAGCAAAATATTGGTAATGACACCTCATTACTATCTGCATTACCAAAAATGACATATTATTATCTTTTGCATTATTTTATAATATAAAATAATGACTTCTTAATAACACCCTATTGTAGTAATTGTTTTTAAATATAAAATAATGACTTACTCGTAATAGTTTACATAAGTACTGTTTACACAGTTAAATTTTATACATTTTTATTTATTATATGTAAATATGTTTTATTATACCCTACACCACTACGTGGAGAGGGTATTATAAGTTTGTGCTGATGTTTGTAACACCAAAAAATATTGGTCCTAGACCCACCTTATAGTATACCGATCGGCTCAGAATTTTTTTTATTTCGATTTTCGCAAATATGAAAATATTTCAATGAATTTTGGTTCGCTGACTTACATGGTCCAAAGGAAAAAGCCTATTGATTCTAGATAGGATCGGTCTATATTTGGCCCTATCGCCCATATGGGCTATATTTTCGATTTTCTCTTCTATGATTTTATAGAAAAACACAAGTTCGTTTTAACCCATTTAAATTGCGGATCCAAACATTCTTTGGCTTTAAATCAGACTGGTGTAGGGTATTATATAGTCGGCATGCCCGACTTTAACCTTTTTACTCGTTTATATTTAAATTTTTATGACGAGTCCTAAAATTACACACTAGAAAAACTTAAATTTTTCTGAATGTATTTCTTTAAGCTAATAGTATTTGTGTAACTCCTTATTTTTAAGAATCAAGTAAGCAATCGGATAACTACTTATAATTCAACTTTTTGTAAGCAGGTGTGTAACCACTTATTATTCAAAATCTCATAACTACTTATTTCTCATTTTTTCGTAAGCGAGCGGGTAAGCGTGACTACTTATAAAAACGACCACGCCAAACAAAAATAATGAGTTTAGACGCCAAAAAGTAAGTTGTGCGGAGCTATGAATTTCTATTATATAACCACTTATTTGGTAATGAAAGATTTTGCTGGGAAGCGACTTACATAGAGCCTTAACAATACATTTTAATTGTTAAGTTTTATATATTTACATTTAGTGAAAAGAAGAATTCATATTTGGGTCATAGTCCAGGAGATTCAATGGAATCCAATTCTTTATTTCCTATTTTCAATTGGAACTGTAATTGAAGTATTTTTTAAAATATGTACGAATAATTAAAAAATATGTAAATAATCGTAAATTAATAAAGTACGTGAATAAAATTAACTATTTTGTTTTTTTAGAGATAAAAAATTCGTAATTTACAAACAAATGCATTTACAAAGAAAAAAACAACATTATATATATACATTTTTGAAAGTTCCCAGCCAACATTTTTCTGAGCGCTCAGAAATTATGACTTATAAAAGACTCTAAAATACGAGCATTTTCAGAGTGCATTCAACATTTTCCAGCAATGCTCATAATTTGGAGTCTTTTATGAGTCATAAAAGTGCGCTCAGAAAGAGGCTTCATCGGTGAAGGAAAACACCCTGATATATCTATGATTTCAGAAGGTCTAAGGGCTCTTTTATGAGTCATTTCGGACTCCAATTGTACACTGGGTTGTTTTAAAGCACATACATTCGAAACAGAAAAAGAGCACTTATCACTCCATTGTAACCAATTTAAAAGTTGTTTGTTTTGAATGACTTACACATATTTTTGCTGGGAAAGCTTTTAATTAGAATCTAATACGATTGCAAAACAAAAATTGCTATTAAGATACGGACACTTTTGACCCCACCTTTTTAACTCTTAAAAATAAGACTGGGACTATATAGAATTACGCTTGTTCGTTAGTTTTGTACCCTCTATCGCATATCACAATTTAATAAAATTCTGATAAATGTTATTCTGTAAATTTCCTAGTGGGTCTTTTTTCTGCCGAAAAGTGAGAACATTAACCCTATATGGATCCAGTTACTGAAAATAATAATTTTTATCAAGAGGAAACATTTGTTTTTATTCATTTGAAGTAATATTTTTCAGAAAATTATGAAAGGTGTTATACTGTAAATTTCGTAGAGGGTCGTTTTTTGCCGAAAGTATAAAAATTAGACCTATATGCATCATGTTACATAAAATAATTATTTTTATCCAGTTGAGATTTTTTTATCAATTTAATGGCTTTACAATCTTGTAATCATAATTAAAATTAAGTTTCATGGGTCTTTTCTGACCCCTGGCCACCTAGGGTTAAATATTTTTTAAACAAATGCAAAGATAATTATAGTCAAGCCAAATTTAAGTGATACTTTTTCGAAAACTGTGTTAACTTTGATGAAAACATTAAAATGTTGTTAAATTTTTGACAAAATAAGCAATTTTTATAAAATTTCCTGGAAAGCAGTCGCTCGAATTATCATTTCTCCAATTTATTTTTTTTTCTTTAATATCAACTATTATTTGGTACAAATAGCAATCGACATCTCCAAATTAAGCATTTTAAAAATCTTTAAAATTAATTAAAAGAAAAAAACACGTTTTTACATTTTTATCAAATTCGTGGCTCATTTTGGATAACAGGCTAAAGTGGGTTAATGATATCCGATGAGGTCAAAATTCCATATCTGAATCATTTTGACTATATGAAATGAATAAATGAAATAAAATATAATTTTTTTCTATATTTCGAATTTTGGGAAATATATATTAAGTCGTGCCGAAAGTTGTTACGACTTAACGTAAAAAATCGATTTCTTCCATTTGGGACCATTTCCAATAAAACTGGGGGTATAATGGCAAATCTATTTTTAAACTACACCCCAATGTACGTATAAGAAAAATGGTGAGAAATTGCTTTTTATGTACCTGTAAAAATAAGACTGAAAACCATATTGAATTGAAGTGCACCTTTTACACTTGTTTAATAATTGAAGAGAATAAGGAACAATATCTTGCAGTAAAAAAGTGGTGTTTTTATGCCAGTCAACTTTCATATCAAAGAATAGCTCAGCGGTAGAGCGCTAGACGCAAGTTCGATACCCGGTGGCGGCAATAAAAAACTTTTGTAAAATAAAAAAAATGTAATTTTTTTTTGTGAAGAATTTTTTCTAAAATTTTAATTGGTGAAAAAGAGTTTCCTTTGCACTCGTTCAAAAAGTACTGAAAAAATGCTGAAGTGGGAGTACTCCTCTCCTATGACAACTCAATGTTAAAATCATTAGTGCTTATTTTTTTTTTTTTTTATTTCCAGTTAGTTCCGATTCTAAGCAACAATGAACTTTTCATGCATTCTGATGATACCGTTTTCCAAGGTATAGTCCGCTGGGCAGAATATAAACCTGAAAAGCGACAGCAATATCTATCACAACTTTTACGTTTTGTACATCCCATGTGTGTTAAAGCTGAAGTAACCCGTTCGCTAACAACTTTAAAAAGCCAACCAGAATGCAAGCAGTGGTTAAATGAAGTTGAACATTATGAGGGAAGCTCAGAATGGCGAATATTTCTATTGGATACAATCGAAACATATCGCTACGACTTACATACCGACATTATGTTACCTTTGAAAAATGCACCGCTTGCCGCATTTGCTTTTAGTCTGGCAGCCCATAGAAATAATCTCTATATGCAGGGTGGCAGTACTGGGTGTATTACTAAGAATTCGTATTACTATAATATCTATAGAGATCAGTGGTACGATTTAACACCTCTACTCATGGCACGTTCTCATCATAGATCACTAATAGTCAACGATTGTCTATATGCCTTAGGAGGTAATACTTCGAATGGCATTACAAAAACAGTGGAATATTTAAATTTAGTTACAAACAAGTCTGAATTTTGTAAACCCATGTCGCTACAACGTAGTTCTATGGGTGCTGTGATACACGATAATATGCTTTATGTTATGGGCGGCGAGGAAAAGATACGCTTTTGGAATTGTCTTGAGCGTTATGATCCTCGCGTAAATGAATGGGATATTCTAAGGCCTTTGAGTGTCATTAAAGGTTATTGTACAAGTACTGTTATTGGACCTCATATCTACTGTTGTGAAGGTTTGGGTATGTGTATGGAACGTTATGATGTTCGTGCCAATAAATGGGAAATTATTGAATGCCGTGCAGAACGCGAAGAATGCGAATTGTTTCAAATTTTGACCATAGACAATCAACTTTATTGTACTTGTAGTGATGTTATTGTCCGTTATGATCTGGATGAGCGTCAATGGGTTGTGGTACATAGATTTCCATATACTCGTCGTTGGGATTATACTGTTGCGATGAAGATGCTAAATTATGATATTTAAAATGTGGGAGGACCATGGTTTTATATTACCATACGGATTTTATTAAGTAGTAAAGTAGTGCATTTAGTTAAAAAAAAAAAATTAAACTAATCTGTTGGCATTTTATGCACTTCATGACAGTAGTTTGTTGTTTTTAACTGTAATTTCAACTCACGAAAAGTACTGTAATATCGTAACAGTTGTTCTAAGCAGTTATTTTTTTTATATCATAATAAATAACTAACAAAACAGTATATTTACAGTAAACAGTTATTTTTGTTAGTTATTTAAAATATAAAAAAAATTATTGTTAGCAGTCAGCAGAGAAACCTTAACCCTTAAATGCATGATCTCTTCGATTTTAACCATTTTTTATATGTGATTTCTAAAGGCATTTCAAAAAAATACCAAAAAAAAATTATTTTAAAAAAATGTGATTTTTATTGAAAAATATGGTTTTTTGCCAAATAGCTAAATTGTGATTATTTTAACGTGTATAAAAAAAAAATAAAAAAAAAATAAAAAAAAAATAAAAAAAAAAATATATAAACTATGAATTATACATTTGTTGTCACTAAAATTAATTTTATTGCGAGAATACTACTTTAAATATTTAAACAAACATTTTTGAATATTACACTTTTTGTAAAAAAAAAACCTGTGTTTTAGATTTTTCACAAACATATAAAGCAAAAGATTTTAAATAAACTTTTTCTATACTTTTCTTTGATTTTTAAAAAAAAATTGTTTTTGAATTATTTTTGTAGTTTTTATTTGCTATTCTTACAAACCAATTATTTTTTCAATAATCAACAGAAAATTTATCATTATTTGATCAAAAATATCATACATTTTTTACGCTGACAAAATATGACAGCGCTACCTGAGCGCTGAGACTAAGCAGTTAGTAATCAGATCTTTCAGAAGGTAGTTGTAAAAGTCTTTTACAACTATGACTATGAAAATGTACAATATCTGCCGACCGCAACTATTGATTTTTTAAAAATTCTTGAATGAAATCTGATGTTAATAAAAATACAGTAAAATTTTTTTTTTTTGTTCATTTTAAGTCTAAATTTAATTACTAAAGGCTCTAAAAGTGCACATAATTTGTTAATGCAAGGTTCCTCCACTATCGTAGGCATCCACCAAGACGGGAGTTTTGGAAATTTTTACAGGGACGGGCAAAAAGGGGAAAAAGTCTCCCCCTTGACGGCCTGCTCAAACTGCTGGATCTACCCTTTTCCAAAAAAAATTCCTTTTTCCAAAAACAGTACCTTTTTCCAAAAAAAGTACCTTTTTCCAATAAAAGTACCTTTTTCCAAAAAAAGTACCCTTTTCCAAAAAAAAGTACCTTTTTCCAAAAAAAGTACCCTTTTCCAAAAAAAAGTACCTTTTTCCAAAAAAAGTACCTTTTTCCAAAAAAGTACCTTTTTCCAAAAAAAGTACCTTTTTCCAAAAAAAATACCTTTTTCCAAAAAAAGTACCTTTTTCAAAAAAAAATACCTTTTTCCAAAAAAAGTACCTTTTTCCAAAAAAAATTCCTTTTTCCAAAAAAAGTACTTTTCCAAAAAAAAATACCTTTTTTAAAAAAAGTACCTTTTTCCAAAAAATGTACCTTTTTCTAAAAAAATTTACCTTTTCCAAAAAAAAGTACCTTTTCCAAAAAAATACCTTTTTCAAAAAAAGTACCTTTTCCAAAAAAAAGTACCTTTTTCTAAAAAAAATGTTCCTTTTCCAAAAGAAGTACCTTTTCCAAAAAAAAAGTACCTTTTTCCAAAAAACATACATTTTTCCAAAAAAAAACACCTTTTTAAAAAAAATACCTTTTCCAAAAAAGTACAAATAAAGTACTTTGTAAAAACAAAGTATGTATCTTTTTCCAAAAAATTTCGTTTTTCAAAAAAGTACCATTTAAAATAATATATAATTTCAATTTACTTTTTTTCCTCCCCCCACGGATATCTCCACTAAAACAAGGTTTCTTGATATTCGGCATAGACGTGCGCTAAGACGGGATTTTTGGAAATTCCTACCGGAACGGGCAAAAAGGGGAAAAGTCTCCCCATAAACAGTCTCACAAATTGGAAAAGTGCCTGCCCAAACCACTGGAGGTAAGAAGTTGAAATTTGGTATAAAGGTTCCTCCACTGTAGTAGACATCAACTAAGTTTGTATTTTTGGAATTCCCTACAGGATATCCCAAAAGGAAACTCGGTATGTGAGTTCCTCCTTCTGTGTAGGCGTCCGCTTAGACGGAATTTTTGAAATTCCCATCGGGAGGGGAAATAAGGTAAAAGTCTCCTTCTGACGGCTTGCCCAATCCCTTTTGGCCAACCTAAAATTTTAAATATGTATTCCTTGGAGTAGGACTAACTCACCGGCAACGTAATTTTTCTATTTTGGAACAGGAACATAGTAAAAATGGTGGTTGAAAGGGAAAAATGTCCCCACTATCGGCCTGCCCAAACCGCTTAGGCAATGCAGTTGAAATTTGGTATGAATGTTCCACATCCATCGCAGATAGCCGCGAAGATGGAATTTTTGTAAATTCCTAAAGGGAGGGGCAAAAAGAAGAAAAGCCTCACCTTGGGGGCCTGTAAAAACCCCTTCGGTTAGAAACCTGAAGCTTAAAATGTGGGTCCCTGGAGTAAGGGCTAACTTATTAGAAAGATACTTTTTTGAATTTTGGACAGGGTCGTTATAAAATGGGGACTCAAAAAGGGAAAGTTGCCCCTTAACGACCTGTCCAAACTGCTAGAACTAGGAAGCTGAAATTCGGTACTTAGGTTCCTCTTCCAGCCTAATTCCAACCGGGAGGGACAAAAAAGGAAAAAGTGTCCCCCTTGACAGCCTGCTCAAACTGCTGGAACTAGGAAGCTGAAATTCCCTGTCGATGGATTTTCGGAAATTCCTACCGAGAGGGGCACAAATAGTAAAAGTTGGCTAGAAACCTGAAATGTAAAACATATGTTACTTGGAGTATGGGCTCACTTACCGGGAAGGTGCTTTTTGGACAGGGACATTGCAAAAATGGGGATTAATGAAGCGAAAAGTGCCGCTTAAAGGCCTGCCCAAACCGCTGGAGGTAGGAAGTTGAAATTTGGTATTAAAGTTCCTCCTCTATTGTAGACATCCGCTAAGATGAGATTTTTGGAAATTTCTACAGGTAGGGTCAGAAACAGGAAAAGTCTCCCCCTTAACGGCCTGGCCAAACTGCTGGAACAAGGGATCTTAAATTCGGTATTTGGGTTCCTTCTCCAACGTTGACGTCCCCTAAGATGGTATTTTTGGAAATTCATACCGGGAGGGGTAAAAAGGGAAAAAACTTCCCCCTTGACGGCCTGGCCAAACTGCTGGATATAGAGACCTAAAATTATGTATGTAGTAGGTTCCTCCTCCAACGCAGACGTCCTCTAAGACGGAATTTTTGGAAATTCCTACCGGGAGGGGTAAAAACGGAATAATTCTCCCCCTTGATGGCCTAACCGAACCCTTCGGCTGGAAACATGTAATGTATAAAATGTTTTCCTTGGAGTATGGGCTAACTTATCGACAAGGCATTTCTAGGACTTTGGACAGGAACGTGGTAAAAATGGTGGTTCAAAAGGGGAAAATTGCCCCCTCCCTTAACATCAGCGTCTTTAGCTAGAAACCTAAAACTTAAAGAACAAGTGTATATGAAACACTAAAATTAAGAAACTAAATAGGAAATGAGTGGAATTGAAACACTACACAAGTGGAATTAAATGGATATAAACGTTGAACGAGTGGAATTGAAATTATAGACAATGCAAATGGATTGGAAGAGGGAATTACCTGTTCAAACACTATCCACGGAATATGAAACTTATGTAGCATTGAAACATACTCTCCAAAAAGTTAAACAAATTTTCTAAAAGAGAAAAAACCTTAGAAAAGGAATGGAACTTATATATTCCGATATTTAAACTTCATGTAACGAAGCACCGGTGGAAGAAACCGACGCAGTAAATTTTCCAACTGAATTTGTGAATTTACTTGAATTGCCAGGTCTACCTTTACATAAACTGGAATTAAAAAAAAACTTTAAGACACGCTAACAACGTAGCGGGCTTTGCCCGCTATTTTTAATATTATAAAATACTTTCCAACCCTGCTTTACGTTATTTATTTTCATTCAAAACACAAATGAACAAAACTACTTACGGGTCTATCTACCTAAGTTCGCACTTTACCAAATTATCTTGACATACACACGTATATTGCAATTTATTATGGATTCATTACTAACAATCCACTTTCATGAGAAAAAGTGATCAAATATTTATTTATTTTAACCCATTGTTGTGCAGAATTATTTATTTGTGGTGGCTGGGTGAAGGCTTTTATTATAAAAACTGTACTTTAAATAAAAAGCGAATTTAAAAAAAATTGTCGGGGGGGGGGGGGGTGGGCTATGCCTAGCTAGCGAAACTTTAAGGCACGCTAACAACGTAGCGGGCTGCGCCCGCTAGTCTTTACATATGACGTAAATTCGTATTCCACTAAATTATTTTTATCAAAAGAATCACAACTTCTGACTTTCAATTTTATATTTTTTTGCAAAAAGTTTATTAAAAAATTTAATTTTCCTACAAAAACGTTTTTGCAAATATTTCTTAAACTATAGCTAACTTTAAAATTCTAGGGCCATATTCGGGATCTGCGTCCCAAAGTCTATTAGAAATGATGTGTCCCAATCCCGATGCATCAAATTTTTCTTATTTTGTTGTAGGTACTGTGTTATTTATTGAAAAAATCGGGCAAAAGTTTACTTTTTCGGGCACCCCACAAAAAAAAATGGTATCAAAAAAGAAATTTTTTTTCTATATATGGTAGTGTTACGAGGGCCGGGGCCCCTGGGACCCGCTAGGTTAAAAAACCCGATACCACGCCCAAAATGGCACGTGTGATGATTTAAATTAAAGGAAATTTTCTCAAGATTCCAATTATGGATTTTGTTTTAAGATCCGGGAAATAAAATTCACGTTATGTCCATTTTAGTAAATTTGAGATAGTAAAAAAGGAAAAAGTTACCGCTCAACAAAAAAAAAAAATACATAAGACCACCTCTGGAATTAAAAAAGTAAATTTTTTCTATTTGGTGTTAAGGTTGAAGAAACCGAAACATGGTTAAAATGGCAAGTGTGACTGAGTGACTACTTAAAGTATTATGTTTCAATATTCGGAAAATCAAAATCTCGCTAGGTACATTTTGGTAAATTTTAGGTGTTAAAAAATATCTTGTAAAATTTATTTTGCTAAAAGTCGCAAATTTTCCATATAAAAAATGAAATTTTTTGAACTTTAGGGGGTCGTACATTGAGATACATAGCGCCGCACAGTGGACCATTTCACGAGAAGGCCGTCAAAAATCCATAACTTTTGATTGGATTGGAATTTTGATATGCGTCTTTCTTTTGTTTGGTAGGTGGGTATTTAGTCTTTAATTTTTGCTATAAAATGTAAATAACGACCGATAATAAAAAAAAGTTGTAGAGGGTTTAAAATACATTTTCATTTTTAGTTGAATTTTAGTACAAAAGTGAAGTGTTAAAAGGTTAAAAAAGGTTTTTTTTATATAATGTCTTATTTTTTCAGTTAATTTTACAACTAATACTTTTTAAAAATTTTGTAAGTTAAATTTTGTCAGAAAATTCCAAACTTTGGCCCCCGTAAACTTTTTAGTCCAAATGTTCACAAGGCCCAAAGGTTGGCTTTTTTTTAAGAGCCCGAGTTAAAATATAATTTATTAAGCAGCGAACGTAAAAGTTACTTGATATTGGTTCAAGATAAAGAAGTTTCAACGAAAAAGTCGTATGTTTTTACTTTAGTTAAAAAGTTTTTTATTGTCTTTTTAAATATTTCTATATCAATTTTTATTGTAAATTTATAAAATACAGCGGGAAAAGCCTTAGGCATAGTTTTTGGGATATTTTTACATTATTGCTCATAACTTTCTTATTAATTATTTTAATGGAATGATATAAAGCCTATGTCCATCCTTAAGGAATATTCTAAATACTGAAACAAATATTTTTGAAATCAGATGAGTAGAGTAGGAGATTACCTCCTACAAACAAACAAATATACACACATTACCTCTTTATTATATTAGTATAGAGATACATTTTTAAATCAAGAAAAATTGTTAACTATATACCCTACGGGGAATGAGGAGTCAATTGCCCTCCAAGGACCTATCCCGTGACCGGTCAACCGAAGGCATATTACTAAATTAGTACAAATATGAACAAAAGAAAATTAATTAATTTTCTAAGTATTTTCTGATCCGTTATTTTCACTGTTGCTTTTAAAAAAACTTGACCGATACCGAAATAAAAACAAAATTCGCGGCATATTTTTAAAAATATTTTTTATTTATTTTACTCTTTTATTTATTTTTAACTTTATTGTTACACGATTTGCTTATTTTAGCTCTTATTTAAATTTCTATAATGTTTTGCTAAGAAATTTTAAGTTTTGTATTTTCAACGTTTTTTTAATGTTAAAGCTGTTTTAGTTTTAACAATTGGTATTTCATTTAACTTTTCTTTGTAATTTAAGGGGAATTTTTTAAATTTTTATTTATATTATCAGAGGTTTTGAGGTAATTTTCTAATTTTTAATTGATTTTTTAATTTAATTTTGGCCAACGAAAAAACCAAGTCAACTGCCATTAAGGGACCTATCCCATGACCGGTCAATCGGGGGCATATTCAAGGCACTTCTACCATATTTGTGTGTATCTTAATGTTGTTTTCTTTTCTATTTTTTTCTTTGCCATGTTTTTTTTATTTGCTGTGTGTTTGTTTTTTCTTTCTCTTTTTTATTTGAACAGAAACGAAAAACATAACTTAACCATCAGCCAGCCATCACGCATAAGCAACGTTAGCTCAGACGGTAGAGCGTTTGCCTTACAAGCAGAAGGTTGTGTTATCGAGTCCTACTTCGACGCCAAGTAGATTATTTTTAATTCTTAATTTTTTATTAGTTTATTTGAAAAGCTATTTTTAGATACACCACCTTACTGCCACAATGTGTCTAAACTGTGGCAATTGGTCATTTCCAATGACAACGCCATGTTAAAGTGATATGTCTCTTTCAAACAAAAAGACCGATCAGCGACCGGTCTCCGCCCCCTTGGGACCTATCCTGCGTGTCATCTGGGACCGGTCCCTTTCCCCGTAGGGTAAAAACGAGTAAAATGGTTAAAGTCGGGCATGCCGACTATACAATACCCTACACCAGTCTGGTTAAAATGGGGCTTGTGTCAAAATTTTCTATAATGTGAGTCACCGCACCAAATTTCATTAAAATATCTTAATATTTGCGACCTGCAGTTTGTAACCAAGCCAATTTTGGGGGGACCCTTATATGGGCACTAGGTCTAAACATGGACCTGTGTTAACCAAAATCAATAGGCTGCGTTATTGGGCCAACATAGGTCTGTGTACCATATTTCATCAAAATATCTTAATATTTGCGACCTGCAGCGTATAAACAATATAATTTTTTGCCCTTATATGGGCACTAGGTCTAAACATGGACCGATGTTCACCAAAATCAATAGGCTAAGTCCTTGGGCCAACATAGGTCTGTGTACCAAATATCATAAAAATATCTTAATATTTGCGACCTGCAGCGTATAAAGAGTATAATTTTGGTAGGACCCTTATATGGGCACTAGGCCTAAACATGGACCGATGTTCACCAAAATCAATAGGCTGCGCTATTGGCCTAACATAGGTCTGTGTACCAAATTTCATCAAAATATCTTAATATTTACGACCTGCAGCGTATAAACAATATAATTTTGGTAGGACCCTTATATGGGAACTAGGTCTAAACATGTACCGATTTAAACCAAAATCAATAGGCGTCGTCCTTGGGCCGATATAAGTCGGTGTACCAAGTTTCATCAGAATATCTTAATATTTGCGACCTGTAGAGTGCGCACAAGAATGCATGGACAGACAGACAGACGGACGGATGGACAGACGGACGGACGGACAGACGGACATCGTTAAATCGAAATAAAAAAAATTCTGAGCCGATCGGTATACTATAAGGTGGGGCTGGGACCAATATTTTTTGGTGATACAAACATCAGCACAAACTTATAATACCCTGACCACATAGTGGTGTAGGGTATAAATATTTTAATGTGTGTGTAAAAATTTGTTTGTTGACAAAAGAAGAAGAAGAGTAATATCTCTATGTAATCTATGGTCACAATAAATTATATTTATTCAAATTCTTGTTTGAAAACTGCAAAAAAATTAAGACCTGGTTTCGACACAATCATAACATTGACAAATAAAATTTGAATATTTTGAATTTCATTGTTGTTTTGTATGAAAAGTTAAGACTCTCAGTCTTAAAAATAGTCTTATGATGGTCACAATGAGTCACAAGTAGGAAAAGGCACCTTAGTGTCCTATCTTTAAGTGTATTTACAGAGAGAGAAAACCCAGTACCAAATCGTTGTTAAAGCAAAATAAAAATTTAAAAAAAAATGTTGTTTTTTGTTTTTTCTTTGATATTTTAAATACGCTCCTAGACGAGAACAAGAAATCCACATTGAGTTTGTAATTTAACTTAACAAATATTCTAGAAATTCTAAAAACGTTGTCCCCTGACGATTTCCTTAGGCAAGAATGAAATCCGGATAGGGACATGCCAGGGATGATAAATGGGATTTTCAAAATAGTACCAATCTGATTAAAAAATAGTACTTTTTCGACTCGCATAGTATTTTTTTAAAATTTTTTTTTATAAATTAACAAAAAAACGTACATATGTATATGAAAATTCTTTTGTGCATCCAATCTTCAGGGTTGAGTATTATTTTAGCGCCCCAGTCTCATCTTTAATATTTAAAAAGCGGGTTCAAAAATTATAAAATTTTAATCTTTTTTTATTAAATTTGTTTCTAATAATTAAAAAAACTATATATGGATTGGGTATTAAAACAAACAACATGCCCGAACATGTCCAATTTACTAAAAATTAAGTTACCCCACAATTTAAATTAACAAAAATCAATTGAGAAAACTAAATCAAATAAAACTAAACAAAAACACAACAACTTACGGTGGGTCTCATACTGTAGGTTTAACTTTAACTTAACTAAAAACAAAATAAAATGTCAAAAAAATGTACACAAAACAGCAACAACTTTTTGGGTTAACTATTAACCTAAGTTTAAACCTGCAGTATGAGACCCCCTGTTAAAGATTTTCTCTTAAATTCAAATAAATGTTTAATATTTTTTGCAAAATTTTAGAAACCTTTTCTTTGAATTGCGTTTCTTACGATTTTTTACTATTTATTTTGAATAATTTAAAATAGTATCAAATGATGCTAAGGAGTATCATAGTACTTTTGAGGTTCTAATAGTACCATAAAAAGAATATTAGTGCCAACTTTATCATCCCTGGGACATGCCTTCAACATTTTATTTCTCACAATTTGTTAAATACGATATAACAGATAGCACACCCTTTGTAAATAACCTAATTATATTTTATAAAAAAGAAATAAAATAAATAAATAAAAAAATATTTTCTTAAGGCACATGTACACGCGAGAGAAAACTGCTAGAGATAGAGCAAAAAGCAACCCTAAATTCACAATAGAGATATTTAGAGGTGTTTTTCTCTCTATCTCTAGCAGTTTTCTTTCGCGTGTAAATGTGCCTTTAAAGAAATAGGCGTGGTATTTAAGAAGAAACGGGCGAATAATATTAAACACGAGGCAATGTCCATGACCATATACGAAACGATTCTTAAATGCTCTCACTGTATTTTTATGGGCCATTTGTTTTTAGTGTTTTTTGAAAAAATTTGGAAAAGAGATTATGAAATTGTAGAAATTATGGTAAAGCGTGTTATTTCTTGTAGAATTTTTTTCAAATCGAACAACTTTTCCTGTTGTGTTTTTTGTATTGCAGTTATAGTTTGCTCAGCATTAAAAATATTGTTTTTTTTTGGTAGATTGACCTTGATTTTGTTAGTTTTATTTCTTTTTTATTGACGATCTTTTTTTAAGAAAAAATAATAATTACAAAAATTAAACACATTTATAAAGTACTAATTATTTATTGTATTAATTTTCATTTTGTCAAAATATGGTAACGCTTTTTAAAACGTTTCTTAATTTAGTAACTACAAAATAATATGTAAAATTGCACATTTCTTCAAATTATATCATAATTAAACTAAAAAAACTTACAACTAAATCAAATTAAATTATGAAAAACATTTCATTTATATATAAATAAAAAAATAAAAACAGTTTTTTTAATCTACCAAACTTCACATTTCTGCACAGGATTCATATGTGTACCCTCGGGACATTGGAAGTCGTGTGAGAAATCTTTCATATTACTTAATGAACCCAAAACACGGAACTCATTAGGTGAATGGACACCAGTTGTAATGCGCATTTTAAGAGTCTCTGGAAAAAATGTATTAGTTATAGGCTTTTTCGGTTAACTATAATTCTAATTTTAAACTCACCTTTTCTATATTTAGCACACCATGTTTGGGCAGCAGAGATCCAGAACATTTGCTGTGGTGAATAGTTAAGACCTGGCAATTTGAGTTCCTCCCCATTTTGAGCTACCCATTTTTTGTAGGCCAAATAGGATTCTTTAATACCACCATTATCGGCAATATTTTCACCTTGAGTATTAATGCCATTAAGCTAAAAATATGTAAAAATAAACAAAAAAAATGTCTCAAAAATTATAGGAAATTTAAATTTGTAGTAGATTTTATTCATCTTCTGTATTTTAGTTTACCCCACTCTGCTTTATAAATCTATCCCTATTCCGGAAAAACTATTTAACTTACATTTAAGCCAGTCTGTTTATCGGTAAAGTTGCCATATTGTTCAATAATACATTTAGCTTTTTCCAAATAGGCTTTTTGTGTATCGGGTTGCCACCAATCAATCAAATTACCATCAACATCAAATTGACGACCTTGATCATCAAAACCATGGGTAATTTCGTGACCAATAACATAACCAATGGCTCCATAATTCATGTATTTAGGGCGATGTCCACTAAAGAAGTGACCTTGTAAAATACCAGCAGGGAATTCTGAAGAATATAAAAAAATAAAATATTAATATAAATTTGCATAATCATTAACACTGGGTTGCATAGCTAATAAATAACACAAAAGTTAATTCAAAAATTTTTGGATTAGCTTTTGTGTAGATCTTAACTACTAAAACCCAATGTAAGAATTTTCTGATTAATTTTTTAAAACTTTAAATGGCTATAACTTCTTCATTTTGAGTTTAAAGAAAAAATAGTGAAAATTTATGATCACCTATATTTCTGAACTAAATTCAATTTATATGCAGTTTTTTAGGAAAAACTCATTAGAATTGTCCCCCAGATGTAAAGTGATAACATATAACGATTAGAGTTGTAAAAGTATTATGTATATGGGTATTGAGTACTCAATACCGACCGTCTTCTCGGGTACTCAATACCTTAAGGTACCTAGCCAATACTTTCAGGGCCATTTACAATAAACAAATTAACCTAAAGTTTGAACTAAGTTAGAGTTACATATGTCAAATTCCATACAAAATTTGGTAAAAATAGCATAGAAATCTAATAAAAAATTAATTAAAATTGAACTTAAGAGAGAAAACTGCTGAAATTAGCAGGTTATATTGCTAAATACCAAGATAAGAACAACAAAAATAAAACTGTTAAATTTACAAAGCAGAACAGGAAATTCTCATCGAGTTTCATGTTTAACCTAATAAATATTTCAATAAATTCAAAAAATTTTATTTGTCAATGTTATGATTGTGTCGATAACAGGTCTTAAATTTTTTGAAGTTTTCAAACAAAAATTTGAATAAATATAATTTATTGTGACTTTGCAACAACAAATGCATGGGGAATAGAGTCATAACTAAGAGTCACAGACTTTTCATAGGAATAGGCAAATTAATTATTTTAATACAAAATTTTGGTTTAATTTAAGTTAAATTTTAGTTAATTGAAAATCATAAACTATATTGTAATATCTGCGGAAAATTTCGCTAAATACTATTATACAAAAAATAGCAAACACAAACTGTTATATCTACAAAATGTTTGCTTAATTTAAGTTCAATTTAGTTGAATGCATATAGCAAACTATCCTGCTAAAATTAACAGAAATATTTGCTAAAACAATAACAGTAAACTGCTGATTTCAGATGACCAAATTTTATTCGTATTAAAAAAAGTCAAAAAAAAATCTTTGAAATTTAAAATTTTTTTTTTGTGATTTTTTGTTCTACTAATTATTCAGCTAAATTTCTGGCTGCTTTTAGCAGGTTAAATTGTTATTTTCTATTAACTCAAATATAACTAAAATTTTGTATATTTAACAGTTTAATTTTTTCTCTTCCTTTCTTACTAATATTTAGCAAAAATAATCCGCTAATTTTAGAAATACCTAATTTTTAGTAATTTTACCTAACGTTTTTACAGATTTTTTTTATTAGTTTAGCTGTACAGTATCGTTTATGTCGTTAACCCAGTGTTGCCACTTTGAAATGTTAATAAAAAAGACGCTATGGAAAAAGTCGTCATAAAGCCGAACGATAACGAATATCGAAAACCAAATAGGCAAAAATTTTCCATACCACTAATCCGAAAAAATTATAATGAAACAACAAAAAAGTTGCACATTCGACCGTACCACCTTACAGCCAAAAAAAAAGTGTGCGGTATAACTTCAAATATGTAGTATTTTTGCAAGGCAAGTTCGAATTTTTTTTTTTTTTTTTTTTGTCTTTTTTAATTTTTTGTTGGCATTTACAGTTGGATTTTGAAGTGCTTTTTTTGCCTCGATGAGACCAGCGTTTTGCTATAAAGGAAAAATCCAATGAATCCCTACGTTCGGCAAAAAAACAAAATAAAAAATTTTATGCTGGAATTATCTAAAAAACTTCCTTAGCAAAAGTTTAATGATTTTTTGCGAACTTTAATTTTATGACATTATGGTGTTAGGAACTGAGATTTAGTGGGTAAATACTAGAACGGGATACTTGAGGTCAATGGCTCTTAGAGCAAAACATTGGTCCCCTCGAGAAAAGACCATCGATATATCACACTCTAAGATCCGACTGTAAATGCCAAAGATATAATAAAAAATGTATAAACAAATTTTTTTTCGAAACTGCCTTGCAAATATAATTTAGCTTCGAAGGTGTACGGCGAACTTTTTTTTTTTGTGTGGTACGGTCTATTGCACATGTTCTGATATCTCTTGTATATCAAGTGATACGCCTCCAAAAAAGCTTTCAGTTGATACCCAATTTGTCTATTTTTCTTTAAAATTATAAGTAATAAACTAAAAATTAGTTCCTTTTTGACCCCGCTTTTTAATCCCTAAATATGAAAAAATTTAACATTATTTTTTCTCCTCTATTTCTCATTGTGATCGTAGAGAACCCATCGGAATGCCTTCCTTGTGGATAAGTCAGAAAAACTAATCTCAGAACAGTGCCCGGTTTCTGCATATAATGCAAGAAGTTTTCCCCTCGAAAAATGCAATGCTCCCATATTTGAATGTTTCACTTGCCAAATCGATTAACTCCACTCTCAGATTCTTATAAAACTTTAAATTCAAAATACTTTATTGACCCCTAACTGTAAAATATTCAAAACAAATTTCTCTAACAATAAATATTAATACTACTAAAGCCTGATTACTGAATGTTCAGTTAGCTACTAACTGGGACTTTAACTGACACATTTGTTTCTCATATAAAAAATGAATTTAACTTTTGGCTAAATTTTAACTGGACATTCAGTAATCGGGCCTAAATGACAAAATTTATGATTTAACAAGAACGTAAAAAAACATTATTTACTACACCCACAAAACAGTCTCAGTTGTGGCCACCGAATTTGTTGCCAATCGAATTCGTGCGGTTACGACAACTATTTTTATATTAAATTATATTTTTCGTCGTGTAATCCAATATTCGGTTGTCTAATTCAATATTATGTTCCACATAAATATTGTTATGTTCCACAAAATTTTATTGAAATAAAAAAATATGATTAAATTTTTTTTTTTGAATTTTCAGGGTAATAGTTCACACTCTTACCTACTGCAACAACTACACAGAAAAAAGTATCACAACATTTTAAGTAATTAAAAAAAATTGTTGGCTTTTTACTTAGATATCTAACAATTTTTTTATTAAATGTTTGTAAATTGTATCAAAAATATCAAAAAAATAGCCTTCACAGAAAAAATTTACAAAATTCTGTTTGTAATGTTAAACACCTTTTTTGCATAAACAAACAAAAAAATTTTTAAAAAGGCACCAACAATGGAATTTGTATATACAAATCCCTTTTTGTAACTTTTTTGTAATTTGTTAAAAATAAAATCAATTTTTTTTTAACAATGGCTGCGTTCGGCAGATACACTTTAATTATCAACAGTTCTACAACAGTTGTACAACTCTCTGCTGAACGATCTGATCACTAACCGCTCAGTCTGAGCGCTCAGGTAGCGCTGTCATATTTTGGTAGCGTAAAAAAAGTTTGCTACTTTTGATCAATTAGTGATACATTTGTTGTTGTTGATTTTAAAAATATTTTTTTTTGTAAGCATGACAAATAAAAACATACAAATATAATTCAAAAACAAAAATTTAAATAAAATAAAGGAAAATATAAAAAAATTATATTTAAAAACAAAACAAAGAAAACATCGTTCGGCAGAATTACTAATCACAAAGCGCTACAGTTCACCGGTATCAATTTAAGGTTTCTCTGCTGAATGCTACCAATGTGTTTTGTAAATACAATAATTTTTTTTTGTAACTTGTTTGTATTTGTTAAAAATAAAAAAATAAAATTCAACAACGAGTTTGTTATATTAAAACAATTATTCGCTTTATGTTGTCGTATTGACAAAAAAAAATACTTTTTTTGAAATTTTTGTTACAATTTACAAACATTTGAGCAATTGAAGACAAAAAATAAATGATTTGTTTTTCTTTTGTTTCAAAAAATTCTAAGGCTATTTTTTTGATATTTTTGATACAATTTACAAACATTTAATAAAAAAAATTGTTAGATATCTAAGTAAAAAGCCAACAATTTTTTTTAATTACTTAAAATTTTGTGATACTTTTTTCTGTGTTAGAATTTTTTGAAACAAAAAAAAAAAACCAATCATTTATTTTTTGTTTTCAATTGCTCAAATGTTTGTAAATTGTTACAAAAATTTCAAAAAAGTACACAGAAAAAAGTATCACAAAATTTTAAGTAATTAAAAAAAATTGTTGGCTTTTTACTTAGATATCTAACAATTTTTTTTTTAGCCTTAGAATTTTTTGAAACAAAAAAAAAACAAAGCATTTATTTTTTGTTTTCAATTGCTCAAATGTTTGTAAATTGTAACAAAAATTTCAAAAAAGTATTTTTTTTTTTTTTGTCAATACGACAACATAAAGCGAATAATTGTTTTAATATAACAAACTCGTTGTTGAATTTTATTTTTTTATTTTTAACAAATACAAACAAGTTACAAAAAAAAATTATTGTATTTACAAAACACATTGTTAAAAAAAAATTGATTTTATTTTTAACAAATTACAAAAAAGTTACAAAAAGGAATTTGTATATACAAATTCCATTGTTGGTGCCTTTTTAAAAAAATTTTTGTTTGTTTATGCAAAAAAGGTGTTTAACATTACAAACAGAATTTTGTAAATTTTTTCTGTGTACTATTAATATTCTTAGCCATATTTACTGTTTATACATATGAATATTTTATTTTAGGCCAACTCCTCACCCACTACACCACAAACACTTGTTAATTTTAATGTCTAATTTAGAATTAATGTGTTTTATTTGGAAAACAAATACGGCATAAAATTCGTTTACCAATACCAATTAATAGTTGTGTGTGTTATCAATATAATCCACAATTCGGTTGGTTCTACAGAAACTCGACTTTAAGGTCATATTTAATTAACTACAAATACGGGTATTGTAGTTACCAGTTTCGAATATTGAAATTTTTTTAATATATGTTATAGATAATACAAAATTTCTGTATATTCAGTAAATAAATGGCTGCTTCTACTGCATAGAATTACTAAACTGATACTTATTTTAAAATTGATTGGAGATACGAATAATTTGTTAAAAGGATTGTTTTTTAGTTCATTTCCCCTATTTTTAATACCTAGTAAAATATTTTTGGTGCAGTCTTCAATTATAGGTAACTCCAAATAAAACAATGTCCTGGCAAATTCAATTTAATGGTTTTGATCGAATTCCAACCAATCTTTTTCCTGGGTGTATTTTCTCATTTTTCTAATTGAGACTCATTCACTTTTCTTTATGGAGTTAATCGATTGGGCATATGACAGGGCGAGTCACATACAATTTGACATTAAATAGAATAAATATTTCCTATTGCGTCAATTTAATATTGCGTGACTCATTTCATATATATGGCAGGGTTGCATATTTACATTGGAAACAGAAATCGGGCGCACGTTTATGGACAAGCTCTTTTGCATCTATAATTCAGAAAGTACAATATTAATAATAAATCAGAATATATCAATTGGTATTATGAATTTCCCTTTAAAATTCCTATGGAATCAGTCTAAATTCAGATTTTCCATTGAAAATTCAGAAAATATTATTTGAAATTTAGATTATCCATTTTAAATTTGGAAATAATTTGGAATTAAAAAAAATCAACTTAAATTCAGAAAATATATATTAGAGTTCAGAAAATTTCAAATCAAGTCCAGGGAACATGAATTAAAATTCAGAAAACCCGTTTTAAATTCAGAACAAATCAGTTGATAATTTCCAAAGTAGCCATTGTAATTCACAAAACATCAATAAAATTAGGAAAACAGCAATTGTAAATCAGCAAATTCCATATTTATGAATTACAATTGATGATTTTCTGAATATCATTTGATTTTGTTTTTTTACTACAATTGAAATTTCCTGAATTTCAAACGATATTTTCTAAATTTTAAATGAGGTTTTCTTAATTTAAGATAATATTTTAAATCGATAATCGTAATTTTGGTTGCTGTTTTCTCAATATCAAAGGGAAATTCTGAATTTGAATTGATGTTTTCTGATTTCAAATCTGAATTCCAGTTGGCATTTTAAGACTTACAATTGCAAAAGGTTTAAATTTTAATCAATATTTTATGAATTGTAATTGGTATTTTTTAAAATGATTTTTCCTAAATTTCAATTGATAGTTTTAAAATTTATAAAGGAAATTGCGAATTTCAGTTGATGTTTTTGGAACCGAAAATGGAAGTTTTGAATCTCAACTACGGTTTTCTGAATTACAGTTTCTTGTTTTTATAAAGAGAAGTAACACTCGGGAAATATTATCTACACTCACAATATCATATCGTTAAAGACAACTTAAAATACATATTTAATTATTTGAAAACCCAATTAAAAAGAGGATTATTGATTTTTCATTATATTCGAACCATTTTGCTTTTATTTTCAAATATTATTTAAATAATCTATAAAAGAAATAAAAACAATCGAAAAGTCTGTTAAAATAATCTTCAATATTTATGGAAAATATATTTTGAGTGTATTAATTAATTTAGCTTTCTTTTGGAAATTGGATAAAAGAGAGATGAAAGGTGTTGAAAGATGGAGGGACTCAAATATGGCAACACTGTATTTAGATTAGATCAGACGTCGGCAACACCTATGCCCATGGGCGCTCTCTGACACCTACATAAGCACACACATAGAATAAAAAAATAACTCAGTCGCAAACAAGCATTCAATGAAGTAGGTTGTCAGATCGCTTGTTTGCCAGATTTTTTACACTCTGCATAATGTTTATTGGTACATTTTTTGGGTAATTTATTTTTGAGTTCTTTTGTTTTTATTTTTTTTTTTTGATATTTGTTTTTGTAGTTGTTGTTTGCTTTTAAATTTTTACCCCTAAATTCATAAACGCTTTGTAAAATTATAGGAGGTTTATTGAACAAATTTTGTATGAAAATGACGTTTTGTAAACCTTCTACAACTTTACAAAGCATTTATGAATTCAGGGGTTATTTTATATTCCTATTATAAAAATTTTCAAATTATTATAGAAACGTTCTTTGTCAGTGCATTGAGAGAGAGAGGCTGCAACTCACTCATACAAGCACAAAATAAGGTTGTATATGTTTGCCGATGCCTGGATTAGATTTTAAATTTTAGCACAGTTGTTGTGCGCCATCTGAAGGAGAGTTTGGCAAACTTGTTGAAGCTTTTAAATTCATGTCCCTGTTGAGTTATTGCACTTCGGGGGTTTAAGTGCTACGGGAAGGGCGTTGCGATATGTATAAGGGATATAAATTTCATACATATTAAGTGTGTTTGCGTACCCGAAAATTTGTACAAATTCGTACAAATTTGTACAAGTTTTTATTGGAAGGTGTTTGTTTACACAATTACTCAGTAAGGAGAGAGGAAAAATAGACGGTAAAGTGACAGTTCAATACCAGAGAACTTACAAGTTTTTACTGGATGAATTTTTGCTAGTAAGAATTTGTAAGAAAAAAAACATATGATTTAAAACATATGATTGAAGAAACAAAACATTTGTCTAAATAATTTTGAAATAATTTTTTGTAAAAATAAAAAATATTTAAATATAAGCTTATTTACGATAGAAGGAGTATGTAAGTGATCATTTTATTAGGTTTTATTTATTAATTCAATAATTTGAATAGGTTTATTTCGCAATCAGCTATTTTAATAACTGTTGCCAATTTAGCTATTTTCTTGGCAAATCTAGCGATACTTCAACTCGTTTAGGGGGATAAAATATAATTTAGCTATTAGCGGGAAAACTAGCGATTTTTCTTTTTAAGACAGTCTTCACATTTTCTTAGCATTTTTTTACATTTATTTCTTTGACAGAATTTTTGAATCATTATTATTCAGCGATTTATCGGTAAATTTTTATGGAAAACAAAAAAGTTCGAAAAATTTGCCGATGTATCAATAATTTTTTAAGAAAGTTTTAAGAAGTTTGAAAAATATAGCTATTTTTGTGAAATTTTTCAACAGAACCTAAAAAGTTCGTGCAATTTAGGGATTTATCGCTATTTAATTTTTTTTTATAATTTTTATAATTTTTTAGTTTGATTTAGCGATATTTTTAGGGAAGAAGTTGGCAGCAGTATTTTACTAATTCTTACAATTTTTCTGTTTGCGTACATTTTTAGATATTTTTCTTTTTGAGAGTAAATTTTGCGTTACTCTCTGTAAATTTGTTACTGAGTAATTTTTACTGGACTTTACTGGAAAAGTAACCAAAAACACCTATTATTTTATATTGATGTTGTCATCGCGTGGCTACCTTCTGTGTAATACAAAAGATGTAGCTTTTTATTTGCTACATAAAGAACTTTCTTAAAACCGAAGTCCAGGGAACATGACTTGGGTTTAAGATTTAAGTTAAAAGTGAATACTTACGTATACTATTTTCTATAGATGAGTAAAAAGCATTTACTACTGCAGGCCGGGCATGTCTAATCCAATCGGTTTTATTTACAGGTAATCTTAATTTATTGAAAGAATAATCCGTACCGAAGACATTCATTTTCAAGAATGATTCAAAATATCTTTCAGGATCTACATCTAGTTTACGATAATATTCTTCGAGTTTCTCATTATCCAACATTTCATCGGGATAACCAATGTGTGTGGTCATGGAATGTAGTTTCCTTTGAGCCTCCTTTTTAGTCATTTCATCCATCCATGGTACTTCACCCAAGATTTGACTAAATACGCCTCTGATGTTATTAACCATTTCCAAAGCAATCGCCTTAGAATCCTGGTTGAAGTGCTTACGTACATACAACGAACCCACCGATATGGCTAAACTGTTGAGTTTTAATTTAAAATTTAATAATTATATCGTTAGGTACGAGTATATATTTTTGAAGTTCATGATCATTAACGTGATTGAAATTTGTTAACGTGTCGCAAATAGTGTTGTTTTGTATAAGCAATTGATGTAATTTTTTATAATTAAGTAAATGATAGTTGCATATGAAAAAAAAAAACAAAACAAAAAAAAATATTATAAAAAATGTTATTAAATGCATTTTGTTTATATTATTTAACAATTATATTTAAAATATAGTAAGTACTAAAAAAAGTTTAAATTCAGCTAAAAGCTATAATAATTTCAATAAAAACTTGGCTGTAGCTAATTTTTAGTTATTAGTGTAGGAAATTTAAAATTGTTATTTATAAAGATGTTTTAGTTATGGGTGATAAAAACAAATGTTTTTCCAAAAAACTAATTTTAAAAAATGAAATATGAATCATAAAAACGAGAAATTTATAAATTTTATTCGAAAACATTTAGTTTGGATGATTAAGTACTTATGATTTACGGTTAATTTTTAAACATTTGATTTATGGCTTGAAGACTTTAAAAACTGATTTCTTTAAAGTTAACTGATTTATAACATATGAGCAATTTAGAAATTAATGTTTTATATGATGTTAAAAATCGGTAGTTTTAAGGAAAGGCAATGGTCTGAGACGATTTGAAAAGCTATAAAAGAGCTTTCAAATGCACTTTAGGAAAAATATTAAAAAAGATTTTATAATATTCATATGGCAAGTTTTATAGTCAGAACGAATTTTTTTTCTAAAATTTAAGAAGGTAGAAGAAGAAGAAAATATTTAGTTGAAAAATTTAACGGACACATGGGAATCACCAGACTACCTCAATTTCCTCTCATCCAAAGACTCGTAAGTGGTTACTTTTTAAATATGTCAATTGATCAAATAACGTTTTTAATTGTTAAAATGTCTCTACATGAAATATAAATCTGCGTTATTTAATTCTGTTCTCGGATGCTTGATTAGCAGGCTCCAAAACTTTCTATATAATTTTTTTTATTGCATATGACCGTCCACCTATTTTGGTTCCTTCCTAAATGGACTCGATTAACTGTGTGCGCTTTTTAGGCCATAACCAAATTTTACAAAAAAACAGGTTAGCTTTTAAATGCATTTGTTTTTAATCGTTATATTCAACGATGTGTGAAACCAAAAAATCGGTTTTGAAATTCTGATTGTAAAATATGTTATCATATGAAAATGTCCTATTCCAAAATGATATTGCTACGAAATGAAATTTCAAAAATGGATGTTTTACTTTTCAAATCAAGTGCTATCGAAAGAATGTAGAACAACACATACAGAAATAGTGAAAATTGAAAATAAAGTGAGAAAAAATTATAGATAATAGAATACTAAATACCCGAGCATTTCATCGTCGGTATCACTGCTGGAAAAAAATACAAGACATTAAGAAAAAAAGAAAGAAATAAGAAAATAAAACAATGTATACAATTCTAAGAAGAAGAATAAATATAGACACACACATAACAAAAATAAAGATTAAAGTAAAAACAGAAAAGATAAAGGACAATAACAAAAAACTACAGAACATAAAAATTAAACTACAGGACAGAGATTTAAAAATAAGGACTAAAATAAACATACAATGAACAAAAACAAAATAACAATTCTTTTTAATAAACATTCAAAAATTAATTAAATGAAATAACATTCAAAAATTAAAATTGTTAATAGCACAAGCACTGGAAATACATATTAACTTACCTTCCAGAAGCTATGTCCACACATTCCTTCCATCTGGCCTCCTGTTCTTGTCTACCCGACAAGGCGGTAGCGTACTGCAATTGTCGTTTACGGAATTCTTCCGAGAGAAAAGCCACCGAAAAAGCATGTATACGCCACATCATATAGTTGGCTATGATACGTTTATTGGTACGCTGCAACAATTTACCAAGATCCGCAAAGAAACTGGGCACTGATAAGTTAATCATTTCAGTTTCATCAACCTTAAGACCTATCGGCAATAAAGCATTTATATAATCTAACCACTGGACATAGGGATAAGCTTCTTGTAATTGTTTAATAGTACGCAAATTATACAAATCATTAGAATTGCGTCTTTTTTCATTTGGCCATGAAATCTACGATTTAGAGAAATTTATTTATTAATCTTTATAATATTTGAAAGAAACGTTATAACTTACATTGGCTAAATCCATTTCAAATTGTAGAGATTCTCTTAATTCCATTTTAGCTTTTTCCTTTTCGGCACCGAATAGAACAGCCATATCAACCATGTAGTCATAATAAGCGGAAACTAAAGTTTCATTGAAACCTTTAACCAAATATTCACGACTTAAACCAATTGAAGATTGATCCAACTGTAAAAGGAAAATACATTTTCAATTAGATTTTTTTCATTATAACAATTTTAAAAATTATATTTTATTGAAAACTTTTTCAAAATATGAAATGCATTCTTCTTCTGTATTTGGCGCGTCACGGCTTATGCGCATTATTAATTTGGGTTTAAAAATAAATAAATATTACTTATCCGCTATAACTAAATTCGATAATTATTTTGGAATTGTTTTTACATTTTCAGTTATTTTGGCATACATTACAACGATATTTCCCGCAGAAGAGGATAATAACTGAAGACTTCAACTTAGATTTAAGGACAATTGCTTGTAAGAAAGGATTTCGAGATTTCAAAATAATGTTGGTATTTCACCTTGAGTTTCACCATATTTTAAGAATTTATAATAAGTTTTGTTATCCGTTTAAGTATTTCATCGCTGCGCCTACTAAAATAGATATTTGTAGAATAATATTTATGTGAGGAGATCTATAAAACAGCTTTACTTCAGCCATTCCCAACGCTTTTTATAAATTATTTTTTAATTGTTATTTTTTTTTAAGATTAGTTTTTAAGATTTTTTATTAACATTTTTAATATACAGAGAAACTTTTCAAAAATCGATACTCGCAACAGCAAACACCTGTATTTACCCTAGAAGGTCCACATTAATTGTTGTACGTTAAAATCGAATTTCATCAAAATCGGAGATTCTCACATGAGAAACATTCCTTTTTAGTCATTTTGAATTCTAACAGGTTGACTCTTACAAGTCAGTAACTCCGATTTTGAAAACTTGCATATGTTATACACCCAGAAAACAGATTCAGTTCTGATAATCGCATTTGTAGCCAATCGCATGGTTCAGTTGTGGTAGCAGAATTTTTCAGTTGTGGCAACATAAAACCAATTGAGACAGGACTAATTTGACTGTGGCAACGGAATCTCAGTTGCATCAAGAATAATTCGGTAGCCGCAACCGAAAAATTCATTTGATGCAACTGAACCATTCGATTGGCAACAAATGGGGTTGTCAGAACCGAATCTGTTTTCTGGGTGTAGAAATAAAATTTATAAGATCAACTAGTTTTTACTTAAGCGCCACCTCGGCAATTCATGTGGTAGAAATGGGGTAAAATTTTTCAAATTTTGGCTATTTATGGTATTTTATCTAAAGGTACCCATGTGTACATGTGGTATCGTTAGACAGGGACTTTTAGAGACAAAATCCGATTACTTTTTTTTGTTGGTACTTTTAGCATTCTTTATTTTGTTGTTATAAAAATTGTATATTGGTGATATCAAAAAATGTGATAAAAACAGTGTAACCACCTAATTTCTAATGCATGGATTACATCTGAGTTACATATTTCGATATATATCAGCGCACTGTCACTTGTTTTACAAAATTTATAACAATCTGACCAATTTTTGGTTAATACATAAAATTTGTGACCAATTTTATAGGCCAAATGTAAACTCCGTAACAAGTAACTCATAAGGTTTTTTAACTTTAATAGCTTATATTTTTTTTTAACCAATAAAGCTAAACACTAACTGTAAGAATTTTTATGAAGAGGAAAAGTGCCGTTTTTAATAAAAATTAATACATTTTACAAACTTTTTCGTATATCTTAGCTATCACGACTTCAACTCTGTAACGATTTTTCGTCATAATTTTTGATAAAAATGCATATAACAGAATTTTGGAGTTATCTATTATTTATATTACGAAAATAATAATGTTATTTATACTCAAATGATCGTTGGACTATAAGTAATCATCCAGCATAACAGACTTGAAGCTTTTCTGCAGCATGTAACATTCTCGAGACGAAAAGGGATGTCTTTAATAAGATTTGAAAAAATTTTGTAAACTCCGTTCCTAATTTTTACACCAAACTATTTAACAAGTAAGAAAAACAATGTCATATTTGGATTCACCTTGTAGGCATCATGCGATTTTGTTTCGGAAAAAAATTCTGACAAAGCGTTTCTGAAAGAAAACGAAAAAATTAACCAAATGTAAACTCGGTAACTGTAAACTCCGTAACCACAATTGTTTGCATCAGGTTTCATTCAAAAGACGATTCAATTAATAATTTTGCGTCAAATCAAAAAAAGTTATCAGTTTTTTACCCTAAGCTGCTGGAGCGAAAAACGATTGATTTTGCATTTCATTGGTTTTGAATCGATATTTCGAAACATTACTGACATTAGTTTGACAAATTAAATTTGTTTCACACAATTTAAGAATTTTTTGATCGCGAAATGTTATGTTTTTAATATATTATTTTGTAACTGCGCAACCGCTGTTGGAATTTTAAAAAATTTTATTTTTTTGAAAAGCATTTAAAAGGACCAAAAATACAAAATGAATGAATTGTATTTTTATTTCCGAAACCGCCAATTTGATAAACAGAAATTATATATCATTGGAAAGCAAATTGAAAACCCAAATACGAAAAACTAATAAATTGAAGAAAATTCGTACGCAATTTTTTTTTTGTTATATCTTTTGCTTGCAGAAATGTAAACTCCGTTACAACAAAAAAAAAATTAAAATTGTGCAAAAAAAGTTATTGCGACAACTTGTAGATGAGATTTTTTGCAATTAGGTTTATAATGACTAAACTTACTGATTCCATTAAGAAAAAACCGAAATATTAACACTTTTTGCTTCTCACAAATTTGGCCCAAAAATTATCACATTTTTTGATTTCAGCCATATACATTTTTATGGACTTTATATGGAGAAGTATACTGCAACGACTTGCAATTCACATATTTTATATATTTAATTTCAACCGGCACCTATTTCAAGTTTTTGATATTTGTGCTAATTTTAATCTTAACGAATATTTTCCGAAGCCCTTTTTAGATATTTTTTGGAGTAACTTTGCAACGTAGTGTGAACAGATATTTAAAACAAGCACGGAATATATTAAAATTATAAAATTTGAGATATCCGTTTGTTTTTTTTTTTTTGCTTTGTTGTTTGTTATTATTTAAATTTAAATAAAAAAAGAAAATTGTCAATTTTTTTTTTACCAAAGTGCCATCTAGTGATAACGATGTTGTTATCAGGTGTATGGCATCACCAAAAAAATAAGTTATGAAAACAACGTTGTCACTAGATGGCACTTTGTTCAAAAAATTGACAATTTTCATTTCTGTTTATAGTGTATTTAGAGTGAGAAAAAACTAGTAGTTTTTGGCCATTTTTAGTTTTTGAGCCCAAAACTACAAAATTAATTTAGTTTTTCCATACAAATTGAAAAACAGGTTCCACCAGGTTTTTGCCAAAAACCAAGTA
Organism: Leucophora obtusa; assembly: GCA_949987735.1. Lineage (NCBI taxonomy): Eukaryota > Metazoa > Arthropoda > Insecta > Diptera > Anthomyiidae > Leucophora > Leucophora obtusa. The sequence continues at coordinate 323,488,298 of OX465295.1, read as the reverse complement.
AAAATATCTGAAATGTGCATTTTCGATACACCCTGTTACAACGAATATAGAAGTAAAGCAAGTGTCAAAAAAATAGTTTTTAATTTTTTAAGAATATTTCTGTTTTAGTTTGAAATTTTGTGTTGTTATTAATTGTTAAATGTATTAATAATTTTTTTACATTAATTAAACAATACAAAAATGAAGAAAAGTGGGTAATAACTGAATAACCAGTGTAAATGACTTGGTTTTTGTAATTTAGTTTTGTACAAAAACCAGATGGTTTTTGCTTAGTCTAAATTCAGTATTAAATTAAAAGAATAACAAAAAAACAAAGCAAAAAACAAACGGATATCTCAAATTTTATTATTTTAATAAATTCCGCGCTTATTTTTCCTTATTTTGAGCAGTTTTCAGCAGTATTTGAGTTTTTAAATATATGTGACCTTCTCCGAGAAAAGGGACCTAGTGTGTGAAAATGAAGTTTTGAGAAGAACGCATTTAAAGTTTCATAACGCATTATCACTTTGAACAGACCTTCAGTTGGGAGATGCGATTTGGTATGGTTAGTTATGATTGGGTTATGTAACTCATTTCATCTTATTCTACACCCTTTTAGGTACCAGAATCCACTCTTAAATCTAAACCCGTTTTTGACACACTAGGACCCTTTTCTCGGAGAAGGTCACATATATAGCATAAATAGTTGCTCAGGTAATATTAAATTACAGCGCCCTCTACCGGTGAGTAGTGTAAGTTTTGGTTTCCTATCTCTATAATTAATAGTCTCTGGTTGGCTTCTATGTACCACCCCAAGAAACATTTTAACGGACTCTCCGGCACGTACGGATTCATGAATCCGGCTTTTACGGCACGTTAACTGTCCGTAAGGTACGTATCCGTCAATGCTTGTACGTATACGGAACATTAACGGACCGTATAAATGGATTTTCGAACACAATACGTTTTAACTCCGTATTGGTGTATCCGTTTCCGTACCTTTAAATACGGATTTCATCGGTTTGTTTACAAAATAAAAAATTTTTGTAAAGTCGATGAAAATATTATTATAATGGGAATATATGGAGAATATGCAATAGAGGGAATTCTTTCTATCACACCATTAATCAAACAACATCAAGTAACAAGGTAAGATTTATGAAACTTAATGTTTCACAATGTTTTGTGTATAACATGTGAGAATTTGCATCGTGTACGCAGTCAATTAAACCATAACTAATTTATTGTCTCTTTTCCATATAGATGTTGGATTTTACTCCGGGTGGCTAAGCGCTGGATAGATAGGTAAACCGAGCTAGATGTGCTAAATATTGTAATTATAAATAATAATTATTAATGAATTTATAAAAAAGAAAAAAAAAGTACTTTGTATTGAAAACAATAAATATATGGTCTATTTTTTTTGAAAAAATCGGTAGGATATGGACAAGGAAATACTTCGTTATTACACGACATATCGGTCCGGAAACAGTCCGGCATTGACGGACTTTCAGCGGACTAGTCCGTTTTTTACATGACATAACGGTCCGTAAACGGTCCGTCATTGACGGACTTTAAACGGACTTGTCCGTTTTTAACACGACATACCGGTCCGTAAACGGTCCGTCATTGACGGGTTTTCAACGGATTCGAATCAGTTTCGATGTTCCTTATGTTCCATTTTCTGGTCCGTATACGGATCCAGAAAACGGTACGTATACGGGGTTGGATTCCGTTTATGACGGACCGAAAACGGTGCGTAAACGGAACGAATTGTTTGTTGGGACAAGCTCAAAACATCTCCTATACTCAGTCTGTTCGTTTACTCGAATTTCGTACTACTTTTACTACAAGTTTTGTTTACTTTTTGTATTGAATTTTTCCAGCTGTAGTAAAAGTAGAAACTTGTAGTAAGTAAACGAACACGCTTACTTTTCGTGAATATTAATTAATTCGGTTAATACAGTATATGAAGGAATTATGCGCACAGATGTGCATGATCAACTTATTCTAAGCGCCAGTTGTATAGTCAGAACTAAGATACATTTTTTTCCCAGCAAAATTTTTTTGAACTGGTTACCTCTGAATCTGTTATATAACAGGTGTTTTTACCACCGGTTCCTTGGAACAGGTTTTAGAACTGATGCCTGGAAGTCAAAATGGAAGGTATCACTGTCGCAGAACCAGTTCTATAACTGGTTCTAGAACCGGTTGCAAAGCAATCTGTTCTAGTTTGGAGGAAAAGAACCTGTTGCTTTTGGGACAAACTCAAACAAAAATCACCGATGATAGAACATAAATTAGAAAAGGTTGCATGCAAGTACAAGTTCTACAACCCTTTCTTTGCATCCGACAATTTCGCTGGGTTATTTATATTTCTTAGGTAAGGAATTTTGAAACAAAATTTCTTACTTAAGTAATATTTGAGACAAAACACGTGCTTAGTTCTGGCTATAAAACTGGCCCTAAAAGAAAAATTGTTCTGTTCCTTAACAAGACGTATGAGTATTATTAATATAATACTTAATATCACGTATACGCCATGTGTTCACCTTTTACCAGAGCAGCGACTTTCATCTAAAATATGGGTATCAGACTTCATATTTTTTAGAGTACTTTACGGGAATTGAAACAAATTTAAGGTAGGCTGCCATACAAAAACTTATGAAAAAAAGTGTTTTCCCCATTTTCTACGTTTTTTCTAATATGTAATGGTGCAATTATTTTCCATTCAAATTAAGCCCTGTCTGTCGAAATCGATTACTTTGGAAGTTAAAAATATATTAGTGAAACTTACATCAATAATACGTTTTGTGCTATTCTTTAAATCAACACCGATGGAAAAGTCTACAATATAATCCATGCTGAAACCCATGCGTCTAAATTTTTTAACAGTCTCTTGCCAAGTCCAAGAATTATCACTATCCCAAGAATTACCAACAATAACAGGCCAACCACCCAAAGTTTCAGCAATTTGTTTAATGGGTTTAGGACCCAAACTTTCTATTAAAGCTGCAAAGAAATATGAGAAAAATATTGAAAATTTACTTTATTGAACAAATTCTCAAATAAAACCTACTTTTATTCATGCATGCCTTATACAAAGCATTTGGCAATCTAAAGTGTTTCGGATCAGTTTCTGGCCTTTCTTCTGTTATAATGTCCTTAAGTTGTTCTTGTAATTTATCCGATATTACGGAAAATGTATTGACGGCCACTTTGTCTTCGGGTATTTGGGTTTCAGCGATATAATTACCACAAGCGAATTGATAGAAATCATCACAAGGTTCTATTTCCGTTTTCATTTTACTTAATACTGCCGAAGCAGTGTGTATGCATTCAGTTGATAAACAAACATTGGTTTGTTTGGAATCGGTTGAACTACCAAGGTTTTTATTATCAGTGGTAGATACTTTATTGTATGTGCTAGCAGTGTTCGAGCCATGCAATGCTAAAGCATTATTTGCGGGAGTTGTGGTTTTTAATTCTAAAATTTGGAACAAATTAGTTTCTGTTTGGTGTATAAGTTACGTTTAGACTTGAGTCGAAATCTCAAGATTTCGATATTTACCACTCTTAAGAAAATAGTGAAGAAAGCTTAAAGATATTTAATTTTGAATAAAGCACATATAGTTAGGTCTCTAAAGCTTTAATGTTTATAAGCGTTTCCTCACTGTTTTTTTAAAGTAGTGAGTATTTGAATACTCGTAGTTTCGAGGCAAGTAAATGCAGGTTTATTGAATTTAACAAACCCTTTATCATTATAACAACCACGCTAAGAGAATTATCTGCATGATACTAATGAATTTTTGCATTAAATCAATGAAGTTTTGCTGAAACTCCTCCATTAAAACTTTTCATTAAGTGTATGCAGTTTTTCATAGAAATATATGAAAACATTCATTTTATTTATTAATAATTTCATGCAACCAATGAAGGGGTTTCATTGAAAACTATGTTAGTTTCGTAAAAATTATGAAGCTTTTTCACTAAAAGAAATAAATTTTTTATTCACTTTGTCAAACAAACTTCACAATTTACTAAAAAATTCCATTAAAATCGTTTCAGAAAATTCTCTCTGTGTAGCATTAAAGATATTTTTAATAAATAAAAATAGCTATTTAAGCTTTATGGGCTTAGTTATTAAATTTATTTTTTTAATTTATTTAGTTAACTCCATTTAATTAAAGAACTAACTGTTAACTAAATACTGATAATTTGAAAATCAGAAAACATACCTTCAGTCATCTGGTTTGATAGTAGAACATATACCAAACCACTCACTAATCCAATTACCGCTATGCAGGCAAAGACTGAAACTAAAGTTAGACATCTTTCTAAAGTTGTGCGTCTACGCCACCAGTTTGGATTTCTAAAATGAAAAAAAAAATTAAGAATAAGAAATTAATATCAGCTTCTGCAAAAAACTTAAAAGAAACATTGTTCACATTTCCTCCAATAATGACACCAAAATAAATCTAAAGCAAGAAAGAAAATTGTTTTAAGGCCGATAAGTGGACTGAATTCTGGGAAGTGACTTTCTCTTTATGGTAGAGTTTAAAGGAATTAGCAAAATCATAAAAATATGCAGTAATATAAAGTTTTTTCGATTCTTCATATTTTATTTAGGTTTGTGATTTGAGTACCACTTATATTCTCCATATACGGCGAAAATGGATTGGCATTTATATAGAAAAACAAGTAAAAAGGTTAAAGTCGGGCATGCCGACTATACAATACCCTACACCAGTCTGGTGTATTGTTTGGATCCGAAATTCGAATGGGTTAAAATGGGGCTTGTGTCAAAATTTTCTATAATGTGAGCCAGCGCACCAAATTTCATTAAAATATCTTAATATTTGCGACCTGCAGTTTGTAACCAAGCCAATTTTGGGGGGACCCTTATATGGGCACTAGTTCTAAACATGGACCGATGTTCACCAAAATCAATAGGCTGCGTTATTGGGCCAATATAGGTCTGTGTACCGAATTTCATCAAAATATCTTAATATTTACGACCTGCAGCGTATAAACAGTATAATTTTGGTAGGACCCTTATATGGGCACTAGGTCTAAACATGGACCAATGTTCACCAAAATCAATAGGCTGCGTTATTGGGCCAATATAGGTCTGTGTACCGAATTTCATCAAAATATCTTAATATTTACGACCTGCAGCGTATAAACAGTATAATTTTGGTAGGACCCTTATATGGGCACTAGGTCTAAACATGGACCGATGTTCACCAAAATCAACAGGCTGCGTTATCGGGCTAACATAGGTCTGTGTACCAAATTTCGTCAAAATATCTTAATATTTACGACCTGCAGCGTATAAAGAGTATAATTTTGGTAGGACCCTTATATGGGCACTACGTCTAAACATGGACCGATATTCACCAAAATCAAACTTGTTCGTCCTTGGGCCAACATAGGTCTGCGTACCAAATTTCATCAAAATATCTTAATATTTGCGACCTGTAGAGTGCGCACAAGATTGCATGGACAGACAGACGGACAGACGGACATCGTTAAATCGAAATAAAAAAAAATTCTGAACCGATCGGTATACTATAAGGTGGGTCTACGACCAATATTTTTTGGTGTTACAAACATCAGCACAAACTTAAAATACCCTGACCACATAGTGGTGTAGGGTATAACAATACCTCAATGCTTAAATCCGAAGAATGATATTCCAATCCCACACTAATAGAAAAAATCTGTAAAAATTTTAGTTAAAACTACTAAATTTTGTTAAAAATGCTCTTGCAGAAAAAATCGCTGAAATAAGCAGATTATTTTTGCCAAATTTTATTAAAGATAGGAGCGGGAAAAATAAAAATGTTAAATATGCACAACCCAGTAAAAATTTGTACAATCGGTTGCCAACCACACCAATTCTGCAACTGGTTCCACTGCAACCGATTCCATGGAACTAGCTCCATAACCAGTTCCGCGGATCTTATATGAAAGGTATGAGTGACGGAAAATCAGTTATAAAACTAGTTCCAGAACTAATTTAAAGACAACCGGTTCCACTTTGGGGTAATAGAAGCGATTTCTTTTAGGATGATTTCAAATAGAAATTATCAGTGATAGAATTGACAATAGAAGTGGAAAAGTTTTTACAATCGGTAGCTAATCGCCCCAATTCTGCAACTAGTCCCACTCCAACCGATTCCATAGAACTGGTTCCGGAAGCAGTTCCACGGATCTTACATGGAAGGTATTACTGACGTAGAATTAGTTTTATAACCAGAACCGATTCTAGGGCAACCAGTTCCACTTTGGAGCTATAGAAGTGATTGCTTTTGGCACGATCATCAGACAAAAATCATCGGAGTTAGGAAAAGGAATTGTGTTCCTGACACAACTTAGATGCATTATTTCAACCGAAATTTTGTTGTTTTAACCGTTTTTCTGTTACCACAAACAAATAAATCAGTGGATCCAACCAAAGCATTCGTTTGACAAAAAATTCGGTTGTCGCAATGAATCTGTTTTCTGTGTGTAAGGAAAAGTATCCAGGAAAATTTTCTGTTCCAAGGAATCGGTTGTAGAATAGCTACTTTGCCTCTACAGCCCCTTCGGACTATAGATTTTTATGTGCCATCCAGGCCCGGAGATTTGTACACTTAAAATAATACGTTAGAAAAAAAATCTGTCAGATGGGTTTCAAATCGTTTTGACTAATTTCTAACAAATTTTTAGCTGAAACACTGATTTAAACAAAGATTTTAGTTATCTTCATTTAACACAATACTAAGAATTCTCAGCTCTTTAACTAATTTTGAGTGTTAATTTTCAAAATTATTTATAACTAATTTTTAAGAACCCATTCGTTAAATTTTACAAAATTTATTGTTAAAATATAATATTTTCATGTTTCTGTTATTACCCGGTAGATGGCGCCACCGAAGTTTTACAGATGTCGCTATTTTTTCCCTCCCGATTTTTTTAAATAGCCCATATCTCGAAAACTAAGAGAGACAGAGCAAAATTGACTACAACTAACCATACAATACCCCCGTGAAAAGTTTATCTCTATATAAAAATGGACCTTAATGAGGCCTTGGATCCCTGGAAATTTTTAATAAAAATTTTCCACTTCATAAAATGTCCCATATCTCCAAAACTAAGCGAGATAGAGCAACGGACCCGGGGAGGGTCCCGAGACACTAAATTTGAGAAAATTTTTTGACTCAGTGCAATTACAAATAGAAGTGTAGTTTTAGTAATTTTTTGCTTAAATTTAGATTTGTTAAATTTAACAAAAATTATTTTAAAATCAACAGATTTTATTTTAAGGCAAAAAAAACAGGAATAAATTTTGTTAAAGTAGCAAATTTTTTGTTCAGCTGACTTATTATTTTGACTATAAGGAGAGAAACTTCCGAATATCCAGCTCGCTGTAAGCCACAAGTGCGCGGCAGAGCCGTTCATTTCCTAAGGTGGTCGCATCACTGCAACCAGAAAAGTGAGTATTAGGTAGGATCTGTAATAACTCGACCGACCATTCAGACCAGGATCCATCATACCACTTTACGTAAGCAAGGTTTGAGAGACCCTTTGGCAGAACCTTACTGAGTCTGGCAGAGTCACGAGTGTTGTCTATCGATTTACAGAACGTTCTCCACGAGTTCCGCTTCGCCATCGCCACTACTTTCTTATACGCCCTCAGCTTGTCGTGGTATGGCGTGCACTGTTTTCTGACAAACTACACTCATAAAAATAAGTTAGTATAAAAATTAGTAAAACATCTTGTATATCAAGTGTATTAGTTTTCAGCAATTTTTTTGCTGAAATTCCGTTTTCAGCAAAAGTTTTAGTTATATGAACTAACTAACTTTTTTGCTGACACAGCAACATTTTTTGCTGACTTTAATAACTTTTTTTTTTGAGTGTAGAGTTGAAAACTCTACGCGTTTACTTCCGCAGCACAGAAAGCTTCGAACTCCACCATGGAGGGAAATATTTCTTTGTCCGTGTCTGAGGGCAAGAAACCCTGAAAGCCACATCCATGGCCTTCTCAAGGATGCTTACCGAGCGTTCGAGACTGTCGACTATCTTATCGACCCTCGGTTCCTTACTAGCTTGCAATTGTAGTTAATCGCAATGTAATTGCAGTGTACAATTTTTTAACTGCAAATGCAGTTAATTTTCCCAACATAATTCTCTGAGTGCATATCTATTAGTTTGTTGGCATTCACAATATATCCAAGTTTCAATAAAGGAATTCGCAGTTAAACTGCTAACGTGCTATCATTGTAAAATAGCATGATTTTTTTAGGCTTAACCCATAGAAAATTATTAAATTCACGATAGATGTTAATTTACTACTTAAAATAGTACGAACAGTGAAATCCGTCATTCAGATCTGCTCGTTATACCACATAGTCGTTTTCTTGCAAGAAAGTGATTCTGAGTTTATGCCCATTGATTTTGATTGGCACAAACATTGGAACAAAGAAAATTATGTCACCAAAATTAACTTCAATTGCAGTTAAAACTACGAACACTGCATTTGCATTTCAAATTAACTAATCTTGCAGTTATTTTAACTACAATTTCTGTTTAAAATAATTGCAATAGTGGTTAGTTGAAATAAAATTGCAGTGTACAGTTTTTTAACTGCAATTGCAGTTAATTTTATCGACATAATTCATTAAGTGTAAGATATAAAATGCAATTACTAGCTATCAATATATGATCATCGGTATGTAATTCTAATTTTAAAAATTCATACCAATATTTGCATTACTTATGCAATTATTATTGTTAGCAAAATTTTGAAACCCAATAAGTTAAAAATAAGAAGTTAATAAACTCTATAATTATAGTTTTTTTTTTAATAAAACAACTATTTAACCACCTTTATGCTAAACTAACTCAAGAAATTGTTTTTTCAATATATTAGAGCTTTAACTATTATACGGATAATTACATGGTAAATCAACCACTTGATTTCCGTTGCTTGCTCTGAATGTAATTAATGATAATTTTATTGGCTCCAAAATATAAATTCTGTCAATCCAACTTACAGAAGTCAATACAAATTAGTTAAAACGGTGCTGCAGACATACTGAGAAACAGAAAATAAATTAAAAACTTCTAATGGATGTCCGTATAAAAACGAACAAAAAAATGTAAAGCTTACTGTTTCCCTTACAAGAATGCAGGGTATATTACTCTTGTTCCTTATAATAACGCACGTTTTAATGCAGATATTTTGATATAGTTGATTTCAACTGGCCAAACTAGTGCTTTCAAGTGAGAATTAACCACTTAAAGCTATAAAAAAGCAGCAAAAAAAAAGTACAAAAGGGCATTTTTATATAAAATGCTGCTTTTCAAAAAGTGTTGATTGATGACTGGTTTTACCAAATCAAAGCAAAGTTCAAAATTCTCGTCCAGTTGATGTTTCGAAACGTTATGTAATGTTTCGGTTTATGTGTTCCAATCATCATTTTCTTATTGCAGACAACTGAATATTGACCTGATGTTCACCCTAGTAAAAATGATTTTTATATAATCAGATATGATTTTTATATAATCATTTATGATTTTATACAATTATAACTTGTCGAGTATTGTGAAACATATATTTTTATATGATTATATCAAAAGATATTTAATTATATAAAATTATATTAATGCTGGATCTGGGGCATGAAGCAATTGTGTTATCTACCATGAAAATGGTCAACCTTTTTGAAACAACAAATAAAATCTAATATGACAATATCATATTAGAATTTGTATTTGAGGTAGAACAATATTCTAACAAAATATATGAAAATACCCTACTAAAAAAAAAATTATATGACTTTTGATATTATATATAATAATATCCGAAAAATGAGAACATCTAATTGTATCACATTAGATCGTATTATGATCATATTAGATCTATTTTGACACAATTAGATCTAATTTGATGGAATAAGATATGGTTTGATACAATTTTATCCGGATTTTGTCCTCATCCAAATATATCAAATATAATATAATCATATCCAACTAGATATAATGGTATATAATTCGATACAATTATACATAATTATATGACGCATATGTAACTATATATAGGTCTATATATAATTGGATATTGTAACATGTTGAAGTATATATTGTGCAATATATAACAAGATATAGTTATATATTTAGGATATAATTTCGTAAAATTTTATATAATTATATCTAGGTATATATGTTCCAATATATAATTATACAAAATTTTATATGATAATATATGACTATATCAAAACTTTTTTACTTGGGTATAGAAAGTCCGAAAAAATAATTTTTGTGTTTTTTAATGCAAAAATTTAAATTATTATTTTAAGCCTACCTTTACAATGAGATGCCTATTAATAATAATAAAGTCAAAGATAAAAGTTATTATGTAAATACAGATTTAAAAACGATTTCAATTCTAATTTTTTCATACTGCGGAAACTACATGGCTGATGGTAAAACATTTGGTATATATTATGTTTATATAAACGACAATCATTATTATAGAAAAATTTCATCAGATTCGCAAAAGGTGAGAAGCGTCACAACAGTGTCACTTTCTTGGTTGTTTTAACTTGGAATTACCCATGTATAAAAATACATGTGGTTACTTGAAGATTGTTTCTTGTTTGTATCTTTCTTTTAGTCCGCCTATTATAACCTCTCTAGTGGTTTTGCGGCAGCTGATTGTAATACCACTTTCAAGCCTTGTATCACTGTTGCAACTTCGTTGATGCATTTGAGTAGAGGATACATGTTGGAAAATAATTTATTCAAATCACATTGTTTTTTTTTTTCATTTTACTATTTTTATATAATTAAAAGAGAAAGGAGACTAAAACAAATCATGTAAATAATCATTATTATTGATGACACTTTATGATTTCTAAGAAATTTATTGCTTTTCTCTCAAGTTAAACAATTGAATTTTATAAAACAGTGTAAAGTGATTCATTTTTAGAGTTTTTATCTACAATAAAATAAGAAAGGAAATATCAATTCTAAGTTGATTAATACTTTTTTAAAAGAATTAATTTAAAATATTTTGTATTTAAACTTTTTCATATTACTAAGCTCAGGAAATTGTGTAGGTAGAATTAACTGCAAATAACAGTTAAAATAACTGCATTTGCAGTCAAAAAGGCTTACACTATATTTGCATTTAAATCAACTGCAATACATAGTTATTTTTAACTCTTAAAAATCAACTGACAAATGAAGTTAAAACAACTACAAATGTAGTTAAAACAACACACTTACAAATTATTGTAAAACTGTGCAAACAACTACAAATACAGCTAAGAAAACATGCATAACAATTATTTTAAAACTGTAAAACTGCTGTTTTTGTTAGTTAAACTTGCTGTTGAGATTACTAATACAAATTTATGAAAATTATTAGCTTGATTTTATTCCCAAATAAATTTTGCAATTGAGAAACAAAATTTACAATTAATATCACTTTTATTATTCACTTTTGATGCTGTTAATGTCTGCCTACGAGAGATGAAATATTGTTTGGCTTCCTTTTTTTTCAACAAGTAGAAAGTAATGAAAATATTAAAGCAGAAAGAAAAAAAATACAACATTTTTTAATATTCACTTAAATAAATATATGTTACATACTAACTAAATAAATCTATTTAATATACTAACCTTATTATTTTAATAATTTAATAAAATTTTTAATATTAATTAAAATTTCTTTAGCGTTATTTTTATTACTAAATACACAAGAGAAAATACATATGTTGTTCTCATATTCTTTCACTAGTAAATTCCAAGCGCCATATTATTTTTGTGTGCGAAATATTTGAATGAAGTACTTAAAAATTTTTAGTTTTTTATAAGCTAGTAGGGCCTAATTTTTCCAATGTAAATAAAACAACACTACTATAAAAAATAAAAATGCCCTGTTGGCTGTCCGTCTCCAATATACACAAATTGCCTGCACTTGTACGTACAAACCATACGTCAATGTGGCAATATTTGTGAAAAGGTGACACGGAGGAAATAAGAAGATAAACAGAAAATCTGAAGTTTACAATTATTACACCACAATTATTCCAAACTTACAATAAAATTAAAGTTTCACATTAAAATTAAAGTTTCACATTTGCTGTTTCATGCCCAAGAAACATTTTTACGGACTCTCCGGCACGTACGGATTCATGAATCCGGCTTTTACGGCACGTTAACTGTCCGTAATGTACGTATCCATCAATGCGTATACGGAACATTAATGGACCGTATAAATAGATTTTCGAACACAATACGTTTTAACTCCGTTTTGGTGTATCCGTTTCCGTACCTTTAAATACGGATTTCATCGGTTGCAGTTTGTTTACAAAATAAAAAATTATATTTTTGAAAAGTCGGTGAAAATATTTTTATAGCGGGAATATATGGAGAATATGCAAAAGAGGGAATTCTTTCTATCACACCATTAATCAAACAACACCAATAAGTAAGGTAAGATTTATGAAACTTAATGTTTTGTGTATAACATGTGAGAATTTGCATCGTGTACACAGTCAATTAAACCATAACTAATTTATTGTCTCTTTTTCATATAGATGTTGGATTTTACTTTGGGTCCCTAAGCGCTGGATAGATAGGTAAACCGAGCCGGATATGCTAAATATTGTAATTGTATTAATTAGAAATTTATTAATAGTAATTGTAAATAATAATTATTAATGAATTTATAAAAAAGAAAAAAAGTATTGTGTATTGAAAATAATAAACATATGGTATATTTTTGTGGAAAAAATCGGTAGGATACGGACAAGGAAATACTCAGTTTTTCGCACGACATAACGGTCCGGCATTGACGGACTTTCAGCGGACTAATCCGTTTTTTACATCACATAACGGTCCTTAAACGGTTCGTCATTGACGGACTTTAAACGGACTTGTCCGTTTTTAACACGACATAACGGCCCGTCATTGACGGATTTTCAACGGATTCCAATCAGTTTCGATGTTCCTTATGTTCCGTTTTCTGGTCCGTATACGGATCCAGAAAACGGTACGTATTCGGAGTTGGATTCCGTTTATAACGGACCGAAAACGGTGCGTAAACGGAACGAATTGTTTGTTGGGTTAATAGGCTTCTGTTTGTTCTTTTTAAAATTTGTCAAAACAATAAGAAAAATTGCAAACTTTTAAAACTTCGAATTAAAACTGGAAAAAATTTTGGATTGAAAAAAAAACCCCGAGAGTTCTTCTTAATATTAGTTTTTTTTTTTGTGAAATAGTGGGAAATCATATATATTATAAAAATAATAATAAATATTATTGTTGAATAGTTTTGTTGTGCTAAAGTTGCTCTAAATATCAATTCCACTTTGGTTTTTAAAAGTGAAATGAGAAGGATTTTTCGTTTTACGTTTCTCGAAGAAGCTTTATAGGATTTTAAAGCCTGCAGCATTTTCGATACTTATCAACACATAAATTCTACAACAAAAAATGCTCCATGGAAACCTAAATTACAAAATCAGATAGAACAAGACTGTGTCGAAGATTTTCAGAAGAAATCGTATGAAATTGAAATTGAAATTATGACATACCTTATCCCTTTCAGACCCAACCAGCTGCAAAAATTTATTGATATATTTTATGATATATAATTTAGGTAAAAGTATAATTGATTTTTTTTTTGTCTAAGTAAACCTATTAGTATTGAAAATATTTGCAACTTTAAGAGAAAACATCACATCTCACAGTCGTGTATGCTGGGTCTCAAAGGATTAAACATATACCTGTAATTAATTTAACAATGAATGTTTTCTCTGTGTATAAAATTCAATATCTCTTTTTTTATATAAATCTTAATATGTGTGTCCTTTATTTATGACAATAAAAGGTGCTACGCTTAAAAGTATGTCACTTTTAATCTATAGACTACCTTGAACAATAGACTCAAAAAGGTACGCATAAGATAACCGAATACTTGACCTAAAATATTCAAAAAGAATTGATTTTTTCAAACCCTAAATACATATATTAAATAATAGATAAAATATTTAAAAATAGCAACGGATTAAAAATGTCTATAGAAACAAATTTCTAGTATATTTTTAAATATATTTAAACAAAATTATTTAACTTTTTTTCTACATGTGGTTAAATTTTTATTCGGCATGTAAAGCAACATTAACTCAAATAATTAGTTGAAATAAAAAAGGTGCGTCATTATTTGCAATTGTAATTTATTTGTTAAAATTTTTAGATTTTTTGCTGTAGATTTGCGAATAGTTTCGAAAAATAATAATGATTATAAAAACCATATACATAAAGTATTGTGGGTTTTTGAAAATGTAATTCTTTATTAATATTGAATAAAAAAAAACGAACCTTGAACTGAATTTCACTTTTTTCGTGCAGTAATTTTTTAAATTTAAACAATTTTGTATAACAATTAGAATATAAAATTGTATGTTTTTTATTATTAGGTAATAATTTTATAAGTATAATTAATAAAAACGAAAACAAATTATAATCGATTCAGAATGTTTAAATGGTAATTTTAACGACACTCATAATAATAGATTTGTAATTTAATAGAAATATTTCCAGTTTTCGGCGTAAAATAAAATTTATTGATATTAACTAGTTTTTAGTTAAAAATTATAAAATCTACAAAAAATTTAAATAACATTTTATTTTATACTCCGATATTTGTAATAGATTAATTTATTTTTTTAACTGAAAACATGTGAATTTCTATATTGTTTTAGGCTGATAGTAATTTCAGTGTACTACCAATATGCTGTTAAATCTATTTATTAAAACCGAAAAAACTTTAAGTACATAAAAGCTTAACGATCTATGGTTAATGTATGCCAAATTTTGTTGGTAGTATTGAAAGCTTAATAAAACTGTTAAAAATATAAAAATAAAACATATTAAGTTGTTCATTATCCATCGACATTTTATATCACTGTACAACAATGTTATTTTTCATAAACTTTTAACACGTGATTTAATTGGAATTCTTTATTTAAATATACCGAGTCAGAAATTGCCAGTGGTACACAAAATCAAACACTGGCATACCACTGTGTAACCGTGGTGCTAAAAACAAATGATTAGCAGAACACTCATTTGGGACGCTTTGCAGCGTTTGCAAAAAGCGTTTTGCCAGTATTTGTTTTACAAATATTTCAGTGGTTTATAAAAAATAACTACTGGCAAAGAATGGTCTCAGAGTGCTAGGCCAAACTTTTGCAACCAGTGGTTATCCAGTGCTACCTAGTCAGAAATTGCGGCGGTATACAAATCAATTCACTGGTAGAGCAATGATTTTATAAAAATGATGACGCTTCGTTAAAAAATGTTTGGTAGTCACAAGGTTACGAGTTCAAATCCGGTTGCAATAAAAAAAGTTTTGTTTTTAATTAAAAATATTTTATTTTATAAATTCAAAAAGCTCCTTTAAGACCAATTTTTTTCTTGTTTTCCTGTTTTCCTAATGCTGGCATATTAGTTCCAAAAAATTGTTTGCCAGTGCTAGCATTTTAGCACAGCCAGTAGTTGTCCCGCTGTTAACATTCATTTATGTTTCTAGCCGCCAATATGGCCGCCAAGTACTATATGTCTCGTGCTCAGTGGGTAAAGCTGTCGTCTGCCAATCTGACGGCCTGGGTTCCAACAAAAATAGATATAAACTTTTTTTAAAATTTTATTTTGGAAAATATATTTTCAGACCACCTAGTTATTGATTTTGTTTCTCCAGTGCTTTTCTGGGGCCTTTTGAACAGCCGGTCCTTTTGTCTAAGGATGTTATCATTTTGGGTCTAATGATGTTTTGTTGTTGCCATCGCTCTCCCGTTTGTATTTTTCTGACTGCGACAGTGATACTTCGCTATCGGTAGTTTTAAATATCGGAATATATTAATAACAACAATTTATATCTTCTTCTACACTCAAAATAATATGTCTGTTGGCTCAATAGCAAAATTTTCACACTCAAAAAAAAATGTCCGTAAAATCAGCAAAAAAAATTGCTGTCAGGGAGTTTTTAGCCAGGAGCGTGCTTGGTAATTTCAGCAAAAGTAGTTTGTTGAAAATCGGCGAACTGATTTTTACCAAAAAATAGTAATCTCAGCAAAAGTTTTGCTAACATTTAGCCGATTGCATATGAAAAAAAAGCCTTGCTAAAATCAATAAAACTTTTTGTTAAATATTAGTAGACTGAAAAAAACAATTTGTGGAGAAATTATACTTTAGTTAATTTATTTGTTAAAAATTTAAATCTAGAAATTGTGTAGTTGTTATACTTTCGAACGTTATTTAGGAAACTTCGTAAAATATAAAAATCTACAGACTTTCACATAAGTAGACAATTCTAAATATCAAAAAAGGAAAAAGGAAACTATGGCATCTATATTTTAAAAACATTTTTCTTAAAAAAGTGGAAGAGAACACAAAAAAATTATTCAAACTACTGAAAAAAATGTCTGTCCTTGTATTTCACATAATCACAGCATTTTGTTTATACATTCACTTTTTATCTTTATCTTCACTAAATTTAAATATTTTATTTTGCCTATAATTTAAATCATATTTTATCTTATTGTGTTATAATTTTATGTACACTGTAGTTTATTTAAAAAGTTATCCGTACATTTATTTTTAAACGATGATTCAGTTAAAATACAAAGAAATATATTTTTTAACCGTTTTTGTCGTTTATTTAAAAAATAAATTACATATAAATATGGATTTTCTGTTACAGTTAATATTTTTTTTAATATTTTCATTTAAAATGTTTTGTTAAAAAAAAGAATTCCTTTTCGATTTCTAGGTCAGTTAAAAAAATTAAATAAACTAAATATCATTTATTCTTACGGATTTTGTAGTTAATTTTTTGAAATTTAAAAAACAAAGTAAATGAAAAATCATTATTTTTTAAGGATTTTGTAGTTTATTTATTAACATTTAAAAATAAATTAAAAGTTCTTTTGATTAAAATATTTGTCAAATTGTTGCCATATTTTTAACTAATTAAAGATTGCCATTAGAACAGAGTTGTTAGAAATTCGTATTAGAGCTGCAAAAAATTTGTACTTTGTTTACAAAAAATTTATTTTTTTGACAGAAGAAATATAATTGAAATTTAAAATACATAATTTACGGCAAAAAAGCAAAATTAAATACAATTAAATATAAAACAACAAGAATTAGTGACAGACCAATTGAATTGGTGAAGAATTGTGGTGAAACAAATACAACCATATTCTTGTTTTGCTTTCCTTTTTTTCTAAACGTCAACAATTGTCGACGGTCGATTGTCGCTGAATTTAAATCGTGACGACTTTTGCTGTCGTCGGTCGACAATCGATCCAGTGTGATTAACCTCTAACTCTGAGTCATGACGAGACATTGATTTGTTTGCACAAAATCTAATCGTCGGCAGAATAACGGGAAAAAATTTGTCCATTTGTTTTGGCTGGAGAATACGTAATGGCAGACAATTCATTATTTTTTGTTTTTTGTTGGAGTAGGTCACAAACGAAACTATTTATTTTCATATTTTCAATGTGTTTTTCACTAATTTTTTTACAATAATAAAAAGTAAATTGCATTAACTTCAATAATAATGCAAATTATTTAATTTTTTTTTTAGCATTTTCTTCATTTTCTTTTATTTTCTTTAGTTTTTAGTAATGCCACTAAGTAAAAATTAGATCTGGCATCGTGGTTGATGTTGCACATAGTTGTGAGGACAATTGTTCTGACAACGTTGTCTGAACAAGGACAAAACATGAACAAGAGTGGTCCACACGAGACAAATTCATGGGTGAACAAGAAATTGTTCGTTGGTTGAACAAATCGATGTCTCGCCAAGACGCTAAGTAATCGATTTAAAACTTGTATGTGCTTAATTTGAATTTAAAACAAAATTCAAACTTGAAAGAAACATTCAAATAAAATTAATATATATTGAATTTGATTACGGGAAGATTCAAATAAAATTTAAAATTTGAATTTGAAAAATTGAATATAACAAACTTTTTAAAAATATTTGTATTATTAGGGTTTAGTAGACCGGGTAAGGCAGTGAGCTAATAAACAGAAGGGTTCTGGTTCGAGGCTTCGTGAGTGTGATACCAAATGAAAAACTTTGAAATTTTTAATATAAGGAAATTAACTACAAGGAAAAGAAAGAGAGCAAGGAATGAGCATTTTGGAAGTATGATAAAAAAAACGCAAAATTTTTTTAAGCTGTTTTTAAAAGTTTAGGTGTTGATGACAACTTACTGACCCACGGTGGAAATATCAGTGACGACTTTTTAAAGACATGTCATCATTTATTAATCACAATGACCTTCTGGTGACTCGTTGTGATGACATTTTTACATTTGTATGAAAATGTCAGCAGGTGTCTATAGGTATTTTGTGTGGGAGCGGATCAGCAAGTCATCAATGACAACGACATGTCGCTGAGTCGTCATGAACACGTCTTCACGACATTTCCAACTGGGTTGTTATTCATTAGCCTAAGTTTTTTTGTTTTTAAATCTCTCTTTCATTTAATTGTTGTTTAAATTTTTTGCATACAATAATATTAAGGGTATTCACTACAGCAATTAGCAATTAAGCGTTAAATCTTACTTTACGAAAGAGCGTTCTATTTGTCTAATACGAAATTTTAGCAATAAATACATGGTCTTATACTCAAAAAATTTGGAAATTACTATATAATAGTTGCTTAAATATTAATCAGCAGTTGTTGTTTTTAACTGCAATTACAGTTGTTTTTCTGTGGAAAACTACAAAACAACTATTATGACAGTTATTAAAAAACAACTAAAGAAAAGTACTGTATTTCGTATCTGTTGTTTAAAGCAACTATTTTTATTATTATAATAAACAACTACTACAACACTAATTTTGAAGTAAACAGTTTTTTTGTTAGTTATTTAAAAAATCAAAAAATTATTGTATTTCCTTGTAATTCTTATTAAATTTATATTTATTATTACTGATATATTCTTAAGTGTTAATTCATAAATGCTTTATAAAGTTAAAGCAGACTTATAAAACAACTTTATAAATCGATTATAAATAAAGGGGTTAGTTTTTAAATAAAAATTTGAAAATTGCATTATTTCTCCAATGCGTACAAACCATACATGGGAATTTTTCATTACCATTGAAATTTCATTACCATTAGTTCGTACTAATGACAATGAAAAAAATTTCATTACCATTTAATGGTAATGAAATATTTTTCATTAGAAAAATCATTACTAATGGTAATGAAATTACACTAATGTATAAAAAAACTAATTACAATTGATTAAAAACCATTTGTTTACAAAAAAATTCAGACAAATGAAAACGAACAACGGGTTTGGCTGGGGAAGTTATAAAACATAATTTTTTAAGGAGGATCCATTCCATTCCGTTAAACTTTACCTGGATACAAATAACAATGGAATAGAAAGTAATATTTAATTTCAAATGAGCATGAGCCTGAATTAGCATATTCCATCTTCGATTTCAGCGAGTTTTACTCCATTTTTACGATTTTCTGTCAATGACAATTATTTTTTTTAATTTATTCATTATCAATGGTAATGAAATTTAAAATCATTGTCATTAATCAATGAAATTAAATTTTAGCAACATTACCATTAATTAAAAAAATGGTAATGAAAATAATTTCATTACAATTGATATCAATGCAATGGTAATGAAATCATCAATTAATTAGTCCACCTAATTAATCAGTCCCATGTATGGTACAAACGAAATAACTGGATAACTTTTTTAAATTTTGATTTCATAACTTAAGTGGGATGAAGTAATTTTTTATTATTTTATCATAGAAGGCGCAAAGCGTGGCTCAACTGTAGTTGCAATTTTTGGTTTTTTTTTTATTGTGAATACCTATTTTATTTTTCTATCTTTGTTTATTTTTTGCAAAAACAAAAGGAAGCTAACAATTAAAATATTTTCTTCTTAACTATATTTAAAAAAGGAAAATTATTAGACAGTTGCTAAACATGATTACATGCTTCTTTACTCTTTTTTATACACTCACGACAAAATATTTCACAGCGACAAATCGTTTTTTCTAAACATTTATTAATTACTAAGTTAACATCATATTTTTTTTATAACTCTTATTTTTTCTTAAGTCATGCTAATGTATTGCGATGTTAAAATAAAACTCAATGGGAATTTTTATAAGCAAATAAGATTTTAACCCTTATACGTGAGATTAGGCCGCTAGAAAAAAACATACGTGTTTCTTATTTTTATTTTATTTTTTTTTCTCCATCATATATCATATCACATATTCGAATTACATTAAAATAGGAGAGAACCCATTTGGATGTCTTCCTTGTTAGGGGATGTGTAATTTCATATTAAAGCAACTAAGCAAGGTACCCCACAGTGATGGAAATTAAACTTCTTTGAACTAATTTGTCTATACAGTTTCAAACGAATTTAAAATAGTCAAATTTTTAAAATTAAGCGACTAAACTCTGAAGCGTTTACTCATTGTCGATTTTTAAAAATAATTTATTTTCTCTTCTACAAAAATCGCCAAAGTTAGCAAAATTTTAATTTTTTGGATATTTCATATGGGATGTATTTATAAAAAATTGTGCTTAACTTAAAGGTAATTGTACACTCACAATATTTTATCGTTAAAAACAATCTAAAATACATATTAAATTAATTGAAAACACAATTAAAAAAATGACTACTGATTTTTCATTATATTGAAACCATTTTACTATTTATTTTCAGACATTGTTTAAACAATCCATAAAAGAAATAAAAATAATTGAAGAGTCTGTTAAAATAATTATCAATTTTAACTGACAAAACGTAAAAAAAACGGTTTTGTGGTTTGTTTTTTCATATTTGAAAGTTTTTTTTTGTTTGAATTTTCAAAACACTACCCACACAACACACACCTTCATATTTTTATTTTCTATGTTTTTGTGTATGAGTAAAGAATTTCTTGTAATTTGAATGGAAATAATTTTGTATATAAACAAACTATTTTAACAAAAAAGAAAACCAAAAATATTTGAATTTTTTGTTTTAAAGCAACGAAATTATTTCAATTATTTTTTATAAAAATAGAAAACTAAAAATAGAACATTTGACTGAAAATATCAACCCCTACAGACGATATATTTTTTTGTGGTTTATTTTTTATTGACTGATAAAAAAAAGTTTCAATGTATTTTAATTGATATTTAGTTTAATTGATGATTGAACAATATGTTTCAATGTATTTTAATTGATTCTTCCATTGAAAACAATCATTACCTATTACTTTTCAAATAAACCTCAATCGGTTATGGAAAATATATTGTGAGTGTATTCTCTAATTATAGCCTTTCTCAAATCCGCAGTGACTATTTTATTTTCATTGTGCTAATCGAATTAAATAAAAAATTACTATTTTCTCCTACTATAGCACCTTTACTACCTTACGAAGAGTAGTGAACTAAAGCCTATATATGCTTTTCATGCGTCCATCATCACAGTAAAAACTTTAGAATTTAAGCCTTTATATCTTTCTTAGAATCCATTTTAATATTAATAGTTTAAAAGCTCAATATTGCATATCATACCGTAAACCTAAGGAGCAAAGGTCGTCGATGACCCGAAGTAAGGAAATGGGCATGTATGGTACCATCTCTAGGCCCTATTGATGCACGGTAGGAGTCTGAAATAACAACACTGAGAGAGTTATCGGCATGATATTAATGAATTTTCGCATGAAGGTTCACTGGAATACGTCCATTGAAGCTTTTCATTGAATTGATGGAATGTTACGGCATATTTTGCTTTAAATGCATATTTTTATATATTTTACTATAAATGCATATTTTAATGCATATTTTGTCAATAAATGCATAAATGCAAAACTGAATGTTTTAAAGCATTTTTTTTTGTTGAGATATTTCACTGAAAACTGTGTTTTTGCTCAATTTACATCTTTCATATATTTTCAAATTTATAAATATTTTTTAAAAGAAATTTATCACGAATACAGAAATATCGTAAAATTTCAATTACCAACTATCTTACGATGATTATGGTAATTTTCAATGTTTAATCTACTTTTAACGGCAAATAATACTGAAGTTGATTTGCTAATATTGAAAATGTTAAAAAAATCAATTATAAATGCATATTTCTCGAATTATAAATATATATTTTTTCGATTTTAAATACATATTTACGATTATAACTGCATGAAATTCCGAACCATAATGGTTATATATATCCTTACCAGAGAAATATTAAGTCTAAAATTAGATTTTCAAAAAAAAAAATCTGTATTACTTTATATTTCAAATAGTAGCTGTGTTTTCGACTTAAATATATCCGTTAACTCGGAAAAAAAATCAAAGTACACGAAAACGTGTTTGAGACGATAACTAACACATTACTTTTTGTATGCACGTCCATCGATGTAACTCTTCACCTGGTAAAATGTTATTCTTAACTTCCCCAGTAAAAAAGTTTTGATATTATCATATAAAATTTTGTACAATTATATATTGGAACATATATACCAAGATATAGTTATATATAATTTTATGAAATTATATCCTAAATATATAACTATATCTTGTTATATATTGCACAATATATAGTGCAAAATATTACAATATCCAATTATATATAGACCTATATATAGTTACATATGCCTCATATAATTATATATAATTGTATCGAATTATATACCATTATATCTAGTTGGATATGATTATATTATATTTGATGCATTTGGATGAGGACAAAATCCGGATGAAATTGTATCAAACCATATCTTATTCCATCAAATTAGATCTAATTGTATCAAATTAGATCTAATATGATCATAATACGAACTTATTTGATACAATGTATATAATATCAAAAGTCATATAATTTTTTTTTTTATTATGGTTACATTAAAGGAGTTTTAAAAAACATTTTATTTACATTTTTCAAACCCAATATTAATTTTAAGTTCACAAATTTCCAACAAAAATTAAATTAATAAAATTTTATACAAAAACAAATTTTTTACACCAATAAAATATCCAAACACTAGAACTCGATATAAGAATCTATTGTACATATAGCTAGATAGGACATCGGTACGTATAATCAATATGATAATACGATATTTATTCAGAGCCATTTTTTATTATTTTTTTTATTTATAAAAAAGTTCAGATGTTTTTCTATCGATTCAGTAAGTTTAAGCGTATTATACGGCTTTGTTTTGGAATACATATTCGCTGAATATTATCTACCTCTAATATTGAATAAAAATTAAAAAGTTTGCTTTATAACAAGTTAGGACATCAGTACGTGTAATCAATACCATAAATACGATATTGATTATACGTACTGATGTCCTAATGATTATAGAACAAATATTCGAATTTTTATTGAATATCCAGGAAAAAAATTTAAAGTCATGCTTTACAAACCACTTCCTTCATGGCTTAAAAAGTATCCGTTAGTGTATTTTAAGTGCTTTTGTAGAAGTAATTCCGAACAGCATCCAAAAAATTACCTCAGTATTTCTTCTAAAGAATTATTGATCTAAAAGTGATCCTAAAAACTGATTTTAATAGAGTTTATTTCCAAACTGATGATCGGGGGTTCGATTCCTGGCAGGACCAATATTTTTTTAACTTTTTTTTTAAATATTTATAATTAGTTTGTGAAAATTTGATATTTTTTAATTTTCCATTTTTATGTAAAATACGAAAAAAATGCTGAATTGCAGGCAGTGTTGCCAAAACTTATTTAGGAAAAAATGCTAGAAACTAAAAAGATATGCTAGAAAAAATATGCTAAAAAAAATTGTATAAAAAAAATATTTTAATTTGCTAAAAAAAAAAGTATTTCAGTGCCTTTTAAAATTAAACCGAAAATAAGTCATCTATAATTATTCATTTTATTAAGCGGGCCATACATTTGCAATATTATGGTACAACTTTCCAAGTGGTGCAATCATATTGACCGTGTATGTATTAAATTGAAGGTTGAGCAATATTATGTAGTGAATCAAAACAATTTTGATTTTTATTGAACAACTTGAAATATTGCATAATCTATTGGCAACACTGCAATTTTAATTTTGCGTTGTTTATGTTTGTGTGCATTTTGAGGTTATGTTGAATTCATATATTGCATAAATTATTTGTTATATATATGTTGCAATTTATTGTATGGTGTGTGGCGGGTAATATGAATTTCCCATGCTGTCTTAATTTATCTATTCCAAATTAATTTAATGGTTTTTATTGAATGCTCTGATTCACGTTTTAAAATTTCTCCATATGTGGGCTTATCGGCATGAAATTCTTTAAAAAAAATATTTTTCGCGGTCCGGTTTAATACTTTTTGTGGTGTTGATTTACATTGTAAGACTTTTGGTATGATTAAGTTAAAAAACGTACAGGTGTTACAGTAAAAAATAACAAAATTCACTGAAATTCTTAAAAGATAGGAAAATGCGATTTATCACAAACGCTATCCACATTACACTCTATGACCCAAACCTAAAAAAAATCATTAAAAATTGCAAAGATTAAAAATGAACCTTATCAACATTTTGCAATTCTATTAATTTTATTTTAAACTCTTTTCTTTAAATTATTTTCTTTTTATAAAAAATTGGAGTATTTCTGTTCAAAATCACTCCTTCACCATATCACCAAAGTTAATGTGAGGCATGCCGACTATACGATACGATAGGAATCCATGTACGAAATTTCATTAAAATATCTTCGTATTTGCGGCCTGTAGCGTGAGAGAAATATAATTTTGGGGGGACCTTTATATAGGGACTAGGTCTCATCATGGTCCGATTTTAACCAAAATCAACAGGCTTCGTCCTTAAGCCGAAATAAATCGTCAGTGTACCAAATTTTATCAAAACATCTAATATTTTTGACGAGCGAACGGATGGACAGACGGACATCGACAAATTGAAACAAAAAGTGATTCTGAGTCGATTGGTATACTAAAAGATGTGCTTATTTCCAATATTTCTGGTGTTACTAACATCAGCACAAACTTATTTCACTCTGTCCACGATGTAGGGTATAAACACCATTTTTATTATTTGTCTTACTGTAAATTAACTATTATTCGCAAAACTTCATGTTTTATGTCATACGTTAATAACACTGTGCTCGAATTTGACAATTTTTTTCCAACAAGCTGAGCACCCTACTGGTAAAACTAATTTAAATACGCTGAATTTAATGGTCCTAGTCGTTTTGCGAAGTTAGCGCTCGTATTCGCGATATAAAATTTCAATATTAAAGTACCATAAAACGATATTTTTTATACTTTTGGAATGATTTATGAATTTCAATCAATCTGTTAAATACAATTTTTCGCGTAAAAATTTTTTTCCTCGTATGAATAAAAAGTAGATATTACTAATGGGGGGAAATACTGGGGTTTTTAAGCAATTACTTCACAAATCTAATCTGCTTGGGAGTAGACTAGAAATTTAATTTTTTAATTTTCGTTTACATTTCATGCTATTCTACTAGCCAATTGGTAAATTTGGAGTTAAAAGCCATTCGTAAGCCCAAAGTAATTATTTCGAAGTAATTTTATTCATATGACCCAATGTAGAGAATATAATAAACAACTCAAAGAAAACGTAAAATTTAATTAAAATAGTTTTAAAAAAATAAAAATAATTAATTAAAAGTACTAATTTTAATATGTTATTACAAAACTATAAAATCCCAGTTCAGTTTTTAAACGAGAACCATGAAAAATGGTTGATTTAATATTGGCTCATATGAATAAAAAATAGATATTACTAATAGGGGGAAATATTGGGTTTTTTAAGCAATTACTTCACAATTTAAGTCTACTTGAGAGTAGACTAAAAATTTAGTTTTTCCATTTTCGTTTATATTTCATGCCGTTCTACAAGTCTATGGATAAATTTGGTATTAAAAGTCATTCCTAACGCAAAAGTAATTACTTCGAAGTTATTGCTAAGTTTTATTCATATGACCCATTGTTTGTTGCGTTTTTATATCGGAATAAACATCAACATAGAAATCAACATCAATAATATTAATGAAAATTAATGCAAAATATTCTAAAAACACAAAATAAAACTGTAAAAAATGCTAAAAATATGCTAAATTTTTTTGTAAAAATGCTGAAAAAATGCCATATGCTAGATACATTTTTTTCATGCTAAATGATTTAAAAAAATGTTGAATCTAGCATTAAATATGCTAAATTGGCAACACTGATTGCAGGGCACCTTTTGCACTTGTTTAATGAGAACTTTTATTGAAGATTATAAGACACAATAGCTCGCAATGATTAACTTGACGGTAGAGAGCTAGACTAGCAATCTTGATTTTGCAAGTTCGATATCCGGTGGCGGCAATAAAAAAATATTTTGAAATTAAAAAAAAATCATGAAAAATTTGTTTATTTTTGTTCGAGGCCAATTATTTCCTTATTATCAAATAACATAATAACTTTTTTTTCAAAAACTGCCCCCTTTCTTCGTCAGGATATTCTCTTAACAAATATTTCACAGAGTTTTTACTTTCAAAATATTCTACACCAGGAATGAAAAGATGATCGTTTCTGGGATTTTCCAATTCCCCATCATCAGTTTTCCTTTGAAAGTGGTGGCATTACTGCAATTATAAAACATCAAAATTTCATATTAAAACATATTTTGCTAACAAACTAGATGAAAAGTTTTCTATCGAAAAAGCTTAACATCTGAATATAAAATAATTATTTAACGAATTTATGGTAAATTTTATTGAACCGGCCTGCACTCAATATTGTCGGTTATTTAACGGTTTTTTAAATCATAAAATAAAAGGATGAAAACAGTTTTTGTAATCAATTGACAACTAAAGAGACAAAGAAATTAAAGTTATCTTTAAATAAAACGGTTAAAATTTAAACTTTTGATTAGTTTTAAATGTCACTATATTAAAAAAAAAAACAAACAAACAAACTTAATTGCACATGCAGTACAGTTTTTGTTTTTAAATGAAAATATTAATTAAAAAAAATGATATTAAAAGTTCATTAAGTTTAAGCATCTCGTAATTTAGTTTTGTAATTGCTACTTAAAAAGGTTACAAAAAACAGCTAAATATGTAATGACTAGGGCAAGGCATTTAATGCAAATGCATGTTTTCACTCTTTAGTCCAAAATCGATATTGACTAAATACGATATTTATCCGAATCACCAAATTATGATCAAAATGGCATCGATTTATAGTTGCATATTTTTACATATTTTGGAGAAAAAAAATGCATATATTTGCACATTTTGACATAAAATGCATATTTTGGTGCTTTTTAAATGCATATTTGTGGATATTTTTCGCTTCTAAATAGTATTTTTTTTAATTTGCTAATAAAAAGGAAAAATTAAATGAATTTTTTTAATTCAAACCAAATCTTTTATTTTTATTTTGAAAAATGCATTGAAATGCGTGCAATTGTAATTTTTTTTATGCATATATATATTTAGTTTTCAATGTGTGTAAGTTTTTT
Source organism: Leucophora obtusa (assembly GCA_949987735.1). NCBI lineage: Eukaryota > Metazoa > Arthropoda > Insecta > Diptera > Anthomyiidae > Leucophora > Leucophora obtusa. Next base: position 323,460,736 of record OX465295.1, on the reverse strand, counting down.
TTTCAAAATTCCAATATTTTGTATATTTTTGGTGCATATTTTTCTTTTTTAACTGCGTTTTTAGGCTAATATATTAATTTTTTAATTGCATGAAATTCCTTGCCCTAGTAATGAGTTACATACGATTTCATACAAGACAATAGCAAAAACAAACGATATAAAGCTAATGAATAGAGAAAATCGTATTTGTTTTAAAACTGTATTCATATATACATATATCAGTGTACTTGATTTAAAAACATAAATTTAAATTAAGACAACATTTTATACATACATCTCACTGCAAATTGGCGTTACAAAGTATTTTGTATGAACTACTTTTAATTAATACATTAAGACAAACTAAAAACAATTTTGTTATGTCTGACAAAGATTACGAAAGGGAAATGAATCTTTAACACTGCCAACACCGAATTGATATACTAGTTTTTTGCATTTAATTTTAAATTCTTTAGCAAAACGAAATTAAGTTCAAGTTTTCCTTATTGCTAAAACTCTTCAATGTTAAAAGGAAAAATTAAGCATAAACAAATTTATACATATAAACGGAATTATAGATAATGTTGCTAACACTAGCTGCTCTTTACAAATTCAAATTAAATATGGCACCACTGAATTCAATTTGAAATCATTTCCTTCCTGTTTGGAAAAAATAAGCTTGAATCTATAAACAACATTATTATTCCCGTTACATATTCAATTGAAGATTAAGTTTAAATACAACAAAATGCGGAATAAAATTTAAGAATGTTTTAATTTAATGTTACAATTAGAGGAAAATTTATGTGAAAAACAAAAATTAAAATTAATTATTTGTACAAAATAAAGTTGTACATTAAAAACAAACTGGTCATCATAATTACATTACATACATATGAGGCTTTCCATACTAACAGTTCCGCTAAAAAAAAGTGCATCGTATCAAGATCTAACTAACAGTCCACAGATAAAAATATTACCAAAATTTAAGTTTTATAAATAATTGCTAAAATTGAGTTTCCATCTCAAAAACATTTTTAATTCAATCAGTTAAATATTTAGATGATATGACGAATTGCTAAGTTTTGTTGAAACTTAACAAGTTCTTTGCTGACCCGGTCAATTCAAGTCAATAATTCAATTCAGTGAAGTCGTTCTTTTTTGTGTTGAGCTGTGACGGAACTGCGTGTCATGAACGGATTTGCTCGTTTGATAACTTTTTTACTCACTATTACCTTTTATACTACATTTATACCTGAGCAAAAACTACCTGGTTTTTGGATTTTGTCGTTTTTAACTAGTCAAAACGCATACAAAAAACAAGCAAAAACTAGTTTTATACAAAAACTAGGTGTTTTTTGCTCAAGTATAAATGTAGTATTACATGTTTTTTCAATGTAGTTTTCTACAAGCTAAAGGCATCAGAAAATTTTATTAAAAATAATAGAAATTTATCTTGTTGATTGAACCAAAAGTCATAATAATGATGAACTCGTTCATATCATTCAAAGGACTGAATCGTTCAACTGAACTAAATAGTTCGCTCATATACGACACAACTCTGTTATACACATGATAAAAGTGCCGAAATTAAATAAAAAGTAAAAAAATATTTAAATATTTAGGTGTTTTTTATGTTTAAATTAAAATATAAATTAAATTTATATGAAAAAAATGTGTCTTAAAAAACAAAAAATTTTGAAAAAATACACACAATATTTTTTCCTTAAAATCAACCGAATATGTACATTAAAACAATTGAAAATATGTAAGTTAAAAAAAGGACTAATCACTTTTCGTTTAAAGCAAATTGCATTAATTAACTGGCAAAGTCGGTAAACATAATAGATTTCTAATTTATTTTAATATTAATTGTATTATAACAACTGAATGTTTTTAACAGAAAAATTTTATTGAATTGATTTACTTTAACTTCTACCGAAAGTCCGTATTTTGTGTATTTTATTTATTGAACGGCTGATAGAAAAAGTTAAAAAATAAATTTCTTTGCAATTTAACTACTTATTCAATTGAAACAACTTTACTGATTTACTTTTTAAACAACTGTTGAACTTTTACAGTAGTGGACTAAAGTGGATACATTAATTCAAGATTTTCCGAAATTTGTTATAATTTTTGTTTTATTATAGAAACTTAAATAATTTTTTTTAAAGCATAAAAATTAAACATTCTTTTTCAATAAAAACCTAAATATAGTAGGCTATTTCATTAAGAAGTTAATAAAAAAGTAATTGCAAATTGTGACCGCTTTTATCCAATATTGTTCATATTTCAAATTTTTGGTAAGATCTTTCTTTAATATTTTGTCCAAAGATCTTTGTTCTTTAAAATAGATTTTATGTGAGCAGGCATGCTTTCCACGAAATTTTTAATAGTTTGAGGTGGAATATTACCCCATTCCGCTGAAAATCTTGACCAAAGATCATCTAAGTTGGTCGGTGCTCGTTTGTATTGGGAGAGTCTTCTTTTGACAATTCTCCCACAAATTCTCGATGGGATTCAAATCGGGGCTTTGAGCTAGCCACTTCAAAACCTGGAAAAACCACCATTGGATATCACAAATTGAACAAAAGTTATAAATACAGTTTTAAAAAAATTTAAATATGTATCCACTTTAGTCCACTACTGTACGTTAAAGTTATTGTGAGTGTATGTATTATTTTATTTAATAAGTGTTTTTAATCAAAAACTAAATAACCCAGTGTAGAAAATCATTACCAGATATGTGGTTATGTAACTACATACTTGGTAATGGTAACTAGTTACTTTTGTTATTACATTTCTTATTACCTTTATATGGCGATGTCGCGAAAAATAATGAGTTGTCGTTATACACCAGCATACGAAAAATCAAAAAATATATCGTTACCTATGTGCTTACCAGTACTGACAAAAATAATGAGTCTAAGAATAGATTTTCAAAAAAATAAATTATATAAAAAAAAATATTTTTTATTGTATTTTTTTTTTAATAAAATTTGCTGGTGCTAGAATCGAACCGGGTCTACAGATTGCCAGTCAACAGCTCTACCATCTGAGCTATATCGACATGTAATATTTAATAGATAAAAACATAATTGACCTTCTGCACACAAGTAAGCTTACTCGCCAACATACAAAAAATCAAAAAATATGTGGTTACATATATCCTTACCAGTGTTTAAAAAATATTGAGTCTAAAAATAGATTTCAAAAAATTTTCAAAAAAATCTAAAAAATTATTTTCTATTTGAAATAATGATAAAAATAAGTCATTATCAGTAGCTCATTATTATATGTTTTAAAATAATGCAAAAGGTAAGTGGGTGTCATTACTGGTACTCCAAAAAATAATGATATGTCATTACCGTTTCTACACTGGGAAGATCAGCAAATTCGATTGTTAAATTTTGCTTTGAATTTCAACAATTTCAAATTTTAACAATCGACAACATCGTTTGTTTAAATTTGTTTTAAATTTCAACAAATGTGTTTATTGGCTATTTAATTGAAATAAATTCAACAATCATATAACAAATATGCTGTTAATATTTGCAAAATCAATTGTAGGCTCTATTTCAATTAAAAGTTCAATTGTATTTATTGCGCAAAAAATTTAATTTTATTTACAAACTATTTTTATCTGTATATTTTTACTACCCTATGAGATACAAGAATAAACTTTTAAAATTTTTCCAAAAAGTGGCTGAACTAGGCGTGGTTAAATATAGCCCAAGTTAATATACTATTTAAAAAATGAGATAAAGTTTTAAAAAATTTTAAACATTTGACTGTGTGAATAGTGTTTTCTATGGGAAATTTTAAAAATATTAAATACCTACAGTCGATTTTAATTGATCTGAAGATTGTTACCATGAGTGTTATTTTTATTTAGTTTTAAGATCCAAAATTATAAATTCCAATTAGAACTCAAAATTTATTTTACAACAAATAGAGAAAAAACTTATAAAAAAAACTTTCCTAGAACCAATGGTTGACAATTCATGCATTTTCAAGTGCTACCAAGCACCCAGCAAAAAAAAATTGAAGAACTGCTTTACAAACTACTTTTTTCAATGCTTCACAAGTATCCGTTAGTGTATTGTTACTGCTTTTTTAGAAGTTATTCTGAACAACTTCATAAAACCACTTCTTTCATTGCTTCCAAAGTATCCGTTAGTATATTTTTACAACTTTTTTAGAATTACTTCTAAACAACATCCAAAAAATCACTTAAGTATTGCTTCTAAAGAGTAATTGCTCTAAAAGTGATCGTAAAAAGTCAATTTGGTATCAATTGGCATTTCTAAACGGAGGGTCCTGGGTTCGATTCCCGGCGGGACCAATATTTTTTTTATTGTTTTTTAATTTCTTTTTATTCTATTAATTTTTTTTATATTTATAATTAATTTGTTTAAATTCAATATTTTTTTAATTTTGAAATTTTTAAAAATATCTATATGTAAAAAAAATGGTGAGAAATTGCTTTTTATGCACCTCTAAAAATAGTACTGACAACAATATTGAATTGGAGTGCACCTTATACACTTGTTTAATAAGTACTTTTATTGAAGAGAATAGGGAACAATATCTCGCAGTAACAAAGTGGTGTTTTTATGCCAGTCAACATTCATATCAAGGAATAGCTCAGTGGTAGAGCGCTAGACTAGCAATCGTAAGTTCGCAAGTTCGATACCCGGTAGCGGCAATAAAAAAAACTTTTGTAAAATAAAAGAATATAGTTTTTTTTTTGTGAAGAACTTTTTTTTAACTTTTAATTGGTGAAAAAGAGCTTCCTTTGCACTCGTTCAAAAAGTACTGAAAAAATATTGAAGTGGGAGTACTCCTCTCCTATGACAACTCAATGTTAAAATCATTACACCTTTTGCAACTGTAATTCAGAAAATATCAATCGAAATTCAGAATTTCCATTTGAAATTCAGAAAATATCAATTGAAATTCAGAATTTCCATTTGAAATTCAGAAAACATCAATTGAAATTCAGAATTTCCATTTGAAATTCAGAAAACATCAATTGAAATTCAGATTTTCCATTTGAAATTCAGAAAATATCAATTGAAATTCAGAAAATATCATTTGAAATTCAGAAAATATCATTTGAAATTCAGAAAATTTCAATTATTATTCAGAAAACATCAATTGAAATTCAGAAAATATCAATTGAAATTCAGAAAATGTCAATTAAAATTCAGAAATCGTCATTTGAAATTCAGAAAATATCAATTGAAATTCAGAAACCGTCATTTGAAATTCAGAAAATATCAATTAAAATTCAGAAAATATCATTTGAAATTCAGAAAATGTCAATTGAAATTCAGAAAATATCATTTGAAATTCAGAAAATATCATTTGAAATTCAGAAAATATCAATTGAAATTCAGAAAACATCAATTGAAATTCAGAAAATATCAATTGAAATTCAGAAATCGTCATTTGAAATTCAGAAAATATTAATAGAATTTCATTTGATATTTTCTGAATTTCAATTGATATTTTCTGAATATCAATTGATATTTCAAATGACGATTTCTGAATTTCAATTGATATTTTCTGAATTTCAATTGATATTTTCTGAATTTCAATTGATGTTTTCTGAATAATAATTGATATTTTCTGAATTTCAATTGATGTTTTCTGAATAATAATTGATATTTTCTGAATTTCAAATGATATTTTCTGAATTTCAAATGATATTTTCTGAATTTCAATTGATATTTTCTGAATTTCAAATGATATTTTCTGAATTTCAATTGATATTTTCTGAATTTCAAATGGAAAATCTGAATTTCAATTGATGTTTTCTGAATATCAAATGGAAATTCTGAATTTCAATTGATGTTTTCTGAATTTCAAATGGAAATTCTGAATTTCAATTGATATTTTCTGAATTTCAAATGATATTTTCTGAATTACAATTGCAAAAGGTGTAGTGTTTATGTTAAAAAAGAAGTACATCTAGATCATCAATTGTAGTGCTTTTTCTACTGCTTCGGCATCTCTTTTTTTGCTGGGCACTGTAGTTGCTAATTATTTATTTTATATATATTTTAATTATTTAATTAATAATGCGGTGAATGCAAATATTTGTTATTTTCAATTCCAATAATTTTCTCCTCTATATTTTATTTCAATATTTTTATAACAAACATAAAATCTAATGTTGACAAGATTATAGAACAAAGTGTTTTTAAAAAAAATTATAAAGGGAAATTCAGTATTATGTACACTAGACCGTACCTCAAAAAAAAAGTTCGCCGTATACCCTCCAATATGAAGTATTTTTGCAAGGCAATTTCTGGTCTCCTTTAGAGAAAAACATCGATGTATCATACTTTAAGATCTGTCTGTAAATGCCAAAGATATAACGAAAAATGTAAAATGGCGACCCCTACGTTCGGCAAAAAAAATAAAATTTTTTTTTTCGAAACCTCCTTGCAAAAATACTTCATATTGGAGGGTGTACGGCGAACTTTTTTTTTGCCTGTAAGGTGGTACGCTCTAATGTACACTCAACCAAAAAAGTCTGTAATGGCTACTGAAAATTTTGCTGTTATTACGAGAAATTTAACTGTTTTGAGGCCAGCCGTTTTTTTTGCTAATTTTAGCAACACATGTCTGCTGATCTGTAGTACAATAAAATTAGTAGAAAAAATTAGTAGCCGCTACTAAATTTTAGTAAAATTTATGTAAAATGCAATTCAAAATCGATTAGCTAAAATCAGTTAAAAAACTTACTAAATATCATAATTTTAGTACAATGAAATTAGTATAAATAATTAGTTGCAGCTACTAAATTTCAGTAAATTGGTGTAAACTGTAATTTTAAATCAATCTGCTGAAATTAGCAAAAAATTGTACTAAAAACTAAAAAAAACTGTAAAATCTAAAAAAAAAAAATTTTCTTCCGATTGTAACAAGCGCATAATTACTTCATCGTACTTGAAATTTGGAGTCAAAATTGCAAACGGTTCTCCAGTTTTTGCCGTTTTATGCATTGGAGATGCAATAAAATTTTCTGGGTGTTATTTCTAAACTAAGAATATATCAATAATAAACTAAACAAGAATTGTAAAAAATCAAAAAAAAAATATTTTTAAATTAGTATATTTTTCTGCTAAATTTAGCACTCGGTTTTGAAAAATTAGTAAAATGTTTTGCTGAAATCAGCAGCGAAAAGTAGTATAAAAATCCGTAATTTGTAATAAGAGAATAGCAAAAATGATTACTAAAAATAAAAATTGTACTAATAATCAGTATAAAAATAGTATAGTGCGATTGGAAACTGTTTACAAATTTTTTTACAAACTTTTTTATGTGAGTGTACGAATGTAGTTAAAACTTACGTTTCTTCTACAAATGAATGTTATTTTCACTTAAAATAACAAACTTGAAATACTACTTAAACAACTAAGAAATTTTAGGAAGTTGAAATTTAGTAAGAAGGCTCCTGCTCTGTTATATACAGTAGCTCGCTAATATTCAAGTTGAATTTAATGAAATTTTAGTGGTTCTGTTTGTAAAATTTTATTTAATCTCTTTTTAAATATATTTTCAGCGGACTTTACACAGAAAATATTTTAAGTGTGGACAATTATTATTTTTTTCACAATTTGTTAAATACGTTTGGGATTTTTAGCATATTTAATTCCTTTGATGCAATTAATGTATATCCCGATAGAATAAAATTAAGAAAACTAATATGCAAGTGCTTGTGCAAACTTAAATGTTACTGACGCTTTAGAAAACATTGTTCTCTATTGTTGTTTCTACATGAATGGATGTCACTACATTGCTAGATCTGTCAAAACAACAGAGTAGTACATTGGAAGATGACAAAGCAAATTGTGGAAAATTTTCTCTTGTTGTTTTTGTTTTTTCTTTGATATTTTAAATGTTTAATAACGCTCCTAGATGAGAACAAAAAATTCTCATTGAGTTTGTAATTTAACTTAACAAATATTTCCAGAAATTCTAAAAACGTCGTCCCCTGACGATTTCCTTAGGCAAGAATGAAATCCGGATAGGGACATGACTGCATCGGATTATTTTTCACAATTTGTTAAATACGTTTGCGATTTTTAGCATATTTAATTCCTTTGATGGAATTAATGTATATCCCGATAGAATAAAATTAAGAATACTGTAAGTTTGACATTGATACACTACACTTTTTTCCTGTAGCCGGGCAATTTGTATAGAAAGCCTCATATGTATGTATTTACTAGCTTAAAATTCATTGTTAGGTGTAGTCTTTGTTAAATTCCGTCATTTAAAATTTATTTTTAGTTGTTGGTAACACACACTTCATTTGTGCGTAAAATTTATACTCGTAACATTCATATCTTGGGCAACAAGTTTCAGGTTAAATGTTCAAGTGGCACGCATTTTGTTACCACTTGCAAATGTTATAGTGCGTATTTGTGACTTTGAACTTACACTAAAAGAAAAAGCTTTAAAATATTTATTAATTTTCGCATAATGAAACTTTTTATCATATTTGTGTAATGTTTGACAAAATGTCAATCACACTTGGTTTAGTTAAACCGAAAACGAATCTTGTCAGCCATTTCCAAGTTTATTACAAAAATTTACCGGAATTTTTTTTTATTGTTTATTATTTATTTCTTTATATAACTCGTATAATAAAACCAAATAAACTACATTTTATAAGCAGTATTCCAATTACAAACTGCGTTAAACTAAGTTTAAAGATAATCTACATGCTAAAAACTGGGCCTGAAAGAAAATTATTTCAGCTTTTTTATTACTGAAATCATATTTATAAAAAGCTTCATCAATTTTTAATAATGGAGCTTTTTCTTCTTAAACATAAGAAAAAGTTTGAATGGCCGAAAAACTGGCAAAGCCTTTTCTGTTAGTGTAATGAGTTAATTTTTTAAGATGTTTAAAGATAATTTTCTATTGTAATTACTTTAAGAATTATGTTTACTTTGGCACGAAATTAGTATGTATTATTGCTGGTAAACACGTAATGTGTCTATTTTTATAAAAGTGTTATAATATAAAGTAGAAGATTTATTAAGTGGGATATAACTTAGATAAAAGCTAAGATTACAAAGATTTTCAAATTGCAATGGGATTTCTCAAATATTTTCGTGCACTGCATTTTAACAGATTTGTTTAACACTGGGCGATATATTTACATGACACTTCTGTTGCATTAAATCGTCAAAGTTTCGCTGGAATTTAAAAAATATAACTTTTTCATAAATTTTAAAAAATTTAATGAACTTTCCTTATGATTTTTTTTGCTTACAAATACTTTCCCAGCCAGCAATTTTGGAGCGCTCATAAATAAGATTTTTCAATGGCTAATAGAAATGATTATTGTTTTTTTGAAAACACTTTTTTTTTGGTAGAAAATATGAACCCTCAGAAAACAATCCGAAAAGTTGTCCCTACAATCTAAAAAGCTGTCTCGAAATGAGGGTTCATTTTTCGGACTCAAAGATTATTCCAAAATTATTTAAATTTGTGAGGAAAATTTCGATTATATACGTTCTTTTTTCTGAGTCATTTCTGAGTACACAGGGGGCTCTTTTGGAAGGACCACTTTTATAGGAAAAAGTGAAAAAATGTTTATGTTTTTGGAGCTCATTTCTGAGTCATTAATGATCATCTTTGTTTGCTGGGTTATTCTAAAATTTATTTTTTCATAAAAAATTTTATATTGGTTTTTTATTATTATTTAAAGAGTGTGTTTGCAGAAAAAAACTGCTGAAATTAGCAGATTAGTTTGCTAAAAACTAGTAAGATTGGAAGAGCAAAAATAATACCGTTAAATTTACAAAATTTAAGTTATATTTAAGTTAACTTTTAGTTAATTGGAAATGACAAATTATACTGTAAAATCTGCAGAAAATTTTGATAAATATTAGTAAGTAGACTAAAAATAGCAAAAAAAATTGCTAAATCAACAAAACTTTTGTTATTTTTAAGTTAAATTTAGTTGAATGCAAATAACTGTCTATTAGACCGTACCTCAAAAAAAAATAGTTCGCCGTACACCCTCTAAAATTAAGTATTTTTGAAAGGCGATTTCAAAAAAAATTTTTTGATTGATTAATTGACAACCACTTTCGTCAAAAATACATGGGAAACAAAAACAAATTTTTGTTACTTTGCTTTCGTTTAGAGCATTTTCGTAATACATAAACTAGGGCTTAATCACATTATATATGACTATAGGTAACTATTTTTACTCGGGGATGCAAAAATAATCGGAAAAAAATAAATGGTAGGAAAAATATATTTCTAAGTACTTGTAGCTTAAATATTTTAAAATCGTGACTTTTTACAACTATTAATTGCAATCAAATATTATAGAGTTTTAAACAATATCATAATTAATACACCCTAGAGTTTTTATAACTTCCGAAAGGTTTCAAATTCTATATCTAAGTTATGTACGAGTATTCGACTATTTTAAATTCGTGATAATTTCTCAATTTACACAATGAATGATTCAATATTTTTCCATAACTTATACTACACTTCAAAAAAAAACAAAACACTGTATCAAACTTCATTAAATAAATTATTAAAAGTGTTACACATTTTGATTTAAAGTTCAATAAACAAAAAAAAATTCTTGTGACAGCTTTTAAGTTTAAATGCCCTAAACGTGATATATTCAATTAAAATTTCATATAAATCTTAAATTTAAGAGACACATTTTTTTTTGTATTTGTATTAAAACTAAATATTAATAAAAACATTTTAGAATAAATTTTTGTTACACATATGTTTTTGACACGTTTTTCGTTTTTTTTTTTCGTCTATAATATTTAAGGTTAATAAATATTGACGTTTGGTTGTCAGTTTGTTTTTTTACAAATAAATGAAGGTTTACACTTATTTTCTGTTTTTTATATTATAAACATAAATAAATTTGAAAATAGTTTATTGTCAAAGTCATATGGGAATTTCTATAGAATACTAATAGTACAAATTTTTAATATATTTTATGTATGGAAATATTGTAGTAGTATTAAAAAATTTATATAATAAAAAAAAAACAAAAACAATAAGTTGCCAATAAGTTGCCAATACAAATGTATCGTTAATGAATATGAAGTTCACTTACTGTATTGTATTTGAATAATTACTTACAAAATAATATAAAAACGTTGTACAATACATTTTAATTTTATTTGTTTATTATTCTTTAGATATAATTAATTTACTTATCACAAAGAAAATCAATTCATGATTTAAACATTAATGATAAGTATTAATAAATTGTCTACTAATTAAATTCTATATACTTTTGTTTAATATTTAGTATTAAGTAACTTAATTATTTTACCATACATATTCCGTGAATTAACAATTCACTACCTGAAGATTAACTTAAATTGTTAAAAAGATTATAATTAGTTATAGGGAAATTTATAAGTTAATATATTTAGTAAATATTAACTGTTAATCTTTATTTGCATAAATATAAAAAAGTTAACTTTATATTGTTCGTAAGTATAAACAATTTAAAAGTGTTTACAAAGTGACCAATATTTGTTTTTCATATAACGTATTTATATTAGTGATGGCCGCGTGAATGAATTTCGACACGCTTACGTGTGTATAACGAAAATTTCATGTCAATTACTTCAACTTTGTCAATGAAACCTTAGCTTTTAAGGAACTATCGTTACTTTATTTTACATTCTGAATATAAGGGATATTTTTGGAAAAGGACTAGGGGAAACCTTTTAGGATTTTTGTCAGCAACATAGTAAAAATGGGGATCCAAAAGTCCAAAAAACGGCCAGCCCAAACCCCTGGAACTAGGAAGTGGAAATTTGGTAAATAGGTTCCTCCTCCTCCTCCTTCGTATACACCCAATAATACAGAATTTTTAGAAATTCCTAAGGCGAGGAGCAAAAAGGGAAATGGTCCACCCATTGACAGCCTGCTCATACCACTGCAAATTGGGTGTTGTCTTCCCTTTGACGGCTTCCCAAACCCCTTTGAATAAAAATCTAAAATCTCCCAGCAAAAAAATTGCAAGTAATGCTTTACAAACTACTTCTTTCAGTGCTTCACAAGTATCCGTAGTGTATTTTTACTGCTTTTTTAGAAGTTATTCTTAACAACTTCAAAAAATCACTTCTTTCATTGCTTCCAAGGTATCCGTTATTATATTTTTACAGCTTTTTTAGAGTTACTTCTGAACCACATCTAAAAATCACTTAAGTATTGCTTCTAAAGAGTAATTGCTCTAAAAGTGATCGTAAAAAGTGATTTTGGTATCACTTGGCAATTCCAAACACAGGGCCTCGGGTTCAATTCCCGGCGGGTACAATATTTTTTTATTTTTTTTAATTCTTTTTTCATTCCATTAATTTTCTTTTTTAATATTTATAATTAATTTGTTTAAATTCAATATTTTTAGAATTTTTAAATTTTTAAAATTTAATAAAAATATGTATATATATAAAAAGCAATTTTATGCACATGTAAAAATAGTACTGAAAACAATATTGAATTGGAGTTCACCTTTTACACTTGTTGAATAAGTACAAAGTGGTGATTTTATGCCAGTCAACTTTAATATCAAAGAATAGCTCAGCGGTAGAGCGCTAGACAAGCAATCGTGAGGTCGCAAGTTCGATACCCGGTGGCGGCAATAAAAAACTTTTGTAAAATAATAAAAATATAATTTTTTTTGTAAAGAATTTTTTTTTTAACTTTTAATTGGTGAAAAAGAGCTTCCTTTGCACTCGTTCAGAAAGTAGAAAGTGAAAAAATGTTGAAGTGGGAATACTCCTCTCCTATAACAACTCAATGTTAAAATCATTAGTGATTATGTTAAAAAAGAAGTACATCTAGATCATCATTTGTAGTGCTTTTTCTGCTGCTTCAGCATCTCTTTTTTTGCTGGGTTTAAATATCCCGGCAAATCATTCTATTACCTGGTAAAGGGAAATGGAATAAGAAACCAAAAATTGTAAGTACTTACACTTTGGTCAAATAACACATTATTTTAACATGGGGGTGTCATTGGAGGTAAGTGGTTGCCTAAAGATTACCGGTATAGACTCAAATAAGCCATTACGAAGAAGGTACTGATATATAAGTTCTTACTTGTAATATGTTAAGTAATAAATTTACTAGTTAGAAATGATTTTTCAAAAATACTTAGATGTCTAATGGGTAGATTTATTTTGGGATTTCACATTGAACGAAAATAAATACATACTTGTAGGCAGTAAAATAAGTCGTTACTTATTAGTATGTAATTCACTTTGAACTCATTACAAATAAAAACAATATAACAATAATATAAGACAATTTAATTATAACACAATATCAGTAATGTATTATTTTAAAGAATCCAAATAAGTAGTGATATAACCCTATATCGGTAACTCATTATTTCATACCTCCCATATAAGTACTGCTGTATCATATTATTAGTAACGTATTACTTTAGATTTCAAAGTAAAACAAAGGGTAAAGGGGTACACATTGCCAGGCAATGCGTGCAAAAGTTCCAACCCATTACCAAGGTTTTGCTGGGATATGTTCCCTTGAGTATATAATAAACTACTAGCAAGGTATCTTTTTCAATTTTAATCAGGAACGTAACAAGAATTAGTTTTCAAGAGAGGAAAAGTGCCCCCCTTAACGGCCTACTCAAGCCTCTGTGGCTATAAACCTGAAATACAAAAAAACTAGTGGTATCGGAACAATATTAAAATTGGAAAACGAATTAGAATAGACCGGGAAACGAGTGGAATTGCAACTCTAGACGAGTTTAAAGAAATGGAACGGAGCGGGGAACGATTGATATTCGAACAATCGATAATAGCAACAAAATGGATCGGAGCGGGGAATAGGTGGAGTCGTAAATCTAAAATTGGAAAACGAAATGGAATGGAATGGAGCGAGTGAGATTGAAATAGTTGCCAGATTAAACGCAAAGGAATGGAACGGGGAATGAGTGGAATTGAAACATTAGACAATGAAATGAAATAAAACGGGGAGTGAAAATGGAACACTAAAACTGAGACATAAAATATAATGGAATGAGGAAGAAGGAAGGAGGGAAATTGAAACACTAGACAAGTGGAACGAAATGGAATAGGATGGGGAACGGGTGGAATTAAAACACTAATTACAGGAAAAGAAATGGAATGGAGCGAACCTGGATTTTAGTAACATTTATCCATTTGAACATGTTATTTAAGCGATTTTTCTCAAACATTTCTTTGGAAAAGAAATTTAAAAACATTCCCAGGCAGAAAAATACAAACGAGAATGCAGTGGCAAGGCACTTTAACAGGTGGTACAAGTACTGGCAAAAAGTGCTTTCCCATTTCCAAAATGATAACATCATTAGACAAAAGGACCGTTGTTGAGTTGTCATAGGAGACACTACTATGAACTAAGGCAAAGGTAACTAACTTTCACCAATTGAAAAATTAAAAAAAAAATGTTCTCAAAAAAAATTATATTTTTATAGTTTTAAAAATTTTTTGTTCTTATCACCACTGGGTATCGAACTTGCGACCTCAAGATTGCTAGTCTAACTCACCACATCTGAGCTATTCTTTAATATGAAAATTGACTGGCATAAAAACGCCACTTTGTAATTGCGAGATATTGTGTCTTATTTTCTTTAATAAATTAAACAAATGCAAAAGATGCACTGCAATTCAGTATTTTTTCCAGTACTATTTTCACAGTTGCATAAAAAGCGATTTTTCATCATTTTTATTTAATATATTTTTAAAAGTTATATATTTTTAAAAATTTTTAAATTAAAAGAATATTGAATTAAAACAAATTAATTATAAACAAATTTTGAAAAAAATTAATAACAGTGGGCCCGCCTGGAATCGAACATGTGATCACTTGTTTGGAAATAAACTGTATCAAAAGCACTTTTTGGGACCATTTTTAGAGTAATAGTGCTTTAGAACCAATACTTAAGTGGTTTTTTGGATATTGTTCAGAATTACTTTTAAAAAATCTGTAAAAATATGGAAGCAACGAAAGAAGGCGTTTTTGAAGTTGTTCAGAATTACTTCTAAAAAAGCAGTTAAAATACACTTATGGATACTTTTGAAGCAATGAAAAAAAGTTGTTTGTAAGGTAAGACTTCCAATTTTTTATATTTTTTTTGCTGGGGTATTTTGATTTTTAATCCTCTGTAACTTTTTTGTTTATGCATAAAAATACGCAAAATAAAATAAATAAAAATAGCTAAATGAAATAAAAACGGCTTTCTTTTAATTTAAAAACAATTGGACGTTAAGCACCGTAAGTTGTTTTCACGTTTTTATTTTAATTATAAAAATTAACAATTTTTTTATTTTATAACCAAGACACAATCACAATAAACACAAAATGTCACTTTTTCACAAGGAAAAATAATAGTCTTGCATATTAAATTTGCGTGAAAACGAAGTCTACACAATTCTCACGTGAAACTCATTGTCGTGAAAAATTATTTTTTTATATGGAGTATAACAGTTTTTTCACGTGAAACTCAAACAAATTACGGTGCTTTAGTGTGAACAGGAACTGTCATACCGGAATTCACAACTAGAATTTAATGTCGCTGTCAAAAATTATCAAAAAAATATTTTAAATGTAGCTGTTATTAGATTATAAACAACTATAAGCGATATGTTGCAACCCGACTTCAAATAGCGTGGCAGTACCTAAACAAAAACTGAAAATAGTTTTTCGATCCACCCTAAGGTACACGCATACTTGAGGCCGCAGATGCAAGGTATTTAAAGCACCTTTAAACCAACATGCAACATTATTTTTAATTTATAAAGGTCAGCGTTTATTTTTCAAGACCAAAAGTTCGGAAAGTTTTATTTCAGAAGACAACATTTTTAAAAATCTGAAAAAATATAAGTTAAGGCTTTACTTTTCTTTTATGCTGTCAGTAAATTTCGTGAATAATTCTAATAATTTCTGAGTTATTTAAAAAATGTATTAAAAAAAATATGCATTTCTTAAAAAAATCAAAAAACTTTGCATTTTAATTCAAAACCTGTCGATACATTTAAAACAAAATTGCAATAAATATTAAATCATACTCGTACACTACTTAATTCCAATATTGTTAATACCACTTAAATGTTTACATTGGTCATTCAACCCAATACAAACTAGTTTTTAATATACTCGTATCTTGTATCTAAATCTACCAGTTTTAGTGATCTACTTCTTTAACACTAAATTACCTTAACAATAACAACAAACCAATGCAATAAATAGTATACAAACTATAAATAATTTTAGCCTATTTCTTAACAATTTAATTTAAGGCAACATACAATTAAAACAAATATGGAAGGTGGTCATCATCATCATAAAACCTGACACTTTTGCTTATAAGGTAACACAAACGTCAGTGTAAAAAGCAAAAACAACATCTTGTTAACAACAATTTATTACAATTGTAAAATTTTGCGAATAAATAGCTTGCTATTAGAATTTGAATTAAACAATTAAATACACGCTTTGGTAGCTGTTAAAACATTTATATCAGTGTTTCTTACAGTAAAAGCTGGTTATGACGAACTTTGTGGGTGCAGACAAACTAGATTATAATTTTTGTATTTTTCTTGTTAAACATGGAAAAAAATTAAAAGTTTCAATAGTAAGATAAAAACAAAAATCTCGGTAAAATTAACTGATATAGTTAGATCATAAAAAAAATAACAACACCACTATTGTGAATGATTTGAGCTTTTCAGATATCCCAGCAAAAAATAGACATGACTTTAGAATCACTGCAGTACCAGAAGAATGTTTTAACGTTTTTTTTCTCTTCCAAAAAACCCAACAAAAAATGCAGAGTTTGTCATGTTGTTGTACTTTTATTGTAACTTATTGCTTCTAAGTGCAACATTACGAACAACGAGTAAAAAGGTTAAAGTCGGGCATGCCGACTATACAATACCCTACACCAGTCTGGTTAAAAGCCAACTAATGTTTGGATCCGAAATTCGATTGGGTTAAAATGGGACTTGTGCCAAAATTTTCTATAATGCGAGTCAGCGAACCAAATTTCATTAAAATATCTTAATATGTGCGACCTGCAGTTTGCAACCAAGCAAATTTAAGGGGGACCCTTATATGGGCACTAGGTCTAAACATTGACCGGTGTTAACCAAAATCAATAAGCTTCGTCCTTGAGCTGATATAGGTCGCTATACCAAATTTCATCAAAATATCTTAATATTTGCGACCTGCAGCGTATAAACAATATAATTTTGGTAGGACCCTTATATGGGCACTAGGTCTAAACATGGACCGATGTTCACCAAAATCAATAGGCTTCGTCCTTGGGCCGACATAAGTCGGTGTATCTTAATATTTGCGACCTGTAGAGTGCGCACAAGAATGCATGGACAGACAGACAGACGGAGGGACGGACGGACGGACAGACGGACATCGTTAAATCGAAATAAAAAAAATTCTGAGCCGATCGGTATACTATAAGGTGGGTCTAGGACCAATATTTTTTGGTGTTAAAAACATCAGCACAAACTTATAATACCCTGACCACGTAGTGGTGTAGGGTATAAAAATAGTGTTCTACACCCAAAAATGTTTGTCGGTAGAATCTGAAACAAAGGTATATGCAGTTAAAAATGCGACAAAGGTATTTACCTTTCTTTATTTCAATTTACTACAATTCACGAGAGTTCACCATAAGAATAAATAAAAATGTTGTTATTTTTAACTGTTGAAATAAAAACAACAAATGCAATTAAAATAACTAACAATGTCGTAAAATTAACTGAAAAATTTTTAATATAAAAATTTGAAAACAACTGACAAAATGGGTAAAAATTACTGTTTTCTATACAGTTAATTCTTTTTTATAATATAAAAGTATATTTTAATACAAAAAAAAAACAATTTTTTTTCTTTGGATTACAAAAATATGTGTAATTACTTCAGCCTATTCAAAATTTGAAGTAAAAATTCCACACGGTTCTCCAGTTATTATGCTTTAATGCATTGTTTCTTATTTTCATTTTAAAAATTTTAACTGTTTACTGTAAAAATACTGTTTTGGTAGTTGTTTATTTTAATATTAAAAATAACTTAAAGAAATGTTACAAAATTACAGCACTTTTTTTAGTTTTTTCTGTCATAAAAGTTGTTTTGTATTTTTCCATAGAAAAACAACTGTAATTATGGTTAAAAACAACTTTCCAAAAACCCAATAAAATAAAGTAGAGTTTGTGATTTTGTTGTATTTTTATTGTAATTTACTGCTTCTAAGTGGAACATTGCGAACAAAAATAGTGTCATACACCCAAAAATGTTTGTCGATAGACTGCAAATGACAGTTAAAATAAAGGTATATATATGCAGTTAAAAAGGTGGGAAAGGTGTTTATCATTGAAATAACTAAAAATGTTGTTAGTTTTAACTGTTGATAAATAACCAACAAATGCATTAAAAATAACTAACAATGTCGTAAAATTAACTGACAACTTTTTACTGCAAACATTTTAAAACAACTGTCGAATTAGTAAAAACTAATTTTTTACAATTAATTTTTTTGGTATTATAAAAGTATATTTTAATTAAAAAAAAACATTTTTTTCTTTCAATTATAAAAACATTCGCAATTACTACAGCCTACTTGTAATTTGAAGTAAAAATTCTAAACGGTTCTCCAGTTATTATTTTTATACATTGAAGATACAATACAATTTTCTGATTTTTATTCTCATACTGAGAATATATCAATAGTAACAAATATTAACTAAACAAAAAAAAAATTTTTTTTTAATAACTATCAAAAACAACGGTTTAGTTTAAATATACTGCTTTGGTAGTTTTTTATTATCGAATTAAAAATAACTGCTCTAAACAACTGTTACGAAATACAGTACTTTTGTTAGTAGTTTTTTCTAAAATAACTGTCATAATACTTATTTTGTATTTTCGTATAGAAAAACACCTGAAATTACGGTTAAAGACAACAACTACTCTTTAGTACACAAACAACTGTCATGTAATAACTGTCAAACTTTTTTGAGCGTATATCCGCAATATATGTAGCTGCTTCCAAAAATGCAGTAAAAATTAGCTATTCCTCTATTGCGGGTATGTGATATAATTTTTGTTCACAATGTCGCAGTAAGAAGCAATAAATTATAACAAAAATATAACATCATCAAAAACTCTGCTTTCTTTTAATGTATTTTTGGAAGTGAAAGCAGAGAGTAGCGCTAAAAATGAGCTCCTTGTTCTGAATTTCTGCTAAAATCGTGTCTACTTTTTGCAATATCGTATCTACAACCGAAGAAATTTCATAGTTGAATGGCTAGGGAAATCTATAGTTTAATTTTAATCAATTTTAAATAACTACTACTTAGGTCCGATTACTGAATGACCAGTTAGCTACTAACTGGTACTTTAACTGACCTATTTGATGGATTTATATGATTTTTCCCATATAAAGTTTTAATTTCTTTGCTGGCTATATTTTAATTCCGTAATCGGGTCTTATATTGGGTGTATAACTTAGAAATACGGGATACACAACAGATGGTGTTTTCTTTACACATGGTTTGTGTCTTTATTAACTTATATGGAATTTTACAGGGTAAACATGAGCAATTTATTCTCACATAATCATTGAACGAAATAGTGTAAACAACAAAGTTTTTTTTGCTTCGAAAATGTCGAATTATATACCAACAAAGCACCATTTGTGTGAAGTTTTGCTTTACTTCTTCAATTCGAACAAAAAGTGCAGCTGAAGCGCACCGCTTATCCTAAAAAAGTTCCATCGGCTTCAACGTGCGAGAGATGGTTTGTGCGGTCCAGAAGTGGTGATTTTGACACGGAAGACAAAGACCACCCGGGTCGGCTAAAAAAGTTCGAATATTATAAATTGGAGGTATTATTCGATGGAGATTGTTGTGAAATACAAGAAGAACTTGCAAAATCATTGGGAGTCACTCAAGCAGCAATTCTAAAATATTTGCAAGCAGCAGGATTTATCCAAAAGCAAGGAAATTTGGTATCACACGAGTTGAAGCCGACAGACGTTGAAAGACGATTTTGCATATCCGAAATGCTACTTGAACGCCATAAAAAAAGTAATTTTTGCATCGACTCATTACTGGCGATGAAAAATGGATCCATTACGACAATCTGAAGGTCAAGAAATCCTAGGTGAAGCCCGGCCAACCAGCCATATCAACGCCAAAGCCAAAGCCAAATATACATGGCGCCAAGTTTATGCTCTGTATTTGGTGGGACTAGAGGGGTCCCATCTATTATGAGCTGCTGAAAACGGCTCAAACGATCGCAGGGGACCTGTACCGAATACGCTATGAATATGCGACCAGACATGAAGCCGTAATATTCTATCAAGACAACGCTCGACCACATGTTACAAGACCGGTTATAAACTATTTAGAAAATAGTGGTTGGAAAGCTTTGCCTCACCTGCCTTAGAGTCCAGACCTTGCCCCGTCCGATTATCATTTGTTTCGATCGATGCAGAACGCTTTCACTGGAATATGCTTCACTTCAGAACAGGGTATCCGAAATTGGCTTGATTCGTTCTTGGCCTCAAAAAATTAGCAATTCTTTTGGCGCGGAATCCATATGTTGCCAAAAAGATGGGGAAAGGTCATAGGTAACGATGGCCAGTACTTTGAATGAATTTATTTTACCAACGTTTCACAATAAACGCCCAAAATTTGCCAAAAATCCCGCACTTTTAAGTTAAGATGAGAACAACAAAAAAACTGTTAAATTAGCAGCATTTTAGTTATATTTGAGCTAACTTTTAGTTAATTTAAAATGATAAATTATACTGCAGAAACCGGAAAAATTTTTGCTAGATATTAGTAGACCAAAAATAGAAAAAAATGTTTAATCTATTTACAAAATATTTGTTATTTTTAAGCTTTTGCAAGTTAAGTTGAATTTATTTCAATGCAAATAGCAGTCTTTCCAGCTAAAATTAACAGAGATATTTGCTAAAAAAAAAAATAGTAAACTGCTGATTTCAGGAGGCTCAGTTTTACTCGAAAAATCGAAAAAATTTTTGAAAATTTAAAAGTTTTATGATTTTTTAGTCTACGAATTATTTATAGCAAAATATTTTGCTGATTTTAGCAGGGTAACTGGTTGTTTTCTATTAACTAAAATATAATTCAAATATAAATTCTGTATGAATGGGGAATATTTAGTTGATCTCTTCTTTTTAAGTAAATGAATGTTCTTTTTAGTTTGACTGTATATTTAACAGTTTTATTTTTGCTGTTCCTATCTTACTAAAATTTTGCAAAAATAAACTGCAAGAAATTTTTAACTAATTTGTAGTAGTTTTAACTAATACTTTTAAAGACTTTTCTATTGGTGTAGTTGTTCTTAATTAATACGATAGATTTAATTAGTTATCATCAACTAAATTAATTCAACTACACATTAGTTAGGGTTATTTCACCTATAAAATAGTTGAAATATTCGTTATAATCAACTAAGGAATTTTTATTGTATAGTAGTTTCCTATCTTGTTTGCACGGGAAAACCTAATCGTTATAATCAAATAGTCATTTAAAGCGAGTTTATCAAAGACAAGTCTTACTGTTTCACCATATTGAAAGTATTTACATCTAATTAATCTAATTAAGTTTGGCAATTTTTTCCATATGGAAATAAGCGTTTAAAAAAAATAGAACGACTTTGATTTAAAATTTTAGAAAGCAGCTTTAAGTAAATAACTCTAAAATTTTGTCAGAGTAAAAATCAAAACATTAACTAAAAATTTAATTAACTGCAAATTGTCATCCTAATTGTACACTCCTAGAAATAAAACTATAAACTTAGCAGAAAAGCCAGCAAAAATTAGTAAAAAAATGATGTTGGAGAAAAACCTGTTAAAATAAGATTTTTTTGCTAAATATTAGTAAAATAAAAACAGCAAAAATAAAACTGTTTAATTTACATAACATTATTTATATTTGAGTTTACTTTTAGTTAATTGAAAATGACAAAATATACTGTAGAATCTGCAAAAATTTTGCTAAATATTAGTAGACTAAAATAAGCAAAACCAAAATGTTATATCTACAAAATTCTGGTTATTTTGAAACTAAATTTATTTGAATGCCAATAGCAGTCTATCCTGAGAAAATCAACATAACTTCAAGGTTACTAGTTATTTAGTAAAATTTGTTGCTGATTTTAACAAGTTAAGTTGTTATTTTCTATTAACAGAAATTTAACTCAAATGTAATTAAAATTCTGTATACTTAACAGTTTTATTTTTGCTGTTCCTATCTTACTAATTGTTAGCAAAAATTAGCATATAAAATTCAGCAGTTTCTTCTGCAAGGTAATTTTTAATTAATTGTTAGTAGTTTTAGCTAAAATTTTTACAAACTTTTTTCTATTAGTGTATATTTTAATTAACTAAAATACAGCTTTAGTAAAAATATTTAAAACGTTTAACTAAAAACGTAACCAAAAGTGTAAGTGAACACGACTGCCTCTTATTGTCAAACATGGTAAATGAAGGTTTAATGTTTTAAATGAACGTTTTTAAAGGTCAAAATCCTAAACAGGCAAGGGTCAGATCCAATGGTTTTGGAACTTTAACTAGGAAATATGGCTTAAAAAGTAATTAATGCCATGAAATTGCGTGTAAATTACAAGTTTGTATGTTTTAAAGGAATTTATTTAAATATAAATATTTTTTTTTATAAAAAATATTATTTATGTATGGCCTTCTTAGGTTATGGGTATATAATCCCAGCAAAACCTTTCATTACCATCCCAGCAAAACCTTTCATTACCATCCCAGCAAAAACTTTCATTACCATGTAATGAGTTTTAGGTATTGAAATCTTAAATGTTCACTAGTTACCTTTTAATTACTGAACTACTTATTTTAACATGGTGATGTCATTGGAGGAAAGTCATTACACTGATGTTACCTATAAGTAGTTTATCAACTGTTCTATAAATAGATGTTGAATATAAATTTAAAAAAGTATAAAAATTTAAAAACTAATAGGAGCTGACACGAATTGATCAGCGTACCTCACGGTTGTAAGGCAAACACTCTAACCATTACACTACGACATCGTTATAATTTTTAACGCTTAACGTATGTACACATTTATTGTGGCAGCTGTTATACATGTCTATTTTTCACAAAACTTGTTGTTATTAAATACTGCTTAATGAACATCAACATTTCTATAAATAGATGTTTAATATAAATTACAAAAAAAAAAACAACAATGGAAGCTAACACGAGTTAAGCAGCGATCCTCATGTCTGTCAGGCAAAAACGCTAATCACTAGGCTACGCCATAGTTATGATTTTTAATGATTTATAACATATATTATTTGTTTCAGCTATTGTGAATTAGTAATGTGTGGGGTATAATTATGGGTAACTCATTACATTCAGTTTAAAAGTAATTCAAAGGGTAAGGAGATATGAGATCTAAGTAATGCATGTAGTAATGACCAGTCATTACCAAGTTTTTGCTGGGATGTAATGAGTTTTAGGTATTGAAATCTTAAGTGTTCACTAGTTACCTTTTAATTACTAAACTACTTATTTTAACATGGTGATGTCATTGGAGGAAAGTCATTACACTGATGTTACCTGTAAGTAGTATATCAGCTGTTCTATAAATAGATGTTGAATATAGATTTTAAAAAATATAAAAATTTAAAAAGCAATAGGAGCTGACACGTATTGATCAGCGTACCCCACGATTGTCAGGCAAACACTCTAACCATTAGACCACGACATCACTATGATTTTTATTGCTTTAACTTATGTACACATTTATTGTGGCAACTGTTATACATGTCTATTTTTCACAAAACTTGTTGTTATTAAATAATGCTTAATGAACATCAACATTTCTATAAATAGATGTTTAATATAAATTACAAAAAAAAAACAACAATGGAAGCTAACACGAGTTGAGCAGCGATCCTCATGTCTGTCAGGCAAAAACGATAACCACTAGGCTACGCCATAGTTATGGTTTTTAATGATTTAGAACATATATTATTGGTTTCAGCTATTGTGAAATAGTAATGTGTGGGGTATAATTATCGGTAACTCATTACATTCAGTTTAAAAGTAATTCA
Source organism: Leucophora obtusa (assembly GCA_949987735.1). Classification (NCBI taxonomy): domain Eukaryota; kingdom Metazoa; phylum Arthropoda; class Insecta; order Diptera; family Anthomyiidae; genus Leucophora; species Leucophora obtusa. Next base: position 323,436,583 of record OX465295.1, on the reverse strand, counting down.
ACGGGTAATGAGATATGAGATCTAAGTAATGCATGTAGTAACGACCAGTCATTACCAAGGTTTTGCTGGGATGTAATGAGTTTTAGGTATTGAAATCTTAAGTGTTCACTAGTTACCTTTTAATTACTAAACTACTTATTTTAACATGGTGATGTCATTGGAGGAAAGTCATTACACTGATGTTACCTGTAAGTAGTTTATCAGCTGTTCTATAAATAGATGTTGAATATAGATTTAAAAAAGTATAAAAATTTAAAAACCAATAGGAGCTGACACGTATTGATCAGCGTACCCCACGATTGTCAGGCAAACACTCTAACCATTAGACCACGACATCACTATGATTTTTAATGCTTTAACTTGTGTACACATTTATTGTGGCAACTGTTATACATGTCTATTTTTCACAAAACTTGTTGTTATTAAATACTGCTTAATGAACATCAACATTTCTATAAATAGATGTTTAATATAAATTACAAAAAAAAAACAACAATGGAAGCTAACACGAGTTGAGCAGCGATCCTCATGTCTGTCAGGCAAAAACGATAACCACTAGGCTACGCCATAGTTATGGTTTTTAATGATTTAGAACATATATTATTGGTTTCAGCTATTGTGAAATAGTAATGTGTGGGGTATAATTATCGGTAACTCATTACATTTAGTTTAAAAGTAATTCAACGGGTAATGAGATATGAGATCTAAGTAATGCATGTAGTAATGACCAGTCATTACCAAGGTTTTGCTGGGAAATTATGGCATGCTAACCCATTTCTCTATATGTATTTTTTTTATATCATATTTATATACTCGTAAACAATTACTCAATTAATTAATATTTCATTAACGAATATACGTTTACGATGTTCTCTTGATTATTTGTGTTTCTTTCGACCCTTTTATATGACAAAATATTTTGATCGCTTTAAACAAGGTACATAGGTATGTGTAAAATGGAATAGAGATGACAATCTTGATGATATTTTACGATTGATGTTTGAATTTCCGTACAAAATTTAAACGATCACGGTTTTTTAATTATTTTAACGTTATAGTTACATTATACTTCTGTTTTTTAATAAGTTTTGAATAAATAACAAACACAGATTACACTATACAACAGCCAAAAAACTTCCTGTTGCAGTATATATTTTTTAAAAAACTTTGGTGTACTGAAACCATGGTTTCAGTGCAAATTTAGCAAGAAACAAAAATTTTCAATCGACAGTTTTCATTAAAAAAAAAACTATTAAAAATTAGTTAAAAATTATCTTGCAGAAAAAACTGCTGAAATTATCAGATTATTTTTTTTTTTCTAAATTTTAGTAAGAAAACAGCAGCAAAAATTAAACTGTTAAATATACAATATTTTAGTTATATTTGAGTTAAATTTAAGTTAATAGAAAATAACAACTTAAACTGCTAAAATCAGCAAAAGCATTTTGCTAACTAGTAAACTAAAAAATCACCAACAACTTTTTAAGATTTTGTTAATGTAGCAGACTACATTTAATATGAGATTTTGATGCTTCAAATTGTATTGCACTACTGCCACCACTTTCTAAAGAAATCTGATGAAGGGGTCCTGGAAAATCCCCGAAACGATCGTCTTTTCATTCCTGAAAGTGTAGAGGTTTTTGAAATCAAAAACTCTGTGAAGTATTTATCAGGAGAGTATCCTGATGAAGAAAAATATCAGTTTTTGAAAAAAGTGCTTATTATGTTAATTCAGAATAAGGAAATTTGCGGCCATATGCTCCTTGCAGGAGTAAAAGGAACAAATATATATATAATAAGGAAATTGGCCTCGAACTGAATTAATAAATTTCTAATTAATTTTCCTTGAGTTTTTAAAAATTTTGGTTTTGTTTATATTTGTTAATACACAGTACAAGACGAAAAAAAATTACGGTGTTCTGACAATGGATTATGATAGATTAGACCCAAAAAAATATACGTGCGTCGGCGTTTTGAAAGATCACATCCGAATTTTATTTTAGGCGGTGGTTAAATTTTCCCTCCTTTTTCAAGTGTTTAGTATGAATCGGCATAGGAAACCATGTGAATCTTCCATTTTGGGTATAGGATGTGTTCAGCGAACTTATGTAAAACACTACAAGAAACATTTTCTTGGCCCGTTTTAAAAAGAGACAAGTTCAAGAATTAACTGTTGCTTTTAAAAAAAATTGACCGATACTGAAATAAAAAATAAAATTCGTGGCATATTTTTTTTTATTTATTTTGAACTTTTTTTTTACGATTTGCTTATTTTAGCTCTTATTTTAAATTTTTATAATTTTTTGCTAAAAAATTTTAAGTTTTGTATTTTCAGCGTTTTTATACCATACCAGGGTATTATAAGTATGTGCTGATGTTTGTAACACCAAAAAATATTGGTCCTCGACCCACCTTATAGTATACCGATTGGCTCAGAATTTTTTTTTTTATTTCGATTTAACGATGTCCGTCTCTCCGTCCGTCCGTCTATCTGTCCATGCATTCTTGTGCGCACTCTACAGGTCGCAAATATTAAGATATTTTGATGAAACTTGGCACACCGATTTATGTCGGCCCAAGGACAAAGTCTATTGATTTTGGTTGAAATCGGTCCATGTTTAGACCTAGTGCCCATATAAGGGTCCTACCAAAATTATATTGTTTATACGCTGCAGGTTGTAAATATTAAGATATTTTGATGAAATTTGGTACACAGACCTATGTTAGCCCAGTAACGCAGCCTATTAATTTTGGTGAACATCGGTCCATGTTTAGACCTAGTGCCCATATAAGGGTCCCCCCAAAATTATATTTTTTATACGCTGCTGGTCGCAAATATTAAGATATTTTGATGAAATTTGGTACACCGACCTATATCAGCCCAAGGACGAAGCTTATTGATTTTGGTGAACATCGGTCCATGTTTAGACCTAGTGCCCATATAAGGGTCCCCCCAAAATTATATTTTTTATACGCTGCTGGTCGCAAATATTAAGATATTTTGATGAAATTTGGTACACCGACCTATATCAGCCCAAGGACGAAGCTTATTGATTTTGGTGAACATCGGTCCATGTTTAGACCTAGTGCCCATATAAGGGTCCCCCCAAAATTGGCTTGGTTACAAACTGCAGGTCGCAAATATTAAGATATTTTAATGAAATTTGGTTCGCTGACTCACATTATAGAAAATTTTGACACAAACCCCATTTTAACCCATTCGAATTTCGGATCCATACATTAGTAGGTTTTTACCCAGACTGGTGTAGGGTATTGTATAGTCGGCATGCCCGACTTTAACCTTTTTACTCGTTTAATTTTAAAACTGTTTTAGTTTTATCAATTGGTATTTCATTTAATTTTCTTTTTAACTTAAGGGCAATTTTTTAAATTTTTTTCAAGTAATTTTCTAATTTTTAATTGATTTTTTAATTTAATTATGGCCAACGCAAAAAACGAGTCAACTGCCATTAACGAGTCAACCTGCCCCGTGACCGGTCAATCGGGGGCATACTGAAGGCACTTCCACTATATTTGTGTGTGTGTTAGTGTTGTTTTCTTTTCTATTTTTTTCTTTTCCATTCTTTTTATTTGCTTGTTTGAACAGAAACGAAAAATATATAACTTTACCATCGGCGCATAAGCAAAATTAGCTCAGACGGTAGAGCGTTTGCCTTGCAAGCAGGAGGTTGTGTTATCGAGCCCTACTTCGACGCCAAGTAGATTATTTTTAATTCTTAATTTTTTATTAGTTTATTTGAAAAGCTATTTTTAGACACAACACCTTGCCGTCACTAGGTGTCTAAACTGTGGCAATTGGTCATTTCCAATGACAACGCCATGTTAATGTGATATGTCTCTTTCAAACAAAAAGACCGATCAACGACCGGTCTCCGCCCCCTTGGGACCTATCCTGCGCGTCATCTTGGACCGGTCCCTTTCGCCGTAGGGTAGTTGGTCGAATTACAATTTAGCAATTCAATCAATCATAGTGGCTTTTGATTGATCAATTTCGGAATTCAATATATTTCCTTTATCATTAAAAAAAATTTAAGATAGTTCTGCTGGAATTATCGAAATTCTACCTTAGCAAAAGTTTAATGATTTACTACAAGCATTAGGGTTGTATATTAGGGAGTAAAGAACTGAGATATGGTTGGTAAATACTAGAATGTGGTACTTGAAGTCAATAGCAAAACATTGGTCTCCTCGAGTAAATGTCGAAGATATAATGAAAAACATCGGCAAAAATTTTTTTTTCCAAATTGCCTTGCAAAAATACTTTATATTCGCAGATGTACGGCTCATTTCTTTTTCGTAAGCTGGTACGGTCTAATGCTCATATACGGCCATATACCCTTAAATTTCGGCTCAGAAATGTCCTTCCATATCAGACTTTTGAGCTATATAAATGGCAAAAATATTTTTAACTAGATTCGTAAAGACATTTGAATATACAGCTCTTCCTTTTTAAAATGGTTTTTGAGTTTTTCTGATAACATATTTTTTACGGATTTATCGTTTTTTGAAATTTGGGCCTTTTATTTTTTTTTACAATTGCGGTGAAGGCCCAAATTTCAAAAAAGAATAAATCCGTAAAAAAATATGTTATCAAAAAAATTCAAAATGCATTTAGATGCCGTTACGAATCTAGTTAAAAATTTTTTTTAGGGGAACATACAATTCGAAATATTTTGAAGAAAAGTTAAGTTTTTCCCGTTTATATAGCTCGAAAGTCTGATATGGAAGCACATTTCTGAGGCCAGATTTAGATTTCAGAAAAGTATACTTTAGTACCCGTGTCTGATATTTTTATGCCTGAACTTATAAGTTTCCTCAAGTACTGACATGCAAACACTTTTGCTCGCCAGTGTATATGTTCAGCTATATGCATGTATGTTCATATACGAATATATTTTCATATAATTTCCCATTTTCACCTGGGCTGGGTATATTAAAAACCCAGTTGAACACGGGATCGTATATGAAAATATATGTGTATAACTGATCATATATGTGCATATATAGTTCCATATACGATCATATATGTTAGTATATGGAACTAAATGATGAATGATATATGATTGATTAATATATGCTCATATATAATCATATACGGCCATATACCCTCAAATTTCGGATCCGAACATATATGGTTATACAGTAGACGCTCGCAAATTAGAGCTTTCAGTAATTCGAACGTCCAGAAATTAGAATCAATGTTTGCAATACATTAAACGCTCTGAAATTCGAATTTAAAATTCTAATTTCTGAGCGTTTTTTTTTTTTTTTGGTTATTTGAATACACAGGAAATCCCCAATTTATTTTTATTCTGTTTGAATAAAGTAAAACTAAAAAGGGGAATCACCAAATTATATATGTTTTTCCCTATTTGTTTTTTTTTGTCGCATTTATGTACATTTTTGGCTAGTTTATTTGTGAAATTTGATACGCGTGTACATATTATTTGGCAGTCTCCATTAAATAGTGAAAGTGTATCATTTAAAATGTTAAATAAACGTAAAAAAAAACACTTTATCATTGGAAACGAAACGAAAAAAACGTCCAAAAATTAGAATAATTCAGAAATTAGAATTGCCTCAAAAACAAAGCGGTTCTAATTTGCGAGCGTCTACTGTACATGAGACCATACATGGTCATAAATTGTGCTATATATGAACATCCGGCTATGGCTGATCATATATGATCAGCTATAGACGTATATGATCATATGCGATCCCATCCCAGTCAGAAATCGCCAGTGGTACAAAAAATCAAGCACTGGCATACCACTGGGTAACCACGGTGTTAAAAATAAATGACTGGCAGAACACTCATTTGAGACGCTTTGCCAGCGTGTGCAAAAAGCGTTTTACCAGTATTTGTTTTACAAAAATTTCGGTGGTTTATAAAAAAAACCACTGGCAAAGAATTGGCATAGAGTGATATTCCGAGGTTTGCAACCAGTGGTTATCCATTGCTACCTAGCCAATGCTACCAGGCGTACAAAAATCAATTCACTGGTAGACCAATGATTTTATAAAAATGCTGACGCTTCGTTAAAAAATGTTTGTAGTCAGAAGGTTCCGAGTTCAAATCCGGTTGCAAGTAAACATTTTTTTTTTGGATTTTTTTTATTTTAAAATTTTTTTTGTTTTATAAAATCAATTTTTTTGTTTGTGGGAAAGCTCCTTCAAGACCAACTTTTTTTTTGCCCTCCCAACACTGACATACTAGTTACAAAAAATTGTTTGCCAGTACTAGCATTTTGGCACAGCCAGTAGTTGTCCAGCTATTATCACTCATTTATGTGTTAAGCCATCAAATATTATATGTCTCGTTAGCTCAGTGGGTAGAGCAATCGTCTGCCAATCTGACGGCCTGGGTTCAAATCACGGCAGGACCAAAAAAAATACATATGAACTTTTTTTATATTTTATTTTGGAAAATATATTTCCAGAGCACCTATTTATAAGTTTTGCCAGCGTTTTGCTAACGTTTAAAAATTTTGTTCCTCCAGTGCTTTTCCGGCGCTTTTTGAACAGCCGGTCCTTTTGTCTAATGATGTTATCATTTTGGGAATGGGAAAGCACTTTTTGCCAGTACTTGTACTACCTGTTAAAGTGCTTTGCCACCGCTTTCCCGTTTGTATTTTTCTGACTGGGATGTTCACCTGAGATGTTAGTAAAACGTTTTTCGGATACTTTTCAACATTTAATTAAACTGAAAATTTTTAAATTTAATCTAAACTAAATTCAGGTTTATATCGTAACGTAATAATCAAATTTAATTTATTTAATAATAAATTAATTCAGGTTTGCAAACTTCTATGAAATTTGAAAAAAAAATTTTAAATTTTTACAAGAAATTTTAAACCCTTTTGTTAATTTTTATTAAGGTCCTAAGTTTCACAATAACAAATACTGAAAATATTGAACTGTAATACTTAGTTACTCTTAATAAGTAGTAACCGTTACAATTAACATAAATTATTTTATCATAAATCATTTCTCAATTAATAAATCAAAAGGGTTATAATACACTCCCAATAATTCCATAAATAAACATTAATATTTAAATCTTCTTAATTGACATGTCTACAATATAATTTTAGAATTGTTTAATCATTTTTTTAATAGAGACCATAAAATTGTTTTGGTTTTGAATTGATCTTTTTGTACATTGTAAAAAATATTAATAAATTTATTATTTGCAAAACAAACAATTCAAATACACAATAATTTATTACAAAACAGCACGCGACGAAACGGGAAATATATGTATGTTAAAATGTTGTCGCACCAAACAAACAACGGAAATCCAACAAGAAATTTCAAAAGTTATAAGATATTAACCGTTATTTTTAATCATATCGTTAACTAACTGCCATATATGAAAAATATCGATTTTGCAATATTAATATTTAATAAAAGTTATTTAACTGTTGTTAATAATTTTGGGAAAAAAATAACTTTATTGTTTGATTTTTATGGTTATCGTTGATATTGAATTATTTCAAAAGACCTGTGCTTAATATCCTTTCCAAAAGTGGAAAATTTAAAGAACAATTTTGTACGATCAAATAATATTTAAGAGTAATATTTATTTAAAAAAGCGTACACTTCTCCAAATCATTGAAAATAAATATAATTTAAAAAAAAATGTCATCTTTTTTTGTTAATAATAAAAATATTGCAAGTAACGTATAAAATAATAAGTTTTTTAAGCCATGTGGTTATAAGTATGGGAATGACAGGTCTATGAACTTCTTAGTGCTTAATAACTAACTCTGAGAAATTTCATAATAAAACAAAATTATAACTTAATACAATTTTTAATAATATTTTTCTGCAATTTCTTTTTACATTTGATTTCATAGTAAAAACTATAACCCTAATCAAGGTAAATCCTAATGTTTTTCTAATTAAATTACCTGAACCTTCTAATACAAGTGGCTGCCTTTAGACTTTTAAAATAAAATATCTTCAAAATTTCTAAAAACTCCATAATTAAACAAATTTCATGCGGTAGACATTGTTATAATTTTACTTAGTTTTAGATCTCTTATAAATATTTCAATTCTTTCTTCTCTTTTTCTCAGAAAAAGTGTAAAACAAATTAAAGCAAAAATTAACCTTCGCCTAAAAAAATTTGCATAAAAAGAAAATCATACCAAAGACCGAATACATACTAGAGATGGGCATGTGAGCAAATTTTTACTCTCACTAACTGGCGAGAAAAAATTGCATGATTCATGGAATCATGCAAATTCAGGAAATAAAAACTAATCAGAAATAAACTTAAACTTGGAATTAATTCGAATATGTACGAGTGGTTTTGCCATTTATTTTGTATTTAAAAACTCAAACGTGTGATTACGTCGAAAAATCAGATGAAAAATCAGATAATGTAAATCCCGCTAAACAAGAAGAGACTCTTTCTGTTCCTGCAGATTTCAGATTAAATTTGTATATGTAATAAAGTGGATAAAATTAACTTTCGGTTCTAAACATATAGGCCGAAATTGATATTTAGGGGGTAAAAATTAGTTCTAAAGTTGTTCTAAACTTTTTCGTATGAAAACTTTTCAATGTTTTCAATTCGCAATTTAATAGATCTTCAATGTAGCTTTCGTTTGATACCCAATTTGTATACATTTCCTTGCAACAAACATGAAAAAAAAACAAAAAGCGAAAAATAAGGACATTTTTGCCTCCACTTTTTAACCCCTTAGGTTAGGCCGCTAAAAAGGTGAACATAATTATTTTTTCTGTCATTTTACGCCTATCGAAATATCATTCAAGTCTGAGGAACCACACATGGGGACCTTCCTTGTAAATCAACACGTTGAAGTAGCGCTACAATATTTTGGTAGTGTAAAAATGTATGCTACTTGTGATCAGTTAGTACTAATAATGAGCTTTTCTTGTTTTTTGTAAGAATAAAAAACAAGTCACTCACACTCACAACATTATTTCATTAAAAACAACCAAAAATTTATGTCAAATTAATTTAAAACAAAATTAAAAGGAGGACTACTGATTTTTCATTAAAGTCAAACCATTTTGCTATTTATTTTTTTAGATACTGTTTAAACCTACAAAAGAAATAAAAAGTCAGAAAAATACAAACGAGAAAGCGATGGCAAAGGTCTTTAACAGGTGGACAAGTGCTGGCAAAAAGTGCTTTCCCAATCCCAAAATGATAACATCATTAGACAAAAGGACCGGCTGTTCAAAAAGCGCCGGAAAAGCACTGGAGAAACAAAATTTTTTAACGTTGGCAAAACGCTGGCAAAACCAATAAATAGGTGGTCTGGAAATATATGTTCCAAAATAAAATTTAAAAAAAGTTCATATGTATTTTTTTTTTTGGTCCTGCCGTGATTTGAACCCAGGCCGTCAGATTGGCAGACAATTGCTCTACCCACTGAGCTAACAAGACATATAATACTTGATGGCTAAACACATAAATGAGTGAGTGAGTGATAATAGCTGGACACAGTGTTGCCATATAGCCAGTTTTAACTGTTTTTTACAGTTTTTTGGTATGCCTAACAGTTTTCCAGTTTTTTCATGTAAAAGACAGCTTTTTTTAAATTCATTGATTTTTTTTTACAGTTTTTTCATATTAAATCGGCACATTTGTTTCATTTTTAATTTTTTTTATTTTTTAAACTAAAATTTAAGAATTAAAATACATATAAAAGTGCTTATGCATAATAATTTGAAAGCTCTATAACATGTTTATAAAATGAATTTTGTATAAAATATTTGTTTTGTAAGCCATTTATGAATTTAGAAAGTTGTTATGCATATGACCCAAAAATTACAATAAATCTTTCATATTGTGAAAAATTAGGTACAAATCGAAAAATAAATGAATTTAAAAATACCAATATAATACTACAAACTATGCTTACTGGAAAACCGAAATATTTGTATAACAATAAATAAAATTGGCTAAGCCTTATCTGACACGTCATTGACCCGATGGACATAGACCCGAACTTTTCAGATCATTTCTTAATGAAGGATAATTTAGAAATTTATATTTTTTGAAAAAATTAATACAATGTCTCATCAAAAAACTCCAAAATTGATTTTTTATTTTTTTTTAAATAAATATATGCCAATTCTCGATAACAATTTACTACTATTTTTTCAATTATGATCAAGGACAATTCCAAAAAACGTAATTTTTTCAAACACATAAGCAATTCCCGACATAACAATAATCAATCAAATGAAAGTCAATATTATGTGGAATGCATTCCACATCAATAAAGAATATTTTGAAGTACAACATTAACCAGTAAAGTATTCTATCCTAAGTCAGGAGTTAATTTCGGAAGGGTGATTCGATTAACTTTTTTTAACTTTAGACTTGGGCCTAGGAGACCAAAATTCTAAAAAAAATATTTTATTAGGAGGCTATGCAAAAAGTCGAGTTCTATATCAAAGGCAATTAAATTATTTAAATCTCGATATTTTGAAAAGTAATACCCTGGGATAATATTTAATCCCATTATATTTCGGGATCCCAGAATTTCTTCTGATTTTTAAAATTTTTTCGAAAAACAGTTTTTCTATAAAGAATCAGTTTTTATTTACAGTTTTTCTAAAAAAATATATGGTAACACTGGCTGGACAACTACTGGCTGTGCTAAAATGTTAGCACTGGCAAACAGTTTTCTGGAACTAATATGCCAGCGTTGGGAGGACAAAAAAAAGTTGGTCTTAATGGAGCTTTCCAATAAACAAAAAAATTTATTTTATAAAACCAAAAAAATTTTAAATTAAAAAAAAATAAAAAAAATGTTTGCTTGCAACCGGATTTGAACTCGGAACCTCCTGACTACAAACCTTTTTAACGAAGCGTCAGCATTTTTATAAAATCATTGCTCTACCAATACATTGGTTTTTGTACCACTGGTAGCATTGGATATATAGCACTGGATAACAACTGGTTGCAAACCTTGGCATATCACTCTAAGACCATTCTTTGCCAGTGGTTTTTTTTTATAAACCACCGAAAGTTTTGTAAAACAAATACTGGAAAAACGCTTTTTGAAAACGCTGGCAAAGCGTTCCAAATGAGAGTTCTCCCAGTCATTTATTTTCAACACCGTGGTTACCCAGTGGCAGAGCTTCGAACAATTAATTCCCTTTTTTTGAACTGAATTTATATTTTGGGAATGAATTCCCTGACCAAACTTAAGGAATTGAATGAATTCCTTTTTTTTCATTCGATTTATCTTAAAGGAATTCATTAATTTTTTTCTAATGCCTTCATAAAATTTAATGAATTCATTCAACAAGGAATTCATTCCATTCTAGTTAATTTAAGTTTTGGTCAAGGAATTCATTCAATTCTAGTTAATTCAACTTTTAGTCAAGGAATTAAATTTATTTCGTTTAATTCCCTAAGAAATAAATTTTTTTCAATTTAATTCCTAGGGAATTAAACGAAAAAATTTAATTCCTTAGGGAATTAAACGAAATAAATTTAATTCCTTGACTAAAAGTTGAATTAATTCAACTTCTGGTCAAGGAATTCATTCAATTCTAGTTAATTCAACTTTTAGTCAAGGAATTCATTAAATTCTAGTTAATTCAACTTTTAGTCAAGGAATTAAATTTATTTCGTTTAATTCCCTAAGAAATAAATTTTTTTCAATTTAATTCCTAGGGAATTAAACGATTCAATTTAATTCCTAGGGAATTAAACGAAAAAAATTTAATTCCTTAGGGAATTAAACGAAATAAATTTAATTCCTTGACTAAAAGTTGAATTAACTAGAATTGAATGAATTCCTTGACCAGAAGTTGAATTAACTAGAATTGAATGAATTCCTTGACCAGAAGTTGAATTAACTAGAAATGAATGAATTCTTTGACCAAAAGTTGAATTAACTAGAATTGAATGAATTCCTTGACCAAAACTTGAATTAGCTAGAATTGAATGAATTCCTTGACCAAAACTTGAATTAGCTAGAATTGAATGAATTCCTTGACCAAAAGTTGAATTAACTAAAATTGAATGAATTCCTCGACCAAAAGTTGAATTAGCTAGAATTGAATGAATTCTTTGACTTAAAATTGAATTAACTCGTGTTGAATGAATTCTTTAGTGAATGAATTCTTTAATTCGAATGCTTAGTGCTTTGGTCAGAGAATTCATTCTATAAATTTGAATTCTTTGAATTCATTCACATGAATTAATTCCTGCTTATGTTTTATTAATAAATACGTTCCTTGAATTAAAGAATTGAATTAAATTGTTGGGAATTCATTCCAAAAAGGAATTAATTCTTTAAAGCTCTGCCCAGTGGTATGCCAGCGCTTGATTTTTTGTACCACTGGCGATTTCTGATTGGGAATTTTCAATATTTAACCGAGATAATTTTATAAACAACGATTTTAGCACATTTAATACCTTTAATGCGATTTTGTAGTTTGTTTTTTTTTAATATTTGAAAATATTTTTTTTTTTTTTTTTTTGAATTTGCAAAACACGAAACACACAATATATAGGTTTATATTTTTATTTGTTATATTTGTGCGTATGTGTGAAGAATTTTTTGTAATTTGAATTGAAATAATTTTGTATTTAAATAAACTACTTTGGGCAAAAAGAATCAAGTAGTGTAGTATACAAATTAAGAATATCGAGTAGTGTCGATTATTGAAAAATTACCGAATTTCCGCAAAAAAAAGTTCGCCGTACACCCTCCAATATGAAATATTTTTGCAAGGCAATTTCAAAATTTTTTTGCCGAACGTAGGGGTCGCCTTTTTTAATTTTTCTCTATAGCTTCGGCATTTAAAGTCAGATTTTAAAATGTGATATATAAATTTTTTTTGCCTCGAGGAGACCATATCTTCATATCTTCTATGATTTTTATTCTAATTATGTGCACATTTTCTATTACTTTTTAATGTTTTTCAAAGTAACCCAAATCGGCGTAACTGCCCCAAACTTGGGGGATATTCGCCAAAAGAGCTAGTTACAATTTCAACAAAAAAAATTTGTTAATACGACAAAGTCAATCTTTTAATGACTGAAATAATAATTTAGGATTAGTTCTTTAAGATATGTGGTTCTTTTTAATCAATAAATCTGCACTACATTAAGAAAAAAATTATTTAAAACTATAATTTAATGATTCTTCAAAATTATAAAAAACTGAATAATTAATATAAATTTAAGATCGAACACAATTGTTCTAATTTACTACTTTACATATTTTAAACATATAGAAAAATCTTATAGAGCATTTTAGGCAGGGATGCACCAACTCTTTGTAGCTCCAGGGGCCATCTGGTGATTGTGCTCCAGAGACAGGCACTAACATAAGATTTATATTTTTGCACACTTTTTAAGCATTTATTAAAATTAAATTATTATTATTTGAAGGCTTAGGATCATAGGTCTAACATAATGAAAAATTATTTTTTTATCACACGATTTGAGGAAGTTATTGCAAAATGTAGTTGCTTTCAATTATTTTTTTGGCACCCCAAAAAACACAAAAATACGTCTGTCTGCGACCACATGTGATGTAAATTCGTCAAAGTGGATGTCAAGGAAAGGTAATTGCAGAATGAATAAAATATATTTTTTCCAATTTTTTATCTCCCTTAACATCGGAAAAAAATGGGATTAGTGTATGTGCCCCACTGGCAAAGGATCGCCCCTCTACCCTACTGCGAACTTTTTTTGCGGTACGGTCTAACATACACGTAAGTATATTAATGTTTCAGTCACAGTCACATGTAATACCGCTTAATTCACATGAATCAAGCAAATTCTTCTCACTTAATCATCCCTACTACATACAATAAAAACTTGAACTTCAAAAAAAGGTGATGCGTTAAAAACATTCTGAAAACATGTATAAAAATAAAAAATAAATAGGTGCGTTAGCATTTTTTCACCATACCTACACTCAGAAACATGCAAATATAAAAAAAAAAATCACACCAAAAAATACGATACTACATGCCAATATATTATACACAGCCAGTGGTAAATGATAATGCCGCAAAATTTTTTTTAATGATAATTAATGTATGGAAATGACACTATACTTTCCGGTATTTGTACGTTATTTGCGTGACAAACCCTATAGAAAAAACGCCTTTCTTTTCGAAAGAGATTTCTGATGTATGTAAAAATGATTAATATAATTTTTATTTATTTTTCAATCTCATTTATAACGGATTTGATAGATTAAACTAACATCAAATTATTATTTTTTGTGCAATTATGTGATTAAATATTATTGTATAGGAAAATAACAACAATTGGTAAATTAATTTGCAATAATTATTTGAATTAGAATGTAAATTTAATGAAAAATATTTGTTACTATATGAAAAATGTCAATTCACACACTAACCATCCCTATTAGGGTATTCAATTAATCGGCTTTTTTATTTTAATCGATTAATTGTGCAAATGATTATTCGGGTTTTTTTATTAACCGGTTAATCGAACAAAATTTTAAAATTAATCGATTAATCGAAAAAAATTTCTGTAAAATAATATACATACATACATGATGAAGCCTGTCCTTAAATGGCAGAAACTAGATCTAGTCTGATTTGCAAATTTAATGTGTTTATAACTTTTGAGGAAGGTTTATTCTTCTTCTTAACTTCAAACCTACTAAATTAGAATTAATAAAAATACATATTAATGACAATATTAATTGTATTTGGTCTATACGACGCGTTTGAAAAAACAACACTTTACTATAAAAAATAAAAATGCCCTGTTGGCTGTCCGTCTCCAATATACACAAATTGCCTGCACTTGTACGTACAAACCATACGTCAATGTGGCAATATTTGTGAAAAGGTGACAGGGAGGAAATAAGAAGATAAACAGAGAAAATCCGAAGTAGAATGTTTGTATAATTCTGTTTGATCACTTCTGAAATTATTCATATAGAGACAATCTGACAATAAAAATATAAACAATAATACAATTTAATGGAAGATCACTGATGAAGCCTGTCCATAAAAAGGCAGAAACTAGATCTAGTCTGATTTGCAAATTTAATGTGTTTATAACTTTTGAGGAAGGTTTATTCTTCTTCTTAACCTCAAACCTACTAAACATACACTTATTGTGTTTTTAATAATTTCATTTAAAAAAGGAACAAAAATAAATTCAGTAACTCTTCTGAAATTCATTAAAATAAAAAAAGGTAATAATTGAAGTCAGATTTTGTCATTATTTTTATTTTTCTGTTCCCTCTTTCACATATTAAAATTTTATCCAAATCGGGGAGAACCACACCCGAAAAAAGAATATAAGACCCCGTACATTAATTTGTATCTCTTTCGTATGCATTGAATACATAAAAAACGTAAATGTAGTGAGGAATTCTGTTGAGAATTTCCGTCTACGTTTCTGTAACTACATCACTTTATTTTATTAATTCAGAGTGCTCACTAAACAAGCTTTATTACATTGAGCATTAATTATAATTAATAATTCTAATAATCATTAATTACAATAATTACTAATGCTTTCATTTAATACCAACGATTAAAAAGTCGAAAAAAATAATTAAAAATTTATTATACGTAAATAGATACCACTACTTTACTAGATAAGTCACAACAACAGGGTAGTAATTTGGAAGATGACAAAGCAAACTGTGATAATTTTATCTTGTTTTTCCTTTGGGATTTAAGATACTTATTGACGCTCCTACTTAAAACATGAAATTCTCATTGAGTTGAAGCTAACAAATATTTCTAGAAATTCTAAAAGGTCGCCCCTTAATTATTTTCTTAGGCCAGAATTAAATCCGGATAGGACAAGGCTACAGCAGATTATTCACCACAAGTTTTTTTAAATATTTTGAGTTTTTAACACATTTACTTTAATAAAAAATTTATATTTTTTAAACATTTCTGTAATTTTCTACCAATTTCGATTAATCGATTAATCGTAAGAATTTATTCGAATTAGTCGTTATTCGAAATTTGGACATTTTGAATTATTCGAACAATTTTAGAGAAAAATTGTTCGATTAATCGAATAACGATCAATCGATTGAGCAAATATTTTTCCACTTGGTCTAAAATTTATATGGTGAAAATTTGAAAACATTTTTGTAATCGCTTAAAGAATTTTGGAGACATCAGGATTTTTGTTAAATTTTGATGAATTAAAAAAATGTAGATTCTCAGAGAAATTTTAACGATATTTGGAGCAATGTTTTTATATTCGTGTTTAGCATACTAAATTTAATTAGAAACGATGTGCTGCAAGACTTACGGGGGATTTCTACAAGACTTTCATCGTGAGACGAATCAGTGACTTTTGCAATGCATGTATTTTGTTATTGTATTTTCGTTCGTGTGCCGAAAAACGTTATCTAGAAACACTACCTTGAATCAAATTTTCACTATGTGAGTTTTAGACTAAAGCACCGTAAGTTGTTTGAGATTCACGTGAAAAAACTGTTATACTCCATATAAAAAAAATTATTTTTCACGATAATCAGTTTCACGTGAAAACTGTGTAGAGTTTCTTTTCATGTACATTTAATATACATGACTATTATTTTTCTTGGGAAAAAGTGACATTTTGTGTTTATTGTGATTGTGTCTTTACTAAAAAATTAAAAAATTTTTCATTTTTATAATTTAAATTGCATTTTGAGGCTTTTAAAGTTCGAGTGAAATTTTTCCACGTGAAAAACAACTTACGGTGCTTAAGTGACACAATAATCCACTCGGTTTCGTGTAATTTTTATTGAATGAATAGTTGATTAAAAAGTTTAAAAATATGTTTATAAATGTAAATATTGAATCCAAGTAAACATTTTTGAAGAATTTTATTAAAAAATTTAGAAAAAATTCAAATTTAAAAACCGTTATAAGTATCGAGTATCCAAATTAAAAATAACGAGTAGTATCGAGTATTGAAAAGTAACCGAATTTACCAGCACTAGTATAGAGCAACAAAGTTTCAATTTAAATTACTTACACCACCACTAGAGGGCGCGACTTATCCATAAAAATTACAAAAAATGTTTAGTACGAAACCGGCCTATCCTTTTACCAAGTTTTGCCAAATTCCTACGGAATCCATGCTTGGTATGAAATGGGTTAAGGTTGGCACTACAAAAAAAAAACAAAAACTTCGTACGGTAACTATTTATATTGTGAGCCTTGGCCACTTTACTACTTGCTACACTAATAAAAAAAAGTCCGTAAAAAATTTAGTTAAACCACTAAAAATTAGTTGAAAATTATGCTACAGATAAAACTGGTAAAAACAGCAGATTATTTTTGCTATATATTAGTAATATAGGCACAGCAAAAATAAAACTGTTAAATGTACAGAATTTAAGTTATATTTGAGTTAAATTTTGTAAATGGAAAATAATAAAATTAACCTGCTAAAATCAGCAAAAAATTTTGCTAAATAATTAAGAGCTCAAAAAATAAAAACAAAAATTAAAATTTTCGAAGTTTTCTTTTCGATTTTTTTTTTAAATGCAAATAAAAATCGAGCCTTTTGAAAACAGCAGTTTACAATTTTTTAGCACATATTTCTGCTGATTTTAGCAGTATAGACTGCTATTTTCATTTTACTTAATTTAGCTTAAACTAATACCCTGACCACATAGTGGTGTAGGATATAAATAGCAAAAATTTTGTAGATATAACAGTTTATTTTTGCTATTCTTAGGCCCGATTACTGAATGTCCAGTTAAAATTGAGCCGACAGTTAAACTAAATTTTTTTATGGAAAACAACAACAAATGTGTCAGTTAACTTCCCAGTTAGAAGCTAACTGGATAATCAGTAATCGGGTCTTAGTTTACTAATATTTAGCAAAATTTTCTGCAGATTTTACAGTACAATTTGTTATTTTCAATTAAGTAAAAGTTAACTTAAATTCTGTAAATTTAACAGTTTTAATTTTGCTGTTCTTATTTTACTAGTATTTAGCAAAAAAATCTGCTAATTTTAGCAGTTTTTTCTGCAGCATGATTTTTAACTAATTTTTAGTAACTTTTTCTGCTATTTTTACAGATTTATTTCCACCAGCTGATATTTCCACTAGAAAGTTTAACTTTTTTTACCATTACCTTGCTTAGAACTGTTTTGAGCATTATTTATGTTGTTTACAAAAAAAGTAAAAGTTGTCTGTCAGCAATAAATTGGAATTAGCACGTGAAAATTTTCTGGCAATTTTTTATTACGATATTCGATGTGGATTTTCTAGACAAGAGTGAATAGAACAATTAAATTCAACCCTATGATGAAGTTCCATCCTTTGCAACTGTGAAACGCTGATATGATGAATTTAATCCTTCGCACTAGGATGAATTTCGAGAAGGTCATCCAAAATCAGTTGTTGTGCCAGAAAACATTGATGCTGTGCAATAACTGATAATGCAAGATCGTCATGTGACATACTCTGAGACTGAGCCCATCTTAGGCATAAGTTCCAGCAGCATAAATAAAATATGGCATCAAAATTTTGGCGTAAAAAATATTAGTTCTCGTTGGATTCCTTATAACTTAACCCCAACTCAAAAGTATGCTCGGGTCGATTGGTGCAAAAAAATGCTCAAGAAATATAATAGCGGTACTTTAAAAGACCGTTAGAGGTGACAAATCATGGATCTGTTTCATGATGAAGGAAATCCAACAAAAGTTGTTCGCTCTCGAAGTACTTCGAAATAAATGGTCGCCTGTTTTTTGGAAAAACTGGTCATTAAACCGTACCTCAAAAAAAAAGTTCGCCGTACACCCTCCAAAATGAAGTATTTTTGCAAGGCAATTTCAAAAAAAAAATTGTTTTTTTTGCCGAACATAGGGGTCGCCTTTTTCAATTTTTCGTTATAGCTTCGGCATTTAAAGTTGGCTTTTAAAGTGTGATATATCGATTTTTGCCTCGCGGACACCAGTGTTTTGCTATAAAGGAAGAATCCAATGAAAAAAAATTTAAAAAAACAACCCCTACGTTCGCAACCAATATATAAAAAAATTTCTACTGGGTTTATCGAAAAACTTCCTTAGCAAAAGTTTAATGATTTTTTGCGAGCTTTAATTTCCTGACCTTAGGGTTGTACATTAGGGTGGTAGCAACTGAGATCTGGTGGGTAACTACTAGAATGGGATACTTGAGGTCAATGGCCCTTAGAGAAAAACACTGGTCTCCTCGAGAGAAAAACATCGATGTATCATACTTTAAGATCCGACTGTAAATGCTAAAGATATAACGAAAAATGTAAAATGGCGACCCCTATGTTCGGCAAAAAAAAATTTTTTTGAAACCTACTTGAAAAGAATACTTCATATTAGAGAGTGTACGTCGTACTTTTTTTTTTGCCTGTAAGGTGGTACGCTCTACTGATCATTTGGCAACAGTGACGTTAGAATAACGTGGAACAGTTAATTCTGAAGAAATGAGAAAACCCAACCCCCAAAAATAGATAATTCTTCACCATGACAACAAGAGCTCTCATAACATACATCGGCTCAAACAATTGACTTTTTGAGCACTCAAAAGATCGAAGACCGCAGATGCATTAAAAAATCATATTTTGGATGTGTCTCACTCGGAATGAAAAAAAAAATGCTAAGATAATTGATTCGAACGCATGCAAAAGAACCCAGAAAAATTGTCGGATGCAAAGAACCGGTTGTAGAACAAATTGTACTTGCATGCGACCTGTTCTAATTTTTGTTCTATCATCGGTGATTTTTGTTTGAGTTTGTCCCAAAAGCAACAGGTTATGTTCCTCCAAACTAGAACAGGTTGCTTTGGAACCGGTTCTAGAACCAGTTATAGAACCGGTTCTGCGACAGTGATGCCTTCCATTTTGACTTCCAGGAATCAGTTCTAGAACCTGTTGCACGGACCCGGTGGTAAAAACACCTATTCTAGAACAGATTCAAAGGCAACCAGTTCATAAAAATTTTGCTGGGAATGTTTTGAAAAACATTTAAAATATTTTCAATAAAAACATTTCTGTATTCTTATTTGTAAGTTCAAAATATAAATAGTTAGCGTCTTACCAAATCCGCCATTTGTAACTTTGTGAATAACCAATGATGACAATTATATGCAAAAATAATTAAAATGATTTTTGCTCATACAATTTGCTAAAATTTATTAATTTTTTAATTTATGTAGTTTGTATTTCATTTCAACAAAACAATACATATTTACAAAATTACTTAAAAAAAAAGTCAGATAAAACGTGTCTAATGACCACTTAAATTTTGCGAAAAAAAAGCCATTTAGCTAACACTTAAATACTAAATTTAAAAATATTACTATTATTGAGTAAATGACAGAAATTTAATTGATTTTTTGAAAAAAAAAAGATTCATTAACATTTGACCCCATTAAAATAAATACAAAAAGTCTTTAAACAAAATTTTACACCATTTTTATGCTAAACAAAACCACATGTGAATTTTTTATAAAAAGAATGAATTCTTTTTACTCGTAACATAAATACAACCTAAATATTTTAAATAAATTTAGAAAATTCCTTCTGCATCATGAATATTCAATACTGTTTGAATTCTATTGTACTGCTTCCTAATAAAATTTAAGTTAATTAACACCTAAAGACAAATAAAGAAAAAACACAAAGAATTTTAGTCAAAAACTACTTTGTAACTAAATATCTCTAAAAGAATAAAAAAAAAATATTTTAAATATTTATAAAGCTGTTATTTAATAAATAATCTGCAGCTTTTACAAAGTTTACTACTATTGTTAGCATTGATAATATTGATTGACATTTATCGTAAGGTTAACTTAATTAATTCACAAATTAATCTACCAACTTGTCAAATTTCAAGTTAAATAAAATCGACGTTAAAGTTTTAAAGATAAAAAATGGAAAGTTAATAATATAAATTGAATAAATATTAATTCTTCTCACAGATGCTATACAAAAAAAGAGTGCCAAAACACGTTATTTTCACTTTTTATTGTTAATCATGATATTCAAAATGCAAGTATAGTCTAATATTTTTAGATACAGTAAAACCTGCTTTTCTATCAGCAGTTTAATACTCGTAAAAGATGCATTATATAATTATTGAAACTTTAAACAATAAAAGTTAAAATATAAATATTAACATCAATCAATAAATACAGAAATTTAAATACACACATTAATTAATCAATACATTTTCTATAATTTAAAATTTTGGTACTTTTTAGTCAATTTGAAATGAATGCTTAAATTTTATGTTAAGTGCGGCTTTAACTAACTTGTTCATCGAACCTTTTCTCAGGTTCATTTGCTGTACAACATTGCGCGGTTTTTTTACTTTTTGTTGTGACTTCTAGTTTTGTGTCTTTTTGTACTCGTGTAAAGATGAAAAACAAGTTTTTCGTTTGAAATTCGTATTTCAATAAGCAATCTTGCGACACAATGTCCAAAAACAAACAAAATCAATAACAAAATTTTATCAAACAAGTTTTGAGAAATAAATGGTAAAAAAAACTTACATTATTTTTAACACATGTAAAAAAATACTTAAATTTGCAAGCAGTTAATACACTAATAGAAATAAATCTGTAAAAATAGCAGAAAAACCAACTAAAAATTAGTTAAAAATTATGCTGCTGAAAAAACTGTAGCAGATTTATTTATTTTTTTTTTTTTGCTAAATACTACTAAAATAAGTTATATTTAAGTTAACTTCAAGTTAATTAAAATGATGTTCCTATCAAAAATAATCTGCTAATTTATCAGTTTTTTGGTGCAGCATGATTTTTAACTAATTTTTAGTAGTTTTAACTAAAATTTTTACAGGCTTTTTTCTATTAGTTTATAAATAGAGTTATTACTAGGGTAAGGAATTCCATGTAAATATCTGTTTTTTCTCGATAGTCCAAAACTGATATGGACTAAATATTTATCCGAATCATCAAATTTAGAACAAAATGGCATCGATTTGTAATTGCATATTTTTGCATATTTTGACTTCAAATGCATATTTAGTCCCTTTTTAATGAATATTTTGTGCTTTTTAATGCATGTTTGTGCATATTTTTAATTTTTAGAAGCATTTTTAATTTTGTAGAAAAATATAAAAAATTGATACATTTAAATATTTTGATTCAATCAAAATAATTATTTTTTTCTCATTATTTTTAAAAATAAAAATTCTTTAAAACCTTCAAGTTCTGTGTCTGTTTCCAAAATAGCAATTATATTATTAATGCATATTGCCTTTTTTAGCCGCATTTTTAGGCGCATATTTTCTATTTTTAACTGCATGAAAATCCTTGCCCTAGTTATTACTATATATTTGAAATATTTAATTAAATTTAATAATCCAAAAAAATACATACATATGTTACAGAAAAAATAATTTTAGAAAAATTGTATCAATTGATAGTGGTGTTTTAAAATATGCGTGCTTTCGATTTTGAATCAATTTTATCGATCGAATATACAATCAGAAAAGTTCTGCAGTTACTACATGACAGTTATTTGTGTAGTAATGCGGTTGTAGTTATTTTAACTACAATTGTAGTTAATTTACTTAGAGCAAAATTTTTCAATGTTTTCGACAGTTATTTTTTAAACAAACTACTACATTGTAGTAACATTTATTTTATGCAGTTATTTTGAATTTTTTTACAAATACTTAAATTTTCAAGTGTGTGTGCTGTTTAGAAATTTCTAGTGAAAGAATATGAGAAAAACATGTTTTCTCATGTCTTAGTCATAAAACAACGCCAAAGAGTGAAGACGCATAATACGGAAAAGGTTATATATTTTATTAAATTATTAAAATAATAAGGTAAGTTTTATAATATAAAATATAAATTTATTTACGGGAATAATAAAATATATTGTATTTATTTTCTTTCGGTTCTTTTATATTTTCATCCCTTTCTACCTGCAGAAAAAAAGGAAGCCAAACAACACCATATTTCATCCCTCACAGACGGACATCTACAACAATATCTTAATAGTGAAAAATAAAAGTGACATTAAGTGTAAATTTTGATTTCTCAATTTTAAATTTATTATACAATAGAATAAAATTTAGTTAAAAGTGTTTACATAAATTTGTTTTTATTAAATTAATAATTTTTAAAATATTTTTATTTATGTTATTTTAACTACATTTGCAGTTGTTTGTACAGTTTAACAATAATTCGCATGTATGTTGTTTTAATTGCATTTGTAGTTGTTTTTACTACATTTGTCAGATGATTTTTAACACTTAAAAATAACTTAAAAATGTAGTCTACACCTTTTTAAGTGCAAATGCAGTTATTTTAACTGTCATTTGCAGTTGATTTCACCTACATAATTCCCTGAGTGTAAATTCCAGAACTTATCAGCAAACTAAATTTGAACCAATACCATAGTTGGCAAACACCAAATAAATGACTACACTCACAAAAGTTTGTCGGTAGAATCTACTGAAAATGACAGTTAAAACAAAGGTATATGCAGTTAAAAAGGCGACAAAGGCGACAAAATAACTAAAACTTTTGGTATTTTTAACTGTTGAAAAATAACTAGCAAATGCATTAAATATAACTACCAATGTCGTAAAATTAACTGATAAATTTTTACTACAGTAATTTCAAAACAACTGACAAAATCGGTAAAAACTACAGTTTTTTACCGTCAATTCTTTTTGTGTAGAACAGTATATTTTAATAAAAAAAAAATAATTTTTTTTTCTTTCGATTACAAAAATATGTGTTATTACTGCAGCCTATTTAAAATTTTAAGTATAAATTCCAAACCGTTCTCCAGTTATTATGCATTTATGCATTGGAGATACAATGCAAGTCTTTGATTTTAATTTGCAAACTAGAAATATATCAATATAAACAAATATATTTTTTTTATTTTTGAAATAACTAACAAAAACTACTGTTTACTGTAAAAATACTGTTTTGGTAGTTGTTTATTATGATATTAAAATAACTGATTTAAACAACTGTTACGAAATTACAGTACTTTTCGTTAGTTGTTTTCATAAATAACCGTCAAAAAAGTTGTTTTGCTTTTTTCTATAGAAAAACAACTGTAATTACTGTTAAAAACAACAACTACTGATTACTACACAAACAACTGTCATGTAGTAACTGTCAAACTTTTTTAAGTGTACCATTACCTTAAAATATCACTAACGAAAATAACTTAAAATACAGTTAACCTTTAAATATCCTAACGAAATAATTTAAAATACCGTTAATCGTTAAATACCCTAACGAAATAACTTGCAGTTTTTATTTCTTTCTCTTATCCCCATTAACAATAAACAAATAACCTAAAGTTAACACAAATGAAAGTTAAAAAATTCAAATTTCTATGGAATTTGACATCTGTAACTCTAAGTTGGCTCAAACTTTAGGTTAATTTGTTTTTTATTAAATGCCCTTAAAAGATCATATATTCAATATTGACTTTCAGTTTTTATTGGGCAGCTATTGCTGTCCAATAAAAACTGCCAACCCTGATAAATACTATTACTTTCAGGGGTTTTTTTCAATTTTAATCATTTTAATAAACATATAAGAAGTGCGCCATTAAAAAGTGTAGCATACATTTTTCTTAATAACTGTTTCCACATTTAATTCAAATAATTTTTCTTGATCAAAATATCTTTGAGAAATATGTCAGATTTTAAAATGCATCGATTTACCAAATTCAATTTTTATCAAAAAAATTTTTTTTTTCAAAACCTTGAATGTTGTGTAATGGACGTCGAAACTTACGTTTTAACAGACTCTTATAGTCGAGGCAATATTCCTGAAGAGGTACAAGGATGGTCTGGTCTACCTATGACCGTCACCGCACTGGGACGTTCATTGGGTTACCCCGTTTCAGTTTGCGCAACTTGCTGCCGGTGATGACGAGATATGGCGCTTTTGGCGTACATTTGCGGAGGATGAGACTTCCTTATAATGACTTCTGTGTCCGGGGTTCACGAACCGGATGATTGCTCCCTTTGGTCATCCGGTTCTATCTGCTAAGTCTGTTCATCTGGGGGTCTAACTGGTTTGGTTCGGACCCTGATGTTGCCGCCTAATGGCTCAACGGGTATCACAAGGGGAACATGATTTGGCAGGACTCACTTGAGTTGGCCTATATGGCGTCTGCCTCTGAAACCTAACGTAACCTAGTCTGGCAAGCCATTTGTAGCCGAGGAAAAAGGAGTCAATCTCTGCCTACAATACACGCAAAGAAAAAACATGGTTGGGATGACCATATTCGAAGAGCATCATATCGTCATATGAAATCCAAAAAGCTACATTTAAAAAATTTTACAGGAAAAGCAAAAAACTTTCTAAGAAAAAATAAACCAAATTTTTTCAACATTTTTTTAGGTTAAGCTTGTTTTTTGTTATCGAATTAATATTTGGAGAAAAATTGCCAATTTTTCTATTATTATTGACACGCCATTGAGGATTAGTTTTTTCAATCAAAAGGTAGTCAATCAAAAAGTAGATTTTGATTTTTTTGTAACTTAAGGCTTTTTTTGATTTCATATGACGATATATTTTTGGGTTTATGATTGAAATAGTCATGTTATTACATAGTTGTGATAATCATACTCTTACTCCATTTTTATAATAATATGATCAATAAATTATCATACTATGATTGCAAAATGCTCCCAATATTATCATATTATAGTCCTAAATATTATCATATTATTGTCCTAGCATTCTCCCAGCATTCTGCTGAAGCTAGATTAAAAAGCTATGCATGTTTTTTTGACAATAGGACATCTATTTATTCAATGGCTGAATTACACATTAAATAAAAGATATGGAAGCTATCAAATATAGAAAAATATTGTTAAGAATACGATTTCACAATACATCCAAAAAATCATCATAATATTTTTACAGTGATTATATTATTGTCATTTCGAAAATTTTGTGATAATTTAGGATTATATTATGATCACTAGGAATAAATTATGACTATTTCCTGTACTCTTTAAATTTTCTTCAATTTTGTACATTTTTTCAATTTTACTTTCTTACAAAACTAAAAGTTGTGGTACTCCTTATTATGGACGCTCTTAAACAATATTTTTTCCACGTGTATCACTCTTTAATTATTTTATAACACTAAGCACTTTAAAGTACAATCTTATTTGACGGTTCCTGGGTGGACCGAATTCTTTCTTCCACAAACAATGTCACTATTAAAATGAAAGCCAATAAGTTGTTAGTCTTTATTTTTTTTTTTTTTTGTTTAATATATATTATTTTCGTTGATTGCTTCTTACAACTTCTTTTCACAAAATCTCAAACAAGAATGACGCTAACTCATAAAAAATATACTAACCATCTTATAGTTGTCGAAACCATACCAATTATTGGGAACATGAATATCAATCCAGATAATAAATAATTCCAGACGAGAGAAAAATATGATAACCGAAAGAAAAGAAAGATTTTAACTATAAAATGATTATAAACGACCATATAATTTTTAGAGTATGATTAACATAATACATTAATAATATGATTGCAACAACCATGAATAGCAGTAGGGAACACAGTTTTGTAGCCGTGATCATATTGCAACCATATATTTTCTCTACGTGTAAGCTCAATTAACTCAGATATATAAATATATTTATTAAAGAGTGTCTTCAAAAGAGATAACTTCCATTTCAAAGACAACACATGGTATCTACATTTTTCTGGCCATATTTGGCATCTTGCCATTACAGTAAAAGCACAATACTATGATACAATTAAGAGATTAAAATATTATGGAAAATGACAAAGAATATGAATCTATAAAAAATGCAACAAGTTGTTTTTTTTCTTTTAATTTTAACTTATTTCAATCATCTTTTATTAAGATTTTTATGTATTACACTTTTTAATGGTGCACTCTTTACTATATGAATAAATTAATCTGTGGCTTAATTTACTTAATTTTACCCTTATAACCTATTTGATTACTAAACATAAATTTTTTGGGGAACACCCAGAAAAATTATCATTACTTTATTCCGCAACTGCTTTAAAAGCAGTAAATAAATAACAAAAATTAACACAAAACTAATTTTAAGTTAACTAATAACACAGGGGTACAACAAAGTTTTTCTACTTGGTGCCGGAATATTAATCAGCGTTTCTTATAGACTTTGGTGTGCTGAACAGAGAAACAAGCCAGCCGCCGTGAGCCGTTTAAGCCGCCGCCGCCGGTCATTTTTGCCTCAGCCGCCGCCGCCGATTTTTTTCGGCTCATTTCGGCTGGAAGTATCAATTTTCAAATATAAAAAATTTAAAAATAAATATATATTTTAAAAAGAATTTACTAATTCATTAAACTTGAACAACCAGAGCTAAAAACAATTTTTTTATATGAAAAGAAAAAAGTTAAAATCTTCTAAATATTAAATTTTTATAAATATAATTTTTTTAAACTATAAAAGCTTACGTAAATTTATACTGTGAAAAAAATTAAAAAAAAAGTTCTTAATGGGTTAATATAATACTTCAGATTGCAACTCTTTGCAGATGTGTAAAAAATCAATTAATAAAAAATTTTAACTGCTTAACTTTGCATTTAAAACTCAATATATTTATTTCGTGTATGCATTTTTATCAAAAATTATGACGAAAAATCGTTACAGAGTTGAAGTCATGTTAACATAGATATACGAAAAAGTTTGTAAAATGTATTCATTTTTGTTAAAAGCGTTACTTCTCCTATTCATATAAATTCTTACAGTTAGTGTTTAGCTTCATTGGTTATTAAAATATAAGCTATTAAAGTTAAAACACCTTATGAGTTACCGGTTACGGAGTTTACATTTGGCCTATAATTGGTTACAAATTTTATGTACTAACCAAAAATTGGTCAGATTGTTATAAATTTTGTATATATCGAAATATATAACTCAAATGTAATCCATGCATTTGAAATTAGCTGGTTACATGGTTTTTATCACATTTTTTGATATCACCCATATATATTTTTTCAATTCTAAAATACATTTTTAAAAATGGTCCAGTTGAATATTTTGGATAAATTAAACATTTTGTAACAAATAACTGAAAAAGTAAAGATAAAAGATATTGTAAAATTCTATAATATTTAGAAAAGGACACTTACGGATAAAATGCTCAAACCAATGTTCGAATTGATCACATAATTTCATCATTTACATTATTGATTGGGCATCCTGCCCAAACTTTCTAACAAAGCCTCCATTCAAAAGTCTTCAAACAAGTTTAATTTCTTAAATCAATCGATATGTATTTTTTTCTATGGTCTTTATTTATTCCTTAATTTGTTAAAATTAAAAAGAATAAATAAAAAAATATTGATTCCCAGTATGCTTTAATTGTCTGAAAATTCTATAAGAGGCAAAAATTGTTTTGAGTTCCAACGGGGTTACATTTTCCCAATGTTGGGATTACTTTGGAGCCCTTTACATTGGCAAAAAAATATGCTGGCAAAATTAAAATTTTGCAAGTTATGTTTCAACCAAAAGGACTTGGTACTAAAAGGGTATGTTTATAATTTATTAAATAAAACTTGTATGTTATATTAAAAATTTAGGACCATTTGTTAGATATAGTCTTGACTAGCCATGGATCTGTGCGAACATGAAACAAATCACACGTGAACCAACAACAAATCTTATACACCCAAAATATTACATAGTGGCATAGTAAACAAAATCCATAGTCAATTTGAATTTTAAATAAATCCACTATTATAATCAATAATAACTATGGAAAAAAAAATAAAACATTTTTTAATTGACCAATTAAGAAAAAAACAAAACTAAAACAATATATACACAACGGACGGACAAATTTTATTTAATTGTAAGTAAATGTTGTTAGCGTCTTTTAAAATGGTTTTAATATTAAATCACAATTTGTTTACAGATTAAAAATTTGAAAAGAAAAGAAGCCTTCAAGAAAAGATTCCAAAATAAAATTAAATGAATATGGCGGATTCAGAGGGTTTGCAAAGGGTAACATCTTAAGTACTTAAATTTTAAATTTTGAAAATATTAATAAAAAGTGTAAAATGAAAGATTTCTTCTTATTTACTTTTCTAATGCACTCAAAACTGCTGGATTTGTGGATTCTATTAAAGATTTTCAAATGAGTAATCGTTGATATCAACTATTTTTAAAATTAATTCCACTTCAAATATAAAATCGTTACTAATAACATTCTCCATAGTTGATTTGTTTATTTAAAATAAACCTAGTTAGTGTTCACTACTTTGTACCCACTATGACATAGTGAGGGTTATTTCACCTATGACATAGTTGAAAAAATAGTGTTCATCAACTACGCAATGTTTAGAGTGTATAATTGATTTTATATACATATATTTTTTTGCGAGTGATTTTCTGACCGTGATAAAGTGCAGACGTTAATTGTGATTTCTTTTCTATAATTCTATTTAAAATTAAAAGCAAAAACATTTTTTATTGTTTTAAGAAAACACTTTTTTTAATGCATTGTATATTGAAATTATTATTACGAGGGCGACCGCAAAAGTAACTGGCCTAACATAAAAAGAACCGTTTTTTTGGAATTATTATTATTTATTTTTCAATATAATCTCCTTCCAACTCAATACACTTCATCAAACGTTTTTAAAGTTTTTTAATTCCATCCGAAAAATAAGATTTTTCAAGACCTTCAAAATATGCCTCAGTTTCAGCAATAACCTCGCTATTGGACGAAAATTTTTTGCCACCGAGAAATTTTTTTAAATTTGGAAACAAGAAATAATCAGAAGGAGCTAAATCTGGACTATATGGTGAATGCGGAGCAATTTCAAATCGTAATTCGGCCAGTTTTTGTTGAGTTAAAAATGCGATTTTTTGGGGCAAAGTCAACAAACGCGGCACCCATCTTGCAGATAGCTTTTTCATGTGGAGTTCATCATGTAAAATACTCCAAACTTGTTTTTCGTGTATTTTAACAATATCAGCAAGTTCTCTGAGCTTTATTCGTCTATCTTTAGTCACTTCATTAAATATTTTTCTAATGTTTTCAATAGTAGTAGCAGTTTTCGGTCTTCCAGAGCGTTGTTCATCTTCCGTACTTGAACGACCCATTTTAAATTGTTGAACCCAGGATTTCACGGTGGAGTATGATGGTGCATTAGCACCATGAACAGAATCCAATTCATCTTTGATTAATTGTGGCGTATAACCTTTCATATAAAAGTGTTTAATTACCGCACGAAACTCTTTATTTTCCATTTTTCAAAAATTACAAAACTTGTTTAATTCAATCACTTGTAACAAAGAAAATAATCGTTAAATATTTCGGAAATTTTGACAGATGGCTTATAAAAGATTGCTTTAAAAAAAACAAAAAAAGTTGCTAGTAAAACAGAAAATGTGCCAGGCCAGTTACTTTTGCGGTCGCCCTCGTAATTATTATTAAGTAGTAAACAAAGGGGTTAAATATTCTGCAATACTAATCCTCTGCTGTTACAGCAGAATGGATAGTAGCAGCGAGTCTACTGAAGAAAGCGATATTGTCTGGTAGACAGTCGCTGAAAACAAAACAACGAAACGACGACAAAATCGATCACCAGAATTAGTTAAGCATGCAATCAAAATAACAAAAACTACCAACAATGATGATTAGGGCAAGGAATTCCATACAAATTCATGTTATTCCTCGACAGTCCAAAACTAATATGGACTAAACATTTATACGACACATCAAATTTAGAACAAACTGGCATCGATTTGTAGTTGCATATTTTTGCATATTTTGACATAAATGCATGTTTTTGCATATTTCGACTTTAAATGCATATTTGGTGGCTTTTTAATGCATATTTTTCATTTTTAGTAGCATTTTTTATTGTGTAAAAAAATATAAAAAATTGATACGTTTTCATATTTTGATTCAATCAAAATAAACATTTTTAAAACTTTATTGACCTATGGGAAATCTTCGAGTTCTGTGTCTGTTTGCAAAATAACTAACTTAAATATATTTTTAAGTTTTAAAGTGCATTATTTTTGCAAAAATTATAGTTTTTAGTGCATATTTCTTATATTGTTAGTGCATATTTTTCTTTTTTAACCTCATATTTTAGGCGCATATTTTTCATTTTTAAGTGCATGAAGTTCCTTGCCCTAATGATGATATACCAAGTACCTACTAGCAACAACATGTTTGCTGCACTTGATGTAGACAATAATGATGTTGATAATTATATTAACGATAATTCTAACAAAGAGTTTTCTGAAGAAAAACCGCCTCCAATAATTATTCCAAATGTTTCAGATATAAGAGCGATGATGAATAACTTTTCAAAAATAGTAAACCTTGAAGATTATTCGTACAAATCTTTGAGAGATGGTCAGGTAAGAGTAATGGCAAAAAACGTAAAGGCATATATAGAGAGATAGTAAAATATCTATCTTTCGTAAAAAAACATAAACGTGTTCAAATCACATTACAAATGTTGTTTTCAGCCGATCAAGCCGCCGCCGCCGCCGATTATTTTTGTCGGCTTGTTTCTCTGGTGCTGAATCCAAATAAGGCTTCTGATTCGGCTGTAGGCAAAATCAACCAATGCAAAATGCCCAAAAAATAAAATTTTAAAATTTGCCCACCAAATATGAAAAATTGTCAAAAATGGAAAATAGAATCATCCGAAAAAAATACGAAAAAATGTCCAAAAATTGAAAATTACCCGAAAGTCCAAAAAGCAATTAACAAAAATTAAAAAATTACTCGAAGGAAAGTTTCCAGCCGTTACTACCAAAAACATTTGGCCCAGACCCTGTTTTTATTATTGTTATTGAAATTCTTTCCTGGAATTTGAACCGATTCGCGGAATATGACCCAAATCTTACCGTGGTGTGGGTTTTATACGAGTATAGTCGGCATACCCGATTTTAATTTTATTAACTTGTTTTTATACACTACTAGAAAAAAAGCTGTAAAAAAATTAGTTAAAACTACTAAAAATTAGGTAAAAATGATGCTGCAGAAAAAACTGCTAAATTAGCAGATTATTTTTGTTATACATATTAGTAAGATAGGAACAGCAAAAATAAAACTGTTAAATATTCAGAATTTTAGTTATATTTGAGATAAATTTTTGTTAATAGAAAATAAATTAACCTGCTAAAATATGTAAAAAAATTTGTATAATAATTAGTAGCTTAAAAAACAAAAAAATTTTAAATTTTCAAAGTTTTTTTCGATTTATTTTTAAATGCAAATAAAAATCGAGCCTTCTGAAAACGGCAGTTTACAATTTTTAAGCAAATATTTCTGCTAATTAAACAGGATAAACTGCTATTTGCATTCAACTAAATTTAGCTTAAAAATAACAAAAATTTTGTAGCTGTTATAGCTTGTTTTTGCTATTTTAGCCTACAAATATTTAACACAATTTTTTTTGCAGATTTTACGGTACAATTTGCCGTTTTCAATTTACTAAAAGGTTACTTAAAAATAACAAAATTTCTGTAAAGTTAACAGTTTTTTCTGCAACATCATTTTTAACTAGTTTTTAGTTGCTTTTTCCGCTATTTTTACAGATTTATTTCTATGAGTGTAATGCCAGTCAAAAAACTAGTACTTTTTAAAACTAGTTCAATCAGTTAGCTACTGACTAAGACTTTGAATGACTTATTTGTTGTTCTTTCCCATATAAAATTTTATTTTCACTGTTTCTTAAATTTTAACGGGGCATTCAATAATCAGGCCTTAATGGCCCTAAAAAATGTGCAGTCAATTTTGTTTAATTTTGTATTTCAATTAAGGTGCCTCTACCTACATGTGACCGGTTATGACTGTCATAACACTAAAATTGCAAGTCACAACTTTCCACACAAAACAACAGTTAAATTGAAAAAAATCTAATTTTATTTGTCAATATTGTCGACACCAGGTCTTAATTTTTTTGAAGTTTTCAAACAAAACTTTGAATAAATATAATTTATTGTGACTTTAAAATAACAGACACAAGGGGTATACAGACTTTTCGTAGGAATCGACAGGTAAATTTAAAATAATTACAAGAAATAATTGTTGAAACTTAATTTAAAAAAAGCTTTAATATTTTAAAGCTCGTATATTTTAAAATGACTTATTATTTTTTTTTTTGCAATTACACTCAAAAAAGTTGTACAGTGACAACATACCAATTATAAGCGTAGTAAGAAAAATTCGATTCAAGGGCGGGATTCTCGGGAAAATAAGTTTTCTGCTATGTCGCACAATTATTTAATTAAAATATATTTTGTAAGATAAGTTAAAAAAGAAAAAATTTAGGTAACTTAAAATATTTTGAAGTGCGTCAAAATGGAATAGGTCAAAAACCAAGGCAAGTTAAAAAAATCCAAAAATTGATAAATCTGCATGTTGTATTTTACCTAAGAATTTCGTTAACTTTTTTATTTTTTCCGCGTACATGTATAATTATATCGGAAATTTTTTTATCGCGTAATTTTTTAATATATGTGACAGCGCATAGAGAAAGGGACCTAAGGGTAAAAAAATAAAATTTTTTTTTTTGGTACACCAATCTTTAAAATGGCTCTCCTGAACAAAACCCTTTTTTTACCCTTAGGTCCCTTTCTATTTTGCGCGTCACATATGTATGTACTATTATTGGCAAAAGTTTACTTTTTCGGGCACCCCTCAAAAAAAAAAAAAAATTATGACCCCCTCTGAAATTACAAAATTTTTTCTATATGGTGTTAAGGAAGCCGGGGCCCCCGGGACACGCTAGGTCCAAAAAACCGATACACGTCCAAAATGGCACTTGTGACGACTCACGTTTCCAAATATGCGTTTTGTTCCGGGAAATCAAATTCGCGCTAGGTCCATTTTAGTAAATTTTAGGTAGTAAAAAAAGGGAAAAGTTAGTGTTTTCGAGCACCGCTAAAAAAAAATTCAGCCTCTCTGGAATTAAAAAAGGAAATTTTTTTCTATTTGGTGTTAAGGGGGCCGGGGACCCGCTAGGTCAAAAAAAACCGAAACACGGTTAAAATGGCTAGTGTAGCTACTTAAATTGAATGAAAATTTCCCAGGATTCCAAATATATATTTAAGATTCGGAAAATAAAAATCCCGCTAGGTATATTTTGGTAAATTTTAGGTGCTAAAAACTACTAGGGTAAAATTTAGTTTGGTAAAAGTCGGGAATTTTTTTAAAAAAAATTAAATTTTTATGAACTTTAGGGGTTTTTTTGTAAATGGAGGTATATAGCGCGGCAGGCAAAAATTGTTTAGAAAAATTCGCGCGATGTTTTCAAAAAAATTTTTATTTTTTGGTACGTAAACTTAATTTTGCTAAAAGTCGGGGATTTTTTTACATAAAATTATATTTTTTCTTAGGGAGTGGCACATAGCGCCGCAGGCGAAAGATTTTTCATTTTTTGGTACATTGTAGTCATATTTGAAATCGTAAGAAAATTTCCATTCCTTTGAGTACCCATACTCTATGATTAGTACATTAACTGGTTATTTTAGACTCCTGGGGGGTCTTAAATGGATCTAGTAGGAGCCACACTTAATGGATCATGAAACCAAATGCATCGTGAGAAAATTTCCTTTAATTTGAGTCATCACACTTACTATTTTATGTGTGTTTTGGTTTGTCGGATCTAGCGGCTCCCAGGGGCGCCTGCCCCCTTAACACCATATAGAAAAAATTTTATTTTTTAATTTCAGAGGGGGTCATCATTTTTTTTTTTTTTTGAGGGGTGCCCGAAAAAGTAAACTTTTGCCAATAATAGTACATACATATATTAAAAAATTACGCGATAAAAAAATTTCCGATATAATTATACATGTACGCGGAAAAAATAAAAAAGTTAACGAAGTACTTAGGTAAAATACAACTTCAACATGCATATTTATCAATTTTTTTAACTTACCTTAGTTTTTGACCTATTTCATTTTCACGCACTTCGAAATATTTTAAGTTACCTAAATTTTTTCTTTTTTAACTTATCTTACAAAATATATTTTAATTAAACAATTGTGCGACATAGCAGAAAACTTAGAAGTTGTATTTATTGCAAAAAAAAAAAATTTTTTTTTTTACTGTAAATAAATATCTTAACCCTCTAATGCTCTACTATGGAACAAATATTAAAATTTTAATTTATCGCTTTATTTAGGCGATATAGCACAACAAAGGTTGAAGACGTATTTTGAAACCTAGTAGTCAAAAATTGAAGAATTACATATTTATTTAGAACTTTTATATTTCCATAAAATTTTATTAAAAATTAATAGAAAATTAAAAAAAAAATTTAAATCGTTGCTGTAAATAACACTATCAATAAAATAAAATTACGTACCGAAAATTGTTGATCAATTGTTGTTATTGCAAAAGTTATGGCGATTTTCGCTTTTTGAAAATTAGGGTATAAATAGTTTTTTCTGCAATGTAATTTTTAACTTATTTTTACTAGTTCTAACTAAAATGTTTACAGGATTTTTCTTTTTCTGTTATACATATTTACCCCTAAATTCATAAACGCTTTGTAAAATTATAAGAGGTTTATTGAACAAATTTTGTATGAAAATGACTTTTTGTAAACCTGCTATAACTTTACAAAGCATTTATGAATTGAGGGGTTAGTTTCTAAATACATTTAGTAAAAATTTGGTCAAAATGGATTTTTTAAATTACAATTTTTTAAATACACACAAAATTGTAATATTTACCTTTTTCGTATTTTAACAAAAAATATTTGAAGAATTACATATATATTTATAACTTTTATATTTCCATAAAATTTTATTAAAAATTAATAGAAAATTAAAAAAAAAATTTTAAATCGTTGCTGTAAATAACACTATCAATCAAATTAAATTACGTACCGAAAATTGTTGATCAATTGTTGTTATTGCAAAAGTTATGGCGATTTTCGCTTTTTGAAAATTACGAAATTTGGCGAATTTGGCACTAAACATCAATAAATTTAGACGAAGTTAGTACTAGTAGTAAGCAGTACTAAGTATATAATCTGTGTTTATTTTCAAGAAAATGTATTGCCTAGTTTTCGAGTTAGAGAGATATTTTTAAAACGTATCCTGGCGTTATCCTGTGAGTCCTGGAGAAAAATTTTTAACTGATTTTACAATTAGAGACTCTAAACTAGCTTTGTTGTTATCGGTAATATACGGCAGATCGTAAATTTATTTCTGGCAATTTTTCAAATATTTTTTCTGTTTTAAAAAGTTAATTTTTTAAAATTTTCTAAATTTTCACTTTACATGCCTCTCGATTGAAAACCGTTCCTTATACAAAAAAGTTTGAAAGCAAATAAAGTAGGCAGTTAAGTTTTCTATGGATATAATATAACTTGTTTAATAAAATATTGTTATTTAGCCAAAAACTATTTAAAAGGCGGCCTTGGGCATTAGAGGGTTAAAAATAGGAGAAAACTATTGCATGTAACAAATAAACACAGTAGAAAATTATTATCGATCATCATGATCATGATTTCTCTAAATCCCAAATTAACAAACAAAAATAATAAACTTTTCTCAAATAAACCAAAATATTTAAGCCAAATTTAAAGTTTTTAAACAAAGTTTAATGTTCAATGACGATTTTTTAAAAATTAACGACCTCAAAACGAAAAACGCCAATTAAAATATTCAGCAACATTAAAACTTGTTTAAAATTTTGTTTTAAATTAAAACTTGAAAACAAATAAACTGTCATAAATTCACAAAAATAAAATCTCTGTAATTAAATAAATTAACGGAAAGTAATAACAGCGGCAAAAATACAATAAAAGCAAAAAGCATTTCGATAAATTAAAACTTACTTGATAACTGTCTGCATAATCAAATAAAAATTTCCAAATACTCCTCGATTTGGATTTAATTAACACTTTTTAAAGCAAATTTGGAGATGTGACACTAATAAAAAAATGAATTACCATAAAATTAATTTAGAGAAAATTTATACTCTGAATATGTGTAAGTTTTAAATTGTTTTAATTATATTTTATTTAAAAAAAATGTCGTTTAAATAAAACCTTTACATTGTTGTTTGTTTTAAATATTCCACCTTTTTTTTAAATGAAGTTAGCAACACTTTTTCGAACTAGTAAATACCGTTACTTTTAACACCCGCACGCAATGGTTTCTATTATAACGGTTTATCGTTTTTATTTTGTTTATATACCATGCGCTCTACAACACTGACAACGATCAACTGAAGTTTAAATATTAACCAAACAACGGTTTTATATGCAAAATCCTCACAACTAACTAACAACAACAATATAGCAAGCAACAACAGCACAAATATTAGCAGCAGCAAAATGTATTATACACGAAAGTAATGTGGCTCAACACAACAGAAAAAAGTCCAAATAATATGAGTACAAACAAAAGAAGAAGCAAATAAAGCAACTACAAACGAGATGAGTCTAAAACTAACAACAAGCGCCAACATCAATAATAACAACAACAATAGCAAAAAAGTTGGAGGCATCCCAAAAAGAAAATCTCAACAACAAACAAAATTTACAGGTAAAATTGTTTCTCACCCAGAGATACAAGTTAATGAGCCGCCGCCGAAGTGGTCGGTTAGTTTCGGTTTCTACAAGGTGGCGCAAAAGTATAACACACGAAGAGCCATTACACCCCCTCAAAGTTACTGTATGGTGTGATTTTTAGGCTGGAGGCGTCATCGGACCTTATTTTTTCGAAAATCTGAATTTCTTACAATTTCTCAATTCTTGTAATTCTTACCCGAGGTTTTCTGAGAACTCATATAAAACCTGAGAAACCTGAAAAATTGTTGAAAAAACCAAGAAATATACTTGGCAGACTTTGGAGTTTATCCCCAAATGTTTGTTGGATTTTTTCTTGACCTTGACACATTATGTCACGCAGAAAAAAAGCAGGGTGAACATTAACAAAGTGCTATGTCATTATACAACTACATAAGTTTCAAGATAGTTTTTAAATTTTCTGGTAAAAATCTGTAAATTATTCTTGAACGCCTACAGCCATGATTACACTCAAATAAAAGACAAATTTACGAAAATATATTCTTTTTAGCACTATAAGCAAACTAAAATAATCCTTTTAAAACTTAATAATTAACCTTAGAGGGTTAAATACATCTGCTTCATCCAGCTTTGAGCCGCCACCATCATTTTTTGCTTAGCCGCCGCCGCCAACTATTTTGTGTCGACTTGTATCTCTGATACTACAGCAGCAACAGTGATTTTCATAAATAACAGTTTTTTCCTAAAGAAACAAATACGGCAACACTAAAAATATTAAAAGGAAATGAAAATTGGGTTTTACACTCAAAGAAATTATAAGTTAATTTATATACAAAAATATATCTTACTTTTTTATTTTTGACAAATAAAAATAAAAATAAATTTACCGCACGTGAGTTCATATTATTTTGTCACCATATAATGAAAAAATTAAATATTTGTGTATATGTATTTAATTTTTATATTAAAATAATTTAAAGTTTTTTGTCTTTATATTTTTTTTTTTATTTATTTTCATGTCATTGACTTACTTACATTTTATAACAAGTTGTTTGTTATTGTTTTTTTTAAGATATATAACACTTTTTATTTTATATTCTTATCAATTTGTATTCTAAACAGGCATGTTGTTTTCTGTTGTGATTTCGTTTAATACTGTTAAAATGATAAATTGTTGTGTTACATATAATAAACGAGATTTTTACAGGTAAAAAAACAATATTTTGTAATTGTTATTTTTTTGTAATTTCTTTGAGAAAATCTGAATCATATAATTTATTTTTATTTTTTTAAACACATTTAAATTTTCATTATTGTGACAGTTAAACAAAGTACATTTTCATTGGATGATTTTTTATATTTAGGCATTCCACAAATTTGTTGTAGCGATATAGTCCATTTAGCGATTTAGTCCACTATACCCTTTTACTGCCCCCTTAAAGTAAATTTCAGCGATATAATCACATTTGATAAATATCAAATTGCGATTTAATTTTTTTCGCAACAATATATACATATATATATAAGCCAAGACCATAAGAAACGGTAGCGAAAAATTGACAATGGGCTTTGTAATGATTCTGGCTTTCTAATGACTGTAAACAATCTGTAAACTTTAAAGTTTTTGGGCAGGTTTACCAGATAAACCCGCTACCGCTAGAATTGATTACTTTAATCTGGTGAACGATCCTACTTTTGTTTTTGTTTTAAAATATAAATATTTGTAGATGTTTCATTGATTTTTACGAAATTTTTTATTCCTTTATAAAAATATTTGTATATGTTTATTATTCTTTAAAAAAAATAGAAAAAAAACAAACGACAGCTGATGTATCATTAACTGCTCACAAGTAGCGTAAAATTTTTACGCTACCAAAACAAGGTAGCGCTACCACAATATGCTAATCAAATCGTTCACTAGATTGTTGAGTAGCGGATTAGCAACAGTTGAGCGTCTGGTAAACACACTCTTTCCCAGTGTAGAAACGGTAATGACATATCATTATTTTTTGGACTACCAGTAATGACACCCCCTTAACTTCTGCATTATTTTAAAACATATAATAATGAGTTACTGATAATGACTTATTGTTATCATTATTTTAAATAGAAAGTAATATTCTAGATTTTTTTGAAAATTTTTTGAAATCTATTTTTGGACTCAATATTTTTTCAACACTGATAAGGATATACATATCGTCACCTAAAATGCAAAAGGGCGTAACAACACTTTTTATTTTTTTACACTAGAACCAAAAAAAAAAATGTTGTAGAATTAAAGATATTCTATATTTTCTTCTCTTGTTTAAAACACGACTATAGACTTATTTCGGCATATAAGTTTAAAATTTTGTAGGGAAATGTAATTTAGTTTTTTGTTGTTACGCCCTTTTGCATTTTAAGTGACGATATGTAACCACATATTTTTTCATTTTTTGTATGTTGGCGAGTAAGCTGACTTGTGTGCAGCAGGTCAATTACGTTTTTATCTATCCAACATTATATGTCGATATAGCTCAGATGGTAGAGCTATTATTTTTTGTCAGTACTGGTAAGCATATAGGTAATGACATATTTTTAGATTTTTTGTATGCTGGTGTGTAAGCATAACTCATTATTTTTCGCGACATCCCCATACAAAGGTAATAAGAAATGTAATAAGAAAAGTAACTAGTTACCATTACCAAGTATGTAGTTACATAACCACATATCTGGTAATGATTTTCTACACTGGGTTGTTACACTTTTTGGGGTTCAGGATTTTTAAGTATACACTCAAAAAAGTTTGACAGTTATTTGTGTAGTAATCAGTAGTTGTTGTTTTTAACATTAATTTTGTTTGTACAGAAAAATGCAAAACAGCTTTTATGACGATTATTTAAGAAAACAACTAACGTGTGAGTTAGTTGGGTAAAGTAAGCCAGCATTTTCATTATAGTACGTTCTCCCGGATTCGTTAATAAATTTAAAGTTGAATGAAACTTAAATCATAAATCTGTGGCTTGAGCAAATATATAATGATGGCCTTATTACATGTAGAATTGTATAATGTCGATGCTTTTCTTTTCCTTTCTTTATTTGTTAAAATGAAACAAAAAATATATGAAGAAACTAGATTCCTAGTACGCTTTGTCTGAAAATTCTAAAAAGGCAAGAATACACGTTAAATATTATTGATCAATCTTTCAAAAATCAACCAATAAGAACAGTTTATTTATAAATACTTTATACTGATTGGTTGATTTTAAAAAGATTGATCAATAATATTTAACGTGTATTGTATGTAGGGTTTGGGGTTCGGGAATTCCCGAGCGGGAATTCCCGGGAAATCCCGGGAAAAGTTTGCCGGGAATTCCCGTGAAAATAATATATTTTTCCCGGGAAAACGGGAAATTTTAAAAATATTAAAGTTTTTAAATTGTTTTTGTTTCGAATAGGATTTTTTAATTTTAGTCATAAAAAACATTTTAAATACCAAAACAAAAATGTCATTGTTGAAATCTTTTAAAAGGGAATACATTTATTTGACACGCAAATAAAATCTTTGCCAAGTAATTAGGAGCATTTCAATTAATAAAGATTTTTCGCATAACTTATTCAAAATTTAAGTAGTAAAACCCAAAAACTTGGTAAAATGTTTAAAAGAAATATGAAAAAAGCTTTGTTTCTTACAAATAATCGCCCTTGCTATCTAAATTTTTCAAATGTATAATTAAGGTAAAGTCGACTTTAGTTAAAATATTGGGTGGCAGTATACCTTGACTTCGTTTCTTTTTGAAGCGTTCTGATTGGTTAATTTATTTTCAACCAATCAAAATATTTGAAAATATAAATATTTTTGTAGGGTTTTTATACACAAAATATACAAACAAACCCGTATGATGATAAATAAAGTCAACTTTAAATTCAAAATACTCTTTTATAGTAAGGGCCAATAATTTTATAAGTAACGTTTTCATTAATAAATGTGAAAAGAAAAGACTGGTTAACGGTGGTATATAAATTTGGTTATCCGACATATAAATTTGGTGCACAAAAAAAAAAAAAATTTATGGTCATGCAACTTCTCTTGAAGAAAAGAACAACAAGAATAACGTTTCAGCTAAAATTAGCAAAGTACCCGAAGAAAAAAGTGCAAGCTGAATAGGCATTAAAGGTTTTATGGTAGAGCAAACATTTCCTGAAATGGTATCCAAATTAGCCGCAGTCAATCCACACCATAACTAGATATTCGTTTATTCGAGAAAGTTTTTATAATAAATCATGGAATCATGCAATTCATTTGGCAGTGCTGCGAGTAATTTATGTGAAATATCAGAATGTTCAACATGTTCAACATTCTGATATTTTTTACTTTGAATTCTCACTACACAGACTGTATTTGTACTGAAATAGTTTTTTTTTAACAAAAATTACTTATATAGGTGGTTTTCATTAACAATTTTGTTCAAAAATATTTCCCGGGATTCCCGGGAAATAAAAAAGTCCGGGAAATCCCAAACCCTAATTGTATGCCTTAAGAATAGGGAATGCAAAATCCCGCACTTTTTGATTTCCTGAATTTTTAAATTAGAAAACATTTTATAATTTAAAAGTTGTTACATGTAAAATGTCTTAAAGATCTCAAATTTTTATGATCGTGAAAGGGCTCAGGTGGTTTTTCTTGGAATTTTCGTAGTGGGAAAGAATTATTTTTATATTAGAAATTATATTAGTCTAATTATATATTTTTAAAAATTGAATAAACTAAAACAAATTTTTGGACTAAAAAACTTGTCTGTCAAAAGAAAAATAAATAAAAAAATGATTATAGAAAATAATTTTAGAAAATTCGAAAAATTTTTAAAAATCAATGGACAAATTTGTCTTTAATTCTGTACAGAATAAGTATACAGTGTGTTCGTTTACTCGAAAATCTTCCCTACGGGGAATGAGGAGTCAATTGCCCTCCAAGGACATATCCCGTGACCGGTCAACCGAAGGCATATTACTAAATTCCCTACGGGGAATGAGGAGTCAATTGCCCTCCAAGGACCCATCCCGTGACCGGTCAACCGAAGGAATATTACTAAATTAGTACAAATATGAACCAAAGAGAATGAATAAATTTTCTAAGTATTTTCTGATTCGTTACTTTCACTGTTGCTTTTAAAAAACTTGACCGATACCGAAATAAAAAATAAAATTCACGGCATATTTTTTTTAAATTTTTTTTATTTATTTTACTCATTTATTTTGAACTTTATTTTTTACTTTTTGCTTATTTTAGATCTTATTTTAAATTTTTATAATTTTTTGCTAAAAAATTTTAAGTTTTGTATTTTCAACGCTTTTTAATGTTAAAGCTGTTTTAGTTTTAACAATTGGTATTTATTTAATTTTCTTTTTAACTTAAGGGCAATTTTTAAAATTTTTATTTATATTATCAGAGTTTTTGAGGTAATTTTCTAATTTTTAATTGATTTTTTAATTTAATTATGGCCAACGCAAAAAACGAGTCAACTGCCATTAAAGGACCTATCCCGTGACCGGTCATTAGGGGGCATACTGAAGGCACTTCCACTATATTTGTGTGTGTGTTAGTGTTGTTTTCTTTTCTATTTTTTTCTTTCCCATTTTTTTTATTTGCTTGCAGTGTTTGTATTTTCTTTTTCTTTTTTATTTGAACAGAAACGAAAAATATATAACTTTACCATCAGCCAGCCATCACGAATAAGCAACATTAGCTCAGACGGTAGAGCGTTTGCCTTACAAGCATGGGGTTGTGTTATCGAGCCCTACTTCGACGCCAAGTAGATTATTTTTAATTATTAATTTTTTATTGAAAAGTTATTTTTAGAAACACCACCTTACTGTCACAAGGTGTCTAAACTGTGGCAATTGGTCATTTCCAATGACAACGCCATGTTAAAGTGATATGTCTCTTTCAAATAAAAAGACCGATCAACGAATGGTATCAGCCCACTTGGGACCTATCCTGCGTGTCATCTGGAACCGGTCCCTTTCCCCGTAGGGTAGTGTTTGTTTTTTCTTTTTTATTTGAACAGAAACGAAAAATATATAACTTTACCATCAGCCAGCCATCACGCATAAGCACCATTAGCTCAGATGGTAGAGCGTTTGCCTTACAAGTAGGAGTTTGTGTTATCGAGCCCTACTTCGACGCCAAGTAGATTATTTTTAATTCTTAATTTTTTATTAGTTTATTTGAAAAGCTATTTTTAGACACACCACCTTACTGTCACAAGGTGTCTAAACTGTGGCAAGTGGTCATTTCCAATGACAACGCCATGTTAAAGTGACATGTCTCTTTCAAACAAAAAGACCAATCAACGACCGGTCTCCCCCCCCCCCCCCTTGGGACCTATCCTGCGTGTCATCTGGGACCGGTCCCTTTCCCCGTAGGGTATACATAAAAATCACACTTTATTAACATTATGTACATCACTTTTAAATTACTAATAAAATGCTCATGTTGAACTACTTAGGAAATGGGACATCACGTGTAAAATAAATCAGTGTTGGATCTAAATTGCAACTACTTCACAATCAGTTGATGCTATTTGGAGTGTTTTTAAAATAACTTTTTTGTAAAGCCATTACAAAATTAAACTTAAGTACTAAAATATTAAATTCTTATAACTAAAAGCTCCATTAAGGCTCCATTAGTCTGGTAGTATCGTAAAGTACCATGTCAGCTGTTTACTTTTAGTTAATGACAGTATACACAACTTAAGCCCAAATTAAGGCTCCATTAGTCTGGTAATATAGTAAAGTATCGTGTCAGCTGTTTACTTCTGAGTGTTGATATTATACACAACTGTTTAGTTTGGAAGTAGATTTGACGTAAGAAAACCTATTGAAAATTGATTTCTA
Organism: Leucophora obtusa; assembly: GCA_949987735.1. NCBI lineage: Eukaryota > Metazoa > Arthropoda > Insecta > Diptera > Anthomyiidae > Leucophora > Leucophora obtusa. The sequence continues at coordinate 323,392,178 of OX465295.1, read as the reverse complement.
CCTCACGATACCTCATTTCGCCGCACTTTACTTCCAAACTAATTTGGGCTTTAGTTTGGAAGTAAAGTGCGGCGAAATGAGGTATCGTGAGGTAAAAATATATATTTTCAATAGATTTCCTTACCTCAAATCTACTTCCAAACTAAGTAGTTGCGTATACTTTCATTAACCAAAAGTAAACAGCACACACGATACTTTACATTTGAGGTAAGAAAATCTATTGAAAATGGATTTCTACCTCACGATACCTCATTTCGCGGTACTTTACTTCCAAACTAATTTGGGCTTAATGTAGCCTTAACTAGATTACCTGTAGGGAGATTATTGTAACTACACTCATAAAAATAAGTTAGTAGAAAAATTAGTCAAACATCTTGTATATCAAGTTTATTAGTTTTCAACAATTTTTTAGCTTAAATTCCGTTTTCAGCAAAAGTTTTAGTTATATTGTTTAGCACTAGACTAATTTTGAAGTAATATTTTACTAATTTATTTTGCTACAAAAATTGTGCTGATAACCGCAATTATAGCGAGGATGACAACTAGATAAACAAATGTAGATGTCGCAGCTTGTCTGGATGTAGTACAGACAACGGAAATGATAAAAAAGAAAAACAACTCTACACAATCGACTAAGTGTTAGCAAAACTTTTGCTGAAGATTACTATTTTTTGGTAAAAACAGCTCGCTGATTTTCAGCAAACCTTTTGTTGAAATTACCAACTTTTTTGCAAGCACGCTCCTGACTAAAAATTTGCTGACACAGCAACATTTGTTGCTGACACAGCAACATTTGTTGCTGACTTTACTGACTTTTTTTAGTGTAGCAGTAGGTACTCTTATCTTTAATATGTGTGTTTTTTATGGGGCATGCACTCATAAAACCTTTTTTTTCTTAATGAGCATATTTCCTTTAAACTAAACACTAATTAATCTTAGCGGAATTTCATACCTGCCATATGTGAACTCCTAAATACACAACCTACTCTAAACCAAAAACAGCAGTGAAATAAACTAAAACCCATATTAAATTGACGAATGGGTGATCAATTTAAAACATTGTTTAGTATATTTCTATTTTGACGTCTAACTATTTGATGTGGTGTTATTTTGACAAAATATCATCAAATGTATTAAAAAAATTTGTTATATTTAATTATATTTAATCAAATTGAATTATTATTTTGTTCTTTTGCCAATGCAGTTTATTCAATACAACAATGCATATTTCATTCAATCAACACTCAGGGAATTATGTAGATAAAATCAATTGCAAATGACAGTTAAAATAACTGCATTTGCACTTAAAAAGGTGTAGACTACATTTGCATTTAAATCAACTGCAATATGAAGTTATTTTTAACTGTTAAAAATTAACTTTTTATGTGAGAAGTTTCTCACATAAAAATTGCAACTCTGCCATATTTAAAACAGACTGAGTATCATAATGTCAAATTTAGCCAGAGGTATGTAAAAAAAATTTACTTATATTCAATTTGAAATTTTGTGACTCACCCTGTTTTAAATATCGTAGACACATCGTAGAGTTGCAATTTTTATGTGAGTAACTTCTCACATAAGCCGTTTTTTCTAATCACTTGGATTTAATAAATCCAAAAAGTTGCAAAAAGTATTTCTAAAGGTGCTCAACAGATGGGGTTAGATTTTTCCTATTTTAAAAAAATTTTCTGTCCGACACTTCCTTCACCCTAATTTTTAATACCGAATTCGATGGTGGAGGATTCAACTTTAACTTTTAATTTATAATTATATTTTACATAAAACAGCGATAAATAGTCTGCCTTTTCAGTTTTATCACTTCAATTTATATTTTTACACAATTGAAAAATTCCATTGCAATATTTAATATTCACTAATTGGATTTAATTAAATTACTTACTGTAGAGTGAAAAATTGCCATTTATATTTGAGCTATTTCTCCATGTCCAAGATGAAAAATATGTATTTGGTGAGGTGTAGTTTTTTTCTAAACATATTTCATAAAAAAAAAAATTATGAAAAACCTTTTATTTGTTACTTTTTCAATTTTTTTGTTTCTCTTTTAATTTTTATTCGTATTTTTTTCTGACATTAAATTAATAGGCTGTTTCATATATTTGTGCTTTTATTGTGGATTTATTAAATCCAGCTTTTTTTGGATTTAATAAATCCATTTTTTGTATGAAAAATTCTAAATCCAGGTGATTAAAAAACACGCTAATAGTTACAGAACACCGGTACTGGATAGTAGGATAACATGGTTGCGCTGATCACATGGATTAGTGACAGCAAACGGTTTAACTTTTGACGTTAACAAAGTATATAAGAAAGCAGCAACAACACGATAGCATTTTCGCGCCGTTTCATTCTAACTAATGTCAAACAGCAGCAATGTAACAAGAAGAAGCATTTAATCACCATATTGCGGAAAATAACATATATAGGAAACTTATGTTCTGTGCTAATTAATACTATATTTACACTTAAAGCACCGTAAATTGTTTTTCACGTGGAAAAATTTCACTCGAACTTTAAATGCCTCAAATTACAATTTAATTTATAAAAATTAACAATTTTTTAATTTTATAACAAAGACACAATCACAATAAACAGAAAATGTCACTTTTTCCCAAAAAAAATAATAGTCTTGTACATTAAATTTGCGTGAAAACAAACTCTACACAATTTTCACGTGAAACTCATTATCGTGAAAAATCATTTTTTTATATGGAGTATAACAGTTTTTTCAAGTGAAACTCAAACAACTTACGGTGCTTAATGCGGCATATAGACTACCCTTGCACAATAACGAGTTTGTGCAGGTCAGTTGAACAATTTTGATTTCTACGCTATATTTTAGCACTTGTGAAAGCCGGTGTAATTAGCACTTTAGTTCAGTAGTAATTTTTGAACAGTGAAGATTATAAACACGGATAAAAAAATTTTTTAAATATTAATAAACGTAAACTAAAAATATTAATATAAATTTATTAACATCGCCGAAGAATTGCAGGTATGTATTTTGGCCTCCTCAAAATGTAAAATGAAGCATTTAAAGACTAATATTGCCTCATGGCCAGAGCTTCAAATATTTCAAAAATTTCAAATACATATTTCAAAAGTTTAAAATATTTCAAAATATTTGAAAAATGTAGCTAAGTATTTTACTTAACTACATATTTCATACATTTCAAAATATTATATTTCAGCTTTGAAATATTAATATTTTAAATATTTATACTTCAACTTTGAAATATTAATATTTATTTACTTACTTCAAATTAATTGAAATAAATAAAAAAAAATTTTAATATTTCAAAACTCAAGTGTAAATATTTGTTTACTTAAAAATCTTTTTAAGTAATTAACAAAATACTTGTACTTTCAAATATAATTATGAAAAATATTTCAAAATGTAAATTTAAGTAAATATTTTTAAGTAACTATACAGCTTTGACGCCAATAATAATGAGAAATTGGACGGTCATTTTGCAATCTTTATTTACAATATTGGCATGCTTTAAATAATGGTTTAGAAATTAATTTCTTCATTTCAGTTCTTGCTGCAACGCAGAGCTTCGAAAAACTTAATTCAATTTAAGCTTAAATCACGAAAAATTGAATTCAGATTTTAAAAATATTTATGTACCATTCCCTTAAACCATTGGTAAAGAATTCATTCATAAGTTTTATTCCCAAATCTTTAATATGAATTGAATGAATTCCTAACTTGAATCATTCAAATCGCATGTTCATTCACCATTTTACTAATTGAATTAAGAAATTTTATTACCATTCACTTAGGGTAGTGTAGTTTATAATCAAAACCAAAGCATACAAGCTGAACAAAGCATACGATACTATTTATTTCTGTTAGATGAATTTGAAACGTTTTTCATTTGTATTATGGTAATATTTCAGCAATTATATGCAAATTTAAATTTTTCATTTGATTAAGTGAATGAAAACAAATCATTTTTCATTCACCTTTTTATTAAATGAATTCAGGTAAATTGGGTTTTATTCAGTTAGAATTTAACCCAAATTTCATTAATTTTTAAAAAGTGAATGAAAGAATTAAGCCTTTTAAACCTTTGTTCCAACGTCAATATGAACAATTCTTGGACAGATTCCTTGGAAACTTTCGAGAGATGTGTTTCTGGTTTTCATTTGATCTAGGGACAAAATATTTTGTTCCAGAAAGCCTCTTTAAGTTTATTATACACTTGGGATAATTTAATTTTAATAGAAAATGTTATTCCACAAATATTTTTATATTTTTGTCTTATATTTGACATTCTTTTATAATTTTTAATAGTTGTTTCCAGATCAACTGAACAAAATTTGTATATTTAACTTTAGTTTAGTTGTTAATTTGTAATATCAAAACAACTGAGGATTTCCTTAACTGAGCGACTGAGGAATTTTTAGGCGTATAAATCCTGGCAACCATTTTTTTTTAATTGAATCGAATGAGACCAATATGAATTCATTTGATGTTAAAATGTAATCTAGGTTTTTAAAATTATAGTTTGAGAATTCAATCATTGCATAGTCAATTTAGAATGAGGAGTTGAATCCTTAAGGGGATTATACACGAAGGAACATTGAGTTTGGAAGTTAAAAATGTCAAAAAATTTTGATAACACGAATTGCACGAATGTCAACACGACACATTAACATTCACAAATGAACATTCGTAAAAAATTGGCATTTTTTCACGAATGTTCTTTCGTGTATACTCCGCTTTAGAAGCTCGCGACGACATTTGCTTTCGTCGACAGTCGATCCAATTGCGATTATAATATTAAGAGGTTTTTGTCTGTGGTTTTTATTTAGTGTTTGAGTCAGGTTGGCAACATTGTTTAGTCACATCAACTGCAGCTAACTTCGCACTAAGCATTAAAAAAGAAAATTTTTTGCACACATTTTTTCCCACAAAGAAGAGAAAATTTAGTTTTTCTTAAATTTTACAATATCTTAAGTAAAATAAACAATAGAAATGTGCTGTATTCATAACTTTAATGGTTACATATAAATTGATATTTATATTTGTAAAAATATAAGAAAAACTGAATAAAAAATTTGCGTAGCTATAGATAAAGAAAAAACGGGCACGTCTCGACGAAAAGCACGCGTCAATTGATAAAAAATAGGGAATAAGTTATTTAAAATAGCAAGTAAGATGATAAAATTTAAAATTGTTTTTATTTTGCAAAATGTAATTTTATTTTTCAGCATGGATGTGTCACAACCCCCACCACAATTAATGGCACCTTCGCACTTGGCCACTAATACTAGTTTACCACCACCAATTCCAGGATCTCACGGTAATCATTTTCGTCCACACTATCATCATGGTCATCATGGCGGTGTCAATGGTAAACAATATTTTAATAAACCCTTTAATGCCGCCTTTCAAAGGCCTTTTCAAATGACCCAAGACGATTTTGATGGAAAACGTTTGCGTAAAAGTGTTATGCGTAAGACGGTAGATTATAATGCTGCCATTGTTAAAAAGTTGGAGGTAAGTGGGATAAAAAAAATAAGTCAAATATTTTTTTTAACAAACTTTTGTTTTTAGGCTCGTTTATGGCAACGAGACTCACGAGATCGTTTTGCTTTACAACCTGAAAGTATATATGTACCCGAATTACTGCCTCCTAGTAGTTATTTAGATAATCCTTCTAATGCTGTTACCACCAGATTTGTTAAAACTGCCACTAATAAAATGAGATGTCCCATTTTTACTTTGGCTTGGACACCGGAGGGCAGAAGATTAGTTACGGGAGCCAGTTCTGGAGAATTTACTTTATGGAATGGTTTGACCTTCAACTTCGAGACTATATTACAAGTAAGTATAATAAATATGGAATAGTTATACCCTTCAAGACAGATTTAGACATTTTTGTTGTTATATAAAAAAACTGCAAACAGGTATTTTTTTATAAAAACTAATCTTGTGGAAATTTTAAAAGTTTTAGTCATCTTTCAAAGAACTGATATGAAAATTACTACTTACCATTTTAGTTCATTTTTAAAAATTCTGTCCTTGTAGTTTTTGATATGCAAGTTCATGAAATCAAAAACTCGTAAGTTACAAAAAATTCATAATCGACTTTTTGATAGATTATGATGCACCGTATTAAAATACATATTCCTGCAAAATTTTACACTCCGACTAAACACGATGATTTTATTAACAAAATTCTAAACAGCCCTAAGTGTAAGCGCAAACAACTAAAAAGTTTTTTGCTTCTGTAAAATTTTTTAAGTGTAACTTACGGTTTTTTGATTTTATATGACTGTTTCATGAATGTTTCATAAAGAATTGTTTGTAATAGTTTTTACGTTATATCGGCCTCTAGTGGAAATATTGGTAAATTTCATAAATTATAACCAATTGACAGATTAATTTTTTTAAGCAAATGAATAAAACTTAATTTTTTCTCATTAACATATCAATCAAAAATGTCGAAAATTTGTCAGTCTCATCAAAAAAGTCGAACATAGATTTTGTTTATATAAATATTTGACAAACCTGGTTACAATTTTTCAATAACTTTTGCAGCCAAGATATCAAACTAATTTATGGTTTTTAAATTAATGAATTATCTTTATCCAACAAAAAAAATTGTTTAAAAGTGCTGGGTTGAGTTAAAAGGAACTATGAAGTAACTGTTTAAGAATAAAACCAGAGTTAGCAAATAAACACATACATTTTTAATTTTTAAAAATGTATTGAATGTGTTGAAAATACTGAAAATTTTTCGATTTACATACCTTCAAATAATGAATTCCGATTTTCATTGAATATTTTAAAATACTTAATACAAGGCGTCGTAGAGTAAAAAAATTCACGCCCATATTTTATATGTAGCAGAGCTTTAAACAATTCCTTTTAGGAATAAATTCCCTAAAATTTAATTCAATTTTTTAATTAATGGAATGAATTCACACTACTTTTTCAAAGTTCAGTGTACAAATCCTTAAAAAATTATACAAAAAAAAATTATATATTTGCATTAAGTGAAAAACTTACATTAAAGGAATTAACAAACTTTCCTTTAGGGAATTAAAAGAAAAAGTTAATTTATTTATTTAAATTCATTTAAAAAGTACACTTACTAGACATTGCTTAGGAAGATAAAAAAGATTAGTCTAAAAGTAGCAGAAGAAAAAAACAATTATTAATTATTTTTAAAATATGACAATAGTTTATTTTTGAATTCACTAATTCCTTAGGGAATTAAACGAAAGAGTAATTTTCTTAGGAAATTGAATGGAAAAAGTTAATTCCTTTCGGGAATTAAGTGCACAATTGAATGAATTCCCAGGGAATTAATTCCTTGGTTGAATTAACTACATTTCAATAAATTCCTTAATGAATGAATGCATTACATTTTATGAAGGAATTAGAAAATAATGAATGAATTCCCTCAATATAAATCGAATAAAAAGAAGGGAAATTCATTCAATTCCTTAAGTTTGAACAGAATTTATCCCCAAAATTAAATTTAGTTCAACAAAAGGGAATTAATTCCTTCGATGGTCTGTAGTGGAATACTCTAACTTTTTACCGACAAAATTCTGTAGTTAAGTTGTCAGTTTACTATGAAAACTTGTCAATTTAACTAACGAATTTTGTCGTCAAAAAGTTACAGAATTGCCCCTCTGATATGTAATATAATTTTTTTTAGAAAGTTTCTACAAAAAAAAAAAAAAATCGTTTAAGAGGTCGTTTTTTAATAGAATAATTAAGTGGTTCACAAGGGATGTGCTATCTGTTGTATCGTCCTAAAAAAACACACAGTTGTTAAATTAAAAATGTAAAAATGTTGTATTTTTTCAATACAATACAAGCTGTATTTTGTCTCATGCCTATCACCGTTAAGTATTTAAAGCAAATCTACGTTAAACCGATTATAGTACAAAAAAATTTTAAACAGGTAATGTTTATAATTGTTCCGTTATAATCGAACGTTCGTCACCAAAAGTTTTTAAGATGTAACGCGAATAATTTACGTTAGATGTGAAACTGTATAAATGTTAAGTTTTCAACGTTGATAATTATCCGTGTTGAAAGTTAACGTGCATACGAAAAGTAATGTGTTAGTTTTCGTCTTCAACGGTTTTTTAGGCACTTTGAATTTTTTTATGAGTTAACGGATATAGTTAAGTCGAAAACACAGCTACAATAAATAGTACACCCCTTGTTAACGAACTTAATATCAGTAAGTATATGAATTTAACTTATTTTTTCTCAACATAAAACTGTTTGTTTGGCTAATAGCTACTCGACAATTTTTCCCACTAGTATTAAAATAAAATCGCTTGGTTCAAAGAAATGCGAACCTAATTTTATATTTAAATTTAAAAATATATAAAGTTTTTTCGACCTTTAATTCTGCAATGAAATTGGCCTCGAACAATTTATTCTTGTTCGAGGCCAATTATTTCCTTATTATGATATAACATAATAAGAACTTTTTTCAAAAACTTAGTTATTTTTCTCTATCAGGATATCCTGCTTTCAAAATATTCTACACCTTCAGGAACAGCGATGCCCCTTAAATAAAAATTTTTGAATATTATACTTTTTAAAAAAAAACAAAAAAAAAACGAGTGTGTTAGATTTTTCGCAAATATACAAAGCAAAACCAAGATTTTTTCTATAACTATTTAAAAAATCTGCGCTAAAGTAAAAGAACACTATGTAAACAAGGGACCCCAATGCCCAACAATGCAGTTTTGTGCATCAATTTTGTTTTTTTTTTTTAATCAAAAAACTGGTATGTTGCCAAATGGCTACACTATGCATTTAAGGGTTAAATTTGTAATAAAAAATACAAATTTAATACAAAGCAATAACTCGAAATTAGGTCATATTTTCCTAAGAGAGATTTTATATTTTTATCTCCCTGTTGACATGGCTTCCATGTAAACAAAAGCATACGGTTCGAGAATACTTTTTTGACACCTATAATTACTCAGAAAAAAAAAATACGAACGGCACAGTACTGGCTCAGCGTTGGAAACGGTAGTGCATGTACTGGCGATGTGTCGGATTTTTTACGTTTCCAGTACTGGTACGGTGTCGAAATGATAACACCAATATAGGCTTGTCCGTAGGTATTTGCCCACGTTGGCCCAGTGTTGGATTTTGTTACTTCCTGGTGTTTTCCCAGTACTATAAATTAAAAATATTCAGTAACTTGCCAGTACTTTAAATACAAAAAATCAGTGTATAGCCAGTACTATAAAAACAATTAAAAATCTGGTGGTGAATCACCCTAAATTTTAATAAAATAATAAAAAATATTAACATGTTTATTCACAAAAAACTTTTTGTCTTATTAGAGGCTAATTGAACGATTTTTGTTGTTGTTTTGCACGTTAATTTGTTTTATTACGCTCTAATAAAATTTAAAATATTTTTGTGAATACAAGCTTAAATAATTGCAAAACTAGAAAATAGTTTTTCTTTTTTCTTAAATTTTCTGATTTCTCGCTGTTTTATAAAAAAAATATTATGAAAAAAGTTATATCGAAATTCTTTTAAAAATTAGGGTAAAATAAGTGTCAGAAAGAAAAATCTTGTTAAAATAGCAGAAGACAGTGGCAAAGCGCATTTTAAGTGGTACTGGCATAATAAAAAAAACAGTACTCTCCCAGTACTATTTCTTTCTACCGTGGGCAATTTACATCTGGGTAGCTTCACATCTGTGTATTAATCTGTGGATGCATATATACAACCATTTGTGCCAACTTCTTTGCTAAAAAACTGGATTTTAAACCAAACTAAAAATCACTAGAAAATAGCTACGTTATAAAAAACAAAAATTTAGCTCTCTCTTGAAAAATTTCCCAAAAAAAAGCTATATTTTTCGAACTTTTTAAGACTTTCTTAAAAAATTATCGCTACATCGCTAAATTTTTCGAACTTTTAAGTTTTTCATAAAAATTTAGCGATAAATCGCTGAATAATAATGATTCATAAATTCTGTCAAGGAAATGTAAAAATATTTTAAGAAAACGTCAAGACTGACTAAGCAAAATCGCTAGTTTTCCTGCTAATAGCTAAATCATATTTTATTTCACTAAACGAGTTAAAATATCGCTAGATTTGACGAGAAAATAGCTAAATTAGCAACAGTGTATACAATATCGAAATTTCATATTAAACATGATTTGCTTGCTACACCACTAGGATATTCAATCGAGTAATCGTTATTCGATTAATCGAACAATTTTGCTCAAAAATTGTGCCGAAAATGTCGATTTTTTTGGAAAAAGGTGTCAATTTTTCATAAAAATTATATGGCAGCCCTGCATGTACACCGTACCACAAAAAAAAAAGTTCGCCCTCCAATGTGAAGTATTTTTGCAATGCAATTTCAAAATAAAATTTTGCCGAACGTAGGGGTCGCCTTTTTTAATTGTTCGCTATGGCTTTGGCATTTAAAGTCAGATTTTAAAGTGTGATATATCAAATTTTTTGGATCGAGGAGACCAAAAAAATTTTAAAAGGCGACCCCTATGTTCGGGAACCAAAACATAAAAAAATTTCTACTGGGTTTATCGAAAAACTTCCTTAGTAAAAGTTTAATCAATTTTTGCGAGCTTTAATTTTCGGACATTAGGGTGTACATTAGGCTGGTAGCAACTGAGATCTGGAGTTTAACTACTAGAACGGGATACTTGAGGTCAATGCAAAACACTGGTCTCCTCGAGAGAAAAACATCGAAGTATCGTACTGTAAATGCCAAAGATATAACGAAAAATGTAAAATGGCGACCCCCTACGTTCGGCAAAAAATAATTTTTTTTTTTTTTTTTGAAATTGCCAAACAAAAATACTTCATATTGGAGGGTGTAAGGTGGTACGGTCTAATATGTACACATATACATAGCACGTCATAAAAATGAGTACTTGGATGTTATTTTCATATAGGAAAACAATTCATTTTTTAAGGAGAGATGAAAAGTAACTTCTTGTGAATGCATTCAAATATATACATTAGGGTGTCCCTTATAAAGTGTTTGGTCGATTTTCGACACGCATACCCTCCAATTTTTTTACAAATGGTCCCAAATTAACAAAATCGATTTTTTTTTTTTTTTGAAAACGTTAACCCATACCGAGTTGCGGCCGAAAATGGCCCATTTTGAAAAAAAGTGTATTATTAAAAATTCACAAAATTCTAAATTTTGAAAAATTTAGTATTTTGTTTCGTTTATTCATTTAATATATAGTCAAAATCAGTGTGTTCGTTTACTAGAAATTATTACTACTTTTACTACAATTGGAAAATTTTGTTTACTTTTTGTATTGATTTTTTCCAGCTGTAGTAACTTGTAGTAAGTAAACGAACACGCTAAATGATTCAGACATGGAATTTTGATTTCATCAGATATCATTAACCCGCTTTAGCCTGGAATCCAAACTGACGCGAATTTGATAAAAAATGCAAAAACGTGTTTTTTTTTTTTTAATTTTAAAAATTTTTTAAAATGCCTAATTTTGAGATGTCGATTACTAGTTGTACCACATAATAGTTGATATTAAAGAAAAAAAATAAATTGGAAAATGATAATTCGAGTTTGTGTTTAGAGCTACTGCTTTCCAGGACATTTTACAAAAATTGCTTAATTTGTCAAAAATTTAACAAAATTTGAATGTTTTCATCAAATTTTACATAGTTTTCGGAAAAATATCACTTAAATTTGGTTAGATTATAATTATCTTGTCGAAAATGGACCAAACACTTTATAAGGGACACCCTAATATACATATTTGAGAAGTAATATTTATGACATACTTTAAAACCGATTAAAAAATTGTTTTTTATACTGAAAATAAATTAATTTTTCCTGTGTTTAAGGAAAGAGGAAAAGTAACTTATGTATTGTGAATGCATTCAAATATAATTGAATTAAAAAAATGTAATAATTCAAAAAAATTAAAATAAATTTCATTTAGCACAACTAAATCGAAATAAAGCTAAAGTGGGTATAGCCCGATTGTAATTATAATTTTAAATCAGACCAGAAAAAGGTTTCGTTCGTTTTAGTTGCGAAGGATTTTGATTAGCCATTTAATTACATTTTAGTGTTATTTAAAATAAATAATACGGAATTCAAGTGTTTTTAAAGAGATCGCTATTTAAAAGTTATATAAAGTCATCTTTAATTCATTAATTGTGAAGTTCAGGTAGAATATTAAAAGAAATTCAAATTCTTTCCATCATGAAAATATAGTAGCGGACCTAAGTTACACCATGAAAATTTTTATTTTGGAACAATCTGTTACACATCTGTGGTACCATCCTCAACTTAAAACCGCTGATCAATAAGCTTCGTTTCAGTCCAATTACTTTGTCGGGATACACGACCTGCCTTTTTAAAAAAATAATAATAAAAAGTAATAACCACCCAGTCAGAAATCGCCAGTGGTACAAAAAATCAAGCACTGGCATACCACTGGGTAACCACGGTATTAAAAATAAATGACTGGCAGAACACTCATTTGGGACGCTTTGCCAGCGTTTGCGAAAAGCATTTTACCAGTATTGGTTTTACAAAAATTTCGGTGGTTTATAAAAAAAACCACTGGCAAAGAATTGGCTTAGAGTGATATGCCAAGGTTTGCAACCAGTGGTTATCCAGTGCTACCTAGCCAATGCTACCAGGCGTACAAAAATCAATTCACTGGAAAACCAATGATTTTATAAAAATTCTGACGCTTCGTTAAAAAATGTTTGTAGTCGGAAGGTTCCGAGTTCAAATCCGGTTGCAAGCAAAACATTTTTTTTGGATTTTTTTTAATTTAAAATTTTTTTTGTTTTATAACATCAATTTTTTTGTTTGTGGGAAAGCTCCTTCAAGACCAACTTTTTTTTTGCCCTCCTAACACTGGCATACTAGTTACAATAAATTGTTTGCCAGTACTAGCATTTTGGCACAGCCAGTAGTTGTCCAGCTATTATCACTCATTTATGTGTTAAGCCATCGAATATTATATGTCTCGTTAGCTCAGTGGGTAGAGCAATCGTCTACCAATCTGACGGCCTGGGTTCAAATCACGGCAGGACCAAAAAAAAATACATATGAACTTTTTTTAAATTTTATTTTGGAAAATATATTTCCAGACCACCTATTTATTGGTTTTGCCAGCGTTTTGCCAACGTTTAAAAATTTTGTTCCTCCAGTACTTTTCCGGCGCTTTTTGAACAGCCGGTCCTTTTGTCTAATGATGTTATCATTTTGGGAATGGGAAAGCACTTTTTGGCCAGTACTTATACCACCTGTTAAAGTGCTTTGCCACCGCTTTTCCGTTTGTATTTTTCTGAATGGGCAGCTTTAAACTTTTCTAAAATAAATTTTAGAAAACAAGTAATACAAAAAAGTATGTTTAATTTTATAAAATTAAATATTTTTAATGGTATGAAAATTACCCAGCAAAATTTTTCATTACCATTCATTAGTTATATAATGAAACTAAATTTTTTTACTACTTATAATTTGGCGTCAGTACTAGTTATTTTTGTCAGGCGAAGCCGTTTTTATAAGCAGTCTAGCTTACGCGCGACTACTTATTTATTTATAAAGATAATGTGAATTTGGTAACTACTTATTTTTTAACCACTAGTAAGTATATTAGTAAGTCGTATTATTTAACAACTTGTAACCACTAATTTTTTAACTGCGAATAAGCACACGAATAACTAGTTATTTTGGTAACTACTTCTTTTATATATTTTTGTAATGCAGCGGGTAAACGGGTGCACAAATTTTGTACGTTTTTTCATGCAGCGAATATGGACAACTACTTACAAAAACGACCCTGTCGAACAAAAATAATGAGTTTTGACACCGATATTAGTAATGAGCACCCATTACTGAGATTTTGCTGGGTAATATCGAATCCATTTTAAAGCTGTAATGTTTTTAATTAATGACATTTTGGAAGTCATTTAAAATAGGTTTATTGGAAGTAAGAAATCAGCATATCGTCGTCGAAAATCCAAAACTAAGTAACATCACTTTTTTTTTTTTTTTAATTTTACAGGAGAAGTAGAAAACGTTATAAAATGAATAATATTTCAGATATAAAAACAAATTATCGAATATGGGCTTAAACACAACAATTTTTAGACTTGGTCACAGAAGTATAAAAATTGATAGAGACATGTAGTTTAACCTAATAATTCAGAATCAATGAAAAAAAACGATTTTGATTTTTTTGATGATACGTACTTTTGAATTTTCGACGATGGTATATAGCTACTTTATATGCAGTGAAAAAGGCGAGATACGTTCGTAAATGCAGTAGTTAGGCATCACTGCGGCATAATAAAAGTAAAACATTCAAAAAAGCATCACTTGACAGCACTGATTTACGTCAAACGTTTTTTTTATCCAAACAATTGACAGTGCTGCCGCAAATTTTTGCAACTATCGCATCATTTTAATTTCTGATGTAATAGTGTTCTTTTTCGTTTTAATTAATTTTTAATAATCAAAAGTCGTTTCGCCTTTCTTTTAATTCTCTTTTTATTATAACTTAACAAAAAATTGTCATTTTTACCATCAAGATTTTCAATAATAGTTGTTAATGTTATTGCGAACATGTTTTTTTATTTTTTGCAACGTTCTAAAAAGCAAACTGTGCAGTTGTTGAGCGGTAGCAAAGCATCGGCATAACTGCCGCAGTGTTGCAGAAATTTACTGCATTTACGAACGTACCCGCATTCTTGTAGAATGCATTCGGTTTTTTTTGGTGGGTATTTTTACTTTTATTTTTCTAATTCTAATTCGCTATTAGGTACAATACTTTTGCCAAGAAAATATAACTTTTAGGACTAGTTTTATAGTTTGTAATAAAATATTTCTAAATGATCTTGGAGGAACATATATTGAAATTAAATCTAACAATTCAGGGGAATCAATAATAACACAAATAATACCATGCAAAAATGTTAAGGCCGCAATTTTCCGACGAGTTTCAAGAGTTCGCAAAGAAATAAATTCACATTTATCCTCGTAAGAGGGATTTCAAAAAAACGGAATATCAAAAGAATTATGATTATTTAAAAATAGGAGCGCAAATTTAATAAACTTCCTTTGAATTTTCTCAATACGGGCTATATGAAAAGCAGCATTGGGACTCCATATAAAAGAAGCATATTGTATAAACAACCTTTTTTGTAAAATGATCCAAACATTTATCCAAATTGCGTCGAATAAATGCAAGAAGAGAATATGCTTTGGGAATAATGAAGTGTAAATGACTAGTGAATGATAATTTAACATCAAAAACTACACCCAGGTCCATGATTTCATCCACAGATGTTAATACATGACCATTCATTTTATATTCAGAAATGAGAATATTTCGACGTCTATGCAAAGACATACTATAACATTTTGCAATATTAAAGGGTAGACCATTGCGATCTGACCAGGAAATTGCATTATTTAAGTCTTCCTGAAGGTCAAAAATGTCACCGACAGAATAAATTGGCTTGAAAATTTTAAGATCATCAGCATACATTAAAAACTGAGAATTTTTAAAACAATTGCTAATGTCATTAATAAAAATGTTAAATAACAACGGTCCAAGAATGCTGCCTTGATGAATACCAGAAGTTGGTATAAAATAATCCGAGCAAAATCCATCTACAGAGACTGTAGCACATCTGCCAATTAAATAATGACGGAACCAACTAAGCATATTAGAATGAATACCAATCTTGAAAAGCTTCAATAACAAAAGTTCATGTGGTACACGGTCAAACGCCTTAGCGAAATCAGTGTAAACTGTATCAATTTGAACACCTTTTTCAAAAGAAGAAATACAAAAATTTACGAAAACGGACAAATTTGTTGTCGTTGATCTCCCAGCCATGAAACCATGCTGTGACACTGAGATGTGTCGTTTTAATTGAAAAAAAAAGTTTATCGTACACGATGTGTTCGAAAACTTTAGCAATATTAGTTAATTTAGATATAGGTCGATAATTGGTAATATTATTTCTACGGCCACCTTTAAGAATTGGAAAAATAGTAGTATATTTCCATTTTTGAATAAAATAACCAGCCCTCAAAGATTTATTAAATATTATTTTGAGGGGTAATATCAAAGAAGAAAAGTAATTCTTTAAAAGGAAGGATGAAAGGCCGTCATTATCACATTTGAAAGAATTCGAAAGTTTGCCAATTCCCGCAGCAGCAACATCTGCATCCGAGATTTGTAAAGATCCAAAATCAAAAACTGAAGCAATATCATCAAAATCATGTTCATTAATAGAAAAGGAATCATCATTAAAATAAGATTGAAAATACATTGCAAAAAGGAGAGTCTTTCAAGTTGTCCGAAGAAATATCATTATATGACATAAGTGATGGTATAAGAGAAGTATTTCTTTTGGAATTAATAAAACTCTAGAAATTTTTGGGGTTGATTTTAATTGATTCATTGAAAGTCATCAAATATTGATTGTACCAAAATTTGTTTAGAAAATTAAATTCTCTTTCATAACGAAGAAAATTTTGCTTATCGCTGGTTAAATTTTTTGTGAAATTTGTTTCTAAGATTCTTTAGTTTTTTCAAACCTTTAGTGTACCAAGGAAGTTTGTACACTTTAGGATTAGAAAGGGGCACATTAATATTAATAATTTTTAGAACATTAGATAAAAATATTTCATAGCAAACAGATACAATTTCATTATTCAATATAACCGGTTCTCACGGCAATCGGACTACCTGAGAACCGGTTATTTATTAGAAATAAATTCACTTTATAAGCCGTAAAACCAATAAAAATCCTTCTTAGTCTTGACTATACAACTGGCTCTTAGAACTTAAAAAGAGGACATATTTTTAGTTATATATTATCAAATTGATTTAAATTGTTATTAAGCCCGAAATGTCCATAAATAATATATATATATTTTCTTGTATTTAAAAAATTTATTAAACTTTCTTTCAGGCTCACGATACTTCAGTACGTACAATGGTTTGGTCTCACAACGACAGCTGGATGGTTACTGGTGATCATGGTGGTTACGTCAAATACTGGCAATCGAATATGAATAACGTGAAAATGTTTCAAGCCCACAAGGAAGCAATTAGGGGAATAAGGTATACATTGTCAAATGTTTTTTCTTATATTTTTTTGAAAGTCCTACTTAGTTGTTTAATAGAAACATTAAAAATAATAAAATTGATACAAAATAAAGTTGTTAGGGTTTATTAGGTAGTTTTATAAACATAAAGGGGATTATTCTATAAAACGCAACGCAAAGCGTTGCGTTATTTTCCCATCCAAATTGTTTTTGTAACAATAACAATTTACACACAAATCAACGCAACGTAAGGCGTTGCGTTTTACAAAATAACCCACAAAGTTTATAAATTTAATGATCAATCTTCTACAGCTGGTGGCAGATTTTGGTTTTCTCTGTTATCAGAACCAGCTAATTAGATTTTATCTACAGGGTGGCGCAAAATTAATGTCATAATGCCAATGTGCTTTAATTTCTATGTTGTAGACAGATAGAGAATTATTTGACAACAAGCAATGGAGCGATACACACCTGAAGAACCTGGAATTATTGAAACTGCTTGTTTGACCAATTTTCGGTCTGTTGTTTTAACGCAAAAATCATAATGAGCGACGAAGCCCATTTCCACTTTAGTGGTTATGTTAACAAACAAAATATGCGTTTCTGGGGCACAGAGAACCCACATGAAATGCAAGAAGAGCCATTGCATACCCTCAAAGTGACTGTTTGGTGATGTTTTGCGAGCAACAATGCAAAATGCCGTAAAACGAACACAAATGTGCATCAACTCGGGAGGTGGTCATTTGACCGATATCATTTTTTCAACTTAATTTAATAAATAAATTTTACATATTCAAATAAACTTTTCGTGAAAACAGAACACATTTTTTTTTTAATTTCTAACAAAATGGTAAACAATTTATATTATGACATTACTTTTGCGCCACCCTGTATCATACAAGAAAAAAATTCCTAACTATAAAATATATCAAAACTGTGATATTTATATATACTTTTTTTAATAAAATAAAAAGCCAAAGACTTTTGTTTTTATACTCAAACAAAAAAAAATGTTTAATAAAATTTAACACTTTTTTCCAAAAATATAAAACTAAACGTTTTTAATTTAAAAGCATAAAATAAATAAAAACGAAAGGCAGATTCGTAAAGACATAAACTAATTTATTAACAATATTATGTCTTAAGTTTTTCTAAAAGATTCATATCTAAATCGCTTAAAGTATTTATGAAAACAATATTTTTAATAAATTAGTTTTAATTTTCTTCATCATCCTGAGAATCTAATCTACTACGTTGGAGGCCCGCCCGTCTTTGCGTTGAAATTCATTTTTGTTTTAATTTTTATTTTTTTATATAATTTTCCCCACTTTTTGTGTATTTATAATCAATAAAGAAACAATTTTAAATACAGCAAAAAATCGTATTTTTTTAATGCTCCAGACAAGTTTTAATAAATAAAGTTTTTTTGGAAAACAAGGCTTTGGCATTTTTATTAAACCAACAACAAATTGAAAGGGCTTACAATAAATAAACGAAAAATCTTTCAATTTAGGGAATGAAATAAAAAAATTATAATTTCTAGGGAAATAAATAAAACTTATTCATTTATCATATTTAGGGGCTTTTAATAAATAAATAAATTACTTTAGCCAATTTATTTCTTAATAAAACATTTATTTTCCTTTTTCGTAACAAATTATTTAAATAAAACATAATTTGTGTCTGCATATGGTTCATCAAATAAAATTCAACTACATATTTTTTTAAATACAAAACTACATATTTCAACAACAACAAATATCTACTCTACTTTCAACTTATTTTTGGAATGACTTCATTGAAACCTGGCCGAATCCAATATGTTACCCGTGTTATTATACTTTGCTGTGCCTTCATTGTTTTTTTGGATATGTGCAGTTTCAGTCCTACTGATAGTAAATTTGTCAGCTGCAGTGATGATGGTACTTTACGCATATTCGATTTTCTAAGATGCCAAGAAGAAAAAGTCTTGAGAGGTAAGTAAACATTGTTATAACACGTGTTTAAAATGAATAAAATTCATTTGAATCTGTGCTTTTTTTATTTCTCCCTGAGCGAATGCTATAAATCGGTTTGTTAGTCCGTTTTTATTAGAGGATTTTAGCTTTAATGATTTTTCACAATTTGTTAAATACGTTTGGGATTTTAGCATATTTAATTCCTTTAATGCAATTAATGTATATCCCGATAAAATAAAATTTAAAAAACTAATATGCAAGTGCTTGTGCAAATTTAAATGTTACTGACACTTTAGAAAACATTGTTTTCTATTGTTTCTACATGAATGGATGTCACTACATTGCTAGATCTGTCAAAACAACAGAGTAGTACATTGGAAGATGACAAAGCAAATTGTGAAAAATTTTCTGTTGTTGTTTTTGTTTTTTCTTTGATATTTTAAATGTTTAATAACGCTCCTAGACGAGAACAAGAAATTCTCATTGAGTTTGCAATTTAACTTAACAAATATTTCTCAAAACGTCGTCCCCTGACGATTTCCTTAGGCAAGAATAAAATTTTTTACAATTTGTTAAATACGTTTAGGATTTTAGCATATTTAATTCCTTTAATGCAATTAATGTATATCCCGATAAAATAAAAATTAAAAAAAAGATAAAAATGATCGTTGATTTTGTTATATGGGACAAAACGCGAAAGATTTAACTACACCTTTTGCAATTGTATTTCAGGAAATATCAATTGAAATTCAGAATTTCCATTTGAAATTCCGAAAATATCATTTGAAATTCAGAAAATATCAATTGAAATTCAGAAAATATCATTTGAAATAAAGAAAATGTAAATTGAAATTCAGAAAATGTCATTTGAAATTCAAAAAATATAAATTGAAATTCAGAAAATGTTATTTGAGATTCAGAAAATAACATTTGAAATTCAGAAAATACCAATTGATATTCAGAAAATATCAATTGAAATTCTGAAAACATCATTTAAAATTCAGAAATCGTTATTTGAAATTCAGAAATCGTCAGAAAAATATCGATAGAAATTCACAAAACATCAATTAAAATTCAGAAATCGTCATTTGAAATTCAGAAAATATCATTTGAAATTCAGAAAATATCAATTGAAATTCTAAATTTCAAATGACGGTTTCTGAATTTCAATTGATATTTTCTGAATATTAGTTGATATTTTCTGAGTTTCAATTAGGGTATTCAATCGATTAATCGAACAATTTTTCTCAAAAATTGTTCGAATAATTTAAATGTCCAAATTTCGAATAACGAATAATTCGAATAATTTCGTACGATTAATCGATTAATCGAAATTGGTAGAAAATTACAAAAATGTTTAAAAAATATAAATTTTTTATTAATGTAAATGTGCTAAAATCTCAAAACTTTTAAAAAATTGTGATAAATAATTTGCTGTAGGCTTGTACCTATCCGGATTTCATTCTGGCCTGAAAAAATAATATAGGGACGACCTTTTAGAAATATTTGTTAGCTTCAACTCAATGAGAATTTCATGTTTTCAAGTAGGAGCGTCTTAGATCCCAAAGAAAACACAAAAACAACATAATATTATCACAGTTTGCTTTGTCATCTTCCAAATTACTACTCGGTTGTTGCGACTTTTCTAATAAAGTAGTGGTATCTATTTACGTATAATAAATTTTTAATTATTTTTTACAACTTTTTAGAAGTTGATAGAATTATTAATTATAATTAATGCTCAATGTAATAAAGCTTGTTTAGTGAGCACTCTGAAATAATAGGGATAGAGGTACGGAAACGTAGCGGGAAAATCAATTCTTAAAAGAATTCCTCTCTATATTTACGTTTTTTATGTATTCAATGCATACGAACGATATACAAATTAACGTACGGGGTCTTATATTCTTCTTTGGCTCTTTAGCTCATTGCGGTGTCGTTCTCCCCGATCTGAAAGAGGGTACAGAAAAATAAATATAGTGACAAAATCTGATCTCAATTATTTCATTTATTTTTGTTCCTCTTTTAAATAAAATTATTAAGAACCCAACAAGTGTATGTATATTACTTTACAGAAATTTTTTTCGATTAATCGATTAATTTTAAAATTTTGTTCGATTAACCGGTTAAGAAAAAACCCGAATTATTATTTGCACGATTAATCGATTAAAATAAAAAGCCGATTAATTGAATACCCTAGTTTCAATTGATGTTTTCTGAATACCAATTGATATTTTCATAATTTCCAATATTTTCTGAATTTTAAATAACATTTTCTTAATTTCAATTCATATTTTCTGAATTTCAATTGATATTTTCGGATCTTAAAGTATGATATGTCGTTGTCTTTGTTTCGAGGAGACCAATGTTATGCTCCAAAGGCCTTTGAACTCAAGTACACCGTTCTAGTATTTACCCACCAGATCTCAGTTCCTAACACACTAATGTAGCACCCTTATGTCGCAAAATTTAAGCTCGTAAAAAATCATTAAACTTTTGCTAAGGATTTATTTCGATAATTCCAGCAGAATTATTTAAAATTTTATTTGTTGCCGAACGTAGTTTTCGCTTTTTTATATTTTTCGTCTTATCTTCGATATTTACAGCAAAACATTGGTCTTCCCGAGACAAAAACATCGATATACATATCATATTTTAAGATACGACTGTAAATGCCGAAGATATAACAAAAAATTTATAAATGCCCCTACGTTCGGCAAAAAATGTCGAAATTGTCTTGCAAAAATACTTTTTATTGGAAGATGTACCGCGCACTTTCTTTTTGCCTCTAAGGTGGTACGGTCTAATGTACAACTTAAAAATGCGGGATTCACAACAGATGGCGTATCTTTTACACATGGTTTGTGTCTTTAGTAACTTATATGGCACTTTGGAGGGTAAATATCTGTCATTTATTCTCACTTAGTCATTGAATTAAATAGTATGTCTGTTCCCGTACTTTACCGAAGTTACCCAAACTAGCCCAAAGGCGTTCCCGTACTCAAAATTGCGTGTAAATTGTTGTTGTTTAGGCTGTTTTGTTTTTTTTTTTGTTTCGAAAATGTCGAATTTAGTGCCAACAAGGCATCATTTACGGGAAGTTTCGCTTTACTTTTTCAATTAGAAAAAATTGCATCTGAAGCACATCGATTGCTGACCGAAACTTATCCTGAATATGTTACATAGATTTCAACGTGCGAGAGATGGTTTGTGCGGTTAGGAAGTGGTGATTTTGACACGGAAGACAAAGACCACCCAGGTCAGCCAAAAAAGCTCGAATATGATGAATTGGAGGCATTACTTTATGAAGATAGTTGTCAAATTAAAAAAGAACTTACAAAGTCATTGTGAGTCATTCACACCATAAGGGTCCCATCTATTATGAGCTGCTGAAATCGGGACATAAGATAACAGGGAACCTTTGCCGTACATACTTGATTCGTTTGAAGTTAGCGTTGGCCGAAAAACGACCGGAATATGCGACCAGATATGAAGCCGTAATATTCCATCATGACAAAGCTCGGCCACATGTTGCAAGACCGGTTAAAAACTATTTTGAAAATAGTGCTTGGAAAGTTTTGCCTCACCCACCTTATAGTCCAGACCTTGCCCGGTCCGACTACCATCTGTTTCGAACGTTAGAGAACGCTCTCACTGGAATGCGCTTCCTTCAGAACAGGGTATCCGAAATGCGCTTGATTCGTTCTTGGCCTTAAAAAATGACCAGTTCTTTTGGTGCTGAATCCATATGTTGCCAGAAAGATGGCAAAAGGTCATAGGCTAACGATGACCAATACTTTGAATAAATTTATATTGTACCAATGTTTCACAATAACCACCCAAAATTTGCCAAAAATCCTGCATTTTTAAGTTATACACCAATACTTTTGCACCCAGCAAGAAATGATGGGTAAAGCGAACCCCACCCTTTTAACCCCCTGAAAGTGAGATTCGGAAGGTAAAAAGTAAAATCTCTTATTTTGCTATCATAACATAGGCATTCAAATTTCATCAGAATCTATAAGACTAAAAACAAGAAAATAAAAAGCCTTCTCCCGTAAAATATTGGTTTTGTCACTTTTATTTTGGCGGTCATGGATCGATATATTTTAAAATCTCCTGAGTACAAAATTTTTGTTTGATTTATGTTGCTTAAATTTTGACAAAAAAATTAAATCAAACTTTAAAGTTGGTGGAAATTTTGTACAGAAACTCGGGACCTTCTGCCTACAAACTTTTTTTAACGAAGTGTCATCATTTTTATAAAATCATTGCTCTACTGGTGAATTGATTTTTGTACCGCTGTCAATTTCTGACTAGTTTATACTGGAAACAACTGGTTGCAAAAGTTTGGCATAACACTCGAAACCCATTCTTTGCCAGTAGTTATTTTTAAAAATCATCGAAATTTTTGTAAAATAAATACTGAAAAACGCTTTTTGCAAACACTGTCAAAGCATCCCATTTAAGTGTTCTCCCAGTCATTAATTTTAAAACACCGCGTCTAGCGAGTGGTATGCCAGTGCTTGATTTTTTGTGCAACCGGCAATTTATGACTGGGTATTTACGTGACAGCTTATAATGGTTTATTATAAAAAGGGGAAAAAAATGATAATACCAGGGGTATGGCATCACCAAAAAAATAAGTTATAAAAAAATCGTTATCACTAGATGGCACTTTGTAAAAAAAATTGTCAATTTTCTTTTTTTATTTAAATTTAAATAATAACAAACAACAAAGCAAAAAATACAAACAAATATTTCAAATTTTATTATTTGAATATATTCCGCGTTTGTTTTTTCCTTATTTTGAGCAGTTTTAAATATAGGCTCAGCTGACATTAAACTGATACTAAATAGTTGCTCAGGTAATACTAGATATCAGCGCCCTCTATCGGTGAGTAGTTTAAGTTTTGATTTCCTATCTATAATTAATAGTCTCTGGATAATACAGCCAATAAAGTCATAAAACTTACAAATTGTTAGGGTAAGTTACATCTACTTAGGTTTTAATGTTCATTAATAAATTTGTTCGAGCGTGAATGTGAGTGAGTGCGCGTGAGTCGATTTTTTTTTTTTTTTTTGCTTTTAATAAATATTTCCCCTAATTTGTTTGCCGACGTTTTATATCTGGGTTTTTAAAATACAAAATAAATGGCAAAATTGTATATTCATAGCCAGAGACTATTAATTATAGAGATAGGAAATCAAAACTGACACTACTCACCGATAGAGTGCGTTGAAATTTAGTATTAACTGAGCAACTATTTAGTATCAGTCTAGTATAAGCTGAGCCTATATTTTAAAACTCAAAATCTGCTAAAAACTGCTCCAAATAAGGAAAAAACAAGCGCAGAATATATTCGAATAATAAAATTTGAGATATCCGTTTGTTTTTTTGCTTTGTCGTTTGTTATTATTTAAATTTAAATAAAAAAAGAAAATTGTCAATTTTTTGAACAAAGTGCCATCTAGTGACAACGATATTTTTATAACTTATTTTTTTGGTGATGCCATACCCCTGTTCATAGCATTTTTGATTTAACATTCATAATTTACCTTAATTTCCGCATTTTATTTTTTCCGGTAAGATTTTATTTCGTGAATTTGCGTGATTTACGTGAACCACGCGTCAGTGTGCGTAAAATCTGAATTTACTCACGTAAACGTGAGTGAGTGTGAGTAGAAAAAAAATTTTCGTGAGTGATTTTGCGTGATTGGAATTTTTCTGTTTTGAGCGTGAGTGAGTGTGAGTCAAAATTAACTCACGTGCCCATCTCTAATTATTTTAACATACTCGTAATGTTAGAAAAAATCATTTGTTTATCATATTCATTTTCGGTCCAGGTTAGTGTTTCCAATTCGGTTAATCGTTTAACCGATACCTCGATTAATATTCTCTATTTCGGTTAATGTCGAAAAAAATAATTTAAAACCATGGATGGTAACCGAAACGAATGCGGTTATTGTTAGGGTAACTATATTTTATGTTATTTCGGTAACGGTATTTTAAGGGTAACGCTATTTCATTTATTTCGGTATCGGTATTTTAAGGATAACGGTATTTGAGTTATTTCGGTAACGGTATTTTAAAGATAACGATATTTGGGTTATTTCTGTAACGGTATTTTAAGGTTAACGGTATTTCAGTTATATCGGTAACGGTATTTTAAGGGTAACGGTAGTCAGTTATTTCGATGCATCCCGCAATTTTTGTTTACAAAAAACAAACGAGATTAAAAACATAACCAATTTATCAACTTAATCTACAAAAAATACTCAATAACCACATGAAATTACCAAAAGCAGAACATTAAAAATAACGGTAACGGTATTTTAGGGATAATGCTATTTCAGTTATTTCGGTAACGGTATTTTATGGATAACGGTATTCCGGGTATTTCGGTAACGGTATTTTAGGGGTAGCGGTAGTCAGTTGAAAGGGTTTTGAATCGATAACGGTATTTTAGCGGTATTGCCTGCCAACTCTGTTTAAAACTCAAATAATTATTCGATCCGAATAATCGGTTTAAATAGGTCGATTAACCGGTTACATTTTTAATATGTAATTTTTTGCTTTATTTTTCCCCATAACTTCATAATTTTCTTAACTTTGGCTAAAAAATTGCAAGAAACGCTTAGAAAAAAACAAATACTAAGTAAAGTACGATCAAATTGTTTTAAAATCAATTAAATGAGAAGCCGTTAAGCGGCACATACATTAAGGAACATTGAGTAGGGAACAAAAAATATCAACAAATTTTGTAAACACGAGTTGCACGAATCAACCTTCGTAAAAAAATGGCAATTTTTTCACGAATGTTCCTTAATGTATGGGCCGATTTAGATACCATTTTTGAGCAACTCCAAGCAAATCGACATTGAACCAGCGAGACACGTCATGGGTTTTAAGAGACTTAAAACGGATTTGTTTTACATTATCGCAATGAATTTTTAATAAAATTCATGCCGAAAAGGCATGAATTCACCGCTTTTAATTAGTGCTCCTGTTTTTCTTTTAAAATGTCGATAATTCATGCCTTCTCGGAAGTGTATATTATAAAGCTTTTCAACCATTTAAAAGCATGTCCTCTCAAAAGCACAATATTCCTGCATATTTTTCCGTGAAGAGAAAATGCCTCTTATTTTTAGTAAAACCTCTTATTTTCATTAAAATAATTTTTTTCCGCATTTTAGAAAATTTTGATAAAAGAACCGCAAAAATATTTAAGCAATCAAAATGTATTGCTCATTTCATGCCTTTTTGAAAAGCACAGCAAAAAGCGATGTAAACAATTAATCAACTTATGCCTTTCATTAGTGCTGTTTACGAAGCTATACATTTTTAGAAGCGGTAAAAGTAGCAGTAAGGAAGCAGTAATCGTTTTTACTGCTTCCACATTTTTGCTGGGTGTACTCAACTTTTCATTGAATGGATGCAGTTTTATGAAAAATTTCGTATTATTTATTGGAAATTACATACACCCAATGAAAAAGCTTTTTCGTAAAATTTGTTTTGCATTAACTTTGTGAAGAAAACTTCATTATTTTAGTGAAAATATTCATTAAAACTCGTCCAGTTAAATTCTCTCTGTGTAAATTAGCTCAAAATTTGGTTATTGTTAATGGCCCTTAAAAACCGAAAAGACTGAGAATTTAACAATTATTTATGATATTTTCAGACTACAAATATTCAGCAAAATTTTTTGCTGATTTTTGCAGATTAAATTGGTATTTTCAAATAGAGCTTTAATTTTTTATATTAGTGGCTCAATATAAAAAAAACTAGGCCTTTGTGTTTTTATTGATAAAAAGTTAAGAAAATTCATTAATTTTGCATTAAACGATCAATCGATTAATCGCCAATTTTCTCGATTAACTGATCCTAATAACCGGTTAATAAATTTTAGTGATTTTTCGAATAATGCATTAACCGGTTAACCGCCTATGTCGAATAATAGGAAACACTAGTCCAGGTAGACCTTTCTGTAGAAATGCCCATATAAAAATTGGTAGATTTTGGTTTAAAAAAATTGTTCACTTTCGGTCACTTAATTGT
This sequence comes from Leucophora obtusa, assembly GCA_949987735.1. Classification (NCBI taxonomy): domain Eukaryota; kingdom Metazoa; phylum Arthropoda; class Insecta; order Diptera; family Anthomyiidae; genus Leucophora; species Leucophora obtusa. The sequence continues at coordinate 323,365,032 of OX465295.1, read as the reverse complement.
TATAATTAAGACTTTTATTTTGCGCAGTTATTTGTGTAATTCAAATTTTCAATTTTTTTTTGTTTATCATTACATTTACATTACAAGATACTCGCTCGCTTTTACTAGGTCTGAAGAAAAATGTTAATGAAATTTTTTGCAATGTTAACACATTTTTATATCGGTTTCTTGTTATTTAAACATTGGGTGCGTTTACCAGACGCTTAACTGTTACTAATCTGCTACTCAACAATCTGGAGGATTATTATATAATTCGATTCGAAACGGAAATGCTTTCGAACAGAAGTTTCACATTGAGAATCAAGTAACACATAACAGTTTTTAATGGGGGAAATGTTTTCTGTTTTTCGAAATCATTTCTGTTTTGAATCGAATTACATAATAACTCCCCTGGTGAACGATTTGATTACCTACCGCTAAGTCAACATGTTGAGGTAGCATTGGTAGTATTCGGCAGAGAAAACTTAAACTGATACCGGTGACTTGTAGCAACAAGTATAAACCTATAGAGAAACTACCGTCCTCACCAAATTTTGTTGTTGTATTTGCTTTTGAAAAAAACTTCTTTGATCAGTGTTGTCAAGTTTGATTTTCCATTTAGGGGTTTTTTAATGAGTGTAGTAAATTTTTTGCAACTACTGTTTTTAATAATTTTTGTTAATATTATTTTAAAAATTTTTAAATAATTTATTTTATTATACAAATAATATATAATTCAACTTATGTTTTTACTAATTTTTGTTAATATTAATTGAAAATTTTGTAAATAATTTATTTTATTATACAAATAATAAATATAATTCATTTTCACCGTTCTTGTTAATTTAAATATATATTGTTTTTGTTAAAATAAACTATATTTCAAAAAATAAAACTATTGATAGTTAACAATATTAGTTTAAAACACACAAAATTGACACCATTGACTAATGTTTGTTGGCACGGAATTTTTTTTGGATGTTGAGGCAACATTGGAATCTCTTAAATTCTCTTAAAAATTTGAAAAAACTCACTCAACCTCAATGCTTTTTATATAGGGAAATGTGTAAAAAAAACACTCAATCTCTCATTTTTTTACAATGTTTACCAACATGTTTTAGTTTTCTTTCCCGACTTCACGAACAAAAATAAAGAGTAAAGGTTAACAGAGGAAGAGTGGTATAGAAACCCACTGCTTGTAGCGCTTTGTAATTACTAGGGTATTCAATCGGTAATCGTTATTCGATTAATATAACAATTTTGCTCAAAAATTGTTCGAATAATTTAAAACGTCCAAATTTCGAATAACAAATAATTCGAATAATTTAACACGATTAATCGATTAATCGAAATTGGTAAAAATTACAAAAATACTTAAAAAATATATATTTTGTATTAAAGTAAATATGCTAAAATTCCAAAACTTATTTAACAAATTTTGAAAAAAAAATTTCTGTGGACTAATGTCTATCTGGATTTAATTCTGGCCTAAGGAAATTACTAGGGGACGACTTTTTAGAATTTCTAGAAATGTTTGTTAGCTTAAACTCAATGAGCTTTTTATTTTCGTCTAGGGGCGTTAATAAACACCTTAAATATCAATGAAAAAAAAAACAAAAAAATGATCACAGTTTGCTTTGTCATCTTCCAAATAATACTCTCTTGTTTTGACAGATCTGGCAATGTATTGGTACATATATAGTTACGTATAACCAAATTTTTAACTATTTTTTTAAATGTTTTTTTTTTTTTAATGTTGGTGTTAAACGAATGCATTAATAATTACTGCGATTAATAATTATTATAATTATTAATTATAATTAATGCTCAATGTAATAAAAGTGAACACTGCATTAATATCCTTTGGCAAATAAAAATTTTAAAAATTTTATACACTCAATGAAAAAATTTCATAAAAACTTGACTTATAAAATATATGAAGCTTTTTCATGAAATATAAAAAATTCATTTACTTTTTGAAGAAAACTTCAATACACAGATGGAGAAACAGATCCATTAGCTGTTATGAGAGTCACAAATAAAATCTAATACTTTTGTGGTGGAGAACATTAATGTTAAGAAATTTCATTATTAATTTTTTTCTTGCCGGAGTCAGTCGCAAATGAATGTCTTTTATTTCACAGTAATTAATTGGTTGTATATTTTTTCTTTCATAAATAAAAAGAATATTACATTTTAAGTTCTAATAATGCAAATTACTTCACAATTACACTGTTTTTATATATTTTCTTTGTTTTTTTATAAGCTTTGTTTGTTGGTGCTGCCATTAAGCGGTAAAAAAATATGGCATCGACTGAGATGTTATAAAATAGTATTCTTAATATCTGCTTTAACAACTATGTCAACACAAAAAAAACGTAAATCATAACATTAAAATTAGTGGTCCACACTTAACAGGTGTGTTTCTTTACTTTTTGGGTAAAGTTCGGTAAAATGAGAGTAAGCACAAAATCCTCTCACAAAATGACAAAATTACCCAATAGTACAGGAACGCAAAAAACCACTTTTCTAGCCCAAAAACTTATTTAAAAGAATAATGTTAAACAGTGATGGGACTTGAAAAATTTTGTTTTGTGCCAAGTGTGTGACTAAAATGTGCCAAATGGGCCTTTATTGTGCCAAAACTCAATTTTCACTTAGAACCCGTGTTTTCAACTTTCATTTTGTAAATGCATTCTTATGGAATTAATTCTATCTTGAATTCTTATGGACTTAATTATATTTGAATGAATTAAAATTTTCTTTCAATTAAAAGGTGAATGATAAATTAAATTCATCCGATTCTTATTAAAGATTTGGGAATACAGCCAATGAATGAATTCTTTAGGAATGGTTGCCGGAATGGTATACATATGAATTAATTTTTTCATGAATTAAACTTAAATTAATTCTTTCGAAGCTCTGATATAAATTTATAGCATTTGAATTTTTAAAATTCTATGGATTAAGCACCGTAAGTTGTTCAGTTTTCACGTGAAAAAACTGTTATACTCCATATAAAAAAAATTATTTTTCACGACAATGAGTTTCACGTGAAAATTGTGCAAACTTAGTTTTCACGAAAATTTAATGTACAAGAGTATTATTTTTCTGGTGAAAAAGTGACATTTTGTATTAATTGTGATTGTGGCTTTGTTATAAAATTAAAATATTGTTAATTTTTTTTAACTTAAATTGCAATTTAAAGCATTTAAAGTCTGAGAGAAATTTTTTCACGTGAAAAACAACTTACGGTGCTTTATTCGGTAATATCTTCGATGCCATTTTTTAGTTTTGCTTTATTCGAAGAGGTATTTTAATACCAATAAATGCTTAGAAACTAAAAATTAAAGAATTGTTATACCCTACACCACTATGTGGTCAGGGTATTATAAGTTTGTGCTGATGTTTGTAACACCAAAAAATATTGGTCGTAGACCCACCTTATAGTATACCGATCGGTTCAGAATTTTTTTTTATTTCGATTTAACGATGTTCGTCTGTCCGTCCGTCCGTCTGTCTGTCCATGCAATCTTGTGCGCACTCTACAGGTCGCAACTATTAAGATATTTTGATGAAATTTGGTACGCAGACCTATGTTGGCCCAAGGACGAACACGTTTGATTTTTTTGAACATCGGTCCATGTTTAGACCTAGTGCCCATATAAGGGTCCTACCAAAATTATACTGTTTATATGCTGCAGGTCGTAAATATTAAGATATTTTGATGAAATTTGGTACACAGACCTATATTGGCCCAATAATGCAGCCTATTGATTTTGGTGAACATCGGTCCATGTTTAGACCTAGTGCCCATATAAGGGTCCTACCAAAATTATATTGTTTATACGCTGCAGGTCGTAAATATTAAGATATTTTGACGAAATTTGGTACACAGACCTATATTGGCCCAGTAACGCAGCCTATTGATTTTGGTGAACATCGGTCCATGTTTAGACCTAGTGCCCATATAAGGGTCCTACCAAAATTATACTCTTTATATGCTGCAGGTCGTAAATATTAAGATATTTTGATGAAATTTGGTACACAGACCTATATTGGCCCAATAATGCAGCCTATTGATTTTGGTGAACATCGGTCCATGTTTAGACCTAGTGCCCATATAAGTGTCCTATCAAAATTATACTGTTTATACGCTGCAGGTCGTAAATATTAAGATATTTTGATGAAATTTGGTACACAGACCTACATTGGGCCAATAACGCAGCCTATTGATTTTGGTGAACATCGGTCTATGTTTAGACCTAGTGCCCATATAAGGGTCCTACCAAAATTATACTGTTTATACGCTGCAGGTCGCAAATATTAAGATATTTTGATGAAATTTGGTACATAGACCTATTTTGGCCCATGGACGAAGCCTATTGATTTTGGTGAACATCGGTCCATGTTTAGAACTAGTGCCCATATAAGGGTCCCCCCAAAATTATATAGTTTATACGCTGCAGGTCGCAAATATTAAGCTATTTTGATGAAATTTGGTACATAGACCTATGTTGGCCCAAGGACGAAGCCTATTGATTTTGGTGAACATCGTCCATGTTTAGAACTAGTGCCCATATAAGGGTCCCCCCAAAATTGTCTTGGTTACAAACTGCAGGTCGCAAATATTAAGATATTTTAATGAAATTTGGTGCGCTGACTCACATTATAGAAAATTTTGACATAAGCCCCATTTTAACCCATTCGAATTTCGGATCCAAACAATACACCAGACTGGTGTAGGGTATTGTATAGTCGGCATGCCCGACTTTAACCTTTTTACTCGTTTTTAAATTCATTTTCTATTAAATTTTGTAGATAACCAAAATGTGCCAAAATAGTATCGGTTGTGCCATTGTACCAATCAATCTTAGATTGTGCCAAAAATCCCATCACTGATGTGAAAATACGTATAATTTCAGTTTGCAAATCGGCACAAATAGACATATTTATTCGCATTTAAAAGTTGTTTTTGATTTTATTCAATTAATTTTAACAAAAAACCAAGTTTCTTTTGCTTATTTCTTTATTTAATTACAATTTTTAATTTAATTTCACAATTGTTATACCCTACACCACTATGTGGTCAGGGTATTATAAGTTTGTGCTGATGTTTGTAACACCAAAAAATATTGGTCGTAGACCCACCTTATAGTATACCGATCGGTTCAGAATTTTTTTTTATTTCGATTTAACGATGTCCGTCTGTCCGTCCGTCCGTCTGTCTGTCCATGCAATCTTGTGCGCACTCTACAGGTCGCACCTATTAAGATATTTTGATGAAATTTGGTACGCAGACCTATGTTGGCCCAAGGACAAACAAGTTTGATTTTTTTGAACATCGGTCCATGTTTAGACCTAGTGCCCATATAAGGGTCCTACCAAAATTATACTTTTTATACGCTGCAGGTCGTAAATATTAAGATATTTTGATGAAATTTGGTACACAGCCCTACATTGGCCCAATAACGCAGCCTATTGATTTTGGTGAACATCGGTCCATGTTTAGACCTAGTGCCCATATAAGGGTCCTACCAAAATTATACTGTTTATACGCTGCAGGTCGTAAATATTAAGATATTTTGATGAAATTTGGTACACAGACCTATATTGGCCCAATAACGCAGCCTATTGATTTTGGTGAACATCGGTCCATGTTTAGACCTAGTGCCCATATAAGGGTCCTACCAAAATTATACTGTTTATACGCTGCAGGTCGTAAATATTAAGATATTTTGATGAAATTTGGTACACAGCCCTACATTGGCCCAATAACGCAGCCTATTGATTTTGGTGAACATCGGTCCATGTTTAGACCTAGTGCCCATATAAGGGTGCTACCAAAATTATACTGTTTATACGCTGCAGGTCGTAAATATTAAGATATTTTGATGAAATTTGGTACACAGACCTATATTGGCCCAATAACGCAGCCTATTGATTTTGGTGAACATCGGTCCATGTTTAGACCTAGTGCCCATATCAGGGTCCTACCAAAATTATACTGTTTATACGCTGCAGGTCGTAAATATTAAGATATTTTGATGAAATTTGGTACACAGACCTATATTGGCCCAATAACGCAGCCTATTGATTTTGGTGAACATCGGTCCATGTTTAGACCTAGTGCCCATATCAGGGTCCTACCAAAATTATACTGTTTATACGCTGCAGGTCGTAAATATTAAGATATTTTGATGAAATTTGGTACACAGACCTACATTGGCCCAATAACACAGCCTATTGATTTTGGTGAACATTGGTCCATGTTGAGACCTAGTGCCCATATAAGGGTCCTACCAAAATTATAATGTTTATACGCTGCAGGTATTAATATTAAGATATTTTGATGAAATTTGGTACATAGACCTATGTTGGCCCAAGGACGAAGCCTATTGATTTTGGCGAACATCGGTCCATGTTTAGAACTAGTGCCCATATAAGGGTCCCCCCAAAATTATATTGTTTATACGCTGCAGGTCGCAAATATTAAGATATTTTGATGAAATTTGGTACACAGACCTACATTGGCCCAATAACACAGCCTATTGATTTTGGTGAACATCGGTCCATGTTTAGACCTAGTGCCCATATAAGGGTCCTACCAAAATTATACTGTTTATACGCTGCAGGTATTAATATTAAGATATTTTGATGAAATTTGGTACATAGACCTATGTTGGCCCAAGGACGAAGCCTATTGATTTTGGCGAACATCGGTCCATGTTTGGAACTAGTGCCCATATAAGGGTCCCCCCAAAATTATATTGTTTATACGCTGCAGGTCGCAAATATTAAGATATTTTGATGAAATTTGGTACATAGACCTATGTTGGCCCAAGGACGAAGCCTATTGATTTTGGTGAACATCGGTCCATGTTTAGAACTAGTGCCCATATAAGGGTCCCCCCAAAATTGGCTTGGTTACAAACTGCAGGTCGCAAATATTAAGATATTTTAATGAAATTTGGTGCGCTGACTCACATTATAGAAAATTTTGACATAAGCCCCATTTCAACCCATTCGAATTTCGGATCCAAACAATACACCAGACTGGTGTAGGGTATTGTATAGTCGGCATGCCCGACTTTAACCTTTTTACTCGTTTTTTGTTTATATTTGCATCAGCTGTTTTACCAAAGTTTACCCGAAGAAAAAGTCTGGGTAAATTTTGGTAAAAAGAGAAGCACTTATACACTCTCATTAGCGCTCTCATTTACCCAATTCTCGAGTACGGGAACGCTTTTGTGTAAATTTCGGTAACTTTGGGAACGTACGGGAACACACTGAACATTAACATGATGTTACTGGCCATGTTAACTAATTTATGTCTCGTGTAGACTACAAGTTACCGAAAGAGAGACAAATTAATATACGAGTTGTTCTATTCTCAGAAAGGTCTGCGATGTGGTTCTCTCCGATTTGGATACAATTTTAATATGTGACAGAAAGGACATTTTTTTATTTTATGAATTTTTGAAGAGTTACTGAAATTATTTTTATTCCTTTTTTTAGCAAAATTATTAAAAATACAAAAAATTTGTGTATAATATTTTACATACATTTTTTTTGATTAATCGATTAATTTTTAAATTTTATTCGATTAATCGGTTAAGAAAAAACCCGAATAATTATTTGCACTATGAATTGGTCAAAATAAAAAGTCGATTAATTGAATACCCTAGTAATTACTTACTCTGCTGAACGATGTTTTCTTTTTAAATACGCTTTTTCTTTAGTTTCCTTTAATTTTTTAAAATTTTTGTTTTCGAAATATATGTGTATGTTTTTATTTGTCATTCTTACAAAACAATTTTAATTGAAAATGAACAGCAACAAATGTATTTTTTATGCTACCAAAATATGGCATCGCCACCTGAGCGCTCAGACGGGGCGATTAGTGATCAGGTCGTTCAGCAGATAGTTGTACCAACGAGCATATAATTAAAAGAGGTACCAACTCACCCAACCTCTGTTAAATTAAATTTATTCAGATTTTTAAGATATGAGGGTCTCTGAACCCTCCCTCGACCTGGTCCATATTTAAAAATTACATGTATTGATATTCCAAAGGAGCAAACGTTTTGTCCGGTTTGCTTTATCTCGCCTTGTTTTCGATATATGTGTATTTTATAAAATGGAATTTTTTATTAAAAATTTCCGAGGGTCCAAGGTCTCACCAAGCACCATTTTTGGACAGGGATAACCTTCACGTGGGTAATCAAAAATTTCGCCCCATTTGCTCTATCTCTTTTAGTTTTCGAAATATGGACCATTTTAAAAAATGGGTAGGGGAAGAAATAGCGCCATCTTTAAAACTTCGGATACACTGATGGCGCCATTTCAAGTTTAATAGCAGAAATATGAAAATATTATAAGAAATTCTCAACGATTTTGTAATTTAACCTAATAAATATTTCTAGAAATTCGTAAAAACGTCGTCCCCTGACGATTTTCTTACTTGGTGTCTTGACTATAGAGTTGTGAAATTTCGATACTTTTTGAGTACTCAATACTACTCAATACTTTTCAATTGAGTACTCGATACTACTCAATACTTTTAACGGTTTTTTGAATTTAAAAATAAAAATTTTATGAATTCCTATTTATTAGGAAAAATAATAACAATTCAAATACACGTGTTAAATAACTATTGTTACTTACATTTTAATTAATTTAAAACATTTTAAATAAATTAATTAAAAAATTATTCCCAAAAATTCGTTACAAATTTCTTTGCTTCACAAATAGAGTTGTATTTTCAGAGTTGCATTTTTAGAGTACTATTTTTAGAGTTGTATTTTCATACGAAAAATACACATTTCTACGGAAAATTGCATCTTTAAAAGTATTGAGTAGTACCGTTTTAGTATTGAGCACTCAAAAAAACAGCCAGTATTGAGTACTCAGTACCGGAATACTCAATACTTTTACAACTCTACTTGACTAGCCATGGTCATGTTCAAATGAAACACTGAAATCTTTGTTTTGTCTTTTTGTTTAATTTTCTACACTGGTACAAAACAACCTATACAAATAGCAGAAAAAACTACTAAAAATTAGTTAAAAGGGGCCTTGCTGAAAAACTGCTAATATCAGCATAATCTATTTCCTACATATAAGATAAAAACAGTATGAAAAAATCTCTTAAATATACAAAATTTTAGTTGTAATTGAGTTATTTTTTAGTTAAATGCCCATGACAATTTCCCCTACCGAAATCAGCAAATAAATTTGCTGATGGTTAGTGAACAGTAAAAAATTGTTATATCAACAAAATTTTACCTATATTTAAGTTAAATTTAGTTAACTGTTAACAACAATTATTCTGTTAAAATTAACAAAAATATTTGCTAAAATAAAGTGGACTGCTGATTTTAGAATGGTAGAAAAAGTAAACTATGAAAATTTGAAATTTTCCTCAGGTTTTTAGTCCACTGATACAGTAAAACTCGCTTAAGACGAACTCCGGTGAACTTGATAAATTAGTTCGGTGTAAGCGAGGTTCGTATTAACCGAAGTAAAATTTATTTAAAATGTTTTAATTATCCACAAAATATTTAATTTTCCTTGAAACAACTTTAAAAATTTTACAATTTTTTCATTTGGTTTAAAATTTGTCAGAATACAAAAAAAAAATATATGTACATATAGAAAAAATTGTCGAATTTTGTAAAGTTCGTAATAAAAGTGGAAAATTATATGGAAATTTGTTTGTGGAACCATCACAAACAGTTCGTTTTAACCGAATGTTCGTCTTAAGCGAGTTCGTATTAACTGATGTTTTTTGTATTGAAATTGTTGCCAAAACTTCGGGACTTCTAAATTAGTTCGCATTAACCGAGAATTCGTGTTATCGGAGTTCGCATTAAACAAGTTTTACTGCATTCATATTTTTTGCTAAAATTTTGTAAATTTAAGAGAATGAGTGACTACGTGTTTTGTTTTTATATTGCATGAATTTTGTTGTTGTATTTTCGTTCGTGTGAAGCAAAACGTCATCTAGAAACACCATTTAAGCTAATGTATTAAAATATAAACTAATAATTTGCTCCCCGAATATGTTTTTTAGTAGAATGGAACTCTTAAGTGGGGATTTATCTGGTTTTATAAAAACAAAGCACAAGAGAAAATAAATTAAAAAATGTATTTCATAACCAAATTTTTTTTAAATAAAATCCATTTCACTACTCCCCTTCAAAAAATCTGAAAAAAATTTCAAAACTCGTTTGGGCCATAAGCACTCATATTCCGCTTTAAGAGTTATAAAAATCCAACAAATGTTTTTGGCGAAACGCTCTACTGGGCAGTTGGGTATATATATATATATTTGTTCCTTTTACTCCTGCAAGGAGCATAGGGCCGCGGGCAGTTGGGTATGACTGTTCAATATACGAATTTTTATTTTTAAAATTTTTCTGAATATCTTGGGAATTACTGAACCGATTTTGTTGGTTGATACTTTGTTTTAAAGTACATGATTAAGGCTTTCTCATTCCTTAATTTATATTTTACTCAATTTCAACATATACATATGCCAACCTCAAGAGGCCATAAAAATAAAATACGAGCTAACTTAACAAAAACCTCTGAAAGATAGCACCACAAACCGAAAATTATCGTTTCATTCGACTATCCAAAAATTAGTTTCATTTTCATATAATTTATATTTTGTCTATTTCAGGTCATGGTGCTGACGTGAAATGTGTACAATGGCATCCGCAAAAAGGTATAATAGTGTCGGGTAGTAAAGATAATCAACAACCTATTAAATTATGGGATCCCAAAAGTGGTCTGGCTTTGGCGACACTGTAAGTGTCCTATGTAAATCACCCCATCATTCATTTATTAATAACTCTTTTAAAATTTATAGACACGCCCATAAATCTACGGTAATGGATTTAAAATGGAATGATAATGGTAATTGGTTGGTCACCGCTTCAAGAGATCATTTATTGAAATTATTTGATATACGCAATCTTAAAGAGGAGGCGCAGATATTTAGAGGTCATAAAAAAGAAGCCAGCTCGGTGTCATGGCATCCAGTACATGAAGGCCTCTTCTGTTCGGGTGGTTCAGATGGCTCCATATTATTTTGGAATGTGGGGTAGGTATTGGAATTAAATGAAGTTTCTGGTTCACAACCAGCACATTTGAATAGTTTTTTTTTTATATATTTTTTTTATTAATATTGAATTTTATTTGAAAATTTATAGAACCGATAAAGAAATTGGTTGCGTGGAAACAGCTCATGACAGTATCGTTTGGACTTTGGCTTGGCATCCTTTGGGTCACATTTTATGTTCTGGATCTAATGATCACACAATTAAATTTTGGACTAGAAATCGTCCCGGAGATTTAATGAGAGATAAATATAATTTGAATACATTACCCGCTAGTTTGGCTGCCTTAGACGATGGCGAATATGATGATGCCATCATTCCCGGTATGGGTCCTGAAGATAAGGTAGAATTCACCGAAAGTTTAACAGCTGATAAAGGTTTTATTCCCGGCTTGGAATTAGATCCAGCCAATGTAGCCAAAGATCAAGAAAAGAAAGTACCCTATAGTAAACCTATACCTCGAAACTTCCAAGCTCAATGGGCTGGATCACGAAGACCCGATGAGATGGAGGAAGAGAATATATATGCGGGTAGAGAGAGGCGTATTGATGGCTTAACGCCGCAACAAGTTAGTGAAAATACCATAGAGGGAATGCTGGCCAGTGGGGTACTAACTACCATGGATCCTCAGGCTATAGTGGGTATATTGGTATATGGCCGTTTTATTCGAGTACATCCAGATTCAAGATTAATGTTAGCTGTGCGTCAAGGTCCAGATTATTTAAATAAATATATTGATGCTGGTAAATTAGAGGAATTAAGAGACGTTGTACCCGCTCGCGAAAGATCAAGATCTACATCTCCCACTTTACAGAGTAGAGAAAGTTCACCGCCATCGAAAAAATCTCGATTTGAGCCACGCCAACATTATCCTCAGGCTGTATTTGTTAAAGAATTGTTAAGTTTGAAAAAACCCTTCCTACCATGTCTGCTAAACATAAAAAATGATATGGACAATTCATCACCGGGCAATTTTAATCAACAGCAGGGTGGAAATTACTCTGGGCCCAGGGCTAACAATAATAATAATGGTTCTTGGAATGGTCCACAAAATCAAAATGGTTTTAATAATAATTCCAATAACTTCAACAATAACAACTCGCCCTCATTTAACCAAACCAATTCGAAGGGGTCCGGTGATATAATGTTTTCCAATAACTCCAACAACAATAACCAAAATAATTCTAATCCTAGACGTAATAAACGTGGTGGCAATCGTGGTGGCAATGATGGAGGTGGTGGCGGTTCCGGCCGTAATCGTGGACGTAATAATCGTCGTTTTTAATTAAACTTAGTTTATCAGCCATTTAAAACACAGTTTTTTATATATACACATAAAACAGAATCGAAAATAACTTAAAGATTAAATGTGTCTCCGTACGTCACCACGCAAACGAAATGCAGCGCGAACAACAACAATTACACCCAACTTTGAGTGCGGGAATTCTTTTGGGCTGGTTTGTCTTACCGCGCTAAAGTACAGGAACAGACATATTGTACACACGCATAAAAAAGAAGGGGGAACATTACCTAAGTGCTAGGTAATTATACAACTACATAAGTTCCAAGTTAGTTTTACAATTTTCTAGTAACATATATGTATGTATTTTTTTAGATATTTTTTACTTGACCTGTATATATTTTACAAGGCTTGTATATATTTTACAAAAAAATGTACACATTTTACTAGAAAATTGTAAAACTAACTTCACTCAGAGAATTATGTCGGTAAAACTAACTACAATTTCAGTTAGTTTTAAATGAAATTACAGCGTAAACTCCTTTAACAGCAATTGCAGTTAATTTTACTGACATAATTCTCTTAGTGTTTGAAATTATGTAATTGTATAATTACATAGCTCTTAGGTAATATTCTCCCTGCTTTTTTCTGTGTGTAGTAATACTTTAATTATTAAATTTGTTTTTAAGCAATGAATTACTATTAAATTTTTATTTTATTTTTTTTTTATTTTTTAACACTTGGCTTGTAATTATAAAAAATGTTATATATTACTACTTGATAACCCTAAAAAAAGTTCCCAACATGATTTGTAATATTATTTTGGACTTAAGTTAAGATCCTTTAAGGCACTAGAATTTGTAAAGCTTAAAAAACTAAAGAAATACGAAAATATTTGCAATAAGGTTAAACAAATACATAAATAATTTTTAATAATAGAAACATATCTGTATAATTTGATAAAGCTTGTTACTTGTAGTGGAAATCGCTTAACTTGGGGAAAAAAATATTGTTATATAATTATTTATGATTTTATACAATTATATAGAGTTGGGCTTAAACGAAAAGAGATAAAAATTTTCTATGACTAAAACAGAATGAAATGAACGGTTGAATGAAAAGAGCGATAATAGTGAACGATGTCAAATCGTTCAAATGAACTAGTTCGTTCACGAACGACACAACTCTACAATTATACCTTGTTGAGTATTGTCAAATGAGTATTATCAAATATATTTTTATATGTTTATATCAAAATATATTTAATTATATAATATATTAATCAGATTTTCCATTTTTCGGATCAAATTATATATGCAATTATGTCTAAAAACATATAATTTGATCGGAAAAAATATGATCGTGCTAACATAATATTATATATGACATATTTTGATATAAAAATATGCTTGGTGTCACATTTCACAATACTCAACAAGACATAATTGTATATATCATAAATCTTATATAAACAATATTTTTATTCGGGTAGATACAACTTTTACTAGACAAAACTGTAACACATTCGGTAAACATTGCAAAAGCTACGTAATTTACGTCTTTATTAGAATAAAGATATAATTTGAAAAATGTAAAATTAACTAATTTTTTTATTGTCGATTTAAATAATCTTATACTTGACGTCGCCACGAGACATAAAATGAACGATAAACCACGAAAAATACATGCAAAGCAACAACAATTTTTTATGTTTTTATTGTTTTTCATGTACTTTCCGTGTTTTAACATTAATTTTTCATCTCGTATAGACGTTAAGTTACTTTCACCTTGTTGCAGAAAAGTGGCGATTTGAAATCGAATAAAACTCTGAAATCACACGAAAGAAGAAGTTGGTTTTCCCCAATTCACACACTCAATTTTATCCATAATGAGTTATAAATAAATTTTAAAACCTCCGAAAACAATTTTGAATTATTATTTTATTTTACGCTAATTTACAAAAGAAATTGAAGGTGTATACCTATAAAAATTATGTATTTTTTTAACAAAAACGATGCTCGTTCATTTCTATACACTTATCTTACATACTTATTAGATAAAACTGCATTGGATTTACTTTCCCTAGCTTTTTCTATATCAAATAAATCGAAATAATTGTTCGCATGTGAATCTTGGAACAGCTAAAAACTCGTAAATTTTCACTACGAATTATTTTATGCGACAGTCATTTCTGTGACTGTTATACACAAGTATCCCATATCGTAAGTACACACTAGGGTTCTCCAACCTTGTATAAAATATGTATTTGGGTGTAAAACAACGTCTCCCAAAAAATTAGGACAATCGGATAAGAGGAACACGTGCCTGAACGGCCCTGAAGTTTAAAAAACGGTATACATGGGAAAAATATGACTTTTTTTTTATTTTGTTAAAATTTTTAGTATTTTAAATTAATCTTGAATTAAAAGGATTAAAAAATCGTAATAAACAGTAAATTATCTTTCTAATAAGACAATAAAAACTAAAATCAGTAAATAAAACCAAGTTATTACAAATGCCCCCGGCAACTAATGTCACAAAACACAAATTTTGAAATTTGTAGAAATAATGTACCTAATGCAAAAACATTTTCTTATTTTATTAACTCTAAAATACTCAATTAAAAAGTATTTTTTATCATGTGCTTTGCAAGCTCGTTTTAAACTAAAGCCAAAAAGGTCTGAATTTTTAAACACGGTTTTCAAATCTCCAATTTTAAAGTTTCAAGAATTTAATAAAATCAACGATTGGACTTAAGGTTTAATTAAGAACATATTAGAGATTAAAAACTACAAAACTTGTAGGATTTCCATTTTTAATTTGGCTGCGGCAGAGATTTTCTTTTAGGCAAATTTTTCTTTTTTAATTTCACATGATTTTGGCCGGAATATAACAACACAAGATCAAATACTTCAATCCTGAAAATTAGGGCAAAATATAGTACATTAAGTTGCCCCTGTGTAAGGTCAGAGGTCAAATTTGAGATTTTAATTTTTTTTAACATATTAATATAACAAATATTCCTGAGCGGATATTGATGGAACTTCTTGATATTATTTTTCCAGATCTAAAAATAATATTCTTAATTTAATTTCAGAAAATTAACCCTTAAGTGCTCTATTTTCTATATAATTTTCCAATTTTAATACGAACTTTACAAAATTCGACAATTTTTCCTAAATTTTTTTTTTTTTTGTTTTCTGACAAATTTTGAACCGAAACAATAGGTGTGTTTGGGTACTTTTCCAGTAAAGTCCAGTAAAAATTACTCAGTAACAAATTTACAGAGAGTAAGGCAAAATTTACTCTCAAAAACAAAAATATCTAAAAATGTACGCAAACAGAAAAATTGTAAGAATTAGTAAAATACTGCTGCCAACTTCTTCCCTAAAAATATCGCTAAATCAAACTAAAAAATCACTAGAAAATATCTAAATTATAAAAAAAATTAAATAGCGATAAATCCCTTAATTGCACGAACTTTTTAGTTTCTCTTGAAAAATTTCACAAAAATAGCTACACTCAACCAAAAAAGTCTGTAATGGCTACTGAAAATTTTGCTGTTATTACGGGAAATTTAACTGTTTTGAGGCCAGCGGTATTTTTTTGCTAATTTTAGCAACACATGTCTGCTGATCTGTAGTACAATAAAATTACTAGAAAAAATTAGTAGCCGCTACTAGATTTTAGTAAAATTTATGTAAAATGCAATTCAAAATCGATTTGCTAATATCATTTAAAGAATTTACTAAATATCATAATTTTAGTACAATGAAATTAGTATAAATAATTAGTTGCAGCTACTAAATTTCAGTAAATTGCTGTAAACTGTAATTTAAAGTCAATCTGCTGAAATTAGCAAAAAATTGTACTAAAAAATAAAAAAAACTGTAAGATCTAAAAAAAAAATTATTATTAACCGTATAATTATTTCATCGTACTTGAAATTTCGAGTCAAAATTGCAAACGGTTCTCCAGTTATTGCCGTTCTATACATTGGAGATGCAATAAAATTGTCTGGGTGTTATTTCTAAACTAAGAATATATCAATAGTAACAAATATAAACTAAACAAGAATTGTAAAAAATAAATAAAAAAATATTTTTAAATTAGTATATTTTTCTGCTAAATTTAGCACTCGGTTTTGAAAAATTGGTAAAATGTATTGCTGAAATCAGCAGCGTAAATTAGTAAAAAATCCGTAATTTGTAATAAGAGAATAGCAAAAATGATTACTAAAAATAAAAATTGTACTAATAATCAGTATAATAATAGTATAGTGCGATTGGAAATTGTTTACAAATTTTTTTACAAACTTTTTTATCTGAGTGTATATTTTTCAAACTTCTTAAAACTTTCTTAAAAAATTATTGATACATCGCCAAATTTTTCGAACTTTTTTGTAAAAAAAATGCTAAGAAAATGTGAAGACTGTCTTAAAAAGAAAAATCGCTAGTTTTCCCGCTAATAGCTAAATTATATTTTATCCCCCTAAACGAGTTGAAGTATCGCTAGATTTGCCGAGAAAATAGCTAAATTGGCAACAGTTATTAAAATAGCTGATTGCGAAATAAACCTATTCAAATTATTGGATTAATAAATAAAACCTAATAAAATGATCACTTACTTACTCCTTCCATCGTAAATAAGCTTATATTTAAATATTTTTTATATTTACAAAAAATTATTTCAAAATTATTTAGACAAATGTTTTGTTTCTTCAATCATAAGTTTTAATTCATGTTTTTTTTTCTTACAAATTCTTACTAGCAAAAATTCATCCAGTAAAAACTTGTAAGTTCTCTGGTATTGAACTGTCACTTTACCCTCTATTTTTCCTCTCTCCTTACTGAGTAATTAGGTGTGTTTCTTTACTTTTTGGGTAAAGTTCGGTAAAATGAGAGTAAGCACAAAATCCTCTCACAAAATGACAAAATTACCCAATAGTACAGGAACGCAAAAAACCACTTTTCTAACCCAAAAACTTATTTCAAAGAATAATGTTAAACAGTGATGGGACTTGAAAAATTTTGTTTTGTGCCAAGTGTGTGACTAAAATGTGCCAAATGGGCCTTTATTGTGCCAAAACTCAATTTTCACTTAGAAACCGTGTTTTCAACTTTCATTTTGTAAATGCATTCTTATGGAATTATTTTGAATTCTTATGGAATTAATTATATTTGAATGAATTAAAATTTTCTTTCAATTAAAAGGTGAATGATAAATTAAATTCATCCGATACTTATTAAAGATTTGGGAATGCAGCCAATGAATGAATTCTTTAGGAATGGTTGCACGGAATGGTATACATATAAACATTTTCTAAAACTGAATTAATTTTTTTATGAATTAAACTTAAATTAATTCTTTCGAAGCTCTGAGATAAATTTATAGCATTTGAATTATTAAAATTCTATGGATTAAGTTGTTCAGTTTTCAGTGAAAAAACTGTTCTACTCCATATAAAAAAAAATTATTTTTCACGACAATGAGTTTCACGTGAAAATTGTGCAAACTTAGTTTTCACGCAAATTTAATGTACAAGACTATTATTTTTCTGGTGAAAAAGTGACATTTTGTGTTAATTGTGATTGTGGCTTTGTTATAAAGTTAAAATATTGTTAATTTTTTTAACTCAAATTGCAATTTTAAGCATTTAAAGTCTGAGAGAAATTTTTTCACATGAAAAACAACTTACGGTGCTTTATTCGGTAATATCTTCGATGCCATTTTTTAGTTTTGCTTTATTCGAAAAGCTATTTTAATACCAATAAATGCTTAGAAACTAAAAATTAAAGAATTGTTATTTTTTAAATTCATTTTCTATTAAATTTTGTAGATAACCAAAATGTGCCAAAATAGTATCGGTTTGTGCCATTGTACCAATCAATCTTAGATTGTGCCAAAAATCCCATCACTGATGTGAAAATACGTATAATTTCAGTTTGCAAATCGGCACAAATAGACATATTTATTCGCATTTAAAAGTTGTTTTTGATTTTATTCAATTAATTTTAACAAAAAACCAAGTTTTTTTGCTTATTTCTTTATTTAATTACAATTTTTAATTTTCACAATTGTTTTTTGTTTATATTTGCATCAGCTGTTTTACCAAAGTTTACCCGAAGAAAAAGTCTGGGTAAATTTTGGTAAAAAGAGAAGCACTAATACACTCTCATTAGCGCTCTCATTTACCCAATTCTCGAGTACGGGAACGCTTTTGGGTAAATTTCGGTAACTTTGGGTAAATTTCGGTAACATTGGGAACGTACGGGAACACACTGATTGTGTAAACAAACACCATCCAGTAAAAACTTGTACAAATTTTCGGGTACGCAAACACACTTAATATATTTAGGAAACCAAATGAAAAAATTGTACAATTTTTTAAGTTGTTTCAAGGAAATTTAATATGAACCTTGCTTACAACGAACTAATTAATCTAGTCCCCGGAGTTCGTTTTAAGCGAGTTTTACTGTATATATAATAATTTTTTAATTCATTATATTATGTTATTTTTAGGTTATTTTTTTACATGGTTATTCACAAAAAAACTTTTTGTCTTATTGGAGGCTAATTGAACGATTTTTGTTGTTGTTTTGCATATTAATTTGTTTTATTAAACTGTAATAAAATTCAAAACATTTTTTGAATACAAGTCTTAGTCAGCAGTTGACCATCGTTGCCACTTTTTCATGCAAAAACTCTTCAAACTAAGCGAAACGCTGTGTTGTATTCTGTAAGTCTCCACATTTGTGAGATTTTCATAAATATCGCAAATTTACGGGATTTCCTTTGTATGGGGAATTTCGGGAAACACAAAATCTCGTGAGTGCTCTCATTTAGCCAATTTTCGAGTACGGAAACGCTTTCGTAGTTGTTGTTTTGTGTTTTTTCATAGAAAAGTAACTACAAACAAGGCTAAAAACAATTGCCCGTACACTCAAAAATTTTGACAATTACTATGACAGTTGTTTGCGTAGTAACCAGTAGTTTTTATCTTCAATTAACTAAAGAAGAGTAGTGGTAATTACACATTGTTTTGTAATTGAAAGAACAAAAATTGTTTTTTTTTATTAAAATAAATTTTATAGTTTCAAAAAAACTAACTGTAAGTATACAGTAGTTTTGACCAATTTTGTAAGTTGTTTTTTAAATTAAATTTGTCAGTTGTTTTTACGACATTGCCGGTTATTTTTATTGTATTATTGGTTATTTTTTCACAGTTAAAAAAAACTACATTTTATTTTAAGCTAGGGTGGCCATTTTTTTCTGACTTGAAATCAGTACAAATTCTAAAATATATTATCAAAAAAAAAAAATGAATTGCACCCAACCTAATTTCTTATTAGCCGAATGGTTTGGGTGAGGCAACAAAATTTTACGGTTAGCCATCATACCATCCTAAAAACCTTACACATTTCTCCATATACAACCCCAAGACAAAAAATTTTTTCCCATGAAAAAATCCAGTTTTTTAAGTACAGGAAACGGACCCATTATTTAGAAATTTCAATGATCTGTTACTATTCCTTTTCTAATTTTTTTTGTAACAACGAATTTCTGTTTACACGAGCAAATTTCATTGTCTAAACTAATTTTCTGTAGATACAAACTAACCAATCGATTGGCTTCAAATTTAGCTGTCAGAACAAATCTTTTTTCTCTTTGCTAATTTCTGAAATAGAAAAACTTCACATTTTGGCTACATTTTTTTTACAAAAACACGTAATGCTTTTAAAAATTAAAATCTTGAGGTTTTGTGTACTTTTTTAATATTGAAGATCCCACAGATTCGAAAATTTTTCCATGGAAATACCCACATACATAATTTCTTCAGATTTTAAGGATTTTTGTACAGAAAAAGCTTCAGCTTTTGAAGTCCTTTGCTACACTCAGAAAACAGAATCTTTCTCACAATCGGATAATTAAAATATTTTTATCACAGTCAAATAACTGTTGTATCAACTGATTTTCTATTATCGCAATGGAACAATTTGATAAATTAGGTTGTCTCCACGAATCTTCTGGCTTTTTTTCTAAAAAAAATTAAATATTTTTTTAAATGCCAAAAATCAGTACAATCAGTACAAATTTAAAAAAATTAGTACAAATCAGTACACGACTTTTTCATTAGTACACGTGACCAAAATACAGTACATGTACTGATGAAGTCAGTACGAATGGTCACCCTATTTTAAGCACATATCTTGGTCACCTTTTTAACTTTGTTTTAACTGACATTTTCAGTAGATATTTGAGTACAGTATAACTAAAACTTTGTTATTGTCTATCGTTCGGCAAGACAGAGTATTTTGAATATTGACGTCCTGTTTATGAATTGCCATTGTACGACATTATCAAGTTTGAATGAGAAATAATGAAATTGTAGTGTTCATTAAAAAAAGAACATTGCAGCTATTTTGACTGCATTCTTAAATTGTTGCTTTTCCCTAACAATACTTACCCATTAAAACATGTTTAATCTTTTTTTCATCCATAAAAAACACATTTAAACCCTTTAGTTCCATTAAACAATATGTAGAAATTAAATTTTGCAATATTATTTAATACATATCGAATTCTTAATTCATAATTATTAATTTGTCTATATTATTTTTCATAATCTTAAAAAGAAATAGAAAATTAAAAAAAGGAAATTTAAAAGAAAAATTAGATAACATTACATTAAAATTAACAATTAGAACCTTCACGTTCTGATGAATTACGTCTTGACGAAGATTGGCGACGTTCAGATGAGTTATGTCTTGAAGAAGAATTACGGCGATCTAAAGATCCACGTTTTGTGGGCGAACGTTCACATGACGAGTTACGTCGTGATTTATGACGTTTATCCATAGAGTTACGTCTTGATGAATGATGACGATCCGAAGAAGAATTACGTCTTTCACGATGTGATTTTTTAGTATTCTCTTCTTCGTTGTCGTTATACTCATCCATATTATTATAATTTTCATGTTTATCACGTCTTTCACGATTTGATTTCTTCTCATTTTCTTCATTATCCTCATAATCATGATTATTTTCATGTTTATCTTTTGCATTTGAGTTATTTATAGAAGATTCTGTAGCTGAATGTTCTGCTGTACCAATTCCACTATCAATTCCGCCTGCCAAAAGATTTTCCGCTATAGCAGCATTATGAGCCATCACTTGTTTATGACTTTTATTAAAGGTTTCCTTAATTTCTCGCTCTTCCTCACGCATGCGATCTTGCATATCCCTTTCTATGGTACGTTTTATTTCTTCAGCTGAACGTACTAATTTATCCGTTTCAATTACAACTTTGCGTGTAGGTGAAGAACGACGTTCTTTGCTACCGCGCTTGGACCAAGAACGTTTAGAGCGGGTACGTGAACGACTACGTGAACCACGTGACCAATCGGAGGAAGAACGAGAACGTCTAGTTGACACTAGCCTTCGGTTAGTTTTTTCTACCGGCTTTTGATGTATAGTTCCACCAGGTGATTTAGATCTGGATACTTTACGACTTTTATCATCTTTTGATTTAACACGAGAACGTGAACGAGATCTCGATACAGATCTTGAATAAGAACGTGAACGACTGCGCGTTCTTGAACGTGAACGTTTAGAATAATGACGAGAACGACCATGCGACCGTGATCGAGAACGTGTACGTCGGGAACGGCTTCTTGATCTTGATCGAGAACGACGATCCCGTGAACGTGAACGAGAATGATGTCTGAAAAAAATAATAATAATAATTTGGTTAACAGTACTCAGTTGAAAGGGTTTTCAATCAATAATGGTAATTTAACAGTTTTGCCTGCCAACCCTGATTTTATATCACAACAACAATTTTCGTGTTACATCAATCGAAAGCTTATAAAAATATGAACTACAGAAATCGAAGCAATCGATTCAAGAGCGTATTTGGAAAAACGATTGATTTTAAAAATATAAAACGAACTATTCTCCATTTTTGACTTTCAATAGTCTAGTCTATACCCGATTAGCGTCACCTTTGAGACAAAAGTAAATACTGCCCCTCTAAATTTAATACAAATTTTTAATTTATGTTTTTAATTAAATTCTAAGATTTTTCTCCCCAAGACAGTTATATATTGATTAAAACTGTAAAAAAAAACATTCAACTTACCTTCCCCTTGAATATTTATGATAATTTCCACCGCCACCATCTTCATCATCATACCGATGATCTCTATCATCATGATTATAATATTTATGATTGTTATAATGGGACGATGACTGACCATCATAACCACCACGCCCACGACCACGGCCTCTTCCTCTAGCCCTCATACGTGGCGCAAAACCGCGATAATTCATAGACACTGGAAATGTTGGTGGTCTATACATTCCCAAACCAGGAAACATTGGAGGCGCATATGGAAACATTGATAATGACTTCATCCATTCACTAGCGGCGTCCGTATTGTAATTAGCAGCATTCATGGCGGCCATCGTTTTAAAGGGATTTAAAGAATTCATATCATCAGCGGTAATTGGAGCAGTTGATCCAGCGGGAGTATCGTTGGCAATACGATTTTTAGCATTATCATTTTCCGAATCATCCGAAGAATGTTTGCCCTTTTTCCGTTTTAGCAAACCCATAAGGGGTGTATTATTTTTAATATCCTCCACTTTTTTCTTCTGATCACATAATAGCTTTTCCGTGGCTACTTTGTATTTTTGCACCAAACGTTCACGCATGATGTCACGTTGCATATCTAATTGTTGTTTACGCGAGGAAGAGGCTGGATGTTTAGCCATATGTTTTAACTTTAAACCAAAGAAAACAAAATAATATATTTATGGAAAGAATACTTTTAAAAATACAATATATATATTTCTTCCTTACCTTCAGACGGTCAAATATTTTTTCCAATATCCTTATACTCTCCAATTTCCTCTGTGCTATCATCAGCTTTCTTTCTTCGACCCTTATCTTTTGGGAAATTTCCGCCTGTCCTTTTTCTTGAATCTTCTTAAGATGCTTTTCTTTACGTTTTTGTTCTCGCTCATGTTGTTTTTCCAATTCTTCTTGCTTGGCTTGTTCTTGTAATTGCCTGTAATATGTTGGTGTGCATTGCGTTCTCTACGTTTTTTTAAACTTTTTCTCAACTTTTTGTATTTGTATTTTAAATATATTTTTCTTAGACCTTGTATATTATTATTGTTACGAAAATTAATAAACTACTAAGAAAACTTGATAAAAAATAAAACATTATTAATTATACAAAAAAGAAGTACAAGAATTAGTTAAAAGGGATAATTGAGCACTTGACGAGATTTTAATTCTTCAAAAATTTGAAGATAACGTCGAATTTAAAATATTTAACGGCAAAAATTAAATATATACACTTAAGTCTTTTTTTTCATTTAATTTTTACTTTCAACACAAAATAACACTTGTATACATTAAAGGACTGTACAGTATATTTTGAATGGCGTTTAAACACACATGATAGCCTAACAGTTACATCAGGTCGTATGGTATATGCTTTGTAAACGAATTGATTATGAGCTAATACAAAAACAAACAAAGAGATAAATAAAATTAATGAATGGTGAGATATATACAAATAATGATCTTCAAGCAACGACGACAACAAAAGGTTTTCATTCCAAGTTACCGAGAATTGAACGAATCTACTCTATGTATATAAAAATGAAGTAATGTACCCTATGAATGTAACTATCTATGCGTAGTACGTCCATACTGCCTTATACTTTTGAATAAAAAAAGCATTTGTTTACTATAAAAAGGTGATGGTTAGGTTGCTTTACATTAGCTGTTTTATAAAAAAGGATCCCTCTCCCGAGGGATCTTCTAAAGCTTCCAATTGATCCATTTCTATAAAACATTCACGTGGGTCACCGTGGCTGTTTCATAAAAATTGATTCCTGGGAATCGCTCTCGGACATACCTCATGTGAATAATAGGAGCGTGTACATTAGAGCGTACCACCTTACAGGCAAAAAAAGGTGCGCCGTACACCCTCCAATAAGAAGTATTTTTGCAAGGTTTCAAAAAAAAAATTTTTTTTTTGCCGAACATAGGGGTTGCCGTTTTACATTTTTCGTTATATCTTTGGCATTTACAGTCGGATCTGAAAGTGTGGTACATCGATGTTTTTCTCTCGAGGAGATCAGTGTTTTGCTCTAAGGGCCATTGACCTCAAGTATCCCGTTCTAGTAGTTACCCACCAGATCTCAGGTGCTACAACCCTAATGTACCACCCTAATGTCAGAAAATTAAAGCTCGCAAAAAATCATTAAATTTTTGCTAATGAAGTTTTTCGATAAACCCAGTAGAAATTTTTTTATATATTGGTTGCCGAACGTAGGGGTCGCCTTTTTATTTTTTTTTTCATTGGATTTTTCCTTTATAGCAAAACATTGGTCTCCTCGAGCCAAAAAATCGATATATCACACTTTAAAATCCGACTTTAAATGCCGAAGCTATAACGAAAAATTGAAAAAGGAGACCCCTACGTTCGGGAAAAAAATTTTTTTTTTGACATTGTCTTGTAAAAAAAATAAAAATCCGCATAAAAAGAGACTTAAGTGTATATTTTTTTAAATATGTTTTCCAATTCTATATATTCCAACTTTCTGGTAATTCATGGGTCTTAAAACAGTCAGATTTCCTTTTCAGTGGCAAAACCACCATAGACCAATTACTAAGGACTGTTCTTTGTGACGTTATCCAGAACAATAACATTTCAAAATCCAGAAATATGGCCATGGTCGACTTTAATGTTCAGTACACAACTTGCTTCACTTCCTTCATAAAAAAATAGATTTTAGCCTATAAATTGAATTACAATTAAAGTTCTCGCATTTGTCGTTTATGCCGAATTTTATTTTCTTATTCCTTTTTGCAAATTCGTAAATATTATTGTTTTCATTGTTGTCAAAACGGTCTAGGGCAACCGAAAAAAACATCGATGTAGCTAACCTTTTATAATTAAACTATGGCTACATAGCTAACCTTTTATAATTAAACTATGGCTACATCGATGTTTTTTCGGTTGCCCTAGACCAGGGGTGGCAAGACTTTTTTCGCTACGTGCCAGAAACGGACAAATTTTTTTTGTAAAAATTTTCACGTGCCACCTTAATTTTAGTTGTTTTTTAAGTGCTTTTTTAAAAATTTTTAAAATTTGGAAAATTTCTCTGAAAAATATCATCGCAGATGTACATATTTATAAGCGATACTGATACCCCAGGAAATAACCCCCAACGGGAAAAATTAAATAACATCCAAAAAATTATGTAAAAATGTTTGACAATTATTTAATTTTTGGCGGTTTATTTAATCTTTAAATATTGAGATGGATTCATTATGAAAAAATCCCCAATGAAATAAAATTAAAACAGTTTGAACATTATTGCCTTTTCATTTTTTGGGGGGTTATTCCATTTTTGGTGGTTATTTCATTTTGTTAAAAAAAGTTAAATTATTGGGCGCCATTAATTATTTAAATACGTACCCGACTAAAAAAGTTTTCATATAATCATATGTGATTTGATATAATAATAAATGTTTATATGCGTGGCTTTATATAACCATATACATACATTTATATTAACACTTTGCTTTTATAAATATGTTTGATATGACATTATATATAATCATGAAAAAGAAGCGAGTGAATATTTAAATAATTTTTGACTCCACAATACAATAACTCCAAGAATCATCTGTTTTTAGAGTAATTTGAAATTCTTCAGTGATGAGGGCTCATAATTTGGTGGCAGAGAAAACACTTGATTTTTGTGTTTCTTGGTGCCATCTCAGTACTTTGCAAAGAATTAAATAGATCAGTGTTATCATTTGGGTGCCAGGAAAGCACTTTAATTTTTTTATTTGGGAGTTGGGAAAGCATTTGATTTTTATCTGGGTGCTTTCTCAGTTCTTTGTAAAGCATTTACAGCACCGTGGGACGGTGCTATCATTTGGGCGTTGGGAAATCACTGTTAACAAGCACTAATACCACCCATTTCGGTGCTTTGTCAGTGCTGGCCCCTTTGTAATTTTCTACCTGGGCAATCTTATATCAAAATATATAACAAAGTTAATAGAAAATTGTATTCATTTTATATGTAATTATATCTGACATGATATCTAATTATACAAAATTTTATAAAGTTTAATTGCACTGTAAAAATTAAAAAAAAACTCACGAATTGTGGATCTGGATCATCCTGAAGATGCTTCACAATGGAGTAGCGAAATATCAAAAATAAAAAACTTTTTATATTTAAAAAACAAACCTTAAGCTCAAGGAAATTGTGAAGTTTATAATTGAATTTAACATATATTTTTCAAATAGTTGGCAAAATACTCTTTATTAAAATAAAAATAATTTTAAAGAAATAAAAAAGAAAAAATTTTGTTTTTTCATTGTGGAATTAAAGGTCGAAATAATTATTTTTACTTTTAAATTTAAAAATAAAAATTATACAAACATATGTGACCTTCTCCGAGAAAAAGGACCTAGTGTGTCAAAAAACCTAGTGTGTCAAAAACTTGGGAAAATCGATATTTTCTCATTTTTATCGATTTTCCCAAGATTTTGACACATTAGGTCCCTTTTCTCGGAGAAGGTCACATATGTTGAAATAAATATGGTTTAAGTTCATTTATTTTTCCGTGGAAAAAAAATTAATTGTGGAAGTTAATTTTTTTATTTTATAAGAAATACACATTTTATAAGACCAAAACTCTAACCTAGAAAAAGTTGTTCCGACAAATTTTTGTAATGTTTTATTTTGTCAGCTATTTCCAAGTTTATTAGGAAAAATTTTTCTAAACATTAAGCATTAGTATTTAATACGAATGAAATAAGTGATCTCAACAATATGTACTAAAATTTTCTTTGAAAATCTTCATTAAATTATATGTATTTATGTATATATAATTTGATGCAGTTAGATAGACCCATTTTTCGGATCAAATTGTATAAGGTTAGATAACATGCGCATCTCGCTTGATATAATTATATATTCCAATATTCGGATCAAATTAGATATGGACGTATATATGGGCTTATATATGGTGATATATGATTATCTTTTTTAGTCGGGTAAGAAAATTAGTTGAAAAATATGCTTCGGGCAAAAATTTGATTTTCTTAAAGTAAATCGGGCGGTTTTTGTCATCATAATTATGAATAAAAAGCGAATTGTATGGATTTGAACAGAGAACTTTCTATTTCAGATAAAAGGGCTCTGCGAAACACGACCTAACCCCAATTTCAAAATCCAACAAAGGCGGTTAAACTTATGTTCAGCATTTCATTGAGGGTTATTTCGTAGCACCTATTTTCCCTTAAAAAAAAAACTTAATTTTTTAGATCCAATTTTAATGCAAGTTGTTTTCCATTTTTGTGCAATTTTCTGGTACTTTTTATTTCTCCGATTATGAGGCATTTTCTCATCGAGACATTTAAATTTCTTTCAGTCTAGAATTTTAGAAATTTTCCCAGAATTTTCTGATAATCGAATTTGCGAGTTCTGTATTAAACATATTTCTTTAAACAGAAAATTGTGGCAATGCAGAGTTTTATTCATTTTAAAAGACGATTTACAAGCTCTATGAAAAATTTCACCATTATGGAGTTAAATCACACATTTTTGTAGCGAAATTATTTAACATTTAACTGAATTTTTTGCTGATTTTCTAATACCCGACTAAAAAACATGTTATCTAATCATATATCACCATATATAAACCCATATATATGTTCATATCTTATTTGATCCGAATATTGGACTATATAATTATATCAAACGAGATAAGCATGTTATCTAACCTGATACAATTTGATCCGAAAAATGGGTCTATCTAATTCCATTAAATTATATATAAATACATATAATTTTATAAAAATTTTCAAATAAAATTTTAGTAAATATTGTTGAGATCACTTATTTTCATTCATATTAAATACTCATGGCCGACAGAACAGTTTGGCTAACAAAGTGGGTATTGGTCGATCTTTGGTATTGATGGATATGAGGATTGAATGCGATTTAGGACGTTTTGAGGACGCAAATTGTCCTTAAACTTAGAATAACGCAGTTTGTAACTGAATTTCAATAAAAAGCAAAATTCAAAACGAGAAAAGTTGTTTAGAAAAATTTATGCTAATAAACTTGGAAATAGCTGACAAAGTAAATTTTCGGTTTAACTCAACTCTACAAAAATTTGTTTGAAAAACTTTTTCTAGTTTAGAGTTTTGGTCTTTCTTATAAAATGTGTCTTTCTTATAAAATAAAAAAAAATCTTTCTAAGTTTGTTTTCTTCATTGTTATAGTGCAATTAAACTTTATAAAATTTTGTATAATTAGATATCATGTCAGTTATATATTTTGATATAAGATTGTTTATAGAAGCTTATACGCTATTATATATAATTATATATAAACTATATCGCAGATCTCTTAATATATGGATGGAGACCAAATCGCGTATGATTATATATAACGTCATATCAAACATATTTATAAAACCAAAGTGTTAATATAAATGTATATGGTTATATAAGATTATATGAAAACTTTTTTAGTCGGGTAGTTTAAATTTTTTGAAAATATCCAACAAAACGTCGCGTGCCACCTCAAATCCACTCGCGTGCCACTACTGACACGCGTGTCATAGTTTTGCCAGCCCTGCCCAGACCATTTTGACAAGAATGAAAACAATAATATTTACGAATTTGCAAAAAGAAATATAAAAAATAAAATTCGGCATAAACGACAAATGTTTTCACTAAAATATTTCAATTCAAAACATTGATTTATTAGGAGAAAATTTAATTTTGTATTTTAAATTATTATTAAATCAATATATTCAATGAAAGTTTATTTTTTACAGACATATTATTGATTAAATTTGATTCGCAAATCATAAAAAACAATTTTAAATCAGGAATAAAAACAAAAAATTATAATTCGTACAAACCAAAGAACATATAATTCACTAATCAAAAATATTTTTAGTACAATATAATTAATATGCATTTTCAAAATTTTTAATTTAGTAGTTTTGAGGTTAAGAAGAAGAATAAACCTTTTTCTCTAAAAATTATAAACACCCCAGTGTAGAAAATCATTACCAGATATGTGGTTATGTAACTACATACTTGATAATGGTAAGTAGTTACTTTTGTCATTACATTTCTTATTACCTTTATATGGCGATGTCGCGAAAAATAATGAGTTATGGTTACACACCAGCATACCAAAAATTAAAAAATATATCCTTACCTATGTGCTTACCAGTACTGACAAAAATAATGAGTCTTAAAATAGATTTTAAAAAAAATAAATAATATAAAAAAAATATGTTTTATAGTATTTTTTTTAAAATAAAATTTCCTAGTGCGGGAATCGAACTTGGGTCTACAGATTGCCAGTCAATAGCTCTACCATCTGAGCTATATCGACATGTAATATTTAATAGATAAAAACATAATTGTCCTGCTGCACACAAGTAAGCTTACTCGCCAACTTACAAAAAATCAAAAAATATGTGGTTACATATATCCTTATCAGTGTTTAAAAAATATTGAGTATAAAAATAGATTTCAAAAAAATCTAGAAAATTATTTTCTATTTGAAATAATGATAAAAATAAGTCATTATCAGTAACTCATTATTATATGTTTTAATATAATGAAGAAGGTAAGTGGGTGTCATTACTGGTAGTCCAAAAAATAATGATATGTCATTACCGTTTCTACACTGGGACATTAATTTTTCAAATCAGGCTAGATCTAGTTTCTGCCTTTTTGTATGGACAGGCTCTATCAGTGATTTTCCATTAAATTGTTAATTGTTTATATGTTTATTTAATCACCTGGATTTAGAATTTTTCATACAAAAAATGGATTTATTAAATCCAAAAAAAAAGCTGGATTTAATAAATCCATAATAAAAGCACAAATATATGAAACAGCCTATTAATTTAATGTCAGAAAAAAATACGAATAAAAATTAAAAGAGAAACAAAACAATTGAAAAACTAACAAATAAAAGGTTTTTCTTAAATTTTTTTTATGAAATATGTTTAGAAAAAAACTACACCTCACCAAATACATATTTTTCATCTTGGGCATGGAGAAATAGCTCAAATAGAAATGGCAATTTTTCACTCTACAGTAAGTAATTTAATTAAATCCAATTAGTGAATATTAAATATTGCAATGGAATTTTTCAATTGTGTAAAAATATAAATTGAACTGATAAAACTGAAAAGGCAGACGGTTTATCGCTGTTTTATGTAAAATATAATTATAAATTAAAAGTTAAAGTTGAATCCTCCATCATCGAATTCGGTATTCAAAATTAGGGTGAAAGAAGTGTCGGACAGAAAATTTTTTTAAAATAGGAAAAATCTAAGCCCATCTGTTGAGCACTTTTAGAAATACTTTTTGGTTGATTGAATAATTTCTTTAAAAGTCTGATTCAAATTAATCATTTTTAATTCGTTTGATTGTCTGAAAAGAATCAACAAAAATTAAATTGATTCTTTGAATAAGATACTGTTTGAATAAAGTAGGCAATAATTCAATCAATTGAAATAAGTTTTGCCAATCGATTCGTACAAAATTCAATCAGATTTATAAATCGAATTAAGGAATTATGTTTTTAAAAGTCTGATTTAAATAAATCGAAACCTTTGTTTAATATTACAACTAGGGATGTGCGATTAATCGATTATTCAAACAGTATGATTAATCAGAAATCTGATTAATCAGTTAATTGATTAATTAAAATTTTGATTAATCAGAATTATGATTAATCGAATAATTTGAATTTTGATTAATCAAAACTTAAATAATTTTAATTAATATTAAAAAATATTTAAAAATAAAAAAATTACGGCAATTTTATCTTTATTTTGTGGCAATGCCATATATGGATCCAAATAAAGAAAATCAGACAGAGTGTTTGCTCACTGGTCGGACTTGACAAATGTCCATTCGTAAGTTTCATGTTTCTATATTGAACTGATGTTAAAAGGCGTCTTTAACGGAGAAAAATAAAATATTATTCAATTATTCATAAGTTTGATTAATCAAAGCCATGATTAATCAATTAATCAAAGCCATGATTAATCAATTAATCATTTTTTTGAATAATCGAAATTGATTAATCAAAATTGTTGAATAACCGATTAATTAATTAATCAGAATTTTGATTAATCAGGAAGTTTGATTAATCGATTAAGCGCAAATCCCTATTTATAACCTTTTTTATGTTTAATAAATTTTGTATTCCATTTTGTAAATAAAAATACCTGAAGAAGATATTTTTTATTAAAACTTTTATTTTAAAGAGCAATTGAAATGAAAGAGCAAAACTAGGCCTTGACCACAGTGTCTTAACAATAATTCGAACAAGAACTAGAAAGATCGCTCTCCAAAACGAACTATAATGCCCAAGTCTATTGAGGTTTTTTGGGCTTGAAATATGGTTATTCGCGTTGCCGTACTTTTATACATTTTTGGGTGCAGTTTACATGATTTTTTTTTTTTTTGATTTTTTAAACTCAAATAAGTTCGAAAGTACTTATCCGATCAACAGAAAATATGTTGAATTTTGAGTAAATACCCAGGTAGAAATTGCCGACGTTACAACAAAAGTTGTACTGGGAGAGCACTGTTTTTTACGAAATGCCGGTACTACTTAAAACGTGCTTTGCCAGTACTGTTTTCTAAAAATTAACGAGCTTTTTTTAATTTATTAAAATTAACCATTTTATAAATTTTACGTATTTTTACATCTATTACTAGGGCAAGGAATTTCATGCACTTAAAAATGGAAAATATGCGCCTAAAATATGCGGTTAAAAAAGAAAAATATGCATTATAAATATAAGAAATATGCACTAAAAACTATTAATTTTGCAAAAATAATGCACTCTAAAACTTAAAAATGTATTTAAGTTAGTTATTTTGCAAAGAGACACAGAACTCGAAGATTTCCCATAGGTCAATAAGGTTTTAAGAATGTTTATTTTGATTGAATCAAAATATGAAAACGTATCAATTTTTTATATTTTTTTACAAAATAAAAAATGCTCCTTAAAACTAAAAATATGCACAAATATGCTTTAAAAAGCACAAAATATGCATTAAAAAGGCACCAAATATGCATTTAAAGTCAAAATATGCAAAAACATGCATTTATGACAAAATATGCAAAAATATGCAACTACAAATCGATGCCATTTTGTTCTAAATTTGATGATTCGGATAAATATATAGTCCATATTAGTTTTGGACTATCGAGAAAAAACATGCATTTGCATGAAATTCCTTGCCCTATCTATTACACAATTATTTATGTAAGAGAGACATCGCCATTCTTTTCTTGTGAAGTTTCGAAAGAATACATTTGAAGAAATTCCATCAAGTCTCAAGACATTGCCAAAAGAAATAAAAATAAAAAAAATCTGTGATTTACACTAAGAGGACAGTAAAGTTCTAGCAAACTACTAAATTTGTTATTAAATGTACTGGGATAATACCAAAAAAATAAAATCCCAAGCCTGCGCCAACGTTGGGAAATAACTACGGCCAAGCGTTTATTGGTGTTATCATTTCGACAACATGGCAGTATGTACAGTGAAAGTTAAAAATCCGACGCATTGCCAGTACATGTACTACCGCCTCCAATACCGGGCCAACATTGTGCCGTTTGTATTTTTCTACCTGGGTAGACTTTTTACAAAAAAGTCACGAAAAAAAGCAATAATCTTCAATTCGTACACAATGGGTGAATATATATGGAATCATACAAGACTTCAATGAAAAGATATTTCAGAGACATTTTCTTTTGGTGTAAATTTTGTCCTAGTCGGATAAGTACTTCCGGACTCATTCGATTTTGCATTTTCAACTTTAAAGCCCTGCCCACTCGAAAGAAGGCGTGTCCAACAAAGAATAATTTTATTTTCGGATACACAATAAAAATGTCTACATCAGAGACTATTAATTATAGAGATAGGAAATCAAAACTTACACTACTCACCGGTAGAGGGCGCAGTAGTTTAATATTACCTGAGCAACTATTTAGTATCAGTTTAGTATCAGCTGAGCCTATATTTTTATTTATTTATTTTATAATTTATAATTTGTACAAAGTGCCATCTAGTGATAACGATGTTTTTATAACTTATTTTGTTTGTGATGCCATACCCCTGGTCTACATATGATACAAATTTTAGAGTGATCGGTGTTAAGCCCCCTAAACTGCACTTTAGCCCATTTTTGTCACTTTGTGAGAGTATTTTTTGTTAACTTGCATTTTATCGAACTTTATCAAAAAAAGTACCAAATTTAAAAAGACAAAAAAATGTTTGTAAAATGTATTAAAAGTATGTAAAAAGTACTCAACTTAGCAAAACTTTATAAATAAATATTAAATTTGGCAGCACATACATATTTTCTCTTTTTTAATTTTAGGAGGGTCGCTCAAGTCAAGAACGATGTAATTTTTCAGTGTTCAATTATCCAAGTTTAAACTTAATCGTGGGTCTCGCAATAGTTTGGCCTCGGACTCATACTTAGTCCTAATTTTAAACTTAATCGTGGGTCTTTTATTTAAATAATCCAGTTTTATGATAAAAAAAAAATTTTTCTCGAAAAGACCTCTATCGGGAGATTTTTCGGTGCAGAATTTGAAAATGGACTTGGCTTTATCTTTGTCATTTGTCGGATTTGAACAATATATACACCATTGGGAAGGTCATAAAATAGTTTTTTGATGGCATTTTTCTTTCTTTTATTTTGTTTCTTTTTTATGAAAAAAAACCATATAAACATATAAAATATTACTTATCAATATATTGTCAAGACTTAAAGTTCTCATTTGGGATATAGATCAAGTTTTTATCACTATAAACACCGAAGACACTAGAGGCCAAACTTAGTTTTTTTTCCAGATCATACATGAGAAATACCTTTCAAAACTTACCAATCATTATATTGAAGATTTAACCCATTGAGAATCAAGTTACACATTTTTTTGGTGAAAAAAATTTCTAAATCTATTATCGGTATTGAAATTTTTTTTTATTGCTGAGGGCAGATTTTTATTTAAATAAATAAAAAATAAAAACGTCGTACTAGAGGCTGAATTATATCTGCCCTCACCAATTTGTGAATAAAGTTCGAACAAACAAGTTTTGTTTTTTATTGAATGAAAGCAAAATAATTAGGGATGTGCGATTAATCGATTAAGCAAAGAGTGTGATTAATCAGAAATTTGATTAATCAATTAAATGTAAATATGATTAATCAGAACTATGATTAATCGATTAATTTGAATTTTGATTAATCAAAACTTGAATAATTTTTATTTATATTAAAAAATGACGAGTTGTTTGTTCACTGGTCAAACTTGACCAATGTTCATTCTTAAATTTCATGTATAGATACATAAACTGGCGATAAAGGCGTCTTTAACGGTGGAAAACAAGATATTATTCAATTATTAATAAATTTGATTAATCAAAACAATGATTAATCAATTAATTATTATTTTGAATAATCGAAATAAACGATTGATTAATTGATTAATCATATTTTTGATTAATCAAAAATGTTGAATAATCGATTAATCAGAATTTTGGTTAATCAGGAAGTTTGATTAATTGATTAATAGCACATCCCTAAAAATAATCAATTTTTTTTATTTGTAAAAGAATTTTTTTCCCAAAAAAACGTTTAGCTTGTTTCTCAATGGTTTCATTCTTCAATATAATTGTTTGTTGTTGTTGTAAGGTAACGGCTTTAAAAAGAGAATTTGTAGTTAATAATTTTAAAGTAATAGTCAATGGTGTTTCTCATGTACCATCTGAAATAGATTGGGCTCTACTGTCTTTGGTGTTTGAAGTAATAAAAACTTGATCTATATCTCAAATTAAAGCTTTAAATTTTGATAATATATAAAGCTCAATTTTTTACAATATTTTGACATTATTTTAGAAATACAAAAAAATTGTATTTCTCACTTAAAATCGGATAAAACTGGCAAAATTATGAATAATATAGATTTTTTATTTGAAATTTTAAGTAAAATTGATATTTTCAGCACTTCTGCAGCCTTTAAAGTTATACAATACTTGTGGCTTTTTTCGGTGCACTGATCAAATTTTGAATCAAAAAATAATTTTATTTGGTTATAAAAAATTTGGATTTTGGTAACTTTTTACCGTCATCTAAAATTGGGATTTCTGAAACAATGTTGTAAATTTTTACAATTTCTTAGGTTTTTACATAGTTTTTTTTTTGTAATTCTTTTAAAAAAATTCTCAATTTCTTAAGACTTTTTAGTGTTTTGAAAATAAGTCTCAAGAACCTGAGAATATTTATCCGTTTCTGTAACATAACTTGGTTGATAATAAAATATATATAAATTATTACTAGGGCTCGGAAGTTCATGCATTTTTAATCGCGTTTTATGTACATAAAATATGTATTTAAAATTTAAAAATATTTATAATTAATTTTTCCCAACGTTAATATTAGGAAATCAACTTTAATATTATTTGTCTTTAAAAGTGGTTTAGCATTGAAAATTAACGTTAATCATCGTAAGAAATTTGGTAACTGAAATTTTCCAATATTTTTGTTTTCGTAATAAATTTATTTTTTAAATATTTATAAATAAAAAAAATATAGGATATAAATTGAGCAAAACCACAGTTTTTAGTGAGATATATCACAACGTATTTTTAAAACATGCATTTTTATCAGAATTTGCAAAAATATGCATTTGACTAAATATGCAACAAAATATTCGAAAATATGTGTATTTAATACATATAAAAATATGAATTAAAAATATTTTAATACATATGAAAATATGTATTAAAATTACATTTACAGCATAATATTCAAAAATATGCATTAACAAATCGATGTCAATTTGTTGATTCGCAAATATATTTGATTAATATTGTTCTCCAGCTAAGGCCATGTATTTACATGAAATTCCGAGCCCTAATCATTATATAAACAAACCTTTGACGTTCCAATTTTTCTTGTTCTAACTTCTTTTGCCTTTCAATTTCATCTTCCTCTGCCTTGGCTTTGGCTATCAAACGTTTGCGGACACGTTCACGTCGTTGTATTTGAGCATCACTTAAATGTTTAGTGGTATCAAAATTGACCGTAATATTGATGGCTTGAGTTTTGTCAACAAATTTACGTACCAATTTCATGCCACGAAATTCATCCATGGCACGAACGAAACCAACATATTCATCAAATTGAATATAGCTGAAAATAGAAATTTTAATATATTCGAAAATTATTTTATATTATAGGTAATTTATTTATATTAGTTGGCTTTTGTTCTTATATGTGTTAAGAAATCTCATGCAAATTTTGACATTGGTCACGTTATGTGTTAATATTATTTACAATGTCAATAATGTACGGGTCAGATTGCATACAAAAATATGTTTTGTGTTCATGTTAAGTGTGAGCAACATATATCTAAAAAATATTAAAACTCGAATATAGTACTTACGCTTCAAATAGTACATCTTGTTCAAAACTAAACGTTTTCATACCATTTATATCGTTATTCATTTTATTACGATATGGATCACAAATAGGTATATCGACTATGTGGACACTACCAAATTTTTCGAAAATTCTTTTAAAAATACTTTCAGATGGTTTAACATTATCTTCATTTTCCATATGACGTGGACAAAACCACTTTATTGGCAAATGAGTTATATGTATAGTATCAGGTCTTTCGCCGGCCTTCATTTCATCCATATTATGAGCATCTCGAAAGAAGGAATCCCAATCATGGCGCGAAGGAAACTCATCTTTAGGTTCGGAGGCTCTGACCCGAAATCCGTCATGAAAACCGGATATTTTTAAGGATATACCATCAAGTCTATTGAGGGCATTACGTAAACGAGATCTCTCATGTAGTTCTGCTTCAAAACGTATAAAATCCACGGTACTTTTGGATACCTGTAGGACACAGAAATTTGATTAAATTAAGGATTTTTTTATAGATTAACTAAACAATTAATCGAAATTTCGTGTCTCACCTTAAGGACCAAAAATTTATCCGGTTTTAAGGCTTGACTTAATTTATCCATAATATCCAAATTGGAAATGGATTTGCCGGTTTTATTGGAGGGCAAAGCCACTGATATATTCAACTTGGCCACTGGCTTGAGATAAAGACTGTGCGGCAGATATAATGGTACACAGTCTGCCACATGTTGTATAGTCTGGATATTGATCATTTTTATTTTATATTTTCAGAAATATTTATGGTTGAAGTAGCAACATATATTTTAATATATCGAAGAATTTATTAAATTTGTTTTCGTTTGATTAAAATTTGTTTTTACAATTTTTAGTAATAAAAAAAATAGAAATTAAATTATTTTAACACAAAAGAAAAACTTAAATCCCTTCTCCAATACAAAAAATTATGGTTTGAATGGTTAATTGTTAAGAGATGAAAAAATAATCAATGAATTTGCTTAAAATCCTAACTTAAAACCTATGAAAAAAAAATAAAATCCTAAAAAAATTAATTTCCTTTTTTCTTTGCTATTCCCAAGCTCCGAAAAATTTTGCTCATCACACGCCCCCAGACACAACTTTTTCAGTCTTTTTTGTTGTTTAAATTCAATAGATTTTATTAAAACTTTTCATTTCTTTGAAACACTCAATAAAATATTATTTTTTGCAATTATTCTGAAGCAGTCCTTATTTTTTAATATTTTATAGATAAATTTTCATGAAAAATCTGCGAAAAACGAAGAACGCCGTACGAAATTTTTTGACAAAGCACCAGAGTTGTAGCCAGAGATACATATCGAGCGGTGCAAAGACAATGCGCCGCCGGTGTAGACTAAGTTTAGCGAATAGTTACAGCTAATATTTGGTAAAGCTGGCCATAAGTTTGCAATATTAAGCACCGTAAGTTGTTTGAGTTTCATGTGAAAAAACTGTTATACTCCATATAAAAAAAAATGATTTTTCACGACAATTAGTTTCACGTGAAAATTGTGTAGAGTTTGTTTTCACGCAAATTTAATGTACAAGACTATTATTTTTCTTGGGAAAAAGTGAAAATTTGTGTTTATTTTGATTGTGTCTTTGTTATAAAATTAAAAAATTATCTATTTGTTTAAATTTTGAGTGAAATTTTTCCACGTCAAAAACAACTACTATTACACATGGCAACAGAAAAGAGAACTAAAATAAGAAGTTGTACAATAATTTTGCAAGTGTATGACCAGCTTAAGGTAGACATAGGTAGCATTCGGCAGAGAAACCTTAAACTGATACCGGTGACTTGTAGCGCTTTGTGATTACTTACTCTGCTGAACGATGTTTTCTTTGTTTTGTTTTTAAATACATTTTTTATATATTTTCCTTTGATTTTTTAAATTTTTTGTTTTTGAATTATATTTGTATTTTTTTATTTGTCAATTATACAAAACAAAAAGTTTTTAAAAACAACAACAACAAATGTATCACTATTTGATCAAAAGTAGCAAACATTTTTTACGCTACCAAAATATGACAGCGCTACCTGAGTGCTCAGACTGAGCGGTTAGTGATTAGGTCGTTCTGCAGATAGTTGCACAACTGTTGTAGAACTGTTGACTGTCAAATTGTATCTGCCGAACGCACCCATAGACTACGCAATATCAATGGTAGCAGTCAGCAGAGAAACCTTAAACTGATACCGGTGACTTGTAGCCCTTTGTGATTAGTAACTATCCTGAACGATGTTTTCTTTGTTGTTTGCCAGCTTTAGCTTGTGGCGCCAGCACCAGCCAACAGAAACATCTTTATTTTTCCAATTATCACTTTAAATTTTCTTTTAAATCTTCTTTTTGCTTTTAAAAAATTGTTAATTTATTTTGCTTTCTTAACATGAACGTCAGGCGGCCTATATACGACCGAGCATGTTATACAGCATGCTGAACGGTTATATGAATTTGATCATCTAATGTCTAATTTGACGGCTTGCAAACAAGTTGTACGAAAAACAAAATTTTTGATTTTTCGCCATTTTTTAGCTGTGTTTGTGCGGCAGCCAAACGTTGATAGCTTGCCGCACAAACACAGCTTTTGTTTATCAAACAAGCTGGTTGATATATAGGCCGCTTCAGAACAAATTAGGCGGAAATCGTTTAGACGCCGCCGTTAATTTGTTGTTTAACTGCCGCCGATTATATTCGTCAACTTATATCTCTTATCAAAGATCGACTCTGTTTTAGTAAACAGAGTTGATGCATTCCTGAATTTCTCTATGATTAGTTCTCGCAATGCTTTTACATAGTGTCTTGACCTAGTGTCTTGACATGCAATAAAATGATAGCCAGCAATTGTCAAAATGCTCTCATCTCAAGTGAAGACACTCAATTTCAATTTTATTGCAATATCATGATATCGCTGACATGCCATAGGCTCTTGCAATGATGCCAGAGATCAAATGTCACTTTTTTTTCATTTTAATTTTGTAATAGAAAAACAACAAAAAATTTGTTGTTTACCCAAGAAACATTTTTACGGACTGTCCGCAACGTACGGAGTCATAAATCCGGCTTTTACGGTACGTTAATGGTCCGTATGCACGTATCCGTAATAGCGTGTGCGTGTACGGAACACAAACGGACCGTATAATCGGATTTCGAACATAATACGTTTTAACTCCGTTTTGGTGTATCCGTTTCCGTATTGTTAAATACGGACTTCATCGGTATTAGTTTGTTTTTTTTAAGTACAGAAATTATTTTAAAAAATACAGCAAAGCCCTTCAGCTGCTAAAAAATAATATTGGGACGAAAAATAAGTGGCAGTAGCGTGAATCCGTCCTAACGCACTATCAAGCAAAGAACTTCAAGTCACATACGTCAGAGGGTAAGATTTATTCAAATTGTTATGTGTTTTAAAGATGGTTTTTTGTAATGCAATTAAAAAATATTTACTGATATATTTAGTGTTTTGATAGCAAAGTGTGCCAATTTACATCGTATGCAAAAAACCATCGTGATTACAGTTAGTTAAAATTTATCTAATTTATTTTTTCTTTTGAATGCAGGTATTGAATTTTATTGTCTGCTGATGTTGTAAATTGATGCTGGATAGAGACGTAAGCTGCACCAAATGTAAATATAGTGTAAATATGAAAAATAAATTCTATTTTTAATAAATCTATATAAAAAACTATTACTTATAATTTATAAAAATAGGGTCAATATAGGTAGACATGCAAATCCGTTTTTGTTTCTAAAAATGGAGTCACTCCGTTATTCACACGACATAACGGTCCGGAAACGGTCCGGCATTGACGGACTTTCAACGGACTAGTCCGTTTTTTACATGACATAACGGTCCGCAAACGGTCCGTCACTGACGGACTTTAAACGGACTTGTCAGTTTTTAACACGACATTACGGTCCGTAAACGGTCCGTTATTGACGGACTTTCAACGGATTCGAATCAGTTTCGATGTTCCTTAACTTCCGTTTTCTGGTCCGTATACGGATCCAGAAAACGGTACGTAAACGGAGTCGGATTCCGTTTATGACGGACCGAAAACGGTGCGTAACCG
Organism: Leucophora obtusa; assembly: GCA_949987735.1. Taxonomy (NCBI): domain Eukaryota; kingdom Metazoa; phylum Arthropoda; class Insecta; order Diptera; family Anthomyiidae; genus Leucophora; species Leucophora obtusa. Next base: position 323,324,049 of record OX465295.1, on the reverse strand, counting down.
GAACGAATTGCTTGCTGGGTAGTTTTTTATTATTTGTCGGTAAACATTAATGTTTCATAAAATTTGGTGTTTTTCGAAGAAAAATGTATGATATTTCTTATCCATGAAGTGGTCAAGTGTTCTCCACCACTTTGCAATTGATATCATTTTGACGTTTCGCTGCAATGGTTTTGACATTTCATATCATATAATTTATTACATTTGAAGACACCGGGTGACATGCAATAAAATCATAGCAAGCAATTGTCAAAATGCTCTCATCTCAAGTGAAGACACTCAATTTCAATTTTATTGCAATATCATGATATCGCTGACATGCCATCGGATCTTGCAATGATTAATTATGTAATAGAAAAACAACAAAAAATTTGGTAAAGTGTTTAGTTTTTTATTATTTGTCTGTAAACATTAATGTTTCATAAAATTTGGTGTTTTTTGAAGAAAAATCTATGATATTTCTTATCCATGAAATGGTCAAGTGTTCTCCACCACTCTGCAATTGATGTCATTTTGACGTTTCGCTGCAATGGTTTTGACATTTCATATCATATAATTTATTGCATTTGAAGACACCGGGTTACCCCATGATACAACCATACTAGGTAGATGCATTACCCGGTTTCTTCAAATGCAATAAATTATATAATATGAAATGTCAAAACCATTTCAATGAAACGTCAAAATGATATCAATTGCAAAGTGGTGGAGAACGCTTGACCATGTCATAGATAAAAAAATATCATAGATTTTTCTTAGAAAAACATTTAATTTGATCAAATATTAATTTTTATCTACAAATAATAAAAAATTAAACACTTTCCCTTTCTTTTTTACCAAATTTTCTGTTGTTTTTTTATTACAAAGTTAAAATTAAAACGAAAAGTGACATTTCATGGCAGGCATCATTGCAAAAGCCCCTTGCATGTCAGCGATATCATGATATTGCAATAAAATTGAGTGTCTTCACTTGAGATGAAATCATTTTGACAATTGCTGGCTATCATTTTATTGCATGTCAAGACATTAGGTTAGGGAGAGTGTGACAGTTCAGGGTTTTATTATGACAGTTTAGGGATTTTTTCGTATGTTTTCGTTAGTGTTTCCAATTATTCGACATAGGCGGTTAACCGGTTAATGCATTATTCGAAAAATCACTCAAATGGATTAACCGGTTATTCGGGTCGGTTATTCGAGAAAATTGGCGGTTAATCGATTAATCGTTTAATGCTAAATTAAGGTATTTCATTAACTTTTTATTAATTAAAACACAAAAAGCTGACTCTTTTCATTAAATATTAACGTCATATATGAATACGATGTATTTAATAAAAAAGTTTTCATATTCGAAGGTTGAAAAGTTTCGGGATCTGAAATTTTTTTAAAAAAAGGTCTGTAAAAATGTTGCTAAATCTACTAAAATTTCGTTGAAGATGGCAGAAAGAACTGCTGAAACTAACAAAATATTAGTAAGTTAAGAACAACAAACCTAAAACTGTTACATATCGATTACTTAACGTAGATTTTTTATTTAGAAAAAAATTTAAAAATCTGAAAAGCTTTGATACAAACTTTCTTTGAATGTGATTTTTAATCAATACTGACACTATAAAATTTAATATTGCATTTAACTTTTTCAGACCCAACAACTAGCTTGCAAAAATGTATTAATTTTATAACTTTAAGGTAAAATGGTACTAAAACTATTAAAATTTCCTGGTGTCAATTCATATTTTAGCAAATATAATTTAGCTAAAAGTATAACTAAATTTTTTTTATCTAAATAAACCTATAAGTATTGAAAATATTTGTAATTTTAAGAGAAAACATCACATCTCACAATCGTGTATGCTGGGTCTGAAAGGGTTAAAGAAATGCTATACCTAAAGTTTTTTAAATTTTAATAAGATTCTTTCTACAGCTACGAAATTATCATTAGTCATCGATAAAAAAAATTTGAGTTCTCTTTGAGATTAATTTCAGTTAATTGAGAATACCAATTTACTTTGTTTCTCAGTAACTTTTTCGTTACTAAAAGCCATTAACAGTAAAAAATAACCTATAAATAATATGAAATTCTTCATAAAATTTTATGAAAAATTGCATCAATTCAATTAAAAGTTTCAATAGACGAATTCCAGCGAAACTTAATTCAATCAGTGTATAAATTCATCAATAGCATATAGACAATTCACTGAGTGTGCAGTTAAAGAAGTCAAATTCTATATAAATTAAAATTTTTTAACTTTAGGTTATTTGTTTTAATTCGAATTTATATTCCTTGAGAGAATAAGCACAATACAAATGGAAAAGGAATCTTAAATCGTGACGGAAAAAAAGTGAACAAAATAGCAACGGAAACGGAATCTCACTTTTACAACACAGAACACATAGAAAGTCAAGTTGGTTATATTTTATATTTTTCTTCTTAACACATTCCAACGTATTGTTGTTGTTTTATATTAGTTAGAATAAAAGGCTGTGAAAGTGTTGTGTTATTGCTGTTTTTTATATATCCCAAGTAAAAAAAAATGATATGGAGCCATATAAAGTTATATTTAATTATATATAATCTTCTATGTAATTAGATATAATTATATCCGAAAAATGAGAACGTCTTATTGTATCATATTGTATCGAATTGTATACAATTGTATACAATTTGGTACAATTTGATACAATTCGATACAATATGATACAATTGTATCCGAATTTTGTCCTCATCCAATTACATAAAATTATATCTTTTTGTATAAAATTATATAAAATGTTATAAAAGTGGACACAGTTTGATACAATTATACCTAAATATTAACCCTATATTTTTACCATAATATATATGACCATATCTAACAATATACAAAATTATATTTTTAAATAAAAAAAGATATACAATATCTGGAGATCATACCTGAGGGATTTCAATTACAATTACTTGTAATTGAAATTACAAGCAAATTTTCAATTACAAATTACTAGTAATTGTAATTGAAAGTGATTTCAATTACATTTAGAATTAAAAAGTGTTTTTTGTTAAAATTTTGTATAAAAATCTGACTGGGATAGGTTGCATAGGCATGGATGCGTATAAAAAGAATACGTCATGTTGGGATTACCCCTAACTTGTGCTTTTTGTCATTATTTATTTTCCCAAAAAATGTAATTGACATTTTTCAAATTACAAATTACTTGTAATTGTTCTTTTTTGAATTACAATTACAAATAATTTGTAATTGTAATTGAGTTTTTTTGAATTACAAATTTTGAATTACAATTACAAATAATTTGTAATTGTAATTGAGTTTTTTTCAATTACAATTACATGTAATTGTGTAAATGAATGTGTAATTAATTACAAAATGTAATGATTAACCCCCAGGTCTACTGGATATCCTATAATTTCGATAAATCTTCCATTACTTTTATCCAGATTTACCATGACAGTGCATTAAACATGAACAAATTTTTCTTTGTTTTTAGTAATTTTAAAATAAGGTTAACAACACTGAAATTTTTAACTTAATAGGATTGTGATATACAACCAAGATATAAGAGATCAGTCAAGTGTGCGTTATAGTATAGAGAATTCCATATTAAAGCTTTAGTATTGTTAATTTTATGGGCGCGTTAGCCATTTTAACTCACGCTCCTAAACAAAAACAAATTACTCAAGCACGAGCATTTCGTGTCTTACTCACGCAGACATGAGTATATTAAAAACTTACTCACAATCAGAAAATTCTTACGCAAAACAGTAAAAATTACTAAAAAACATATGATGCAAAAAATAAACTCACACACGAATCATGCACGGGTTATATATTCTTACTCACGCTCACGTACGAATTATATATTCTCACTCTAGCGGGCGAATTACTTTGGTATAGTAATTATTACTCACGATCACTTGTGAATAACTTCACTCACGATCGTGTCATGCGCCAATCCCTAGTAATTACAAAATCTAAAAGTATTTCAAAATCATTTTTAATATGGAACCACATTTAATACAATCCCAGCAAAATCATTCATTACCAAATAAGTAGTTATATAATAGAAATTTATAGCTCCGCACAACTTATTTTTTGGCATCTAAACTGATTATTTTTGTTTGGCGTGGTCGTTTTTATAAGTAGTCACGCTTACCCGCTCGCTTACGAAAAAATGAGAAATAAGTAGTTATGAGATTTTGAATAATAAGTGGTTACACACATGCTTACAAAAAGTTTAATTATAAATGGTTATCCGATTGCTTACTTGATTCTTAAAAATAAGGAGTTAGGCAAATACTATTAGCCTAAGGAAATACATTCAGAAAAATTTAAGTTTTCTCTAGTGTGTCATAAAAATTTAAACATAAAACATATTTACATATTATAAAAAAATTTAACTGTGTAAAAAGTACTTATTTAAACTAATACGAGTAAGTCATTATTTTATATTTAGAAACAATGAATACAATAGGCCGTTATTCGGAAGTCATTATTTTATATTATAAAATAATGCAAAAGGTAATGATATATCATTTTTGGTAATGCAGATAGTAATGAGGTGCCATTACCAATATTTTGCTGGGATACGGTTTTAAAAGGACCTTATACATATATTTTTATATAAAATCACTTTGAAAAAATTGCTAATGTGGGATAATATATAACACTATGCGACAGTCAAAATCGGGATGGGATGAAACCAACGGGAAATGTTATATCGGTCAAAAACAAGTTATACGTGTCCCGGCGTTTCGCTGGGTCACCCCTAGGACTCGAGATATATCTTTTTTTGACATAACTCGAGAACCACTAGTCCGATTTTGCTCAAACAATTTTAAAAAAGTTACAATTCCTTTAATCTGTTCATATAACGTTTTTCTATATACTCAACAGTTTTGCCGGTAAAAATAAATGTTTGTTACCGCTACCATAAAAATCAATAACCTTTTGTTTATTACTTTTTTTTTAATATTTTAGGCAAAAAATATTTTTTTCTTCATACATTTATTTTTACCGGCAAAACTGTTGAGTATATAGAAAAAATTTATATGAACAGATTAAAGGAATTGTAATTTTTAATTTTTTTAAAATTGTTTGAGCAAAATCGGACTAGTGGTTCTCGAGTTATGTCAAAAAAAGACCACCAAAGGTCAAATCGATATATCTCGATTCCTAGGGGTGACCCAGCGAAACACCGGGACACGTATAACTTCTTTTTTACCGATATAACTTTCCCCGGTAGTTTGAACCCTTCCCGATCACTCACCCCTACCATTTGTCTCACAGTGTAATTATAGATGATTTTATAAAGAATGTTATATCGTTATATATAAAAGAAATCATGAAATATTGTAGATATGAAACCATACTAAGTTATATATGGGTTCATATGCGTCAATATATAATCATATATAACACCTATTATATAATATTTATTAAATGGCTCCATATATAGTTTTATTTTATTATGTATAGTGTCATACTAAATTATATATAAACGTATATGTAATTATATCTTTTATATATTACTTTGTGTACTTATATATAGCACATACACTTATATGCAGGCCAGTATGTAATAATATAAAATCACATATGTCTCAATATTAAAACCTTTGAGGCAAAAATATTTAATATATGACTATATAAAAGTCTATATGCTTCAATTTAAAAGCATATGTGGCCATATTTAACTATAAGTTACTATATGTAATTACATAAAATAATATATGATTATATCAAAACTTTTTTACTCGGGATTTTATAAATGTATAAAGTTAAATCCTTTGATATTACTAATGCATGTGCATGACGAAATCAACCATGTATTCGTACTATACTTGTACTGTGATTGAAATTGTGTGAAAATCTGGCAACATTAGTAAAATAATCTGAGAGGAAAAACAGGACAATAAGAAATTCCGTCGAGAAAATAAAATAAGTTTTATCTCTCACGGAAATCGTTGCACGATTTTAATTGTCAAATTGTATGGAAAAAACGGGGACCTTTGCATTGTGCTTATACTCTGAAACGGGTTCGGGTTCAATGTTGCTCTAGTGGAACATGTTTTAGAATTGATGTGGTTTTGAACCGATGTGTATGTACACTTTCTTAGGAAAAATAAGAAAAGTTAAAGTTCTTACAGAATTAACACGTTAATTGCGTAACAGTTTTAAAACAAATGCAGCCTTGTCTTAAAGGACATGGAGATATAATTTATATTAGTTTAAATTTTTAAAAGAATTGAAACAGTAATGCAAAATTGTCTATTTTATTTCATAAAGCATCCTCCAGCCAGTCGTGTATTTTGTGAAGTTTTAAAAAACACCTTCATTTTGGCCTTTTGCTATGTTCTTAAGGCTTTTTTACTTTGATACATATTTTTTTTAAAACATTTGCGCAAAATTTTATTAAAAATTGGGAGTCTGATTTCACAATGTCGACTTGTTTGCGGTTGCTCGAAAAAGGTATTTAAGGACCTATTTCACACGATTTTTAAAGAATTTGATGCTATTTTAGTTAGTATTTGTTTTTTCTAAGCTTTTCTGGTAATTTTGTAGCCCAGATTAAGAAAATTGTGAAGTTTTGGGAAAAAATTAAGGAAAAATTCCATATTAAAAATGTAACCGGTTAATCGACCAATTTTAACCTATTATTCGGGTCGAATAATTATTTGAGTTTTAAATTATTTGTTTCGACATTAACCGAAATAGAGGCGATTAATCGAGGAATCGGTTAATCGATTAACCGAATTGGAAACACTAGTTTTCGTTATGTATCAAGAGTAGCCGATTACATTTGTTGTTGTTTGTTGTTCTAATGCATCTACCTAGTATGGTTGTATCATGGCTTACCCTATGCCCCGTCTACAAAAGAAATAAATATATACACCGAAACAATTTCTCAGTTACTGGCTACTAAATTTTTAACTGAGTCTCAGGTGAAATACCCCTTACTGAGCCTCAGTTATTTAAATTAGTAAAACATAACTAATTTTTTTTAATGCGAAATTCAGCTGAGGACTCATTTGATTGGAACTTGTTTTTAGTCATAATAAATACGTATTGTAATTTGGTTATTAACAACAATTTAAAAGCCAACAACATTTAATTTTATCTTATTTTCGTTTTTAATTTTATTTGTTTTTGTAGTTGAAATTGGAGACATTTTAAATATTACCACAGAGGAAATGTAGGAAGTTCACTAATAAAATTATTTTCGTCTAATCTTTACTAACTATGGTCTGTTCCACTCTTTTCTTCTATGTAGGTTGCTCTAGTTTATGTAAGTTCTAGTTTGGCTCCACCTATTGTAACAATTAAAAATAAATGTTTCCTTTTGAAAGATCTTCAAAATAAAATATATACTTATCTCATATCAAGTACAAATTGATTTAATACAGTTTCCACGGTATATCCATTAAAATCCATTATTTCGTTCAAAATTGGTTAAATAAAAAAACTTCAAACATATTTTTGTATTGTTTTTCGAAAATACTTTGACAGTCTTTAATTAATTCATTTGTATGTACAGGGTATCTGATAAATACATTTTATTTAACTGAAACAATAGTTGACAACGATTATTTCAGTTAAATTGATTTTTTTTTTATTTTAACTAAGATATTCTTTAACTGAGCCACTGGAAAATTTTATCGGTGTAGGCATACCTAGGGTGACCATTTTTTTCTGACTTCAAATCAGTACAAATTTTATAAAATATTATCCTTAAAAAAAAAATTATAATGCAACTAACCTAATTTGTTGTCAACCAAATGGTTTGGTTGAGGCAACAAAATTTTTCGGTTAACCATTATACCATCCTCAAAAACCTTAGACATTTCTCCCTATACAGACGCCAAGATAAAAATTTGTTTCGCATGAAAAAATCCAGTTCTTTACATACAGGAAACGGGCCCATTATTTAGAAATTTCAATGATCTGTTACCATTCCTTTTCTATTTTTTTGTTTTTTTTTTTGTAAGAGATTGATGAAAGGCCAACGAATTTCTGTTGTCACGAGAAAATTGCATTGCCTAAGCTAATTTTTTGTATATACAAAGTTTGTGTTTGTATTACAAACTAACCAATAGATTGGACACAAATTTAGCTGTCAGAATAAATCTTTTTTCTCCTTGGTAATTTCTGCACGATTTCTGAAATAGAAAAACTTCACATTTTGGCTACATTTTTCTACAAAAACACGTATGTTTTTAAAAATGAAAATCTTAAGGTTTTGTGTACTTTTTTCTATTGAAAATCCCACAGATTCAAAAATTTTCCATGGAAATACCCACATATATTTCTTCAGATTTTAAGGATTTTTGTACGGAAAAATTTTCAGCTTTAGATGTCATTTCCTACACTCAGAAAACAGAATCATTCTGACATCCGCTCTGACAACCGGATAATTAAATTATTTTTATCAACTGATTTTCTATTATCACAATGGAACTATTTAATAAATTCGGTTGTAACCACGAATCTTCTCTGTATATTAAACTACATATTAGGCTAAAAAATTTACATGTAGAAAAATCATTTTGAATGCTTTCTGAATGCTTTCCTCTCACATTCACAAAAATTTATCCTCTAAAAAAACTTCATTTTGACTTTTTTTTTACTAAAAAATGTAATATTTGTTTAAATTCCTAAAATCAGTATAATCAGTACAAATTTTAAAAAATCAGTACAAATCAGTATACGACTTTTTCATCAGTACACGTGACCAAAAATCAGTACATGTACTGATCAAATCTGTACACTCAGGGAATTGTGTAGGTAAAATCAACTGCAAATGACAGTTAAAATAACTGCATTTGCACTTAAAAAGGTGTAGACTACATTTGCAGTTAAATTAACTGCAATATGAACTAATTTTTAACTGTTAAAAATCAACTGACAAATGTAGTAAAAATAACTACAAATGCAATTGAAACAACATACATGCAAATTATTGTAAAACTGTACAAACAACTGCAAATGTAGTTAAAAAACACAAATAAAATTTATTTTAAAAATTATTAATTTAATAAAAAACAAATTTATGTAAACACTCTTAACTTAATTTTATTCTATAATAAACTTAAAATTGAGAAATCAAAATTTACACTTAATGTCACTTTTATTTTTCACTATTAAGATATTGTTGTAGATGTCCGTCTGTGAGGGATGAAATATGGTGTTGTTTGGCTTCCTTTTTTTCTCCAGGTAAAAGAACTGAAAGAAAATAAATACAATATTTTTTTAACATTCCCGTAAATAAATTTATATTATAAAACTTTCCTTATTATTTTAATAATTTAATAAAAAATATATAAGCTTTTCCGTATTACGCGTCCTCACTCTTTGGCGTTGTTTTATGACTAAGGCAAGAGAAAACATGTTCTACACTCAGAAAAGTTCTGCAGTTACTACATGACAGATATTTGTGTAGTAATGCGGTTGTAGTTGTTTTAACTACAATTGTAGTTAATTTACTTAAAGCAAAATTTTTCAATGTTTTTGACAGTTATTTTTTCAAACTAACTACAAAAACTACCACATTGTAGTAACATTTATTTTATGCAGTTGTTTTGAATTTTTTTTACAAATACTTATATTTTCAAGTGTGTGTGCACACACACGAAGCAAACAGGAGCATGTGTATGAAGCGCTTGTTTAGAAATTTCTAGTGAAAGAATATGAGTAGAACATGTTTTCTCTTGTCTTAGTCATAAAACAACGCCAAAGAGTGAGGACGCGTAATATGGAAAAGGTTATATATATTTTTTTTATTAAATTATTAAAATAATAAGGAAAGTTTTATAATATAAAATATAAATTTATTTACTGGAATGTTAAAAAAATATTGTATTTATTTTCTTTCAGTTCTTTTATATTCTCATCCCTTTCTACCTGGAGAAAAAAAGGAAGCCAAACAACACCATATTTCATCCCTCACAGACGGACATCTACATATGTATGTACAACAATATCTTAATAGTAAAAAATAAAAGTGACATTAAGTGTAAATTTTGATTTCTCAATTTTAAATTTATTATAGAATAAAATTAAGTTAGGAGTGTTTACATAAATTTGTTTTTTTATTAAATTAATAATTTTTAAAATAATTTTTATTTATGTTTTTTAACTACATTTGCAGTTGTTTGTACAGTTTTACAATAATTTGCATGTATGTTGTTTCAATTGCATTTGTAGTTGTTTTTACTACATTTGTCAGTTGATTTTTAACAGTTAAAAATAACTTCATATTGCAGTTAATTTAACTGCAAATGTAGTCTACACCTTTTCAAGTGCAAATGCAGTTATTTTAACTGTCATTTGCAGTTGATTTTAATTACATAATTCCCTGAGTGTACTCATATTCTTTCACTAGAAATTTCTAAACAAGCGCTTCGTACACATGCTCCTGTTTGCTTTGTGTGTGTGCACACACACTTGAAAATATAAGTATTTGTAAAAAAAATTCAAAATAACTGCAAAAAATAAATGTTACTACAATGTGGTATTTTTTGTAGTTAGTTTGAAAAAATAACTGTCAAAAACATTGAAAAATTTTGTTCTAAGTAAATTAACTACAATTGTAGTTAAAATAACTACAACCGCATTACTACACAAATAACTGTCATGTAGTAACTGCAGAACTTTTCTGAGTGTGCCAATTTCTTGGGGACCTTTATACGGGCACTAGGTCTAAACATGAACTGATTCTAAATAATATTACTACACTCTAAAAATTACATAGTTGATGAACACTATTTTTTCAACTATGTCATAGGTGAAATAACCCTCACTATGTCATAGTGGATACAAAGTAGTGAAAGCTAACTAGGTTTATTTTAAATAAACAAATCAGCTATGGAGAATGTTATTAGCAATGATTTTCTAGTTGAAGTGGAATTAATTTTAAAAATAGTTGATATCAACGATTACTCATTTGAAAATCGTTAATAGAATCCACAAACCCAGCAGTTTTGAGTTTATTAGAAAAGAAAATAAGAAGGAATCATTCATTTTACACATTTTATTATATTTTAAAAATTTACAATTTAAATATTTAAGATGCAAACCCTCTGAATCCGCCATATTCATCAAATTTTATTTTGGAAGTCCTCCTTTTGGAATCCTGAACGTTTCTTTTCTTATTCTTAATCTGTAAAGAAATTGTGATTTAATATTAAAACTATTTTAAAAGACGCTAACAACATTTACTTACAATTAAATAAAATTTGTCCTTCCGTTGTGTATAGTATGTTGTTTTAATTTTGTTTTTTTAAATTGCCTTGACAGACATTTTTTGAAATTTCATTTCACAGGTCAATTACAAAATGTTTTATTTTTTCTTTGTCCATAGTTATTACAGATTATAATAGTGAATTCATATTAAATTCAAATTGACTATGGATTTTGTTTACTATGCCACAATGTAATATTTTGGGTGTAGGCTTTGTTTATGAGTCCATTTGAATCAGTGTACCAAATTTCATCAAAATATCTTCGTATTTGCGACTTGTGGCATGCGAATAATCCTATTTTGGGGGACCTTTATATGGGCACTAAAAATGGACCGATTATAATTAAAATCAATAGGCTTTGTCCTTAGGCCGACATAAGTCGTTGTACCAAATTTCATCAAAATATCTTAATATTTGTGAGTTGTAGACTGCGCACAAAAATACATGGTTAGACAGATGGACAGACGGAAATTGTTAAATCGAAACAAAAAGTGATTCTGAGTCGATCGGTATACTAAAAAGTGGGTCTAGGTTCAATATTGTTTGGTGCTACAAACATCAGCACATACTTATTATTACCGTGCCCACGTAGTGGTGTAGGGTATAATGATGTGTTGCAGCATTAAGGGGCAATTAGCACATCAACTACCTCTATCTAATATTACCCATATTCCACATGATCTCATCCGTGTACCAGGCAACACCAAATCAGACACACCAAAATCACAAAAGCAGCTTATATGTTACCACAAAATATTCCCTGAACCGCTAACAAATAGCCCCGAAATAAATTTTTTAGAAACGTCAAGGTTTCTTCCGCAGATCGATTTACTAACTATTAATATCATCTATACTTTTTAGATTTTTATTATTTCAATCGATTTTAACAACGTTTAAGCGATGAATGGAAGACACTCTACAATTTATAATTTTATTTGTTTTTTTGTGAAAGAATTACTTATTTTGTTGTGACGGTATGACTGATTTGGTGTTATCTGGTACACGGATAAGATCACTAGGGTATGCTTAAATCCTGGGAGAGAAATTTATTCACTTTTTTAAGAAAATTCGTTCTAAAAACTAATTTTTCAACCTGGCAACTCATCAGGTCTTAAAAATCAACTTTCTCAGGGATACTTTCGGACTGAAAATACTGAAGCTATGGAATGACCTTGAAGATAAGCCAAATGGCTTTGCGGGGCTAGAATTAAAGAACATATTTAAAGTCAATAAATATTTAAATTATATAAAAAAAAAGAAATATATATATATATTTTCCTGATAAGACCCGAATCTAGAATACGTACCAACGGAATTTTATTATATAAGTTTTTTCCAGAAAGGCGAAAGCAAACAGTTTTAGATCTTAAAATAGCTGAAATTTGTATTTGGAGTCCAATGAATGAACACGTGGTAACAAAATTGGTGGACAGTGGACAATGGTGGATGCCAAATAGGATTTTTAATATTATTCAAAATCAGATAGACTTTACCTAACATTAAATTATTTAATTTAATTCTTTACACAAATGTTTTCAACTTTAAAATTAATTTTTCTGAAAGTGCGCCTATAGTTATGCAACAAAATTAAAAAATGGCGATTTAAATTAGATCTACGTTACAGAAACTTTTTTTTTGTAAAAATATGTGTGTTTTAGATTTTCCTTTTAGTTACAAGGTCTTTTATAGCTCTAAATTATTTAGCACCTTCCATAACAGCTGTTTTATAAGTGCATCTATAGTTATGATACGCAGTGTGCCTTTATTTTAACAGCCATTTTTCTGTTTTTCAAAATTTTTGAGTGTATGGTTTACAAAATTGAATAAATTCTTTTTTCGTCTTACCTTTTTTCAATTTTAAATGCAAAATAATTTTCTCCATTTTTCTATTATTGAATGAATTTTCTGTTTATTTTTTCAATGGGTTTTCAATATTTTTATTCCAATTTTTCAATAATCTTTACTATTTTATAGTATTCTGAATTTTGTGTTTAGATTTTATTTATTTTTTTTTGTTTTCTTTGTAACATTATTTATGCATTAATAATAATTTCTTATGATTCTGATTTATCTTTTTGTTTTATTCTTAGTATGGCTTAATTTTATAATAAACTAATTTAAATACTTAACATAAAAATGATTTTAATTCTTTCGTTTTAAATTATTTTCATAAAATACTTAATAGTTGATTAGAATACAATTTGCCACTTAACTTTTTGAGAAATGCAATTCTGATATATCTGACATTCTTAAAATGCATTTTTAATTTTTGTCTTATCATTTACACAATATGTATTAATTTTTGACAATATTCAAACTAATTTTATGATAAATTTTTAAACGATATAGATGCGTTGCTTAGTACGCCATGATTTTGAGCGTGGGATTATGTTTCCATTTGAAATGTTCTGTTTTTATTTTATTTTAATAAGGTTTTTGTAAAATATATGTTTTTCAACAACTTAACATAAAAAAAACATTTTTTTTTAATGAAAAAGTAATTAAATGAAGCTTAAATTGTATGTATGATTTTTTTCTCTTCATCTAATATAAATTATAAGTAATATTTCATGAGTATTTATTGTATGTGTGTGATTTATTCTTATTTTGTATGTATACAAATTATACATGAATGTTATTTTTAATGCCCTATAAAATTGCATCATCTTGTATTGAAGGATCGTGCCAAACACCTTAGAGTTGTTGACATGTGTAAACTTACAATTAGCAAACATGTTAGATATGTTGTTAATTGTAACCAGGATATTCGTTGATGTATTATTGAAACTGCTTTACTTGTTCTATCTTCAAGACCTGAAAAATTTAGAAAAATATTGTTTCTTATACTACGCAATATTATTGCAAATATTGTTGCCAATATTTCAGTACCTACTGTACTTTTAAAAATATATGGCACACCTGTTTTCTTCTATTTTGGAGGAATATAAAGATTGCATAATATGACTTGCACATTAAAAATTATTTTTCACTTTTCGTGTTTGCGCAATAAAAATCAAATATTTTTGGATTTCTTACAATATATTGTACAACCTTCCAATATGATATACACAGCGGAAATTTTTTGCACAATAAGAAAAGTTTAATATTGCGTAGTGCATAGGTGGTGCCTTTAAGCCCAAACGATATAGTGAAAGTGTTAGTGAACAGTAGCTTGTGCTGTCAAATATTTTTTTTAGAATTTGGCGAAAATTATTTGATAGTTTTTAAGATTACTTATTGATTTTAAAGCCAGCGGCCTTGTTTATTTAGAAAATTTCGTATTTTGCGACAATCACAAAAGAGAAAATTAAAAATCTGATTTATTGACAAAACGTCGCGCTGCGGTAAAATACTGTCGATACAGCGTTTATAAGGCATATTTACACGCGTGAGAAAACTTCTAGAGATAGAGCAAAAACATCCCTAAATAGTTTAAATCATTCACAATAGAGCTAGTTAGTGACATTTTTGGTCTTTCTAGCAGTTTTCTCTCTCGTGTAGATGACCCTTTAGAATACACAACATGGACATTACAGTTTAATAATTTACCTCCTATAAAGTTTAGTTGATCATCACTTATAGTTGCTATACCAGGATGTAACTTTATTTCTGAAAAAAATGAATAAAATATTTTTTAAGTTAATATTAAAAGACTTAAAAGATTTACAACAATATAGAGAAAACTGTTAAAGATTGAACAAAATATATTTGAATTGAATTCAGAATAGAGATATTCAGCGGTTTTTGGCTCTATTTCATATTTTTGATAGTTTGGCGATTTTCTCTTAAACGGCATTCACACCTAAATCTTACTGCCTAATTTCGTAAAACACTTGGGTGAAGTGAAGGGAACTTTCAATGTAAATTGTTTTTGTAACAAAAACAATTTCTATAGAAATAACGCAACACTTCACCGAAGTGTTTTAGAAAATTACCCCCTAAAACACGTGTTTAGCTAAAACGAGTGTAAAAGAATAAAGAACTGTTGTAGTAGAATAAAGAGCTAAAATACGTGTTTTAGCTAAACACGTGTTTAAGAATTAGGAGTGAATTCAGCCTTAGGTACTATTCTAAGCTATTATATTGATCTGGCAACCTTTATTTATCTACAAGGCTACACTAGTAGAAAAAAAGTCTGTAAAAATTTTAATTAAAACTACCAAAAATTACTAAAAATTACCTTGTAGAAAAAATTGCTGAAATGAGCAGATTATTTTTGCTAAATATCAGTAAGATAGGGATAGCAAAAATGAAGCTATTTTTTAACATACAACATTTTGCTAATCTTTGAGTTAAATTTTAGTTAAAAGAGAGTAGCAACTTAACCTGCTAAAATCAACAAACAATTTTACTAAAGAATTGGTAGAATAAAAAATCCAAACAATTTAACATTTTCAAAGTTTTTTTTAAGATTTTTTTAAACTGGAAATAAAAATCTAGCCTTATGAAATCAACGGTTTACTTTATTTTTTTTAGCAAATATTTCTGTTGATTTCAACAGGATAGATTGTTGCATTCCACTAAATTTAACTTAAAAATAACAAAAATTTGGTGGATATAACAGTTTATTTTTGCTTTTTTTAGTCTACTAATATTTAACCAAAATTTCTGCAGATTTTACGGTGTAATTTGTCATTTTCAATTAACTGAAAGTTAACTTGAGTATAAATAAAAATTCTGTAAATTTAAAAATTTGAGAAAAAACTCTGAAACTTTTAAACTTCTTGTGAGTCTACTAGAGATGAGCTATCCGGTGATTTTTGAATAACGCTGCTACCAGTGATCGTGATTTTCAAATCACCGTTCTTTTAAACAGTGACCGTGATCACGGGTTGGTAATAGAGATGGGCGATCCGGCGATTTTTCAGTAACATTGTTCTCAGTGAAATCGTGAAATGTTCAAATCGTTGTTCTTTTAAACTGTGATCGTGATCACTGTTTTTTTTTATGGAAAAGACTGCGATTTTCTGATAAATAAAGAAATAATATTTATGGCGAGTTTTTAAGATGTCAGTTAAACTTGGTTTATTTAAACCGAAAACGAATTTTGTCAGTCATTTCAAAGTTTATTAACAAACATTTGCCGGAAAAACTTTTTCTCGAGTATAATTTATTTCTTTATTGAAATAAAACAAAATAAACCACATTTTTAAAGCAGTATTCCAGTTACAAACTGCGTTAAACTAAGTTTAAAGATAATCCACTTCCTAAAAACTGGGCCTTAAAAGAAGAATAGTTGCGACATGATAGAAGGAGACATTTTATTCAGAAGAGTGTGAAAGCAAGTCACTGTTATTGAAAAAAACATGTATTACTGTGCACAATGAAGTTTGCAAGAAAGAATAGTACAAAAATATTAAAAGAACGACATTCCGAGTAACTGCGACTTGAAATATTTGATCACTGCCGTTACCAGTGATTTATCAATAACTGTGATTAAATTACCGGTATGAAAATATCGCTCATCTCTAGAGTCTACCAATTATTTTGGTAAATTTTTTGCTGATTTTTGCAGCTTAAGTTATTATTTTCTATTAAATAAAATCTAACTCAAATATAAAATTAAGTACACTCAAAAAAGTATGTCGGTAGGGTCTACTGAAAATGGTAGTTAAAACAAAGGTACACTCAAAAAAATAAGTTAGTACAAAAATTAGTAAAACGTCTTGTATATCAAGTTTTCAGCAATTTTTTTTACTGAAATTCCGGTTTCAGCAAAAATTTTAGTTATATTTTTTTAGCACTAAACTAATTTTGAACTAATGTTTTACTAATTTATTTTGCTACAAAAATTGTGCCGATAACCGCATTCATAGCGTGGACGACAACCAGATAGACAAGATATAGATGTCGCAGCTTGTCTGGAAACAGAAATGACAAAAAAAGAAAAACAACTCTACACATATTCTGTATTTAAATTATCCACAAATAAATTAACTAAAGTAAAATTTCGCTACAGTTTTTTTCAGTCTTAATAATATTCAGCAAAAAGTTTATTGATTTTAGCAAGGATTTTTTTCATTTGTAGTCGACTAAGTGTTAGCAAAACTTTTGCTGAAGATTACTATTTTTTTGGTAAAAATCAGCTGGCTGATTTTCAGCAAACCTTTTGCTGAAATTACCAACTTTTTTGCAAGCACCCTCCTGACTAAAAATTTACTGACACAGCAACATTTTTCGCTGACTTTACTGACTTTTTTTTTGAGTGTATATACATATATGCATTTAACTTTAGCCCATTTAAAATTTGAATTAAAAATGCCAAACGTTTCTCCAGTATTTACCCAGTAGCAAAAACTATTCGTTCATAACTATTTGTTACGTACTAGTTTATTTGAACCAGACAACTAGTAAGAGTTCTACCGCCTCTCCATAAAAACAAATGTAGAATTTCAAATGTCATAGGGATGGGGCCAATTGTCGCCAAGCTCCCACTTTAGTACTAGTTGCCGAACTAGTTTGAAAATTACAATATAAGGACGAAAAATAGGGAGCAAAACTGGTACTAATGTGACAATCGCGGAACCAGTTCTGAAGTGACTCTTTGGAATTAGTACTGTACCACTTTGTTAAGAAACAGTATCCGTGCACTTCAAGATAAATATTTTAAACTTCTACAAAAATTTTAATAAAATATTTCGGCTAACTGTATTTTTAACATTGTTATGTCATCCATTTTACTAGTTTTTCAAAATAATTTCGAAAGTTTGTTACTTATATTTTATTTCTTAAGGCACACACATCTACACGGGATAGAAAACTCGCTAGACTTTATGAAAATGCAGCACTGTATAAGTCTACGAAATGTAATCTCTAGACAATTGGCAATTGCTGTCATACATAATTTCTTTAATTAGTAACAATTTTTAAGATGTCTTGTAACATTAATGAACATTTCATTTTTCTAAATCCACCTTTTGGTATTTGGAGAAAAAATTATTCTTTAAAATACAACAATTTTAATAAAAACAAATACTTGACAATTAGAGATAATACTTTTACGATAAAAATTAATACAAACTATATTAGAGATGACAAATTTAGTGCAAACTCTACGAAATTTCTATCCCGTGTAGATGTGCCTTTAGAAGGTAAAAAAACGCAGTATGGCATCTTTATGCACCAGAAAAAGTATTCGTACATTTGCAAATAGGGGAATCCCACGTATTATATAATGGCATACATGTGATTTTTTTTAGTACAAAGCGAACTTGGCTGCATACAGTTCATTTGGCTGACTTATTTTTCTTTTGGAAGCTTTATTTTGAGATGAGTCTAAAAATTAAGGAAATCGGGGCTGACGAGCGAAAAATTATATTAAAGCTAAGAGATGAAGGAAGTGCAGTACGTCGTTCAGAACTTCAAATCCACCAATTCTATTTTGTCGAAGCCTCGTTCTGGACGACCTTCTAAACTTACTGAGCGTGAGCAAAGCGCTCAAAAATTGGACCTTGGTTCCAACAGGATAATAATGCTAAACATACGGCGCAAAATTTTAAGCTTTGGTTGCTCTACAACACCAAAAATCAATTGAAATCACCCCCTCAGTCACCCGATCTCAATCCAATTAAGCATTTGTGGGATTTACTGAAGCGCAGAATCCGCCAACACAAAATAACCTCCAAGAAAAACTTCATAATGGATGAGTGGGGCAAAATAAGCAAAGAGGTTAAGTCAATGCCAAATCGCCTTGCAGATGTCCTTAATCGTAGAGCATATCCGACAAGATACTAATTGTAACAATATTTTATTTTATTTAGTTTTTTTACAAAAATATTTCAAGTGTACGAATACTTTTTCTTGTGAATTTTTCGATTTTTTAAAGTTTTTTTTTCTGTTATTTTTATAAAACAATAAACTTTAGAATGAGTTAAAAATAGCAAATAAATGATGTAATACTTTATTAAAAAAAAATTGTTGAACAAAGGTTGTAAATAAATGTTACAGTACTTTTCATTAGTTGTTGTTTAAATAACTTTAATAACAGTTGTTTTGAATTTTTTCATAGAAAAGCTATGTAACTACAGTTATGAACAACAATTTCTAATTGCTACACAAACAACTGTCATTTAGTAATTGCTAAACTTTTTTGAGTTTAGTTGTTTGTTTTCAATATTTTAAAATCAAATGAAGAAAATCGAATGTGATACCCAATTATCGATTGGATGCCCTATGTGTAATACCTAACAATTGAAATCCCAACGACTGAATTCAGTGATTGAACAAATCGAATGATGAAAAATGATTGAAATCTTTGAAATTAAATTGATTGAGAACAATTAAGACTTCTTTCGATGTGTAAAATTGCAGTTTGGGTATTAAATCATTCTATGGTCAATCAGAATTGAAAATAGAACGAGGGGTTGATGTCTTTGGAAGCTTTGACTGTATCGTTGAATTTTCTGCAAATTTCCTTCGTGCATGATATTTCATTTTCTTTTCTTCTACTTACCATATAATCTCAGAGTCCCCTCTGCTCGTCCCAATGAATTCGTACTAACACAGTGATATGTACCCACATCGGATGGTGAAAATGACCGAACTGTTAGTAACATTACTCCCCGATATCCATCTCGTTTTTCCGTTATAGCATATTTAGGTCTAGAAAGAAAAACAATTTTTTTAAATAAATTTATTTCCGATTTTGTTATTTCTGCACTACATACCCATCGAGTAACATTTCTGGTCCAGGTTGTCCTGTTTCCAAATTATTACTTGAGACACTGGCAAAACCAGTTGAGGTTCGTGCTCCTTTCAACCAATATGAAACCGGTGATGGTGAAGCTTCTACATGACATTCTAGCTGGACATCTGAACCGAGTGGTGTGCCAAGTAGTTGACTAGGAGCTCGTACCATGGGCGCAACTAAAAAGAAATGATTAAGAATGAGAAAAAGAGATTACACCGATAGTGTACTGTCAGGCTATCATATACCCAGAAAACAGATTCGGTGCTGACAAACGCATTTGTAGACAATCAAATGGTTCGGTTGTGGTAGCTGAGTTTTTCAGTTATGAAAACCAATTGGGAAAGGATTAATTTGAATGTCCCAACGGAATTTCAGTTATATCAAGAATAATTCAGTGGTCGAAACAAAAACATTCATTTGATGCAATCGAACCATTCGATCGACAACAAATTGGGTTGTCAGAACATTGAAATTTCAACATGAGTTATCCATGCCAAACAATTTCTCCATCTTATAGAAGTCAATTTTCATCCTTTCTCAAGGTGTATGAAATTGTCAGCTACTTGTTGCTGATATAATTATTTTTTTGTTTCTTAAGGATGATTTCATATCTTCAATTTTATAATATTGATTTCCGTAAAAAGTGCTTAAATAGCCGAATTCTTAAAGCATGCGCGGTTCCAGCAATTAATATAAGGGGAAAAATCATACGCCTCAGTGTCCAACTCAATGTATTTGTCTACGGTGGCGTAGGATTTTCGCCTTATATTAATTGCTGGAATCGCGCATGCTTAAAGCAACTTCTCTTTTAGATACTTACATTGTACACTCAAAGAAACACGTTTACTAACAGCTGGCGGTACATCATTTGATGCTATACATAAATAAGCACCCATTTGTCGTCTCTCCAGGCGTACTAATTTCAAAGCAGGTCCCTGATATGATTCCACTATAAGAAAGATAACAGATAAATCAAACAAAGTATTATCGGCTGTAAAATCTTACCATACAAACCTCTCATTAACTCTCGACTACCAGGTTTACGTAATAGAATCATTTCACCATCTTCACGACGCCAAGTAACCCGAGGTTGTGGATTACCCGTAGCCTTACAGATAAGAGTTGCATCTTCACCTTCTTGTACGGCCAAGTCTGAGGAAGATTCTTCGTTGATAATATCAGGAGGAACTGGAAGTATAAAAGAGATATTTTAGAAATTATTTTAGCGTTTATGGTCTCATATTTTTCTCCCTGTTACCTTGCACATCTATACAACCCACTTGTTTTTTCATGGGACTTGTATTTATTTGACACATGTAGCAACCACGATCACTTTCACGTAATTTGCTGATTTTTAATTTCCATGTATGCATATCTTCATGCATAACACTAATGCGAGCATTATGGGTGACAACGCGACCCTGAAGAGCTAATACCGTTTGATCGGAAGCTCTTAGCCAACCAACCTGGAATTAAAATTGAGTGATATTATTGGAATTAAATTAGACAATCTTTGATAAATTTTTCAACATTCCCTCTGATTATGTAAGGCGTAGGCGTAGACGTTTTTAGGCGTTAATACAGCAAAGTCGTTAGAACAAATGTTTTTGCAATATTTAACAGTCGAGTAAGACATATTTTATCAAAATTGTATCAGATTCGCCAGAAAAATTTCACTTCTTGTTAATTTCGATTTTGAAAAATTCGATTTGTATGGTGGCGTTTTTATTAAATAAATACATTCTAAATAAATTCTGGCCAACGCACTGTGGGCCAGAATCGCCGTTTTTGGCCAAAAGTACAATTCAGGTAAAGGGAAAATATGTTTATATATTCAAAATCTAGGATTGTTGAATATTTTGTGAGTGAAATATTGTATCATTGTGGTTACTCGTTGTTAGTTGGCGAGAGTCCAAAGTTAAAGTTTTTTAATTTTGTGACATTTTTTATTTTCTAATGATATAATAAAAAAATCATAAATAAACAATAATTTGTTCCAAAAACAATCTCAAATTATAAAACTGAAACTAGTTCTCAAAAAAAAAAAAAAAAAATAGAAACCTGTTAAATACCCAGCAAACAAAGATGATCATTAATGACTCACAAATGAGCTCCAAAAACATAAACAGTTTTCCACTTTTTCCTATGAAAGTGGTCCGTCCAAAAGAGCCCCGTGTGTACTCAGAAATGACTCAGAAAAAAGAACGTATAAAATCGAAATTTTCCTCATAAATTTAAATAATTTTGTAATCTTTTTTGAGTCCGAAAAATGAACCCTCATTTTGAGACAGCTTTTTTGATTGTAGAGACAACTTTTTGGGTTGTTTTCTGAGGGTTCATATTTTTTACCAAAAAAAGAGTGTTTTCAAAAAAACAATAATCATTTCTGTGAGCCATTTAGGAATCTTATTTATGAGCGCTCCGAAATTGCTGGCTGGTTATTTACGAAAAAAAGTAACAAAATTATTAATTTTACCTAAAAAATGTGGGTTTTTTTGAAAATCCTAAATTTTCAAGAAAAAGCTCCAAAATGTTCCAAGAGATATTTGAAAAACTTGAATGCCAATGTGTTCCATAAGATGTCTTCTACCTAGGTTTTTGCGACCGTTAGCGACCATTCATAAACTTTCGAGATTTTGCCCTTTAACTGAAAAAGTACCTTCAGATCTCGCTGATTTCCAGCATTCCAGAGTTTTAGTAAAAACTAAAAAATAGCACTAAAAATTACCTTAAATGAAGGTTCTGGTTTTCTCACACAGACTAGCCCCCTAAAGTCCAGGTTTGTGGGACATTTGAGTGACAATTCTGAATATGTACAAAATTAACCCTTAAACACATTTTAAGTTTTGACTTATTTCTCTCATTGAAGTGAAATTTTCAACTTTGATTTCTTCAGAGACTTATAGTAGAATTTTATGACAAATCTTTTTGCGGAACATTTTAACCCTCTAACTCTTCAAGTTATGGGTCTTTTTTGACACTTTTCAAAAAGGGCCAAAAGAGACCCTTTAATTGCAGATTTAGAGGGTTAAAATTTTCCACAAAAATGTCTATCGTAGTGTTTTACATAAGTTCGCGGAACATATCCTATACCTAAAATGGAAGATTCACATGGTTTCCTAAGCCAATTCACAATGAACATTTTCAAAAGAGCGGAAATTTTAACCCCCCAAAAATATAGGGCCAGACGAAAAGTTTTAAAACGTCGATACACTAATATTTTTCTTTGGTCCCTCTGCCAGAATTAGTTGCCATCAGAACCTTTTTTTTTTGTACAGTGTAATTTATTTTCCAATACATAACAATTTTAAAGTTACGGCCGCCATGTTGGATCGGCCATGTTTAATTGTTAAAATCTGATTTCAGATTCGTAATTTGCTACCCAAAAACTTCCCCTGGTGGAAATTTGAAGTAAATCAGGCGACAAAAGAAATTTAATGAAAAAATTGTTTGTTTGAATTTCAAAATTTTAATTTCAGATTTTTAATCAGCGGATCCTAGACCTATATAACTGATTATTTTAAGTCCAATATAATAAAAACTAAAAATTAATGGCCGCCATCTTGGATCCGCCATTTTGAATTTTATATTTTTATACCCTACACCACTATGTGGTCAGGGTATTATAAGTTTGTGCTGATGTTTGTAACACCAAAAAATATTGGTCGTAGACCCACCTTATAGTATACCGATCGGTTCAGAATTTTTTTTTATTTCGATTTAACGATGTCCGTCTGTCCGTCCGTCCGTCCGTCTGTCTGTCTGTCTGTCCATGCAATCTTGTGCGCACTCTACAGGTCGCAACTATTAAGATATTTTGATGAAATTTGGTACGCAGACCTATGTTGGCCCAAGGACGAACAAGTTTGATTTTTTTGAACATCGGTCCATGTTTAGACCTAGTGCCCATATAAGGGTCCTACCAAAATTATACTGTTTATATGCTACAGGTCGTAAATATTAAGATATTTTGACGAAATTTGGTACATAGACCTATATTGGCCCAATAACGCAGCCTATTGATTTTGGTGAACATCGGTCTATGTTTAGACCTAGTGCCCATATAAGGGTCCTACCAAAATTATACTGTTTATATGCTGCAGGTCGTAAATATTAAGATATTTTGATGAAATTTGGTACACAGAGCTATATTGGCCCAATAATGCAGCCTATTGATTTTGGTGAACATCGGTCCATGTTTAGACCTAGTGCCCATATAAGGGTTCTATCAAAATTATACTGTTTATACGCTGCAGGTCGTAAATATTAAGATATTTTGATGAAATTTGGTACACAGACCTACATTGGGCCAATAACGCAGCCTATTGATTTTGGTGAACATCGGTCTATGTTTAGACCTAGTGCCCATATAAGGGTCCTACCAAAATTATACTGTTTATACGCTGCAGGTCGCAAATATTAAGATATTTTGATGAAATTTGGTACATAGACCTATGTTGGCCCAAGGACGAAGCCTATTGATTTTGGTGAACATCGGTCCATGTTTAGAACTAGTGCCCATATAAGGGTCCCCCCAAAATTATATTATTTATACGCTGCAGGTCGCAAATATTAAGCTATTTTGATGAAATTTGGTACATAGAGCTATGTTGGCCCAAGGACGAAGCCTATTGATTTTGGTGAACATCGGTCCATGTTTAGAACTAGTGCCCATATAAGGGTCCCCCCAAAATTGGCTTGGTTACAAACTGCAGGTCGCAAATATTAAGATATTTTAATGAAATTTGGTGCGCTGACTCACATTATAGAAAATTTTGACATAAGCCCCATTTTAACCCATTCGAATTTCGGATCCAAACAATACACCAGACTGGTGTAGGGTATTGTATAGTCGGCATGCCCGACTTTAACCTTTTTACTCGTTTAATTCAGATTCGTGATCAGCAACAACCATACCCCCCTTTGTGATATCTTTTAGTCTCATATACTCAATATTCTAGTTTTGGCCAAAATTCTAAAATGCTGGCCCATAGTGCAACCAACGCCTTACATAATCAGGCGGATTATGTGGCGTATGAGTGTTAGTTATTTCAATATTAGAATTAACAACACTCATACGTATGGAGGGTATAAGGAAAAAATTGGTAATAAGTAGAGATAGGCACGTGAGTGAATTTTCACTCACACTCACTCACGCTCACGAGAAAAAAATTCTAATCACGCACAATCACTCACGACAAAAAAATTACTACTCACACTCACGTGAGTAAATTGAACTTTCAGTCACACTTACGCGTGATCACGCGTGATTCACGTGAATCACGCAAATTCACGAATTCGTGGGCGCTGTGGTGTAATGGTTAGCGCGTTGGACTGTTACACGTGAGGTTGCGGGTTCGAGCCCCAACCAAGCCAACATCAATTTATGAAAAATAGTAATGTGTATGAGTTTTTTCTATCCCTCATACATATCGCAGCGTCCTCCTTCGGTGTTCCCATAGCACTTAACCCCACCGAAGTAAAATAATATAACAGGGGTATGAACTAAAACGCTTCAACAAAGTTCGCCAACTCACCATCAGATGGCGCGCAACAACTGTTCTAAAATTCAACATCTCGCGCAATTACAGTTTTGCCATATTTGAAGCCCTTCATCTTTCACCACCTTTCACTTCTTCTCTATCCCCTTTCCAAAGGAAGCAACACGTTAATTAATAAGAAGAATTTCCTGAGTGTTGCTTCTCTTTAAAAAAAATTAAACTTGAAAATGTGCCCAGTATAGGGTTTGGGAATCCCCAAAAAAAAATTTTTTTCCAATCGGTTTCAAACCACACTAGTTCTGCAACTGGTTCCACTGCAACCGATTCTATGAAACTGGTTCCGGAACCATGACTGCCGTAGAATCAGTTCTAGAACTAGTCAAAGAACTGGTTGCTAGGTTTCACTTTGGTGCTATAGAAGTGGTTGCTTTTGGGACAATTTCAACCAAAAGTCATCGGTATTAGAACTGAGGTAGCTATTCTATAACCAATTTTTTGGAACATAAACTTAAGTGGGTAAGTAATTACTAGGGCAAGCAATTTCATGCACTTAA
The DNA here is from genome assembly GCA_949987735.1 of Leucophora obtusa. NCBI lineage: Eukaryota > Metazoa > Arthropoda > Insecta > Diptera > Anthomyiidae > Leucophora > Leucophora obtusa. The sequence continues at coordinate 323,298,078 of OX465295.1, read as the reverse complement.
AAATGAAAAATATGCGCCTAAAATATGCGGCTAAAAAAGGAAAATATGCATTAAAAATATAAGAAATATGCACTAAGAACTATTATTTTTGCAAAAATAATATGTTTTCAACTTTAGCATAAGTAGATCATCATCAATGATTAACCCATCAAGGCAAACGACACTGATGATGGTTTTGTAGCGAAAGCCGAAAATACGTATTCTGTTTTGCTGGCCTTATCGAATTCTTTCAAAATTTTTTATTCTTTGTAATTTACTTGTGAAAATTTAATTTTCAATTCAATTCAATTACTAGGGCAAGGAATTTCATGCACTTAAAAATCGAAAATATGCGCCTAAAAAATGCGGCTAAAAAAGAAAAATATTCATTAAAAATATAAAAAAATATGCACTAAAAACGATTATTTTTGCAAAAATAACGCACTTTAAAATATAAAAATATATGTAAGTTAGTTATATTGCAAATAGATATAGAACTCCAAGTTTTCCATAGGTCAATAAGGTTTTTAATAAATTTTAGTTTTAAAAATAATGAAAAAAATATAAATATTTTGATTGAATAAAGCACGAAAACGTATCTATTTTTAATTTTTTTACAAATTATGAATTGCTACTAAAAACTAAAAATATGCACAAATATGAATTAAAAAGTACAAAATATGCATTAAAAAGGAACAAAATATGCATTTAAAGTCAAAATATGCAAAAACATGCATTTTTGTCAAAATATGCAAAAATATGCAATTACAAATCGATGGCATTTTGTTCTAAATTTGATGATTTGGGTAAGTATTTAGGCTATATTTGCTTTTGACTATCGGGAAAAAACATGCATTTGCATAAACTTCCTTGCCCTAGCAATTACAAATCGATGCCATTTTGTTCTAAATTTGATGATTCGGATAAATATTTAGTCCATATCAGTTTTGAACTATCGAGAAAAAACATGCATTTGCATGGAATTCCTTGCCCTGGTAATTACCAATATCACATATAAACCCGTATTCGGTGTAAACCTGTGTTTTTAACTTGGCAAATTATATTTTAGCTTGAAACTTGACAAGACCTAAATTAACTTGGCATAGATTTTTTTGACTTGATAAGAGAACTATTTAAACGCCTTACAAAAAGTAGACATTTAAACCGAAATTCATTGATTTATATATTTCCATTCTTTCATCCTTAAATTTGACGTTCTACATAAAATACGACTTAAATCCTTTCTACAATACATTAATAAAACAAATCAAAATAAAAAACTGTTACCAAAAAACTGATACTTTTCGCTTTTTATTCCCTTTTCCCGGGAAACCCTAGTGGAGTATGAAATTTTGCCATTTATTTTGTATTAAAAATACCCAAAAATATAAAGTCGCCTAAAACAATTACTTGAAAATATGAATAAAAAGCCCAAAAAAAAACCAGCGTGAGTCGTTAAAATTCGACTCACTCACGCAAAAATTTTACTCACGCACACTCACTCACGAACAATTTTCTTCTACTCACACTCACACACGTTCACGTGAGTAAATTAAGGTTTTACTCACACTCACGCGTGATTCACGTGAATCACGTAAAATTCTGCTCACGTGCCCATCTCTAGTAATAAGTACTCAACTGCTGGATTTATTGAAACAAAATATTGAGCACAATTTTAAAGAAGTTCCTAGAACTTGTATTATATTAAATAAGAAAAAGCATTACTAAGTAATGGTATTAAAAGCAAAGAGTATATATTTTAGAGAGAAGTTATGTTTCTCACAAGCCTCTCGATGTATTAACGAACTCGCCAGAAACAGACAAATGCTTAAGAAAACCTATTTATAGGAAATGCGATCAAACAATTAAGAGTACGGATTGAATTCCCGAGAGAAAAATGTCTGAAATTGAAAACTCTATATTTCAGGGATGGAAAAGGAAGAGTTTTAATTATAATTTTTTTGGGTCATATGTAGGGTGACCATTAGACCGTACCACCTTACAGGCAACAAAAAGGTGCGCCGTACACCCTCCAATATGAAGTATTTTTGCAAGGCAAATTCAAAAAAAATTTTCTGCCGAACGTAGAGGTCGCCATTTTACATTTTTCGTTATATTAAAATGTAAGCACAGGACCTGAGGCCATATTTACGATATAAATGCGACGTGCTAATCTTGATATTTAAACCACTACTTAGCGTTTTATATAGGTTTTTATGATTTTTTGCTATTTCAGCGATTTTAGTCGCCGAATGTACAATTGAACTCAATAAATATAATGCCTTAGTAAGGAAGCAATTAAAAGGAAAATATTTCAATAAAAAAAATATTTGCATCTATAGCGGCCTATACGTTAAAATCGCGACTTTTCAAAAATTTTATATGGCAGCATAGCTTTCCAAGATGTTCCCAAAGCAAAAAATACAGTAGGAAAAAGTGGGAGATTTATAATAAAGAGATTTGACGTGTTTAGGATGGGCTACTTTCCTTGTTACTGATGAATTCCTTTATCAGATAGTTACACAACCCTTGTGAAACTGTTGTACTAATTGATTTGCACTCGTATCTGCTGAACCCACTCAATATTATATTCAATTACTACAAAACTCACCTTATTTTTGCCTAAATTTTGTACCGAACACGCTAAAATGGCTTCTCGCCCTGCTGGAAATGTTACGTTATTTATTGTACCAATAAATTCTGGATCGGGATCTAATTGCATATTTGGCTCTGTTTAATTAAAGTATAAAAATCAATATTTTATATTATTTTATGGAACTTTAAAATGAAAACTTACCATTTAAATTCTGTGATGATGAATTTGGACATTTTGTTGCCATAAATAGGAATATGACTAATAATGGATGTAATTGTTGCATTTTTGCTTTATAAGTATGTTTTGTTTCGAAATCACAGTATTTTGAAACTTGTTGTATGCAGGTTTCTTATATTTTTCTTTTGAAATTTTTAATTTCTCTTTGCTTGAAATGATATTTGGCAAATGGGAGTTTTAATCATCTGAAATTGAAAGAAAAAAATATATAAATAATAAACAAATAACTCTGTAATTACAACCGGGTCTGTTGCTGTAAAAATTTACATACAATTTAAATTTCTTTAAATAAAACAAATATAACAGTTTCGTGGTTTAAGTCATTCTTAATTTACGTGAACTTAATATTTAACATCCTAAAATATAAGTTTATGAAAACTAAACCATATTTCAAAATATTTTTTAATAGAATTTTTGTTTTACATTTTTACACAGGTATTTTATTGCAGATAACAAAATTCTATAGATATATATGTATGTGTGTGTGTCAGATTTATACATAAATAGTTAGTAAATAATAAACAATCAGATATGTATAAATATCAAATAACATAAAATAATATTTAAAACATATTTGAAATATATTTGAAATATTAAGTCATTTGATATTGAAACACACATGTTAGCATTTTAACTTTCCCATACACAAGTACATACATACATAGGTATTTCATACTGTGACATTTGCATTGAAATAATGTATCGCATAAATTGTGCAATATATGAAAGTGTATTGTTTTGTTGCTGCACTCGAATTCGATTTTTTTTTTTGTCATGATAAAATGTCACAAAATATAACACCAAAAACCATACAAATATTCCGACATACAAAAATAACATCCACACACCGATGAACACCAATACATATGAATTCACACACACATACTATATGGAGAAAATCCATGACTTGGATATAGAATGGTTTTACCTTCTAACACATTTAGAATTTAGATTGCAAATATGTGTCACCGCATACCATTTCACTAGTCAAATACACTCATACGTACAAACAAACAATCTTACACACACACACACACACACCCTAACAATCAGGGATAAAGTATACATAAAACACATACATATAAATTAACACATCTACACTCATAAAAATATATTTAATTTTTATATGATATTGAACTGAAAATCTCATAGGCTTTTTATGGAAAACTGCACAAAAATAGAGTTTTTTTATAGAAATATTTTAGAAATATATTAACAGATAAAAATTTGTTAACCTCAAAAGTATTTTATAATACTCAAAGTTATTTACACTCTTCGAAAACAGGTATAAATATAAATTGTTTAAAACACTGATTATAAGGAACAGAAAATAACAGTTATTTTTGAATTTTTAAATAAAAAAAGCATATAGAAGAAAGAAGAAGCATATAGAAGTTAGAGAACCGATCATGTAGATCGTATTGTTTCCTGTGGCCTCGTCTTCAAAAAAAAAAAAAGATTTGCTTTTTAAATTTTAGACTTTTATTTTTTCCCCTGACGATTTCCTTAGGCAAGAATTAAATCCGGATGGGGACATGCCTACAACGGATTATTTTTCACAATTTGTTAAATACGTTTAGGATTTTAGCATATTTAATTCCTTAAATGCAATTAATGTATATCCCGATAAAATAAAAAAAAAAAATAAAAGTAATTTTCCGACTTTTATTTTTTTTTTTTTGGCAATTATAAAAGTTGTTTGATGATTTTTATTTTTTCGAGCAAAAACTAAAAGTTATATTTAATTTAACCCTCTAATGCTCTTTCTTCTGATTACAATAATATCTAAACCATATATTTGGCGTTGTAAATCTACTATGGAACAAATATGAAAATTTTAATTTATCGCTTTATTTGGGCTATATGGCACAACAAAGGTCGAAGACGTATCTTGAGACCCAGTAGTCAAATAATTTCGGTTTTTGCTGCAAATAACACTTTCAATAAAATAAAATTACGTACCGAAAATTGTTGATCAATTGTTGTTATTTCAAAAGTTATGGCGATTTTCGCTTTTTGAAAATTACGAAATTTGGCACTAAACATCAATAAATTAGTTCTGCTTACTACAACCTCTAAGTATATAATCTGTGTTTAATTTCTAGAAAATCTGTTGGCTAGTTTTTGAGTTAGAGAGATATTTGTAAAACGTATCCTGGCGTTATCCTGTGAGTCCTGTAAAAAAAATTTTAAACTGATTTTACAATTAGAGGCTCTAAACTAGCTTCGTTATTATCGGTAACAAAAAAAGTTTGAAGACAAAAAAACTAGGCAGTAAGGTTTTCTATGGATATAATACAACTTGTTTAATAAAATATAGTTATTTTGCCAAAAACTATTTAAAATCTGAAGACCGCCGAAAGGAGGCCTTGGGCATAAGTGGGTTAATAGAAACAATTTCCTGAATGTTGCTTCTCTAAATAAAAACAAATCAAAGGAAAAGCAACACAAGTTTAGTAACTTTTCGATCTTTTCGGCCAGAGCTAAAATTAGACCCGGATTTTTTTTCCGGAATAAGCGTTATCTGATTCATGCAAAAAATTATATAAATCTAGTGCAAGAAATTGCTTAAAATTATTTCAGTTTGTTCAGACCATTTGAGCTCTAGGCCATTTGACGACTAGGTCGAAACATGACAAGCGATCGTCCCTGCGGCCGTACAAACTTCTATACCAAATTTATCTTATACACTCAGAGAAAAAAGTTTGCAAAAAAATTTGTAAACAGTTTCCAATCGCACTATACTATTTTTATACTGATTATTAGTACAATTTTTATTTTTAGTAATCATTTTTGCTATTCTCTTATTACAAATTACGGATTTTTTTTTACTAATTTTCGCTGCTGATTTCAGCAAAACATTTTACTAATTTTTCAAAACCGAGTGCTAAATTTAGCAGAAAAATATACTAATTTAAAAATATTTTTGTTTTGATTTTTTGCAATTCTTGTTTAGTTTATATTTGTTCCTATTGATATATTCTTAGTTTAGAAATAACACCCAGAAAATTTTATTGCATCTCCAATGCATAAAACGGCAATAACTGGAGAACCGTTTGCAATTTTGACTCCAAATTTCAAGTACGATGAAGTAATTATACGCTTGTTACAATCGAAAGAAAAAATTTTTTTTTTTAGATTTTACAGTTTTTCCATTTTTTAGTACAATTTTTTGCTAATTTCAGCAGATTGATTTTAAATTACAGTTTACAGCAATTTACTGAAATTTAGTAGCTGCAACTAATTATTTATACTAATTTCATTGTACCAAAATTATGATAAGTTTTTTAACCGATTTTAGCAAATCGATTTTGAATTGCATTTTACATAAATTTTACTAAAATTTAGTAGAGGCTACTAATTTTTTCTACTAATTTTATTGTACTACAGATCAGCAGACATGTGTTGCTAAAATTAGCAAAAAATACCGCTGGCCTCAAAACAGTTAAATTTCCCGTAATAACAGCAAAATTTTCAGTAGCCATTACAGACTTTTTTGGTTGAGTATACGGTAGTCATATCTAAAGATATTTTATGAACTAGAAGTAGAAGTTTTAATACATGTTTTAGCATAGGTTTGCCAAGTCCTTTCTATCTTCGATAACGATTTTCGCAATATATCTAACTTAAGTCAACTGTCAGTTAGATAAACATAAAGCTTATTCTGTAATTGTTTATAAGAAGCACCAACAAAACTAATTTGAGTTTAAGTACGGGCTAACCAAAAATTGTTTAAAATAAACTTAGAAGAATTTCCTATTGTAATAAATTAACAATATATTTTTCTATATTCAACAAATCTTTTCTTTAACTATCGAATTTTGTCATAAATAATTTAAGAAATCGCAGCACAGAATCCGAACACTTTTAAAGAGAAACTATCGCTAAATTCATAAACTTTTCTAATGAAATAATCACAATATTTTAGTGTTCTGTTTTGTAAAAAGCATTTCAAAATTAAATAATATTTTCATAGGAAACACAATGGAAATTCTGAAAATTCTCAGAATATAATAATAGGAATATACCTTAAATTGTAAAATTTGTTTGCAATGTCTGGGATTATTTTATAGGAAAAAATTACCTACTCCAAATCCTACAGCTTTCATATCAAACTTAGAATATAAAATATGTTCCAGTGTCAAAGCGTTTTTCAAACACAACTATGTTTCCTAATCTAAAAAGTTTAATATAGCAGAAGTGCTTAAGGGGCAGTTTTATAATAAGAATGAGCATATTTGAAAATTTCTTATTTAAGAAAAGAATCGATCTGAGCACAAAATTTCTTACCTAAAAATACTCGTATATAAGAAAAAATCAATCTTTTTTCTACCTATAAAACTGGCCTTAATTATTTCAACTTTTAAATAAGAAAATAATTTTATAAGTGGAAAATCCTAAAATTAAAAGGTTTTCAATACGAAAATTTTGAAAAAAACTTTAAATTTAAAAAGAATAAACAACTAACGAGCAAACTATCTCAATGGTTTCCTTTCGATCTTAATGAAATTCGGATATGTGATAGAGCTCTGCGGGATAAGTCGAAGAAAAATTTCTTAAAATTGATGGAAAAACTTCATATGTTTTATGAAACTTTTTCATTGAGTGTATGATACTTTTAATAAATGAAATGAAATTTTCCACAACATTTTATAAAAAATTCCATTAAATTTAATGAAGTCTCAGTGGACGAGTTCCAGTGAGATTTCATTGGTTTTATGCAAAAACTCATTAATATCCTGCAGATAAATCTCCCAGTGTAGGTTAAAAGTAAGAATTTTTTTCTTTTTTATAAAAATATGACTCCAAATCTGATATTTTTTTTATGTATTAGAATTAATGTAAAAATTTCCTGAGATGTATAATATAGAGATATGACATCGATAACATTTTAAACGAACTGTAGATGTTGCCACATTTAGGAAATTTTGTCAAAGGAGAATTTTATTTTGGGAAATTTTGTCAAGGGAGGATTTTATTTTCTCAAATGTGGTTTTAACAGAGTTGTCAGCTAAGGGGATTTGGGCCCAAATTAAGGATTTCGACTTTTATTTGGGGACAGATTAAAAAATTATAAATTTTAAAAGATTTAGTTTTAGGCCGAAAATAAGAAGAAATTTCCAATAAATTATATGCGTATTATTCTAAACTAAAGTCGATCAAATTGGGACTGTTAAAGTATTTCAAAATTTCTATAAATTATTTGAATTATTGAAGAAATGTTCTATAAATATTTATAAATCTTGAAATAACGAAAAGCAACCAAGCTCAATAATTAATCAAAGAAAAATAAATTTTGTGTAGGTTCAAAAAGTATTAGGGGTTTTCAGTTAATCTAGACTTATGCTAACTTAATGTTCAAAATAGTTTACAAGCCCTTGAACTTTACACTTACACCAAAAACTTTTAGTTTTGAAAACTAGTCTTATTTACTTATTAAATTCCATACAAATTTTGTAAAAACATTTTTTTTCACGATAATGAGTTTCGTCTGAAAGTTGCGAAGAATTTCTTCTCTCGAAAATATACCCCTAAATTCATAAATGCTTTGTAAAGTTAAAGCAGGTTTACAAAACGTCATTTTCATACAAAATTTGTTCAATAAACCTCCTATAAGTTTACAAAGCGTTTATGAATTTAGGGGTTAATGTACAAGACTGTTATATTGAAGAACTAACATTTCAATAAGCACATAGGTTTTAAAAATTCAAGTGCTTTAAATTTTGTTTGTAGTAAAGTAGATTTCAAATTCTAGCACTTTTTTATTTAATAAAAATACTTCAAACTTGAATTTTTGTTTCCCTTTTGCTGGAGTATGCTATTGAAAAAAAATATAATGAAAGTTGTATTCAAGCCTAGAAACTGGAAAACATGGCTAGATTTGACCTTTATTTCAACTTGAATTCCAGTAACATTGTTTATAGGGTAAGTATTCTTTGCAAAATATTCATTTTATTTGCTTTGCTGAGTCATTTCTTAATAATTTTCTGGACTTAAGAGCGTTTTTGTTTAAATTAAAATGAATTGTTGGTGATTTAAATTTTCGAAATGGGAGTGAGCTAAAACTTTTCGGGAAACACTGCTCCCTACCAGGCTTGCCAGATACTTTTTCCGTTGTCCCCAAATAAATCTAAAAATATCCCCAACTAGAAATGTTGGAAAAGGTAGCAGAGCTTATTTAATTTGCTTAAAATGAATATTATCCGCATAAAAACTGCAATTAAATATTAAAAATAGCACTAACAATAACAGTTTTTAAAAATTCATCGATTGCTTTTGTATAAATGTCTAGAAAAATTGTCAGTATTTAGGGACTTTTGCGAAGAAAATGTTTAATTTGAATTAAATTATTTAAAAAACCAATCGAACCCTAAACATATTTTATTCTGAAATTTTCAAGAATTTAAGGCATTTTTTAAAGAATTTTTAGATTTGAATTTTTCAAGTTTGCCTATTTAATACAACAGGCCTTTATCCATAATCGATATGATGTTTTATTGTATAAACAATATTTTAGATTCTAGGCAAAAAGGATTTATGTGAATTAAAAACATTAAATTAATATAGAAAATCCTTAAAAGGGTGAATTTGTTACTCTTTTTGAAATTATGCGAACAAACTTAACTGATGTTTTCTGAGAACTATACAAAGTTAATATAATCTTCAAAATTTTAAATATCTCCAAAAAATCCCCAAAATATTTTTTAAATCCCCAAAAAATTCCCATGTCCTGAAATGAAAATTTTTGTCCCCAAACCAACAAAAAATTCCCAAATTTGGGGACAAAACCCAAAGTCTGGCCAGGCTGCTCCCCACTAAACAGAGAAGTGTTGACAGAAAAACAAAACAGCAGACAGCGTCAGCTGTTGCATTAAAAACTGATTTTGCCATAAATCAGGAGCATGTGAAACCCCTGAAATTTTCTACGGTAAAAAGTCAAAAAACATGAGTAGTTTCTTTGGAAAAAGTTTTGGAATACGAGAATTTTCATATAAAAAAATACGAGGGCCGATATTATAGTAAACACTTTAATAAAACCAAATACTTAAGTAACATTTTTTTTTTTCGAGATTTTACGATTTTAAGGTATTTCTGAGCATTACTTACGAAGATGGTCATCCTAAGACCATTAAATTTAAAAAATTATATAAGAAATTTACTAAAGAGGTTTCAATAGTAGCGCACTTAAGTTAAAAAAGAACTTTAGCGCTCACTTTAAAATATAAAGGCCAATTTTATAGTCAGAACTAAGCACGATTATTGTTTTTTTGATATTTCTTAAGCAAGTAATTTTGTTTGAAATCGATCTTAGTTCTCACAATAAATAAAACTGGCCCTAAATATTAATTTTTCAGTAAAATGCCTCAAAACATTTTTTCAATTGCTATAAAATAGTTAATGGTGTCATATTAAATCTATAAAAGCTCATTTTAAAAAAAATAATTGAGAATTATCTCTTGAAAAAATGTAGAATCTGTCAGGTTTCCTCAACAAAACAAAGGGCCTGTTTATTTATTACGAAAATATTCTAAACGAAAAAATTTGACAATCACTTTTGTCAAAAATATATGGGAAACAAAAACAAATTTTCGTTACTTTGCTTTCGTTTAGAGTATTTTCGTAATACATATATAAAAATATGTATATTTGTTCCTTTTACTCCTGCAAGGAGCATAGGGCCGTAATACATAAACAAAGGCAAATTCTTTAATTTCAGAATCTACACAAAATCTCAAAATGAAAAATGTTTGTTTATTGTAAAATTCTAAAAGATGAATGTTTTTTAGTTCGATTTTAGATCATAAATTAATATCACTTTCTGTTTAAATTATTTTTCAAATTAAAGAAAAATTATACAATTTTCATAAGTAAATTACAAAGAATAAAAAATTTGAAAGAATTCGATAAGGCCAGCAAGACAGAATACGTATTTTCGGCTTTCGCAACAAAGCCATCATCAGTGTCATTTGCCTTGATGGGTCAAATATTGATAATCGTCTTTTTGTGTGAAAGTTGAAGTTGATAGCAAATTCTAAAAGATGTTTAAAAATTAATCATGTTTTCAGTTATAGCATTGAAAACCAAAAACATTTTTTTTGGTTTTCAAGCGGAGGCACTGTGGGATAGGATCGCCGGTTTTTGGCCAAAAGTACAATTTATATATTCAAAATCTAGGATTTTTGAATATTTTGTGAGTGAAATATTGTATCATTGTGGTTACTCGTTGTTAGCTGGCGAGAGTTCAAAGTCAAAGTTTTTTAATTTTGTGACCTTTTTGTTTTATAATGATACAATAAAAAAATCAAAAAATAATAAAAATCAAAAATCAAAACAATAATTTGTTCCAAAAAACAATATTAAATTATAAAACTGAAACTAGTTCTAAAAAAAAATAGAAACCTGTTAAGTATTTACGAAAAAAGTAACAAAATTATTAATTTTACCTCAAAAATGTGGGTTTTTTTTGAAAATTTAGGATTAGCTCCAAAATGTTCCAAGAGATGTTTGAAAAACTTGAATGTCAATGTGTTCCATGAGATGTCTTCTACCTACATTTTTGCGACCGTTTGCGACCGTGCATAAACTTTCGAGATTTTGCCCTTTAATTGAAAAAGTACCCTACGGGGAATGAGGAGTCAATTTCCCTCCAAGGACCTATCCCGTGACCGGTCAACCGAAGGCATATTACTAAATTAGTACAAATATGAACAAAAGAAAATGACTTATTTTCTGATCCGTTATTTTCACTGTTGCTTTTAAAAAAAACTTGACCGATACCGAAATAAAAACCAAATTTCCCGGCATATTTTTAAAAATATTTTTTATTTATTTTACTCTTTTATTTATTTCTAACTTTATTTTTTCACGATTTGCTTATTTTAGCTCTTATTTAAAATTTTTATAATTTTTTGCTAAAAAATTTTAAGTTTTGTATTTTCAACGTTTTTTAATGTTAAAGCTGTTTTAGTTTTAACAATTGGTATTTCATTTAACTTTTCTTTGTAACTTAAGGGGAATTTTTTAAATGTTTATTTATATTATCAGAGGTTTTGAGGTAATTTTCTAATTTTTAATTGATTTTTTAATTTAATTATGGCCAACGCAAAAAACAAGTCAACTGCCATTATGGGACCTATCCCATGACCGGTCAATCGGGGGCATATTCAAGGCACTTCCACCACATTTGTGTGTGTTAATTAACACACAACATTAATGTTGTTTTCTTTTCTATTTTTTTCTTTTCCATGTTTTTTTTATTTGCTGTGTGTGTGTTTCTTTTTTCTTTCTCTTTTTTATTTGAACAGAAACTAAAAACATATAACTTAACCATCAGCCAGCCATCACGCATAAGCAACATTAGCTCAGACGGTAGAGCGTTTGCCTTACAAGCAGAAGGTTGTGTTATCGTGCCCTTCTTCGAAGCCAAGTAGATTATTTTTAATTCTTAATTTTTTATTAGTTTATTTGAAAAGCTATTTTTAGACACACCACCTTACTGCCACAATGTGTCTCAACTGTGGCAATTGGTCATTTCCAATGACAACGCCATGTTAAAGTGATATGTCTCTTTCAAACAAAAAGACCGATCAACGACCGGTCTCCGCCCTCTTGGGAATCCTATCCTACGTGTCATCTGGGACCGGTCCCTTTCCCCGTAGGGTACCTTCAGATCTCGCTGATTTCCAGCATTCGAGAGTTTTAGTAAAAACAAAAAATATCACTAAAAATTACCTTAAATGAGGTTTCTGGTTTTATCACACAGGCTAGCCCCCAAAGTCCAGGTTTGTGGGACATTTGAATGCCAATTCTGAATAAGTACGAAATTAACCGTTAAACACATTTTAAGTTTTGACTTATTTCTGGCATTGAAGTTAAATTTTCGACAGAGACTTATAGTAAAATTTCATGACAAATATTTTTGCGGAACATTTTAACCCTCTAGCACTTCAACTTATGAGTCTTTTTTTTACACTTTTTAAAAGGGCCAAAAGAGACCCTTTAATTGCAGAGTTAGAGGGTTAAAATGTTCCACAAAAATGTCCCTCGTAGTGTTTTACATAAGTTCCCTGAACATATCATATACCTAAAATGGAAGATTCACATGGTTTCCTATGCCGATTCACAATAAACATTTTCAAAAGAGGGGAAATTTTAAACCCCCAAAAACATAGGGCCAGAGGAAAACTTTTAAAACGCCGATACACTTATATTTTTCTTTGGTCCCTTTGCCAGAATTAGTTGTCAACAGAATCTTTTTTTTTTTTTATTTTCCAATGCATAACAATTTTAAATTTATGGCCGCCATATTGGATCCGCCATGTTGAATTTTTAAAATTTGATTTCAGATTCGTAATCTGCTACCCAAAAACTTCCCCTGGTGGAAATTTGAATATCAGGCGACATAAGAAATTTAATGAAAAAATTGTTTGTCGCCATATTGGATCCGAAATTTTGAATTTCAAAATTTTATTTTCAGATTTTTTATCAGCGGATCCTAGACCTATATAATTGATTATTTTAAGTCCAATATAATAAAAACTAAAAATTAATGGCCGCCATTTTGGATCCGCCATTTTGAATTTTATATTTTTTAATTCAGATTCGTGATCAGCAACAACCAAACCCCCTTTTGTGATATCTTTTAGTCTAATATACTCAATATTCTAGTTTTGGCCCACTGTTGTTGGTGTAGAGTATATATAATCTTGAATTTAAACTGTTTTCAGATTTTGTTTGCATAATAATAACGGTATATCCAAATTAACTTCCATGTAGAAACAGATCTTTAATTAGGTACATTTTGAACATTTTGATCGGTGAAATAATTTTCAGTAACAAATTTCTTTGAGTGTTTGCCCATATTTTATATAGAAATTTAAAGTTATGTGTATATATGACAAATATGATACAGTGTTGTTGTTGTTGTTATATTTTTGTTAGTTTATTTGTATGTAGTTATTGCATATGTGTAGTTTTATTTGTATTTAGTATTTGATTGTATACAACTATAGACCGGAAATTGTTATGCATTTTTGAAAAAAAAAAAACTTTTCATTCTAAAACTGGTTGCATGTATGTGTAGTATCAACTACAAAAACACTCACATATGCAGATAGGTAGATATTGTATTGCATGAAATAAAATATGTTACTTTTTTTTTCTTTTTTTGTAATTGCTGTTGTTGGTGTATGTTGCATTTCTCCATTAATCTTTATAACAATTCATTTTTCTTTTTTAAATGTAAAATACCTGTTATTTATTAAAACTTGTTTTTTGTTGTTGTTGTTGTTAAATTTAGTTTTTTCTTTTTCATTTTTATATGTTGTAGTTTGCATTTTAAATTTATTTATCATTTCAAAAATCTTAATATTGTTATTTAGGCAAATATGTGCATTTAAATATACAATTTGTTTTAATGTTTATTGTTTGTATTTGATTGTTGTGTAATTTTAAAGAGCATTTGATTTATGATTGCTATTTAAGATATACAAACTAACACACAAACAAATACACACACACTTATGCAAACTTATGCAAACATAGTTACAACAGTTTAAATATCAAGTTATGTATGTTATCTGTTGGTAATAATAGATGCTTATTACTCAATTGGGATTCCGATTAGGAAATTCCAATTGTATTAATATTTTCCGGTATATAAAGCAATAGAATACATAAATAATATTTAACACTAGTATTATCACTAATATTACATCCCACTAAACCAAAGAACGATATGATAGGGTGAAATCGCTAGCACCTTAAATATCCGAAAACGGTATTATATTCCCATAAGATTAAAATATCCCAACAAACAATTCGTTCCGTTTACGCACCGTTTTCGGTCCGTCATAAACGGAATCCAATTCCGTATACGTACCGTTTTCTGGATCAGTATACGGACCTGAAAACTGAACATAAGGAACATCGAAACTGATTCGAATCCGTTGAAAATCCGTCAATGACGGACCGTTTACGGACCGTTATGTCATGTAAAAAACGGACTTGTCCGCTGAAAGTCCGTCAATACCGGACCATTTCCGGACCATTATGTCGTGTAATAAACGGAGTGACTCCGTTTTTAGAATGCCGTTTTCGGACTTTTATATCTACCTAAATTGACACATTACTAACTTTAATATTGTATGTTTTTAATAGATTTATTAAATAATTTATTAATTTTGTTAAAAATTAACTTCATTAATCGGTCTCAAAATTCGCAAATATCTACAAGCAAAAGAAACAATTTATTAATCGAGGTTTAATTAAATATATTCACGATTGAGTTTTTTCATATGCAATTCGCAAACTATCGTGAAAAAAAAACATAAAATTTCATAAACACTTACTATTTAATGATTCTATGTGAATTAAAGTCATTTGGCTACTGCGGCAACGGCCAAGACAGGATGCTCGTTTTTGCGACATCCAGAAACTTTTTTAACCGACTTTACCGCGCGACCCGTATTAAATTATTTAAATAATTCAATTTTGCGGACAAAAATTCACGAATAAACTGAAGAAAGACGACACCGTTAGCTCAGGAGTTCAAACTGATGAAAATTGGTGAAGTCCGTATTTAACGGTGCAGAAACGGATACACCAAATCGGATTCAAAACGTATTATATTCGAAAATCCGAAAGTACAGTCCGTTATTGTTCCGTATACGTACAAGCTTTGACGGATACCTGTTTTACGGACCGATAATGTTCCGTAAAAGCCGGATTGATGATTCCGTACATGCCGGAGAGTCCGTAAAAATGTTTCTTGGGATCGTTTTCGATAAGGTTTAGTGATAAAGTATACTTCAAAATATTCATTATTTCAAACAGTTTTCCGAAATAAATAAAATTTATATAAACTTTAAATTTTTAATTCGTTTGTCAATTTATACTCCTTTCTATTGGACAATTATAATTCCAAAATCTAGGTGAGTTTGACTTTTCTTCGGAATATGACAATTTCATTATCAATTTTTCATTATGACTTCAATTCAGCTCATTTTAAAATAAATCCGGTTTTGCTATCACATATGATATAATTTTCGATATCGAAATCGCCTGGAATAACGATAGTATTTCGATGATGGAACAAATTTTTGGCGATTTTACTATCGTTATTCCAGGGAAATTCGAATATCATTACAAAAGTTACATTTTAGAACATAAAATCTATCGTTTTCGTATAACAAGTGATTATCATATATGATATTAAATATCATCTAGTTGATATCGTTTCGATATCGTGACGATATCGTTTGGTTTATTGGGATAGAGTATAAGTCAGGGTCGTAATCAGAAATTTGTATCTGAACTAGGGTATCATAAAATTTGTTGATTTTGTAAAATTGCCCCAAAATGAAAATTGCCTAAAAACTATTTTTTATTTTCAAATATTTTTTTAATACACTAATAGAAAAAAGTCCGTAAAAAATTTAGTTGAAACCACTAAAAATTAGTTAGAAATTAGCAGATTATTTTTGCTATATATTAGTAATATAGGAACTTGCTGTTAAATGTACAGAATTTTAGTTATATTTGAGTTAAATTTTTGTTAATGGAAAATAGCAAATTAACTTGCTAAAATCAGCAAAAAATTTTCGTAAATAATTTGTAGCCTATAAAATCACAAAAAATTAAAAATTTTCGAAGTTTTTTTTCAATTTTTTTTAAATGCAAATAAAAATCGATCATTTTGAAATTAGCAGTTTACAATTTTTTAGCAAATATTTCTGCTGATTTTAGCAGGATAGACTGCTATTTGCATTCAACTAAGTTTAGCTTAAAACGAGTAAAAAGGTTAAAGTCGGGCATGCCGACTATACAATACCCTACAGCAGTCTGGCTAAAAGCCAACTAATGTTTGGATCCGATATTCGAATGGGATAAAATGGGACTTGTGTCAAAATTTTCTATAATGTGAGTCAGCGAACCAAATTTCATTAAAATATCTTAATATTTGCGACCTGCAGTTTGTAACCAAGCCAATTTTGGGGGGACCCTTATATGGGCACTAGGTCTAAACATGGACAGCTGTTAACCAAAATCAATAGGCTTCGTCCTTGGGCTGATATAGGTTGGTGTACCAAATTTCATCAAAATATCTTAATATTTGCGACCTGCAGCGTATAAACAATATAATTTTGGTAGGACCCTTATATGGGCACTAGGTCTAAACATGGACAGCTGTTAACCAAAATCAATAGGCTTCGTCCTTCGGCTGATATAGGTTGGTGTACCAAATTTCATCAAAATATCTAAATATTTGCGACCTGCAGCGTATAAACAATATAATTTTGGGGGGACCCTTATATGGGCACTGGTCTAAACATGGACCGGTGTTAACCAAAATCAATGGGCTTTGTCCTTGGGCTGACATAGGACGGTGTACCAAATTTCATCAAAATATCTTAATATTTGCGACCTGCAGCGTATAAACAATATAATTTTGGTAGGACCCTTATATGAGCACTAGGTCTAAACATGGACCGATGTTCACCTAAATCAATAGGCTTCGTCATTGGGCCAACATAGGTCTGTGTACCAAATTTCATTAAATATTATGCGACCTGCAGGGTATAATCAATATAATTTTGGGGGGACCCTTATATGGGCACTAGGTCTAAACATGGACCGATGTTCACCAAAATCAATAGGCCTTGTGCCAACATAGGTCTGTGTACCAAATTTCATCAAAATATCTTAATAGTTGCGACCTGCAGCGTATAAACAGTATAATTTTGGTAGGACCCTTATATGGGCACTAGGTCTAAACATGGACCGGTGTTAACCAAAATCAATGGGCTTTGTTCTTGGGCTGACATAGGACGGTGTACCAAATTTCATCAAAATATCTTAATATTTACGACCTGCAGCGTAAAAACAATATAATTTTGGGGGACCCTTATATGGGCACTAGGTCTAAACATGGACCGATGTTCACCAAAATCAATAGGCTGCGTTATTGGGCCAATATAGGTCTGTGTACCAAATTTCTGTGTATAATTTTGGTAGGACCCTTATATGGGCAGTAGGTCTAAACATGGACCGATTTTAACCAAAATCAATAGGCGTCGTCCTTGGGCCGACATAAGTCGGTGTACCAAGTTTCATCAAAATATCTTAATATTTGCGACCTGTATAGTGCGCACAAGAATGCATAGACAGACAGACAGACGGACGGACATCGTTAAATTCTGAGCCGATCGGTATACTATAAGGTGGGTCTAGGACCAATATTTTTTGGTCAGCACAAACTTATAATACCCTGACCACATAGTGGTGTAGGGTATAATTAAACTAAAATCCTTCATCATTGAATTCGGTAACCCAGCAAACAAAGATGATCATTAATGACTCAGAAATGAGCTCCAAAAACATAAACATTTTTACACTTTTTCCTATGAAAGTGGTCCGTCAAAAAGAGCCCCCTGTGTACTCAGAAATGACTCAGAAAAAAGAACGTATAAAATCGAAATTTTCTAAATAAATTTAAATAATTTTGTAATCTTTTTTGAGTCCGAAAAATGAACCCTCATTTTGAGACAGCTTTTTAGATTGTAGACACAACTTTTTGGACTGTTTTCTGAGGGTTCATATTTTTTACCAAAAAAAGAGTGTTTTCAAAAAAACAATAATCATTTCTGTGAGCCAGAAATCTTATTTATGAGCGCTCCGAAATTGCTGGCTGGGTATTAAAAATTAAGGTGAAAGGATTGATAGAAAATCCTTTTACAAATAGGGCGAATCTAACCCCATCTTTGAGCACTTTTTGAACTACTTTTTAGATTTATTAAATCCAAGTGATTAAAAAAAGTGGTTATTGTTATGAAAATTAAAATCGGAAGTGCCGACTATACACTGAGAGAATTATCTGCATGATATTAATGAATTTTTGCATAAAACCAATGAAGTTTCACTGGAACTCGCTCACTGAAACTTTTCATTGAATTAATGGAATTTTTCATAAAATGTTGTAAAAAATTTCAAGTTACTTATTAAAACTTTCATACACTCAATGAAAAATTTCATTAAAACTTGATTCATAATATACATGAAGCTTTTTCATTAAATTTACGAAATTTTTTATTTACTTTGTGAATAAAACTTCATTAGTTTACTGGAAAATTTCTTTGAAACTCATCCACCAAAAATGTTCCTCGTAGTGTTTTACATAAGTTCGCTGAACACATCCTCTACCTAAAATGCAAGGTTTCCCCCTAAAATCCAGGTTTGTTGGATATTTGAGCACCAATTCTGAGTAAGTACGATATTAACCCTTAAACGCATTTTATGTTTTGAAGTTAAACTTTCTACTTTAATGATTACGGGGCTTTTTTGTTCCTCTCTAAAAAGGGGTAAAAAAAAGTCCCTTTAATTGAAGAGTAAGAGGGTTAAAATGTTTCGAAAATATATTTATTATAAAATTCTGCTATAAGTCTCTGAAGACATCAAAGTTGCAAATTTATTTTTAATGCCAGAAATAAGTCAGAACTTAAAACGTGTTTAAGGGTTAATCTCGTACTTATTCAGAATAGGTTCTCAAATGTCTAACAAACCTATATTTTATTGGGAAACCATGTGAATCTTCCATTTTAGGTATAGGATGTGTTCAGAGAACTTATGTAAAACACAACGAGGAATATTTTTGTGCAACAGTTTAATCCTCTAACTCTTTAACTTACGGGTATTTTTTGTCCATTTTTAAAAATATTGGGAAACCATGTCATTCTTCGATTTTAGGTGTAGGATGTGTTCAGAGAACTTTTGTAGAACACTATGAAGAACATTTTTGTGGAACATTTTAACCCTCTAACTCTTCACCTTACGGGTATTTTTTGTCCCCTTTTAAAAAGGGGCCCAAAAAGTCCCTTTAATTGAAGATTTAAAGGGTTAAAATGTTCCACAAAAATGTTTCTCGTTGTGTTTTACATAAGTTCGCTGAATCCATCCTATAAGTAAAATTGAAGAATCACATGATTTCTTATGCCAATTCACAATAAACATTTGAAAAAGGGGGAAAATTTTTGCCCACCTAAAATAAAATTCCGATGTGATTTCTCAAAACGTCGAAAAACGTATATTTTTATTTGGTCTCCTCTACCAGAATCCATTATCAAAACGCAATAATTTTTTTTCATGTTCTACTGTATTATTTTGAAAAAATTAAATTTTTATGGTTCTTTGCAAAAAAAGCCATTTTGGCGATTTTTTTTAAAGACTTTTTATTAAAAAATGCTATAAAATACAATGAATACTCAGCTTTTATAGATAATTTTTGGAAAAAATCTAGAAACTACAGTACAATTGCACTTTAACAGTTAAAATGTTAATTTTTTCTTTATTAATTTTTCTTAGAAATAATAAAACAAAAGTTTAAATCAACCAGTGATTTTAAATGTTTGTTTTTCGTGCCAATTCCAACTTTTTTATGCCATTTTAAACTTTCCGTGCTCATTAATCATTTTCTTCACAAATTAAATAAATTAAGTTTTGTATAACAATAGCTTATTTTCTAATTATAAAATAATGTGTAAATTTATAAATGATTTATAAAGTTAGGTTGAGGATTATGAAACAAATTTTTTAAGGAAACCTTATTTTGAATGTTTCCTATAACTTTATAAAAGCATTTATGAATTTACACATAAGAATTTGATGCATTTGTGATAAATTTTATGAACCACGCTGATTAGAGGGTTACAATTTCGTTTATTTAGGCATATTAAAAGATATTTTTTTTTTTGGTTAAACTTAAGATTTTATTTGATAAGATTAAAAAAAATTCAGAGATTTTGTAGAAATTTTGTCATATTCTGACAGATTTTTCTAAAAGAAAATTTTAAATTTCATATTAAGACCATATTTTGAAGACATTTTTTAACTTTCCTATTTATAAAAGAAAATAAATTTATATTTTAAGAAAATCTCTGTACAAATACCAAAGTTATGACAAATTATTTAAAAATGAAAATGTTGCAATATGAATATGATACTAAACCAGAGCTGTAAATGAATCATTCTTTTTTGATTTCAATTCATTACGAATTAGCTAAGTTTTTAATTAATTCTTTTCACCAAGGAAAATAATTGAATGAAATTTGAATAAATTCAAATGAATTTGGTGAAAATATATTGCAATTTATTTTCAATTCAAATGAATTGGCAAAATGAATTGCAATCAATCAAAGTAAACTTGGTGTTTGGAGTTTATTTCTTCAGGTATTACTTATTTTGGGTTTGACATATACTGAATGACAAAAACACATTTAATATTCAAGAACTAATTAATAATTCCATTGCAATTCATTTTTAATTTTTCTAATTAATTTGAATTAATTCAAAATCATTTCAATTCAAATGAATTGGAAATGAATTGCAATTCATTTTGCCAAATTCATTTGAATTGAAAATGAATTGCGATTAATTTTGAAAATTCATTTGAATTGGAAATAAATTGCAATTCATTTTTGCCAAATTCATGTGAATTGATTCAAATTTCATTCAATTCGTGATTTTTGTGAAAAGAATAATTAAAAATGTTGCTAATTCAATGCATGAATGATTCGCAAATTAATTGAAAAATGAATGATTCATTTACATCTCTGTAATATTCTACGTACGTATAAAATATTATAACATTTTTTAACATTTTAATTATTGTATGTTAACAATTTTATTCGCATATTCATAACTTTGCACTTTATATAAAAGTTTACCCCCCAAATTAAAGTATCAAATAAAAGCATATTTTCTCATGTAACCAAATTAAAAGATAGAAAGACAAAAATCTAGAAAAAAAAATATTAAATAAAATAAAGAAATGAATAGAAGACAACCCCTTATGAAAATTACTTATAATATTTTTTTGAAAGCTTATTTTCATTAATGCTGCACAACTACTAACATACTAACATATATTAAAATAAACAGAAACATACACACAGGTACACAAACTAATATAAAATACTGGGGAAGAAAATGAATATAAAAAAAAAAATTAAATTGTTGGATGAGAAAATTGTAGCTGGCTGCAACAAAAGACCACAACAAAATAAACATTTTTCAAGCACAAAGGTAAATATAACATCAGTATAAATATACAAACAAAAGCAAATACAAATATGCACATACACACACACACATACACCCATAAAGGTAAATACACATACATAGCCATACACATGTGCACTAATGTTGTGCTTCAAGAGCAGCCAACACACAAAATAAACAAGTAAACAAACAGCAGCACCACAATAGAATAAAAAAAAAATATATACAAAATTGTATAACCAAAATAACCCAAAAGTAGTGGCTAAATATGCACACAGTTACAGTGAAACCTTACAATATTGGACACAGTGCCCCAAATAAACATTTTATAGTAAAACAACTAATTACACTGTGAGACAAATGGTAGGGGTCAGTGATCGGGAAGGGTTTAAACTACCGGGGAAAGTTATATCGGTAAAAAAGAAGTTATACGTGTCCCGGCGTTTCACTGGGTCACCTCTAGGAATCGAGATATATCGATTTGACCTTTGGTGGTCTTTTTTTTGACATAACTCGAGAACCACTAGTCCGATTTTGCTCAAACAATTTTAAAAAAATTAAAATTTACAATTCCTTTAATCTGTTCATATAACGTTTTTCTATATACTCAACAGTTTTGCCGGTAAAAATAAATGTATGAAGAAAAAAATATTTTTTGCCTAAAATATTAAAAAAAAGTAATAAACAAAAGGTTATTGATTTTTATGGTAGCGGTAACAAACATTTATTTTTACCGGCAAAACTGTTGAGTATATAGAAAAACGTTATATGAACAGATTAAAGGAATTGTAACTTTTTTAAAATTGTTTGAGCAAAATCGGACTAGTGGTTCTCGAGTTATGTCAAAAAAAGATATATCTCGAGTCCTAGGGGTGACCCAGCGAAACGCCGGGACACGTATAACTTGTTTTTGACCGATAAAACATTTCCCGTTGGTTTCATCCCATCCCGATTTTGACTGTCGCATAGTGTTATATTTATATAAGTTGGGAAGCGGATCAAATTTCGGGAAAAGAATTATAGTTGTTGGTGAAATAAATATAGTGAAATATATATAATTAGCGGATAAAGTGTGGTTTGTGTGGAGATAGACTTGGCAATTCAAGTGAATTAACAAAAAATGTATTGCATCGGTGTCTTCCACCACTTTATCAATATATACTTAGCTTAAAAGCCGAATCCTTACCGGTACACAAATAGAAAAAAGTCTGTAAAAACTTTGGTTAAAACTACTAAAAATTAGTCAAACATGATTCTGCAGAAAAAAACTTCTAAACTAGCAGATTATTTTGTTACTAGAAAATTACAAATTAACCGCTGAAATCAGCAGAAAATTTTGCTAAATAATTTGTAATCTAAAAGATCACGAAAAAATTTAAAATTTCAAAGTTTTTTTTCGATTTTTTTTTAAATGTAAATAAAAATCTAGCCTTTTGAAAACATCAGTTTAGATTTTTTTTAGCAAATATTTCTGTTAATTTAACAGGATAGACTGCTATTTCCATTCAACTAAATTTTGCTTAAAAATAACAAAAATTTTATTGCTAGTTTTAGTCTACTAATAATTAACAAAATTTTCTGGAGATTTTACAGTTCAATTTGTCATTTTCAATTAACTAAAAGTGAACTTAAATATAACTAAAATTCTGTAAATTTAACAGTTTTTTTTGCTGTTCGTATTTTACTAGATTTAGAAAAAAATCTGCTCAGTTTTTTCTGCAGCATCATTTTTAACTAATTTTTAGTTGCCTTTTCTGCTATTTTTACAGACCCTACTCCGAAAAATGAGAACATCTAATTGTATCAAATTAGATCGTATTATGATCATATTAGATCTAATTTGACACAATTAGATCTAATTTGATGGAATAAGATATGGCTTGATACAATTTTATCCGGAATTTGTCCTCATCCAAATGTATCAAGTATAATATAATCATATCCAACTAGATATAGAGCAATTCCATATGAAAGCGATCACCTTTTGGACGACCCCTCTCCGATTCTAAAATAAATAGTCTCAATCGATTGCCCAGCAAAAAATAATGTACCTACATATTTTTTTTTTTTTTATAGTGACTGGTTTAGTGGTGGTGTACACCACTGTCATGTGACAAAATTGAAGAATTCTTCATAAGGGACCTCATTGAAAGTTGTTTTAAAAAAAACTACTAAAGCGATCGCAACGAGTGATAGCTCGTTGGAAAGGTATTGAATCAGGCTTTAATTGAAAAATAAAATTTTTCTAATTTTTCTCAGAAATTTACCTTTTTTCCAATGAAAATTAAATTTTCCCATGAAAATTAAATTTTCCGATTTTCCACAGAAGCTCCTAAATTTTCCGGCTAATTTTTTTTTTTGGATTCCTCATAATTTTTGCTTTAAGAATCAGCAATAAAAAAATGGGCCCCGACTCCTTGTTTGGACAGGAGAGGAGCATTTAAGAGACCACCTTGTTCTCATTGTTTTTATATTTTTTATAATTGAATTATTTGTAATTATTTAACATTGTTTTATTTTATTATTAAAAATACATTTTAAAAATTATTTTACAGTTAAAAATACATTTATGAAGAAAAAATCTTTCTTGTTTTGCTGCTTATACTTAATTACAATATTTATTAAAAATTTCAATTGTCTTGGCATCATTATAAAATTAAAGTAACTTTAAATTTAGCACGTCGGCAGACGAAGAGTACCGCTTTACATTAATTGACATATCAGAAATATTTGGTATGAAGCAATGAAACTTTTGCGTTCCAGTTATAGTTTTGACATTATTATATCTGTTTTGAATTCGTCGCTCCATGGCATCGTGTTCTTTTTGAGTGCATAAAACTGTGTTAATGGCAATTTCCTTGCTTTGAATCCACGAAAACAAATGTTGTACATTTAAGATCTGGTCAGTATATGGCCTTTGCAAACTTGCCTTAGTCGCCATGCGTTTTAGGGTTCCCCCTAACGCATCGCATGGGCCCTTACCGTGGGACGTCGCAAAAAAGTGCCACTCGACCTTGCAGTTTTGTTCTTCTTCAATTATGCAAAGATTGTAAAAATTTTTTTTATTCTTGTACTGAGAAGCCGCGCCGTCTGAGAAAAACGTTACTTTGTCGATTGCATCGAATTTTGATCTTAAGAATTCAAACAGTTTCATTTGAAATAAATAAACGGACACATAATTATGAGCTAAACTCTCCGCGACAACAACAAGGCTTACGGTCTGTAGTTCGTTATCTTCGTTTTTGAAATAAATGCAAAAAGGATGCACTGTGCACTGGTCGTTTGCCCAGTGATAAGCCTGAATTTCATCCTGAACGAGAAAAGTGTAATTCTCGGCAAAGTCGCTTATCACAATGAATTCATTTTGGGCTAATTTCTCCTTACTTTCCTTTAGAAATTTCGATTGCATCTCGGATATGAAATGGTGCGCCTTCAGTTCATTCAACTTGAATCCGAATTCCTCGATGAATTCCGGAATCTGCTTTACCACGGTCTCAAGGGAACATCTGCCGCTGCTAATTATCCACTGTTTGAAATGCACCTCCTGAATTAACAGCTGTTCAAACTTTTCCGCCAAATATTGCTCTAGCTCGTCAATCTTCGGACAATTGTCGCATTTGGACAGATGACAATTTTCGGTGGGGTATGCGCACAACGACTTCGACAGGAGGTCCCTATATGTTTCAATTTCACCGTGAAATACTTTCAATTTCTTGCATGGAAAGAACATTAATTTGATGTTTTGATGAAACATGCAAACGCAGACTGAATGCGTTCCGTGCCTGTCTAATGCCAGCACGCATTCTTTTGGTCGTAGGATGGCAAACTTAGAAAATCCCACTTTTTCTGCTGGGTATTTCTCTTTGAACTGATGGTATGCTTCGGATAGATTACATAATAATAATCTGCGCTGCTTGTGTACTTTTTCTCCATCTTCACGTGTGATAACATAGTCACGTGTACCTGGGCAGGCGCGGCTGTTGTCATCATTGCAGTAAAAATCTTGAATCAATTTCACCGTTGCTTCGCTGAGGGTCCTTGAGCCAAATTTCTTGGTGGGAGTCGCCAATATGCCCTTCTGTCGAACTAATTCTTTGCTTCTTCTCGCGATGTAAAAAGATGTTTGAAACTGTTCAGAAATCTTGCGTATAGACCATGATTGAGGCAGCACAGATAAAATGAGATATTTTTCCGGAAAAGTGGTCGCTAATTGAATTTTCTTTTCAACTGCTCAATCATTTGTTTGCCGTCATCAACGTCATCTGCTTGACTGCATTCGTTATCAGAGCCTTCATCAAATATTGTCGCGATTGCACTCATAACCTTGCCTTTTTTCTCTTTCCTGTATTTTTCACTTCGCAACTTTCTTTTTGTAATAGGCGATTCACCTAAAGTGGTAATAGCCTCATTCAAAGGCCTCAAAGACATATTGACCATCGGAATGTCTGCCTCACTATCAGATGAAACATTTTGTTCAATTGTCATTTCACTCTCGGATTGTGGTTGCATTTGTTTCAATGCATTTGCTTGTTGAGACAAATCGATTTTACACTTGGGGCAAATGAATTCTGCTTCTTCACCGTATTGTATATTTAATTCATTCATGTATCGCTTCGAAACACCAGTTAATTTTAATACTTTTATCTTTTTCGAACGATGTCCACTCTTGTTAAACGGATTGCAGCAAAATTTATTCATTTTACTTTAAATTGTCTTTACAGCTTCACTCTTTACTTTACAAAAAAAACACTTTAACACTTTCACGTTTAGTATTCAACTAAAATTTGACTCAGAGTGTGTGAAGTATTTATATTTATTTTTTGGTAAAAAATAGGTAAAAAAAAATAAGCGATATTTGCTTTTCTTTAATAGGAAAATTTGCGTGAACTACTGGTCATAAAATGTTTTTTAAAGAGGGACTTAATTGGTTACTGCCAATAAGCCGACCACAGGTCATAAAATGTTTTGTAAATTTTTTAAATTACCAGGTAATAAATATTTCGCCATATTTATGGAAAATCCGTGTTTTATGACTTGTTTCTGCACGTGTCATTTTAGGCGAAATATTTATTACCTGGTAATTTAAAAAATTTACAAAACATTTTATGACCTGTAGCCTCAGTCGGGTTTGGTGTGCCATTACATGCCACTGCTGCTATTATCCATGGATTTATGGCCGATCTTGTGAAGGCAGGCAGACCATATTCACTACACACTCAACTTGGGGCTCTTAAAAAAAATTGATTTTTTCTTCATAAATGTATTTTTAACTGTAAAATAATTTTTAAAATGTATTTTTAATAATAAAATAAAATAATGTTAAATAATTACAAATAATTCAATTATAAAAAATATAAAAACAATGAGAACAAGGTGGTCTCTTAAATGCTCCTCTCCTGTCCAAACAAGGAGTCGGGGCCCATTTTTTTATTGCTGATTCTTAAAGCAAAAATTATGAGGAATCCAAAAAAAAAAAAAAAATTAGCCGGAAAATTTAGGAGCTTCTGTGGAAAATCGGAAAATTTAATTTTCATGGGAAAATTTTATTTTCATGGGAAAAAAGGTAAATTTCTGAGAAAAATTTAGATCGCTTTAGTAGTTTTTTTTTAAAACAACTTTCAATGAGGTCCCTTATGAAGAATTCTTCAATTTTGTCACATGACTGTGGTGTACACCACCACTAAACCAGTCACTATAAAAAAAAAAATATGTAGGTACATTATTTTTTGCTGGGCAATCGATTGAGACTATTTATTTTAAAATCGGAGAGGGGTCGTCCAAAAATTTGCCAATTTTGATCGTTTTCATATGGAATTGCTCTATAATGATATATAATTCGATACAATTATACATAATTATATCAGGCATACGTAACTATATATAGGTCTATATATAATTGGATATTGTAATATGTTGCACTATATATTTTGCAATATATAACAGGATATAGTTATATATTTAGGATATAATTTCGTAAAATTTTATATAATTATATCTTGGTATATATGTTCCAATATACAATTATACAACATTTCATATGATAGTATATGACTATATCAAAACTTTTTTACTTGGGGATTTATTTCTATAAGTGTAGTTCCAAATATCAGAATATATTTAGAAAAAAATTGCATTCTTTTTTTTTGAAGTTTTTTCTTTTTAAATAAATATTTTTGACCTTATTATGGAGTATGTTTTAACCCTTTGGCGAGTGGCGTACATTATAATGTACGTCGACTTTATCAACTCGTCACTGATTTGAATTTTAACCAAAGCGCTATTCATTAACTGTTATTGGTTCGTTATTTTGTTCTTATTAAAATTTTATGCAGTGTGTGAAATTTCAAAATAACATGAGATCAGTAGAGTGCGTTTTGTCTTGTGATCGTCAACGCTGCAGAGAATGTGTTGGAAGTTAGAAGTTAAAAGAAAGGCTCGGCCCGACCCGCTCGGGGCCGGCAGCATGTTAATGTTTGAATTTTAATTTCAAATATCTCCGCTAGGGGGTGCTGCAAAGCCATAAAAGTAATAAACAATATTTCCGTACCTCAAAAAAAAAGTTTGCCGTACACCCTGCAATATGATGTATTTTTGGAAAGCGATTTCAAAAAAAATTTTTTTTTTGCCGACCATAGGGGTCGCCTTTTTTAATTTTTTGTTACAGCTTTGGCATTTAAAATCGGATTTTAAAGTGTGATATATCGATTTTTTTGCCTCGAGGAGACCAGTGTTTTGCTATATAGTAAAAATCCAATTAAAAAAAATTTAAAAAGGCGACCCCTACGTTCGGCAACCAAAATATAAATAAAATTTCTACTGGGTTTAGCGAAAAACTTCCTTAGCAAAAGTTTATTGATTTTTTGCGAGCTTTAATTTTCTGACATTAGGGTGGTACATTAGGGTGGTAGCAACTGAGATCTGGTGGGTAACTACTAGAACGGGATACTTGAGGTCAAAATGTCCTTAGAGCAAAACACTGGTCTCCTCGAGAGAAAAACATCGAAGTATCATACTTTAAGATCCGACTGTAAATACCAAAGATATAATAAAAAATGTAAAACGGCAACCCCTACGTTCGGCAAAAAAAAATAAAATTTTTTTTTGAAACCTCCTTGCAAAAATACTTCATATTGGAGGGTGTACGGCGCAATTTTTTTTTTTTTTGCCTGTAAGGTGGTACGCTCTAGTGTGCACTAAAGACGTGCACTTGTAAATCTTAAAGTATTTCCAAAACAAATATACCATACCCAGTGTAGAAACGGTAATGACATATCATTATTTTTTGGACTACCAGTAATGACACCCACTTACTTTCTGCATTATTTCAAAACATATAATAATGAGTTACTGATAATGACTTATTTTTATCATTATTTTAAATAGAATTTAATTTTCTAGATTTTTTTGAACATTTTTTGAAATCTATTTTTAGACTCAATATTTTTTAAACACTGGTAAGGATATATGTAACCACATATTTTTTGATTTTTTGTATGTTGGCGAGTAAGCTTACTTGTGTGCAGCAGGTCAATTATGTTTTTATTTATTAAATATTACATGTCGATATAGCTCAGATGGTAGAGCTATTGACTGGCAATCTGTAGACCCAGGTTCGATTCCCGCACCAGCAAATTTTATTTAAAAAAAAAAATACAATAAAAAATATTTTTTTTTTATTTAATTTATTTTTTTGAAAATCTATTTTTAGACTCATTATTTTTGTCAGTACTGGTAAGCACATAGGTAACGATATATTTTTTGATTTTTCGTATGTTGGTGAGTAACCATAACTCATTATTTTTCGCGACATCGCCATATAAAGGTAATAAGAAATGTAATAACAAAAGTAACTAGTTACCATTACCAAGTATGTATTTACATAACCACATATCTGGTAATGATTTTCTACACTGGGTATACATAACTGTTACTATTGGTATAAATAAGAGAAGAAGTGTAACTGATATTGTTATGTTTTGTTTCAACGCTCTCACTTTATTCATAAACACATTACGTTTCAGTTTTCTAGCGTTTCAATCCAACTCGTTTTCTGACCCTTTCCATTTCCTTTCCGAATTTCGGCTTTCAAATTGAAATCATTTGTCGCTTAATTCCATTTCGTTTGCCATTCCGTTGTAACAGGGAGTATATATTTTTAATAGAGAGACTACAGTGCTTTGTTGTTGTTTGAGTGGGTCGGGAAAGTAAATGAAAACATTTTTTTTACATAGAAAAGATTTCATTGCAACTGAATATTTAAACAATGTATTGAAATATTATTAAAAGATATGAAAGAAATGATTTAAAATTTTTCCAATATACTCGTATTTTCATTTGCTTTGTCCGACTTTACAAACAAATATAAAGAGAGGAGGTTGGGAGTGAGTGAGATGTATAGATATCGTCTGCACGGCCAATTGAGGTCAATACACCCGAAAATGTTAAACAAATTCATGATATGGCATTGGGCGATCGTAGGGTGAAAGTGCGTGAGATTTTTATGCCATAGGCATTTTATATGGTACTGTGGTTTCGATTTGAAATGATCAGTTGGGTTTCAAAAAGTTGTCCGCAAGATGGGTGTCGCATTTACTCACAATTGACCATAAACGTAATCGTGTGACAACTTCAAAGAATTGTTTGGCGTTGCTCATCCGCAATGCCGGAAAGAGATTAAGCTCCAGCGACGAAATTATTGCTCAAATAAATGCCTATTTTGAGGATTTTGAAGAAAGGAACTATGTTAAGAAATATTTTTTTTTATAAAACAACTGTCTTTCATTTAAAAAGTCACGTATTATTATACCTTCCACCACAAAGTTCATATCGCTATTTATTCAAAATTTGAAACGGATCGGTATTCCGGGCTATATATCTGTTAGGTCAAATATTCTAGTTTCCGAATTGGAACACGTTGCGTTAATATCGGCTACACGGCTTAGTCCTCGAGATCATCTTTTCGAATTGATACGATTTATTCAACAATTTAATAGAGAAAAATTAAAAACCTAAGAAAAACAATACAATTTTTATAACTTTTCGAACTTTTGAGCCGCGTTTTTCGCACTTACATATTTTTTGTATCATGCCATCTGTATTTTAGTACACTCCACTCTGCAGAGTGGAGTTCTCCATCATTGTGAATGTGGCTTTAGGGTTAGAAAAAGCAAAAACACTGGGAAGAATCCAGCCAAAGTAGAACTAGATTTTTTTTTGAATAAGTCTGCAAAAAATTGCTTAAAATAAGTTAGGATCAAACTATGGCGATTAGTTAAAAAAGCGATCGCTTTTAACTATTTTCGATAGGGTTAGTACTTGGGCTAATACAAAATTATGTACCAAATTTCGTGCAATTATCTTCAGAATTTCTGCCAGTAGTTTGATTACAACGATATATGGAAATGCGGCCAGATATCGCTAAATCAACTCAGAAAGTGCAAAAAGTTAATGCAGTCTAAATTCTGTTCCCAGCCAATAGCGTACACGTCCCCTTAACCGACAAATTATCTGCGACTGTCCTCTATTGGCAGGTTTTACTGTACATAGTTAACACACACCTATTCTGGTTCCTATATTCCTTTTGCTATTTTTAATTATAATCCAAAGGAAAATTAAATCGTATGACCGAATAAGTGAAACAAGTCGTACTTTTTACAACAAAGTCAAGTCATTTGTCGAATGGGAAGACAACACATAAACATGAAAGAAAAATGCTTTAGTTAGTTTAGTCACCTGGGCCGATTTTGTTGTTGTTTTTGTTTTGCCTTTTGTTGCAGATACAACTTTAAAGCAAAAATATCTCTTTGAGGGGAACGTTTATTAAAGTCGTAGTTCATTAAAAAGCTTTATATTTTAACCAAAGATTTATATATTTTAAAGCAAAAAAAATCCACACAGCTGCAAAAGCACCCGTAGATGAAGACTACGAAATGGTAAGAAAAAAATTATAAAAATTTTCTATAGTAAAGTGTTGTTTTTTCAATCGCGTCATATAGACCAAATACAATTAATATTGTCATTAATATGTATTTTTATTAATTCTAATTTAGTAGGTTTGAGGTTAAGAAGAAGAATAAACCTTCCTCAAAAGTTATAAACACATTAAATTTGCAAATCAGACTAGATCTAGTTTCTGCCTTTTTATGGACAGGCTTCATCAGTGATCTTCCATTAATTTGTATTATTGTTTATATTTTTATTGTCAGATTGTCGCTATATGAATAATTTCAGAAGTGATCAAACAGACATATACAAACATTCTACTTCAGATTTTCTCTGTTTATCTTCTTATTTCCTCCGTGTCACCTTTTCACATACATTTTGCGTACTGAATGCAAATATGAGAGATGAGATGCAAAAGCAGTAGAAGAAGCACTAGAATTAATGATTCTATATCATGATTTGAACATTGAGTTTTAATACGAGGAAAGTATTTCCCACATTTTCAGCACTTTTAAAAGGGTTTTCCATCAGTTGAAAGTACTATGTCTAAATACCAACCGATTTCGATTCGCACATTTCAATAATATGATCTCTAAATATTATGTGCCAAGGTTTAGCCGAATCGTAAAAAATTTTCGGATTTCAGCAATAACAATTTTTGATAATTTTTTATGAATATGTTGAACTTTTATAGAATATTTATTAATTAACGTTTAATATACAATACACCTTACTGTTCTTTATAATAAAATAGAAAAAAACGAGTAAAAAGGTTAAAGTCGGGCATGCCGACTATACAATACCCTACACCAGTCTGGGTAAAAGCCAACAAATGTTTGAATCCGAAATTCGAATGGGTTAAAATGGGGCTTGTGTCAAAATTTTTTATAATGTGAGTCAGCGCACCAAATTTCATTAAAAGGCTTCGTCCTTGGGCCAACATAGGTCTGTGTACCAAATTTCATCAAAATATCTTAATATTTGCGACCTGCAGCGTATAAACAATATAATTTTGGGGGGACCCTTATATGGGCACTAGGTCTAAACATGGACCGGTGTTAACCAAAATCAATAGGCTTCGTCCTTGGGCTGAAATAGGTCGGTGTACCAAATTTCATCAAAATATCTTAATATTTGCGACCTGCAGCGTATAAACAATATAATTTTGGTAGGACCCTTATATGGGCACTAGGTCTAAACATGGACCGATGTTCACCAAAATCAATAGGCTGCGTTATTGGGCCAACATAGGTCTGTGTACCAAATTTCATCAAAATATCTTAATATTTGCGACCTGCAGCGTATAAACCATATAATTTTAGTAGGACCCTTATATGGGCACTAGGTCTAAACATGGACCGATGTTCACCAAAATTAATAAGCGTCGTCCTTGGGCCGACATAAGTTGGTGTACCAAGTTTCATCAAAATATCTTAATATTTGCGACATGTAGAGTGCGCACAAGAATGCATGGACAGACAGACAGACGGACGGACGGACAGACGGACATCATTAAATCGAAATAAAAAAAAATTCTGAGCCGATCGGTATACTATAAGGTGGGTCTAGGACCAATATTTTTTGGTGTTACAATCATCAGCACAAACTTATAATACCCTGACCACGTAGTGGTGTAGGGTATAATTAGATAAGATAAGATGAAAAAAATCCCACAACTCCCAAAACACTTCGAAAAATTTCCAAGAATGGAATTTTTTACTCTTCTTGCTGTTTTATCCAAATCGGTGAAATACACAGTCATATTAACACCATATTGGAGTATCTTCGTCCGCTTTTACTTTTTAAATTCCGGTGGTGCCCTCAGAGAAAAAATTTATTAAAATTGAAAATTGAATTGAAAAATGTTCGAATTCAAAATGGTCTGGGTGAAAATAAATTTAAAAGTGTAGAACATTTTCTTCATCAGGCACATCAAAAAAAAATTATGCTTTCCGAAAAATATAAATACATGGGCAAATGCGGCCCAACGGGCCACATGCGGCCCGTAAACCAAATTCGTGCGGCCCCTCATTCATTTTAAAACAATAAAAAAATTAATTTTAAATTTTAAACAAAATTAAAAAAAAAATTAAATTAAATTAAAACAATTTAAGTCAGAATTTAAAAATAATACAGAAAACAGCAATAACAAAATAAACATCCAATGGGGCCTCAAAAACAATACACCGATCTACAAATATCGATTTTTTTGCTCAGACTTCCTCTAAAACTTTTTGATTTTTTTCGCCTCCTAAATACGAATATTAAGTGCAAAATTTCTTCTTTATTTAAACCTTAAGCCTGGGAAAAATACTTTATGGCTTAATATGACGTAGAAGTATTTATTTTTTATGATTTTCAGTTTAAAAAAAAACCATTCATTTTAGGAAATGTTCAAGGCTGTACTACTGCCCTCTTAAGGATCTCTAAAATCTACTTTTCAGAATTGTCCTTGAAGCACTTAAGTTTGGTAAAGCATTTAGACACAATACAATTTTATTCATTTTTAAAGGTTTATTATTTAAAAGTGACTTTACAGAAAATTTTTTGCCGATTTTTGCTAAATATTAGTAAGATTAGCAGAACAAAAATAAACAGTTAAATAAAATAATCAGGGCAGCGACTTTTATGCAAATGCATATTTGTAGTCATTAATCCAAAAATGATTTTGACCAAATAATTTTCCGAATCAAAGAATTTGCAAAATGGCATCGATTTTTTGTTGCATATTTTTAGATATTTTATGATTTTTATTGCATATTTTTCAATAAGTTGAATATTTTTGCATATTTTTTTAAAAACTAAAAATAAATAAGACTTAATGCAAAATAAAGAAAAGGAAGAATTTGCAAACCTTAACGCAGTAGGTACTTAACTAGAAGGAAAACATCAAGTTTTCATCTACTTAGACATTTACATATATTGGATTTAATTTTTAACCAAACGCTCTCGAGTAATAAATATGAATTTTGAAAATCGATGAAGTTTTTGGTTTTAGGAGTTTATTTTTGCATCTTTAATGCATATTTTTTGGTTTTTAGTGCATATTTCCATTTAAGTGCATATTTTAAGCGCATATTTTTGATTTTTAAGTGCAAGAAAGTCGCTGCCCTTATAATAATAGTCATCCTGCTAAAATCAACAGAAATATATGATGAAAAATAGTAGACTACTGATTTCACAAAAATAGATTTTTCTCTTCTTAAAGCAATTTAAAATTTTTCTTTGTTTTTTATTCTACTAATATTCAGCAAAATTTGTTACTGATTTTAGCAGAGTAAATTTTTATTTCAATTAACTCAAATACAACTAAAATTCTGTATATTTAACAGCTTTATTTTTACTATTATTATCTTACTAATATTTAGCAAAGAAAATCTGTTTATTTCAGCAGTTTTTTAAGCAAGGTAATTTTTAACTAATTTTTAGCAGCTTTAGCAAACCTTTTTACAGGCTGTTTTCTATTAGTGTACTTAATCTGACGAACCATCCCATCCCACTTTTGACAGGATTATACCGCTTTTTAAAGGCTTGTGCCGCCTTGAATTTTTATCCTGCTTTTATAGCAAATAATTCCGCTTTTCCCATTTTTTTAATATGATATTAAACTTTTGAATAAAGTTTTCATAATTTATTTTTTCTAGAGTTCCCAGCCAGCAAACGAGACCAAAAATGAATCCGAGAAGTGTTCGAAATATACATATTATTAAACTTTCACTTTTATGGTGCATCCAAAATAGTGCGTCTTTTGTTTGAATAATTTTTGACTTACTGAATAAGAACCCTCATGAAAGTATCAAAATTTTCTGACTGGGTTATAAGTCTTGTGATTGAATTTTTAAAATTAAAGAATTAATTTAATGCAATCAGAGAGGTTAATATTTGTTATAAATTTCCGATACGAAAATGTTGTAGACCTGAGTTGTAAATTTCATTTACATTCAGATTTTCTATAAAAACTATATTTTTTCAAATTTTGTATCAAAATTCCGTTTGTCATGTAATTCATGTTACACATTTCAATAAATAAAACAGTTGATCAAAATCCATAAAGTAAATTTAAAAATATTTGAAAAATTGGCGAAAACCTTAAACTAAATTTTTTAAAATAATGAAAACTATATTTTTGAAGTTTAATTCGGCAAAGTTTTTAGACTTCAGATTCATATTAAGGTGCGAAAAATATTTTAAAAACATTTATTGAGTCTGTACCTATATTTTTAAATATATTTTAATCAAAAATGTAAAAAGTCATAAAAATATAAATGATTAATTAGAAATTTATTAATTTACTTCGAGGCCGATTTCCTTATTATGAATTAACAGACTGAAAAAAACTCAAAAAATTTGTAGAGAAATTTTACTTTAGTTAATTTTGTTGCTAAAAATTTAAATATATATGGGTGAAATCAAAAAATGTGATAAATTTTTTGGCCAAATTTGTGAGAAGCAAAAAGTGTTAATCAGGCATGTCACAGGTTTTTTACGGAATTGATTTGATTTCACAATTTCAGTTCCGCAATTTTTTTCCTAAAGTGATCGAAAACAATTTTGTTCTTTCTGAATTTGCAGTTCAGGGTGCTACGGATAATTTTGTATAGAAAATGAAACGTTTTGGTAAGTATCGAGTATGCTACAGACTCAATAGTTGTACTTAAAACGTTAAAAGTTTTTCCACAAAACGTAAAACGAAAAAAAAAATCGTTTTCATTCCACTTTCAAAAACCAAAGTGGAATTGATATATAGAGCAGCTTAAACTCATAAAAGCTTTTCAATAGTGCTTGGTATGTATTCCCTAAAATGTCGTTAATTATTTCACTTAAAAAAATGTACATTTAAAACGCTTTTTGTTGGTAGATTGAATAATTTTCTTGTTGATTAGCAAAACGTAATTTTTTCTGAAAAATTAAAATTTTAAATTTTGATCGGCGATCTTCTCTTTTTTAACTACAAATGGCAACTTATATCAAAATTTAGCAGTTGAAACACGAATTTACCACAAAAAGTCTTTTTTTAACATTTTAGAATTTACGAAAACGCAAAAAACCTGAAGAAGCAAAAGTAAAACGTTACGAAATTGTACATCGAAATCATATTAATTTTATGCGAAATATGTGTTAAAACCTTAAATATGCTCTTGAACAAAAACTTTTTAAGTGAAATTATTAAAAACAGCATTCTTAACTTATAATTAATTACGTTTATCTGTTATTTTTGGTCTAAATATGCAAATATACCATTTACTTCTGGAGAAGCAATTTGCGTTTTCAATTTCACTTTCAAGTGAAATTGAAGTCTGTGACATGCCTGAATATTTCGGTTTTTTCTTAATGGAATCAGTGAGTTTAGTCATTATAAACCTAATTGCAAAAAATCTCTTCTACAAGTTGTCGCAATAACTTTTTTTGCACAATTTTAATTTTTTTTTGTGGTAACGGAGTTTACATTTCTGCAAGCAAAAGATATAACAAAAAAAATTGCGTACGAATTTTCTTCAATTTATTAGTTTTCCGTATTTGGGTTTTCAATTTGCTTTCCAATGATATATAATTTGTGTTTATCAAATTGGCGGTTTCGCGAATAAAAATACAATTTATTCCGCGAAAAAAATTTTTATTTTTTTTTAATTTTGTATTTTTGGTCCTTTTAAATGCTTTTCAAAAATATAAAATTTTTTTAAATCCAAACAGCGGTTGCGCAGTTACAAAATAATATATTAAAAACATAACATTTCACGATCAAAAAATTCTTAAATTGTGTGAAACAAATTTAATTTGTCAAACTAATGTCAGCAATGACTCGAAATATCGATTCAAAACCAATGAAATGCAAAATCAATCGTTTTTCGCTCCAGCAGCTTAGGGTAAAAAACTGATAACTTTTTTTGATTTGACGCAAAATTATTAGTTGAATCGTCTTTTGACGCATAAATATTAGTTGAATCACCTCTGTTTATGGTTATTTTAAAATATTTTAAACATTTATCTACATTTATTTGAATGAAATCTGATGCAAACAATTGTGGTTACGGAGTTTACAGTTACCGAGTTTACATTTGGTTACTTTTTTCGTTTTCTTTCAGAAACGCTTTGCCAGAATTTTTTTTCCGAAACAAAATCGCATGATGCCTACAAGGTGAATCCAAATATGACATTGGTTTTCTTACTCGTTAAATAGTTTGGTGTAAAAATTAGGAACGGAGTTTACAACATTTTTTCAAATCTTATTAAAGACATCCTTTTTCATCTCGAGAATGTTACATGCTGCAGAAAAGCTTCAAGTCTGTTATACTGGATGATTACTTACAGTCCAACGATCATTCGAGTATAAATAACATTATACTTTTCGCAATATAAATAATAGATAACTCCAAAATTCTGGTATATGCATTTTTATCAAAAATTATGACGAAAAATCGTTACAGAATTGAAGTCGTGATAGCTAAGATATACGAAAAAGTTTGTAAAATGTATTAATTTTTGTTAAAAATGGCACTTTTCCTCTTCATAAAAATTCTTACAGTTAGTGTTTAGCTTTATTGTTTATTAAAATATAAGCTATTAAAGTTAAAAAACCTTATGAGTTACTTGTTACGGAGTTTACATTTGGCCTATAAAATTGGTCACAAATTTTATGTACCTATTAACCAAAAATTGGTCAGATTGTTATAAATTTTGTAAAACAGGTGACAATGCGCAGATATATGTCGAAATTTATAACTCACATGTAATCCATGCATTAGAAATTAGCTGGTTACACGGTTTTAATCACATTTTTTGATATTACCCATATAAATTGTATAGAGTTGGTTTTTTAATCATCATTTCCGTTCTACTACATCCAGACAAGCTGCGATATCTACATCTTGTCTATCCAGTTGTCATCCACGCTATAATTGCGGTTATCAGCACAATTTTTGTAGCAAAATAAATTAGTAAAACATTAGTTCAAAATTAGTTTAGTGCTAAAAAAAATATAACTAAAACTTTTGCTGAAAACAGAATTTAAGTAAAAAAATTGCTGAAAACTAGTACACTTGATATACAAGACGTTTTACTAATTTGTCTACTAACTTATTTTTTTGAGTGTAGTGTAAGTTATTTTTAAAAATTTATAATTTAAGTACTAATTTTTCAGTCTCTTCAGCATGTGAATTTTCTCTTGTTTGAATATAATTTGAATTGACTAAACCGGAACCATTGATTAGAGTTTTAAAAATATTCATTATTTTTAAAATGCTTCCCTTCTATTTGTGTGCGCTGCACTATATTGTGAAGGTGTTGACACTACTTCATGTATAAACTTCCCCTAATAGTAAATTACTTTTTGTTAGAAGCATAAAAAAGTAAAACCATTTTTCAAAAATAAAAAGAAAAATTTCTAAATAAAAGTAAAAAGAAAATCAGCAAATAATAATGGATACACGCAAACTACCAAAATATTTCATTATAGGATTTTTTTTTAAGGTGAGTAGTTGCAATTTTTATAAGTAGGGGAAAGCTTCATACACTTGATCACCAAAAAGTTGTAATACAATTGATCACCAAAGTTGATTTATCATGCAAAGATCACTAAGCATTTGAAAAAAAATTGACTACACAATCTATGTGTATGGTAGTAAATATAGCGCTTTTAAGGGGGCAGGATATCAAGTTCCTTAAGCACTAAGGTAAATTAAGTTTTCCCGTACAATTATAACCACAACCACACACACACATACTTCAAGCCTTTAGCATGAATTTCCTTTTAAAAAAATCGCATACACTGGCAAACATACACGAATGAATAGCAGTTTCTATAGCAGTGGTTATGTGTGTGTGTGTGTTTAAATGTATGTATGTTTGTTATACAATTTTTAATAGTGTTGAAATATGAGTGTATTTCACAACTACATGTAGTTACTTTGAAACTAAAGTAAGATTTACGGTTATTTTTTGGTAGCTGCTTTTCTGGATAGCCAGAATTGCTAATAG
Organism: Leucophora obtusa; assembly: GCA_949987735.1. Taxonomy (NCBI): domain Eukaryota; kingdom Metazoa; phylum Arthropoda; class Insecta; order Diptera; family Anthomyiidae; genus Leucophora; species Leucophora obtusa. The sequence goes on along the minus strand of OX465295.1, from coordinate 323,258,297 downwards.
GGCGTTGGGTTAAGTATATTTTTACTTATATAAATATTGTTGTGGTTAAAATGTTGTTAAATAAATGTGCATATATAGTATATCTAGGCGCATATATAAATGGTGCTTATCCTTTGAAAAAATATTGTTTCAAATTAATTTTAGGGATTATTGAAACACTTTCTTTCTTTCCTTCTTTCTTTCTTTATCTTATTGTTGTATAGTTGTATTAAAGGTAAGAATGTGTGTAGTAGTACACCCAGAAAACAGATTCGGTGCTGACAACCCCATTTGTTGCCAATCGAATGGTTCAGTTGCATCAAATTAATTTTTCGGTAGTGGCTATCGAATTATTTTTGATACAACTGAAATTCGGTGCCACAGTCAAATTAGTCCAGTCTCAATTGGTTTTCGGTTGCCACAACTGAAAAATTTGGCTACCACAATCGAACCATGCGATTGGCTACAAATGCGGTTATCAGAACTGAATCTATTTTCTGGGTGTACATGTTGTTAATGTTTATTTATACTATTATTTATATTTTGAGCAAATAGTTATTTACACAAAAGAAACAGAAAAGGTTACTACAAAAAAATTGTTTGTTAAAACCGTTTTTTTTCTCATTTGTTTATGACATCGCTTTTAACTGTAATCTTTTGTTGGTAGGCCAGAAGGAAAATTTTCGAAATATTATATATTAGTAAAAGCTTAAAAGGTAAAAATAAGATTTTTATTAATTAACACAATAAAGGAAACGAATTCTTAGAACATTTTGTGTAAACCTAAAAACTAAAATTATTTTCATGAAATTTGTTTGATTTAATAAATGTTAAAGATGACTTTCAAATCACAAGCATGTTATATTAGTTAATTGTTATAACATGATATAAACGTCTAGTAGAATTATAAATTTTAAATTCCTAAAGAATTAGGCATCTAGCTATTACAGGAATGAATTAAAAAATTTACAAAATTTCCTTAATTTAACAACAACATGCCTTCGTACTGTAGTACGAAATTAACATAAATTCATATTTAAAGGAATACCTAAACGTATGAGTGTTATGCAATGCAGATAATATTAAGTATACGTACAGTACGTTATTTAAAAAGTAGAATTGTAAGTTTTTTGTTTTCTTTATTGGGAATTTTTAGTAAAAATTACGAATTTAAAATAAAACAGAATTAATTTCCCAGCCAACAATTTCGGAGCGCTCATAAATAAGATTTTTAAATGGCTCATAGAAATGATTATTGTTTTTTGAAAACACTCTTTTTTTTGGTAGAAAATATGAACCCTCAGAAAACAATCCAAAAAGTTGTCTCTACAATCTAAAAAGCTGTCTCAAAATGAGGGTTCATTTTTCGGTCTCAAAGAAGATTCCAAAATTATTTAAATTTATGAGGAAAATTTTGATTTTATACGTTCTTTTTTCTGAGTCATTTCTGAGTACACAGGGGGCTCTTTTGGACGGACCACTTTCATAGGAAAAAGTGTAAAAATGCTTATGTTTTTGGAGCTCATTTCAGAGCCATTAATGATAATTTTTGTTTGCTGGGTTGTTTATTTATGAACTAGTATGAATTATTCTAACTGTGTGTCGCAACATGCGGATTTAAATGTAAATTATTATTAGTTGGCGGTAATGGAATAATTTTGTTTGCTCCTGAAAAATTGTAGAGCTGTGATAGTTTTGAATACTCAATCCTATTAATACATGCGAAACTGTCTTTCGACGTCTCTCGCCTTCAACTTGTGTGCCACATAATATCCTTGCTTTCGCAAGTTCTGCCTCAGTTCGACAACAATCTTCATCGAGTAATGCCTCCAATTCATCATCTTTGAACTTTTTTGGCTGGGCGGTCTTTGTCTTCCGTGTCAAAATCACCACACAAATCAGCTACACTCAAAAAAATAAGTTAATAGAAAAATTAGTAAAACGTCTTGTATATCAAGTGTACTAGTTTTCAGCAATTTTTTTTTGCTGAATTTCCGTTTTCAGCAAAAATTTTAGTTATATTTTTTTTAGCACCAAACTAATTTTGAACTAATGTTTTACTAATTTATTTTGCTACAAAAATTGTGCTGATAACCGCATTTACAGCGTGGACGACAACCAGATAGACAAGATGTAGATGTCGCAGCTTGTCTGGATGTAGTACAGACAACGGAAATGATAAAAAAGACAAACAACTCTAGACAATATATGGGTGATATCAAAAAATGTGATAAAAACCGTGTAACCACCGAATTTCTTATGCATGGATTACATTTGAGTTACATATTTCGATATATATCAGCGCATTGTCACCTGTTTTACAAAATTTATAACAATCTGACCCATTTTTGGTTAGTACATAAAATTTGTGACACATTTTATAGGCCAAATGTAAACTCCGTAACAAGTAACTCATAAGGTTTTTTAACTTTAATAGCTTATATTTTAATAACCAATAAAGCTAAACACAAACTGTAAAAATTTTTATGAAGAGGAAAAATGCCGTTTTTAATAAAAATTAATTCATTTTACAAACTTTTTCGTATATCTTAGCTATCACGACTTCAACTCTGTAACGATTTTTCGTCATAATTTTTGATAAAAATGCATATATAGGGTTCTTCAATAAGAGCGCTACAAAAGTTTTTTTAAATAAAACAAAAACGGTTTTGGATATCAATGAAATTCTTTATTCCTGTGAAAGTACGTTCGATGCCATTATGTATGGAAATCGATCTCTTTTGCATGGCCACCACGGGCACGCTTGCAGAAGTCCAGACGCTGAACCCAATTTCCGACGGTTTTCAAGCATAATTCGGCCGATATTCGTACGAAGTTCATCAATCGTCGCTGGCTTGTTGGCATAGACCATAGATTTGATGTAGCCCCACAGGAAATAGTCCGACGGCGTTAAATCGCACGACCGAGGCGGCCAATCGACTGGACCATTTCGTGAGATAACAAGTTCTCCAAACTTGGTTTGCAATAAATTGATTGTGACATTCGCTGTGTGGCTTGTGGCGCCGTCCTGTTGGAACCACATGTCCTCCAAGTCCATATCATCCAATTGGGGCCAAAAATATTCGGTTATCATTGAACGGTAGCGATTCCCAGTCACAGTAACGTGCCGGTCTTGATCATCAAGGAAGAAGTACGGCCCAATGACGCCGCCGGCCTATAAACCGCACCAAACCGTAATTTTTTCGGGATGCAATGATGACTCATGGAGTACGTGTGGATTGCTGTCTGACCACTAACGCATATTTTGTTTATTGACGAAGCCATTCATTATGACGACCATAAATTGGACGTAGCGCTCTTAACGTTGAGGCCACTGACTCCGAATGTCGGTAGTAAATTTTAATAATTTCGACTCGTTGTTGGCTCGTATATCTTTACCAGAATTTTGGAGTTATCTATTATTTTTATTGCGAAAAGTATAATGTTATTTATACTCAAATGATCGTTGGACTGTAAGTAATCATCCAGTAGAACAGACTTGAAGTTTTTCTGCAGCATGTTACATTCTCGAGATGAAAAGGGATGTCTTTAATAAGATTTGAAAAAATGTTGTAAACTCCGTTGCAAATTTTTACACCAAACTATTTAACGAGTAAGAAAAACAATGTCATATTTGGATTCACCTTGTAGGCATCATGCGATTTTGTTTCGGAAAAAAATTCTGACAAAGCGTTTCTGAAAGAAAACGAAAAAAGTAACCAAATGTAAACTCCGTAACTGTAAACTCCGTAACCACAATTGTTTGCATCATATTTCATTCAAATAAATGTTTCAAATATTTTAAAATAACCATAAACGAGGTGATTGAACTAATATTTATGCGTCAAAAGACGATTCAACTAATAATTTTGCGTCAAATCAAAAAAAGTTATCAGTTTTTTATCCTAAGCTGCTGGAGTGAAAAACGATTGATTTTGCATTTCATTGGTTTTGAATCGATATTTCGAGTCATTACTGACATTAGTTTGACAAATTAAATTTGTTTCACACAATTTAAGAATTTTTTGATCGCGAAATGTTATGTTTTTAATATATTATTTTGTAACTGCGCAACCGCTGTTTGGATTTTAAAAAATTTTATATTTTTGAAAAGCATTTAAAAGGACCAAAAATACAAAATTAAAAAAAAAAATAAAATTTTTTTTCGCGGAATGAATTTTTATTTTTATTCGCGAAACCGCCAATTTGATAAACACAAATTATATATCATTGGAAAGCAAGTTGAAAACCCAAATACGAAAAACTAATAAATTGAAGAAAATTCGTACGCAATTTTTTTTGTTATATCTTTTGCTTGCAGAAATGTAAACTCCGTTACAACAAAAAAAAAAATTAAAATTGTGCAAAAAAAGTTATTGCGACAACTTGTAGAAGAGATTTTTTGCAATTAGGTTTATAATGACTAAACTCACTGATTCCATTAAGAAAAAACCGAAATATTAACACTTTTTGCTTCTCACAAATTTGGCCCAAAAATTTATCACATTTTTTGATTTCACCCATATATATTTAAATTTTTAGCAACAAAATTAACTAAAGTAAAATTTCTCTACAAATTTTTTGAGTTTTTTTCAGTCTACTAATATTCAGCCAAAAGTTTAGTGATTTTAGCAGGGATTTTTTTCATTTGCAATCGACTAAGTGTTAGCAAAACTTTTGCTGAAATTACCCACTTTTTTGCAAGCACGCTCCTGACTAAAAATTTGCTGACACAGCAACAATTTTTGCTCACTTTACTAACTTTTTTTTTTAGTGTATAGCACTTTGAAATAAATGGGATATGTTCAGGATAAATCGAGCAATCGATGTGTTGCAGCTGCACTTTTTTATACCCTACACCACTAAGTGGAGAGGATATAATAAGTTTGTGCTGATGTTTGTAACACCAAACAATATTGGAGTTAGACCCACCTTTTAGTATACCGATCGACTCAGTATCACTTTTTTTATTTCGATTTAACGATGTCCGTCTGTCCGTCCGTCTATCCATGCCTTGGTTACACGTTGCAGGTCGTAAATATTTAGATATTTTGATGAAATTTGGTACACCGACCTATGTCGGTCCAAAGACGAAGCGTATTAATTTTGGTTAAAATCGGTCCATGTTTAGACCTAGTGCCCATATAAGGGCCCCCCCCCCCCCACCCCCCAAAATTGGATTTTTTACACGCTGCACGTCGCAAATATGAAGATATTTTAATGAAATTTGTTTCGCTAACTCACATGATCCCAAGAACAAAGCCTATTGATTCTAGATAGGATCGGTCCATATTTGGACCTATGGCCTATATGGGCTATATTTTCGATTTTCTCTTCTTTTATCATTTTATAGAAAATTTTGACAAAAGTCCCACTTTAACTCGTTCGAATTTGGGATCCAAACATAAGTTGGCTTTTAAGCAGACTGGTGTAGGGTATTATATTGTCGGCATGCCCGACTTTTTTAGTCGTTTCAAATTGCAAAAGTAAAGCAAAACTTCCCGCAAATGATGGTTTTTTATTGACACAAAATTCGACATTTTCGAAGAAAAAAAAACTTCGTTCTTTACATTATTTCGTTCAATGACTAATTGAGCATAAATGAGAAATGTTTACCCTCCAAAATGCCATATAAGTTATTAAAGACACAAACCATTTTTAAAAGATACGCCATCTGTTGTAAACCCCGCATTTTTAAGTTATACATCCAAGAGATGTTCTGTTTTTTTTTTTTTTTTTAATAGAAACACTAATGATATTATTTTTTTTGAACGAGTACAAAAGGAAACTCTTTTTTTCAATTACAAGTTTATCATAACCAATGGTTGACAATTAATGCATTTTCAAGTGCCACCAAGCACTCTCATCAGATTATCTTTATGGGGTTCTATCAACGTTATAATGTACATTTTAATTTTTTGTATTTACGCTAACTCAAGGTAAAGAATTTATGAGAACTTAACTCAACCCTTTTTACTTACCCGAGTAAAAACAGTTAGATGTTATAAAATGCAAACATATCCTTTTTTGATATAGGCTCAAATATAATTTGATCCAAAAAATGGTGGATCGTTAGCTCCACTTTAGATCTAATATGATGGAATACGATCGAAAAAATAAGTTTATCTAATTATATAAAATAAGATTTAATACAATAAAGTTACATTTTATTAGATACCATTAGACAAAATTACTTTATTCAAAGTTCGCTGATGTTGCATTGAATGGAAAATTCTATTAAAATTAGTTTCTGATTGTCATTATCCACTTCTATATGTATATTAGATACATGGTGGATCTAAATTAATACAGCACGATCCACCACTTTTCGGATCAAATTTTGTTTTGGGAAACATCAAAAAAGATATGATTTTATGTTTTACCTCATTAATTTTTTTAATAGGGCAATTATTTGTATTACAACGAAAATGACATGTTTTTTACAAATCTATAATTTTTCTCTATGTTATAGTTTTATAGCAACAACTATAACATAGAGAAAAAAAAGCTGTGTTTGTGTGACTCTCTATCAGTGTTATCAAGAACGATTTTGACAGTTTTTCAACGTATTCCGGCTTTCTACAGTCAAAATTGTTCGAGATATCATTGAAAGGAATGCCGCACAAACGCAGCTAAAGTTGCTTTAGTTTGTAAAGCAAGTGTTTGCAATGTTGTCGTTTTAACATTCAAGCTTTTAATAAAATAAAATTAAAAGAAATTAAAGAAAAAAAATATTTGTCTCGCCAGAAACCGAATCCACGATCATCTGTTTGGAAATAAGCTGTATCAAAATCACTTCATATGACCACTTTTAGAGCAATAATGCTTTAACAGTAATACTTAAATGACTTTTTGGATGTTGTTCAGAATCACTTCTAAAAACAAGCTGCAAAAATATACTAATGGATACGTTGTTCAGCAATTAAGGAAGTGATTTTTTTTGAAGTGGTTCAGAATTACTTCTAAAAGAGCAGTAAAAATACACTTAAGTCTAAACGCAGTGTCGACCGCAGTGCGACGTTTTGTCGATAAAGCAGTTTTTTGTATCTTCTCTATTTGCCACTGCCGAGAAATTATAAAAAGTTTCCAAAGAAACACGAGCTGTTTTTAAACAAAACTTAATAAGAATTTTTTTTAAAATATTGAATCGTTTTCGCGAAATTTAAGAGCAAAGTTTGACAGCACTGCCACTGTTCACTGGCACTTTCACTATATGGTTTGGACTTTACGAATAGGTACTCTTGAAGCAATGAAAAAAAGTGGTTTGCAAAGTATGACTTCCAATTTGTTTGAGGAGGTTTTTCTCTCGTATTATATTAGATTCGGAGTACTTTTCGTCATTGGAGGAGCCCTTAATTATGAGCACTTTTTCTTAAAGAACATTATGTTATCGGAACATTTTCCTATAGAAAAAACGATTTCCCTAGGAAAAGCCTTAGATTCTGTGTTTTTATTTCTACAAAAAACATCAGATTTTTAATATTTTTTTATATAGATTCTGAAGACTTTTTCTATTTAAATGTCCTATAGGAAATAATGATTTAAAAGTGATGGATATTTGGTGGAAAGAAGTCCTAATAATTCAAGGGTTTTTCTGAAGAAAAAGTTCGTGAAATATGGAGTTTTTATTTACTTATAGGAAGAGTCCTCAATATCAATAAGAACTACTTATAATTGAAGCGTTTTTCTTAACGAAAAAGTCCCCAGAATCTTTGGGTTTTTCTGTAGGATAAAATCCTCAGGGTTATCTGGAGCATTTTTTGAAAAAGTTGTCATGATTTTTGTGTAGCAGAAAGTCCTCAGAATATAAAAATTTTTATATAGCAAAAAGTGCTCAGAAGCTGAGGGTTATTTAGAAAAAAATTGAATCGAAATCTCAGACTTTGTAGTTAGAACAAGTTCTCAGTATCTCAAAGTTTTCCTCTAGAAAACTCCTAAACATCTGAGGCAAATATTTTCTAATAATTTTTTTCAATAGCCCATAGTGAAATTTTCAGTTTCTGGTCAATTTTCCTTATTGAAAAGGCCTAACATTTTGAAAAAAAACAAAGTGAATAAAAATCTTTTAAAGACAAAAACAAATTGATCGTTACCTCTCAAATGTAGATCTTATACCGACATACCACAATGACTACTAGTATATTATTATTATACTGCAGCCAATGCCGATAACATTGGTACACGTTTTTATAAAAATTTGCTAGAAAAGAATTTATTTTTATAATATTTTATTTTGTAATTTTTAATTTCTTTAATTTTTTTAAACGTCAATTTGTATGAATTTTCTTTACTAGTATAAGGCCCGTTAACTTATCTCAATTTATACCCTGGTTAAGACCTCTACTAGCCTTAACCACTGGTAAACATATTTTTTGAATAATTTATCTAAATTTTAATCAAGCATTTCTTCTAACCAATGCTAAAATTTAACCATAGAAATTTCTGTGGTTAAGAAACTTAACCAAGGCTATTTTAGAACAATTCACCCTACATAAGATATTTTAATAAATTAAACTTGTAATGATGATTAATAAAAAAAAATCTAAAGCGCAGCTTTAACCAAACTTTGACTAAGAATCGTTTATGATACATATAAGTATTTTCGATGGCATTTCCCCACTTTACCAAAACTTAAAAAAATTGCATCAGTACTTAAAATCGTGCACAAATTTTTGCTATTTAGGATTTAGGTTTCTGTGCTAGCTTACAGAAATTGGCCTCATATAAGGAAATAGGAAAAATTTATTTTTTTATTGGTTCAAGGAGCCAAAATCTGTCTTGAATAATTAAAACCAAAAATGGTGTCGGTAGAAGCTTGATACATACTTTTAGTATTTTACTTGCTGATTCCAGATCTCTATTCCGAATTCTCTATCACCTCTCAATTTTGAGAAAATCGTGATTAAAAACGCGAAAAATAGCTTTTTACGTATTTTAAAATACTATACAAAACGCATTCAAATAGCTTAAGACTTTTTGTTACGATGGTAGTAAAGAATGAATTTTGTTCTATAAAATACATAGGACAACATTTTTTTAATTTGTGTACCGTTATAGAAAAAATTCTTTTGAAACCCACTCTCATAAAAACAATTATTTCATCAATATTGGGTAACTTACATTTAAGAATTTGGAATCAGCGTATCAAATTCAAAATGAATCATGTATCAAAGCTCAAGACTACTGAATGAAATATAAGACTACTGAATTTAATTCTTAAATGTAAAAAAGCGCATAGAAATCACTCTCGAATTTACGAAATGTAAACCAATCTTGTTTTAAATATTTTAAAAGTATGTGAGGAACTCCTGGACAACCCACAGTTTTGACTCGCAATTACAAAAAGATACAAAATCATGAACAGCGATTATTTTTCTACTCACTTTGATGTGCTGATCACATAAATTGCCTTAATTTAATAAAACATCACAAAATTTACACTATTTTTTTTAATTTTATGCGCGAATCGTTCCGCGGTTGTCTCGATCAGGACGAAATGCTTATTAACAGTTCAAATAATCCACTTTTATTTTATAGACTTACCAAATGGATTTAATTAAATCACCTCTCGTAGTATGCAAAAAGACACAATCATTTTATAGCATTTAGCGACCGCGAATCTTAAAAAAAACGACATGGTTAAGGCAAAATTAACTTCTCGAGAAAATTTAATGGGCCTAAGTTATTAAATTTAAAAACTTTGTGCGTAAAATTAAAATTTCGCCATAGAAATGTTATTAAATAAAGAAAATAATAAGGTTAATATTATAATAGAAAATATATTTTCGTATACTCAGAGAATTATGTCGGTAAAATTAACTGTAATTACAGTTAAAATGTGTACACTACAATTAAATTTGAATTAACTACAATTGCAGTTATTTTTAATTGAAATTGTAGTTAAAATAACTGCAGTATCAGTTAAATTTAAATTCAATTGCAGTATACAACCCTTTGAGTGACAAGAGTGAGGTTTTTTGCTGTACTTATATTTTATTAAAATAAAGAGATAAAACTAATGACAATTAATGACTGTGTATTTAAAACAAAGTATTCATTAAGTCAATAAACATAAAAGAAAAACACAAACAATTATTAATAATAATTAATCTTCATAAGTTAATGTGCATTTGCAAAATTGGAACAACAACAACCATAAAATAAAGCCAGAGAGAATAAAAACAACAACATATAATATTCAAATAGGCAATAAGCAAAACAAAATTAATAAAACCTTCCCGCTTGTTAAAATCAAATATCATTCACAATAATAGATACAATAATCAGCTGATTGTTACAATACAGTCTTCCCCCTACAACGCGGTTCTAATCTTAAACAAAAGTAATATCAATTTGTCAGTAAAAAATAAAAATCAATAAAAATAAAAATCGCTAAATATATAAAAACAAATACTAGTACCACAAACTCCATATTAAAAATAAAATATAAATTAAAATAAATCTTATGCTAACTCGCTTTGGAAAAAAGAAAAACAAAACTATTGAAAAAATGCCAACAAAATCGAAAAGAGATAGAGAATCATCACTAACCTCTATCCAGGGAAATCCTACTAGAACGCCTCGGTTATCCAATGGTGATTCTTCGTTTAAATATTTACAATTACTGGATAAACGCTTGGAGAAACAAACTGAAGATATCATGAATATTCTAGAAGAGTTCAAATCCAGCATAATTGCTGAAATCAGCAAAACAGTGAACGAAGTAAAGAGTGACTTAGTGGAATTAAAAATAAGAGTCAACAATCTTGAAACGGTGTCTTTGGAAGCAACAGAGATGAAAAAGGAAATAAAATTTCTAAAATTGAAGTTACAATCACAGGAAAACGCTACTGTTGCCTCCGATATTCGTATTACTGGTGTTCCCTTTGATGAGAATATTAACGAAGACTTACCACTAATTTTCGAAAACCTATGCAATACCATTAAAATTGAGCCTCCTGAAATAAAGGCAATATTCCGGGTCAAAAATTTTACAAACTTTCGTAATGTACCCGATCCTCCAATATTAATAAGATTAAATACACCGTACGAAAAAAATTTTGTCTTAAAAAAATGTGCTGAGTTTAAACGCAAAACTAAGTTTTGTCTTAAGGATATTGGTATTGAAAGTGATGAAGCGTTTTTTGTCAATGAAAATCTAACGCCTTTTAACTACAAAATTTTTAAAACTGCGATTAAATTACGAAATGATGAACTTATAAAAAGCACCTACACAGCTCGGGGAATCGTTTATATTAAGCGGCTTAATAGTGATGAAGCTTTGCGTATAGACGATTGTTGGGGTCAGTACGTGGGGGCTGTAACTTTGGGGCTACGATGTGGTTGTCTTGCAGGTCACCAAGCTGATTTGAGGGAAACACACTTTCTTTAAGTTTAGTTTAAGTTAATTTTATTTATATGGTTTTTTTTATTCCTTTCAAACTTTATTTACAAAATTACTAATTTAGTTTTCTTAGTTTTCGATTTTTCTTCAGTTTACAATTTTTTTTCTCATTTTCAGTTTAGCTTTTCCTTTTACCATAATTTTTTCTTTTTAATTTCACAGTTTTCTTTCCTTTGACAATTATTTTTCTTTTTAACTTTACAATTCTTTTTCCCTTTTCTTTTAAATTTAATTATAATTTAATTTCCACTCTTCACTTCTTTTCCAGTTTTAGTTTTGAGGGTTTGCACTTGTTGCTGCTGCTGTTGATGATCACGGAAACAATAAACAAAAATAATAAAAAGGATAGTGCCCTGAAGATGCGGAGTACCGGGTTTTTCATGCGAATACCCAGTACCCACACCCTCAGTGCACGATCACAACTGCCGTGGCGGCGGCATTTAACCGCCACGCGACTTTCGCGCGTTATGTGGTTTGGGCCCTAACTAATGTGTTTATCAAAAAAAAAGAAATTTAAAAGGCCGACGTAAACATACCGCCGCCCTTGCACCAACAGTGCAACTGAGCAGTGTATTGACCACAGCAGCAGCAAAAAATGAGCAAAGAAAAGGAAAAAAAGTGTTACAAATACAAAATATAGTTTTATATAAGTATAATAAAAAAAGTGATTTTACAATTCGTAAGATATAAGGTCTGTTTGCTTACATTTCTAGCAAAAAATAATGAACTTTGAAAGTACTAAAGAATCGCAAAAAAGTAATACTTTCAGGAAATTTAAATAAAAATTAGCAAATATTTCGTTAAAACTGATTTAATGAAAGAGACAAAAAAACTATTAAAATAGTAGTAAAAACTAGCATGTAAACAAACAGACATATATCCTATAGATATAGAGCAATCATAAAAAAGATTTTTAATTAAGTTTAAGAAGAGCAAAAAATAATAAAAAAGTATTAAGTAATTCAAAAATACGTGCTCTATGAGCAAAAAAAGTGAAAATATACAATTCAAATTGAGTCTTAAGAAACAGTTTCGATATAAAAATTAGTTATATACATTTTGTGATTTTAATTTGCGCCACGCACCTTCTTCCTCGCACTAATAATCAAGGTAGTCCGGATCGGTTTTATCCACACCTTCGCCAAAATCAGCATCGCCAAAATTCGTCTATTGTATACAAATTTATAAGGGTTTGCCCTCAGCGGCCCGTTACAGCTCCTTGGGCAACTGGTTGAGGCAACGTGTTATGCTTCTGACGACAACGTTTGCAGCAATCAAGGCTTCGGCAATCTCGAAGCAAATGCGACTGGGCCGAGTAACTAACAGAAAGGCCCTTTTCAGCTTAAAAAAAAAAACGCATACATCGGTGCATGGCGTGCAATCGAGTGCATATGGGGCAACCATAATTCGTGTTGAACCATCTCAAATCGCTCATATTGTGCTGCAAGTAAATATAAACGTTAAATTATAACGAACAAAAGGTGCAAGGAAAAACGTGGAGTAAAGGAACTTAGTTTTCAGGACAACGTGGCAATAAAACCAATTTATGAATTGGCCGTTTTGACAACTCCATTCTGAGTTTTAATGTCGACAACTCGCACTCGGTCATCTGAGCCGGGATAAACTTTAACTATACGACCTAAACGCCAATCAGTGGGGCAAAGTGGTTCATTTCGAAGCACCACAAGGTCGTTTTCTTGTAGATCAATTTGGGGTGTTTTCCATTTGCTGCGTTTATGCAATTCTTTCAGATACTCGTCTTTCCAGCGCCGACATATTTCATGTTGCATTGCCTTTATTTTTCGCCAACGATTGAGAAGACTAGCTGCGGATGTGAGTTCTTCGGGTTCAGCCGGAGTAAGCATCGCCGAACCAATTAAAAAATGACCAGGAGTAAGCGCAGATAAATCTTCGATGTTTTCAGACAAAGGGCCAAGTGGACGAGAGTTAAGGCACGATTCTATCGTTGCTAACAGGGTAGAAAACTCCTCAAATGTATATTTCAATTGACCGGCCATTTTTTTGAAATGGGTCTTAAAACTTTTAACTCCTGCTTCCCAGAGTCCGCCCATGTGCGGAGCTGCAGCGGGAATAAAGTGCCACAATAAACGTTGAGGTTGGTATTTTAAAACGGCGTGATCGCGAAGTTCTTTTACGCATTTTTCGAAGTTTAAATCAATCTCCTTTGCTGCGCCAACAAAATTTCTGCCGTTGTCGGAATAAACACAATTTGGGCAACCGCGACGGGCTACAAAACGAGCGAAAGCTGCTAAAAATGCTGGAGTTGATAAATCGCTGACTGCTTCGAGGTGGATTGCCTTTGTAGCGAAACAAACAAAGAGACACACGTAACCTTTACTTATTCTTGAGTAACGACCGGTGAAACTTTTTATTTCAAAGGGGCCAGCGAAATCGACGCCTGTGTTTGCAAATGGGCGACTCAAAGTTGTCCTTTCGTCGGGCAAAGCAGCCATAATTTGTCCTTGACGCGTTTTTTTGTGTAAAATGCATTCCTTGCAGTTATTCACGCAGGTTTTAATCAGATTCTTTACTTTAATAATCCAGCACTCGTGTCGAATCACACTATGGACTAACCGTAAGCCGCCATGATGAGTCATTTTGTGGGCAAAATCGACGTACAGGCGAGCTAATCTGCTGCGATAGGCCAAAATGATGGGATATTTTTCTGAGTACGAGAGACTGGATGCTGAAGTAAGACGACCATTGGCACGAATAATTTTATTTTCATCTAAAAACGGCGTAAGCGTCAACAAAGGGCTACTAGATTCAATTTTCCTATTTTCAGCCAAGCAATTATAATCTTTAGGAAAATATATCTGCTGGGACAACGAAAAAAGACGATTCCTTACAAATCTTAACTCCTCAGCAGAGAGCCTTACAGAATGACTAGTTTTACGAGTTTTTAAACGAGCATTATTAAAAAAGCGAAAAATGTACGCAATTACGTGAATAGCTTTGGGCAAACTGGAAAAGCGATCCAAAATATCTTCATTCTCAGACGATCTAGCAACATGAACCTGGATACTTTTCATTTCCTCTGTCGTTTCATAATCAGAGGGCAGCGCCGGCCACGCAGATTTTTGTAATTTGAGCCACTCAGGACCATGCCACCACAGCTTGCAAGATTTCAACTCCGATGGGATCAGCCCCCGGGTTGCTAGATCGGCGGGATTATCCTGAGAAATTACATGGGCCCATTTTTTATTACCAACTTTTTCCAAAATTGTGGCAACTCTGTTCGCCACAAAGGTTTTCCAACTACATGGAGGTTTTTTCAGCCAGGCTAAAACAATCGTTGAATCAGACCAAAAATAGAGCGAAGATTCTTTCAAATTGAATTGGGGCATAATACTATCAACCAATTTTGCTAAAAGTACAGCACCACATAATTCTAAGCGAGGGATCGACGGTTTTTTAATTGGGGCGACTTTTGATTTTGAAGTCAACAGATTTGAAAAAATTTTTTCACCAATTTGAAGCCTTGCGTATAAAGCAGCAGCATACGCCAATTCCGATGCGTCACAAAAGCCATGAAATTCAATATGAGCATTTGGAGAATATTGGATCCAACGTGGAATTGTAATAGTATCAATATCGCTGTATTGAGAAACAAAAGACTGCCAATTTTGTAAAGCCGCTGGTTTAATTTTCTCATCCCAGTCAATTTTATCGAGCCACATTTGCTGCATCAAAATTTTTGCGGTGATAATTACTGGAGCTAACCAACCAGCGGGATCAAAAAGTCTTGCAATTATAGAAAGAACTTCCCTCTTAGTATAAGCAGATTTGAGCGGAATTTTCTCCGTCGTAAAATAAAAATAATCAGCCGACGCATTCCAGCGAACTCCCAGAGTTTTTGCGTTACTTTCTTCATCAAAACATAAGAAATTTTCAGTTAACAAATGATCTGTGGGCAACCCATCTAAAATTTCTTTTGCATTTGAAGTCCATTTTCTTAAATCAAATCCAGCTGATTTCAATATTTCAATCAGCTGATTACGGGCCCTTAAAATGACTTCTAAACTGTGCGCACCTACTAAAGCGTCATCTACATACATGCACTCTCGTAGAATTTTAGCACCACATGGAAAATTACGTTCCTCATCATCAGCCAGCTGCAACAACGTTCTGAGAGCCAAATAAGGAGCGCAATTAACGCCGAATGTAACAGTTTTCAACTGATAATCCTGCACTTCTTCATCAGGAGATCCACGGAAAATAATTCGTTGAAAACGAGCGTGTTCAGGGTTAATTAAAATTTGCCGGTACATTTTTGAAATGTCCGCATTAAAAACGAATTCATAAAATCGCCATTTTAAAATCAAAAAAACTAAATCTTTTTGAAGCACGGGGCCAACGTGCAAAATGTCATTCAGACTTGTCCCACTGGATGTAATGCTTGAAGCATTAAAGACCACTCTCAATTTCGTTGTGGTACTTTCAGGCTTAAAAACGCCATGATGTGGCAAATAATAACTCGGGTCAACTACAGGATTTTCAATTTTTTCCATATGTGCCAAAGTTAAATATTCTTTTACAACCTCATCATACAGAGCCTTATTTTCAGGCTTTTTCAGCAAAGATTTTTCGTTTCTAAGAAACTGACTTAGAGCTATGTGTCTATTCGGGCCAAGAGATGAAAAATCAGCTTTGAAGGGCAAATCAACTACGTATCTCCCTTCTGTATTTCTCAAAGTAGTGGACCGAAAAATCTCCTCACATAACTTATCTCCTTCCGAGATTACAGGCTTACGAGAAACTTCTTCAAGCTCCCAAAATTTCGACAGTTGATCATCAATCGCAACTTTAGTGACAAAAGATCTACTAACTGGACGCAGCGGTTTCGTAGGGCCAGTTACAATCCAGCCAAATATTGTTTCCTGAGCAACTAATGAATTAAAAATACCATGCTGAACTCCCTTACACAAAATCGCTGGATATGATTCACCGCCTAAAAGCATATCAATGGGACCGCTTTCGTAAAACTTCGGATCAGCAAATTTCAAATTTGGTAGATTCATCAGTGCAGTAGGATTAAAACTTTGCGTTGGGGTATCTATAGTTACTTGAGGTACCACTAACGCATCAATTTCAATAGAAAGGTTTGGATTTACTATTGAAAACATAGAAAAAGTTGTCATTTTTTCAATTTTACTGACAACTTCACAGCCCAGACCTGTTACATCAGCTGACACAGGCACGGTTGGCAGTTTTAACAATTTTTGAATTTTTCTTGAAATAAAACTCTCTTCAGAGCATGGATCAATTAACGCTCTGACTTTACAACTAGCACCATTATATACAATATTAACCCATGCGGTACCAAGCATAACTTTTTTGGCCACAGAGTGATAATGACTTTGAACAACATTAGACGAACTTGTATTCGAAATGGACTGTATTCTAGATTGAGCAGAAGTCGACGGAATGTTATCACGAGCCGCATTATTTCCCTGAGACACATTATTCGATTGGTTTCTTTGGCCTCCCTTTTTTATGAATTCTTTGTGTAAAAGAGTGTGGTGTTTTCTACTGCATTTTGAGCAACCAGTAGAATTCGGACAATCAGCAAACATATGACCAGTTTTCAAACAATTAAAACAGTAATTAAATTTTCTCAATGTTTCTGCGCGATTTTTATTACCCAAATTTAAAAATTTACGGCATTTGCTTATAGCATGATTCTCGTTGCATAATTTGCATTGAGCAATATCAACTTTAGTATGATGTGTTTTAAATTGTTTGGGTTTATTGGCATTCGTGTTATTTATTTGACCAAAGGTTTGGGAACTACTGGCACGCATTTTGCCAACACTTTCTAGGGCCTGATATCTATCGGTTAAAAACTCGTTAAACTCGCTCCACTTGGGAATATCTTTTTTATTTTTCACCGACTGTTCCCACAGATTTAACGATAACACCGGAAGCCTAATTGAGCAATGAAAAACAAACAGTGGTTCCCACGCCTCAACATCGATTTTGTACAACTTCAAAATTGACATAATATTATTCACCCCCCTTTGGAGCCCTTTAATTTCAGTCGCGGACTCTCCCTGGCATGGAGGCAACGCGTATAACGCTGTCATCTGTTCGTTAAATAATACGCGTCTATTTTCATATTGGGTTCTTAAATTCTCCCAAGCCACTTCAAAGTTTTCTGCAGTAATGCTAATATTTGCATTTACTGCACGGGCATCACCAGTTGTCTTTTGGAAAAGGCAGCATAATTTAGCCACAGGATCTAAACGCTCATTATTTATATAGATTGCGGTAAACAAGTCCCTAAAGGTGGGCCACTGCGAATAAGTACCATCGAAAACCTCAACTTCACATGCTTGTACTGGTAGTGAATACCCCTGTTTGGGAACCACTGTGTTCGACTCTGAAGATTCTTCCCTAGTTAGCTTTCGTTTCGCTTTTGCAATATAATTTATGCATCTGACGTTAATTTTATATATTAAATTATATTTAGTGTGAACCGCCACCATTTCCTTTTTCTTTTCCAGTGGTTCACTTGAACAACTGTCATATAAGCATTTAAATTTTGTCCACAATTTAGTTAACTCTGTCTTTTCAAACTCTAGGGCCTCTAATGTGTATGAGGAAAAATCTTCATCCTTGAGCCGAGACTCGAATCTGACCATTTCATCAGCTGCCTCGTTAAATTTGTCTACATTCGACATTTTGTTGGCCTTTTATTTAAGTTGTAGTGAAATTGTAGTTGAAATTGATAATAATAGCCCAAATTTACAAACTTGGTAAAACTGTGCAAGTTTTGTTGAAGAAAAACAATCTGTAGTAAAAGCGCCAACAAACTTGGTAAAATAATGAAAGTTTTATTAAGCGAAAGAAGTTTTCGTTTAAGAGACAAAAAACTTGATAAAATGGTGCAAGTTTTGTTAAAAAACCCAATCTTCAGTAGAAGAGCAACAAACTTGGTTAAATGTTGAAAGTTTTAATTTAACGAATGAAGTTGTAGTTCAAAAATCCGCAAAACTTGGTAAAATTATGAAAAATTTATTCAGCAATCGAAGTTGTATATAAAAATAGGAAAAAACTTGGTAAATGGTGAAAGCCGTATAAAATTTCCTTTCGCAATCGAAATTAACAGCAAACTTGGTACAAAACAAATGCCAAGGACAAAATTGCACCGCAAATTAATCCAAGAACCACAAATCCAGAAGCAAAGTTTCAAAAGATCTGTAGGAATTTGTAAAAAATCGATGAGTGGCTTTAAATGGCGTTAAACTTGTGAAAAGTTTGATAATTTTCACCGAAAAATTCAAAATGTTTTACAACAAACAATAAAAAGGCTTCGTATTTTCAATTAAATGTAAGATTCAAGCAGCAACAAAATAAATTATATTTCCAAAAATTGTACCCCAAGTACAGCAGCTTAAGACTCGCTGACAAATTTTGTATTCCAAAAATATTCAGCGAGCAACCAAAATTTCAATGCGGGGAAGAAATTTTACAAAAATATTTAAAAATTTTGTAAAATAATCCAAAATTTTCACTAAAGCAGCAACTGTCCAAAAAAAAAATTCAAAACAACAGGAACAATTGATGAAGTCTTAAAGATGGATGCTTTTTCGTTTTTTCTTTTTTTGGATTGCGAAGAAAATTGAAAAAAAAGATGGCTTTTTAATTTGCGCCAGTAGAATCGTGAAAAAAGATGGCTGCTAAAGAGCAATAAATGGCTTAAGGCGCGAATTTTTATTAAAACAAAAGGGTTGCAAAAAATGGCGGTGTGATTAAAAATGTCGCGTCGAAATTGATGTAACCTCAAACTGAGCCACAATATCGTAGATATTTTCCAAATATAAATAAAATTTCACGTACGTACCTCGTTTCAGCTTTCAATTTATGGTGTTCCTTACCGGGAGATGGACCAAATGTTGGGGTCAGTACGTGGGGGCTGTAACTTTGGGGCTACGATGTGGTTGTCTTGCAGGTCACCAAGCTGATTTGAGGGAAACACACTTTCTTTAAGTTTAGTTTAAGTTAATTTTATTTATATGGTTTTTTTTATTCCTTTCAAACTTTATTTACAAAATTACTAATTTAGTTTTCTTAGTTTTCGATTTTTCTTCAGTTTTCTCATTTTCAGTTTAGCTTTTCCTTTTACCATAATTTTTTCTTTTTAATTTCACAGTTTTCTTTCCTTTGACAATTATTTTTCTTTTTAACTTTACAATTCTTTTTCCCTTTTCTTTTAAATTTAATTATAATTTAATTTCCACTCTTCACTTCTTTTCCAGTTTTAGTTTTGAGGGTTTGCACTTGTTGCTGCTGCTGTTGATGATCACGGAAACAATAAACAAAAATAATAAAAAGGATAGTGCCCTGAAGATGCGGAGTACCGGGTTTTTCATGCGAATACCCAGTACCCACACCCTCAGTGCACGATCACAACTGCCGTGGCGGCGGCATTTAACCGCCACGCGACTTTCGCGCGTTATGTGGTTTGGGCCCTAACTAATGTGTTTATCAAAAAAAAAGAAATTTAAAAGGCCGACGTAAACAACGATCCTGGCGAACTGAAGAAATTTTTTCGTGAAAATTATGCTGCTTAATACTGATTTTTGTTATTTTTTCATGGAGTTGCCAGATCGACGAATTAATTATATTATGCCTACTACTTTTATAATTCAATTTAAATTTCTACAAAACTATTTTATACTAAGAATGTTCTATTATTTGTATTATTATTTTAATTATTTTTTAAATTATTCTTATTTGCCAATTTTTATCTAATCAATTTGTATTGCGTTGTGACAGATCAATATGGAAATGAATCAAGTTAATGGGCGGGTAGGTTCCAGAGTTTGTTTAAGTAGCATGATTCGTGTCTTAGCTAAATATAGTAATGGGCTGAATATTTGCCACATTAATGCACAGAGTCTAAACAATAAGCTGGATGAGTTTCGTTTTGTATTTGAAAAGTCTGGTATAGATGTCATATGTGTATCTGAAACGTGGTTTCAACCTGATACAGGTGATAGATTATGTATCCTTAATGGGTATCGGCTGTTTCGCTCCGATAGAATAGCCCGATCTAACATAACAGGTCTTCCTGATAGAACAGGGCGTGCTGGTGGGGTTGCCATATTTCTTAGAAATAATATAAGTGGAAA
Organism: Leucophora obtusa; assembly: GCA_949987735.1. Lineage (NCBI taxonomy): Eukaryota > Metazoa > Arthropoda > Insecta > Diptera > Anthomyiidae > Leucophora > Leucophora obtusa. Next base: position 323,237,756 of record OX465295.1, on the reverse strand, counting down.
GGTTATCGTTAGATCTGAAGTCGAAGATGATATGGAATACCTATTTCTGGATGTAACGTGTCATAGTAGTAAATTATTTCTTGGATGTGTTTATAGACCAAATAAGGACATTAAAATGGACACTCTAATTAAAAAACTTCAAACACTAACTGTGAGATATACCGATATTGTTATTGCTGGGGACTTTAATAGCAACATAATTGTTGAAGTCGAACTTACTGATCTAATGGGATCTATTGGTATGATATCGGTAAATACTATTACACCAACACACTTCACAAGTACCAGCAGCACACTACTGGATATTTTTCTTGTTAATGCCAAACAGAAGATAATGCATTATGACCAGTTATCCGCACCAATGTTTTCTAAACACGATCTTATATTCTTAAATTACAATGTTCAGCCAAATATTATAAACCATACGTTTACATATCGTGATTTTAAGAATATAAACTTTGACCTTCTTCTATGTGATTTACAAACGATTGACTGGGAACAAATTTATTATATTCCAGATGTTGACGAACAGTTGCAATTACTGGAAAATAACATTCTTATTTTATATGATAAACATGTTCCAATAAGGACCAAAACAGTTCATTGCAAGGATAAAGCATGGTTTTCTAATGAAACTAAACGCTTAATAGAAGAACGTGATTATGCCTATGATAGATGGAAAAGGTTTAAGACTGATGAACTACACGAGGTTTATCGCAGACGAAGGAGGGCTGTTGTATCTAAAATTAGACTGGATAAGTCTTCTTATTACGAAGACAAATTCAGTTCTGTTGTTGGAGGTAATAAAACTTGGAAGGAAATAAAAAAGATTGGACTTGTTAAACAAATGGATCGTGAATATCGTGACTTAAATACTGAGGAACTGAATGGAAAATTTGTTAATATAGAAATGCCTGATGTCAATTTTTCATTTTATAATAATCATATGATCGCTGAAATGAACGAAAATCAATTCCATTTTCAGCGTTTTAATCAAGCTGACGTTTTACAATGTTTTTTGTCTATTAAATCGAATTCTGTTGGATATGATGATATACATCCAAAGTTTCTCAAAATTTTACTGCCCCATCTAATTGGTTATATTACACATTTATTTAATTCCATTTTAACAACAAGTAATTTTCCTTCTCTTTGGAAATATGCAAAAATTATACCGGTTCCAAAAGCTGGTAATGATTATCGTCCGATTGCTATTTTGCCATATATCTCAAAAGTATTTGAGAAACTTATTCATAAACAAATCCAGCAATATGTTCTTGATAAAGGGTTATTAACAAGTCGTCAGTCTGGCTTTAGACCAAAGCATAGTTGCTTAACTGCTCTTGCAGATGTAGTTGAGGATATTAGAAGCAAAATTGATGGTGATCAAATCACGTTTTTAGTACTGTTAGATCATTCAAAAGCCTTTGATACAGTTCATCATGCCACATTGTGTAAGAAGCTTAAACTTTTCTTCAATTTCTCATCAACTTCCACCAAGCTTATTTCAACATACTTAAGTGACAGATATCAAGCTGTATTTGATGGTACCAGACACTCATCTTGGTTGGGTGTGACAAGGGGGTTCCACAAGGATCAATTCTTGGGCCACTTCTATATTCGATGTACTCAAATGATTTGCCAAAACAATTGAAATTTATGAATGTACAAATGTATGCCGATGATGTACAGCTGTTTATAGGATGCAAGCTCTCTACAGTCAATGATTGCATCATTAAGGTTAATTCAGACCTGTTAAAGATATATGAGTGGGCGATTGCAAATGGATTACGTTTAAACTCCACTAAGTCTAAGTGCATCCAGATCTCGAGAACTGCCATGGAACCTCTAAACAATATTAATGTGCTTCTTGGATCGTCTAAAATAGATATGGTGCCAACAGCCAAGAATCTAGGCGTCATTTTCAATACAACTCTCTCATGGTCTAACCAAATTAAAATAGCAACTGGTAAAACGTATGGGATGCTAAGAACTTTGTGGGCACATCAATATTTTACTCCCATTAAGATAAGAATGTTATTGGCAAAAACGTATTTGGTTCCTACGCTCCTATATGGTTGTGAGCTATTTGCCGGTTGTAACTCAACTGATAAACGGAAACTAAGGACAACGTATAATAATATCGCTAGATATATCTTTGGGTTAAAGAGCAGTGATAGAGTTTCTAATTTCTCGAAGAGGATATTTGGTGTGTCGTTTGACAATCTTTTAAAATGCAGAAGTCTTATTTTCTTGCAGAAAATAGTGTATACGGAACAACCCCCTTATTTGTTTGAAAAGTTACATTTTGCCAGATCAAATAGAGGCAAAATAATAACTCCGATTATGCGCCGATATCAATCATCTGATTGCCAATTTTTTATCTCTACTATAACTCTCTGGAACAAACTTCCCCATAATATTCAAAATTTAAGCAACGCAATACAGTTTAGGAAAGCAATTTTTAGCTATTTTGAAAATAAATAACTTTACATGTATTTTTTACTTTATTTTTAATTTATTTTATTATTAATAATTTTTTTTTTTTTTTTTTACTTTTTATACTTTGATTATTAAATTTTAAAAGTCATTTAATGTTGTTATATAATAATTTTTTTCTTAATTTTACTATAATATATTAATATGTATAACAATTTTAGTGTGCCACTATATGTTTACAGTGCTAAATTTAAAAGATAATTATATCTTACTGCACTGGTGTACAATTTAAATAAAATACAAATAAAATACAAATACAAATACTTTTCTAACTGCAATTGCAGTTAATTTTACCGACTTAATTCTCTAAGTATACATATTATTAAACCTTTATTTGTTTTCTTTCAGCTCTTTACGGTGGGTCTCATACTGTAGGTTTAACTTTAACTTAACTATAAACAAAAGAAAACGTCAAAAAAATGTATACAAAACAACAACAAATTTTTGGGTTAACTATTAACTAAAGTTTAAACCTGCAGTATGAGACCCACCGTTAATATTTTTATCGCTCGCAGGCAGGTGTCTATGTATAAGAATTAGGGATGCCAATCGGGATTGATATTTGAAAATCCCGGGATTCGGGATTTTGTATGAAATCCCGCGATCCCGATCTCGGGATCCCGGGATTTTCGGGACTACGGGATTTTTCGGGATCTCGGGATTTTACGAGATTTCGGGATTTTTCGGGATTTCAGGATTTAAATTTTCCTTTATTTGTAAAAATTTTTATATTATGTAACTAATTTTTTTTTATAGAATAAAGCGTTTTATAATTATTTAATAGTTGTTAATTATTAATGTGGTACATTTTATGAATATTGAAACATCTCAGTCAGAAATTGACAGTGGTACAAAAAATCACGTACTTGCAGGTCACTCATTTGGGACGCTTTGCCAACGTTTGAAAAAATCGTTTTGCCAGTATTTGTTTTACAAAACATCACGGTAGGGCCAAAAAAAGATACATATGAACTTTTTTAAATTTATTTTGGAAAATATAATTCCAAACCACCTGTTTATTGGTTTTGGTAGCGTTTGGCCAAAGTTAAAAATTTTGTTTCTCCAGTACTATTCCGGTGCTTTTTGAACTGCCGGTCCTTTTGTCTATTGACGTTATCATATTGGAAATGGGAAAGCAATTTTTGTCAGTACTTGTACCACCTGTTAAAATACCTTGCCATCGCTTTCCCGTTTGTATTTTTCTGGCTGGGATAATATATGAAGGCCTGTCATTAAGTAAACTTGCGCCCAGCATTTTGTAAGCAGATTTTAAAACAGATTCGTTGCGATAACCTTGCCCACTAAATCATGTAAGTACAGCAACAAAGTTATTTGGTTATCTTTATCAAATGTTTTCATGGAAGAATTCAAACATACAGTCCCAGCCAAAACTTACAGTCCCAGTTTCAGAAATCGAATTTCGCTTGGAAGAATAAATCGGTAAAATAACAAACAAACTTGATTTTTCGCATGTATTTCTCAAAAACTTAATATTGTTTACCAAAATTTCAAATTTTTCTGCAAAGTCTTTGCATAGTTTACTCGAATAATCTACTTAATTTATAATTTTACCAATATCTTGGCATCGATTTCTTGTCAATATGAGAAAATTCAAAAAAAAAAACGTAGGTAATCTAAAATTGCTCACTTTGTTTATTTGCGTTTATATTAATATTAAAAAATAAGAAAATCCCGGGATTTTTGAGAAATAATCCCGGGATTCGGGATTTTGCCAATCCCGAAAATCCCGGGATTTCCCGTTTGGCATCCCTAATAAGAATATACAATTATTAAGAGTAAATAATAAAAGTGATATTAAGTGTAAATTTTGTTTCTTAATTTTGAAATGAATTTGGAAATAAAATCAAGTTAGGAATATTTAAATAAATGTGTTCTTATTTTAGCAGCAATTTGAACTAATATAAACTGTAATTTTTACAGTTTTACAATAATTTTTATGTCTGTTGTTTTAACTGCATGTGTAGTTATTTATACAGTTTCAATAATTTTCATGTGTATTATTTTAACTCCATTTGTAGTTGTTTTCACTACATTCGTCAATTGAACTTTAAGAGTTAAAAATAACTATATATTGCAGTTGATTTGACTGCAAATTTAGTATATATTTTTTCTACTGATAATTCAGCTATTTTACCTGCCATTTACACTTGATTATACTTATACAATTTCCAATTTTAATTAAAATCGGTCGACTAGATAAGAAATGGCAGATTGCTTTGCAACACTTCTCCAAAATACCCCACGGTGCCTCGCACAGTGCTTTGATCCAATATAACGATTGGACAAAAATAGAAGGAGTGGAGACAGAGTTTTGAAATTTGGTATACTCACATAGAACCTGTTAGTTAAGAAAAATTAAAATTTTTGGAAATATCGGCCTAAGGACACGCCCACCTCCCATTGGTCCTGAAATTTAAAAATATTATATTAGCTACATAAATGGATGTAAAATTACAAAAATCATCCATTGAGATGCACATAAAACTGGAAACGTTTGAGTCAATTTTTATCAAAATCGAAGCAAGGACTCTTAGTCCTGCATTATTACCTTTATTTTAAAATATCTATAAAACCTGCAAAAATTAGCCGATTGCGATGAAATTTAGCACGTGTATTAATATAAGGTCAAGCCACATTTATGCTAAATTTGGGTAAAATCGATATATTAATACAAAAAAAAATGACTTTTACAAAAAATGGGTTTTAAACGCTTAAAATGATTTTTCTAAAATAATAAAAAAATTAAATAGGATTAACATAGGAAACCATGTGAATCCTCCATTTTAGGCATACGGTATGTTCAGCAAACTTGTGTAAAACACTACGAGGAATATTTTTATGGAACATTTTAACCTTCTATCTCTTCAATTAAAGGGACTTTTTTGGCCCCTTTTTAAAAAGGGACAAAAACGACCCGTAGGTTAAAGAGTTAGAGGGTTAAAATGTTCCGCAAAAATATTTATTATGAAATTCTACTATAAGCCTCTGAAGACATCAGCATTGAAAATTTAACTTAAGTGCCAGTAATAAGTAAAAACTTAAAATGTGCCCTTTTTAAAAAGGGCCCAAAAATTCTCTTTAATTGAAGTGTTAGAGGGTTAGAATGTTCCACAAAAATGTTTCTCGTAGTGTTTTACAAAAGTCCGCTCAACACATCCTATACCTAAAATGGAAGGTTCACATGGTTTGAATACTAAACACTCTTATGTAAATGCGTGACATTTGTGTAAAAATAATGAATTTAGGCATTTCAAAAAATCTATTTTTTTAATTTGTGGTAAAAAATAGTAACTAATTTTTTAATGATCTGTTATATAACAGTATAAACTTATAATAAAAGGGGAAAAAATATCTAATTTTATATAATTTTTTTTATACTCCATCAAACTTAAGTAATTTTTGGATTTTCAACAAAAAAAAAAAAATGTGTTTTTCGGAGCAATAAAAAGTAATTGTTTTGTAAACATATACTAAAATCCATATTTTAATATAACTACAAATATATTGAAGTAATTAGAAATTAATCTTCGAACAAGTTTTTAAAAAAATGAATTTTTGAGAATTATTTTAGTGAAACAATTAAAAACCCATTTTTCTGTTAAGTCATTTTTGCATAAAATTCTCTGAGTTTAGCGCCCTCTTTTGGCGGCAAAAGCAATCACACGAAAAATTTTTTTCACTTTTGTTTGAGTTACTTTCTAATCTTTAAAAAAAAGCCTTCTTTAATCACAATTTTTTTTTTTGATTTTTGTCCATGGGACGAAGCATTGTGCGGCGGTGACTAAAGCTAAAAACTGCTTAGTAGGCTTGATTCGCCAGATTTTTCAGAATGGCAGTTCTGGTACTAACCACACCTTTAGAAACATAATTCCTTAACTCAATTTTTAAATTTGATTCATGAAAGTCGCTAACCTGCTTATCAATAGCTATGGTTTTAGCCTGATTTTAGATAAGTAAAAAATTTAAAAACCATTTAAGACAATGTGTACAAATAATTATTCACTGTTGTAATCTTTCAAAAATACCATAAATAAACATGCAAAACAAGTAGTTTACATATACATACGTAAATGTATGTTTTATAACCAGTAGTACACACACACACACTCATATAAATGATGCTACTATATCCTGTGGCGTCACAATGCTATTTAAGGCAACAACAATTAAAAAAAAATTAAGTTCCCTAAGCAACAATATACATATGTTAGTACACCTAAAAAATTTTATCGATTTAATTTACTGAAAATCATAGTTAAAACAAATTAAATAATTAAAAATACAGTTATTTTTAACTAACAATTCAGTAAAATTAACTGATAAATTTTTCAACCAAACATTCTAAAACAACTGACAAAATAGGTAAAAATTTCAGATTTTTTACAGTTATTTCTTTTAGGTCCGCTAACTTATCTAAAAGTATGCTTAATTTAAGACTATACAGAGTTATTTTAATGTCAATTTTATTCGTAGTTAAGGTTAAAGACCAACTTCACTACCTTAACCAAGAGTAAAATTTTCATCAAAATAACTCTAAATAGTGTCAAAATAAGCATTCTTTTAGATAAGTTAGCTGACCTTAATGTTATGAAAGTCATTTTAATAAAAAAAGAAATTTTTTCAATTGTAAAAAAATGCACAATTACTTCATCGTACTTGAAATTTGAAATAAAAATCCCATACGATTCTCCAGTTATTGCCACTTTTTTCATTCGAGATAGAATAAAATTTTCTGATTTTTATTTGAAAACTAATAATAGGCCTTTCTTTAATCACCGGATTTATTTTTGGATTTATTGTATTTTGTTAAAAAATCCACATTTTGTTTTTTAGTTTTCAAAATTTTATATTTTTATAAAAATCTAATACTTATTTCCTACTTAGTGTGAAAGAAAATTACTAAATTTTGTAAATATGTGATTACAAGAATTGAATTTATTTAATAATAATACAAATAAATACGTTTTGAATTTAGCTTAATTTAATTCCAGAAATTGCATTGAAAATTGAAAATCAAAAAACAAAATGTAAATTTTTTAACAAAATAAAATAAATCCAAAAATAAATCCAGTAATTAAAAAAAGGCATAATGTATCAATAATAACAAATATAAACTAAACAAGAATTATAAAAAAATCAACAAAATTTTTTATTTTTTTAAATACCCAGCAACAAACATTGGGGAATGCTTTACAAACTTCTTCTTGCACTGCTTCACAAGTATCCGTTAGTGTATTTTATAGCTTTTTTAGAAGTTATTCTGAACAACTTCAAAAAATCACTTCTTTTGTTGCTTCCAAAGTATCCGTTAGTATATTTTTACAGCTTTTTTAGAATTACTTCTGAACAACTTCCAAAAAATCACTTAAGTATTGCTTCTAAAAGTAATTGCTGCAAAAGTAATCGTAAAGAGTGATTTTGGTATCATTTGGCATTTCCAAACAGAGGGTCGCAGGTTCAATTTTTTTTAATATATATAATTAATTTGTTCAAATTCAATATTTTTTTATTATTTAAAAAATGTATATATATAAAAAAATGGTGAGAAATTGCTTTTTATGCACCTGTAAAAATAGTACTGAAAATAATATTGAATTGGAGTGCACATTTTACACTTGTTTAATAAGTACTTTTATTGAAGAGAATAAGGAACAATATCTCGCAGTAACAAAGTGCTGTTTTTATGCCAGTCAACTTTCATTTCAAAGAATAGCTCAGAGGTAGAGCGCTAGACTAGCAATCGTGAGGTCGCTAGTTCGATACCCAATGGCGGCAATAAAAAAACTTTTGTAAAATAAAAAAAATATAATTTTTTTTGCGAAGAATTTTTTTTTAAATTTTAATTGGTGAAAAAGAACTTCCTTTGCACTCGTTCAAAAAGTACTGAAAAAATGTTGAAGTGGGAGTACTTCTCTCTTGTGACAACTCAGTGTTAAAATCATTAGTGTTTATGTTAAAAAAGAAGTACATTTAGATCATCAACTGTAGAGCTTTTTCGACTGCTTTTGGCATCTCTTTTTTGCTGGGTAACTAACAAAAAAAAAACTGTTTGGAAAATACTATTTTCATAATTAAAAATAACTGCTTTAAGCAACGGTTACGAAATTACAGTACTTTTCCTTAGTTATTTTCCTAAATAACTGTCATAACAATTTTTTTATATTATTCCATAGAAAAACACCTGTTATTTCAATTGAAAAGAACAACTACTGATTACTACAAAAACAACTGTCATATAGTGACTGTCAAACTTTTTTGAGTGTATATAGTAGCACAATATATATATAATACACCGACAAAAGCATCATACACACACTTCCACACACACAAACACACATTTATATAAAAATTCACAATATCTGTATGATAGTTTAAAAAAAGCAACAACAACAACAACGATAATAACAAACACCCACTGCAAACAAGTGTTTATAGATGGCAAGATAGACAAGAGACGAGAAAAAATTAAAAGAAAAAAAAAAAAATAAAATGAAAAACGAAATTCCGGAAAAAATTGTTGTAGGGATATTTTTCTTTAACATGCGTTTACACATGACTTGCTTTTGTAGTCAACAACAATGACAGAAACAACAGACACAATAATACAAGTACAGAAGACACCTAATTAACGAACTTTTGACTTTAAGCGATTTCGATAAAATGCGATTGAAGAGTTCTCACCGTTTTTTTTTATAAAGAGAAGTACGAGTAATACTCAGGAAATTCTTGCTGTTAATTAACGTATTTATTACACTGTGAGACAAATGGTAGGGGTCAGTAATCGGGAAGGGTTCAAACTACCCCTGAAAGTTATATCGGTAAAAAAGAAGTTATACGTGTCCCGGCGTTTCGCTGGGTCACCCCTAGGAATCGAGATATATCGATTTGACCTTTGGTGGTCTTTTTTTACATAACTCGAGAACCACTAGTCCGATTTTGCTCAAACAATTTTAAAAAAATTAAAAATTACAATTCCTTTAATCTGTTCATATAACGTTTTTCTATATACTCAACAGTTTTGCCGGTAAAAATAAATGTATGAAGAAAAAAATATTTTTTGCCTAAAATATTAAAAAAAGTAATAAACAAAAGGTCCAATATTTTATGGTAGCGGTAACAAACACGTATAACTTGTTTTTGACCGATATAACATTTCCCGTTGGTTTCATCCCATCCCGATTTTGACTGTCGCATAGTGTTATTAATTAACTGGATGAAAGATGAAGGACTTCAAATATGGCAACACTGTAATTGCGTAAGTTGCTGAATCTTAGAACAGTTGTTGTGCATCATCTGATGAAAAGTTAGCGAACTTTGTTGAAGCTTTTTAGTTCATATCTCTGTTATATTATTTTACTTTGGTGGGGTTAAGTGCTATGGGAACACCGAAGGAGGACGCTGCGTTATGTATGAGGGATAGAAAAGTCATACATATTAATTTTCTAAATTGATGTTGCCATCGCAGGGAATCAAATCCGCAACCTTATATGTATGTCCAACGCGCTAAATATTATAACAGAAATCATGTCTTGAATGCGTAAATTCGATTAAAGAGTTTTTGATTTATAAAAAGTTGTTTTCATTTAACCGCCTAAATCGAGGGTTATCTGTACATGTAGAAGATCTTGTTTCTACAACAAAATTGTTGTTATTGCCATTGTATGCATCCGTCTGTATGTGTGTGTGCGGGTATTTTTTTCATAAAACTGATGCTGATTCTGATAATGCCTTTGCCGCATCTTCTCAACCTTTTGACTTTGCAAATGACATTTTGCCTGCTGCATATGAAATGCCTGTATTTATACATATTTTAGTGTTTTATCAATAACATTGGTATTCGCGATAAAAATTAATGGATTTTTTTTTTATTATTTTTCGCAAATTCTTAAATTTTATTACAGAAATTATTTAATTGACTTCGCGGATCAACTGAAAGTCACTTAATGACTTTAAGGAGATTAGCTGTGAAATTAAAATGTATGAAAGATTGTAATTTTACAAGGATTCTCAGTCAGAAATTGCTAGGAATAAAAAAAAATCAAGCACTGGCATACCACTGGGTAACCGTGGTGGTAAAAATAAATGACTGTACAGAACACTCTTTTGGGATGCTTTGCCAGCATTTTTTTTTTTACAAAAATTTCGGTGGTTTATAAACAAAAACCCCTGGCAAATAATGTGCTTAGAGTGCTATGCCAACATTTTCAAGTGGTACAAAAATAAATTCTTTAGTAAGGCAGTGATTTTATACAAATGATGACGCTTGCTTAAAAAAGGTTTGTAGTCAGAAGGTTCCGAGTTCAAATCCAGTTGTAGGCAAAACTTTTTTTTTTTATTTTTTTAATTAAAAATTTTTTTTTTATTGTTAATTAAAAAAAATGCTTCGTTTAATAAAATAAATTTTTTTGTTTCTTTTAAGCCCAACTTTTTTTGTCTTCCAAACACTAGCGTATTAGTTCCAAAAACCTTTTTGCCAGCGCTGGCATTTTAGAGCAGCCAGTAGTTGTCCAGCTGTTATCATTCATTTAAGTTTCTAGCCACCATATATTATATGTTTCGTTAGCTCAGTGGGTAGAGCTGTCGTCTGCCAAACTTCCGTTCTAGGTTCAAATCCCGGCAGGACAAAAAAAATTCATATGAACTTTTTTTTAAATTTTATTTTGGAAAATATATTTTAAGATTTTATTTCCCCAGACTTTTCCGGAGCTTTTTGAATAGTCGGGATTGGGGAAGCACTTTTTGCCAGTACTTGTGCCACCTTCTAAAGTGCCTTGCCATCGTTTCCCCGTTTGTATTTTTCCGACTGGGTTGTTTTTCAATAAGTGAAAAAAGGGGAAAAAGTTGGCTAGTTTTTGGTACTAAATAATTTGTTTGGGAGCATATTGGAAATTTAAGAAGTTCGTAATCAGGGGCCGAATTACGTCATACGTGAACGATTGAAATTGTTCGAAAACCGTTTTTTACATGAGTAAATATGTAAAATCTGGCAATGATAACACCATGTTTTACTTTTACATCCAATCTAGGGCCCAACTACAATATCTCTGGCCCAAAAAATTTCATTAAATCTCATAATTTTTTGAAATAAAAAACTAATTTCGAACGAAAAATTTCGATCACGAATGCCGTAATTCGACCCCAGGTCTGTAAGGGCAAACATACATGTTCATATTACTGATCAACGTTTTTAATATCAGCCAGTCAGAACAAAGTATTTAAAAATAAAATGCTCTGATTGGTTGATTGAAGTCCTTTAGATTTTAGGTTAATTTGAGGTTAAGACGAAGAATAAACATTTTTCAAAGTTATAGATACATTATTAATTTGCAAATCAGACTACTTAGATCTAGGTTCTGCCTTTTTTTATGGACAGGCTTCATTAGTGATTTTCTATTAAATTATATTATTGTTTATATTTTATTGTCAGATTGTCTCTATATGATAATTTACTCTCAGAAGTGCTCTAACAGACATACAAACATTCTACTTTAGATTTTTTTGTTTATCTTCTTATCTCCTCTTTGTTACATTTTTCACAAATGTTGCCACACTGACGTATGGTTTTTACGTGTTTATAACTTTTAGAAAAAAGGTCCATTCTTCTTCTCAACCTCAAACCCACTAAAAAAATGCCAATAGTTTGGTAAAACAGGTTCTCAAGTAACTTGTAAAGGGTTTTTCAATAAGAGCGCTACAAAAGTTTTTTTAAATAAAACAAAAACGGTTTTGGATATCAATGAAATTCTTTACTCCTGTGAAAGTACGTTCGATGCCATTATGTATGGAAATCGATCTCTTTTGCATGGCCATCACGGGCACGCTTGCAGAAGTCCAGACGCTGAACCCAATTTTCGACGGTTTTCAAGCATAAATCGGCCGATACTGCTGCAATTTCACGTTCGATATTCGTACGAAGTTCATCAATCGTCGCTGGCTTGTTGGCATAGACCATAGATTTGACGTAGCCCCACAGGAAATAGTCCAACGGCGTCAAATCGCACGACCGAGGCGGCCAATCGACTGGACCATTTCGTGAGATAACACGTTCTTCAAACTTGGTTTGCAATAAATTGATTGTGACATTCGCTGTGCGGCTTGTGGCGCCGTCCTGTTGGAACCACATGTCCTCCAAGTCCATATCATCCAATTGGGGCCAAAAATATTCGGTTATCATTTTCAAGTTGTTGCTCAGCCCAATTCACGAACATACGACGCTTCTGGTGGTCAAGCGGCTTCAGTTATTGCGTCAATTTGATCTTGTAAGGATATAGGCCAAGATCTTTTCGCAAAATTCGCCACAACGACGTCACAGAGATGCCCAATACTTGAGAACGACGTATGAGAGACACATTTGGGCTTTCTTCAATTGAAGCCTCAGCGGCAGCAATATTCTCGACACTACGGGCACTTCTTTGTCTCACTGGCACGGGAACATTTTGTACTGTGCCTGTGGATTCAAATTTTTTCACTAGACGCTCAATTGTTGATCTGCTAGGACGATTATGACGACCATAAATTGGACGTAGCGCTCTTAACGGTGAGGCCACTGACTCCGAATTTCGGTAGTAAATTTTAATAATTTTGACTCGTTGTTGGCTCCTATATCTTTCCATCATGAAATGGCAAACCTTACTGAAGAGAAATGTCAAAAGAGCGGCAAGAAATATAGCGTCGTTTGCTGTCCCTGTCTTTCTACTTTTGTAGCGTCCCTGTTGAAAAACCCTTTATATCCTACACCACTCCACTCAAAATATAAGTTAGTAGAAAAATGATTATTTGTCGTAAATATGAAGTATACTAGTTTTCAGCAGTTTTGTTTGCTGATATCACTGTTCAACAAAAGAAAACTCTTTTTGTATATACCCGTGTAAAAAAGATCAGATCTGGCAAGATCTCAGTAGATCTTACCAGATCTAATTAGATCTCAAAATTGGGGACAAATTTGAGATCTAATTAGATCTGATCAGATCTAGGAATATCTGGCCAGATCTTAGTAGATCTTATCAGATCTAATTAGATCTCTTCAGATCTAGACATATCTGGCGCATTTGTCCTGATCACTTTAGATTTGAACAGATTTGGCACTAGATCTGATCAGATCTTGCCATAAGGTATTTTCACATATGCCATACCTGATCATATTTGATAAGATCTGGTACAGGATCTAATTAGGTTCAATCATATCTATTTAGATCCAAACAGATCTGATCAGATCTAAACTTTTTTACACGGGTACGTAACTTCTGTCTAGTTATGTTTAGAACAAGAATAAGGATAATAGAAATAGAATGAGAATGTTACAAATACGAATAGTTTTTTTATTATAATTTGATTTTATTATATTGTTACGAAATTAGATTAGTCTAGTATAGAAAAACTCTTGAATTTTTTGGAAGAAACTATCCCAAAAATGGGATTTACTAAACGCGTCAAGCTGGTAGATTAGATTAGATACGAAGGCACTACGCAACGCGACCAATATAGATGTTTTGTGCTGCCTAGATTTCCTTAGAGATTCAGGCTACCAAAGAGGCTCTTATTTGAGTTGTTAACTTAGACTAACATCAACGAAATTTTAACAATGCTATTTTTAGCCTTTGTTATTATTAGTCTATAGTCTAAGTTGAGTTGTTGATAAGAAATTCGATTTTCTTTCAGCGGTCACATAAGTAGACAATCATTAAAATATTAGCCCACTAAATACGAAATACACTGATGATGGCTTTGTAGCGAAAGCTGAAAATACCTATTCTGTATTGCTGGTCTTATCGAATTCTTTCAAATATATTTTTATTCTTTGTAATTTACTTGTAAAAATTGTATCATCTTTCTTTGATTTGAAAATAATTTAAACAGAAAGTGATATTAATTTATGATCTAGAATCAAACTAAAAAAGAACATTCATTTAATTGGTATTTTATTTAATTTTCTTTTTAACTTAAGGGCAATTTTTTAAATTTTTATTTATATGATCAGAGTTTTTGAGGTAATTTTCTAATTTTTAATTGACCTATCCCGTGACTGGTCAATCGGGGGGGCATACTGAAGGCACTTCTACTATATTTGTGTGTTTGTTAGTGTTGTTTTCTTTTCTATTCTTTTCCATTTTTTTTATTTGCTTGTAGTGTTTGTTTTTTCTTTTTCTTTTTTATTTGAACAGAAACGAAAAATATATAACTTTACCATCAGCCAGCCATCACGCATAAGCAACATTAGCTCAGACGGTATAGCGTTTGTCTTACAAGCAGGAGGTTGTGTTATCGAGCTCTACTTCGACGCCAAGTAGATTATTTTTAATTCTTAATTTTTTGTTAGTTTATTTGAAAAGCTATTTTTAGACACACCACCTTACTGTCACAAGGTGTCTAAACTGTGACAATTGGTCATTTCCAATGACAACGCCATGTTAAAGTGATATGTCTCTTTTAAACAAAAAGACCGATCAACGACCGGTCTCTGGCCCCTTGGGACCTATCCTGCGTGTCATCTGGGACCGGTCCCTTTCCCCGTAGGGTGGTGTCAGCAGTCGAATTGGTTATTTTGATTGCAATAGAAAAGAGCCCGGCTTATTTATAGGAAATAAACCAACATTTTTAAAAGGCAAAAACGTAACAATAAACGTTTTTTTTAATCACCTTCATTTAGAATTTTTCATACAAAAAGTGGATTTATTAAATCCAAACAAAAAGTTGGATTTATTTTTATTGTTGGGTTCACACATAGCTGGGTTCATACATTTATTGCTGGGTTCACACATAGCAATAAAAATGCAAATATATAAAGCAGCCTATTAATTTAATGTCAGAAAAAAAATTCGAATGAAAATTAAAAGAGAAACAAAAAAATTCTAAAACTAACAAATAAAAGGTTTTCTCAAATTTTTTGTATGAAATATGTTTAAAAAAAACTAAACCTCACCAAATACATATTTTCTATCTTGGACATGAAGAAATAGCTGAAATAGAAATGGCAATTGTTCACTCTGCTGTAAGTAATTTAATTAAATCCAATTAGTGAATCTTAAATATTGCAGTGAAATATTTCAATTGTGTAAAGATATAAATTGAAGTTATAAAACTGAAAAGGCAGACTGTTTATCGCTGTTTTATATAAAATATAATTAAAAATTAAAAGTTAAAGTAAAAGTAAAATCCTTCATCATCGAATTCGATATTAAAAATTAGGGTGAAAGAAATGTCGGACGGAAAATTCTTTTTAAAATAGGGAGAATCTAACACCATCTGTTGAGCACTTTTTGTACTACTACTAGAAAATTTCAGTTTTTGTCAACAACCCTGCAAAAAGAGAACATCCACTTTTTAATGCATGACTTTTTTCTCTACATTCAAAATAAGATAATGCAAAAATAAGATAAAACAAATACAACAACACATAGCGACATTACGCACAAGCATAGTTTTCTACTGAAAAATTGTTAAATTTACAGCAGTATCGGATCTTTCCTATGACACGCACGTGTTAAATTCATTGATGGAAATGCCAAATTTGGAACTACTAACAGTTCCAGAAGAAACACAACTTAAAAATAAAAGTAGTTCAAATTTGGCATTTCCATCAATGAATTTAACACGTGCGTGTCATAGGAAAGATCCGATACTGCTGTAAATTTAACAATTTTTCAGTAGAAAACTATGCTTGTGCATCATGTCGCTATGTGTTGTTGTACTTGTTTTATTTTATTTTTGTATATTATTTTATTGGATGGAGATAAAATATTCATTCTTTTTGAAGTACTCCTTAATATTTTTGCTGGGAAAATAAAGTTATTTCGTTATATTGCAATGTTAATATCAATGTAACTTTATAATTTTCTTCTGTAGTTTGCTTCAGGGACGTCTCGTTGTAATGTCCAACAGTAATCCGCCAGAATACATGGAATCTACTTGCCCTGATATCATTTCTTTTTATCATAGAAATGTCTTGGTGAATCGCTGACGCCGCCCAAATTTTCAAATAAATCTAGATTTGAATGTATGAAATGTATTTTTAATAGTTTTAGTAAATTTTTAAACTAATCTCTTCCTAAATTTTTTTCTACAGTGGTGAATATTAAAATCGCGGGATTTCGATGCAAGTGTAAACGCAACCTAATACAATTGTTATTGCCAACAACGTACAAATGCTAAAATGTTAACTTTTACCAAAGTCATCAGCATCAGATTCAATAGCAACAATTGCAGCAATAAGAACATCCAACAATAGTATCGTATAAAATCCAATACAATGAAGAAACCGGGTGTCTGTGTATTTGTTAAAAAAAATACAGTTTTTATGTGTGTGGGTGTTGTATAAATGTACGAACGAATTTTAAGTTCATAGAATTTGCAGAAAAGCAAATAAAAGAACGAGTAAAAAACTTTTAGTCGGGCATGCCGTCTCACTATGAATCGAGAAAATAGAAAACGGAACAAAAATTGCTAGAGGATCGATTAAGAGTTATATATAATATCTTATAGAAAGTTTTGGACGCTGCTCATTACGAATCTGAGATTAGAATCAAAAAAATCAGAATGAAAGAACCAAAATGGCGGCCGTGGATTTTAAAAAGTTTATATTTTGGATCTAAGACGCATTTATAAATGTCCTTTGATCACTGATCATGAATCTCAAAGGAAGAATTTAAAAAACTAAAGTGGCGGATGTAGTATGGCGTTGAAAATTCTATGAAAAATTCGATCTGCCATTTTGTACTTATTTAGACTTGTGTCAAAATTTCCAATGCGAACCAGCATGCCAAAACTTACTAAAATAGCTTTGTATTAGCTGCCTGTAGCGAGCGAACAAGCTAAAGAGCCATTTTTTGGGGGACATTTAAATGGGCACCAGGTCTGAACTTGTGCCGATTTAAACCAAAATCAGTAGGCTTCATCCTTGGTTTAATATAGTCGGTGTACCGAATTTAATCAAAATTTCATATTTGATCTTTTAGCGTGTGCACGAGAATAAATAAACAAGAAGACAGTTGGGCGGTCGGCTAAATCAAATCAAAAAGTGATTCCAAGTCGATTGATATACTAAAGGGTGGGTCTAGGTCCAATATTTGTTGATGTTACAAATATCAGAAAAAACCCTATCTACCCTGTCCCCGCAGTGGTGTAAGGTGTACCAACCGAAAAATATTTTTTTATTAAAATAGAAAATAAAAAAGTTTTTGATACATACATATTCGAAAAAAACAAATAAAATGGGGTGAAAACTCATTGCATTTCAATGTATTGAATAATAAAAAAAATAAAGAGAGCGTGAAATACAACAACAGAAATATAACGAACAAAACTACAAACTATTAACTGACAAGAACATATTTCATACATACGATATACCAGTGTTGCCACAAGAAAAATTTTAAATTACACAAATATATCCAAATTAAACATAATCTATGGTTTCTTTTTAGGGCATAAAAGAAGAGTCCTTAAATCAGACAATGTCATAATCCGACTATTTTTTTTTTTTAAGAAAAATTAGTATAGATCTAGATTTCTTTGGATTCTTTTCAAAAAGTTGTAAAAATGTGAAATCTTTAAAAAAAATTTCTAACAATTTAGCGGGTTTTGTGTTGGTATAAATCTTCTGAAATATAAGAGGTTTTCTACAGTATGCAGACACTTTTAGAATTTGACAATTCTTTAAAAGGAACAAAGCCCCAAAATCTGAACATTTTTGTGACAACAAGTTCTTGGAATCTAATCGCTTTTAATCTTTTGCTTTTCTATAGAAAAAGGCCTCGGAAGCTTAAATTTAATAAAAAGTTAAATAAACTGTATATGAGAACTTCCATACCAACTGGCCCGCTAAAGGAAAATGTATATCGTATCAAAGTTGCTGCTTTTAATTTACCGAAAAAAAAAATTATACGATTAAAAAATGGAGAAACTTTTTAAATTTTTCCAAAAAACATTGTATTTTTAATATTTTAAATAATTTTTGTGTTCCACGATTAAATAAAATGTTTTTTAGAACATCTTTTAGTTTTGGTTATATTTTAAAGTTAGGTTGTTTACAAATTTTCTTATGTAAACGATATAGATTACGAATTTAATTTCAAATTGAAATCCAGTGAACATTTTATCCAGAGACTATTAATTATAGAGATAGGAAATCAAAACTTACACTACTCACCGGTAGAGGGCGCTGAAATTTAGTATTACCTGAGCAACTATTTAGTATCAGTTTAGTATCAGCTGAGCCTATATTTTAAAACTCAAAAACTGCTGAAAACTGGTCAAAATAAGAAGAAACAAGCGAGGAATATATTCAAATAATAAAATTTGAGATATCCGTTTGTTTTTTTTGCTTTGTTGTTTGTTATTATTTAAATTTAAATAAAAAAAAATAAAATTGTCAATTTTTTGAACAAAGTGCCATCTAGTGACAACAATAGTTGTATAACTTATTTTTTTGGTGATGCCATACCCCTGATTTTAACAGTGTAAATTCAATATAACGTAAGATAAATCGGAGGGTTTCTCCATAAAAGTTCCTGAATTCTGAAGATTTTTCTAGACATTTATACTAACACAATCTTAGAATTTTTAAAATCATTTCGTATTGCTAGTGCTATTTTTTTTATATTTAATTGTACACTTATTAAGCGGATTATTTTAATTTGAGCAAATTAACCATATTTATCTAAATTTTAGCTAGTTGGGAATTTTTTGGGGCAACTTTAAGATTTGTTTGGAGATAGCGCAAACAAGCTATCTGGCAAGCCTGTACTTTGATTGTTGTTCGTGGAGGCGTCTTTCACTTTTTGATAAAACACTTTTTCGCAGTTTTATTTTTATACTTTTCGATTGGAAAGCCTCATATATGAAATTACGCATGGATGTGAGTAGACATGTACTACAAAAGTAAGTCGAAATTACACGCAATTTGTGTAATTATCCAAGAAGTGGCAACACTGATACATGCATAAGAATTTCTATACAAAAACAACAACAGAAAATAACAACTTTTAGTAACAAGAACAACAATCACATAATAAAAGCCCACAAACGTACTCTGTTATATAAGAGAGAGTATGACAAAACACTATCTCAGAAGAACTAAACAACAACAACAACAAAAATAACACAAAAATAAAAAAGCAATAAACCCTAGCTACAACAGAATATAACAAATTTGTAACAATTGTCATTTTGTTATAGTTCGTTATTTGTACACTACTTTTGTTTTAACTTCCTTTATTTTTTTTTTCCAAATGTTGCACTAAGGGAAAGAAATTTGATTTTGTAAAGGAGTACAAATACACCCAGAAAACAGATTCGGTGCTGGTTCGATAGTAGTAACCAAATTCTACACTTATATTTAGTTAAATTTCTACTGTCCCAACAATGTAATTCTCTGTCACAATAAAAAAAAAACCAGTTACCATGACCGAAATATTCTATGGAAAACATTATGAGAATATTCAAAAGTGAAAGCAGTTTTACAGCCTCTAGTTTTAGCTTTTTCCTTCTCAGAATATATTTATACCCTCATAGAAATAAACCTGTAAAACTAACAGAATAAGCAACTAAAAATTAGTTCAAAATGTCTTTGGAGAAAAAACTGCTAAAATCAGCGGAATTATTTGCTAAATACTAGCAATATAAGAAGAGCAAAACTAAAACTGATAAATTTACAAAATTTTAATTTAGTAGGTTTGAGGTTCAGAAGAAGAGTAAACCTTTTCTTCAAAAGTTATAAACACATTAAATTTGCAAATCAGACTAGATCCAGTTTAGTTATATTTGTGTTTAATTTTAGTTAATTCAAATTGACAAATTATACTGTAACATCTGTAAAATTTTTTTTTAAATATTAGTAGACTAAAAAAGCAAAAACAAACTGTTATCTATATAAAAAATTTTTTTGTTTTTAAGTTAAATTTAGTTAAATGTTAATAGCAGTCTATTCTGCTAAAATCAACAGAAATATTTGCTAACAAACTAGTAAACTGTCGAATTCTACTTGCATTAAAAGAAAATCAAAAAAAAAAAACCTTAAAAATTAAAAACAAAATTGGAATTGATATTTTAGTCTACTTAGCAAAACTTTTTGCTGATTGTAGCAGGTTAAGTTGTTATTTTCTGTTAACTAAAATTTAACTCAAGTATAACTAAAATTGTACATATTTGTTAAGTTTTAGTGAGAACAAAAATAATCTGCTAATTTCAGCATTTTTTTCTGTAAGGTCATTTTTAATTAATTTTTAGTACACTCACAATATAATTTTCATAACCGATTGAGGTTTAATTGAACAGTATTTAATAGGTAAATTTCGTTTTCAATTGAAACAAATTGTTTAACTTTTCGTATAAGTCAATAAAAAACAAACTACAAAAAATACGTATCATCTATAGGAGTTGATATTTTCAGTCAAGTGTTCTATTTTTAGTTTTATGTTTTTAGAAAAAATAATTTAAAGAATTTCGTTGTTTTCTGTTTTAAAACAAAACATTCAAATATTTTCGGTTTTCTTTTTTGTTAAAATAGTTTCTTTATATACAAAATTTTTTCATTTAAAATTACAAGAAATTCTTTACTTATACACACAAAAATAGCCAATAAAAATATGAACAAGTGTGTTGTGTGTGTAGTGTTCTGAAAATTCAAAAAAAAAAAACTTTCAAATATGAAAAAACAAACAACAAATTTCTTTTATTTTATTTCATCGGGATATACATTAATTGCATTAAAGGAATTAAATATGCTAAAATCCCAAACGTATTTAACAAATTGTGAAAAATACTCCGTTGTAGGTATGTCCCTATCCGGATTTCATTCTTGCCTGCGGAAATCGTCAGGGAACGACGTTTTTAGAATTTCTGGAAATATTTGTTAAGTTAAATTACAAACTCAATGAGAATTTCTTGTTCTCGTCTAGGAGCGTTATTAAACATTTAAAATATCAAAGGAAAAACAAAAACAACAACAAAAAATTTTCCACAATTTGCTTTGTCATCTTCCAATGTACTACTCTGTTGACAGATCTAGCAATGTAGTGACATCCATTCATGTATAAACAAAAATAGAAAACAATGTTTTGTAAAAAAAAGCACTTGCATATTAGTTTTTTTTATTTTATTTTATCGGGATATATTTATATTTTTTCTAACTTTTTGTCAGTTAAAAATTGAAGTTTGTTTTAACAGACTTTTTAGTTATTTTTATTTCTTTAATGGATTGTTTAAACAATGTTTGAAAATAGATAGCAAAATGGTTTGAATATAATGAAAAATCAGTAGTCCTTTTTTTAATTGTGTTTTCAATTAATTTAATAAGAATCTTAACTGAAAAATATTGTGATGTAGTTTTAATAAAACTTTTTACAGACTTTTTGCTATCAGTGTGCGATGGCCCGTTTAAATTTAAGTTCCACTAAGTACACTAAAATATGTTTGTTGGTAGAATCTACTAAAAATTATAGTTTAAACAAAGGTTTATGCAGTTAATTAAAAAGACGACAAAGTTATTTACCATAATAACTAAAAACGTTGTTATTTTTAAATGTTGAAAAATAACTAACAAAAGCATTGAAAATAACTAACAATGTCGTAAAATTAAATGACAAATTTTTACAACACAAATTTTAAAACAACTGACAAAATGTTTAAAAATTGCTGTTTGTTACAGTTAATTCTTAATTAACTGTCATAACAGTTGTATTGTATTTTCCGTAGAAAAACAACTGTACTTACAGTTAAAAACAACAACTTCTGATTACTACACAAGCAGCTGTCATAACAGGTTATTGTGTTAATGAGGCTTAGGTCCGATAATACAATGTCCCATTAAAATTTTAACAATAGTTAAATAAATTCAGATTTTTTATGGGAAACAACAACAAATATGTCAATTAAAGTCTCAGTTAGTATCTTACACTCAGATAAAAGAGTTTGGAAACAGTTTCCAATCGTACTATACTATTTATACCCTACACCACTATGTGTTCAGGGTATTATAAGTTTGTGCTGATGTTTGTAACACCAAAACATATTGGTCGTAGACCCACCTTATAGTATACCGATCGGCTCAGAATTTTTTTTTATTTCGATTTAACGATGTCCGTCTGTCCGTCCGTCCGTCTGTCTGTCTGTCCATGCAATCTTGTGCGCGCTCTACAGGTCGCAAATATTAAGATATTTTGATGAAATTTGGTACGCAGACCTACGTTGGCCCAAGGACGAACAAGTTTGATTTTGGTGAACAGCGGTACATGTTTAGACCTAGTGCCCATATAAGGGTCCTACCAAAATTATACTGTTTATACGCTGCAGGTCGCAAATATTAAGATATTTTGATGAAATTTGGTACATAGCCCTATGTTGGCCCAAGGACGAAGCCTATTGATTTTGGTGAACATGGGTCCATGTTTAGAACTAGTGCCCATATAAGGGTCCCCCCAAAATTGGCTTGGTTACAAACTGCAGGTCGCAAATATTAAGATATTTTAATGAAATTTGGTGCGCTGACTCACATTATAGAAAATTTTGACACAAGCCTCATTTTAACCCATTCGAATTTCGGATCCAAACATTAGTTGGCTTTCAACCAGACTGGTGTAGGGTATTGTATAGTCGGCATGCCCGACTTTAATCTTTTTACTCGTTATTTTTAGTAATCATTTTTGCTATTCTCTTATTACAAATTACGGATTTTTTTTTACTAATTTTCGCTGCTGATTTCAGAAAAACATTTTACTAATTTTTCAAAAGCGAGTGCTAAATTTAGCAGAAAAATATACTAATTTAAAAATATTTTTTTTTTGATTTTTTATAATTCTTGTTTAGTTTATATTTGTTACTATTGATATATTCTTAGTTTAGAAATAACACCCAGAAAATTTTATTGCATCTCCAATGCATAAAACGGCAATAACCGGAGAACCGTTTGCAATTTTGACTCCAAATTTCAAGTACGATGAAGTAATTATACGCTTGTTACAATCGAAAGAAAAAAAATTTTTTTTTTAGATTTTACAGTTTTTTTATTTTTTAGTACAAGTTTTTGCTAATTTCAGCAGATTGATTTTAAATTACAGTTTACAGCAATTTACTGAAATTTAGTAGCTGCAACTAATTATTTATACTAATTTCATTGTACTAAAATTATGATATTTAGTAAGTTTTTTAACTGATTTTAGCAAATCGATTTTGAATTGCATTTTACATAAATTTTACTAAAATTTAGTAGCGGCTACTAATTTTTACTACTAATTTAATTGTACTACAGATAGGCAGACATGTGTTGCTAAAATTAGCAAAAAATACCGCTGATCTCAAAACAGTTAAATTTCCCGTAATAACAGCAAAATTTTCAGTAGCCATTACAGAATTTTTGGGTTGAGTGTACGGGATATTGTGGTAATGGAGATTAAGCGGCAATGCAGCCTTCAGAAATTCAGTTATTACAATAGAAAAATGTTAAATTCCTTTTAGAACTGCTGATATAATTTTACTGCTCTCCCATTGTGTATTGTACTGTTGGGCCAATGAAATAACAGTTATCAGTTTGTTATAACTATTTAGTTTTGTTCTTTGGTCTTTTCCAATTTTATTTATTGTTTAAATTGTATTTTTTTTTTGGTACTACTTATTCGCATTGTGAAATTTCATTTTGATGCATTTTTTTTTTTATCTACTTCACAGAGTTTTGTTTTTTTTTCTTAACTTTTATTGGTTTTGTTCGTTGCTTCGTTCATTTTGTCATTTTCTTATTGTTGTAAACTAAAAATTAATTACTTATTTTAGAGAGACGAGATGTTTTAAATTAAATGAAAATTAAGAAGAAGAAGAAAGAAGAAAATAGTTAAGAAAATTTCATTTCATTGAAGTTGATAACTATTTAGGGGGAAAAAATTAAAAGAATTTTAAAATTTAATCAGTAAATTGAATTCAATCAAATACGTGGTAAATAATTGAAACAGCGAAAGATAGAAAAACAGTTGCTAGACAATTAGTAAATAAAAGTTAAAGGAAACTAATTTAAACTTATTATAATTTAATATGTCTTAATATATGTATGTAGACATATGTATATCACAAGTTCAAGTGTTAAATTTCCTTAATGCACCCAAATTACTTACAAACACGTTTAAATGCTAAAGAAAGAATTAAAAGAATTACATGTTTTGATTATCTACAACAACTTTCTAACAACCCTCGTATAATTGTGTGTACATTGTATGTAAAGTAAATGGTAAAATGCCTATGAAAATAAAGTGCATACATACATAGTATACACACACACACACACATTCCGTATGCTCAAATACAAGTCACAATCTTGTTCATGTAAAACGGATGTGTGAAACTGAAATTGAGCAATGCACAATATACATTAAAGTGCCTGTGCCTCTCAACTCCTAACATACACATTTACATAGATTGTGTGCATAGAATGACGACGACGACAACAAGAACAACAACATCGACAACTTTAACATACCACAATGTCCTTCATTATGATCCTCTACGAGTGTCTGTTTGAGTGTAAAGCTTTTCATACTTCCTGGCTTCCATTCATTATAACAACCCGAAGAAAACATTTTTACTACATACGATACACTCTGTTTTGCAGACACACAATTGCAGAGCCTTTACATTTCAAACTATACAAAACTATACACATATAAAGCTTATAAGTACACATACATACATCCATACATGCATACATATATATGTTAACCCTTAAATGCATGGTGTAGCCATTTGGCAACATATCAGTTTTTTAATAAAAAAAAACCCTCTTGATGCACAAAACTGCATTTTTGGGCACTGGGCCCTCTTCTGTACAAAGTGTTCTTATAGTTTAGCTCAGAGTTTTTAAACTATTGTAGGAAAAATCTTGGTTTTGCTTCGCATGTTTGTGAAAAATCTAAAACACACGTTTTTTTTTACAAAAAGTGTAATATTCAGAAATGTTTGTTTAAATATTTAAAGTGGTATTCTCGCAATAAAATTCATTTTGGCGACAATAATTGAATAATTCATTGTTTATAGATTTTTTTTTGTTTTTTTTTCACACACTTTAAAATAATCACAATTTAGCTATTTGGCAAAGAACCATATTTTTCCATAAAAATCAACTTTTTTTTAAATAATTTTTTTTTGTATTTTTCTTGAAATGTACACGCCTTTAGAAATCATATAAAAAAAAAAAATGGTCATGCACTTAAGGGTTAAAAATCTTTTACTTTGTTTCAACTGTTCATTTTTTCAGTTTCTTGTGCACTATGTATTTACTGAAGAAGAAAAAAACTGTTTAATGTTGTAATTTTTAATGACATACAGATTCAAAATAAAAAGTTAGTATAGTAGCAACAACAAAAAATGTGTAAAGAAAAGACAAATAATTTTTTTTTTTTTTTTTTGTAAAGGCTTACAAATGGCACATAGTTTCTACAACTATCTTTAAGCAAGTGTCCCAGGAAAACTTTGTTAATAGGTGCGTTGCATTTTGCATAATTTATAAACCTTAAGAAAAAATTAAAGTCTGATATGCCGAGGAGGAAGCGGATCAAATTCCGTGAAGGAAATTTCAATTACTGGTGTATTTAGTAAATATAACCCCTTGAGGACCAGAATTAGCGTGGCCAGACCTGACTACTTTGTGATATTTGTTGGGTTCTATGGAAAACTATGTTAAGGGCCGTACAAAAGTTACGCCATCATTTAAAAATTTTACACCAAATAATAAACTAGTAAAAAGGTTAAAGTCGGGCATGCCGACTATACAATACCCTACACCAGTCTGGGTAAAAGACAAGTAATGTTTGGATCCGAAATTCGAATGGGTTAAAAGGGGGTTTGGGTCAAAATTTTCTATAATGTGAGTCAGCGCACCAAATTTCATTAAAATATCTTAATATTTGCGACTTGCAGTTTGTAACCAAGCCAATTTTGGGGGGACCCTTATATGGGCACTAGGTCTAAACATGGACCGGTGTTAACCAAAATCAATAGCCTTCGTCCTTGGGCTGACATATGTCGGTGTACCAAATTTCATCAAAATATCTTAATATTTGCGACCTGCAGCGTATAAACAATATAATTTTGGTGGGACCCTTATATGGGCACTAGGTCTAAACATGGACCGATGTTTACCAAAATCAGCAGGCTTCGTCCTTGGGCCAACATAGGTCTGTGTACCAAATTTCATCAAAATATCTTAATATTTGCTACCTGCAGCGTATAAACAATATAATTTTGGGGGGACCCTTATATGGGCACTAGGTCTAAACATGGACATAGGCGTCGTCCTTGGGCCAATGTAAGTCGGTGTACCAAGTTTCATCAAAATATCTTAATATTTTCGACCTGTAGAGTGCGCACAAGAATGCATGGACAGACAGACAGACGGACGGACGGACATCGTTAAATCGAAATAAAAAAAAATTCGGAGCCGATCGGTATACTATAAGGTGGGTCTAGACCAATATTTTTTGGTGTTACAAACATCAGCACAAACTTATAATACCCTGACCACATAGTGGTGTAGGGTATAAAAAAGAAAAAGCTTTAACATTTTCTTAAGTTTTCTAACTTTTCGGTCATTAAAACTCTGTAAAATAAAAAAGTGGTTGCAACTAGGGATGCTAATCGGGATTGGTTTTTTCAAATCCCGGGATTCGGGATTTCAATATAAAAAAAACGGGATCCCGGGGCAGATCGAGATTTTTCGGGATTCTGTGATTTCTTGCAACTTAGGACATATTTCTTTCAAAAAATATGTAAAAATTCTAATCAAATATTAATTATGAAATTTTCTATTAAATTATTTTAAAATTAAAGAAAGATGATAAAATTTACAATTTACATTTAAATTACAGAAAATACAAATTTTCACAATTCGAGAAGGCCTCCAGGATAGCATACGTATTTTCGGGTCTCGCTACAGGCCCATCGGGTTCGTTGTCGTTCATAAATCTGTAGTTCATGAGTTGTCGATCAAAGTAGCGATACTTTAAGAATTAAAGTTCAAAGCAAAAAACGGTAATAACAGAGGATAAAAATAGCATTGTTAGAATTTCGTTGATGTTAGTCTAATTGAGGTGTTTGAATTTGATTATTTTTTTTTCACATTCAATATAAATAGATCATCATCAATTCCACTGTGAGACAAATTGTAGGGGTCAGTGATCGGGAAGGGTTCAAACTACCGGGGAAAGTTATATCGGTAAAAAAGAAGTTATACGTGTCCCGGCGTTTCGCTGCGTCACCCCTAGGAATCGAGATATATCGATTTGACCTTTGGTGGTCTTTTTTTTGACATAACTCGAGAACCACTAGTCCGATTTTGCTCAAACAATTTTAAAAAAATTAAAAATTACAATTCCTTTAATCTGTTCATATAACGTTTTTCTATATACTCAACAGTTTTGCCGGTAAAAATAAATGTATGAAGAAAAAAATATTTTTTGCCCAAAATATTAAAAAAAGTAATAAACAAAAGGTTATTGATTTTTATGGTAGCGGTAACAAACATTTATTTTTTGAGCAAAATCGGACTAGTGGTTCTCGAGTTATGTCAAAAAAAGATATATCTCGATTCCTAGGGGTGACCCAGCGATACGCCGGGACACGTATAACTTGTTTTTGACTGATATAACATTTCCCGTTGGTTTAATCTCATCCCGATTTTGACTGTCGCATAGTGTTATTAACCCATAAAGTCATAGGAAACTGAGGATGGGCCTGCAGCGGTACCCTAAAATAAATATTCTATTCTGCTGGCCTTATCGATTTTTTAAAATTTTTATTCTCTGTAATTTTAACATTTTAACCCTCTGACCCTTCAACTAAATGGACTTTCTTGGCCTCTTTTTAAAAAGAGACAAAAAAACTCGTAAGTTGAGTAGTGAGAGGGTTAAAATTTTCGGCAAAAATATTTGCTATGAAATTCTACTGTCAGTCTATGAAGACTTCAAATTTGAAAATTTAATTTCAATATCAGAAATAAGTCAAATCTTGAAATGTGTTTAAGGGTTAATCTCGTACTTATTCAGAATTGTCGCTCAAATGTCCAACAAATCTGGAGTTTAGGGGGAAACCATGTGAATCTTCCATTTTAGGTATTAGATGTGTTCAGCCAACTTATATAAAATACTACAAGGAACATTTATGTCCCTTTTTAAAAGGTCACCAAAAAAGTCCCTTCAATTGACGAGTTAGAGGGTTAAAATGTTCCACAAAAATATTGCCCGTAGTGTTTTACATAAGTTCGCTGAACACATCATATATCTAAAATGGAAGATTCACATGGTTTACTACCCCGATTCATAATAAAAATTTTAAAAAGGGCTGAAACTGTAACCCCTCACTGAAATAAAATTCCGATGTGATCTTTTAAAACGCCAAAACAGGTGTATTTTTTTTTTGTCTCCTCAACCAAAATCCATTGCCAGAACCCCGGTTTTTTGGGAAAAGTTCGAAATTGTTGTATTGAGTATTCCCAATTTCACACTTATTAGGCGCCAGCAAATAATTCTACTAGAAAGTTTAAAATTTTTGACCATAACATTCCTTAGAACATTTTGTCATTTTAGCATTTATTCTGTAGTCTACAAAAAGTGTAAATTTTGGGTCAGGAAAAAAATTTAATTAATACGTGAAAATGATTTATAATTATTTTTGATATGGATATTATGATTTTTGTATAGAAAAATTAAATTCGACTTTTGATGATGCAGCTTCATCCTTTGCAACTGTGAAACGCTGGTATAACGAATTTAATCGCGGACGTCCTTTGCTCTAGTACGAGAAGGTTGTCCACAATCAGTTGTGTCAGAAAACATTGATGCGGTGTAAAACCTGATAACGCAAGTTCGTCATGTGACATACTCTGACATAAGTTCCACCAGCATAAATAAAAGATTGCATCAAAATTCATCAGTAAACAAGTTTTGTTCTCTTTGGATTCCTTATAACTTAACAACAGCTCAAAAAGATGCTCGGGTCAATTGGTGTAAACAAATGCTCAAGAAACGCAATAGCGGTACTTCAAAACAAACGACGAGCATGAGATCGTTACACACTCACAATATTTTATCGTTAAAAACAATCTAAAATACATATTAAATTAATTGAAAACACAATTAAAAAAGGACTACTGATTTTTAATTATATTCAAACCATTTTGCTATTTATTTTCAAACATTGTTTAAACAATTCATAAAAGAAATAAAAATAATTGAAGAGTCTGTTAAAATAATCATCAATTTTTAACTGACAAAACGTAAAAAAAACGATTTTGTGGTTTGTTTTTTTATATTTGAAAGTTTTTTTTTTGTTTGAATTTTCAAAACACTACACACACAACACACATGGCTATTGGCTATGTTTGTGTGCATGTGTAAAGAATTTCTTGTAATTTAAATGAAAATGATTTTGTATAAAACAAACTATTTTAACAAACAAGAAAACCGAAAATATTTGAATTTTTTGTTTTAAAACAGAAAAAACGAAATTATTTAAATTATTTTTTATAAACATAGAAAACTAAAAATAGAATATTTGTTTAAAAATATCAACTCCTACAGACGATACATATTTTTTGTGGTTTGTTTTTTGTTGACAGATAAAAAAAGTTAAACAATATGTTTCAATGTATTTTAATTAATTCTTCAATTGAAAACAAACTTTACCTATTCTTTTCAAATAAACCTCAATCGATGGATCTACGAATATGAGCCTGAAACTGAACAGAAGTCGAAACTGAACGACATCGAATTAATGGGTTATCCGTAGAGTATTCAATTATGCGCCTTTTTATTTTAATCGATTAATTATGCAAATAATTATTCGGGTTTTTTCTTAACAGATTAATGAATAATATTTAAAAATTAATCGATTAATCGAAAAAAAAATTATGTAAAATAATATAAAAATTTTTGAAGTATGTTTAATAATTTTATAACTCTTTTATAACTAATAATTTCCGTAATTCTTCTAAAAGTATCAAAAATCCATTAACTGAGATTATATATTCTCAAAATTTTTTTCAAATCGAATAGAACGACACCGCAAACTTTCCTTGTTAATTTTGCATTTTATAAAGTTATGCCTGGATTATCCAGATTTAAACGTGTGAGTTAAACAACAATATCATGACTCGTATTTTATTTTTGTCTCTTGTTTTAAAAATCGCTCAAGTGACAAGGAAAATCGTATTCTAGGGATAAAAATAAGAAACTTTGCTCGAGGAACCATACCTCTAAAACGCATTCTGATGTCCCAACTTTTGACCCGTAATGTCAAATTTTGAAAAATCCCACTTTGACCCCATTAGAGTGCCACAATGAAAGGGAATTTTGTGGCCCCTTTTTAAAAAGTGTCTAAAAAGACCCGTAATTTGAAGAGTTAGGGGGTTAAAATGTTTTACAAAAATATTCCGCGTAGTGTTTTACATAAGTTCGCTGAACACATCCTATATCTAAAATGGAAGATTCCCATGGTTTCTCCAATTCTGAATAAGTACGAAAGTGCCAAAAATGGTGATTTTTTGAAATGTTTGTATGGGGAACCCCCCAGCGGAGTTCCAGGGGGTGTGCCACTGGCATGGGTGGGTTGGTCCTCTAAAGTTAGTGGGGGTCGGTTATACATTTGGACTCGATTTGGGGCACTCTAAATGGGTCAAAGTTGGATTTTTCAAAATTTGACCTTACGGGTCAAAAGTTGGGACATCAGAATTCGTTTTAGAGGTATGGTTCCTCGGGCAAAGTTTCTTATTTTGATCTTTAGAATACGATTTTCCTTGTCACTTGAGCGATTTTTTTGCCTCCCTACAAATCGACCCGCCCTAATAAATATAAATATATGGCCTTTTGGCAATCATTTTTTGTAATTTCACACATCGAATGATCTTAATATGGTTATCAAATGAATGAGGAGAATCTCTACAATTTAATAAATTTTTTTCTTTTTTTATCAAGATCAAATTATGTCATAAATATCCAATAAATTTTGTATATATTTTGAAAGAAAAAACTTTACCATTTCACGGCCATTAAAAATTAAAACTAAAATTTTCTTTGTCCTTTTGACATTATCAGTGAACTGTGGAAATTTTCCGCTCTTATTTGATACTCATTTCGGAGACAAGTGATAAAAATAAGTTACTATTATAGTATACTTTGATATTTTGAAGTCCCTTTAGGGACATCTGACATGATGAAGAAAAACTGGGTACGCAGTTTTACTATACATGGTCTCTAATTTTACGTGTAGGTATATCAATTTTTCAATGGGTAAGAGCAAACGCTGAAAATTGTTGCACGGTGTTTTTAATGCTGTCGTTTAATATCAACATTTAAAAAGTCTTCAAAAAATTTTTAATATGCAAGATCTGTCACAATAATATTGCAAGATCTTTCACAATAACAGAGTAGTATTTTGAAAGATGACAAGGCAAACTGTGATAATTTTTTTCGCGTATTTTCTTTGTTTGATATTTGATAACGCTCATAGAAGAAAACAAGAATTTTTCATTGAGTTTAACCTAAAAAATATTTCTAGAAATATAAAAAGTCTTCCCCTGATGATATTCTTAGGCATCCGGTGCAAGCTTACAGCAAATTATTTTTCACATTGTGTTAACCCTTTGAGGACCATACAGTTTTTGCCGAAGCGATTTTGATGATTTTGCGATATTCATAATCTCTGACCTAATAATTGTTATGACAAGAAAAATTGGCTCCATAGAACCCCTCCTTACCCCTCATTTCGCTTGGAAAAAATATTTGCCATTTGACGACCCCGCCGTTGCGGACGAAGCGATTTTTATTAATATTTTATTTTCATGATGTGGAACTAAATTATGGATATGTTATAAAAAATTGGCCTCATAGACCGCTCATGATTTCGCTTGTCAAAGTTTGTGCTTTTTACCCCTTAAGTGAAGAATTCTAAATAACCAATTTAGAGGGCTCGCAAGGGGTAAGCGTGACTAGGTAGGGATTTACCGCCTTCTACATTTTTGTTCCCCCAATTCTTCTTTAAGAATCACCTTTGGCAATATTTACTCTATCTTTTGTCTGAGCAATTATAAGTGCGAAAAACCCTTGGGCAAGCATACTTGCTTGTGGTCGTCAAAGGGTTAAATAAATTTAGGAATGTTAGCACATTTGGCTGCCTATTCCTACTTGTGACTCATTGTGACCGTCATAAGACTATTTTTTAGACTGAGAGTCATAACTTTTCATACAAAACAATAATAAAATGACAAAAATTAAAATTTTATTTGTCAATGTTATGATTGTGTCGACACCAGTTCTTAATTTTTTTGAAGTTTTCAAACAAAAATTTGAATAAATATAAGGTTTATAGGAGTACATTTTCTTTTGAAAAAGTTGTCAAAATATTCAGAAGTACTCGAACAAAAAATTTAAAAAAATAGTAAACACACAAAAAAAATTTACGAAAATCGCAAAAAATCGTCCGCGGAGTTCAAACTTTAATGCGCATCATAAGAGTTAATTAATTTAATGGCGATTCACATAAAAATGTGTTAAATTTTAATATTTGTTAAACAAAAAAACATATTACTAGTTTTAGCTTGAAGAAATTTTTCAAGCAAAAACTAGTAAAATTTCCCCTTAAATTTTTTACTAGTTTTTACTATTTTTTTTGTACTCGAACGGATTTTTGAGTAAAACTGGTAAAAATGGTAAAGCTAGTAAAAAAAATAGCATGTAAACAAACGCACTAATAATTTATTGTGACTTTGAAACAATTACACTCATAGAAATAAATCTGTAAAAATAGCAGAAAAAGTTACTAAAAATTAGTTAAAAATTATGCTGCAGAAAAAAATAAAACTATCAGATTTTTGTTGCTAAATACTTGTAAAATAAGAACAACAAAATTTAAACATTGTAAATTTACAGAACTTTAGGTTACTGAAAATAACAAATTGTACTGTAATATCTGCAGAAAATTTTGCTAAATATTAGTAGACTAAAAATAGCAAAAATAAACTATTATATGTACAAAATTTTTGCTATTTTTAAGCTAAATTTAGTTGAATGCAAATAGCAGTCTAGCCTGCTAAAATCATCAGAAATATTTGCTAAAAAAGTGTAAACTGCTGTTTCTAAAAAGCTCGATATTTATTTGCATATAAAAAAATATCGAAAATTAAAATTTTTTGTGATTTTTTAGGCTACTAATTATTTAGCAAAATTTTTTGCTGATTTTAGCAGGTTATTACTATTATATAGCAAAAATAATCTACTAATTTTAGCAGTTTTTTTTGCAGCATAATTTTTAACTAATTTTTAGTAGTTTTAACTAAACTTTTTACAGACTTTTTCTATTAGTGTATGGGCTTACGGACAAAGCCTATTGATTTTATTAAGAATGATGGTTAGACCCAGTGCCCGTGTAAAGGCCCCCCATGTACGCAGAAAGAAATTTTGGTGAAATTTGTTACCCCGACTTATATCGGCCCAGGAAATAAGCATATTGATTTTAATTTAAATTAGTCCATGTTTGGACCTACTGCCCATATAAAGGTCCCCCCAAAATTAGATTTTTCGCACGTTATAGGTCGTAAATACGAATAGGACAAGCCTATTGATTTTATGTAGAATTATATTTGGGCCATCCATAAGGGCGATTATGGACTATATTTCCGATTTTCCCTTCAATGCAACTAACATAAGGTTAGATCAAAAATTTCTTAAAATTTTTAAAATTATTCTATTTTTTTATCATTTTAAGTATAGACAAATTTTGATACAGGCTGATGTGGGATATCTTATAGTCGGCATGCCCGAATTTAACTTTTTTGCTACTTGTTTTTATGCACTTGTTTTTGATTCTCGATTGTAAACTAATAAACTACTCCCATTTAATACGCTTATGCATTATAAAATCTAACATATATCTTAAAGATATTTTGCTTAAGGAAAATTTATTTCTTTGTGAGTTTTTAGAAAATTCTAAAGCGGGCTTTCAAGGTCACTTGTTAAAAGAGTAAATAAAAGACTATTTATTCATTTTTAATCCGACGTTTCGTTGGAGATTCCCAACATCCTCAGGGATATTTTTTTATTAAATCTGGCAGCATTTCAATTAAGAGATTAATCACAACTGGGTCTATTGTCGACTGACGACAGAAAAAGTTGTCACGATTAATTTAAATTCAGCGACAATCGACCGTCGACATTTGTTGGCGTGTTTAGAAAAAAAGGAAAGCAAAACAAGATAATGGTTGTATTTGTTTCGCCACAATTCTTCATCAATTCATTTGGTTTTATATTAATTCTTGTTGTTTTACATTTTATTGTATTTAATTTTTGCTTTTTTGCGGTGAATTATGTATTTTTATTTTCAATTATATTTCTTCTGTCAAAAAAATAAATTTTTTGTAAACAAAGTACGAATTTTTGCAACTCTAATGCGAATTTCTACAACTCTGTTCTAATGGCAACTATTAATTAGTTAAAAATATGGCAACAATTTGACAAATAATTTGAGTGTGTGTTAGTGTGTCGTCATGAAAATAAAATAGATTCTATATTACGAACAGGGGTATGGCATCACAAAAAAAAAGTTATAAAAAAATCGTTATGACTACACCTTTTGCAATTGTAATTCAGAAAATATCAATTGAAATTCAGAAAATATCAATTGAAATTCAGAATTTCCATTTGAAATTCAGAAAATATCAATTGAAATTCAGAATTTCCATTTGAAATTCAGAAAACATCAATTGAAATTCAGATTTTCCATTTGAAATTCAGAAAATATCAATTGAAATTCAGAAAATATCATTTGAAATTCGGAAAATGTCAATTGAAATTCAGAAGATATCATTTGAAATTCAGAAAATATCATTTGAAATTCAAAAAATATCAATTGAAATTCAGAAAATATCAATTGAAATTCAGAAATCGTCATTTGAAATTCAGAAAATATCAATTGAAATTCAGAAACCGTCATTTGAAATTCAGAAAATATCAATTGAAATTCAGAAACTATCATTTGAAATTCAGAAAATGTCAATTGAAATTCAGAAATCATCATTTGAAATTCAGAAAATATCATTTGAAATTCAGAAAATATCAATTGAAATTCAGAAAACATCAATTGAAATTCAGAAAATATCAATTGAAATTCAGAAATCGTCAATAGAATTTCAATTGATATTTTCTGAATTTCAATTGACATTTTCTGAATTTCAAATGATATTTTCTGAATTTCAAATGATATTTTCTGAATTTCAATTGACATTTTATGAATTTCAAATGATATTTTCTGAATTTCAATTGCGATTTTCTGAATTTCAAATGACGGTTTCTGAATTTCAATTGATATTTTCTGAATTTCAAATGACGATTTCTGAATTTCAATTGATGTTTTCTGAATTTCAACTGATATTTTCTGAATTTCAATTGATGTTTTCTGAATAATAATTGATATTTTCTGAATTTCAAATGATATTTTCTAAATTTCAAATGATATTTTTTGAATTTTAATTGATATTTTCTGAATTTCAAATGATATTTTCTGAATTTCAATTGATATTTTCTAAATTTCAAATGGAAAATCGGAATTTCAATTGATGTTTTCTGAATTTCAAATGGAAATTCTGAATTTCAATTGATGTTTTCTGAATTTCAAATGGAAATTCTGAATTTCAATTGATATTTTCTGAATTTCAAATGGAAATTCTGAATTTCAATTGATATTTTCTGAATTACAGTTGCAAAAGGTGTAAATGGCACTTTGTAAAAAAAATTGACAATTTTCTTGTTTTTTATTTAAATTTAAATAATAACAAACAACAAAGGAAAAAATACAAACAAATATTTCAAATTTTATTATTTGAATATTTCCGCGTTTGTTTTTCCTTATTTTGAGCAGTTTTCAGCAGTTTTTGAGTGTTTAAATATAGGCTCAGCTGATACTAAACTGATACTAAATAGTTGCTCAGGTAATACTTAATATCAGCGCCCTCTATCGGTGAGTAGTTTAGGTTTTGATTTCCTATCTCTATAATTAATAGTCTCTGATAGTCTCTGATTACCACCACAAATCGCCGGACGACATGGGGACATTTTGATTCCCATACAAAATTTGTGAAAAAGCACATCGTCCACCGACCTGCAAAATGTCACATGTGTTTTTTAATAGATTTTCAGGAGAGCGAAAAACCTGTTACAAAA
Organism: Leucophora obtusa; assembly: GCA_949987735.1. Lineage (NCBI taxonomy): Eukaryota > Metazoa > Arthropoda > Insecta > Diptera > Anthomyiidae > Leucophora > Leucophora obtusa. The sequence goes on along the minus strand of OX465295.1, from coordinate 323,201,058 downwards.
TCTACTTTTAAGATATTGGCATCATATGCCTTAATGATGATTTTACTAAATGAGGTTGTGAATCATTAAGGCATATGATGCCAATAAAATATCTTAAAAGTAGATTTGGAAATAGTTTTTTTCGCTCTCACACATGTGACATTTTGCACGGCGGTCGACGACATGTCGTTGTCGTTGTCGAACCAGTTCTGATTAATCTCAAAAGGTGAAAAAAGTTATTAAGAAAAATGTGTGTTGCAATTTTTAATGGCGCACTTCTTATTTTGTTTCTCGAATAACTAATGGAAAAATTCTAAGAAAAGTTATTTCATTATAATTTTACTATTTATTTCACAATTGAAAATAATTTTACTGATTTATTTTTTAAATAACCCCTGAAACTTTGCCATTAATATATATTGCGAAAATATTACAAATCGAAAAATATGTATTAAAGAATTTAAAAATATGCAAAAATCCATTTTAATCTAAGAATCTATTTAAAAATTAATTTTAGTGAATTAAAAAATATATGCTATAAATTAAATTATAATATGAATTTATTGACAATATATACATAAATCGTAATATGTTTTAACAATTCGATGCCATTTTGTGGCAATTTTGTTTATTCAAAAATATATTGTGTTTATGCTGTTCTCAAGCTTATGATAAGAAATATATTATTTTAATTAAGATGTAGAGTTTCATGTAGTCAAGAGTTATAATTTATTAAAAAGTTGGTTTTAAAGAAAATTTTTTTGCTGGGTCAACCAAAGGAATTTTATATAAGTTTGCATTACACAGACACATACAATCATGCATAATTGCTTACACACACACACACACACACACACAAATATAGAATATAAAGACGAAATGTTGGCATGAATTAATTTTGCAACATTTTTAATTGAGCGCAATTAATTTGCAAAAAACAACAACAACAACAACAGCGAAACCCAACGAGGGCTACAAAAAATACAAAAGTTGTTGTTTAAAAAATGTTAGTATTATATTATTATATTTGTGTGTTGTTGTCGTTGTAACAACAACGATAACCATGAGAAGAACAAATAAATTTATGTGTGAATTCTTTTGTATTTGTTTGATGTTTTAAAACAGCCAACATGAATAGTTGTTGCAGCACTAATAGTATGTTGTAGTCCTTACTACAATATAATACTTGGTACTACACATAGTACAACAATTATATTAAAATATTACATACGAAAATACATACAAACACATCTATTATATGTGTTTAATTTATACATATGTATGAGTGCAAAATATTACTGAAATATTTATTTTTTTTTGTGTTCAAATTACTAACACATGTTTGTCAATATTATTTACATGCATATGTTAGTCATTTATGTAATTTTTTTTAGGTTTTTCTGTAAAAAAAAAAAAAACTTTTTGTTCAATTGTTTTTCTTTCTAAAATGTTTTTGGCAGTTTATGCTTGAAATATTTGTTAAATTTAATATGTGTGTAATGAGAAAATGGCCATCAACCTCGTATTGTATAAAATTATAATTTTATTAATTTGTTTTATTTTCTAAATACTAACAATTCAGTTGTACATGTTAGTGTGTATGTGTGTTTTCGAGTGTGTAAATTAAATGATTTTTCATTTCCATCACATACTTATGTACAGATATTTACATACATATATTTTTTTTTTGGGGGGAAAATAACATATGTAAGCAATACTTTATCATCACTTACTGCTCAGACATACACAGATTTTTGAACAGATTTCTAAAATAATTAAATCTTTTAACTATATTTTTTATTAAGAGGTCGAAATATTAACGATTTCTTGATTAAAAATTAAAAATCAATTTTTTTTTTATTGTAGAAACAAAAAACTTTAAACCTTACACTTTTATATATGAAGAAAATGTATAACTTTCCAAGGGTAACTACAGGGTCCGCCATCTAACGTTTTTTTTTTCAACTAGTGCTTATTTCGTGAATGGTAACACTTAGCTCATGTCTGATTTGACAGATAATTAATTTTATCCTTCCGCTGAACGAATATGGTTGTGTATACTAGGGATACCGATCCCGAAATCCCGGGATTGTTCTTGAAAAAATCCCGGGATTTCCGATTTCATTATTTGGCATATCTTATCACTTTTTGTATTTATTTTTATTGTTATATTCGACCTAAATCACTTAAAAGTCTAATATCTTATTAAATTTTATTAAAAAAAACTAATTTCTACTATTCGTAAATAACACAGGCCGACAAAATTTGATGAAATTTTCTAACCAAGAATGAGACTTACTTTTCCGACGGCTTTAGACGTGCTGAATCCGAATCTGACCTAGAAGTGCAAAAACACGTTTTTGGGTATATTTGAGGTCCTATAACTTCCAGAAATTTATTTTTTTCATAATCGGATTCAGCATGTCTAAAACCTTTGGGAAAGTATATTCCGATTCTTGGCTAGAAAACCTTGTCACACATTAAATAGATCTGAATATAAACCTAAATAATTTAAAAAAAATTTTTCAGCTTTAAAACTATTAAAAACCGTAATTCGGATTTATTCAATCTTTTAACGGACATGTTTTTATTAATTTTATTGATGATTTACTGAAATCTTAACTTCATGCAAAATAATTTTACCAAATATTAGTGTACAAAAAACAGAAAATTTTTGTTAAAGTATTTAGTAAAACCTAACCTTCTACCTTTCTGAAATCAGCAGAGATATGTGCTCAACATTTTATATTAGTAAACTTAAAGAATCCAATATAATATCACTTAATATTTTTGATGATTTCAGCAGAGAGGTTTGTATGGGCATTCAATTAATTTTAAACAAATATAACTAAAAATTTGTAGACATAGCAGGGTTTTTTGCTACTTTTAATTAAAAAGTTTTTTCTCAGAAGTTTCAGAGACAAATTGTAATTTGTAATTAATTGAATTAACCTTATAAGTATATTACTTATATTTCGGAAATTTAACAATTATTTAGCAAACACGTTCTGCTGATTTCGGTAGTTTTTATGGCGAAACTTTTTTGCTAATTACTAGTAACTTTTTCTGCTATTTTTACGTACTTATTTCTATGGGTGTACTTTCGTTTAAAGCCTGATTCACAATGCTGTAGTACTCCACTCTGAGCTGATTTTGTTTCTTTCTTTTTCGCACATCTATATTTTTTGTATCATGCCATCTGTACTTTAGTCTACTCCACTCTGCGGCGTTGAACACTCCAGCATTGTGAATCCGGATTAATTTGTTTATTTTTTTATACTACAAGAAATAAATAAGTAGATTTGTAATGAATTATTTTAATTTGTAGGGTTTATTTCAGCTATTTATTTTTAAAATTAAAAATATAATGAAACAGGAAAATCCCGAAACCCCGAAAAATCCCGAAATCCCGAAAAATCCCGGGATCCCGATAAATCCCGGGATCCCGAAAAATCCCGGGATCCCGGGATTTCAATTTTTAAAATCCCGAATCCCGGGATTTGTAAAAACCAGTCCCGTTCGGCATCCCTAGTGTATACGCTTGAACAGCTGCCTGCGATCGACTTACAGAAGATGCCGATTTTGCCAAAAAAATCATCTTTTCAGATGAAGCTCATTTTGATCTTGGCGGGTATGTAAACAAGCAAAATTGTCGCATTTGGGGCACAGAAAACCCGCACGCATACATTGAAAAGCCGGTGCACCCAAAACGAGTCACTGTTTGGTGCGGATTTTGGTCCAGAGGCATAATTGGGCCATTTTTCTTCGAAAATGAGCAAGGAGTGGCCGTTACAGTCAATGGCGATCGTTATCGGGCCATGTTGAACGAATTTTTGTTCACAAAAATTGAAGAGGAGGATATCGGCAACATTTGGTTTCAACAGGACGGCGCTACGTGCCACACAGCCGAAGCTACACTCGATGTTTTGCGCTCTGTTTTTGAAGATCGCATTATCAGCCGCAGAGCTGATGTCGTTTGGCCTCCTCGGAGCTACGATTTGACACCGTTGGACTATTATTTGTGGGGTGCCGTCAAGGATAAGTGTTACGCCGACAAGCCAGAGACAATTGACGCTTTAAAGGACAATATTCGTGAAGCCATTGGTGAAATACAGCTGCACACAATCGATAATGTGCTTAAAACTTGGGCCGATCGTGTAGGCTACTGCATGGCCAGCCGAGGCAGCCATATGAATGAAATTATTTTCCATTATTAACCAGAAGGATTGTACTTTCAAATAAAAAAAGAAATTTGAGAAAATATTCAGTAGTTTTTTTTATAGCATTTTCAAAAAAAAAAAGTTATTTGGCGGACCCTGTATTTATATTTTGAGCCTAACAATTAAAATTTATTTTGAAAATGTCTTTATTGTTTTTCAAAAATTATTCTCTTTTATGATTTTTACAGTTTTGCATACATTCGAACCACTTGTCATAGTATTTTTTCATTCCGCGTGACACACGTTCAAAACATGCATCTACGGCTTCTTCTGCTGTCAAAAATCGTTGTTCACGTAGTTTCTCTCTGATGCACATTGGGCCAGCATTTTCGAATTTTGGCCAAAACTCGAATATTGAATATATGAAACTAAAAGATATCACAAAGGGGGTCTGGTTGTTGCTGATCACGAATCTGAAATAAAAAATATAAAATTCAAAATGGCGGATCCAAGATGGCGGCCATTAATTTTTAGTTTTTAATATATTGGACTTAAAATAGTCAATTATATAGGTCTAGGATCCGCTGATTAAAAATCTGAAATTAAAATTTTGAAATTCGAAATGGCGGAACCAATATTTCATTAAATTCCTTATGTTGTCTGATTTACTTCAGATTTCCACTAAGGGAAGTTTTTGGGTAGCAGATTACGAATCTGAAATCAAATTTAAAAAATTCAACATGGCGGATCCAATATGGCGGCAATAAATTTAAAATTGTTATGTGTAGGAAAATAAATTACACTGTACAAAAAAAAGGTTCTGATGGCAACTGATTCACGCTAAAGGACCAAAGAAAAATATAAGTGTAACGCCATTTTAAAAGTTTTTCTCTGGCCCTATGTTTGTGGGGGGTTAAAATTTCCCCTTTTTTGAAAATGTTTATTGTGCATCGGCATAGGAAACCATGTGAATCTTCAATTTTCGGTATAGGATATGTTCAGCGAACTTATGTAAAACACTACGAGGAACAATTTTCTGGAACATTTTAACCCTCTAACTCTGCAATTAAAGGGTCTTTTTTGGCCCTTTTTTAAAAGTGCCAAAAAAGAGCCATAAGTTGAAGAGTTAGAGGGTTAAAATGATCCGCAAAAATATTTGTCATAAAATTCTACTATAAGTCTCTGAAGACATCAAAGTTGAAAATTTAACTTCAATGCCAGAAAAAAGTCAAAACTTAAAATGTGTTTAAGGGTTAATTTCGTACTTATTCAGAATTGGCACCACTCAAATGTCCCACAAACCTGGACTTTAGGGGGTTAGTCTGTGTCAGAAAACCAGAACCTACATTTAAGGTAATTTTTAGTGCTATTTTTTTAGTTTTTACTAAAACTCTGGAATGCTGGCAATCAGCGAGATCTGAAGGTACTTTTTCAGTTAAAGGGCAAAATATCGAAAGTTTATGAACGGTCGCAAAAACATCCTAGGGAATACATTGGCATTCAAGTTTTTCAAATATCTCTTGGAACATTTTGGTCTTTTTTTTCGAAAATTTAGGATTTTCAAAAAAAAACCCATATTTTTGAGGTAAAATTAATAATTTCTATTTTTTTTTCATAACTACCCTACGGGAAATTTTAACAAACTGTCACCGAAGTGGCCCCTTTATATGAAATAGACTGGTCACTTTTACATGGCGTTGTCATAGGAGGGGCAAATTGACCCCTTGTGACATGTCACAAGACAAATCCTAGGACAGTTTACTGAACTCTCGTAAAAAACAAAGTTCAAGGACCTGTCCTAGGATTTGTCTTGTGACATGTCACAAGGGGTCAATTTCCCCCTCCTATGACAACGCCATGTAAAAGTGACCAGTCTATTTCATATAAAGGGGCCAGTTTGGTGACAGTTTGTTAAAATTTCCCGTAGGGTAGTTTCAGTTTTATAATTTGAGATTGTTTTTGGAACAAATGGTTTTTTATTTATGACTTTTTTATTGTATCATTATAAAAAATGTCACAAAATTAAAAAACTTTCACTTTGAACTCCCGTCAACTAACAACGAGTAACCACAATGATACAATATTTCACTCACAACATATTCAACAATCCAAAATTTTATATATATAATCATATTTTCCCTTTAGCTGAATTGCACTTTTGGCAAAAAACGGCGATCCTGGCCCACAGTGTTACGTTCGGGAACAAGAAAAAGTCATTGGCTGCCAAGTCACAAATGTACGGCGGATGATCCATTAATTCGATATTTTGAGTGGTCAAAAACTCACTTGTTTGAGCCGATGTGTGAGAGCTTGCATTGTCATGGTGAAGAATTATCCGTTTTTGGGTTTTTTTTTTCATTTTTCCGAACAATCCTGGCAATCAAATGGTGGTGTATCATTCAGAATTAACTGTATTACGTTTTTCTAACGCCACTGTTGCCGCACGACCAGTTTTTCCAAGAAAACAGGCGTCCGTTAGCTTCGAAGTGCTTCGCGAGCGAACAACATGAAACACCCATACGGTCGACCCCTGTTTAGTTTCGGGCTCATATGTTAGATTAGACTGTCCCTTAAAATAGCGATTTGTCGATTTTCGTTCATTACACCCCCCCCCCCAGTTTTATTGGCAATGGTCCCAAATGGAAGAAATCGATTTTTATTTTTTTTTTTGGAAAACGTTAACCCGTGCCGAAAGTTGGACGAAATTTTGGAAAAAAAGTGTATTACTATTAAAAATTCCCAAAATTCGAAATTTATAAAAAAATTATTTTTTATTCCATTTATTTATTTAGTATAGTCAAAATGATTCAGACATGGAATTTTGACTTCATCGGATATCATTAACCCACTTTAGCCTGGAATCCAAAATGACCCACGAATTTGATAAATATGCAAAAACGTGTTTTTTTAAAATTAATTTTAAAGCTTTTTTAAAATGCCTAATTTGGAGATGTCGATTGCTATTTGTACCACATAATAGCCCTACGGGAAATTTTAACAAACTGTCACCGAACTGGCCCCTTTATATGAAATAGACTGGTCACTTTTACATGGCGTTGTCATAGGAGGTGGAAATTGACCCCTTGTGACATGTCACAAGACAAATCCTAGGACAGGTTACTGTCCTAACCTGTACTGAACTCTTAATTTCAGGGACTTGTCCTGGGATTTGTCTTGTGACATGTCACAAGGGGTCAATTTCCACCTCCTATGACAACGCCATGTAAAAGTGACCAGTCTATTTCATATAAAGGGGCCAGATCGGTGACAGTTTGTTAAAATTTCCCGTAGGGAGTTGATATTAAAGAAAAAAACAAATTGGAAAAATGATAATTCAAGTTTGTGTATGGAGCGACTGCTTTCCAGGATATTATACAAAAATTGCTCATTTTATCAAAAATTAAACAAAATTTGAATATTTTCATCAAATTTTACACAGTTTTCGGAAAAACATCACTTAAATTTGGTTAGACTGTAATTATCTTTACATTTGTTTAAAAATCTTTAACCCTTAGTGGCCTGGGGTCAGAAAAGACCCATGAAACTTAATATTAATTATGACTACGAGATTTTAAAGCCATTAAATTGATAAAAAAAAAATCTGAACTGGATAAAAATAATTATTTTATGTAACGTAATCCATATGGGGTTAATTTTTATACTTTTGGCCAAAAACGCCCCACTAGGAAATTTAAAGAATAACAGCTTTCATAATTTTCGGAAAAATATCACTTTGAATGAATAAAAAATTTTTTTTTTCCACTTGATAAAAATTATTATTTTGAGTAACTTGATCCATATTGGGTTAATGTTCCCACTTTCTACAAAAAAAGAGCCACTAGGAAATTTAAAGAATAACATTTATCAGATTCTTATTAAATTGGGATATGCGATAGAGGGTACAAAACTAACGAACAAGCGCAATTCTCTATAGCCCCAATCTTATTTTTAAGGGTTAAAAAGATGGGGTCAAAAGTGTCGATATGTTAATAAAATTTTTTTTCTTGTGTATAAAAGAAAGCTTAAAACCCCTTTACTTTGTTGCTTCATTTCCCGTTCCATTCCATTTTCTTCCACCTGTCTAATGTTTAAATTCGACTCGTTCCCCGTTGCATTCCATTTTCTTTCGAAATTTTAGTGTTCCAATTTCACTTTTCTTCTTTCAATTCCATAACGTTCCCTGTTCCATTATATTTCATTCACATTATCTAGTTTTTTAATTACACCCGTTTCCTTCCATTTCAATTCGTTGCCTTGTCAGGTGTTTTAATTTCCCCCTTTTCCCGTTTCATTTCATTTAGTTTCCCGATTTTACTGTTACAATTCCAGTCGTTCTCCATTCCGTACCATTTCGTGCTCTGTTACTTTCCATTTCCTTCCCTTTGTCCAGTGTTTCAATGTTATCCAATCCAATCGATTTTTTTCACCCATCTAAATATTGCTTTAATTCCATTCCATTTCCTATCTTTGGTGTTTCAATACCATTTGTTGCCCATTTCATTTCCACTGTCTAGTATTTCAATTCTATTTCGTTTCCCTATTTCATTCTATTTCGTTCAAGGTGGAGACGTCTTCTCTTGTGCCCGTCTCCGTAGGAATTTCCAAACATCCCGTTTCTGCAGATGTCTACAAAAGAGGAGGAACTTTCGAACCAAATTTTAACTTCCTAGCTCTAGTGGCTTGGGCAGGCTACTAAGGGGGGCACTTTTCTTCTTTCGAGCTCCTATTACTTATTACCTGGCCAAAGGTCCAAAACATATTTTATCGGTGGATTAGGACATACCCAAGGCAAAAGATATTATAATTTTAGGTAGCTAGGAAGTGTGTGCAATTGACGTGTCCGCACGGATGATAATGGAACGGGATCTGGATCCATCATCCATTAGCATCTTTGCGGACAGTCTTACTGCTTTGAAAGCACTGGAATCCGATACTGTCAGATCGGGGTGTGTGCGGCACTGTGTTGAATCCCTCAACCGTATTCGTCGGCATTCGGTCAGGCTGGAGTGGGTGCCAGGACACTGGGACCACGTGGAGCTATTCGGTGTGATAGGGGATATATCGGATAGGGAGACGAGGGCAAGGTGGACAACCTTAACCAATTGTAGTATATTTCGGACCCTATGACCACTGTCTGATCCGAGGAGTACAAAGATTCTTCTTGGATTTGGCAAGCGGACGATCGGAATGTTTGTAGGAGTCCTAACGGGACACTGCGCGATAGGTCGAATGGCTGTGCGTTGGGGTTACACCCACTCGGAATACTGCAGGGGCTGTGGGGACGAGGAGGAGGAGGAGGAGGAGGAGACAGTGCATCATCTGCTTTGTGAATGTCCGGGACTGAAGAAACGGCGACTCAGATATCTGGGATGCAGGTTTTTCGACGACGCGATGTTTCCATGTCTGGTCTTGCGAACTTTTTAAGGGGATCGGGATGGTTCGTGATTTCTCGGGTCGTGGTATTGATTTCCATGTGGATGAGGGGAAGATTAAGGGAATCGCAATGGGCATTATGGCCTCCGAGTGAACTCGTCGTTCTGGCGGGCTCCTTTCAACCTAACCTAGCCCAAGGTTTCTAGCATTGTGTTCCTCCAAGTAGGAGTTTCCAAAAACCCTACCTTAGCGGATGACTATGCCTCAGGAAGAACCTACACACTAAATTTAAATTTTCTAGTTAAAGCGGTTATGGAAGGCACCCTAGGGGATATGTTTCCCCTTTTGGGCAGGCCGTTAAGGGGGCACTTTTTCCATTTTGAATTCCCAATTTTAACACATTACTCTCCAGTGAGAGTATACTGAGTTACTGTTGATGTTTGTCACAACCAAAAATAATCAACGTAGGACCCACCTTATATCGAGCGACTCAGAATCACTTGGTGAATTGATTTTGCGTTGTTGTTCCGACGATCTGTCCATGCAATATGAATGAATGAATGAATAACATAAGTTTCCTTTGCCACAAGCACAATCCTTATTAAAAATGCTTAAAATCGGTCCATATTTTGACCCAGTAGCTACAGCGATATTAAGCGATTTCTTGCACTGGACCTATATAATTTTATTTATAGATCAAACGGCGATTATTCCGGGCAACGGAGGGTAAAGAGTTTTGAGTGAAAATGTGAAGGTACCTCTAAATTTTTCATACAAAGTGGAGTAGCGCAGTAGCGTCTAGTGAATAAAATATTTTTTCATATTTGTCTGTGTGTTCATGTATTTTTGGGCTCACGTCACAGGTCGCAAATATTAAGATATTTTCATAAAATCTGGTATACGGACTTACCTATTGATTTTGGTTAAAATCGGTCCATGTTTAGACCTAGAGCGCATATAACAATTAGCTTTTTCGCACGCTACAGGTCGTAAATAGGAGGATATTTTAATGAAATTTGGTACACTGATGCACGTGTGCCTAAGGACAAAGTCTATTGATTCTAGATTGAATCTATCCATATTTCGATTTCTCGCCCATATGGACTTTATCCCCGATTTTCTCTTAAATACACCTAAATCAAATTTCTTACCCTTATTCTATTTTTTTAATAATTTTATAAAGAAATTTTGACACAAGTCCATTTCAACCCATTCGAATTTCGAATGGCATTTTAACCATAGTCGGTATGCCCGACTTTCGTTTTTTTTACTCGCTTTATATTGTTTGCATTTTGAAAGGAATAAAAAAAAGGTTTGGTAAAATGAATTTTAATATTGTTACTTGAATTTATTAATTAATTAATTTAATTAATTAACATCTTCCAAAAACCTAGACTTTACCATCATAACTAATGTCTTTTTCATACATACATTTTAAGATTTAATTATTTTAACCCTCTGTCTTAAATATCTATTCTCTTGTATTATACTCCTGCTACACCAAATACACAAACTTTTACACAAAATTTACACAAAATTTATAAAAGAAAAAAAGTGTTTGTACATATTTGTCATATGCAATGTTAAGAAATTTAAAACAAATATTTTTGATTTTAATTAAAAATATTTTAATATTTACATTTCAGCAAAAGCTTAAATACTTAAGAAAAATAAATCCTTAAAAAATTATTTTTAAAGACTTTAAGAATATTTAATATATTATTTAATATTATTGTTGTAAGCAACCGAAACAGAAAAGTTTATCTTCTTGTTTCATTAAGTGGCTTTTGCCCTTATAGGCTTTTCTTTGAAAAACCCAAAAACAAAGCAGAAAAAAAAATTAAAAAGATATAAAAAAAACTTAATCCCTTGTTAAGTAAGTGCCTAAACAAGCCACCTGAAGCAAAAGTGGTCATTTGCAAATAAATGTTTAAAATACAAAAAAAAAAAAAAAAAACAAAAATGAAAAGCTTTTTACAAACAAATACAATGATTTGATTTTATGTATTTGGGCATTCTTGTTTGCTATAAATATCCTTCTGTAAGTTAAGCAGCTAAAAAGCAATCCCTTATCCTTAAAGATATTTATATAAAAACCATAAATTGGTTTAAAGTATTTTTATGTTGTAGAAAGCTTAAAATACAATTAAAATCAATATTCTCAGCAATTAAAGTATAAAGGTGCGTTTACAATGACGGAGTACTCCAATCTATAGCAAATTCAGTTTTTTTCTCCTTCATACTAACACATTTTTGTATTGTGCTATCTCTTGTCATTCTACTCCGGAGTAAAACTTGTTTGACTCTGGAGTACAGATTTTCTACACTCTGGAGTTAACATTGGTCTGTTAACTGTTTAACATGACAAATATACCCAAAAAAACACATCTCCAATTTGTTCACATCTCTAATTGTCAACAAATTAAAAAAAATAATAACAAAATATAATAAATAAATATAAAATTTGTGGTGTTTTCGGTATTATTTAAAATAAAAAAAATATTGAAATAAAAAACCATAAAAATTCTGTGAAAAGAGTGGCGAAAATATGAAGTAAGTACTAAATGTCAAATAAGTTTTGAAGTAACTCTACTCTGCATTTCGAACAGTTAACATTTTAATCTGTGCTGCAGAGTAGAGTCACTCTACCATTGTGAAAGCACCTTAATTCTTTTAATTTTTACCCCAAAATATATAGAACAATAAATAATGAAATAATTTTATATTTTCTGGATAATCATTTCCCTTAAGAAATCTATTGAAAAGAAAGATTGTAATTTGTGCAGAGTTGTGGAATAATTTTTAAATGGGGATATTATAATAAGACGATTTATATTGAAAATACTACTAAAAAAAGAAAATATCCTTTAAAAGGGTATTAATATTTACGAGTGTAACAAAAATAGAACATTTCTTTTCAAAATTATTAAAATTGGATTCTTTCTTCATATTTGTACTGAATGAGGTATTTTTAAATTATTGATTTTATCGAATGTCAAATTGCATTAAACATTTAACGTTTTCTACTTTTTAAATACAGAATTGTTGCAACCAAATTTTTCCCTTGTTACTACCAAAATTTAGTAGAGAAAATAGAAATTCTTTTTTCACATCCACGTTACAGTTGTCTTAGCTGGTATCTGTGTTCATGTTAATGATTTTGCACAATAGTGTTGAACTGCATATATTTGTCCATATAAGGTTCCCGTAAATTGGCTTTTCTCGTTGTTTGCAAATATCGCTATATGTCTTAAAAATAAAAAGAAATTTCGATGAGATTTAGTACAATCATCAAGTTGAGCCCAAGGATAGTGTTTATTGCTTTTGGTTGAAGTCGGTTCATGTTTGGACTTAGTTCGGACAAAAAATTAAACCAAGGCAAAGGTTTTAAAACTATAGCTGAAAAATTTGTAAATATCTGGCTAATATTTGACTAATAATATCGACTTGTGCCGAAAGCTCTCTGTCTGCTACCCACTTGAAGGATGGCTAGAAGCGATTCCTCTGCTTTGAATTTCGCAAGCAGCTCACTACTTCCGGTTTCACATCAAGTATCTACCGAAAATGTTAGCCAAACTATCGATTTTTCACTGTTAGCAGACCAACATCACTGCATATCAGGTGTAAGACACTGAAACTAAATTGTTGCTTTTGCCGTATTTCGGCTAACCTGCCTAGAGGTTCTTGGCAGCCCCAGTTTCGGTCAAGGTGGCTCCAACATTCGCTTTGTCCTCCTAAATTTCTATTATTAACGAAATAACAACTAATATGGATTATAATCTTTAGCTTGAAAAAATTTCGCTAATTGGAACATGAAACATACGCACACTTCTAAATTCATCTAAACTGGCCCAATCAAGCAGAGAATTCGTCAAGAGAAGAGTCAGGAAAAATCAATATCTCAGACAATCTAAAATTTTTGTATTTCGACAAGACGGATGAAGGCTCGATAACACAGGACGAGAACATATTGTTACGAAATTTGATGGGTCTAGTTCTGGTATTTTAGAAGAAAAATATTCCGAGAGACGGGTTTTTGCTGAACCTTTCAATCTGGTAACACTATATTTAAGTATACCACAGTATGCTATAATGTATTATACTGTAAATTGGTTAGTGTCTCGGCTAAGAATAAAGTGGTCGGTGTCTTGGCTATAAGTGAAGTGTTTTTTGCCTCGGCTGAGATTAAAGTTATTGGTGTCTCGGCTATGAATACCCTGGGTGCCTCTAAATGCTTCTAGTTTGTTCTACAACCACAGCCAATAATCTGGGTATCTCCAGAGCTTTCGAGCTCGTTCTACAATCACAGACATTACAACATGAAAGGGCTATAGCTTAGGTTTGAATTGAGTTGCGCATTAGCATTTGTGGAGTTATGTAAGTTGTGCTAAAGGGTGAACACACCAAAATTGCGGAACTTTGGAAAACTTATAAGTTACTCAAAAAAATTTATATATTTTGAAATTTAAATACCCTGAGTAGGCCATGACCTAAATTTCATGTATAAGAAAATTCATACGAATCGTCAAAAATGGCCACCGAGTTAGAAACGAGGCAACTTATTTTGCACGAATATATAAAAATCCCGTTCTCAGTGCGCGTAAAAATGTGAAAAATGTAAAAGTTCACCACTCGACAGTTTCCAGGGTTTAACATCGCTACAGAGAAGGTCTGACAATTGCTAGAAAGCCTGGTAGCGGAGGTGAGCATGACCAAAGTGCTACAAACAGTGCTCGGAAGGTCCTCAGGACATTTTTGCAGGATCCGAAGAATACGTCACGTTCTGTTGCAAAATCTGTACATAAATCGCAGTCTTTCGTACAAAAGGTAAAGCGGAAAGCTTCTCTGAGAAGTTTTAAAGCTCAAACAGCACCAGATCGAGACGCAAAGCAGAATGTTACGGCGAAATTCTGCAGCCGCAAGTTGTACGAACCCCAAATCACGAAATATGAATGCATTGTCATGGACGACGAAACCTACTGCTTTTAAAATTTCAAATATATTGCTGGCCAAGATTTTTATACTGCTGCAAGTCGTAAAGATGCCTTTGAAAGCTGTAAATTGAAAATAAATTCCAAATTTCCAAAAAAATACATGGTTTGGTAAGCTATTTGCTCCTATGGTCGTAAAAGCAGCCTTTCATCGCATTTGGAACAATGAACGCTTAAATTTATCAGGGTGAGTGCCTCAAAAAGCGTCTTCTGCCATTTATTAGGAGTCACGTCACCAAACCACTGTTCTGGCTGGACCTGGCAAGCTGCCACTATGCCAAGGACACATTGCAGTGGTACATTGCAAATAAAATCGATTTTGTTTTTTGAATTCTAAACCAAGTGGTTGTCGGCATCGCGAAAAGTCGATGATGCACTCGTGCAAAAGATGATAGCGCGTGTGCGACGAAAAGTCCGATCAGTTGCATATGGAATAAATAATAACTAATATTTTAATACTTTTATTACCTCTAAACTTCAAAGTATTCGAATAAAAAAAGTTTTTATTTCAAAGCCATCTAGTTTTTTTCTGGTATTAGTTTCTAAGTGTCGCAATTTTGGTGTGTTCACCCTTTATGTTAAGTTAGTTGAATAGTGAGTCGCGCACTAGCGTTTGTAAAGTTCAGTTAAGCTCTAGCAAATCATTGTAAAATTGTTTGTAAAGTAATAAAGTGTTAAATAAATAAGTCTATAATAAATAAAAAGAGTATGTGTGTGTTATTTTTAATTAGAAGGCGTACCAACGCGATAAACGTACATTTTTGAAGGTGTCACCTGTGGAATTAGTTATTCTGATTGCAATAGAAAAGAATCCGGTTTATCTAAAGAAGATAAACCGACGTTTTTAAAAGTTAAAAATGTATTAATATATTTGCTCATAGGAAAGGTACACAAAATCATGTGGATATTGCCAGACTTGGCGCAGAAGTCTTATGGATGTGCAATAAAAACTCGGTGCCAATTGCAACTCAGACCAGCATCTGCTTGTTGGTAGCTTGTGAACAAAGATTGCTATCATCCACAAACCTGAAACTACAGCACGAAAATACGAAGTAGCTAAGCTAAAAAACAACAAACACTTAACAACTTTTTTCTTAACATAGAAGAATTGAAAATCGGTCTAGCTGAACAACAATATCATCCTACCTATGACTGGAAAACAAAAAAAAACCGTTTTGTCGATGCTGCAAGAGAATAAATTAGTGTTAAGGTACCTAAGAGAATCCATAGAATGTCTGGTGACATCTGGAACCATATTTTCGAAAGAAAGGACCTAAAGAAAAAAGTCAACGCAGTCTGAACTCGCAGTGAAATGTTATCGCTAAGAGAGACCTATGCACAACATGACAAACTGGTAAAACGTAGTGCCATAATAGATTAGACTAGATCAAAAAGACACTTATGTGCTACCTAGAGTTCTTTAGAGATTCAAGCTATCAATAAAGCCAATAATTCTATTAGGAGACTTATCCCAAATATCAGAAGGCTACATGAAACGGTTATCCAGAAACCTGATTCTCCTATCACACAGCCTCGAACATTCGAAGAAGACATGCTCCGATGTCTCAATCTCAGCTTACACCTCCAAGCATCAGTGTCGGATGGACCCTATTTTTGAAGCTGGTACCTGAGTCAAGAGTGTCCAGTGAAGTATCCCGTTAAGTTCCTCCTATCGGCCCGATCCCCCACCGGATAGAGAAATAAATCCCTTGGCCTATCTTTGGCCAGGACAAATTTCCCAATGTCTAGAAAACTCCGTCTCCCTCCACAGCCTGAGCCTCCCCTAACATACCCCTAACATCGGTACTGCGGAGTACCGAGCCGATGAGGGGTCATCGGGATACGCATTGGCTAAACAATTAGCCCTTTCGTAACCCTCATGCCCCTCATGACCATAATAGTTAAAAAAAGGTAGTATAATCAACTGCCTTCGGATGCACAAAAAACTTCATCCGATCCAAGGATCTTTATAGATCCAAGGATCAATATACATCATGAAGAGACTCACCAGCAAAAATTTCTCAAATTTATCAAATATCTAACAAAATCTGCGCAAGGTCACATAGAAAATTCGAAGCAGCATTATTCCAATATGCTTTCCTCTAATATTTCCAACTACACGAATATATGTACATTCGATTTTCATGCAATAAGACAGGATATTTCCATTGAATGCCCAGCCATTGGGGAATTAATTAGTGCAATAAATTTCCTAAAATCGAAAAATCGACAACATATGGCCCGAAATGCTTAAAGCCGACTCTCAGACCACAGCCAATATATTGCTTCCCCTTATCCAGAATTTTCGTGGCACGCACGAACTTGACTGGAAGTTAAACTAAGGTTTTATAGTGAACATTTACAAAAAAGGTTACCTGACCAACTGTAAGTACTGGAGGGGCATTACAATTCTTAGTAATAAGGTTATAGCTAAGATCATTAACAGGCGAATATCCTATACTGTACTTGGGGACCTTAGCAAACTGGCTTCGGGGCCCAAAAATCCTGTGAAGATCACATCAAGAGTCTACGGATAATTATATAACAATCAACAGAAATTCGCTCGTATTAGTTTTGATGTGGTAGCTGGTGTCCTCCAGGGTTGTGTACTGTCTCCCTTGCTCTTTAACGTCATTTCAGATGCTACAGTTCGTAAAGCTACTAGAGCAAATAGGATTATCAGCTGGGGGTTCCGCTGCAATACTTTTAACATTAACAAATTGCCTATAGGAAATACTGAACTGGAAGAAGTCACGTTATTTTGCTACCTAGATAGCATTTTGACAAATACAAATGGTTCCAGCAAGGATATAGCGTACCGAATCTCAAACGCGAACCAGGCATTCAGTACCCTGCGGTCAGTATGGAAATATTTTGCAATATTCGAAAACACTAATATGAGCATCTTTAATTCATAATAAATACAAAGAATCCTTAAAGTTTTCTGGTTTAGAAAATTGATTTGATTTGAACATCGAAGTCAGCCCTAGTGATCTAAGCCGGGAGAATTAAAAAGAATAATATCCAACCGGACCGAATGAAATAAACTCGTTGAGGCCCAACAGTATGTAATAAATATATAAAAGTAGTATCGATTTAATTTCTTTTTTAGAACCGATTACCTTTGAATCTATTCCAGACCAGGTTTAATTACCACCTATTTCATGAAACAGGTTCTAGTACAGATTCCTAGAAGTCAAAATTGAAGGATTGACTATCTCAGCAAAAAAGAGAGATGTAAAAGCAGTAGGAAAAGCACTAAAATGAATAAGATGTTGTTTTTTTTTTTAATAGAAACACTAAGGATTTTAACTTTAAGTTGTCATAGAAGAACAGTACTCTCATTTCCTAGGATCACTTTTAGAGTAGTAATGCTTTAGAAGCAGTACTTAATTGATTCTTTGAACGTTGTTCAAAATTGCTTCTAAAAAAGCTGTAAAAATATTCTAACTCATGCTGTGGAGGCAAATCCCTGTCCTGGGATTTGCCTTGTGACATGTCACAAGGGGTCAATTTGCCCCTCCTATGACAACGCCATGTAAAAGTGACCAGTCTATTTCATATAAAGGGGCCAGTTCGGTGACAGTTTGTTAAAATTTCCCGTAGGGTATTTATATTTTACAAATAATTTTATAAATAATTTTTAAAAGAATAAGAAAGACTTTTAGATTTAACTTTTGAGCGAATAAATTATTTTTAAAAATGAGGTGAAAATAGGACTAAAAAGCGGAAGTATTCTAATTGAGAAATAAATTTCTCGTGTGTTAGTTAATTCTGGCTCTTCTGATTATAAACAACATTGTGTAGGATGTGATTGACAAAACTTCATCGCATTTTTCAATTAACACCACTCACCGTGGTGTATCTCGTTAAGAGGTGATTGTACGGGTCCGGTGTAGAGGGTTGCCGGTTCGATTACCGGTTGTTCCACACACATTAATTAAAAATACTTTGATCAATTGACACATAAACTAACCACTGACGACTCTTTGGGTGAGGTGAAATTGCAGCACTGTTAACTGTTAAAAAAGAAATCAATAAAAATTGTTTCTTCTTCTTCCTGTAAATAAACTTTATTCCAGTCCCAGTACCTGGGTAGTTACAAGAACAATCTTGTGGAATAAAAATAATGAGTTTTTTTTTTTAAAGAGAAGCAACACTGTAATTGCGCGAGATGTTGAATTTTAGAACAGTTGTTGCGCGCCATTTTATGGTGAGTTGGCGAACTTTGTTGAAGCTTTTTAGTTCATAGCCCTGTTATATTATTTTACTTCGGTGGGGTTAGGTTAGGTTGAATGGGAGCCCGCCAGAACGGCGAGTTCACTCGGAGGCCATAGGGCCCATTGTGATTCCCTTAGTTTTCCCCACATGGAAAGAAATACCACGACCCGAGAAATCTAGAACCATCCCGATCCCCTTAAAAAGTTCGCAAGACCAGACAGAGAAACATCGCGTAGACTGTCCAGGTCGTCGAAGAACCTGCACCCCAGATATCTGAGTCGCCGTTCTTTCAGTCCCGGACATTCACAAAGCAGATGACGCACTGTCTCCTCCTCCTCCTCGTCCCCACAGCCCCTGCAGTAGTCCGCCTGGGTGTAATCCCAACGCGCAGCCATTCGGCCTATCGCGCAGTGTCCCGTTAGAACTCCTACAAGCATCCCGACCGTCCGCTTGCCAAATCCAAGAAGAATCTTTGTCCTCCCCGGATCAGTCAGTGGCCATAGGGTCCGAGATATCCTACAATTGATTAAGGTTGTCCACCTTGCCCTCGTCTCCCTATCTGATATATCCCCTATCACACCGAATAGCTCCACCAGAGGAACCAGGACCTCCGTTTGTATAGGGTCCTCAACCGACTCGGAGCCATTCCTCGCACACTCGTCATCCAGCTCGTTCCCCGCAATCCCAGCGTGTCCAGGGACCCACGCCAGCCTTACCGGGTGCCGACTAATACGGTCGAGGGATTCAATACAGTACCGCACACACCCCGATCTGACAGTATCGGATTCCAGGGCTTTCAAAGCAGCAAGACTGTCCGCAAAGATGCTACTGGATGATGGATCCAAATCCCGTTCCATTATCATCCGTGCGGCCACGTCAATTGCATACACTTCCGCCTGGAACACGCTACAATCGCCCGAGAGTCGTATGGAGATTCGAAGGTCCAGTTCGCCGGAGTAAACTCCCGACCCTGTCCCCATGTCCGTCTTCGAACCGTCCGTGAACACTGAGATATCACCACTCCGGTTGGGTTAAGTGCTATGGGAACACCGAAGGAAACCCGCAACCTCACGTGTAACAGTCCAACGCGCTAACCATTAAACCACAGCGCCCACTGAATTATATACAGTAGACCTTAATTTTACTGCTTTCATTATTGAGATTTTGCTGATTGTTAAATACCGGACCCAAGATCAAACCATTTGTGTTTAGTTTTGTATTCCACTCAAAGAAATTATGAGTAAATGAGCCGAGTGTTTGTTTGATCCGATTTTCAACAGTCATGAAAGAAGTGCCTTTAGAACAATTGTTTCTTTATTCGCCCAGAGTAAATAATATATTCCAGAAGTTATATATAATTTATATCCTCTTTTTATGGTTTTTTTGAGCTACGACACTTCTTATTTTGTTATCATATTTGTTGTAATCTAGGGATAGACAACGAACTAAACCCATATTTCTTTTATTTATTGGTTTTATCTTTGCTGTTGTTTTATATTTCTTGTTTCGTATTCTTATTTTATTCATTTTACTATTGTTTTTAATGGCTGAGTGTCTGTCCTTTCGAATGTATGTGATTTGAAATAACATTCTTATACACACACACACACACACACACACACACACATACACTTTATGAAATTTGTATGTAGAGAATATACCTTTCTATCATTCCAAAATACATTAATCAAAATGTAGATTTTAAATGTCAAACTTTCCTTTAAAAATTGTTAAAGATAAATAATCGAACTCAACTGTATATGATTCGTTCATCTCAATACCACTTCCGTACATTGTCTCACCCTAACTCCATTTGTGTCCTCTATAATGCCCAACAAACAATGTACAGTGTGTTTGTTATGGTCTCTAGTAAAATATTTAATTTTATATACTGAACTTTTTACAGTTGTTGATGGTGTTTTTTCGACTCTTCTTTAGAGGTCTTTCAAAAATGCTTGTTCATCTATTGCCCGTAAAAAGGACGATTTTAGTGTTACGTTATTGTGGCCTTGAAGGACAAAAAACAAAATGAAAATTTGGAAAAAAAAACCAACAGCAGCAGCATCAAAATCTAAAAAGGGATTTTTGGTGTTAAACACAATTTGATGAAGCTTATAATTTATGGTTTTAAAATAAGTTGTTAAGCAAATATTGTATATTCTTCTTTGTAAAATACACACAATGTTAGTTTAATGTTTAGAGATAATAAGAAAGAGATTAAATAGTAAAAGAGAAGACAAAATGGATTGATAAATCATAGTGTTGTGGCTTAAAGTAATAACGGAACTAAATTATTAAAGATAAGTAATAAAATAGATTTTCAAAATATACCTTTAATTGTTTGTAATATGAAAAAAAAGTTCATACATTTATAAGAATTCACACAGAGAGAAAAACATAGGGTTGGACATGATTTGGGAAAAGAGGTTAGCATATTATGGTACTGGTGATCATAAGTGTTATTCTTGCTGATCATATTATGATCACTGATAATGATTTTATCATCAACAAGGATAATATTTTATGATAATTATGATCATATTATGATCATTAACAGTTTCAATCATGCCATTTTCTTTAAGTGCTTGCTTGGTACTAATTCAGTAAGTGAACAATTCACTAAAATTTATGAAAGCCAAAAAAAATCTAATGCTAATATTTATATAAGCATGAAATGAAAAAAATCGCCAAAATTATCAGAAATTTCAAAAAAAATTATGAAAATTTCTAAAGTAGATGAATATCGCTTAAAAAAAACGATAAAAATAAAAATCAATAGAAAAATGCAGAAACTAGATCTAGTCTGATTTGCAAATTAATGTGTTTATAACTTTTAGAAAAAAGGTTTATTCTAATTCTTAACCTCAAACCTACGAAAGTCAAATTGATAAAAATGCATATTAATTACAATATTAATTGCAGTTGGTCTGTATGACGCGTTTGAAAAAACAACACTGTACTACAGAACATTATAAAAATGCCTTGTTGGCAGTCCGTCTCCAATATACACAAATTTCCTGCTCTTGAACGTAAAACCCATACGTCTGTGTGGCAACATTTGCGAAAAAAAGGGGACACGGAGGAGATTAGAAGATAAACAAAAAAATCTAAAGTAGAGTGTTTGTATGTGTCTGTTTGATCACTTCTGAAAGTAAAAACCAACAACAGAAAACTGAATAGGGAAGAAAACTATGAATTCGCTATGCTACATGCAAGGCCTTACGTGGGTTAGATGTAATATAGAGACAATCTCACAATAAAATATAAAAAATAATACAATTTAATGGAAAATCAATTTATAATCCAAAGAACCAATTACAGACCAAATTCTTTTCTTTTACACTAATAGAAAAAAACGTGTAAAGTTTTCAATTAAAAATACTAAAATTTTGTTAAAAATGGCCTTGCAGAAAAAGCTGCTGAATTTATCATATTAATTCTGCCAAACGAATGCTTCAATTGCCAAATCGATTAACCCTACTTTCGGAATTTTATAAAACTTTAATTTCAAAACAATTTATTGACTCCTAACTGCATAATCTTCGAAACAAATTTCTCTGATAATAAATATTAACAATTCTAAATGCAAAATTTATAATTTAACAGGAATTCTAAAAAGCAATATATACAATTTTCTCATATTTTGCATTGAGACTAATTCATTTTTCTTTATGGAGTTAACCGATTTGGCAAGTGAAACATTCCAATATTAGTAACATCCTTACTAAAAAAAAATGATATAACTTTTGGTATTATATATAATTATATCCGAAAAATAAGAACATCTAATTGTATTAAATTAGATCGTGTTAAGATCATATTAGAACTAATTTGATGAAATAAGACATGGGTTGATACAATTTAATACGGATTTTGTCCTCATCCAAATGTATCAAATATAATTGTAATCATATCCAACTAGATGTGATAGTATATAATTCGATACAATTATAAATAATTATATGAGGGATATATATAGATCTATATAGGTCTATATATATTTGGATATTGTAAAATGTTGCACTATATATTTTAAAATATATAACAAGATATAGTTATATATTTAGGATATAATTTCGTAAAATTTTATATAATTATATGTTGGAATATATGTAATTATACAAAATTTTATATCATAATATATGACTATATCAAAACTTTTTTACTTGGGATAGGAACAGCAATATAGTGCCGTTAAAAATACGGAATTTTAGTTATATTTTTGTTAAATTTTTGTTAATAGAAAAACTTAACCTGCTAAAGTCAACAAAAAATTTTGCTAAAAATTAGTAGACTAAAAATTATAAAAAAAAATAAAAAATTTTAAAAGTTTTTTTTTTCGATTTTTTTTTAATGTAAATAAAAATTGAGCCTTCTGCAATCAGCAGTTTACTAATTTTTTAGTAAATATTTATTTATAAATATTTTAAATATAACACATTTTCAATAAACTAAAAGTTAACGCAAATATAACTACACTCAAAAAAATAAGTCAGTAGAAAAATTAGTAAAACTTCTTGTATATCAAGTGTACTAGTTTTCAGCAATTTTTTTGCTGAAATTCTGTTTTCAGCAAAAAATGTTTTACTAATTTATTTTGCTACAAAAATTGTGCTGATAACCGCTTGCATAGCGTGGACGACAACCAGATAGACATCTTGATGTCGCAGCTTGTCTGGAAACGGAAATGACAAAAAAAGAAAAACAACTCTACACATATTCTATATTTAAATTTTCAGCAAATAAATTAACTAAAGTAAAATTTCGCTACAAGTCTACTAATATTCAGCAAAAAGTTTAGTGATTTTAGCAAGGATTTTTTTCATTTGCAGTCGACTAAATGTTAGCAAAACTTTTGCTGAAGATTACTAATTTTTTGGTAAAAATCAGCTCGCTGATTTTAAGCAAATATTTTGCTGAAATTACCAACTTTTTTGCAAGCACGCTCCTGACTAAAAATTTGCTGACACAGCAACATTTTTTGCTGACTTTACTGACTTTTTTTTTGAGTGTAGAATTCTGTAAATTTAACCGTTTTATT
The DNA here is from genome assembly GCA_949987735.1 of Leucophora obtusa. Taxonomy (NCBI): domain Eukaryota; kingdom Metazoa; phylum Arthropoda; class Insecta; order Diptera; family Anthomyiidae; genus Leucophora; species Leucophora obtusa. The sequence goes on along the minus strand of OX465295.1, from coordinate 323,177,293 downwards.
TTTGCTGTTCTTATTTTACTAGTATTTAACAAAACGATTTCCTAATTTTAGCAGTTTTTTCTGCAAGGCCATTTTAAATTAATTTTAATGGGTGTAGGGATGGCTAAAGTACCATTTCTTATCGGGGCTGTTCTATTAAACAAATCGATATAACATCATGCGATTCTTAACCACAATACTAAACTTTGTATGAAAACGGATGATTTTATGTGAATTAATTATCTAGCACGCCCCTGAATATTTATTTAACTTTAAAAGCACGCGGTTTTAAGCCTGAAAAGAAATATATTGCATTGAAATTTTCTTTAGTTAATACTTAGAATAATTTGTTAGAAATATAATCCATATTTTTCGGAAAAATTCCCCCGAAAATAACTTTTGCACTTTCCAGATAACAAATATTTTACATTTATACATAGAAAGTGACAAACATTTAAAATTTTCACATGTTTGAGGTGTCATAATTTGGAGACGAACGATATAGCTCTTGGTATTTCGTGGGGAAGGCCGTAGACTTCGGCATTCTAGCTCGTTTTGGTAAGGGCTTTTTCTAGTTTAATTTCTTTTAAAGAACTTATTCGCTCTTCTAGTTCAATCACTCTTTGAAAATTTTGTGCAATCGTTCATATAACAATTTTTTTCAACCGTTATCTTGGCCATTTTGTTAGCGAACTATTTATACAATCAAAAAGAAATAAAATTATTCCCGACGAAAGTTAATAAAATGAATTATTGAAATAAAAGAACAATTACTAGCGAACTAGCTTTTTCCATCAATGTGAATACTTCAGTGAATACTTCAACTAAACTAGTTCATTCACGAACTACAAAAATCTAGTGAGCCATGAAAACTTTTAGTGTTAAATTTCTTGTAATCCCACCAATCGGTAAGAAATTGAGTAATTATTTCGGCATAAAGGCGAATTTTTATATATAAAATAATATATTACTCGTATTTAGAAATACTATAAAAAAGTTATAATTTTTTTTGTTTAATTTCGTATTGTTTTGGATAATTTTTGAACAACAGCCGTGTAACTTTTGTATTTACTGGTGGCAACACTGAAACAAATTTTTGTTTGCTCAATATTATTTAGTTTTTTGGTTATTGGAGTATAAGCACAATGCAAATGTCCCCGTTTTTTTCCATACAATTCGAAAATTAATTCCGGTCACCGGTTTCCGTAAAAGATAAAACTTATTTTAAAAAGGATTTTCTAATTGTCTTATGTTTACACTCAGATTATTTTACTAATGTTGCCATATTTTCAAACAATCTATTAAATTTTATAAACAATTTTGTTAGGATTACATGGTTATGCATGACATGCATTAGTGACAGTTAGGGTTTATGTCCCGGGAATTCCCGGGACGGGATTCCCAGGAATCCCGCCCTTTTTCGGATCCCGCAATCCCGGGAATTTCGTGCGGGATTTCCCGGGATTTTTTTATTCTTTTACAGAAGTTTTAGCTAGTATTATTGCAATTTTGGCAGCTTTATTTAAATTTAAAGCATTGATTTTTTGAAATTAATTTAATCAAAAAATTTTTAAAATTCAAAAATACGATTTAAAATTTAATATACTGAATTAGGCCAAATTGTTTTTAGATGTCAGTTGAATTTGGTTTAGTTAAACCGAAAAAATGTTATCAGCCATTGGTAATACTTGTATGTACTTTTTTTTCTTTAAAATGATCTCTGTTCAAATAAAGCAATAAGGGTTTTCACAAGGGGTGTGCTATTTGTTGTATCGTTGTATCGTCCTAACAAAAAACAGAGTTGTTAAAAATTAAATTGAAAAAATACATCATTTGAGAATAGCACGATACAACATTTTTACGTATGTTTAGTGTCCTATGTTTGAGTGTGCTATCAGATAGAAAACTGAATAGAAAATCGTTGTTAAACTCAAATAAAAATTTGAACAACTCTGTCTTTTGTTAGGACGATACAACGATACAACAGTTAGCACACCCCTTATGAACAACCTAAATATTTGTATAGGCAGGTTTAGACTGTAATATTTTCGGAAAGATTCTGCTACCTTGCCTATATGTTTTGCATGTATCTAAAGTAATATCGTGCATAAAATCTTATAGTGTAAACCAGCCTTATTCAACATTCCAACATTATTATTTGAGTTCCAAATACCTCCAAAAAACTAGACATTAAAATTAAAATTTTTTTAATATTTTCATATTTTCAATTGACAAGTATTTTGAGTTTCCCAGAAGAAATTCGGAAGCGGTAAAAATGAGTAAAAGTGATTAGTGCTTCTTCTCTGCTTCGTTTACTGCTTCTGAGGATTTATAGCTTGCAGTAGTATGTTAAAAAAGGCAATAGAGTTTTGTTTACCACACTTTATCGCTCAACAAAGCACGAAAGAATGACAATGACAACCGAATTTACTAGCTAAAAGCTGTGATTTCATGCCATTATTTGGAGCTATGATAGAAGCGCATATCGGATATCGAAACAAGAGCTTTCACGCGATCTATCTAGAACAAAAATCATGCCTTATATCAGCAATAATGCAAGCGCTACACTATTTTCTTTCCCTGATGAACCTGCTTCCAAGCAAGCAGTATTTTTTGCTGGGTTCTTTTATTTAAAATAATTTCATTTTAAGTTCAATTGCTATTCCTTTATTTCAATTGTAATTTTTAAATATTATTTGTTTTCAAGATAATCCATCAGATGCCTTTTAAAATTATTTTGGATTTTTTATATGTTAGTTTAAAATGCCACTAAATACGAAAATAAAATAATTTAGTTTTAAGTAGCTGTGGCATAAAAAATGTCTATTCAAGAAAGCCAATTAAAGTTAAGAAACTATTTAATAATGTTGTATTGTCTATTTTTATAAAACGATTTAGGCGAATTTGCCTAAAAATTTGTGTGAAAAATACTCACTTTTAAACCTTTTTTATGTATATAATTCTAGACGGATACTTTTGAAAATCTGCATAGAAAGATTCAAAATATTTAGAAATATAAATTTTTGGATTTCATATTTAGGAAATATTTTAGCAACAAATCGATCTTATTTCTGACTATAAAACTGGTCAGACACAAGTTTGAAGATAAAATACCCGTGTCTTGCTCTTTTTCTATATCAATTGGTTTAACCGTTTAAACCGCGAATTAATATTTAGTTAATATATTTCTAAGAGTTTTTTTTAAAATTAAGACGGCTTTCCATATAAATATATAACCTAAATATTAATTCACGATTTAAATTGTTAAACGAACTGATCCAGAAAAAGTGGAAGTCATGGCTATTTTATATTTAGCCATCCTTTCAGAATATATTAAGTGCATTTTCTCATGGGTACAACCAAAAGATGAACTTTGTCGGACGGTTTTTTAACAGTAATCGAGTTTTTCAAGTGCAAGATATGTCGAATTTATATATTTTCTAACGAGCGGGAATTTCCGGGATCCCGGGAAATTCTGAAAAAAATCCCGCTGTCCCGGGAAATGAAAAAGTCCGGGAAAAGAAAAACCCTAGTGACAGTAAAGCATTTAATTTTATACATTTACAAAATTCATAAGAAAACAGCAATAACACTTTCGCAGCACTTCATTGTAACTAATAACAAACAACAACAATACGTTGAAATGTGGCAAGAAGAAAAATATAATATATATAGGGATTTATTTCTATGTGTTCTCTGCTGTAGACGTCATGCGAGTTCAAAACTAGAAATAAACATGAAAAACAAGGATTTTTCTAAATAAAAGGTCAATCGTTTCAACTTTTCCATCTCTGAAAACATCACCAAATAATGGGATTATTTTTTGAAAATATGGCAACATTAAAGGGAGTAAAGAATGAAAATATAGGAGTATGAGGTAAATTTAAATAAGTTTTAATGTAGAGAGAATCCGCAGTGCATTTTTTAGTATCAAATCTCCATATAAAAAAGAAAGGCAGAAGAAGCCGCAGGGTTGTATCACTACTCTTAGTATCACAAATGCTAAATCCAAAAAATTTTGCTACACCCAGAAAACAGATTCAGTTCTGATAACCCCATTTATAGTCAATCGCATGGTTCGGTTGTGGTATCCGAATTTTTCAGTTGTGGCAACAGAAAACCAATTGAGACAAGACTAATTTGACTGTGACAATGGAATTTCAGTTGTATGAAGAATAATTCGGTAGCCGCAAACGAAAAATTCATTTGATGCTACTGAACCATTCGATTGGTAACAAATGGGGTTGTCAGCACCGAATATGTTTTCTGGGTGTATTACACTGTCAGACAAATGGTAGGGGTCAGTGATCGGGAAGGGTTCAAACTACCGGGGAAAGTTATATCGGTAAAAAAGAAGTTATACGTGTCCCGGCGTTTCATTGGGTCAACCCTAGGAATCGATATATATCGATTTGACCTTTGGTGGTCTTTTTTTTTGACATAACTCGAGAACCACTAGTCCGATTTTGCTCAAACAATTTTAAAAAAATTAAAAATTACAATTCCTTTAATCTGTTCATATAACGTTTTTCTATATACTCAACAGTTTTGCCGGTAAAAATAAATGTATGAAGAAAAAAATATTTTTTGCCTAAAATATTAAAAAAAAGTAATAAACAAAAAGTTATTGATTTTTATGGTAGCGGTAACAAACATTTATTTTTACCGGCAAAACTGTTGAATATATAGAAAAACGTTATATGAACAGATTAAAGGAATTGTAATTTTTAATTTTTTTTGAAATTGTTTGAGCAAAATCGGACTAGTGGTTCTCGAGTTATGTCAAAAAAAAGGTATATCTCGATTTCTAGGGGTGACCCAGCGAAACGCCGGGACACGTATAACTTGTTTTTGACCGATATAACATTTCCCGTTGGTTTCATCCCATCCCGATTTTGAGTGTCGCATAGTATTATTAAATGGTTATGAACTAACTAATACTTATAAAATTTCAATGGCAATGAGATATAATCAAGTATGATTTAAGACATGCTTAATTTTTTTACTTTTACCTTTTACCAACTAAATTTGAAATTGGCCCGTTAGTTTTTTCTCCACTACAATATATTCAAATCTTAGCTAAATTGGAGTTAGGGGAGTTCTTGTGTATGGAAATTTTCTGAAGAAAAAAAATTATCATTATACTGCCAGCCCTTAAAAAATATATTTTTTTTCATAGTTATAACTATATCATTTAAATTTGTTTATTCTAAATCACAAAGCCTGTCTGCTTTTTTTTCTAGCTTTTTCTACCTTTTCTTTTGAATTATAAAACTTCTAATATGTGCGAAATAGTTCACATGTCCACAGATAGTAAATGGAAAAAAAGTTAACAGCAACCAATAACAAGTTTACAAATTTCTAAGAACTTTGCTACATTTCCTATTTAAAAAACTGTCATAGAATATACTTTTTATACTACAAAAAAAAAAAAAAAAGAAATGATATATTTCCTTTAATACTTTTTTTATTTTTTTCCTCAACAAACATGATAATATGTAATATTATAAAAACTAAACTAAAGTTGATAATTTTATATGAACGCAATGAAAAAAATATGTTTCTGAACAGGTTAAATTAAAAAAAAAAAGAATAAACTTTCAAGGTTTATGCTAACAAGATATAAGTTTTTCTGCTCCTTATACTATGCGATTTGTAACTATTATATATTGAGTTGTGAGGCAAGAAAAAAGAATTTTATATAAACATATTGTAATTTTGTTTTATTTATATTGAATAGAAGAGAATATAAGCGAAAAAGTAGGCCTGAACACTAACGTGGAAATAATACTATGGGCGAGGAATTTCAAAATAGATAAAGTATTAATTTTAAGTATGAATCGCTTGTGTATTTCATAATAGAAATTTTAGCAAAATTTCAATTTACTTTTCAAATATTAGCTTTTTAAATGATATTCACCCTTAACCCTTGAACTCAATAGAACTTCAGATCTTAATAAAAGTTAAATATACTAATAGTGTTATCAGAAATAAGTAGACCCCTATTTCGGCGTTTTGCAAGTAAAATGTGTGATCATAACATATCGTGCTTACTGAAGGGTAAACTTAACTGTTAAAAGAAAATGTTAAAAAATTATATAAAAAAAAACAAAAACTTTTTGGATTAAAAGAGTGGAGATACAACCTTTTGGCTTCTTCGCGTTCAGTGCTGCCAACCCTTTTTGTTCAAAGGTCTTAACTTTTAGTGAAAAAATTGTCAAAATCGTGATTTTGTTAATAAGAAACCGTCAAAAAATCTTCAATCCAAAAACTCCTATTTTTACTTGGAACTCCTTTTACACAACTTTATTTGTAAGAATTTCACATCTTTATGTAAACGTGTGTACTAGGGTGTCCCTTAGAAATAGATTCGTCATTACAGACCCCCCCCCCCCCCCCCCAAAGTTTTATTGGAAATGGTCCCAAATGGAAGAAATGAATTTTTTTGTATTATTGTAGTGTAGTGTATTATTATTAAAAATTCCCAAAATTCGAAATTTTGAAAAAAATTTTTTTTTAATAAGTTGGTTTGAGGTTAAGAAGAAGAATAAACATTTTATAAAAGTTATAGACACATTATTAATTTGCAAATCAGATTAGATCTAGTTTCTGCCTTTTTTATGGACAGGCTTCATCAGTGATTTTCCATTAAATTGTATTATTGTTTATATTTTATTGTCAGATTGTCTCTATATGATAATTTACTCTCAGAAGTGATCAAACCGACATACAAACGTTCTACTTCAGATTTTTTGTTTATCTTCTTATCTCCTCTTTTGTCACCTTTTTCACAAATGTTGCCACACTGACGTATGGTTTTTATGTACAAGTGCAGGCAATTTGTGTATATCGGAGACGGACTGCCAGCAGGGCATTTTTATTTTTCTTGTAAAGTGTTGTTTTTTCAAACGCGTCATATAGACCAAATGCAATTAATATTGTAATTAATATGCAGTTTTATTAATTTTATTTAAATTGGTCTGAGGTTAAGAAGAAGAATAAACATTTTTTCAAAGTTATAGACACATTATTAATTTTGTATTTCAGTTATTCATTTAATATAGTCAAAATGATTTAGATATGGAATTTTGACTTCATCGGATATTATTAACCCACTTTACCCTGGCATTCAAAATGGCCCACGAATTTGATAAAAATGCAAAAACGTGTTTTTTTATTAAATTAATTTTAAAGATTTTTTAAAATGCCTAATTTGGAGATGTCGATTGCTATTTGTACCACATAATAGTTAATATTAAAGAAAAAAAAAAAAAATTGGAAAAATGATAATTCAAGTTTGTGTTTGGAGAGACTGCTTTCCAAGACATTTTACAAAAATTGCTCATTTTGTCAAAAATTTAACAAAATTTAAATGTTTTCATCAAAGTTTACATAGTTTTCGGAAAAGTATCACTTAAGTTTGTCAAGACTATAATTATCTTTACATTTGTTTAAATAATCGTTAACCCTTAGTGGCCTGGGGTCAGAAAAGACCCATGAAACTTAATATTAATTATGACTACGAGATTGTAAAGCCTTTAAATTTGACAAAAAAAAAACTCAACTGGATAAAAATAATTATTTTATGTAACATGATCCATGTAGGGTTAATTTTTACACTTTCGGCCAAAAACGACCCACTCGGAAATTTACAGAATAACACCTTTCATAATTTTTGGAAAAATATCACTAAAAATGGATCAAAAAAATCATTTAATACTTCTTGTTTTTTTTTTTAGTAAAATTACATTTTTTTTAACACTTAAGTTATTTTGATTTCACATGAAAAAACTGTTATACTCCATATAAAAAATACTTTTTTACGACAATGAGTTTCACGTGAAAATTGTGTAGACTTTGTTTTCAAGCAAATTTAATATAGAAGAGTATTATTTTTCATGTGAAAAAGTGACATTTTGTGTTTATTGTGCTTGTGTCTTTCTAATAAAATAGAAAAATTATTAATTTTTAGAAACTATAAAAAAATTATGTAACCCTCTAATGCACAAGGCCGCCTAAAGGCGGTCTTCAGATTTTAAATAGTTTTTGGCTAAATAACAATATTTTATTAAACAAGTTGTATTATATCCATAGAAAACTTAACTAATTACATTTTTGTCTTCAAACCTTTTCTGTATAAAGAACGATTTTCAAGCGAGAAGCATGTAAAGTGAAAATTTAGAAAATTTTAAAAAATTAACTTTTTAAAACAGAAAAAAATATTTGAAAAATTGCCAAAAATACATTTATGATCTGGAGAACATTACCGATAATACCAAAGCTAGTTTAAAGTCTCTAATTGTAAAATCAGTTAAAAACTTTTCTCCAGGACTCACAGGATAACGCCAGGATACGTTTTACAAATATCTCTCTAACTCAAAAACTAGCCAACGGATTTTCTAGAAATTAAACACAGATTATATTCTTAGAGGTAGTAGTAAGCAGAAATAATTTCGTCAAAATTTATTGATGTTTAGTGCCAAATTCGTCAAATTTCGTAATTTTCAAAAAGCGAAATACGCCATAACTTTTGAAATAACAACAATTGATCAACAATTTTCGGTATGTAATTTTATTTTATTGATAGTGTTATTTACAACAAAAACCGAAATTATTTGACCACTTGGTTTCAAGATACGTCTTCTACCTTTGTTCTGCTATATCGCCTAAATAAAGCGATAAATTAAAATTTGAATATTTGTTCCATAGTAGATTTTCAACGCCAAATATAAAGTTTAAATATTATTGTAATCAAAAGAAAGAGCATTAGAGGGTTAATTTTTAAAAAATCGTTATATTTCATACTAAAATTTTGCAAAATCGTCAATCGTCATTTTAGACAATAAAATTTCACTTCAAAAATCATGAAATTGGAAACAAATTGTCAAAGCTGGCAGCGCTGATTGCAGCTGCAGTCATTTAATTTGTTGTTTCTCACCGCAGTGGAATCCGCAACCGCAAGGTTGTATCTCTACTCTAATACTTAACACCTAGACCGTCGCACTATGCTTCGTCCCATGGACAAAAGTAAAACAAAAAAATTTATCTCAAATTGTGATTAAAGAAGAATTTTTTTAAGAATAAGAAAGTATCTCAAACCGCCGCCAAGAGACGGCGCTAAACTCAGAGAATTTTATGCAAAAATGACTTAACAGAAAAATGGGTTTTAATTGTTTCACGAAAATAATTCTCAAAAATATATTTTTTGAAAAACTTGTTCAAAGATTTTTTTTAAATTACTTCAATATATTTGTAGTTAAGTTAAAATATGGATTTTAATATACATATGTTTACAAAACAACTATTTTTTATTGCTCCGAAAAACACATTTCTTTTTGTTGAAAATCCACAAATTACTTAAGTTTGATGGAGTATAAAAAAAAATTATATAAAATTAGATATTTTTTTTCCTTTTTTTGTAAGTTTATACTGTTATATAAATGATCATTAAAAAATTAATTACTATTTTTTGACACAAATTAAAAAAAATGGATTTTTTGAAATGCCTAAATTCATGATTTTTACACAAATTTCACGCATTTAAGAGTGTTTAGTATTCAAATCATGTGAACCTCCCATTTTAGGTATAGGATATGTTGAGCGGACTTTTGTAAAATACTACGAGAAACATTTTTGTCGAACATTCTAACCTTCTAACTCTTCAATGAAGGGGAATTTTTGCGCCCTTTTTAAAAAGGGGAAAAAAGACCCGTAAGTTGAAGAGTTAGAGGGTTAAAATGTTCCACAAAAATGTTTCTCGTAGTGTTTTACATAAGTTCGCTGAACACATCCTATATCTAAAATGGAAGATTCCCATGGTTTCTCCCTAAAATCCACGTTTGTGGGACATTTGAGCGTCAATTCTGAAAAAGTACGAAATTAACCCTTAGACACATTTTAAGTTTTTACTTATTACTGGCCTTTAAGTTAAATTTTCAATGCTGATGTCTTCAGAGACTTATAGTAGAATTTCATGACAAATATTTTTGTGGAACATTTTAACCCTCTAACTCTTCAACTTACGGGTCGTTTTTTTGCCTTTTTAAAAAGGGGCCAAAAAAGTCCCTTTAATTGAAGGGAAAGAAGGTTAAAATGTTCCACAAAAATTATCCTCATAGTGTTTTACATAAGTTCGATGAACATACCCTATGCCTAAAATGGAGGATTCACATGGTTTCCTACTTTAATCCTATTTAATTTTTTTTTTGTTTGAGAAAAATCATTTTAAGCGTTTAAAACCCAGTTTTTGTGAAAGGCATTTTTTTTATTAATGAATCGATTTTACCCAAATTTGGCACAAATATGGCTTGAGCTTATACCAATTCACGTGCTTTCGGATAATTTTTGCAGGTTTTGTAAAGATTTTAAAATAAAGGATATATGGCAGGACTAAGAGTCCTTGCTTCGATTTTGATAAAAATTGACACAAACGTTTCCAGTTTTATAATTTTAATGCTTTTTGAGAACTCGTACTACTTATGAATTGAAGAACTTAATCGACAAAACAATGCAAAATAGTTATAAAAATTATTGTAAACATTGATTTATAAGATTTTTTAAAATATTATGACTTTATTGATTTAGTGTCGAAATAATTTTTTTTTTTTTTAAATATGTAAAATTATTTCCATTTTGCTATCGTGCGTTTTCAATCGTTTGGATGATTTAATGCTTTTGGAAACCAAATTGGCTGTCAAAAAAAAAATAAAACGATTTCATAAAAACTATTACAAAAGTTTGTTCTATGTGAAGCTATAACTACAATCGTTAAATCAATATCGTCAGACGATAATCGGCTTGTGGGATTCGGGCCTTGATTTTAAAAAAGTATATTAATTTATATTTTAACTTGATTAAAATAATTTACCAGTTGAATTTGTTAATTTTCATTGTAATTTTAAATAATTTCATTTGACTGCAAGTAATGGGCCACATTACGTATGAGTGATATTATTTGCATTGTTTGTAATAACACTCATACGCCACGTACACCCACAATGAAATGTGATGGCGTTTTCATAAAAAAGAAAATGTTGAATTATGTCTGCCCTTTTACTACAAAATGGTATTTTTATGTATAGAAACAAAAAGGTGATATACACAAATTAGGTATCAAATTAAAGGTATTTAAAAGATCGTTTTAACTGTGTTTAAAATATGTCCCAACATGCTCAACTCAAAAAACATTAAAATATCCTTAAAAATTTTTTTGAAATTTTGTTAAATTGTACAAAAATTATTAAATTAAATTAAACATGTTTTATATACAAAATGGGTAAATCCTTTAATACAAAATTTCTCTTTTTGTTACTATGCACAAAAATACATTTTGTAAAAAAGGGCGGAAAAAAGGCAACGTTTTTTGTTCACAAAAGAAAACAGCATAAGTTATACTAAACGTTTTTTAAACAATATTTTTTTTTTTTTAGTAAAATCGACCACAAATTTATAAAAAACCACCAAATTGTACAAAACATAATTCCAGTCCTATAGTTTAATATCTAAAAAAATTAAAAAAAAAAAATCTGGGGGGAAAAATGACAAACAAAAAGTTGGTACTAAAGCTGTTATAATACTTATAAAAAATAGAAAAAACGTAGAAAAAAACTTTATAACTGCAAGGCAAACGAAGTATAAAAAATATAAACTAAAAAAAATTTATGCACAAAACAAATAATAAGGCGAACAAAAAGTGTTATACAACTAGAGAAAAAATGTATATAAGAAAATAACTGAAAAACTAAAAAAAAACTAAAAAAAAAAAATCTGAAAAATTGCAAAATAAAATAAATAAAATTATGTATATAAAAAATGAGCATCTTTTCAAACTAAATAAAAAATTTGTTTTAGAGTAGAGCAGAGTACAAAATATACAAACAAACGACAACAAAAAAAAAAAGTATATTGAAATAAATAAACGAGATGTTCAAAGTGAATTAACGCCTTGACGAAAGGAAAATCCTTTTTATAAACTTTGTTTGCTTATTTATTTTTGTTTTTGAATTTTCCTTATTATTGTTGTTGTTTTTTTGTTTTTTTTTGTTTTTTTTGGGCGAAGGCCAAACTAACAACGCAACACAAATGCCACTAACTAGCAGCAAATGCTGGCAGCCAGCAGCACTAGTAGTTTTTGTTGTCGTTGTTGTAGTAGTTGTAAGTAGCAGCAAAAACTTAAATTCTTTTCTTGTAATATATAAACATACACAAAATATGCATTAAGTTTAATGCTATTAAATGTTATAAACAACAACTACAACAACAAAAATTGTACATAACAACTGGAACAAATAAACAAGGACATTAAAACAAATAAACGATGGTGGAAAATAAAATGAACAACTTAAAATTCTTTTTAAAAAGATAAACACAAGCTTTTTTTATTTTTTAGAAAATCTATTAGAATTTAAATATAATTTCATGGTTCACAAAGTTTAGGGAATTTGGTAATAAAGAAAACATTTAAAACTAATAAAAGTAATATGGCGTTAACGGATATTTAACACAGTACGTGAAAACATTTTTTTTTTGTAAGGGGAATATAAAATATTATTGACCTCAAGATATATGTATGGTGAAAAAAATATTACAAAATGTACTATGAAATTGGCACTTCAATTTTAACTTACTGCAAGACTAGTTCCCATTAGGTTTGATATGTACTCAGATTTAATTTGATCTGGCCCTTTAATATCGTATCGATATATCTATAACTTTAAATTAAGGGATTTCCAATATGGGCAGGAAGATATTAACATAGAATAAAACAAGTGTAAAGACGAGTTTTCCTTCATTAGAGATTAAGCACAATACAAATGAAAGTGGAATATTAAATGGTGACGGAAAACATTAACAAAATAGCAACGGAAATGCAATGTGAAAAACTTGTAAAAGAAAAACAATATTTAGGAATTAAAGTAATTGAATTTGCTAAAATCCCAAAACTTATTTGACAAATTGTGAAAAATTATCTATTGAAGGCATGTCCCTATCCGGATTTCATACTTGCCTAGGGAAATCGTCAGGGGACGACATTTTTAGAATTTCTAGAAATATATGTTAAGTTTTTAAATTCTTTTCGTTTATTTAACCTTCTTTTTCAATTTTTAACTCTACTATTTTCTTGAGCTTAAGGTTTTGTTTTTATTTATAAAAAGTTTTTTATTTTCGATATTTCGCTACTCCAATGTGTAGCATCTTCAGGAAATAACAATTAATTGTTATTAATTTTTGTTATTTCCTGAAGATGCTACACATTGGAGTAGCGAAATATCGAAAATAAAAAACTTTTTATAAATAAAAACCAAACCTTAACCTCAAGAAAATAGTAGAGTTAAAAATATATGTTAAGTTAAATTAAAAACTCAATGAAAATTTCTTGTTCTCGTCTAGGAGCGTTATTTAACATTTAAAATATCAAAAAAAAAAAAACATCAACAAAAAATTTTTTTATTTAGTAAAATTCACGTAAATAAATATAGTTTATAATATAAAACAAACCTCATTTAATTATTTCTTTAATGAAATTTTTAACAACGAAATGTTAATGTGCGAGTACACCTCCGTTTTCTTTAGTGTTTCTCTGTTGACTAAAGAAACAAGAGAAAACCGGTTCTTATCATATTATTTCATTTACTAGAAATTTCTTAACAAGAGCCATAATGTTTTAATTTGTATTGGTCGACAAACACACCAACACACTAACACACACTTAAAAAGAACAGGCGTCATCAAGCGTCATCATCGCCCCTATCGTTTTCTTTTAAAAACACAAACATTAAAAAAGTTGCCAACAAATTTATCTAGATTAGCTGATATATTGTCAAAATCATTAAAAAAACAAAAAAAACTAAATATTAGGTGGAAAAATTAGTTCAAAAACAGCAGTAATATATTTTTGTGCTAAAATTGGATAACAAACAACTTTAGCTAAAAAACGGATTTAAAGGCAAACAACAGGGAAAATTAGTTCAACTGAATTAGATCGCGTTTAGTGGACTTTTGTACTAACTTTTTTTTATTAGTTTATCGACCCAAATTGATATTTAGGGGGTAAAAATGAGTTTCAAAGTTGTACAAAACTTTTTTGTTTAAATTTTTTTTTTATATTTTTAGTACACTATTTAATAGATCTTCAAAACACCTTTTATAAGATATCCAATTTCTATATAAATCTTTGGAAAAAAGCATGAGAAACATAGCACTTTATCTCACCGAAGTAAAATAACATTTCAGGTCTTTGAGCTAAACAGTTTAAACAAAGTCCGCCAACTCACTATCAGATGGCTCGCAACAAGTGTTCAAATATTAAACATCTCGCGCAATTACAGTGTTGCCATATTTGAAACATTTCATCTTTTATCATCTTTCATATGTTCTCTATTCCCTTCCAAAGAAAGTAACATGTTAATTAAGAGGAAGAATTTACTGAGTGTTGCTTCCCTTAAAAATTATATCGTTAGCTGTAATGCAAAACCACGTAACTAACAAAAAATTCAAAATCGGTTTTTTGATCGATTATGATGCATATCAACGAGGTCCACGTCTTCTCCAATTTTTACTGTCATATAATAAAAATTAGACATATTATTAGCGAAAATCGAAAGCACGTAACTACATACTTGTTGCTTGAAAATTGTAACTAACACATATTTATTTCTATTGAATTTTATTTATTCATAGTAGGATTTGAATTTTTATATTTCACTAGCGGATAGTGCTACGACGCTCCCCTCCCCTAGTAGTCCTATTTTCTCATAATTATAGTGATTATAGTTTGAAATTTTTACTTTGTTAATTATAATAAATTTTTTTTTTGCAGATCCCACAGTCAATATGATTCGTGTATTAGCGTATGATCCCTCTGGAGTAATTTATTTTAAATTAAGTGCAACAGATGAGTTTAAGGAATTTCCACAAAGAATTGGAAACAAATTAAAAGCGTTTGAAACTTTGAAGTTGCATTTACAAAGAATAAAAATTTCAAGCAAAAAATGGCAACATCTTCAGGACCTTAAACCATTTCTTCCACCCGATTGTCATTATTATTACAATGAAATTCCATTTGAGAAGTAAAGGTTTAATTTTTTCCTTTATTTGTATTGTAGTTATTGTTGTTAATTATCTTTTGCTTTTGTAAATCATTTTTTATTTTCATATTTAAAAAAAATAATAAATATATAAAGCGATATATTAAATAACAAGAGAACAACTTCTTTTATTCTACATTTTATGAATGCAAAACAAAATTTTCCTTGAAACTTAAAAAAAATTCATTGTAGTTACGTGTTTTTGTTTAAGAAAATACGAGTTCAAAAGCGCATAACTAACTTAACTCTTTGAAACATTAATAAATTATTACTTTTATTCCAGAAATGAATTAATCAGTCTATATTTAGAAAATCTGCGATATTTGATTACTAAAACTCCATTTATTTTTCAATATATAACATTTTTTGTTTCTCCTGTAAAATAGTAAAAATGTTAGTTACGTGGTTTTGCATTTCAGCTAACGATATGTACATTAGATCGTACCACCTTACAGGCAAAAAAAAAGTGCGCCGTACACCCTCCAATATGAAGTATTTTTGCAAGGGGTTTCAAAAAATTTTTTTTTTATTTTTTATGCCGAACGTAGGGGTCGCCATTTTACATTTTTCATTTTATCTTTGGTATTTACAGTCGGATCTTAAAGTATGATACATCGATGTTTTTCTCTCGAGGAGACCAGTGTTTTGCTCTAATGACATTTTGACCTCAAGTATCCCATTCTAGTAGTTACCCACCAGATCTCAGTTGCTACCACCCTAATGTACCACCCTAATGTCAGAAAATTAAAGCTCGCAAAAAATCATTAAACTTTTGCTAAGGAAGTTTTTCGCTAAACCCAGTAGAAATTTTTTCATATATTGGTTGCCGAACGTAGGGGTCGCCTTTTTAAATTTTTTTTAGTTGGATTTTTACTATATAGCAAAACACTAATCTCCTCGAGGCAAAAAAATCGATATATCACACTTTAAAATCCGATTTTAAATGCCGAAGCTGTAATAAAAAATTAAAAAAGGCGACCTCTACGGTCGGCAAAAAAAATATATTTTTTTTGAAATCGCCTTCCAAAAATACATCATATTGGAGGGTGTACGGCGAACTTTTTTTTTGAGGTACGGTCTAATGTCCATACATTAGACTGTACCACCTTAGAGATAAAAAAGTGCGTCGTAACTCTCCAATATAAAGTATTTTTGCAAGGCAATTCCAAAAAAAAATTTGTTTTTGCCGAACGTAGGGGTCGCACAGTGCTTTGTCCCATAGACAAAAATCAAAAAAAATTTGTTATCCATTCTGGCATAACTCATTCTATCTAGACTAGAGGTCGCTAAAGTCGCTAAATTTTCAACATAGAATGTAATGAAAAAATATGAATTTTTTGAATCTTACAAAAAAAAAATTGGTAAAAATTTATTTTTGTGGTATCTTTAAAAAAAAATTTTTTTTTTTTTTTTGATATTTGAATATATTCGAATCAATAAAAAATAATAAAATTGTAAAAAAGTCTACAATTCACATATCAAATTAATCTTTGAATTTTTACAATATTTTTGCTGGGAGCCTAAAAACATTAAAAGTTAAATGGAACTTTAAAAAAAATTATGTTAATTGATTTAAAAATTTTAAAATTTTTTGTTATGCTCTTATAATTTTATATAAGAAAAAATAAAGAAAAGAACCAATTTCTTAATTTAACTATAAAAAAAAAAAATTTTTTTTCCAAGTGTCAAAAAATGTATTTTTGTAATTTCATTTTTTATGGGTTACGAAAAAGTTTCCAACTTTCTTAGATTTTAATAAAATGCTATAATTTTCTTTTGGAAAAATTCAGGTAATATTATTTTAAAAAAAAAGTATAAAATTTGGCAAAAACACATCATCTATTTCATTAATAAATCCTTAAATATACCTAATTTTTGGTTAAAATCCTAAAAATTACCAAAGTTTGATAATATGTTAAAAAACAAGCAATAGACCTTTACTTAGTATATTTAAAGGAAATATTACCAATTTTTTTTTTAAAGAAATCAAAAAAAAAAGTTTTTTTTAAAGACTCTTTTTTATATCTCATTCACGTAATAAAATCTACATATATTTCATTTTTTAATTAAATTACCAGCTGATAAGGAAAAAAACAAAATCTATTTTTGAACTTTGGGAGCAAATTCACTAAAGTATTACCGCTAAAAACACTACCAGGAACATTTTTATGGAACCTTCTAACCCCCTAACTCTTCAGTGAAATGGAATTTGTTGGCCCCTTTTTAAAAAGGGACAAAAACGACCCATAAGTTGAAGACTTAGAGGGTTAAAATGTTCCACAAAAATGTTCCTTATAGTACTTTATATAATTTCGTTGAACACATCCTATACCTAAAATGGAAGATTCCCATAGTTTCTCCCTAAAATCTTGGTTTGTGGGACATTTGAGCGCCAATTCTGAATAAGTACAAAATTAACCTTTAAACACATTTTAAGTTTTTACTTATTAATGGCACTGAAGTTAAATTTTCACTACTGATGTCTTGAAAGACTTAGTAGAATTTCATGACAAATATTTTTGCGGAACATTTTAACCCTCTAACTTTCCAACTTACGGGTCGTTTTTGTCCGTTTTTAAAAGGGGGCCAAAAAAAGTCCCTTTAATTGAAGAGTTAGAAGATTAAAATGTGCCACAAAAATATTCTTTGTAGTGTTTTACATAAGTTCGCTGAACATACCCTATACCTAAAATGGAGGATTCATATGGTTTCCTATTTTAATCCTTTTTAATTTTTTTTGTTTTAGAAAAATCATTTTAAGCGTTTACAACGCATTTTTTAGGAGAGGCATTTTTTATGAATCGATTTTACCCAAATTTGGCACAATTATGGCTTGACCTTATATCAATTCGCTTGCAAAATTTCATGCCAATCGGATAATTTTTGCAGGTTTTGTAAAGATTTTAAAATAAAGAATATATGGCAGGACTAAGAGTCCTTGCTTCGATTTTGATAAAAATTGACACAAACGTTTCCAGTTTTATGTGTATCTCAATAGATAATTTTTGTAATTTTACGTCCATTTATGTAGCTAATATAATATTTATAAATTTCAGGACCTATGGCAGGTGGACGTGTCCTTGGCCCGATATTTAAAATTTTTCTTAACTAGGGGGTTCTATGTCAGTGCACCAAATTTCAAAACACTGTCTCCACTCCTTCTATTTTTGTCCAATCGTTATATGGGATCAAAGCACTATGGGTCGCCATTTCACATTTTTCGTTATATCTTTGGCATTTATAGTCGGATCTTAAAGTATGATATATCGATGTTTTTCCCTCGAGGAGGCCAGTGTTTTGCTCTAAATACCATTGACTTCAACTATCCCGTTCTAGTAGTTACCCACAAAATCTCAGTTGTTACAACCCTAATGTACCACCCTAATGTCAGAAAATTAAAGCTCTCAAAAAATCATTAAACTTTTGCTAAGGAAGTTTTTCGATAAACCCAGTAGAATTTTTTTTTATTTTTTGGTTGCCGAACATAGGTGTCGCTTTTTTAATTTTTTTTTCATTGTATTTTACCTTTATAGTAAAACACTGGTCTCCTCGACGCAAAAATATTGATATATCGCACTTTAAAATCTGACTTTAAATGCCGAAGATATAGCGAAAAATTAAAAAAAGGCGACCTCTACTTTCGGCAATTTTTTTTTTTTTTTTTCAAATTGCCTTGCAAAAATACTTTATATTGAAGGGTGTTCGGTCTAATGTACATATTATCCTATATGAGATTGGGCTGCTAAAAAGGAATATATACATATATAAAGTTAATTTCGAGATGATGCTTTTACTATAAAAATTAGAGATGGCAAATTGATCGCAAATTTTGGTTCATTTTTACCCCAAGTACCAAAAATCACTTGATTATGAAATTCAGGGAAATAATTTTTTATTCTCTAGACCCTAGAAAACTCATATATGATTTTTTTTCGCCCTAGTATAACCATAACACGTTCCCAGTTAGGCCCAAAAATGTAAAATATTTTTGAAAAAACTGCATTTTCAGATTTTTAAAAATTTTGTTAAACAATTACTCAAAATTTTTGCATTGCACATTAAGATTTTATTGAGAACATCATAACGAATAAAAATTTTAAATCTTACACACATCTCTCTTATAATTTAGCGATGGCACTAAATTTTTCCCCAAAACTTGGACCAAGGGGTACAATGTGTTTACTATTGCTGAATTCAAATTAACAAACTTCAAATTATTTTGACCCAAATTAAAAGGATTATATGCTAAATAATTTATCATAATCGAACTACGTTCCTCGTTTTCCGCCGCGGTCAAATATCAAAATATTGTATAATTCTGGAAAATGTATAGAAATATTTTGTTAGTTTTTCACGGATTTTAATAAAACTTGACTTAAATACATCCCAAAGGTTGAAATCGAAACTTCTAAAAAAAATATAAATTAACCGGTATGTGCACTTGGGGCCATTCTTAAAACGTCAGTTTGGCAACATTTGCGAAAAAGCAGACACGGAGGAGATTGGAAGATAAACAAAAATCTAAATATAGAATGTTTTTATGTGTTTGTATTGATCACTTCTAAGCGAAAACAATAACAGAAAGCTGAATAGGAAAGAAAACAACTAATTAGTTACATTGCATTTAAGGCCTTACTTGGGTGAACATATCAATTCACACATAAAATTGAAGTGTTTAAGCTAAAAGCCTCGAGCCTCGAGTTCCTTAAAAAATTAAATTAAAAAAAATTTACGAAATTTCCCAAAAAAAAATAATTTTTTTTCGGCAGGCGACAAGTATTATTAACTTTTGGCATTATCCGACGTTACTATTTCTATAAAAAGTGAAATTACATTATCCGCCCAAATTCGAAATAAGATTTTTTCAATTTCTAGTTAAGGAACAACTTTATGGCTGAGTCTACATTTTTCGTTCACCGGAAGCAAAATTTAATTAATCTTTCGATTCTTCTATCGCTTTATTAAAAAAGAGCACATTTTAACAGACTTTTTTTTTAATTTAGGGCCTGTTTATCTATTACGAAAATAGTCTAAATGAAAGAAATTGACAATCACTTTCGTCAAAAATATATGAGAATACAAAAACAAATTTTCGTTACTTTGCTTTCGTTTAGAGTATTTTCGTAATACATAAAGTAGGGCTTAGTTTATTTTATTCAATTTTAATTGTTTTGTTTTTCTTGTTGATGTCTTCTTCTGCTTCAAACTTGTAATTCAACACTAATTGATATCATAACACTTAAACTTATCGCGTTTAACAATGTGTTTAGAATTTAAACATGATAATTTACCATGTTTAAAGGCAGACTCTCTAGGAAAAATTTTGTTTTCAAATTTTTTTAATATTTTATTTGTATAGAGCATGTTCTTCAGTATATGCTCCGATAATATCAATAAAAAATTCGAAAAAATTTCCACATGTTTTTTATGTAAAATATTCTATACATTAAATTTGTATACAAAATTTTTTGGGAGCGTTTTTGTTTCATTGTCTTTATTAGAAATCTTATTTCGCATAATACAGCAGAACAAAAAGAAAAAACTACATCCAAAAATGCAAGAATTGCACACAGTCTTTAAAGAAAAGCCAATGATGATTCCCCGATTGTGGGCGAAGGCAAGTCATATGAGGCAGTTATTAATGGCTTTATATTAGCTACAAAAGTAATGAGTGTGCATAAAAAATAAGAAACAAATACAAAATAAATTAAAAAATGTATAAAATTATAGCATTTTGATCGAAATGAAAAATATAATAATTTTTCTATTGTTGTTTTTAAGAATATTAGGGTGAATATATCAACTACCCTTTAACCGATTCGACCCAAATTTGGTGCACATGTAGAAAACTAGGAGATATAACTTTTCTTCATAAACGATTTTTTGATATTTTGCTGCTTTCTTAGCTTAGAATTAACTTTAGACTTCAAACGCATTTTACCCACAACCATGAGTTCAACTTCGGCTGCCACTGTACAGCCAAGGTGGGTTAACCAATTTAGATGCGCATTTTTTTTCTTGTAGTCAACAAAAGACTGTAGTTCCTATTGTGGCCCTTTTTATGAATTTCAGTCAAATAAATTTTATATTCCCAAGTAAAGTTGTTTTTTCTTGTCTTTTTAGGAATTTTTAAGTTTGTGTGGCAACTTTGTTAAAAAAGTTTAAAAAAATAAAAACCCGGTCACGGTAAGGACTGGAAAATCTTTCTGCTATCAAGAATCACTTCACATTTTTATTTTGCAATAATTAATGAAGGCTGCTTAGTGGCAGCCGATTTTTTCTTTCTTAAAAAAATGCCAATAATGAAGTGAAGAAGAAGCAACCCTAGCGATTTTGGTTGGCGAAATTTAAATCTAGTATTTTTTTAGAAATACTACAATAATGTGCATTTTAAATAAAAGAATAACATGGTAAAAATATTATTATTTGTATTTTCGACAACAGTTTAAATATGACCTACAAAATGCAGTTGTTACAGTATTTACACCCGTTAAACAAGTAAAATCGAGTTAAATCCATTGTAAATTATTTATTAGAATATTTTTAAGCGAGTAAAAAGTAAAAAGGTTAAAGTCGGGCATGCCGACTATACAATACCCTACACCAGTCTGGGTGAAAGCCAACTAATGTTTGGATCCGAAATTCGAATGGATTAAAATGGGGCTTGTGTCAAAATTTTCTATAATGTGAGTCAGCACACCAAATTTCATTAAAATATCTTAATATTTGCGATCTGCAGTTTGTAACCAAGCCAACTTTGGAGGGACTCTTATATGGGCACTAGGTCTAAACATGGACCGATGTTCACCAAAATCAATAGGCTTCGTCCTTGGGCTGATATAGGTCGGTCTACCAAATTTCATCAAAATATCTTAATATTTGCGACCAGCAGCGTATAAACAATATAATTTTGGGGGGCCTTTATATGGGCACTAGGTCTAAACATGGACCGGTTTTAACCAAAATCAATAAGCTTCGTCCTTGGGTTGACATAGGTCGGTTCACCAAATTTCATCAAAATATCTTAATATTTGCGACATGCAGCGTATAAACAATATAATTTTGGGGGGACCATTATATGGGCACTAGGTCTAAACATGGACCGATGTTCACCAAAATCAACAAACTTCGTCCTTCGGCCAACTTAGCTCTGTGTACCAAATTTCATCAAAATATCTTAATATTTGCGACCTGCAGCGTATAAACAATATAATTTTGGTAGGACCCTTATATGGGCACTAGGTCTAAACATGGACCGATTTTAACCAAAATCAATAGGCTTCGTCCTTGGGCAGACAAATGTCGGTGTACCAAGTTTCATCAAAATATCTTAATATTTGCGACCTGTAGAGTGCGCACAAGAATGCATGGACAGACAGACGGACGGACAGACAGACAGACAGACAGACAGACGGACATCGTTAAATCGAAATAAAAAAAATTCTGAGCCGATCGGTATACTATAAGGTGGGTCCAGGACCAATATTTTTTGGTGTTACAAACATCAGCACAAACTTATAATACCCTGACCACATAGTGGTGTAGGGTATAATGAATACGGGTTGACATCAGGTTCATGATATTAAAAATAGCCGATCCAATCTGTTGAAAGAATTATTTTGCACAAAAAATTTTAAAATCTCTCACTTTTTAAAAACACATTATCCGACATTTTAGCTCTTAGATATCTGATTTTAGATTCTCGTTAAGCGAATTCCAAAATTTTCCGCACTAAAAAATTTAACAGATACTACATGACAGTTGTTTGTGTAGTAATCAGTAGTTATTTTTAACTGTAATTACAGTTGTTTTCTATGAAAAAGTTAAAACAATTGTTATGACAGTTATTTAAAGAAACTTCTAACGAAAAGTACTATAATTTTAACAGTTGTTTAAAGCAGTTATTTTTAGTATCATAATAGACAGGTGCTGAAACAATATCTTTAGAGTAAACAGTTGTTTTTGTTAGTTATTATTAACAAAATTAAAAATTTCGTTAAATTTTGTTGAATGTTAAAATTTTTACAGGAAGAAGAAGAAGAACAAATTTTTATTGAAAAATTTAACAGACACTGCCGCAGTTTCGTCATACCCAAAGACTCGCCAGTGTTTAGTTTGTTTATGTGCCAATTGACCAAGGTAATTTTAATTGTTAATCTCTATATGAAAAACTTTTTGTGCAAATATGCCTTGACCAGGGATCGAACCGGCAGTCCTCCACCTTTTGTTTAGTTTATATTTGTTTTTACTGATATATTTTCGTAGTTGGAAAATAAAACTCAGGAACTTGTATTGTAACTCCAATGGATAAAAGCATAATAATTTGAGAATCGTTTGGAATTTTTACTCAAAATTTTAAATAGGCTGATTACATATTTTTGTAGTCAAAACAAACATTTTTTTTATTGAAATGTACTTTTGAAATACCAAAAGTATTAACTGTAAAAAACAATACTTTTTACCCATTTTGTTAGTTGTTTAATTTAAAATTTTTATACTAAAAATTTTTTTTTTTTTTTTTTTTTTTTTTTTTTTAAAGAGAAGCAACACTCAGGAAATTCTTCCTATTAATTAACGTGTTGCTTCCTTTGGAAAGGGGATAGAGAAGAAGTGAAAGGTGGTGAAAGATATGAAGTGCTTCAAATATGGCATCACTGTAATTGCGCGAGATGTTGAATTTTTAGAACAGTTGTTGCGCGCCATCTGATGGTGAGTTGGCGAACTTTGTTGAAGCTTTTTAGTTTATAGCCCTTTTATATTATTTTACTTCGGTGGGGTTAAGTGCTATGGGAACACCGAAGGAGGACGCTGCGATATGTATGAGGGATAGAAAAAACTCATACATATTACTATTTTTCATAAATTGATTTTGCCTTGGTTGGGGCTCGAACCCGCAACCTCACGTGTAACAGTCCAACGCGCTAACCATTACACCACAGCGCCCACAATTAAGTTAATTTTATGAGATTGTTAGTTATTTTTAATGCATTTGTTTGTTATTTTTCAACACTTTTAACTGCATATACCATTGGTTTAACAGTCATTTTCAGTAGATTCTACCGACAAACTTTTTTGAGTGCCTATTAATAATCTTTTTTTCTCTTCTTGATTTGAATCGTTGCAATTTTTTAATTTTTTTTTTACTTTGATCAAATTCCGTTCAATTTTGTAAAGTGAATCCTGTATTTTACTAGTATTTCTTAATTGTTATATACAAATGTTCCGAATTAAGTTTACTATCGTTTACTATAAATTTCAACGGAATCAAAAACTTAACTAAAATCAAAAATGTTATCTTCTTTTAAGAATACCTAGCAATAAATTAAAAAAGTTTAAATTAAAATATCATTTAACTCAGAGTTAAAAAGTAGGGGGAAACCTTTAAGATAATCTTAACGCTAGTGCTCTTCATTTTCCTGTTTTTTTTTTTGTTGTTGTCACATTTACAAACACCACAACAGTCTGTTGTGTTTGTATTACTGCCAAGGAAACGAAAATAGATTTGCACTTTGTGCAACAATTCTGTTGATAAAGTAAAAGATGAGGAAGAGCAAAATAACACAAGAAAGGAAGAAAAAAGAAGATTTTTTTTCTTTTTTTTTTTTTTTTTGAATTAGCGGAAGTGTACAAAAGCGGAAAAGTGGCAATGCTCTACCACTGCCACCACTCACAAACAGTGAAATCAACAAAAACAGCAGTAACATAGACAGTGAGTTTAAGAAGATACATATATTGTTGTAGTCGTAGTCAGTGTTAAGGCATGCTATCGTATGCCAAGTTTTCTTTTTTCAATTCCGTAGTATAATATGGCACAAATTTGCTTCACACTACTGCTGTTGTTGTCGCTATTATTTGTAGTTGTTTGTTAGTATTTTGCAAATAGGCAGCTGCATCAGCTGCTGCTACTACTGCAACTTTTGTTGTTGTTGTATGTTTATGTTGAACTGCAATCAACAGCAAACTTCGACAGCAACAACAACAACAAGAACGCAACACTTAAGTGAATCAGCCAAGCAGCGACAAAGCAATTTAGCTTAGCTACCATCTCTTTTGAAACAAATTTGTAAAAGAAAAACCGTACAAGTAAAATAAAATTAAAATACCATATAAAAAGTAGACTTTATATTTAATACAAACAAAGATTTTAACAACACACACAATTATATATTTTATGTACACACACAAAGTTTAACAAATTTTGTAAAAAAACCCAAAAAAATAAAATAGCTAAGATTGTTGGCATTTGTTAAGTTTAATCCTATATGATGCTAGATAAGCCAAAAACTACTTTTACCTTGTATTTTTTTTCTTATTATCGATATGAAGATTCACCTGCTTATTCACAAAAAAAAAATTTTTAAATGTTTTTTAAAAAACAAAAAACACAGGATCTGAAATTTCGGAAATAAAATATTTCTAAGTGTTCCTGGTTTTGGTTAAAAGCCACTTTTGAACATTTTTATACCCCGAAGCGCAATGGTTAACGATTTTATGAGCGACACTTTTTCACAGAATGATGTGAAAGAGAAAAAAAGTCAAATGGAATTTTCAAAGTTTTATTTGTTATCAAAATTTGCTCCGAAAGTTTTATTTAAATTCTTGATGCGTATTTGTCCCCCGAAACACATGCGACTGGAATATAAAATTTAAAGAACGCAAAGAAATGGAGTGGTATGGGCAAAGAATATAATTAAAATACTAGACAAGGTGTAACGATTTAGAATGAAACGGGGATCGAGTAAAATTGAAACACTAGACAATGGGAATAAAATGCAAAGGTACAGGGAACTAAATGGAATAGATCAGGGAACGAAATTAATTAGAATGGAGAACTAGTGGAATTGGAACATTTAATATACAGAAAGAAATGGAAAAGAGTCAGCCTGGAGTTGACCTTTTAAAAACTATGGTTTATTTCCCTTAAATAAACTGCGCTCTCTTCCATTGCAATTAAAATAATATACACTCTTTTGTTTGATATTGAGCTTATACACTTATTTATTAAACACTTTATAACTTTACAAACAACAGTATAACGGACACAAGTTTATCAACGATTTGAATACAATGATTTACTAAAGCCCGACTGAAATTTACAGACGCTAATACGCAACTCACTCTTCAAAGGCTAATATGCAATTGACTACACAAAGGCTAATGTGCGACTCACTAACTCAACGTCAAGTGTCAACTCTTTTATAGTTTAAGCTAGAATATTCCAGAGTACTAAAGTTATAACACTTATTTTATTCATAGCAGAGCCCCAAATTATATAACATTATACTTAAATGTAGTGCTACCAGATTGAAGGGATTTATGAATTCCATTTCTCGGGATATTTTTCTTTTAAAATTACAGAATTTTCTAAACCCAAATAATCCAATTTCGTAACAATATTTTTTTTAAATATTTCAGCAATTTTTCAAAATTTTTATTTCCAATAAAAATTTTTAAATGGTTTTACTTTGACTCCTGTTAAACATAGCAGCATTTGACACGACTTTTGCTAACAAAATTATCAAGCACTTTACCAAAAATGGGAGAGATCCAACAAGATGGCATGGTAGCTCTCATACAACCCAAAATATTAACCCTTAAAGGCATGGTGTAGCCATTTGGCAACATACCGGTTTTTTAATAAAAAAAACCCACTTGATGCACAAAACTGCATTTTTGGGCATTAGGGACCCCTTCTGAACATAGTGTTTCTATAGTTTAGCGCAGAATTTTTAAACAGTTAGAGTAAAAATCTTGGTTTTGCTCTGTATATTTGTGAAAAATCTAAAGCACGCGTTTTTTTTTACAAAAAGTATAATATTCAAAAATATTTGTTTATATATTTAAATTGGTAATCTCGCAATAAAATTCATTTTGGCGACAATAATTGTATAAATTATAGCTTATAGATTTTTTTTTTTTTTTTTTTATACACGTTATCACAATTTAGCAATTTGGGAAAAAACCATATTTTTCAATAAAAATCACCTTTTTTTTAAATAAATTGTTTCAAATATAAAAAAATGGTTAAAATCGAAGAGATCATGCTCCTGCTGAACATATTTTAGCAAACGTTGACATGACCTATTCTTACAATATTTCTTAACACTGTGTCAAAATTGATCGCTATAGGAAAAGGGAATGTGGCACCTCCTATGCAATCATATATTTTAAATTGCTTTCCTTCGGCTCTTGTTTAATACAGTGTACCGTTTCGATATAAAAGTTAATCTTGTAAAAGTTGAATTAACTGCTTAATCAAGCGCTAAAGAAGTCGATTAAACCATATTTTATTTATTTTTTTGGTGAAGAGTTAATCCAAATTTTAATCTCGTTACCATTTCTTAATGATTCTGTATTCCTACTACTAATTGTATGCAACGCTGTATTTTGTTATAATGACGGTTGGCAACACCAAAAAACACACATACAAAGTCAGATAAAAACTAACGTCGATTGTCGACAAATATAATTGCTAAAGGCTCAATTAGACGTGCCATAACCACAACCATATAAAACAGCTGTTCAAACCAATCTTATGGGCTACAATGCATTCGATTATAGGTGACATGCCATAACGCCATAACCGTAACCGTAGATACCAATTGAATTTTGGTTGTCTGCTATGGCGTTATGGTTACGGCTATGGCGTTATGGCACGTCTAATTGAACCTTAACGTCGATATTTTCAATGTTCATCTTGTGCGGGTTAGTTATCGGTAGCGACTTGTTACGAGGGCGGATCAATAAGTCCGTGATTTCTGATACTTACGTCGTATTTACATGAAATGCAACACTGATTCGATCAAGTACGATCTGTTAATAAACTACTGTAAAATTTTGAGCAAGATCTGTCATTAACTTTGCGTTTACCAAGTGTTAAAAGCATATAACATCGTCGATTTTTGTAAAAATGGAAAAAGTGAATTTCGAGTGCTCATCAAACATTAATTTTTTTTTTTTTGGAAAAAAAACCGTCACTCAAACCAAGGAAACCATAATAAGTACTATGGAGACTCTGTACTCTGTCAAGTTTAATGTTAAAAAGTGGTTTATTGAATTTAATTGTGATCTCACAAGCACTAGTGACGCTGAACGTTCTGGCCAGCCAACTCAGGTCAATACACCCGTAAACGTCGAGGAGATTCACAATATGGTTTTGACCGATTGGAGAGTGAAATTGTGTGAGATTATTGATGCCATAGGCATTTCATTTATCACTGTGGTTGCGATTTGAATTGATCAGTTTGGTTTTAGAATACCCTCTGCAGGATTGGTGCCGCGTATGCTCTCAATTTCCCATGAACGCAATCGTGTGGCAACTTCAAAGGATTGTTTGGAGTTATTTAACCGCAATACGAATGAGTTTTTGCAGCGTTTTGTAACTTCGGATGAAACATGGATCCATTATAACACACCGGAGACCAAGCATAGGCCTAAACACGGGGTTTCTCCGGTAGAACCGGCTCCGAAGAAGCAATGAAGGGTTTGTCGGCCAGCAAGGTCATGGCGACAGTTTTTTGGGATGTACGCAGAATAATTCACATCGATTACCTTCAAAAGAGAAAAACAATAAACGGCAAATATTATGCCAACTTATTGAACCGATTCAACCATGATGAAAAAAGTGGATTTGAGGTTAAAAAGAAGAATAAACCTTTTTCTCTAAAAATTATAAACATTAATTTTTAAGTCAGACTAGATCTAGTTCCAGATTTTTGTATGGACAGGCTTTAACAGTGATTTTCCATTAAATTGTTAATTGTTTACATGTTTATTGTCAGATTGTCTCTATATGATAATTTGTTTCAACAACCCGTCGGCTGTGGGAAAAAAGGAGACACGTAGGAGATTGGAAGATAAACAAAAATCTAAAAATAGAATGTTTGTATATTTCTGCGTTGATCACTTCTGAGGAAAAACAATAACAGAAAGCTGAATTAGAAAGAAAACCATGAATTAGTTACATTGCATTCTAGGCCTTACTTGGGTGAGGTAGTTAAGCTGTCGCACTTTAGTATAGTTACGTTTGTAATGTGGGATTATATGTTCGATTCCCACAGACGATGGGTTGTTGGGAAAAATTATCATATAGAGACAATCTGACAATAAAAACATATAAATAATTAGTACAATTTATTGGAAAATCACTGACGACACCTGCAAATTTAATGTGTTTATAACTTTTGAAGAAGGTTTATTCTACTTCTTAACCTCAAACCTACTATGTAAGATTTCGTTGAGTCTTTAAAAATTCTTAGTTTGCAAATAAAAATCCGAAAATTGTATTGTATTTTCAGTGAATAAAAATGTAATAACTGGAGAATTGTTAGGAATTTTGCCATCAGATTTTTAGCAGTATGAAGTAATTACACATTTTTTTTTTGAAATCAAATGAAAAAAATTTGTTGTTTTTTTGAAAATAATTATTTTTAATAAAAGAAGAATTAATTGTAAAAAGCAGTTGTCAGTTATTTTAACAATTTTTGTGGTAAATATTTATTAGTTATTTTTACGACATTGTTAGTTATTTTTAATAGATTTTTTAGTTTTCTTCAATAGTTAAAAATAACTACGTTTTTAGTTATTTTAAAGGTAAGTACCTTTGTCACCATTTTCAGGAGATTCTAACGATACATTTTTTGATTAATTTTTTAAGATATGTATATAAATTAGGCCAATTTTTAAGCCATTTTAAGACATTTAGTTAACATCCAAAAAAGAGTAATCAAATATTAACCCACTCAAGGCGAAAGACACTGATGATGGCTTTGTAGCGAAGGCCGAAAATGCGTATTCTGTCTTGCTGGTTTTATCGAATTCTTTCAGGATTTTTTATTCTTTGTAATTTACTTGTAAAAATTGTATCATCTTTCTTTGATATGAAAATAATTTAAACAGAAATGTAATATTAATTTATGACCCACTTAAAGGCGAAAGGCACTGATGATGGCTTTGTAGCGAAAGCCGAAAATGCGCATTCTGCTTTGCTGGTCTTATCGAATTATTTCAAAAATTTTTATGCTTTGTAATTTACTTGTAAAAATTGTATCATCTTTCTTTGATTTGAAAATAATTTAAACAGAAAGTGATATTAATTTATGATCTAGAGTCAAACTAAAATAACATTCGTGTATTAATAACTTTTGTTCTATTTGTGTTATCCAAGTGTAGTTTTTCCAGTTTTTGAAGTGGCCAGTTCAAAGCCCCGATTTGAATCCCATCGAGAATTTGTGCGAAATTGTCAAAAGAAGACTCTCCCAATACCAGCGAGCACCGACCAACTTAGATGATCTTTGATCAAGAGTTTCAGCAGAATGGGCTAATATTCCACGTCAAACTATTCAAAATCTCGCGGAAAGCATGCCTTCTCGCATAAAATCTGTTCTAAAGCACAAAGGACAGAATATTAAAGAAAGAACTTGCCGAAAATATGAACAATACCGGAGTAAAGCGGTCACAATTTGCAATTAATTTTTTTATTAACTTCTTAATGATATAGTCTACTGTATTTAGGTTTTTATTGAAGAAGAATGTTTTAGTTTTATGATTTAAAAAAAATCATTTAAGTTTCTATAATAAAACAAAAATTATAACAAATTTCGAAAAATCTTGAATTAATATAACCACTTTAGTCCACTACTATAGCTGTTGTTTACACAATGAAAAGGCAAACATTTTGTTAATACTAACTTTTAACCCTCCCATGACCGTTAGTAGTGTTTTAAGCGGTAAACTTAAAATTTTTTGTCAAAACTAAATTTTGAATGTCTCTCATTTAATTTTGGAGACCTATAAATACGTATACTCTTCATCATGTAATAGGAAATTTAGCGTAGATTAAAAGAAAAAGAAGTTTTTTTTTTAAATATTGCATGCATTCCATGACAGAAAGCTTAAAAACTGATAAGTTATAGATTTTTTACATATGTGCACTAGGAAGCCATGTGAATCTTCCATTTTGGGTATAGGATGTGTTCAGCTAACTTGTGTAAAACACTACGAGGTACAGTTTTGTGGAACTATTTAACCCCCTAACTCTTCAACTAAAGGGACTTTTTTGGCCCGCCCCATTTTTAAAAGGGACAAAAAGACCCGTAAGCTGAAGAGTTAAAGGGTTAAAATGTTCCACAGAAATGTTCAACATAGTGTCACATGCTTTCCTTCTAATATTTAGGTTTGTGGGCATTTGAGCGGCAATTGTGTATTAGTACGAAATTAACCCTTAAACACATTTTAAGTTTTAACTTATTTCTAGCATTGAACTTAAATTTTCAACCTTGATGTCTTCAGAGACTTATAGTAGAATTTCATGGCAAATATATTTGTGGAATATTTTAACCCTCTAACTCCTCAATTAAAGGTTCTTTTTGACCCTTTTCAAAAGGGCCACAAATGACCCGTAAGTTGAAGAGTTAGAGGATTAAAATGTTCCCCAGAAATATTTGCCATAAAATTCTACTATGAGTCTCTGAAGACATCAAAGTTGAAAATTGAGGTTGAATGCCAGAAATAAGTCAAAACTTAAAATATGTTTAACCCCTTGTGGACCAAGACTCGAAAGCGTTGGAAACTTTGTATTTTTTTGACTAAATCTTAATTAATATGCCTACTTAAAGTTATATACAAAGCTTAAAATTTGTCAAGGACCTGCAAGGATATTAGTTATGACTGGTACTCCTAAGTACCGTTGGGACAGGATGAATTAAAAAGTAAGAAAGAAACATTGTTTTTTTTTGTACTTTTAATAAATTAGTATTAAAGCATTTGTTAATTAATTGATTCCATGGTATCAAGAAAAACAATTTATTTATCATTATAACATAAGTATTTGTCATTAATCGAAATTAGTGCCACCATACATGAACCAAACAGCTGAAATACATTTCGAATTACCGTTATTCTGAGAAGACGGGGTCGCCAATAGTCGAAAAAAGATCTTATTAGAAAAATTAGAGTGTACTCTAACATACCTGTGGCCCAAAGGTATACAACAACTTTTTTTTTAAGACTTTCTGAGCTCGTAACTGTAATGGTACTTTTAAGTACCGTCGGTCGACAAGGGGTTAAGAGTTAATTTCGTGCCAATCTGAAGGTACTCAATAGAGCATCCATATGTGCAAAAGTGATATTTTCTCACCTCTCCACGCACTTTATGGTAGACTGGGTGTACAAAATAATATCCCCGCGATAAAACACGCCATATCTCGGATTAAAACACGCCAGTCACCCGCGGACCTAAAAATGGACTAAAATTACTTCATAGTTTATTTGCGCATAACTCTTAAAGTAAAGGCTTTACAGAAAAATACAATATAAGCATATCTACAGGCAATAATGTGGTTAGCATTTTTCTCATACGCATTTTTGACGTATCGATGACGCATCATGGTGATTTATGAGCTTAAAATCAAAGTGATTTATATAGTTAAACACAAATTTGGATTTAACCACCTAAATCACCATGATGGGTCATCGATACGTCAAAAATGTGTATGAGAAAAATGCTAGGCGTATTATTGCCCGTAGATATGCTTGTAAAGTATTTTTCAGTAAAATCTTTACTTTAAGAGTTGTAGCGCAAAGAAGCTTTGAATTAATTTTAGCCCATTTTTAGGGCTAAAAGCCGCCGGTGACTGGCCTGTTTTAATACGAGAGGACCAATTTTTGCGGGAATATTATTTTTTACGCCAAATCTACTGGAAAATGTGTGGGAAGGTGAAAAAATAGCACTTTTGCAAATTCCATATATTTCATGGGTGCTCTAATACACATGAATACTTTTAAAAGTTCCTTAGAGCAGCTTTTAAAAAATCATCAAAAAACACTGACTTTCAGGAAACAATGGACAAAGTGAAAGCCAAAAATGACTATGATATATTTTTGCTGGGTTATCTTGGCGTAAGTTATAATTTGAGCATAAAATCTAGTCTTCAACTTCTTCGGCCTTCTCAAGATTTCTGTATTTACCACTATAAAAAAAAAATATATTTAGAGAATGCATTTATTAGAACTATTTATATGTGTGTTATTCAAAATATAAGCATTACTTCATTCTTTTTAAAAAGTAGTGAATAACGAAATATCGAGATTTCGATGCAAGTGTAAACGCAGCTTAAATTAAATGATATAATGAAATTTCAAAATCATCTTTGTTGTTTATTTTCAGTACCCAATACATAGTTCGAATTTTATTGCGAAAAAAATCCATCATTAGAGTGGTAGATGTCAAGTATTTTCCTTACAAATATTTAAGAATTTTTAAAATTATACGAAAAGTAATAAACATCAGTTTTATATATTGTAAAAAGGATCAAGTAGTCGCTTGAAGTTTTTTTTTAATGTAGTTTATAGCTTTAAAAATATATAAAATAATATAAATACGTATATGCACTTGTACACATACATATACACTGATTTATATCATCTATTTTTCTCTAAATACACACACTTACAAATAATGCAGTTTCCTGTTAAACACACACACACACACACTGTAACACACAGGAAATTTATATGCTCATATACAGACAATCATAAATATATATGATATTCTTATGTAGTACATCCTTTATAGTCTTATGATTCTAGTTCTTTCTATAAATACAAGTATATTCATTTGTCGTTGTTGTTGGTGTTGTCGCTGTTGCTGTTGTTATTTTTTCTGCAGATAAATACAACAATTTGCTATAATTGTAACGTTTACATAATCTTTTCTCATCATAAGAACTACATAAAGAATGACGACAAAAAAGAATTTTTTTCGTACTTACACATAATCGCGTTTTATTTTTTATCATTCTTGTTATTTTCTGTTGGTTCGCTAGAATATTTGAAAGAGAAAAATATGGTACAATTACTATAACTATAGTTGGTTTTATACATACTTAGTAGTTTTGTATGCATATGGGGCATTCCATACCAAGTGTCCACCTATAACTATTTGAGAAGTTTGTATATCGAAAAATGTAACTCTAATATATGGGTGATATCAAAAAATGTGATAAAAACCGTGTAACCACCTAGTTTCTAATGCATGGATTACATTTGAGTTACATATTACGATATATATCAGCGCATTGTCAAGTGTTTTACAAAATTTATAACAATCTGACCAATTTTTGGTTAATACATAAAATTTGTGACCAATTTTATAGGCCAAATGTAAACTCCGTAACAAGTAACTCATAAGGTTTTTTAACTTTAATAGCTTATATTTTAATAACCAATAAAGCTAAACACTAACTGTAAGAATTTTTATGAAGAGGAAAAGTGCCGTTTTTAATAAAAATTAATACATTTTACAAACTTTTTCGTATATCTTAGCTATCACGACTTCAACTCTGTAACGATTTTTCGTCATAATTTTTGATGAAAATGCATATACCAGAATTTTGGAGTTATCTATTATTTATATTGCGAAAAGTATAATGTTATTTATACTCAAATAATCGTTGAACTGTAAGTAATCATCCAGTATAATAGACTTGAAGCTTTTCTGCAACATGTAACATTCTCGAGATGAAAAAGGATCTTTAATAAGATTTGAAAAAATGTTGTAAACTCCGTTCCTAATTTTTACACCAAACTATTTAACGAGTAAGAAAAACAATGTCATATTTGGATTCACTTTGTAGGCATCATGCGATTTTGTTTCGGAAAAACATTCTGACAAAGCGTTTCTGAAAGAAAACGAAAAAAGTAACCAAATGTAAACTCCGTAACTGTAAACTCCGTAACCACAATTGTTTGCATCAGATTTCATTCAAATAAATGTAGATAAATGTTTAAAATATTTTAAAATAACCATAAACAGAGGTGATTCAACTAATATTTATGCATCAAAAGACGATTCAACTAATAACTTTGCGTCAAATCAAAAAAAGTTATCAGTTTTTTACCCTAAGCTGCTGGAGCGAAAAACGATTGATGTTGCATTTCATTGGTTTTGAATCGATATTTCGAGTCATTACTGACATTAGTTTGACAAATTAAATTTGTTTCACACAATTTAAGAATTTTTTGATCGCTAAATGTTATGTTTTTAATATATAATTTTGTAACTGCGCAACCGCTGTTTGGATTTTAAAAAATTTTATATTTTTGAAAAGCATTAAAAATGACCAAAAATACAAAATTAAAAAAAACATTTTTTTTCGCGGAATGAATTGTATTTTTAGTCGCGAAACCGCCAATTTGATAAACACAAATTATATATCATTGGAAAGCAAGTTGAAAACCCAAATACGAAAAACTAATAAATTAAAGAAAATTCGTACGCAATTTTTTTTGTTATATCTTTTGCTTGCAGAAATGTAAACTCCGTTACAACAAAAAAAATTAAAATTGTGCAAAAAAAGTTATTGCGACAACTTGTAGAAGAGATTTTTTGCAATTAGGTTTATAATGACTAAACTTACTGATTCCATTAAGAAAAAACCGAAATATTAACACTTTTTTCTTCTCACAAATTTGGCCCAAAAACTTATCACATTTTTTGATTTCACCCATACATATATAGAACAAAAATATTCATATTCAATAAAAATTCAAATAGTTGTTCAATAATCAGTTAGGGCATCTGTGCTTACATACAATCAATTGGATAAATATGATATTGTTTAGACGTACTGATGTCCTAACTGATTATGGAACAAACATTTGAATTTTTATTGAATATTTTTGAAAATTTTTTATAAAAAAAAGAAATATAAAAAATCTTTTTACATTTTTTATTTTAATTTGTTCTGAATTCTTAAGGTGCGTTTATAATGATGGAGTACTCCAATCTGTAGCAAATTTAGTTCTTTTCTCTTTCTTACTAATACATTTTTGTATTTTGCTATCTTTTTTTATTCCACTCCAGAGTCAAACTTGTTCTACTCTGGAGTGCGGATTTGTTTCACTCTAGAGTTAACATTGATCTGTTAACTGTTTAACATGACAAATAAAGTTTAAAAAACACATCACTTATTTGTTCACATCCCTAATTGTCAACAAATTAGAAAAAAAAAAATATTTAGAAACGTAAAACCAACACAAAATATTTGTGTTGGGAATTTTAATATAAAATAAAAAAATTATTTCAAAATATAAGCTGTCGTAATAAAGCCTATTTAAGTGTCAAATATTTTTTGAAATAACTACTCTACATTGTGAACAGTTAACATTTCAATCTGTGCTGCAGAGTAGAGTCACTCTACCATTGTGAAAGCGGCTTTAGGAAACTAAATTTTTTAAACAAAACTTCATATGTTTTTCCATCGACTCAGAAAGTTTTAGCGTGTTACAAGGCTTCGTTTTGCCGAAAATATTCGTTGAATATTGTTTACCTTAAATATTCAATAAAAATTTAACCCCTAAATTCATAAACGCTTTGTAAAATTATAGGAGGTTTATTGAACAAATTTTGTATGAAAATGACGTTTTGTAAACTTGCTATAACTTTACAAAGCATTTATGAATTGAGGGGTAAATATCTGTTCTATAATCAGTTAGAATGTCAGTACGTATAATCAATATTATAAATACGATATCGGCTATACATACTGATGTCCTATGGAACAAATATTTGAATTTTTATTGAATATTTGCGATATACAATATTAAGCGAATATTTTCTCTAAAATGAAACCGAGCAATAACCAAAATTTTCTGAAACAATAGAAAATCATCTGAACAGTTTTTTTTTAATTAAAAAAGAAATGTAAACGACTTTTAAATAAATTCGGTTGTATATTAAATATACTAAAAAATTAGAACTTATTTAAAGTCTTTTAAAAGAGTTTTTTTATTTCAATTCAATTTAGTAAAATTTGTAACACACCGAATTCCATTAAATTATTATAAATATTAAGCCAACACTGAACTCAAAATTTGTCAATACTCAACCACGACTACTTTGCCAATTTTATGGAAAAATTTTGAAAAGTTTTTCTATACTTCATTTGCATCATACGTATGGAAAGCCTCATATTTATATTGGTATGTATTTGTATAAGTTTATAAGTATCTGTATTTATATATATGTGTGTGTTTGTGTTGTCTCTAGGTGTGTGTGTGTGTATAATATTAATTGAAAAAATGACAAAAACATGCAGTTTTTGTGTGTGTGTATTTGTGTCTTTTTGCTTATTTACGTCGTTGCTGATGCTGCCATTGTGCTTGCTGCCTTATACCACCAGGTGGAAGATTAAAGATAAAATAGTGATTATAAAGAATTTTCTTGTTTTTGTTTTTTTTTTTTTTTTGTTTGAATGAAGGAAAAATTAAAACAAATAACAAAAGAACAGAGAAAAACCTTTAGATTTGATTACATCTTGCGTGAGATTGGCAAAATAACAGCAGAAACACATAAAATACTTTAACAACGTTGAGCCTTCCTTGTAATACTAATTTTACTTTTATTTAATTTCCTTTCACTAACATTTTACAGAGAAATTAATTAGTTTAATGTTGGCAGTGATTTTCTAAAGAAATGTTGTTTAAAACAAAACGACAAAGTTGTTTTATATTTGTATTACAAATGTTTACATAAATTTCTTTTAAGGAAATATTTAGCTATAAAATTTAGCAAATATCTTTACTTAAAAGTTTAAAAAGTTAAGATTTAATTTAACTCTCTAACCAACAAGATCGCCTCTAGTTGCGGTCATGACCACAAATGTGTCAGATGACTTTGAAAACAGAAATAAAGCTAAGTCGATAGAAAACCTTTTTACTAAATAATTTTTTAAAAAAAATGTTCATGCTAAAGCACCATAAGTTGTTTGAGTTTCACGTGAAAAAACTGTTATACTCCATATAAAAAAATAATTTTTCACGACAATGAGTTTCACGTGAAAATTGTGTAGACTTTGTTTTCACAAGACTATTAATTTTCTTGTGAAAAAGTAACATTTTGTATTTATTGTGATTATGGCTTCTCATTTTCAGAATTGAAATTACTATTTAAGGCCTTCAAAGTTTGAGTGAAATTTTTCCACGCGAAAAACATCTTACGGTACTTAAGAATTTAAAACGTGTTCAAATTTGATTTCTGAAAAATATAAAAAATTAATTAGGGGATTCATATAAGACCTTGTACATCGTATATTGTTTGTAAAATTAAGTAAGGTTAGTTGCCCGAACATTTCCAACACGGACATTACTCCCATTTAGAGTTTGTAATAAGTACTACTTTCAAAAAAAAAAAAAAAAAAAAAAGCAGTTTGAATTCACTAAGCAGCAGCTTTTTCCTGTACGCAGAAAAAACTAAAATCTCGTTTCAATTAAAATATTTGTAAATACAATTAAAAATTTAATTGAATTCGAATCAATTAAGAAAATCATTATGTAAATAAAATTTTATTGAAACAGTTTCAATCAAAGTTTTAATTATATCAATTAAAAATTTAATCAGAAATCGTCAAGATTTTCAATTAAAGTTTTAATTATATCTATTAAAACTTTAATTGATACAAATTAAGTTATGACGATTTTATTAAAATGCGGAATAGAATTTTTTAAATATTTTGTCAATAGTAAATATGGCAAATTGAAAAGTTTTTCGACACCATTCTCATTTTCAATTAAAAATTCAATTGATATGATTAAACTTTTAATTGAAAATGAATATGAAATCAAACAAACTTTTAATTGATATTTTATTGGCAATAATTTTTTCTGTGTATGCTTAGGAGTTTTTCTTCTTTCGGTTATTTCCCACACCGGCTTCAGAAAAAAATTTTTTTTTCTGTATTCGGCCTTCAGCCAGGTATAGGGTTTTCCACTCTGGAATATTTTTGACACCGGTTTCGCTAACAAATAACTTTTTGTGTAGCCGTTTTTTAGCCTGTCTTGTGATTTTATAATCTGTGGTTTTTCTAAGATCAAATTCGCTAACAAGGAAAATATCTAATGCGTCTCAGATTTTTATAAAATTCGGAGCATGGAAACACAAAAACAAATTGTTTACTTATTTTGGCCATTTTGAGCATTTATGCGGTCAAAATAAGCGAACGAAAATCGACCATCTTTTGGAACCTTTTTGCTCAGCAGCATATCAGAAACTTCTGATATTCGATACAAAAACTACAAAAATAATCTATTCGTCATTAGCAAGGCAGCGACATTTATGCACTTAAAAATTGTCAATATGCGCTTAAATTAGTAAAAAATGCAAAATATGCACTTAAATATGCATTTAAGTGGAAATATGCACTAAAAACCAAAAAAAATATGCACTAAAGATCGAAAAATAAACGCTTAAAAGCAAAACAGCCACTTTAAATTCATCGACTTTTAAAAATCACATTTATTACTCGAGAGCATTTGGTTAAAAATTAAAGCCAATATAAATGTCAAAGTAGATGACAATTTGATGTTTTTCTTATAGTCAAGTACTGCATTAAGGTTCGAAAATTCTTCTTTTTCTTTATTTTGCATTAAATCTTATTTTTAGTTTAAACAAAAAAAAAAAAAAAAAAACAAATTTAATGAAAAATATGCAATATAAATCATAAAGTATGCAAAAAAAATATACACTTAAAAGCTAAATATGCAAAACTATGCAACAACAAATCGATGCCATTTTGTGGCAAATTCTTTGATTCATAAAATTATTTAGCCTAAATCATTTTTGAAGTAATGACTACAAACATGCATTTCCATGAAAATCGCTGCCCTGGTCATGAGTAATGAAGAAATTTGAAATGAGGACATTAAGTTATTCCAAAAAATACCAAAAAAGGGCTTTGGGAAAAATTCGGTAATAGCTAAAGTAGTGCGCATATCGAAAAAATAAGAAACCGGTGTTCGATCAAACTTACTTGTAATAAGAAATAAGATACTTATGTTATACTGAGAGTCGTACTAATATACGAGTGTGTACACTAGAGCGTATCACCTTACAGGCAAAAAAAAAAAAGTGCGCCGTTCACCCTCCAATATGAAGTATTTTTGCAAGAAGGTTTCAAAAAAAAATTTTTTTTATTTTTTTATGCCGAACGCCATTTAACATTTTTCGTTATATCTTTGGTATTTACGGTCGGATCTTAAAGTATGATACATCGATGTTTTTCTCTCGAGGAGACCAGTGTTTTGCTCTAAGGACATTTTGACCTCAAGTATCCCGTTCTAGTAGTTACCCACCAGATCTCAGTTGCTACAACCCTAATGTACCACCCTAATGTCAGAAAATTAAAGCTCGCAAAAAACCATTTAACTTTTGCTAAGGAAGTTTTTCGCTAAACCCAGTATAAATTTTTTTTATATATTGGTTGCCGAACATAGGGGTCGCCTTTCGGTCTAGTGTACATATAAGCCCATATAAAGTAACCTAAAATAAATACATTTGTTTCAACAGCATCTTAGCAGTAAAAAGTAGTATGATTGGCAGGCAATACCGGTAAAATACCGTTATCGATTCTAAACCCTTTCAACTCACTACCATTATCCCTAAAATACCGTTACCGAAATACCGTTAAACTTAAATTACTGTTACCGAAATTACTGAAATAGCGGTATCCTTAAAACACCGATACCGAAATAAATGAAATATCGATACCCTAAAAATACCGTTACCGAATTTATCTTAAATAGCGTAACCCTTACCGGTAACCGCATCATTTTGTTTGCCATCCATGCAAAATAGGGTCAAAAAAGGTACCGGTGATAGGCCCAGGAAAATCCCCATCCAAAATATAACACTAATGTATAGTTCCTTTGAAAGAAATGACAAATAACTTACAAAAAACCGAAAAAGGAGGAATTTTTGACCCCACTATTAAACCCATCCCCAAGATGGCTGACACCCCAACCATAGAATTCTTTTCTCATCAACATATCCGCATTTAATCAATATCAGAGAATATCACATGATACACTCACAATATATTTTCCATAACCGATTGAGGGTTATTTGAAAAGTAATAGGTAAAGTTTGTTTTCAACTGAATTGAAGAATCAATAAAAATACATATAAGAATCGATAAAATAAAATTAAAAAACTAATATGGAAGTGCTTGTGCAAATTTAAATATTACTGACACTTTAGAAAACATTGTTTTCTATTGTTGTTTATACATGAATGGATGTCACTACATTGCTAGATCTGTCAAAACAACACATTAGTACATTGGAAGATGACAAAGCAAATTGTGGAAAATTTTTTGTTGTTGTTTTTGTTTTTTCTTTGATATTTTAAATGTTTAATAACGCTCCTAGACGAGAACAAGGAATTCTCATTGAGTTTGTTATTTAACTTAACAAATATTTCCAGAAATTCTAAAAACGTCGTCCCCTGACGATTTCCTTAGGCAAGAATGAAATCCAGATAGGGACATGCCTACAACGGATTGTAGCATATTTAATTTCTTTAATACATTGAAACATATTGTTTAACTTTTTTATCAGTCAATAAAAAACAAATCACAAAAAATACGTATCGTCTGTAGGAGTTAATATTTTCAGTCAAATGTTCCAATTTTAATTTCTATTTTTACAAAAAATAATTAAAATAATTACGTTGTTTTCTGTTTTAAAACAAAAAATTAAAATATTTTTGGTTTTCTTTTTTGTTAAAATATTTTCTTTATATACAAAATTATTTCAATTCAAACTACAAGAAATTCTTTACTCATGCACACAAATATAGCCAATAAAAATATGAACGTGTGTGTTGTATATGTAGCGTTTTGAAAATTAAAACAAAAAAAAACTTTCAAATATAAAAAAACAAACCACAAAATCGTTTTTTTTTATGTTTTGTCAGTTAAAAATTGATGATTGTTTTAACAGACTTTTCAATTATTTTTATTTCTTTTATGGATTGTTTAAACAATGTTTGAAAATAAATAGCAAAATGATTTGAATATAATGAAAAAGCAGTAGTCCTTTTTTTAATTGTGTTTTCAATTAATTTAATATGTATTTTAGGTTGTTTTAAATGATAAAATATTGTGAGTGTATATTAGAGTGTCCCTTAAAAATAGATTTGTCATTACACCCACCAGTTTTATTGTAAAAATTATCTCAAATGAAAGAAATCGATTTTTTTTTTTGGAAAACGTTAACCCGTGCCGAAAGTTGGACGAAAATGGCCCATTTTGGAAAAAAAATTGTATTACTATTAAAAATTCCCAAAATTCGAAATTTCGAAAAAAAATATTTTTTATTCCATTTATTCATTTAATATAGTCAAAATGATTCATACATGGAATTTTGACTTCATCGGATATCATTAACCCACTTTAGCCTGGATTCAAAATGACCCACGAATTTGATAAAAATGCAAAAACATATTTTTTTTTTAAATTAATTTGAAAGATTTTTTAAAATGCCTAATTTGGAGATGTCGATTGCTATTTGTACCACATAATAGTTGATATTAAAGAAAAAAATAAATTGGAAAAATGATAATTCGAGTTTGTGTTAGGAGCGACTGCTTTTCAAGATATTTTACAAAAATTGCTCATTTTGTCAAAATCTTTAATGTTTACATCAAATCTTACACGGTTTTCGGAAAAATTGCACTCAAATTTGATTAGATTATTCTTTTCATTTCTTTAAAAAAATTTAAACGTTAGTGGCCTGGGGTCAGTAAAGACCCATGGAACTTAATATTAATTATGACTACAAGATTGTAAATCCATTAAATTTATAAAAAAAAAATCTCAACTGGATAGAAATAATTATTTTGTGTAACATGATCCATATGGGGTTAATTTTTATACTTTTGGCCAAAAACGCCCCACTAGGAAATTTACAGAATAACACTTTCGCATATCCCAATTTAATAAATATCTGATAAATGTTATTCTGTAAATTTTCTAGTGGGTCTTTTTTTTTTTTGAAAAGTGATAACATTAACCCTTAATGGATCAAGTTACTTAAAATAATTATTTTTATCAAGTGTAAATTTTTTTTTTATTCATTCAAAGTGATATTTTTCCGAAAATTATGAAAGGTGTTGTTCTGTAAATTTCCTAGTGGGGCATTTTTGGCCAAAAGTATAAAAATTAACTCCATATGGATCAGGTTCCATTAAATAATTATTTTTAAACAGTTGAGATTTTTTTTTTTTTATCAATTTAATGGCTTTACAATCTCGTAGTCATAATTAATATTAAGTTTCATTGGTCTTTTCTGACCCCAGGCCACTAAGGGTTAAATACTTTTTTAAACAAATGTAAAGATAATTGTAGTCTAACCAAATTTAAACAATATTTTTCCGAAAACTATGTAAACTTTGATAAAAAACATTCAAATTTTGTTAAATTTTTGACAAAATAAGAAATTTTTGTAAAATATCCTGGAAAGCTGTCGCTCCAAACACTAACTCGAATTATCATTTTTCCAATTTATTTTTTTTTGGTGGTACAACTAGCAGTCGACAATTCCAAATTATGCATTTTAAAAAATCTTTAAAATTAATTTAAAAAAAACACGTTTTTGC
This sequence comes from Leucophora obtusa, assembly GCA_949987735.1. Classification (NCBI taxonomy): domain Eukaryota; kingdom Metazoa; phylum Arthropoda; class Insecta; order Diptera; family Anthomyiidae; genus Leucophora; species Leucophora obtusa. The sequence continues at coordinate 323,133,796 of OX465295.1, read as the reverse complement.
ATTTTTATCAAATTCGTGGGATATTTTGGATTCCAGGCTAAAGTGGGTTAGTGATATCCGATGAAGTCAAAGTTCCATGTCTGAATCATTTTGACTATATTAAATGAATAAATGAAACAAAATACTAAATTTTTAAAAATTTCGAATTTTGGGAATTTTTAATAATAATACACTTTTTTTTTCCAAAATGGGTCATTTACGGCCACAACTCGGCACGGGTTAACGTTTTCCAAAAAAAATTAAAAAATTGATATTGTTAATTTGGGACAATTTGAAAAAAAATTGGGGGTATGCGTGTCGAAAATCGACCAAACATTATATATAGGAACCCCTAATGGACATACATGATATACATGATCATCATAATGCATGTGTATACATGCATACTTCATTGTATGACCATACATGATGTTATATATTTCCATATATCTTTGGATCCAACATTTGAGGGCATATGACCGTATGTGTCCATATATTACCATATATGCTCACATATAATTCATGTGTGCTCATATATGGTCATTTATGGCCATATATGATCATATACCCTCAAATTTCGGATCCGAAGATATATGAAAATATATAACATTATGTTTGCACTCACAGAAATACATCTGTAAAAATAGCAGAAAAAGCAACTAAAAATTAGTGAAAAATTATGCTGCAGAAAAAACTGTTAAAATAGCAGATTTTTTCGCTAGATACTAGTAAAATAAGAACATTAAAAATAAAACTGCTAATTTTACACAATTTTGGTTATGTTTAAGTTAACTTTTAGTTAATTGAAAAAGACAAATCGTACTCCAAATCTGCGGAAAATTTTGTTAAATATTAGTAGACTAAAAATAGCAAAAACAAACTGTTATAGCTACAAAAAAATTTTTATTTTTAAGCTAAATTTAGTTGAATGCAAATATCAGTCTATCCTTTAAATTAACATAAATATTTGCTAAAAAAAAATTTTAAACTGCTGTTTTTTTAAAAGTTTAATTTGTTATTTTCTATTAACGAAAATTTAACTCAAATATAACCAAAATTCTGTATATTTAACAGTTTTGTTTTTGCTGTTCCTGTCATACTAATATATAGCAAAAATAATCTGCTAATTAGCAGTTCTTTCTGCAGCATCATTTCTAACTAATTTTTAGTAGTTTTAACTAATTTTTTTTTAATATCAATTAAAACATTAATTTATGTATGTATAAAAAATAAGTTAGTAGAAAAATTAGTAAAACGCCTTGTATATCAAAAACACTAATTTTTAGCAATTTTTTCTTGCTGAAATTCCGGTTTCACCAAAAGTTTTAGTTATAGTTTTTCAGTACTAAACTAAATTTGAACTAATGTTTTACTAATTATATTTGCTACAAAAATTGTGCAGATAAACGCATTTATACCGTAAACGACAACCAGATAGAGACGATGTAGATGCCGCAGCTTGTATAGATGTAGTACAGACAACGGTGCTACTGATAACACTGTGGAACAAATTCAGGTTAGCAAAAGTTAGGTCGATTCTGAGAGTGAGGGGTGAAAATAGAGGCTATATTAGAAGACCCGTATGGCGGCGTTTGCTTATGTTAGTTCGAATTTTTTATATGGTTTTTTGGCTATAACTCGTCGACTAATTGATATTTTTTAATAAAAAAATCTGTAAAAGCCAAATTATAGCTAGAGACCTAAACAACAATTAAAAAAAAAAAAAAAAAAAAAAAACAAAAAAAAATCAATCAAATCAATTTTTTTTAAATTTTAATTATTGCACAGGTCTCTAGCAATAATTTGGCTTTTACAGATTTAAAAAATATCAATTAGTCGACGAGTTATGGCCAAAAAACCATATAAACAATATGAAAAAATTCGAACTAACATAAGCAAACGCCGTGATACGGGTCTTCTAATTTAGCCTCTATTTTCACCCCTTACTCTCAGAATCGACCTAACCTGAATTTGTTCCACAGTGTAATTTTAAAAAATAACGCTACACAATTTCTAGTCTTAAATTTTCAGCAATTAAATTAACTATAGTATAATCACTCCAGAAATTTTTGGATATTTTTTTCGGTCTACTAATATTTAGCTTTAGTTTTTTTTTGATTTTAGCAAGGATTTTTTTTATTCGCAATCGACTAAGTGTTAGCAAAACTTTTTTTTTTAAAATCAGGTCGATAATTTTGAGCAAACCTCTTTGTTGAAATTACCAACTTTTTTGCAAGCACGCTCCTGACTAAAATTTTTCTGAAAGAGTCAGTAAAATCAGAAACATTTTTTGTTGACTTTACTGACTTTTTTTAGTGTGGACGGCCATTTCATTTGTAAAGTATGAGTAATACATCAATAATTTGATTACAACAACAATGTATGGCAGTAGGTAACATTTAAACCATTTGTAACAGGAGCCCTTCATGTGCCAATATAAATTTATGTAGCCAGAAGCCTGATACATGTGCAGACGGAAAGATGGACATTAGAGCGTACCACCTTACAGGCAGAAAAAAAAGTGCGCCGTTCACTCTCCAATATGAAGTATTTTTGCAAGGAGGTTTAAAAAAAAATTTTTTTATTTTTTTTCCCGAACGTAGGGGTCGCCATTTGACATTATTCATTATATCTTTGGTATTTACAGTCGGATCTTAAAGTATGATACATCGATATTTTGCTCTCGAGGAGGCCAGTGTTGTGCTCTAAGGACATTTTGACCTCAAGTATCCCGTTCTAGTAGTTACCCACCAGATCTCAGTTGCTACAACCCTAATGTCAGAAAATTAAAGCTCGCAAAAAGTCATTAAACTTTTGCTAAGGAAGTTTTTCGCTAAACCCAGTAGAAATTTTTTTTTATATATTGGTTGCCGAACGTAGGGGTCGCCTTTTTAATTTTTTTTTGATTGGATTTTTACTATATAGCAAAACACTGGTCTCCTTGAGGCAAAAAAATCGATATATCACACTTTAAAATCCAATTTTAAATGCCAAAGCTATAACAAAAAATTAAAAAGGCGACCCCTACGGTCGGAAAAATTTTTTTTTTTTGAAATCGCCTTCCAAAAAATTCATTGTATTGGAGGGTGTACGGCGAACTTTTTTTTTTGAGGTACGGTCTAATGGACATGGACAAATTGACTTAGAAAGTGCTTTTGATCAGTATAGTTCAAATTTGGCTTACGCCCATTACACTATGCGACAGTCAAAATCGGGATGGGATGAAACCAACGGGAAATGTTATATCGGTCAAAAACAAGTTATACGTGTCCCAGCGTTTCGCTGGGTCACCCCTAGGAATCGAGATATATCTTTTTTTTTTGACATAACTCGAGAACCACTAGTTCGATTTTGCTCAAACAATTTTAAAAAAATTAAAAATTACAATTCCTTTAATCTGTTCATATAACGTTTTTCTATATACTCAACAGTTTTGCCGGTAAAAATAAATGTTTGTTACCGCTACCATAAAAATCAATAACCTTTTGTTTATTACTTTTTTTTAATATTTTAGGCAAAAAATATTTTTTTCTTCATACATTTATTTTTACCGGCAAAACTGTTGAGTATATTGAAAAACGTTATATGAACAGATTAAAGGAATTGTAATTTTTAATTTTTTTAAAATTGTTTGAGCAAAATCGGACTAGTGGTTCTCGAGTTAAGTCAAAAAAAAGACCACCAAAGGTCAAATCGATATATATCGATTCCTAGGGTTGACCCAATGAAACGCCGGGACACGTATAACTTCTTTTTTACCGATATAACTTTCCCCGGTAGTTTGAACCCTTCCCGATCACTGACCCCTACCATTTGTCTCACAGTGTTATTTTTGGTAGTTACAAACATAAGCAAAAACTCAGTGTACTCCACAGATTGGTATAGGGTAAAAAATATTGGATATGCATGATTGATGATCAAAGAATTAAAATAAAGGTTAGCTAAAATATTTACTTTAAATATAAAAATACAGTTATTGCATTTTCAAAGCTCAAACACATAGAACAGTTTTAATTTACTATTTTTTTCATTATTTGGATTTTCTAATTTATTTGACCAAAAAAAAAAAAAAATGCAATATATTGTTTATAAAAAAAATCACACATTTTTCGCAATTTATTTAGAACTAAATGAAAAAGAATTATTTATATAATAGATAAATAAAAGAGCGAACAATTTCTAAATAAAAAAAAACAATTCAAGCCACTAAATAAAAACAATATTGATTTAAAATGAAATACCAATCAAATCACAAAGCAAACAATTAAATTTACTAATACCGCACACAAAAGCACACTGTACACCCGCTGTGTACAGACCACACCACCACTACAATAGCAGAAATAAAATACCAACCAATCTTTGTTTTTAAATCATGAGATGGGAAGGAGCAGTAAATAAAATAAATTAAATAAATTGTACCCAAACTCACAACTTTAACCAACGAAAAAAAAATATATATTTATTTAGTTTAGTTTATTTTTTATTTTACTTTATATTTGGTTTTTTGAAAAAAAGAATAAAAAAAGAATAAAAATGAAAACAACAAAAATTACAAACACTTATTTAATAAAAACTGCTACTAAAAATTTACACAATATGTTGTTGTTTTTCTGTTTTACAAAATAGTTGTTGTACACTTCATTTCATAGTATAAAATGACAACATATGTATATTTCCATCAAATTGAAAAACTGATGTTGGAAAAACAAAACATTGAAAAAATAACCATCATATATGACAAAAAAACAAAAACAATAATAAAAATATAAAACATTTAAAAATTGTTATATGTAGGCAGTTGTTAAAAATGAAATATATACAAATATACAGTCAAGTTTGCAAAACACAATTAAGTTTAAGCTAAAGCTAATCATGTTTTTTTTTGCCATCTATGAAAATTGTTTACAAAATTTTTTGGTAATTTGAATGTTAAAAGTATTTACAAAATTTTAGTTTTTTTTTTACTATAAAAACAAGATATATTTTAAGAAATTTTATTGATAAATTCCAAAGTTATAACTTATTATATTTAATAAATTGTTTGATTTTAGCAAACTTTTATTAACTTTATAATAAGCATGCTCATCTACTGTATAGAATGTTTAAAATTCACCCACACACATAAACCTCAGATTTTTATTTAGTAACCATGTGAATACTGACACATACAAAAACACACACACACACAGTCATTCGACTACACCAACACAATGCTCTGTGGATACAATTTATATTAAACCATAAAACTAAGCCAATATGCGCAACCTACATACATACACACTATATACATTAGAGTGGTCCTTATTTTGGGCAACTTGCGAATTTCGACCGACGCACTATGCTTTGTCCCATGGACAATAATCATCAAAAATTTTGTCTCAAATTGTCATTAAAGAAGGATTTTTTTTAAAGATAAGAAAGTAACTCAAACAAATGTGAAACAAAAAATATTTGGTGTGATTGCTTTTGTCACCAAGAGAGGGCGCTAAACTCAGAGAATTTTATGCAAAAATTACTTAACAGAAAAATGGGTTTTTATTGTTTCACGAAAATAATTCTCAAAAATACATTTTTTTTAAAAACTTGTTCGAAGATTTATTTTTTAATTACTTCAATATATTTGCAGTTAAATTAAAATATGGATTTTAATATATGTTTACAAAACAATTATTTTTGATTGCTCCGAAAAATACATTTTTTTTTTGTTGAAAATCCAAAAATTACTTTAGTTTGATGGAGTATAAAAAAAAAAAAATTATATAAAATTAGATATTTTTTTCCTTTTTTTGTAAGTTTATACTCTTATATAATAGATCATTAAAAAATTAATTAATATTTTTTACTACAAATTAAAAAAAAATGGATTTTTTGAAATGCCTAAAATCATGATTTTTACACAAATTTCACGCATTTAAAAGTATTCAAATCATGGAAACCTTCCATTTTAGGTATAGGATGTGTTATTATTATTATTCTTTATTTCAGTCTATGGATAAAATATTATCCTTACAGACTAGCAACTTATATCGAAAACTAATTATTTATAACAATTTATTTAAAAGAGTTTTAAACTTAAAATTAGAAATACTTAAATCTAAATTTTCACAAAGATTATTGAATAACCTCATTGACCTAGTAATTGGTTCATTCAAAGCATAATCAGTTCTATGAATATCTACATGGACGAAATTATTTCGCCTAAGAGTTCTCTGCGGAACTATAATTTTAATTAAATGCAATATATCAGGACAATCAATTACACCACAGAAAATGCCGTGCAAAAATAATAAAGCCGTAATTTTCCTACGAGATTCAAGAGATTTCAAGGAAATCCAAGAACATCTATGCTCATAAGATGTAAGGGGAGTTGAAAAATTCAAAAAAGAAAAGGTAAACTTTAGGAATTTTTTTTGAATTCTTTCCACACGGTTTATGTGGGTTTTAGCATTAGGACTCCAAATGAATGAAGCATATTCCAATCTAGAACGGACAAATGATGAATATAAAATTTTTTTAGTATGATAATCAAACAGATTACCAGTGTTACGGCGAATAAAACTTAGCAGAGAATAAGCCTTTGGTACTATGTAGTTCAAATGACTACAAAACGTAAGCTTAGAATCAAATACTACTCCTAAATCTAAAATTTCAATAACAGATGACAAAACTTGACCACCCATGGAATATTGAGCTAACAAGACATGATGGCATCTATGAAATGTCATGTAATGGCATTTAGCTGTGTTAAAAAAAAGGCCATTAAGTTCAGACCACAACACCACTCGATCTAAGTCATCCTGCAATTCAACTATATTAATGCTATTAAATATAGGCTTAAAAATCTTAAGGTCATCAGCATATAAAAGGTAATTACAATTCCTAAAACAATGGCAAATGTCATTAATAAATATATTGAAAAGAAGTGGACCTAGGATACTACCTTAAGGTATTCCAGAGGTTGGAATGAAAAAATCGGAACACACACCATCAATGGAAACTGTGCAATATCTACCAGTTAAGTAATAACGGAACCAACTTAACATTTCCGAATGTAAACCAATTTTACCAAGTTTTAATAAAAGCAATTCATGCGGTACACGGTCAAATGCCTTAGCAAAATCTGTGTAAATAGAATCAACTTGAACGCCTTTTTCGAAATGGGACACACAAAACTGGGTGAAAACCGCTAAATTTGTAGTCGTTGACCTTCCGGCCATAAAACCATGTTGAGAAGGAGAAATGTAATTTTTTAAATGAAAAAAGAGCTTATCATAGACGATATGCTCAAAAACCTTCGCAATATACGTCAATTTAGAAATTGGCCTATAATTAGATACATCATTCTTATTGCCAGTCTTGTGAATATGAAAAATAGTTGTATATTTCCATCTCTGAATAAAAAAGCCAGTTGCTAAAGAGCGATTAAAAATCAATTTAAGTGGTAAGGTTATAGAAGAAGAACAACTTTTCAAAATAAAAGCTGAAATGCCATCAACATCGCATTTAAAAGAATTGGAAAGTTTAGAAATTCCCGTAGCAACATCTTCCTCTGAAATTTGTAACGACCCAAAATCAAAAAATGAATTTATAGAATTTAGGTCAAACCCATTATGAAAAACATCATCATTAAAATTACTCTGAAAATACTTAGCAAAAAGGTTAAGTGAACCTTTCAATGTGTTTGAAGTTAAACCATTGTAAGACATTGAAGCTGGAATTGTGGAATTTTTCCTCTTTGAATTTATGAAAGTCCAAAATTGCTTAGGATTCTCTTTAATTGAATTATTTAGGCTCATTATATACTGGTTATATAAAAACTTGTTTAAAAAATTAAATTCTCTCTCGTAATGAAGAAAGAGTTTTTTGTCGAAGGCATTATTTGTAGACTTAAATTTCTTGTGAAATTTATTTCTAAGATTTTTCAACTTCTCTAAACCTTTAGTGTACCACGGGAGTTTATATACTTTCGGGTTAACCCGAGGAATATTTGCACGAAAAATGTTAACTATGTTAAACAAAAATTGTTCATAACAAATTGAAACAATTTCACTATTTAGCAAATTGTACCAATTTAAATCATTAATAATAGAATTTAAATTATTAAAATCGCAATCATAATAATTATAACGAACATCAACGATTTTGTTATTATATGTATGCATATTCATAGAACTCTATTTCAACTTCCAAGGCACTATGATGAGTCGTGGAAGGAGAAATAGGAAAAGCAGATTCACATAATGAGTATTTCAAGTCCGAGCTAACAAACACCAAATCAAGTAGTTTATTCAATCTATTAAAAACTGTATTAATCTGATGCAAATCTATACTAAAAGACGAATCAATAAAATTTATTTCAAAAGATTTATTGAGATTACTAGGCAAAAATAGATCTGAGTTTGGAATTTCAGACCAAATAAAATGTTGAGCGTACTTGTGTAAAACACTATGAGGAACATTTTTGTGGCACATTATAACCCTCTAACTCTTCAATGAAAGGGAATTTTTTGGCCCCCTTATTAAAAAGGGACAAAAAAGACCCATAAGTTGAAGAGTTAGCGGGTTAAAATGTTCCACTAAAATGTTCCTCGTAGTGTTTTACATAAGTTCGCTGAACACTCCAGGTTTGTGGGACATTTGAGCACCAATTCTGAGTAAGTACGAAATAAACCCTTAAACACATTTGAAGTTTTTACTACTGGCACTTAAGTTAAATTTTAAATGTTGATGTCTTCAAAGACTTATAGTAGAATTTCATGATAAATATTTTTGTGGAACATTTTAACCCTCTAACTCTTCAACTTACGGGTCGTTTTTGTCCGTTTTAAAAAGGGGCCAAAAAAGTCCCTTTAATTGAAGAGTTAGAAGGTTAAAATGTTCCACAAAAATATTCCTCGTAGTGTTTTACATAAGTTCGATGAACATGGTTTCCTATTTTAATCCTATTTAATTTTTTTTGTTTTAGAAAAATCATTTTAAGCGTTTAAAACCCATTTTTTGTGAAAGGCATTTTTTTTTATTAATGAATCGATTTTATCCAAATTTGGCACAAATATGGCTTGACCTTATGTCAATTCACTTGCTAAATTTCATTGCAGGTTTTATAAAGATTTTAAAATAAAGGATATATAGTGCAGGACTAAGAGTCCTTGCTTCGATTTTGGTAAAAATTGACACAAACGTTTCGCGTTTTAAAGTGCATTTCAATAGATACTTCTTGTAATTTTAGGTCCATTCATGTAGCTAATATAATATTTTTAAATTTCAGGACCTATGGGAGGTGGGCGTGTCCTTGGCCCGATATTTCCAAAAATTTTAATTTTTCTTAACTGATACGTTCTTTGCCAGTATACGAAATTTCAAGACTCTGTCTCCACTCCTTCTATTTTTGTCCAATTGTTATATGGGATCAAAGCACTGTGCGACGCTTCCCCTAGAAATGTTCCTTTGTGTATAAAACCGTATTGAGCAAACAATTAGGATGATCGCGTATCATTTGAGAAAAGGGATTATGTGAGAAAAAAATAAATTGTTTGTCATAATTATGAAAATTTTGTTATTTATCGCTGCGTTACAAGTTAGATAATAAGTACCCAGCAAAATCTTTCATTACCAAATAAGTGGTTATATAATAGAAATTCATAGCTCCGCACAACTTATTTTTTGGCGTCTAAACTCCTTATTTTTGTTTGGCGTGGTCGTTTTTATAAGTAGTCACGCTTACCCACTCGCTTACGAAAAAATGAGAAATAAGTAGTTATAGGATTTTGAATAATAAGTGGTTACACACATGCTTACAAAAAGTTTAATTATAAGTGCTTATCCGATTGCTTACTTGATTCTTAAAAATAAGGAGTTAAGCAAATACTATTAGCCTAAGGAAATACATTCAGAAAAATTTAAGTTTTCTCTAGTGTGTAATTTTAGGACTCGCCATAAAAATTTAAACATAAAACATATTTACATATAATAAAAAAATTTAACTGTGTAAAAAGTACTTATTTAAACTAATACGAGTAAGTCATTATTTTATATTTAGAAACAATGAATATAATAGGCCGGTATTAGAAAGTCATTATTTTATATTATAAAATAATGCAAAAGGTAATGATATATCATTTTTGGTAATGCAGATAGTAATGAGGTGTCTTTACCAATATTTTGCTGGGTAAGTCGAAAACTGCATTAAAGGGTTAATTTTTGAAAATTAGCTTAAAACACTAATTTCAATTAAAAAAGCATATATTTACTTTAACCCTTAAACGCATGATCTCTTCGATTTTAATCATTTTTTCTTATATGATTTCTAAAGGCGTGTACATTTCAAGAAAAATACCAAAAAAAATTTATTTTTTAAAAAAGGTGATTTTTATTGAAAAATATGGTTTTTTCCCAAATTGCTAAATTGTGATTATTTTAACGTGTATAAAAAAAAAAAAAAACATTACAAAAAAAAATTCTATAAACTATAATTTATACATTTATTGTCACCAAAATGAATTTTATTGCGAGAAAACCACTTTAAATATTTAAACAAATATTTTTGAATATTACACTTTTTGTAAAAAAAACGCGTGTTTTAGATTTTTCACAAATATACAGAGCAAACCCAAGATTTTTACTCTAAATGTTTAAGAATTCTGCGCTTAACTATAGGAACACTATGTACAGAAGGGGCCCCTAATGCCAAAAAATGCAGTTTTGTGCATCAAGTGGGTTTTTTTTTATTAAAAAACCGGTATGTTGCCAAATGGCTACACCGTGCATTTAAGGGTTAAAATGTTTCTTATTCTTATTATTAAAAAAAAAAATTGCCTAAATTATAATTTTTTGAATTTTGGAAAAATTATTATCAAATGTTATATTAAAAGCCCGATACAATCGTTACCGGTAGTTTTAAATATCGGAATAGGGTTTTTCTGATTAATAAGTTTAACCTTTTTGTATAGTTTCAGAATTCTGGCTTAAAAGGTTTGCTCCGATAACACTATGCGACAGTCAAAATCGGGATGGGATGAAACCAACGGGAAATGTTATATCGGTCAAAAACAAGTTATACGTGTCCCGGCGTTTCGCTGGGTCACCCCTAGGAATCGAGATATATCTTTTTTTTGACATAACTCGAGAACCACTAGTCCGATTTTGCTCAAACAATTTTAAAAAAATTAAAAATTACAATTCCTTTAATCTGTTCATATAACGTTTTTCTATATACTCAACACTTTTGCCGGTAAAAATAAATGTTTGTTACCGCTATCATAAAAATCAATAACCTTTTGTTTATTACTTTTTTTTTAATATTTTAGGCAAAAAATATTTTTTTCTTCATACATTTATTTTTACCGGCAAAACTGTTGAGTATATAGAAAAACGTTATATGAACAGATTAAAGGAATTGTAATTTTTAATTTTTTTAAAATTGTTTGAGCAAAATCGAACTAGTGGTTCTCGAGTTATGTCAAAAAAAAGACCACCAAAGGTCAAATAGATATATCTCGGTTCCTAGGGGTGACCCAGCGAAACGCCGGGACAGGTATAACTTCTTTTTTTACCGATATAACTTTCCCCGGTAGTTTGAACCCTTCCCGATCACTGACCCCTACCATTTGTCTCACAGTGTAATTAAAAGTGGTTCTTTTCCTTTTTTTTGTCCCTTCCTGTAAAAATTTCCAAATATATATAATCCTACATCAGTGAATGTCTGTGTTAAGGGTAGAGTCATACACAAACTTTCAAGTACCAAACTATAGCGGTTTAAGTCATTTAAAGCGTGTTCGTTTACTTATTACAAGTTACTAGTTTTACTACAGCTGGAAAAATTCTATAGAAAAAGTAAAAAAAAATTTATAATTATAGTAAAAGTAGTAGGAATTTCGAGTATTCGAACACACTGTTAAATTCCATTTCATTTCGTTCCAGTTATCTAGTGTTTTCATTCCAGTCTTACCCCATTCTAAGTATTACAATTACACTCGTTCTTCGTTCCGTTCGATTTCATTCGTCTTTCCATTGTATTTCGTTCCCATTGTCTAATGCTTCAATTATACTCGTTCCCCGTTCCATTTCATTTCGTTCCACATGTCTACCGTTTTAGTTTCACTCGTTCCCCGTTACAGTCCACTTCGTCTCCGTGTCTTAGCATTCCGATTCCACTCGTTGCCCGTTCCATTGCGTCTGCCAATTTTAGTGTTCCAATTCCACTTGTTCTTCGTTTTATTCAATTTCGGTCCATTTGACTTGTGTTTCAATATTAATTGTTCCTCAGTCGACTCCATTTTTTTCAGTAATTCCCTTCCATTGTGTTTTCTAAATGTAGGGTTTCTTTTCATTTTGTTCCCCATTCAATTCCGTTTTATTTTCCATTTCATTCTATTTCATTTTCACTGTCTCGTGTTTCAGTTCCAGTCGTTCCCCGTTCTATTTCATTTCGATGTCTAGTGCAGTGTTTCCAAAAAACCGACTTTTTTAAAAACCGGTTTGTTGGTTAACCGAAAATGGACCACTTTCTAAAAACCGAGTTTCGGTTAACCATTTGTGAAATAACCGGTTAAATCGGTTAGCCGACCAGAAATAAAAAACAGTAAAAAACACAAAAAAAAAATAAAATATGAAAAAGTAAAGAATATAGTTTAAACTACGATAAAAGTGACAAATATATTCTGAGTTTTTCAAGAGATTAATACTCAGGCACGACTGACGAAGAATCAGTTCTAGAACTAGTTCCAGAATCGATGCTATGGTAACAAGTTCGACTTTGGAACTATAGAAGCGGTTGCTTTTGGGACAATTTCAAACAAAAATCCTCGCTGTTAGAATTGACAGTAGAAGAAGGTGTTGTAAAGAAAAAGCATGATTTTTTGGAACAAAAAATGTTCCTGGGAAATACAGATGTTTATATCAAAATTTTTAAAATAATAAGAAAAAAGACATTGATTTCCCATAAAATCCCTTTTTCTGAGTTTAGGGCCCGATATTCGGTCATCTTCATATATTTTTCTCAATACGTTTTTATAAAAAAATGAAAAATTAGCGATATCGTTGTTCTTAAGTTTATTTTCAAATCGCTAAAAGTAAGGAAAAATTTAATAATATCTCAAACATTGTCATGATAAATCTGACCAACATTTGTTGATAAAAAAGTAATGCAAGATTTAAGGAAATTCTATAGGATTTTCAAAAATATTCAATTTGTATTGATTCGATCACTACTAGTTAAATTTTACTAAAATAGGTGACAAATGTTACATTAAAAATCTGTACAATTTGCTAGACCATCTTCTAGTTTTCGGGCGAATTTAAACCATTATTTTGGTCTTTAAAAATAAATTTAGAAAATGCTTTAATTGATTCTATTGTATTGTCCGTCACTGTATAAATCATGGAAAAAAAGTAGACGTTTTTCAGAATGTTACACAAAATAAATAAACTTTTGGGAATACTCTTAAAAATGTCAAATTAATTTACAGGGATCACAAAAAATTTGCTGTCAAGCAACCCACCCTAATATTCAGTACATATATAGTATAATACGAGTACATATAGTACATATTGTACATAGTACTTTTATACAATAATAGCTTGTTTTTATAACGCCTGGCGTTTTTTTGTCTTGTAACTGTTGGTTTTTGGTTATTTTTTTTAAATCACAAAAAACAAAAATAACCGAATTGAAATAGCAATGCATTAAATTTATATATATGTATATAAAAAAAGAAATAAATTGATTGATTTATCAAAAAAAGGCATATTACAATATTTGAAATATATGTAATGGCTAAATTTTGTGTTCCAATATAAATGGCAAAATCACAGATTGTGGTGGGAAGGCCTAACTATAAAGAACAGTGGTTTAAAAAATAAATTGAATAGAAATATATAATTCTATATAAAAAAATCTCCAACATCTTATACATTTTTTTATGGAAAAAATATCTCAATAAATAAAAAACCAATCCACATAATATTATGCGATTTTTAACAACAACAATCCGTAATTTTGTATAAAAACGAACGATTATAATTGTATATCATATGATATCAAAAATTCCAGATTCAGTTGCCCCGGAATGGGTTAAGTTCTTAAAATTCTATAAAAAAAAAGAATTAAAATGTTGATAGAAAATAAAAATTAATTAAAAAACAACAAAAAAATTTGTTTTTTGTTATCTTCCTGGCTGGGATTCAAAACCATCGACATAAAACAATATATAATATAAGTCCGTCTCCAATGTACATAAATTGCCTGCACTTGAACGTAAAAACCATACGCCAGTGTGGCAACATTTGCGAAAAATGTGACAAGGAGGAGATAAGAAGATAAACAAAAAATCTAAAGTAGAATGTTTGTATGTCTGTTTGATCACTTCTGAGAGTAAAAACAATAACAGAAACTTGAATAGGAAAGAAAACTATGAATTAGCCCCACTATAAGCAAGGCCTTACCGTGGGTTAGATGACTAAGCTGTCGAACTCTAAGTATAGTTACGTTTGTAATGTAGGAGTGCCTGGTTTCGATTCCTACAGCCGACAGGTTGTTGGAAAAAAAAATTATCATATAGAGACAATCTGACAATAAAATATAAACAATAATACAATTTAATGGCAAATCACTGATGAAGCCTGTCCATAAAAAAGGCAGAAACTAGATCTAGTCTGAATTGCAAATTAATAATGTGTTTGTAACTTTGGAAAAATGTTTATTCTTCTTCTTAACCTCAAACCTACTATAATTATATATCATTTTATATAAAAAATTTCTATGACCAGTTGTTCCGAATTAATAAGAAAACAAAAAAAAAACTAAAAGACAACAAAAAAAATTTTCTTTAACTCCCTGTCTGGGATTCGAAGCAATTATATCTAAATATATCTTATATTATATAAATAATATTCTTCATAAGAGACCATACATAACTATAACTCATATTATTTTGCAAATATTTTACCATATATCTTATCTTATCTTACATAATATTATCATATTATCATATCTTTTATCCTATTAGAAAAGCTTTTGATAAGGGACCATACATATATCAAATTATATACCTAATGTGACAGTACATATAAACGTAGGTATATGTTTTTGTATAAGCCATATATAATTATATATATTATTGTATATAATTTTATATGATATACTAAATATCATATCTTATCATATATATATCTTATCCCATGATATAAAGATCAATATATAATTAGATGTGGTTATATATGGCATAATATAAGATAATTTTAGAAAAACTAATCTCCCTAATAAAAAAAATTATATGACTTTTGATATTATATATAATTATATCCGAGAACATCTAATTGTATCAAATTAGATCGTATTATGATCATATTAGATCTAATTTGATGGAATAAGATATGGTTTGATAAAATTTTATCCGAATTTTTTCCTCATCCAAATGTATCAAATATAATATAATCATATCCAACTAGATATAATAGTATATAATTCGATACAATTATACATAATTATATGAGGCATATGTAACTGTATATAGGTCTATATGTAATTGGATATTGTAACATTTTGCACTATATATTGTGCAATATATAACAAGATATAGTTATATATTTAGGATATAATATCGTAAAATTTTATATAATTATATCTTGGTATATATGTCCCAATATATAATTATACAAAATTTTATATGATAATATATGGCTATATCAAAACTTTTTTTACTTGGGGTATTATATAATTACCCAGTCAGAAAAATACAAACGGGAAAGCGATGGCAAAACACTTTAACAGGTGGTACAATAACTGGCAAAAACTGCTTTACCATTCCCAAAATGAAAAGCACTGGAGAAACAAAATTTTTGAACGTTGGCAAAACGCTGGAAAACCATCAAATGGGTGGTCTGGAATAATATTATCCAAAATAAAATTTAAAAAAAAGTTCATATTTATGTATTTTTTTTTGGTTCTGCCGTGATTTGAACCCAAGCCGTCAGATTGGCAGACGATTACTCTACTCACTGAGCTAACGAGAGACACATAATACTTGATGGCTAAACACATAAATGAGCGATAATTGCTGGGTAACTACTGGCTATGCTAAAATGCCAGTACTGGCTAACAGTTTTTTGGAAATAATATACCAGCGTTGGGAGAGCAAAAAAAAATTGGTCTTAAAGGAGCTTGTCTACAAACAAAATAATTGATTTGATAGAACAAAAAAATTTTTAAATTAAAAAAAATTAAAAAAAAATTTTTTTTTTCTTGCAAATTTGAACTCGGAACCTTCTGACTACAAATCTTTTTTAACAAAGCGTCAGAATTTTTATAAAATCATTGCTCTACCAGTGAATTTGTTTTTGTATCACTGGTAGCACTGGCTTGCAAACCTTGACATATCACTCTAAGACCATTCTTTGGCAGTGGTTTTTATTATAAACCGCCGAAATTTTTGTAAAACAAATACTGGAAAAACGCCTTTTGCAAACGCTGCCAAAGCTTTCCCAAATGAGTGTTCTCCCAGTTATTTATTTTCAACACCGTGTTACCCAGTGGTATGCCAGTGCTTGATTTTTTGTACCACTGGCGATTTCCGATTGGGTATAACTATGTATATTAAACCGTACCTCAAAAAAAAAGTTCGCCGTACACCTTCAATATGATGTATTTTTAAAAGGCGATTTCAAAAAAAAATTATTTTTTGCCGACCGTAGGGGTCGCTTTTTTAAATTTTTTGTTATGGCTTTGGCATTTAAAATCGGATTTTAAAGTGTGATATATCGATTTTTTGCCGCGAGGAGACCAGTGTTTTGCTATATAGTAAAAATCCAACTAAAAAAATTTTAAAAGGCGACCCCTACGTTCGGCAACCAATATATAAAAAAAAATTATACTGGGTTTAGCGAAAAACTTCCCTAGCAAAAGTTTAATGATTTTTTACGAGCTTTAATTTTCTCACATTAGGGTTGTACATTAGGGTGGTAGCAACTGAGATCTGGTGGGTAACTACTAGAACGGGATACTTGAGGTCAAAATATCCTTAGAGCAAAACACTGGTCTCCTCGAGAGAAAAACATCGATGTATTACACTTTAAGATCCGACTGTAAATACCAAAGATAAAATGAAAAATGTAAAATGGCGACCCCTACGTTCGGCATAAAAAATAAAAAAAATTTTTTTGAAACCTCCTTGCAAAAATACTTCATATTGGAGGGTGTACGGCAAACTTTTTTTTTTTTCCTGTAAGTTGGTACGCTCTAATGTATATGGTATTGCATACCGACAAATATAATTACATATATATGACAATTTATTATTAGATGAAGCCACATATGACCATATATTGTATATACAAAATTTTTACTAGAGTAGTCATTATAACCATGTTTTATACCCCAGCTTCGTGCTGGGGACTATGCCCGAAAAATTTAGTCATAATCCCCAAAATGTAAAAGGGGATAATGTCCTGTTACTATATTTAATGACTCACTATATTGAATTTACTGCACATTAAGGCTCCTGGTATTAAAGGCTACTTTTTATATCAGTTTATTTTTCGAAACAAAATTTTTACTTTAACGACACACCTTCATACAAATTAATATCTAACAAAAAAAAAAAAAAAAAATGACAACAGGATACAATTCGGCATAATGTTGGCTGTTAAATGCATTTTTTATTTTTGCAAAATTCAGACTTGGAAAGTTGGACACCTGTTCGAGTGTTGGCAACTCCTAGTGTATGAGTAAGGTAGTTTTAGAATATTTCAAGAGGAATGCATGCACTACTAAGAGAATTATATCGGAAAAATTAACTGCAATTGCAGTTAAATAAGTATACACTGCAATTGTATTTAAAATTAACTGATATTGCCGTTATTCTAATTGCAATTTCAATTAAAAATAACTGCAATTGTTGTTAATTTAAATGCAATTGCAGTGTACACTTTTTTTAACTGCTATTGCAATTAATTTTACCAACTTAATTATCTGAGTGTATAATTGACCATAACTCCCCAACAAAAAAAAAATGTCATGACTTACAAATTTGCATTGCTTACATTGCTTCAACAGTATCCATTAGTGTAATTTTACTGCTTTTTTAAAAGTAATTCTGAACAACTTCAAAAAAATCACTTTTTTCATTGCTTTAAAGTTTTCAGAATTTATTCTGAACATTATCCAAAAAATCACTTAAGTATTGCTTATAAAGAATTATTGCTCTAGAAGTGGTCCTAAAAAGTTATTTTGATGCAGTTTATTTCCAAACAGATGATCATGGGTGCGATTCCTGGGGGGAACCGGTATTTTTTTTTTGCTTTTTTTTAGATTTTGTTTTATTTTTTTTTTAATATTTATAATTAATTTGTTTAAATTCAATATTTTTTTTAAATTTAAAATTTTCAAAAACCTATAAAATACAAATGATAAAAAATCGTGCAAATAGCACTAGAAAAAGTACTGAATTGCAGTGCATCTTTTGCACTTGTTTAATAAGTAATGTTATTGAAGAGAATAAGACACGATATGTCGCAATGACAAAGTTTTGTTTTTATACCATTCAACTTTCATATCCAAACTTATATCAGGGATATAGAGCTAGACTAGCAATATTGATACCCGGTGGAGGTAATAAAATTTTTGTTTTAAATAAAAAAATATAATTTTTTTTACGAACGTTTTTTTTTAACTTTAATTGATGAAAAAGAGTTTCCTTTGCAATAGTTCAAAAAGTACCGAAAAAATGTTGAAGTGGAAGTACTTCTCTCCTATGACAACTAAATGTTAAAATTATTGGTGATCTTTTTAAGAAGGATCATCAATTGTAGTGCTTTTCCTACTGCTTTGGCATCTCTTTTTTGCCGGATTGGTATTAGTCCTTTAAATTTCTAATTTTTAAATAATATTTTACAAATTATAAAAAAAATATGAACTAAAATAAAATAAAAAAATCAACAAAATTTCTTTTAAATTTTAAAATTTAACCACTGTTTTTTTCTTGTCTTTAAAGTATGACATAAATGAGTCACAGTTATAAACCATTTTTTACATATTTTTGCCCCAGCAAATAGAAAAAAAGGAAATGAAGTAGTACTTAGGGAAAATCGTTAAAAAGGAAAGGGAACTAGAAAACGATTTACAAGTGTTTTAAGATATAAAAGAATGAAAAAAGAACACATTGAAATTTGTAACTTTTTGTACTTTTTTTTAATGTTCTTTTTTTCGAAGAAATAAAATAAAATAAAAGAAATGTTAAATCAACTAAATGTATGTACGAGTATGTCCTATGAATCACGTAGTAACAATTTTTCGACAATAAATTTCTTAAGTTTTTTTTCATACTTTTATACATATTTTTTTTTTCTTTTTTTTTTGTTTTCGTAAAACATTACTTATATTTTTCATTTGAGTTAAAGTTAGACTTACATAAAGTATAGAGTGTGGTACAAGTTTTTTGTTTTTCAAGTAATAAATCAATTTTACGCACCACCTGAAAAAGAAGAACAAATTAAAGTCATTAAATCAAAAACCAAATCAACATCACAACAGCAGCAACAACAATAAAGATGCCAAATAACATCTCCATATACAACAATAGTACAACAATATACAATGCCAGTCGAAGAAAAATCAAATAAGTCTTAACAATAGAACAAAATATACAAAATAAAAATAACAATTCAGCATTATAATGAATTCTGACAAAAAAAAAAAAAAAATATCAAATACTAGAACAAGAGGTAGGATTAAGCCAAAATGGTAAAGCGAGCTGGGCAAGGGGTGTAGGAAAAGTTTATTTTTTATGTAATCTACTTAAAGTAGTTGAAGTCCAAAATAACTCAAGTGTTTTCAGCTGAGAAATTAAAATATATTAAAGTTCTTAAATTCTAAATAAAATTTCAATAACTGGATGTAAAATGTATTAATTAAACGTACTCCCTTTTCTACCTCTAAATGTAGGTTAGGGACGTTGAAATGGTCTTGTCATTATTCGTTTTCTCTGCTCTGTTATTGGCGTAACACATCGCATAAGTATATGCAATTAAAATGTTTTCACATTAACAAACAAATTAATTGTATTTACAAACTTTTTAATATAATTAATTCCTTAGTTTAAACGACAAAGTTTTAATTGAAAATAAGCCAATAACACTGTGAGACAAATGGTAGGGGTCAGTGATCGGGAAGGGTTCAAACTACCGGGGAAAGTTATATCGGTAAAAAAGAAGTTATACGTGTCCCGGCGTTTCGCTGGGTCACCCCTAGGAACCGAGATATATCGATTTGACCTTTGGTGGTTTTTTTTTTGCCATAACTCGAGAACCACTAGTCCGATTTTGCTCAAACAATTTTAAAAAAATTAAAAATTACAATTCCTTTAATCTGTTCATATAACGTTTTTCTATATACTCAACAGTTTTGCCGGTAAAAATAAATGTATGAAGAAAAAAATATTTTTTGCCTAAAATATTAAAAAAAGTAATAAACAAAAGGTTATTGATTTTTATGGTAGCGGTAACAAACATTTATTTTTACCGGCAAAACTGTTGAGTATATAGAAAAACGTTATATGAACAGATTAAAGGAATTGTAATTTTTAATTTTTTTAAAATTGTTTGAGCAAAATCGGACTAGTGGTTCTCGAGTTATGTCAAAAAAAAAGATATATCTCGATTCCTAGCGTTGACCCAGCGAAACGCCGGGACACGTATAACTTGTTTTTGACCGATATAACATTTCCCGTTGGTTTCATCCCATCCCGATTTTGACTGTCGCATAGTGTAATTAAACATTACTTTTTTCTATGCTTGCTGAGTCCATTCCATCTGAATCCTTCCGTCTGACCGTGTAAAATTAACGACAATTTTAATCACACTACTGGTCGCAATATTAAATATTTTGTTGGACAAAATTAAAAAAAAAACTCAAAATTGGATTTTGCAAATTTACAAAAAAATCTCTTCGTTGGCCATACCTGGGGGTAGGTTAGTGATATTCAAGAGAGACAAAAATTTATATCTGAATATTTATAAAGCTTGTAAATGAAACTAGAGTATAATATTGGAAGGTTTTTAAAACAAATATTAAATTTGTTGTACGATTTTCATAATTTATTCCATTTTAACACTACAATCGTCTGGGAGAATTGCAATTATTTTGATATTTTCCAACCGATTTTGGATTTTTAAGCGTTTTTAGAAAGGTAATTTAATCTAGATTGACATATTCCAGTTATGTAGAGCCAGTGTTTTCGAAAAAACCCAACAAAAAAAAAATAATAATTAAGTAGGTTTGAGCTTAAGAAGAAGAATAAACATTTTTTCAAAGTTATAGACACATTAATAATTTGCAAATCAGACTAGATCTAGTTTCTGCCTTTTTTTATGGACAGGCTTCATCAGTGATTTTCCATTAAATTGTATTATTGTTTATATTTAATTGTCAGATTGTCAAATTCTGGAATACAAATATAGTTTTTTAAATACATTTGGAATTTTCTCAAATTCATTTGGAGAATTTAGAAATACAAATGGAATTATTTGAAATGCATTTGGACAATTTTGAAATACAGATTTAAAATTTTCAAATATAAAGAATAATTTTTGAACAATTTTAAAATACAAATGGAATTTTCTTAAATACAAATAAAATATTTTAATATATATTTGTAATATTTTAAAACAGTATATTTGTTTAATTTTGAAATACATTTTGGAAATTTTAAAATACATTTTGGACAATTTTGAAATGCAATTGGACCAATATCAAAGGTTTTCAGACAATTTTAAACAATATTTGGACAATTTTGAAAATTTTTTGGACAATTTTAAAACATTTTTGGACAATTTTGAATGATTTTTGTACAATTTTAAAACATTTTTGTAAAATTTTAAAACATTTTAAAAACATTCTAGACAATTTTGAAACATTTTTAGACAATTTTAAAATATATTTGGACAATTTTTAAACATTTTTGGACAATTTTAAAATATTTTGGATAATTTTAAAACATTTTTGGACAATTTTGAAATATATTTAGAATTTTCTGAAATAAAACTGAATATGGTGTAGTACCTACCATCTTTAAGCTTAAATACCTATATTTCGTTGTGTTAAAAATGGTACCACTACATTTTCAATTGGTCCAGTGGTATTTTGCATTAAAACTTCTTTATATATGTTGCTTCAATTCTTTAGGATATTCTGACGCTTATGTAAAGAAAAGTTTTAAGGCTATAATTTGTTGTTCTCTTCTTCTTAATGTTCTAATACAGTTTTTACTTTTTCATTGTTGTTGCTGCTGTTGTTGTTTTCTTTAAACTTCATCTTGTTCTTTGACACTTTGTTGTTGTTGCTGTTTATACAACAGTTGAAGTTGTACTTTATGGTAGTTTTAGTTATTACCGTTGTTGTTACTTATTCAACCCACTCAAACTTAAACTCGAAACGTTAAGAAAAGAAAGTTATAGTTTGTTTTGTTATTACACAAATGTTACCAAAAAGAAAACATGAAAATAAATTAGAAAAAAAAATATAAAATTGAAGGTATGAAAAGGAAGGTACATACTTTTTATGCCTGAGTCTAAAGATGATGTTTTTTTTTTTTATTTATTCATCATTCTGCTGCCAAAGTCTCAAAGGTATTAAAGGCTAATATTTGTTATAAACTTTTTTCACTATTTTTTTCAATTCTTCATATTTTACCAAAAACATTTCAAAAGCTTTGTAAAGAAAGAAAGGCGAAAAAAAGAAATCATAAAGAAAAAAAATATGAAAATATTTTTGGTACTTGTTTGTAAGTATGTATTTATGATTGAGTGAGGAAATGGAAGTATGTTTGTTTAGTAGTTTTTCATAAGAAATTTGAAAAAAAAAATGAAAAATTCCTGAAAATGTGGATACCTTTGTACGTGTTTGTGTAAAAGTATGCGTAGCTAAGTGTTACAGTATGTGTGTGTGCTAAGAAGAAGAAAAAAAAACACCAGATTAAATTAAATTTGTGTGTAAACTTTCATACATACTAATATATAGTACTAATACATACATACACGTAAATTGTACAACGTCTGAAGCATATAATTTTAAAAACTAGTTATTCCATGTCTATACAAAATTTCTGTTTTTCTTTTTTTACTTAGCGAGCATGTAAGTGTATTTCCTACGTGTATGTGGGTTTAAAACTTTACACGTTTTTCCTTTGCATACACTAGGAGTTTTACATATATATTGCCTGGAATACCCAGTAGAGAATGAAATAACACAATCAAATTTTTTAGTTCTACATTCGCATTGTATTCCAGTGTAGAAATGGTAATGACATATCATTATTTTTTGGACTACCAGTAATGATACCCACATAATTTCTGCATTATTTTAAAACATATAATAATGAGTTACTGTAAAATGATTTATTTTTATTATTATTTTAAATAGAAAGTAATTTTGTAGATTTTTTAAAAATTTTTTTTTATATCTATTTTTAGACTCAATATTTTTTCAACACTGGTAAGGATATATGTAACAACATATTTTTTGATTTTTTGTATGTTGGCGAGTAAGGTGACTTGTGTGCAGCAGGTCAATTAAGTTTTTATCTATCAAACATTACATGTCGAAATAGCTAAGATGGTAGAGCTATTGACTGGTAACCTGGAGTCCCAGGTTTGATTCCCGCACTAGAAAATTTTATTTAAAAAAAAATTTTACAATAAAAAAATATTTTTTTTATAAAATTTATTTTTTTAAATCTATTTTTAGACTCAATCTTTTTGTCCGTACCGGTAAGCATATAGGTAATGACATATTTTTAGATTTTTCATATGCTGGTTTGTAAGCATAACTCATTATTTTTCGCGACATCGCCATACAAAGGTACACTCATACAAATAAGTCCGTAAAAATAGCAGAAAAAGTTACTAAAAATTAGTTAAAAATGATGCTGCAGAAAAAACTGCTAATATTAGCAGAATCAGTTTGCTAAATATTAATAAAATGAAAACAGCAAAAAACTGTTAAATTTACAGAATTTTAGTAATATTTGAGCTAAATTGTTTTTAATTGCAAATAACAATTTAACCTGGTAAAATTAGCAAAAGAAATTGCTGAATAGTAGTTTAATAAAAATAGCAAAAAAAAAACTGTTAAATTTACAGAATTTTAGTAATATTTGAGCTAAATTTTTGTTAATTGCAAATAACAATTTAACTTGCTGAAATCAGCAAAAAAATTGCTAAATAATAGTAGAATGAAAATAGCAAAAAAAAAAATTGTTAAATCTACAAAATTTTTGCTAAAATTTTCTGAAATCAACAAAACTTTTGCAGATTACTAATGGATTGGAAAACGGTACAAAAGGAGCAAATGAAATGAATGAGTATTTAAAAACATACTTGGGACCAGTTTATTGAATGTGTCAATTAATTGAAATTTTTTCAATTGGCATTGTTCAATGCCTAAATGCCCATTTATAATTGATGAAAGAAGTATATGTTTTCATGTTTTAATAAAAGAATAAATTAAGAAAAAAAATTAAAAATTCTCGTATTTCTTATATTTTTTATATTACAATGCTTTTTTTTCAATTATGTGTATATTTCATTACCATTGTTTTCATCAATGCAAATTGAAAAAAATTTCATTGGCATTGAATGGTGATGAAATTTGTTGGCATTGAAATTGAGATAAAGTAATGCCAATTATATTTCAATGCCAATGAAAATTTCCCAAGAATGATTTTTTGTAAAAGTGGTAATATTTTTAGACAATAATATGTTAACCATAACAAAATGTATTTCAGAGACCCTTCCTTTGATTTTCATTGTTTGCTGATCGGATATGTACTTCCGAATTTATTTGAGTTTCCATTTTCACCTCTAAAGCTCCACCAACAGGAAAGAAGGTGTGGCCGATTAAAAATATCGTATTCTTTAAATAAGCTTAAAAAGTACAATATTGGGGGGGAAAAATTAGGGTCATCCCCTAAACTCCACTTGCTCACCAGAGATACTTTTAATCACAATTTTCATATTAAAATGGTTCGTCCAAAATAAACCTTGACCTTTGAAAATTAATGTATTACGATAAATCTAAACTTTTCTTATAAATTTTAATAATTTAGATATTTTATGAGTAGGACAAATTTTCAACCATTTCAATTTAGCTTTATTTAAAAACTTTTTGCATTATTTTTGGCGAGTTAAAAATATGCAGTAATTTTTATGAGTCATTTAACATTCTGTTTATAAGCGCTCCAAAATTGGTGGTTTAGTTTACAAAAAATTTGTAAAATTAGCAAATCTTCTGTTCAAATTAGTAACTAAAATTCAGCAAAATACTGTAAAGTTAGCAAATTTATTGTTAAAAATTAGTAACTAAATTCAGCAAAAAAATAGCAAAAAAATTTGTAAGTTAGTAATGTGGAGGTAGCAAAAAAATTAACTAAAAATTAAATTTTAACTAAAAATTAGTTAAAAATTTGTTAAGTTGAAGTACTAACAGTTTTACTAACTTTTCTACAAACTTTTTTCTATGAGTGTAATAACAAATGTAATAACAAAAGTAACTAGTTACCATTACCAAGTATGTAGTTACATAACCACATATCTGGTAATGATTTTCTACACTGGGATGTTAAAGTTAATAATTTCTTTCATAGAATTTACAAGGTGTTAGAAATTTGACTACGTCTATTGATGCAGGAAAATTTTTTGAGAAATTTTAAAAGTTGTTTCATCCCAGTTATCCAGTAGATGTGTAATGAATAAAAATGCGGAATTTTTTTTTTTTTTTTGGCAAATTTTGTCCGTTCATTGTGAAACATTGGTACAATATAAATTTATTCGAAGTGATGTCCATCGTTAGCTATGAACTTTTCCCATCTATGAGGCAACACATGGATTTCGCGCCAAAAGAAATGCTCATTTTTTGAGGACAAGAACGAATCAAGCCAATTTCGGATACCCTGTTGTGAAGTGAAGCGTATTCCAGTGAGAGCGTTCTGCATCGGTCGAAACAAAGGGTAATCGGACGGGGCAAGTTCTGGACTATAACGCGGGTGAGGAAAAACTTCCCAACCACTATTTTCTAAATAGTTTCTAATCGGTCTTACAATTTGTGGCCGAGCGTTGCCATGATGGAATATTACAGCTTCATATCTGGTCGTATATTCAGGGCATTTTTCGGCCAATGTTCACTTTAAAAGAATCAATTGCGTTCGGTACAGGTTCCCTGTGATCATCTGGCCCGATTTCAGCAGCTTATAATAGATGGGACCCTTCTTGTCCCACCAAATAAAGAGCAATACCTTGGCGCCATGGATATTCGGCTTTGACGTTGATTTGGCTGGTTGGCCGTGCTTCAGGTACGATTTCTTGCACTTCGGGTTGTCGTAATGGATCCATTGTTTATCGTCAGTAATGACTCAATGCAATGCAATGACTTCTTTTTATGGCGTTCAAGCAGCATTTCGGGCTTGCCAAATCGTCTGTCAACGTATCGCGGCTTCAACTCGTGTGATATCCAATTTCCTTGGTTTTGGATGAATCCTGCTGCTTGCAAACGATTTTAAATTACTGCTTGAGTGACACCCAATGATTTTGCAAGTTCTTCTTGAGTTTGACAACAATCTTCATCAAGTAATGCCTCCAATTATTTATCTTCGAAATTTCGACTAACCTGGATGGTCTTAGTCTTCCGTGTCAAAATCATCACTTCTGAACCGCACAAACCATCTCTCGCACGTTGAAAGCGATGGAACGTATTTAGGAGAAGCTTCGGTGAGTAATCGATGTGCCTTAGCTGCACTTTTTTTTTCAAATGGAAAAAGTAAAGCAAAACTTCCCACAAATGAAAGTTTGTTGGTACAAAATTCGACACTTTCGAAGCAAAAAAAACTTTGTTATTTACACTATTTTGTTCAAGGGCTAAGTGGGAATAAATAACAGATGCTTACCCTCGACAATTCCATACAAGTTATTAAAGACACAAACCATTTGTAAAAGATATGCCATCTGTTGTGAATCCCACATTTTTAAGTTATGCACCCAATATTAAACCTCAAACGGGTTAAACTAACCTTAAAAGCCCCAAAAGAGTATTTTATAATTACAACTCTGTGAAAAAAGGTACCGGTCACTGGACACGTCACGTAACCTTCCCTTGGGGATCAGGACCGTTCCTTGGTTCGGCGCTTTTATATGAAAAGGATCGATAACTTGTACATGGGCTTATCGTAGGAGGTTATCAATTGCCCCTTGTAACATGTCACAGGACCGATGCAAAAGAACCGTGACTGAAGCAAAATAACCTGTCACATGACGGACACAAAAGAACCTCTCACAGGACAGCTGCAAATGAACCTGTCGCAAGACTAACACTTTTTTATTTAAAAAGATAAAAGCAGAGTTCAATAGAGATTATGTATCATAACATCCCAGCAAAATCTTTCATTACCAAATAAGTAGTTATATAATGACACTAAAATTTTTTACTACTTATAGTTCGGCGTCAGTACTAGTTACTTTTGTTAGTCGAAGCCGTTTTTATAAGCAGTCTAGCTTACTCGCGATTACTTATTTATTTATAAAGATAATGTGAATTTGGTAACTACTTATTTTTTAACAACTAGTAAGTATATAAGTAAGTCGTATTATTTAACAACTTGTAACCACTTATTTTTTAACTGCGTATAAGCACACGAATAACTACTTATTTTGGTAACTACTTATTTTATATACTTTTGTAATGTAGCGGGTAAGCGGATGCACAAATTTTGTGCGTTTTTTCATGCAGCGAAAATAACAACTACTTACAAAAACGACCTTGTCGAACAAAAATAATGAGTTTTTACACCGAATTATAAGCAGTAAACCCTAATTCTACTGCGTATTATTTAGATATTAGTAATGAGCATCCATTACTGAGATTTTGCTTGGATGCTGCAACTCAACTGTTGTTGAGTAAGTTTTTCTGTCGAACGCGACCACTGATAATAAAATTGCAATTTTTAACTGTAATTTTTACACCATAAGATAATTATGCCAAATGATATATAATTGAGAAGTCGTTTGGTATTCTTATGGTAACATATACACTCAAAAAAAAGTCAGTAAAGTCAGCAAAAAATGCCTGCAAAAAAGTTGGTAATTTCAGCAAAAGGTTTGCTGAAAATCGGCGAGCTGAAAAAATAGTAATCTCAGCAATAGTTTTGCTTACACTTAGTCGATTGCAAATGAAAAAATTCCTTGCTAAAATCACTAAACTTTTTGCTGAATATTAGTAGATTTAAAAAAACTCAAAAAACTTGTAGCGAAATTTTACTTTAGTTAATTTATTTGCTGAAAATTTAAATACAGAAATTATGTAAAGTTGTTTTTTTCATTATAATTTCCGTTGTCTGTACTACGAGTACATCCAGACAAGCTGCCTCATCTACATCTTGTCTATCTGGTTGTCATCCACGCTATAAATGCAGTTATCAGCACAATTTTTGTAGCAAAATAAATTAGTAAAACATTAATTCAAAATTAGTTTAAGGCTAAAAAAATATTACTAAAACTGAAAACTGCTGAAAACTATACGTTTTACTAATATTTCTAATAACTTATTTTTTGAGTGTAGCCCTCAAATTAGTTCCAAAATTAATAAAATTTGGAGTTGGTAGGATAAAGACTTTGATTATTTGTGTATTTTCAAATACTATTTTTATTCGTTAATCGTTCGATTAATCGAATAATTATTAACAATTAATCATATAACCATTCGATCAAACATTTTTTGATAATTTTAAAATAAAAATCCGATTAATGGACATCTCTAGTATGCTATTTGTACAACTTGAATGTCCTGGTTCATTGCCATTTTCACCTGTCACGGGTAGTTTCATACTGGTGCTCTTTTCACCAGTCAAAGGACAGATACTTTGAGACCAGTCCCGTTTTGATTGATCACAGGACAGGCCACCGGGTAGGCACTTTCAGACCGGCCCTGTTTTCATGGGTGAGGAGACAGGTAACACGATAGGTTGTTTCAGACCGGTCCTGTTTTCATCGGTCACAGGACAGCTGCTCGCATTACACTGGCCCTTATTTTCCTATTCCCTATGCTCCAGTGGGAGTTAGAGGAATATATATATATATATTATTTTCCTACACAGAGAGAATTTTGCTGGACGAATTTTAATGAAATTTTGCAATAAACTAATGAAGTTTTCTTCACATAGCAAATAAAAAATTTCTTATATGTGATGAGCAAGCTTCATATATTTTACTAGCGGGCGCAGCCCGCTACGTTGTTAGCGTCCCTTAAAGGTTAAGGGGGGGGGGGGCTGCGCCCTCCACAATTTTTATTAAATTCGTTTTTTTATTTAAAGTTTTTTTATTTAAAGCCTTCACCCAGCCACCACAAATAAATAATTCTGCACAACAATGGGTTTAAAATAAATAAATATTTGATCACTTCTTCTCATGAAAGTGGTTTGTTAGTAATGAATCCATAATAATTTGTAATATACGTGTGTATGTCAAGATAATTTGGTAAAGTGCGAACTTAGGTAGATAGACCCGTAAGTAGTTTTATTCATTTGTGTTTTAAATGAAAATAAAAAACGTAAAGCAGGTTTGGCAAGCGATTTATAATATTAAAGATAGCG
Organism: Leucophora obtusa; assembly: GCA_949987735.1. Lineage (NCBI taxonomy): Eukaryota > Metazoa > Arthropoda > Insecta > Diptera > Anthomyiidae > Leucophora > Leucophora obtusa. The sequence goes on along the minus strand of OX465295.1, from coordinate 323,104,190 downwards.
GGCGCAGCCCGCTACGTTGTTAGCGTGCCTTAAAGCGCAGCCCCCCCCCCCCGACAATTTTTTTTAAATTCGCTTTTTATTTAAAGTACAGTTTTTATAATAAAAGCCTTCACCCAGCCACCACAAATAAATAATTCTGCACAACAATGGGTTTAAAATAAATAAATATTTGATCACTTTTTCTCATGAAAGTGGATTGTTAGTAATGAATCCATAATAAATTGCAATATACGTGTGTATGTTAAGATAATTTAGTAAAGTGCGAACTTAGGTAGATAGACCCGTAAGTAGTTTTGTTCATTTGTGTTTTGAATGAAAATAAATAACGTAAAGCAGGGTTGGAAAGCATTTTATAATATTAAAAATAGCGGGCAAAGCTACGTTGTTAGTGTGTCTTAAAGTTTTTTTTTTAATTCCAGTTTATGTAAAGGTAGACCTGGCAATTCAAAAAAATTCACAAATTCAGTTGGAAAATTTACTGCGTCGGTTTCTTCCACCGGTGCTTCGTTACATGAAGTTTAAATATCGGAATATATAAGTTCCATTCCTTTTCTAAGGTTTTCTCTCTTTCAGAAAATTTGTTTAACTTTTTGGAGAGTATGTTTCAATGCTATATAAGTTTCATATTCCGTTGATAGTGTTTGAACAGGTAATTCCCTCTTCCAATCCATTTGCATTGTCTATAATTTCAATTCCACTCGTTCAGCGTTTATATCCATTTCATTCCACTTGTGTAGTGTTTCAATCCCACTCGTTTCCTATTTAGTTTCTTAATTTTAGTGTTTCATATACACTTGTTCTTTAAGTTTTAGATTTCTAGCTAAAGACGCAGACGTTAAGGGGGGGGGGGGCAATTTTCCCCTTTTGAACCACCATTTTTACCACGTTCCTGTCCAAAGTCCTAGAAATGCCTTGTCGATAAGTTAGCCCATACTCCAAGGAAAACATATTATATATTACAGGTTTCTAGCCGAAGGGTTCGGTTAGGCCATCAAGGGGGAGAATTATTCCGTTTTTACCCCTCCCGGTAGGAATTTCCAAAAATTCCGTCTTAGAGGACGTCTGCGTTGGAGGATGTACTACATACATAATTTTAGGTCTCTATATCCAGCAGTTTGGCCAGGCCGTCAAGGGGGAAGTTTTTTCCCTTTTTACCCCTCCCGGTATCAATTTCCAAAAATACCATCTTAGGGGACGTCAACGTTGGAGAAGGAACCCAAATACCGAATTTAAGCTCCCTTGTTCCAGCAGTTTGGCCAGGCCGTTAAGGGGGAGACTTTTCCTGTTTTTGACCCACCTGTAGAAATTTCCAAAAATCTCATCTTAGGGGATGTCTACAATAGAAGAGGAACTTTAATACCAAATTTCAACTTCCTACCTCCAGCGGTTTGGGCAGGCCTTTAAGCGGCACTTTTCGCTTCATTAATCCCCATTTTTGCAATGTCTCTGTCCAAAAAGCACCTTCTCGGTAAGTGAGCACATACTCCAAGTAACATATGTTTTACATTTCAGGTTTCTAGCCAACTTTTACTATTTGTTCCCCTCTCGGTAGGAATTTCCGAAAATCCATCGACAGGGAATTCCAGCTTCCTAGTTCCAGCAGTTTGAGCAGGCTGAGTTTGAGCAGTTTGGACAGGTCGTTAAGGGGCAACTTTCCCTTTTTGAGCCCCCATTTTATAACGACCCTGTCCAAAATTCAAAAAAGTATCTTTCTAATAAGTTAGCCCTCACTCCAGGGACCCACATTTTAAGCTTCAGGTTTCTAGTCGAAGGGGTTTTTACCGGCCCCCAAGGTGAGGCTTTTCTTCTTTTTGCCCCTCCCTTTAGGAATTTACAAAAATTCCATCTTCGCGGCTATCTGCGATGGATGAGGAACATTCATACCAAATTTCAACTGCATTGCCTAAGCGGTTTGGGCAGGCCGTTAGTGGGGACATTTTTCCCTTTCAACCACCATTTTTACTATGTTCCTGTTCCAAAATAGAAAAATTACGTTGCCGGTGAGTTAGTCCTACTCCAAGGAATACATATTTAAAATTTTAGGTTGGCCAAAAGGGATTGGGCAAGCCGTGAGGAGGAGACTTTTACCTTATTTCCCATCCCGATAGGAATTTCAAAAATTCCGTCTAAGCGGACGCCTACACAGAAGGAGGAACTCACATACCGAGTTTCCGTTTGGGATATCCTGTAGGGAATTCCAAAAATACAAACTTAGTCGATGTCTTCTACAGTGGAGGAACCTTTATACCAAATTACAACTTCTTACCTCCAGTGGTTTGGGCAGGCACTTTTCCAATTTGTGAGACTGTTTATGGGGAGACTTTTCCCCTTTTTGCCCGTTCCGGTAGGAATTTCCAAAAATCCCGTCTTAGCGCACGTTTATGCCGAATATCAAGAAACCTTGTTTTAGTGGAGATATCCGTGGGGGGAGGAAAAAAAATAGTTTTTTTGAAATTATATATTATTTTAAATGGTACTTTTTGGAAAAACGAAATTTTTTGGAAAAAGATACTTTGTTTTTACAAAGTACTTTATTTGTACTTTTTTTGGAAAAGGTATTTTTTTTAAAAAGGTGTTTTTTTTTTGGAAAAATGTGTTTTTTGGAAAAAGGTACTTTTTTTGGAAGAGGTACTTCTTTTGGAAAAGGAAAATTTTTTTAGAAAAGGGTACTTTTTTTTGGAAAAGGTACTTTTTTTGAAAAAGGTATTTTTTTGAAAAAATGTATGTTTTGTACATTTTTTTAGAAAAAGGTACTTTTTTTGGGAAAAGGTACTTTTTTTTGGAAAAGGTACTTTTTTTGAAAAAGTTATTTTTTTGGAAAAATGTATGTTTTTTGGGAAAAGGTACTTTTTTTTTGGAAAAGGTACATTTTTTTAGAAAAATGTACATTTTTTGGAAAAAGGTACTTTTTTTGGAAAAAGGTACTTTTTTTTTAAAAAGGAATTTTTTTGGAAAAAGGTACTTTTTTTGGAAAAAGGTACTTTTTTTGGAAAAAGGTACTTTTTTTGGAAAAAGGTACTTTTTTTGGAAAAAGGTACTTTTTTTGGAAAAAGGTACTTTTTTTGGAAAAAGGTACTTTTTTTTAGAAAAGGGTACTTTTTTTGGAAAAAGGTACTTTTTTTGGAAAAAGGTACTTTTTTTGGAAAAAGGTACTTTTTTTGGAAAAAGGTACTTTTTTTGGAAAAAGGTACTTTTTTTGGAAAAAGGAATTTTTTTTGGAAAAAGGTACTTTTTTTGGAAAAAGGTACTTTTTTTGGAAAAAGGTACTTTTTTTGGAATAAGGTACTTTTTTTGGAAAAAGGTACTTTTTTTTGGAAAAAGGTACTTTTTTCGGAAAAAGGTACTTTTTTTGGAAAAAGGTACTTTTTTTGGAAAAAGGTGCTTTTATTGGAAAAAGGTACTTTTTTTTGAAAAAGGTACTTTTTTTGGAAAAAGGTACTTTTTTTGGAAAAAGGTACTTTTTTGGGAAAAAGGTACTTTTTTTGGGAAAAAGGTACTTTTTTTGGAAAAAGGTACTTTTTTTGGAAAAAGGTACTTTTTTTGGAAAAAGGTACTTTTTTTGGAAAAAGGTACTTTTTTTTGGAAAAGGGTACTTTTTTTGGAAAAAGGTACTTTTTTTGGAAAAAGGTACTTTTTTTGGAAAAAGGTACTTTTTTTGGAATAAGGTACTTTTTTTGGAAAAAGGTACTTTTTTTGGAATAAGGTACTTTTTTTGGAAAAAGGTACTTTTTTTTGGAAAAAGGTACTTTTTTTTGGAAAAAGGTACTTTTTTTGGAAAAAGGTACTTTTTTTGGAAAAAGGTACTTTTTTTTGGAAAAAGGTACTTTTTTTGGAAAAAGGTACTTTTTTGGGAAAAAGGTACTTTTTTTGGGAAAAGGTACTTTTTTGGAAAAAGGTACTTTTTTTGTCCCCTTTTTGCCCCTCCCGATAAGAATTTCCAAAAATGCCTTCTCAACAGACGTCTACACCGGTCGAGGAACCTACATACCAAATTTCAACTTCATAGCTCCAGCAGTTTGAGCAGGCCGTCAAGGGGGAGACTTTTTCCCCTTTTTGCCCGTCCCTGTAAAAATTTCCAAAACTCCCGTCTTGGTGGATGTCTACGATAGTGGAGGAACCTTTGTACGAAATTTCAACTTCCTACCTCCAGCGGTTTGGGCAGGCCGTCAAGGGGGGCCTTTTTCCCCTTTTTAACCCCCATTTTTACAACGTCCCTGTCCAAAATTCTAGAAAGTACTTTCCAGAAAAGTTAGCCCCTACTCCAAGGAACACATATCTTAAATTTCAGCTTTCTAGCCAAAGGGGTTTTGGCAGGCCGTCAAGGGGGACACTTTCCCCCTTTTTGCCCGTTCCGGTAGGAATTTCCAAAAATCCCGTCTTAGCGGACGTCTACCCCGAAAGAGGAACCTACACACCAAATTTCAACTTCCTAGCTTCAGCGGTTTGGGCTGGGCGATGTTGAGTCAGTCAGTCAGTCAGTCAGTCATTCAGTCAGTCAGTCAGTCAGTCACGTTATTCTTTTATATATAGAGATGAATCTAGTTTTAATGAAACTTTTATGAAAAATTTTATTATTTATTTATTTATTTATTTATTTATTATTCAAATAAACCAACTGAGCCCTTAGGGCCATATATTGGTAGACTAACAAAAACAGGTTATTTTATAATATTTCTTAAAACTATAGTCTTAAAAATTAATTAAATTTGTATATAAGAACATTTGAAAGAGACTACAAGATAAAACAATTTGTAATAAAAATTTGTTTTACTTACAAAAAATATAAAAGTAACAATAATGTGGCAAAAATATATATGACAAAAAATATTGCGTTATAAAATTAATTAAAAAATAGAAATAATATGGCAGAAATAAAAAAAATATATGATAAAATGTATTGCGTTCTAAACTTAGAGGAATTTAAACACCCCATTACTTGAACAAAACAAGAAATGATGTAAATATGCAAGAGTAAAATCAAATTAAAGAAAAACAAAGATTTGGCCACTTAAATGTCATGGACAGAAGCATATTCTACAAGTTTACTCTTGAATGTTTTCAAAGATAGATCAAAGGATCTAAGGGGACGGGGTAAATGGTTCCAAACCTTTGCAACACGAACATGAAAAGATCGTTCATGAATAACGTAATTTCTGGTCGGATACAGAAGTTGAGGGTTCCTGTCAGCGTTCAATAATACAAAATGTCTGTGTATATATTCGGGACAATCAGTGAGCATTACCTTATGATAAAATAATAGCAATCGGATTTGCACAAAACTTTTAAAACTGCATCCCAAAAAATCGGAAATATACCTCGACACATGATCATGTGGTTTTAAATTGTAAACAAAGCGTATTATTTTATTAAAAAGCAATCTACACCTATTGAAATCCTCAAGACTACATCCAGAGTAAACTTCAATACAATTTTATTAATTCAATGAAAAGTTTCAATGGACGAGTTCCAGTGCAATTTCATTGGTTTTATGCTAAAATTAATTTTTTAGCATAAAAAGTTTTTTTTTTTAAATTGCCTTTAATCCATTAAAGTTTTCTGTTCCAAAGAATCGGTTGCAGAATAACGACTTTTCTAATGTCGATTCTTTTGCATTGTTTGAGCAAATCAACAAAATATTGTTAAAGTTCGGTTAACAAAACTTGTAACTACAGTAAGGAAATTTTTTAAAATAGTATATGCCATTTGTAAGAAACTCAATACAATTATAAATATATATATCGAAATATTTCTTTCAATTTTCTACTGGGTCAATAAGGAAAATCTTAACTTACGAGTATATTTCCTTCTTTTTTTTTTTTTTTGATTGCATTTGAATCTCTAAAGTCTATTGGCATGTGAGGTCGTTTTCATATCATTCATTGTATGAAGTGAATGAGTGAGCGAAGTTGTTTTTGTATACACTTCATTTTCATGTGAATCAAGTCTTTTTGTATCTATCAGAGTAAATAGTTGGCAAACACACACATACATTTAAAGTGAATTTAGGTTCTTAACAATTTACAGTTTAAACCATAAAATTACATACATATGTATCTGCTTATACCTTAAAAAAACTACTTATGTGTTTTATTATATAATAACCCTGCAAACATTACAATATGAAAATGATTCGCCTGGAAGAAAAACTTTATTGCGGCAATAATCTTATATGGGAAACAAATTCGTTGAAAAATGAAGATTTAGTGGGCGGAAAAAAACCGGGTATGAATGCAACAAGATGTTTTTGTCAATGGATTATGTATGCAGATATTCTTTTTCAGAGTTAAATTTCATAATGAAAATTATAAATCATTTAGTTTGTTTCGAGGAGTTAATTTAGCGATATCACCTTTTTATCTTCCAGTGGACAAATTAGCGATATACGATTATCTAGCGATATCGCCGATTTATCATTCAGAAGTAACGCTTTCGTATTGCTTGAGAATATCGCTATAGAGAGGACATTTACTGCCGAAAGGGGGATTTTCCGCGATAAGTATATGATTATTGCCGCAATAAAGTTTTTCTTCCAGGCCAACAATTTTCGTATTGTAATGTTTGCAGGGTTGGATGTGTAAATGCCAAATGTCCAGCTGTAAAAAGTATATTTGCTCAATATCCAACTTACACACTGAGAGAATTATCCTTCATGATATTAATGATATAATTTCATAGAATTGTTTACATAGAACCAATGAAGAATTTCATTATGTATATAATATTTAATTTATATTATGAAATTTTTAATAACTTTTCTTTCATAAAATTTCATAATTTCATTAAAAAAATTCATTGAATTTCATAAATTAGATCTCCATAAATTTAATGAAAATGTTCTTTATATATATGAAATTGTTCAATAGTATTTACTTTTTTTTTAATTTTTTTATTAACTATCGTCATTTCCTGAGAGAATTATGTTTTATAATTTTTATTTTTTTTTTAATAAATTTTTTATTAATAAATTTGGACTATGAAATTTTTTTATAAATCATATTAATTTTTTCGAAACTTTTTTTATGAAACTTTTTAATTTAATGAATTCTTTCTTTAGATATATTTTGTACATCCGTAAAATATGCTACGATTTTATTATGCCTTTTCATTTGCTAAGTACTTTTTATTTATCCACTCCAGCTTAGCAACGACAACAACCAACTATAATAAATAATAGTAAATGAAATTGCTCCATAGATTTTATGAAGCTCTTCATTGGCTGAATGATTTATTCATTGTAGGAGTGGCCTATTAATTTTATGAAGAGTTTCATTAATTTTATGAAGAGTTTCAGTAATTTTATGAACTTCTCATAAACATTGACTTTAATGAAACCTGTTTCATAGATGCTATGAGAAGTTTCAATGGACGAGTTCCAGTGACAATTTTCATTGAAACTATGAAGAAATTCATTGCTGAAGTGATGAAAATTTTCTCAGTGCAGTATTTAGTGTCCAAATTTTATGGCCGAACAAGATATGGGATAAATTTTTTATATTTATCCAAAAATTGGGCCAAGTATACGTGGTTAAAAATTGACAAACTTTGAATTTTTAAATAATTATTTATTATAATTTAATAGAATTTGAAAAATTCAATAAAAAACTAAATAAAAAAATTAGAACTAGTTCTGAAACCCCGAAAAGGCTTGGCGCTGTGTGGGTACAGTAAAGTATGCGGCCTTCTGAAGTCTTAATTTCTTGGTCAACACTGTATAAATTAAGTTGCAAGATACAATCAAAAACTATTAGTTATAGAGATAAGGCATCAGAATTTCCACTACTGATCGGTAGTGGGGGCTAAAACTTAATATTACCTGAGCAAATATTTAGTATCAGTTAAGTATAAGCTAAGCTTATATTTCAAAACTCAAAAAGTGCTAAAAAAACAAGCTCTAAATATGTTTGAATAACAAAATTTGAGATTTCAGAAAACTGTAATTTTACAGAAAAATTGACTAATTTAAGGAAAGCAGACCGTTTAGCTAATTTTAGCAAAACTTGTCTGTAACACTGTGAGACAAATGGTAGGGGTCAGTGATCGGGAAGGGTTCAAACTACCGGGGAAAGTTATATCGGTAAAAAAGAAGTTATACGTGTCCCGGCGTTTCGCTGGGTCACCCCTAGGAATCGAGATATATCGATTTGACCTTTGGTGGTCTTTTTTTTGACATAACTCGAGAACCACTAGTCCGATTTTGCTCAAACAATTTTAAAAAAAATTAAAAATTACAATTCCTTTAATCTGTTCATATAACGTTTTTCTATATACTCAACAGTTTTGCCGGTAAAAATAAATGTATGAAGAAAAAAATATTTTTTGCCTAAAATATTAAAAAAAAGTAATAAACAAAAGGTTATTGATTTTTATGGTAGCGGTAACAAACATTTATTTTTACCGGCAAAACTGTTGAGTATATAGAAAAACGTCAAATGAACAGATTAAAGGAATTGTAATTTTTAATTTTTTTAAAATTGTTTGAGCAAAATCGGACTAGTGGTTCTCGAGTTATGTCAAAAAAAGATATATCTCGATTCCTAGGGGTGACCCAGCGAAACGCCGGGACACGTATTGTTGTTTTTGACCGATATAACATTTCCCGTTGGTTTCATCCCATCCCGATTTTGACTGTCGCATAGTGTAATTGTTAGTAAATTGAAAGTAATAGGAACATTTTTTAAAAGTTCTAAAATTTTAGTAAATTCATAATAAAATTTAGTAAAATTTTAGGGAATTCATAATGAGTAATTCTTGTAATACTCTTAACGATAGCATGTCTCTAGGTAGTAAAGTATACTAAACGAAACATAAAATTAAGGAACAAGCCTATAGGCCAACCAATAAGTACACTCAAATAAAAAAGTTTGTAAAAAAATTTGTAAACAGTTTCCAATCGCACTATACTATTTTTATACTGATTATTAGTACAATTTTTATTTTTAGTAATCATTTTTGCTATTCTCTTATTACAAATTACGGATTTTTTTACTAGTTTTCGCTGCTGATTTCAGAAAAACATTTTACTAATTTTTCAAAACCGAGTACTAAATTTAGCAGAAAAATATACCAACTTAAAAATATTTTATTTTTTATTTTTTACAATTCTTGTTTAGTTTATATTTATTAGTATTGATATATTCTTAGTTTAGAAATAACACCCAGAAAATTTTATTGCATCTCCAATGCATAAAACGGCAATAACTGGAGAACCGTTTGCAATTTTGACTCCAAATTTCAAGTACGATGAAGTAATTATACGCTTGTTACAATCGAAAGAAAAAAAATTTTTTTTTTAGATTTTACAGTTTTTTTATTTTTTAGTACAAGTTTTTGCTAATTTCAGCAGATTGATTTTAAATTACAGTTTACAGTAATTTACTGAAATTTAGTAGCTGCAACTAATTATTTATACTAATTTCATTGTACTAAAATTATGATATTTAGTAAGTTTTTTAACTGATTTTAGCAAATCGATTTTGAATTGCATTTTACATAAATTTTACTAAAATTTAGTAGCGGCTACTAATTTTTTATACTAATTTTATTGTACTACAGATCAGCAGACATGTGTTGCTAAAATTAGCAAAAAATACCGCTGGCCTCAAAACAGTTAAATTTCCCGTAATAACAGCAAAATTTTCAGTAGCCATTACAGACTTTTTTCGTTGAGTGTAGACAGAGCTTGTTTTTTTTTTTGAAAAGATAGAAGAATATATAGATTGAATAAAAGTTTGAAAAAACCACTTCTTTCATTGCTTCCAAAGTATCCGTTAGTATATTTTTACAGCTTTTTTAGAATTACTTCTGAACAACATTCAAAAAATCACTTAAGTATTGCTTCTATTCTATTATTTTTTTTTAATTTTTTTTTATTTTATTGATTTTTGTTTTGATATTTATAATTAATTTGTTTGAATTCAATATTTTTTAATTTTTAAAAATATGTATATGTAAAAAAAAATGATGAGAAATTGCTTTTTATGGACCTACAAAAACAGTACTGAAAACAATATTGAAGTGGAGTGCAACTTTTACACTTGTTTAATAAGTACTTTTATTGAAGAAAATAAGGAACAATATTTCGCAGTAACAAAGTGGTGTTTTTATGCCAGTCAACTTTCATATTAAAGAATAGCTCAGCGGTAGAGTGCTAGACTAGCAATCGTGAGGTCGCAAGTTCGATACCCGGTGGCGGCAATAAAAAAAAACTTTTGTAAAATAAAAAAAATATAATTTTTTTTTTGTAAATATTTTTTTTTAATTTTATTTGGTGCAAAAGAGCTTCCTTTGCACCGTTTCAAAAAGTACTGAAAAAATGTTGATGTGGTGTACTCCTCTCCTATGGCAACTCAATGTTAAAATCATTAGTGTTTATTAGAGCGTACCACCTTACTGGCAAAACAAAAAGTTCACCGTACACCCTCCAATATGAAGTATTTTTGCAAGGAGGTTTAAAAAAAATTTTTTTTAATTATTTTTGCCGAACGTAGGGGTCGCCATTTTACATTTTTCGTTATATCTTTGGCATTTGCAATCGGATTTTAAAGTATGATACATCAATGTTTTTCTCTCGAGGAAACCAGCGTTTTTCTCTCGAGCGCCATTGACCTCAAGTATCCCGTTCTAGTAGTTAACCACCAGATCACAGTTGCTACCACCCTAACGTCAGAAAATTAAAGCTCGCAAAAAATCATTAAACTTTTGCTAATGAAGTTTTTCGATAAACCCGAAAAAGATTTTTTTTTTATATTGGTTGCCGAACGTAGGGCTCGCCTATAACGAAAAATTGAAAAAGGCGACCCCTACGTTCGGCAAAAAAAAATTTTTTTTTTGAAATTGCCTTCCAAAAATAATTCATATTGGAATACGGCGAACTTTTTTTTTGAGGTACGGTCTAGTGTTTATATTAAAAAATAAGTACATCTAGTTCGTCAATTGTAGTGATTTTTCTACTGCTTCGGCATCTCTTTTTTTGCTGTGTCGTTTTGCAATTTTTTTGTTTCTCTTTTAATTTTCATTCGTATATTTTTCTGACATTAAATTAACAGAGTGTTTCACATATTTGTGCTTTTATTGTTATACGTAAACCCAGCCAAATAAATCCAGTTTCTTTTGGACTTAATAAATCCACTTTTTGTACACCCAGAAAACAGATTCAGTTCTGATAACCGCATTTGTAGCCAATCGCATGGTTCGGTTGTGGTAGCCGAATTTTTCAGTTGTGTCAACAGAAAACCAATTGAGACAGGACTAATTTGACTATGGCAACAGAATTTCAGTTGTATCAAGAATAATTCGGTAGCCATAACCGAAAAATTCATTTCATGCAACTGAACCATTCGATTGGAAACAAATGGGGTTGTCAGCACCGATTTTGTTTTCTGGGTGTATGAAAAATTCTAAATCCAGGTGATTAAAAAACGCTTATTGTTTTGGTTGCTCTACTTATACATGTATATGTGCGGGTTTGTGCATGTGTTAATGCTGTTTAAAGATTTTGATTTCTTTACATCTATAGAATTGATTACAATAACAATTATTTGCGCCTTTGACTTTGTGTATATGGTTGAGTGATTTTATGTAGGTGTGTGTTGGTATAGAATTACACCCGAAAAACTGTATAACAATAAACGCTAACACACACATACACACACTTGAACAAAATCTAGCCATATACATATGTATGTATGGGTGTGTAAAACAATTGTTTTTCTGTTCTATTATTTAAAAGTTTTCTTAATTTACACACATACATACACTTCAGTATTTTAATAGTGTGTATGTGTGTGTTGATTATATCATTATGTGTGAGTATTTGTGTGTTGCTGCTGTTGCTGTTTTTGTGTCGGTATTAAAAGGTAAAATGTGTAAATAACATGCTATTACAAGGTTAGTAAAACAATCACATTATAGCATAAAAATGTGTTGTTACTGAAAAATTAAAAATCCCTTGAAATTTGTTTTTCTTTTTGTTGGGCAATTGTTAAACAACAATAACAACAGCAAACAGTAACAAATTAAAACATCAGAAAATAAATGTTTCTTGCTATTGTTGTATAGAAAATTATCTACAAACTCTTGAAATTTAGTTATTGTTTTTGTTTTTTTTTTGTTGTTTTTTGGTTCTAAAAACTACATAGTAAACAAATGTTGAATTCTCTGTAGAGTTAAAAATAAAGCAAAACAAATTAGGATATTAAACAAAGGTAAATGAAAATTTTTGAAAACTGAAAAATTAGGAAAAACTTATTGACGTTGCGCCAACGAAAGACGTCATGTGTTTAAAGAGACTCTAAAAACTCGACTTTTTCAACTTTTTTGATATATATTTTTAATAAAATTTTTTAAAAAATATTTTAACAAAATATTAAGCATCAGTTTCGCGATCATAACTATGAAATTTTTTTTTCTAAAATGTTACTTAAGTTAGAACTTTTCAGATAGATTTTTCTTTTTTGTAAAAAAAAACCATCGCGAAATACCAAACTAACGATGCATTGTAAAACTTCTCAAAAACCACAAGACTTGTTTTGCGGGCGCAGCGTCGTTATGTTTATTTTTATGAGTTACAGGAAAATTTGAGTTGAAGTTTTAATACTTTTAAATGGAGTTTTAAAACAAATTTTACAAAGCTATCTAATAGAATTGTGTAATTTTATATAAGCACATAGACTCAAAATATTATATCAACAATTTAACAGAAACATATACATCAGATTTTTAGCTTTAAATAAAATTAAAAAGTTTTAAGTTAAAAATTTCTAAATTTTTAAGAGTTTAAATAGAACGTAAATTAAAGTTTGTGTTAATTTACTAATTTTGGGATAAAATCTGAATAATATCTGTATAATAACAAAACTAATTCTTATTTAGGAAAATAAAAAATTTGAACTTACACTCAAAAAAATAAGTTAGTAGAAAAATTAGTAAAACGTCTTGTATATCAAGTTTACTAGTTTTCAGCAATTTTTTTTTGCTGAAATTCCGTTTTCAGCAAAAGTTTTAGTTATATTTCTTTAGCAGTAAACTACTTTTGAACTACTGTTTTACTAGTTTATTTTGCTACAAAAAATGTGCTGATAACCGCAATTATAGCGTGGACGACAACCAGATAAACAAATGTAGATGTCGCAGCTTGTCTGGATGTACTTAGCACACACAACGGAAATGATTAAAAAGAATAACAACTCTACACAATTTCTGTATGTAAATTTTCAGCAAATAAATTAACTAAAGTAAAATTTCACTACAAGTGTTTTGAGTTTTTTTCAGTCTACTAATATTCAGCAAAAATTTTAGTGATTTTAGCAAGGATTTTTTTCATTTGCAACGGACTAAGTGTTAGCAAAACTTTCGCTGAAAATTACTATTTTTTGTGGTAAAAATCAGCTCGCCGATTTTCAGCAGAAGCTTTTGCTGAAATTACCAACTTACCAACTGACGTTACTGACTTTTTTTTTGAGTGTACTCTCTAAAATATATGGTTGATAAATTTAAATTTTACGCACAATAGATGTAAATTTACTGACTTATACTAGCAATAATACATACAAATTGGCATTTGAAAAACTGCAAGAAATTAAAAATTATAAAATAAAATATTAGCCGTTTTTTCTAATCACTTGGATTTAATAAATCCAAAAAGTATTTCTAAAAGTGCTCAACAGATGGGGTTAGATTTCTCCTATTTTAAAAAAATTTTCTGTCCTACACTTCTATCACCCTAATTTTTAATACCGAATTCGATGATTAGGGATTCTACTTTAACTTTTAATTTATAATTATATTTTACATAAAACAGCGATAAACAGTCTGCCTTTTCAGTTTTATCACTTAAATTTATATTTTTACACAATTGAAAAATTCCATTGCAATATTTAATATTCACTAATTGGATTTAATTAAATTACTTACTGTAGAGTGAAAAATTGCCATTTCTATTTGAGCTATTTCTCCATGTCCAAGATAAAAAATATGTATTTGGTGAGGTGTAGTTTTTTTTTCTAAATATATTTCATAAAAAAAAATTTAAGAAAAACCTTTTATTTGTTAGTTTTTCAATTTTTTTGTTTCTCTTTTAATTTTCATTCGTATTTTTTTCTGACATTAAATTAATAGGCTGTTTCATATATTTGTGCTTTTATTGTGGATTTATTAAATCCAGCTTTTTTTTTGGATTTAATAAATCCATATTTTGTATGAAAAATTCTAAATCCAGGTGATTAAAAAACACGCTAGTTATCAATATATATTTATTTCGAATAATTTTTTATAAAAATTTGTAGCAATGTTATAGGCGGTGGCTGAAGCTGGACCAGTCATTGTGGCATGTCTGTGCAACATCTACGCTTGAGAGGTTTTTAAAAGACTAGGATTTACATTGCTTTTTATACCCTACACCACTATGTGGTCAGGGTATTATAAGTTTGTGCTGATGTTTGTAACACCAAAAAATATTGGTCGTAGACCCACCTTATAGTACACCGATCGGCTCAGAATTTTTTTTTATTTCGATTTAACGATGTCCGTCTGTCCGTCCGTCCGTCCGTCCGTCCGTCTGTCTGTCTGTCCATGCAATCTTGTGCGCACTTTACAGGTCGCAAATATTAAGATATTTTGATGAAATTTGGTACGCAGACCTATGTTGGCCCAGGGACGAACAAGTTTGATTTTGGTGAACATCGGTCCATGTTTAGACCTAGTGCCCATATAAGGGTCCCCCCAAAAGTGGCTTGGTTACAAACTGCAGGTCGCAAATATTAAGATATTTTAATGAAATTTGGTGCGCTGACTCACATTATAGAAAATTTTGACACAAGCCCCATTTTAACCCATTCGAATTTCGGATCCAAACAATACACCAGACTGGTGTAGGGTATTGTATAGCCGGCATGCCCGACTTTAACCTTTTTACTCGTTTTTATTTCGATTTAGCGATGTCCGTCCGTCCGTCTGTCTGTCTGTCCATGCATTCTTGTGCGCACTCTAAAGGTCGCAAATATTAAGATATTTTGATGAAACTTTTTACACCGACTTATGTCGGCCCAAGGACGAAGGCTATTGATTTTGGTTAAAATCGGTCCATGTTTAGACCTAGTGCCCATATAAGGGTCCTCCCAAAATTATATTGTTTATACGCTGCAGGTCGTAAATATTAAGATATTTTGATGAAATTTGGTACACAGACCTATATTGGCCCAATAACGCAGCCTATTGATTTTGGTGAACATCGGTCCATGTTTAGACCTAGTGCCCATATAAGGGTCCCCCAAAAATTGGCTTGGTTACAAACTGCAGGTCGCAAATATTAAGATATTTTAATGAAATTTGGTTCGCTGACTCACATTATAGAAAATTTTGACACAAGCCTCATTTTAACCCATTCGAATTTCGGATCCAAACATTAGTTGGCTTCTAACCAGACTGGTGTAGGGTATTGTATAGTCGGCATGCCCGACTTTAACCTTTTTACTCGTTCTTAAAAGGCTTGATTTTGGCGAATCAAGGAAGTTTGTTGATGATACATTGGTGTTGAATCGAAAACTTTTAGGCGAAAAGTGCTTAAAATATGGGGGGTTTTTGAATAGGAAAAAGTGGTCACAAACTAAGGAATCCTAAATAAGCCTCAGAGAGCTACCAACTTGGACTTTAACTGCTACATTTGTTGTTGTTTCTCATATAGAATTTTAATTTAACTGCGTGCTAAATTTTAACTGGACATTCAGCAATAGGGCCTAAAAGTTTTCAATTATAAATTCTTTATTAAAAATATTGCAAAAATTTTTCTTTATAAAAGGAAAAAAAGTTAGTATCTTACTTAAAATGATATGCAACATTATTTGTGTTATTTTTTGCAAAGTTAAGCGTTATTTTATCTGTTTTAAAAACTATTTTTGGTTTTTATTAAAACTAGTAAAAGTCTTAATAAAAGTCATAAACATGAATAAGTTAAATTAAAAGATAAAATTTAAATTAATTCATTTCAAAGGTGAATATTAAGTTTTCAAAGGTATTTTGTTTTGATTATTTTCTCAATTTATAGTTTTAAGTTTAAGAAACTTCAATGCATCTTGCAAATTTCTTTACATACTCGTATGTTCATCAAAAAAGTTTGTTTCCAAGGTACATTTACGACAGTGACAAGTTGTTTGCTTTTTTTTCGGCAGCAAGTAGTAAGGTTAAGGTATATAAATATTTAACAACTTGTAAGGAAGAACAAGGACTTTATAAAAGTAATCAACAACTAAAACTACAACTATCGTAAAAGAGAAAAATCTTCAAAAAAAAAACTCTTGCAGTCCGTTATGGCCACTTAAGCTATAACAATGCCTTAAATAGTTCTAAATACTTTAATCTTTGTCCCATGGCAGATGAATAAAAAACATTCGAAAAAAGCATTGTAATTTAATTAAAAAAAACAGGAAAAGGAAATACACAAACTCACTTACAGACATACGTATATACACATGCACATACTTAAGATAATATTTCCTTTTCTGATTCTTAATATGACACTTTAAACTAACTAAAAACTTCCCAGCAAAAAAAAATTGCAAGTAATGCTTTACAAAGTACTTCTTTCACTACTTCACAAGTATCCGTTAGTGTATTTTTACTGCTTTTTTAGAAGTTATTCTAAACCACTTCAAACAATCACTTCTTTCATTACTTTCAAAGTATCCGATAGTATATTTTTACAGCTTTTTTAGAACTACTTCTGAACAACATCCAAAAAATCACTTAAGTATTGCTTCTAATGAGTAATTGCTCTAAAAGTGATCGTAAAAAGTGGCCAATTTTATAGGCCAAATGTAAACTCCGTAACAAGTAACTCATAGGGTTTTTTAACTTTAATAGCTTATATTTTAATAGCCAATAAAGCTAAACACTAACGGTATAAACTTTTATGAAGGGGAAAAGTGCCGTTTTTAATAAAAATTAATATATTTTACAAACTTTTTCGTATATCTTAGCTATCACGACTTCAACTCTGTAACGATTTTTCGTCATAATTTTTGATAAAAATGCATATACCAGAATTTTGGAGTTATCTATTATTTATATTGCGAAAAGTATAATGTTATTTATACTCAAATGATCGTTGGACTGTAAGTAATCATCCAGTATAACAGACTTGAAGCTTTTCTGCAGCATGTAACATTCTCGAGATGAAAAGGGATGTCTTTAATAAGATTTGAAAAAATGTTGTAAACTCCGTTCCAAATTTTTACACCAAACTATTTAACGAGTAAGAAAACCAATGTCATATTTGGATTCACCTTGTAGGCATCATGCGATTTCGTTTCGGAAAAAAAATTCTGACAAAGCGTTTCTGAAAGAAAACGAAAAAAGTAACCAAATGTAAACTCCGTAACCACAATTCTTTGCATCAGATTTCATTCAAATAAATGTAGATAAATGTTTAAAATATTTTAAAATAACCATAAACGAGGTGATTGAACTAATATTTATGCGTCAAAAGACGATTCAACTAATAATTTTGCGTCAAATCAAAAAAAGTTATCAGTTTTTTACCCTAAGCTGCTGGAGCGAAAAACGATTGATTTTGCATTTCATTGGTTTTGAATCGATATTTCGAGTCATTACTGACATTAGTTTGACAAATTAAATTTGTTTCACACAATTTAAGAATTTTTTGATCGCGAAATGTTATGTTTTTAATATATTATTTTGTAACTGCGCAACCGCTGTTTGGATTTAAAAAAATTTTATATTTTTGAAAAGCATTTAAAAGGACCAAAAATACAAAATTAAAAAAAATAAAATTTTTTTTCGCGGAATGAATTGTATTTTTATTCGCGAAACCGCCAATTTGATAAACACAAATTATATATCATTGGAAAGCAAGTTGAAAACCCAAATACGAAAAACTAATAAATTGAAGAAAATTCGTACGCAATTTTTTTGTTATATCTTTTGCTTGCAGAAATGTAAACTCCGTTACCACAAAAAAATTAAAATTGTGCAAAAAAAGTTATTGGGACAACTTGTAGAAGAGATTTTTTGCAATTAGGTTTATACTGACTAAACTTACTGATTCCATTAAGAAAAAACCGAAATATTAACACTTTTTGCTTCTCACAAATTTGGCCCAAAAATGCATTACATTTTTTGATTTCACCCATATAGAAAAAATGGTAACAAATTGCTTTTTATGCACCTGTAAAAATCGTACTGAAACCAATATTGAATTGGTGTGCACCTTTTACACTTGTTAAATAAGTACTTTTATTGAAGAGAATAAGGAACAATATCTCACAGTAACAAAGTGGTGTTTTTATGCCAGTCAACTTTCATATCAAAGAATAGCTCAGCGGTAGAGCTCAGCGACTAGCAATCGTGAGGTCGCAAGTTCAATACCTGGTGGCGGCAATAAAAAACTTTTGTAAAATAAAAAAAATATAATTTTTTTTGTGAAGAATTTTTTTTTAACTTTTAATTGCTGAAAAAGAGCTTCTTTTGCACTCGTTCAAAAAGTACTGAAAAAATGTTAAGGTCGGAGTACTCCTCTCCTATGACAACTCAATGTTAAAATCATTAGTGTTTATGTTAAAAAAAGTACATCTAGATCATCAATTGTAGTGCTTTTTCTAATGCTTCGGCATCTGTTTTTTCGCTGGGACAATACTAAAAATCCTCAATACTTTAATTTTGTGTGTTCATTTTCAAAATTAGTTATAACTAATTTTAAAGAACCCAGTTTTTCATATTTCCGCTATTACCAGGTACAATCATAGAAATAAATCAGTAAAAATAGCAGAAAAAGTTACTAAAAATTAGCTAAAAATGATGCTGCAGAAAAAACTGCTAAAATTAGCAAATTTTTTTGCTAAATACTAGTAAAATAAGAAAAAACAGCAAAATTAAAACTATTAAATTTACAGAATTTTGGTTGTATTTAAGCTAACTTTTAGTTAATTTTAAATAACAAATTGTACTGTAAAATCTGCAGAAAATTTTGCTAAATATTAGTAGACTAAAAATAGCAAAAATAAACTGTTATATCTACAAAATTTTTGCTATTTTTAAGCTAAATTTAGTAGAATGCAAATAGCAGTCTATACTGCTAAAATCAGCAGAAATATTTAGTAAAAAAATTGTAAACTGCTGTTTTAAAAGGCTCAATTTTTATTTGCATTTAAAAAAAATCAAAAAACCGGTTGCAAAGCACTTTAATAGGTGGTACAAGTACTGGCAAAAAGTGCTTTCCCATTCCCAAAATGATAACATCATTAGACAGAAGGACCGGCTGTTCAAAAAGCGCCGAAAAGCACTGGAGAAACAAAATTTTTCAACGTTGGCAAAACGCTGGAAAAACCAATAAATAGGTGGTCTGGAAATATATTTTCCAAAATAAAATTTAAAAAAAGTTCATGTGTATTTTTTTTTTGGTCCCGCCGTGATTTTAACCCAGGCCATCAGATTGGCAGACGATTGCTCTACCCACTGAGCTAACGAGACATATAATACTTGATGGCTAAACACATAAATGGGTGATAATCGTTGGACAACTACTGGATGTGCTAAAAAGCTAGCACTGGCAAACAGTTTTTTGGAAATAATATGCCAGCATTGGGAGAGCAAAAAAAAAGTTAGTCTTAAAGGAGTTTTTCCGCAAAGAACAAAATTGATTTTATAGAACAAAAAAAATTTTAAATTAAAAAAACATTAAACATTTTTTTTTGCTTGCAACCGGATTGGAACTCGGAACCTCCTGACTACAAACCTTTTCAAACGAAGCGTCAGCATTTTTATAAAATCATTGCTCTACCAGTGAATGGGGTTTTCTGCCACTGGTAGCATTGGCTAGGTAGCTCTGGATAACCACTGGTTGCAAACCTTGGCATATCACTCTTAGACCATTCTTTGCCAGTGGTTTTTTTTATAAACCACCGAAATTTTTGTAAAACAAATGCTGAAAAGCGCTGTCAAGGCGTCGCAAATGAGTGTTCTCCCAGTCATTTATTTTCAACAACATGGTTACCCAGTGGCATGCTAGTGCTTGATATTTTGTACCACTGGCGATTTCTGATTGGGATTTGTTTAACAAAAATTAAGCACATTTTTATATGATCGTTATTAAATTAACTCTTATGATTCCCATTCAAGTTTGCATTCCGCGGACGTTTTTATGTCATTTTCGTGAATTTCTTTTTGTTAGTTTGCTATTTTTACAATTTTTTTGTTCGATTACTTTTGAATATTTTGACAACTTTTTCAATATTTTTTCTCTTTTACTCTCCAGTGTACAATTGGAGTCCGAAAAGACTCATAAAAGAGCCCTTAGACATTCCGAAATTAGAGATATATGAGGGTGTTTTTCTTTACCGATGAAACCTCTTTCTGAGCGTACTTTTATGACTCACAAAAGACTCCAAATTATTAGCATTGCTGGAAAATTTTAAATTTGCTAAGCCATTTATGAGTCATTTATGTCTAATTTTTGAGTTATTTATGAGTATTGAAAAGATTTTAAAAAATTTTTGAATACACTCATAAATAAGAGTCTATTATGTTTCATTTATTACTCTAAGATTTGTGCACTCTGAAAATGCTCGAATTTTAGAGTCTCTTATGAGTCATAATTTCTGAGCGCTCAGAAATATGTTGGCTGGGTAGTTTTACTAGAAATGTATTCATACAAACCTAATGATATTTGCTGTAAATTTTTAGTTTTTATTAGTATATTGGTACTGATTTCAGTATGTTTCTGTTTGAAGCCACATTATAGAACCTCACTGATACTGAGTGTCACAATCTCTTTATAACAACAATTGTTAGGCAATTTTTTGGGAATGGTTCAATCCCCGGTCATGGCAATACACAAAAATTTTTCATATAGAGACAAATTCAAAATTAAAAATTAATTTGATCAGTTGACACATAAACTAACCACTGACAAGTCTTTGGGTGAGACGAAACTGCGGCGTCTGGTGATTCCCTTGTGTCTGTTAAATTTTTAATAAAAATGTTTTCTTCTTCTTCCTATAAATCAGCTCTAGGAGCAAGTATTAATGTTTAGACTTTTGAGTAAAGCAAGAAGGGTATAAGACTAGGAGATACAATCGCTTTCGGATCGCTTATCGGACCGGACATCGGATAAAACAAGTGCGTAAATTACAGTATGATGCCATGGTGTGGCATACATGAATATAAAGGAATTTTTGCTGAAAGAATATTAAAAAATAAATAGGCAAAAAATCTCTGAATTATGAGGAAAATAGAAAAATATACATAGTGGGCCTATTTGTTTACATTTCTAATAAAAAAAAAAAATAGCAAACTTAAAAAGTACTATAAATTGCCAAAAATTATTTACTTTTCATATTGAATGCAAGAAAATGATGTCAAAGGTAGTAAAGTCAAACAAAAATTAGCAAATATTTTGTTGAAAACGAATTTAAGATAAAAACCTAGTAAAAACTGGCACATAAGGAAACAGACATAATATCAGAAATTAAAACGGTGCCACAATTTATGAAATATATAAAATTATTGAGAATGAAATTAAACATTAAAGGGTTTTCACAAGGGGTGTGCTATTTGTTGTATCGTTGTATCGTCCTAACAAAAAACAGAGTTGTTAAAAATTAAATTGAAAAAATACAACATTTGAGAATAGCACGATACAACATTTTAACATATGTTTAGTGTCCTATGTTTGAGTGTGCTAACAGATAGAAAACTGAACAGAAAATCGTTGTTAAACACAAATAAAATTTTTAACAACTCTGTTTTTTGTTAGGACGATACAACAGATAGCACACCCCTTATGAACAACCTTATTAATTTTAGATTTTTTTTATTTTCGATATTTTAAAATTTTTTTATTATCTAGCTTTTAATATTTTTTTAAAATTTTATTGTAATTTCTAGTTTCTGTCAATTTACTGCACTGCCACGTTTTCCCCATTTTCGATCGACTATTTATCTCTGCTCTGTGCGATGTCCGATATCCGGTCCGATATACAACCCGATTGTGATTGTATCTCCTAGTCTTATACACACAGGAAACAGATTCGTAGTTCCAACCGAATTTTTGTAGTTCCAGGTACAATCGCTTTTATTTATTTTTAATACCATTGTAACTACCGAAATTTATTTACAATTTTTGAATTTTTGTTGTGTTAATAGATTACTTTAATGTTTGTGGATTATAAATTCTATAAATAGAAA
Organism: Leucophora obtusa; assembly: GCA_949987735.1. NCBI lineage: Eukaryota > Metazoa > Arthropoda > Insecta > Diptera > Anthomyiidae > Leucophora > Leucophora obtusa. The sequence continues at coordinate 323,081,996 of OX465295.1, read as the reverse complement.
AACACGTTCCACAAAATTTATTTAAAAATTAAAATTTTTTTTGTCGCTTACTGGGATCGAACCCCCGACCCTCCGCTTGTCAGCCCATTGCTTTCCCTCTAATCTAATCTCTATTTAAGTTTTTTTAGTCAAATTTCAAATTTTAATTTCTTCAGGTTTGAATATTTTGTCTATAAATAAAATTATATCAACAACAGAAAATCAGTTGTGTCTTTTAATTTGAATAAAAAAAAATTTTATATCGCGAACTGGGATTGAACCGGCGACCTTCCGTTTGTCAGCCCATTGCTTTTCCTCTAGGCTAAACTCGACATAATTTTTTTTTGTCAAATTTCAAATTTGAATTTCTTCAGTTTGAAAATTTGAATATTTTGTTTTTGAATAAAATTATATTCACAACAGAAAATCAATTGTGTCTTTTAATTCGAATCAATAAAAAAATTATTTAAAAAAGAAGTAATGCCTTGGTTGAGGTTTGAACTTAAATCTCTAAAGTTATAAGGCTGTGTCTCTACCTCCTGCGCCGCAGATACTTACGTTTGGTTGTTGTCTAACTTAGAATTTAAACACGCATATGTATGAAACGAAAAAATAGATAGATTCCAAAATTTTATTATGATAAATAAATTTTGTGTTCCTTGTCTCAATATATTATTACAATTACCAAAATAATGGAAGTTAATGGTTAAAGCTACTAAAATTAAAAAAAATTTTTAAATTGATTGGAAAAACTAATACTTTGGATAGAGCGATCGATTTTATTGAAACACAACTGATACTAAATTGTTGCTGCCGATATTTTATTCAAATGACTAAATCTTCGATAAATTGGTGGTTGTTGGTATTGAAGGTAATGTTGAAGTTAGTAATTTTTCAATATTGCTTAGAAAACCCAATATTTTGGATAATGTGACTGTGTTTTGGTTCATCATATATATTTTTTGTTCACAAGTAAATATAACTTTCCTGATGATGAATTTTAAATAACTGCAACTAAAATTATTGAATGATGAAAATATTTCGTTTGTTCCGATAGAATTCCAACCAATTTATTTTCTGTGTGTACCCAGTAGCAAAAAATACTAGTTCAGAACCAGTTATGTACTAGTTTATTTGAACCAGGCAACTAGTACGAGTTCTACCGCCTCTCCATATAAACAACTGTAGAATTTAACATGGAGATGTCATAGGAATGGGGGCAATTGTCGCCAAACTCCCACTTTGGTACTAGTTGTAGAACTAGTTTGAAAATTATAATTTAAGGACGAAAAATAGGGAGCAAAACTGGTGCTAATGTAACACTTGCGGAACCAGTTCTGAAGTGACTCTTTGTAAATAGTACTGTACTAGTTGGTTAAAACCTGAATTATATTGATAAAAAACAAAGATTTTTCTTTGATGAAACGTAGATTAGACCGATAGTTTGCTCTTAATGAGATAATTAGGTCCATTTACCGAAGGGAATTTAAAATATTTTATGTTTACGATTTCTAATCACAATAAAAAAATTTTGTGTTTATTTTAAAACTCAGACTATATTAAAAACAAATGTAAACAAAACTAGAATTTCAAAACTGTTATTTAAGTTTAATCTTTTTAAAGAGTTTCCGTATACTTTCAATAAAAACAATAAATACACAAGTGGTTCAAAATTATTGTTTAAGGAGGAAAAACAGAAAGCTTTATTGGTACTTATACGAAATTTATCAAACTAGTTCTGGAGTGACTCTTTGGCACAAGTACTGTACCAGTTGATTTGCACCTAAATTCAATTCACAGTTAAAAATTTTAGTATTTATTTCCAAACTCTGGGTTTTTAATTAAAAACAAATGTAAATAAAATAATAATTTCAAATTTTGTATTTCGATTTATGTAATTTTTTAAACATGGTCCCTACATAGATCGGGTTTAACTAGTACACAAGTGGTTCAAAATGATTATTTTGAGAACTAGTTTCGTAATACCAGTCAAAAAACTAGTACTTTTTAGAACTAGTTCGCCCATTTGCTACTGGGTACCCTTCTTGGTACAAGTGGTAATATAAATGTACAAAATATTTTTAAATATACTCGTAGCTATGTTGGATATTTTTGAAGTTTATTACAAAAAGAAGAAAAAGAAAATTTCCTTCAAAAAGAATAATAATATTACTTTTTTATCTCAAGGGTTTCCTTTTGCTTAGAGTTAATAACAACAACAGGAGTAGTTTAAGATGCATGTGTAGTATAATTTTTTTATTCTACTTATTTTAAGTTTTCCTTTTACATACTTGCAACCAAAAAAGGAAATTCAATCCTTTTTTTTTTTTTTGTTTTTTTAAATTACACACATGCCTGTTTTTATGCGTATGTTTGTATATTTACAGTGGTGGCAAGTTAAATAGCATAATTTCTTACTTTTATATTAATATTGCAATTGACTAATGGAAGGAATCTTATATGCTGGATATTGGCTTTAAATAAGGTCTTAATAACACTCTAATAAATTTTTGTTTCTATTTACTCTGTTTATAGTAGGTAACTTTTTATCAACTACAATGTTAGTAAAATTACATTGTGTATATTGTGTTAACTTTTGTACTTACCACAAAAAACTTAAATTTTTTGATAGAAATGTTTAAAATTTCATATTTAATTGGTTGAAAATATAAATATATGCAAATTATAAGTAAAAAATGTATTTTTAACACTAAAAAAATTAGTACTCTAGCACAATTTAAAACAGATTTTTAAAAGCTTAAAATATCTCTTCGTTCTTATACCGAATTCGTAATTCAACGGGTGAAAATGGGTTTGGATCTTTCGTTTTAATTTCTAAAGCTACAAAAACCTATTTAAAATTGACCTTGCAGACAAAAATGTTGAAATTAGCAGATTATTTTTGATAAATATTAGTAAGATATGAACAATAAAAATAAAGCTGTTAAATATACAGAATTTGAATTATATTTGTGTTAAATTTTAGTTAATGTCAAATAACAATTTGACCTGCAAAAATCAGCAAAAAAAAAAACTTGCTAAATAAGTAGTAGACTAAAAAATTAAAAAACATTTAAAATTTTCTAAGTTTTTTTTAGATTTTTTTAAATGCAAATAAAAATCGAGCCTTTTGAAAACCGCAGTTTACAATTTTTTTTACTAAATATTTCTGCTGCTATTTCCATACTACTTAATTTAGCTTAAAAATAGCAAAAATTTTGTAGATATAACAGTTTATTTTTGCTATTTTTAGTCTACTAATATTTAGCAAAATTTGCTGCAGATTTTACAGTACAATTTGTTATTTTCAATTAACTAAAAGTTAGCTTAAATATAACTAAAACTCTGTAAATTTAACAGTTTGAATTTTGTTGTTCTTATTTTACCAGTATTTAGCAAAAAAATCTGCTAATTTTAGCAGTTTTTTCTGCAGCATAATTTTTAACTACACGCTGAAAAAAATCGCCCTGCAGGAAACATATTTGCTGGTGATATATATATGTTTGGAAGAACTGTCAAAATATATTTGCCGCGGTTTTAATATAATATGTTTGCCAGCAAATATAATATTTTTGCCTGTAAACATATGTATGTTTGAATCATACGAAATACATCTACTCGCAAATATATAAATGTTTGCAGGCAAATATATATATGTTTATCATTATTATATTTGCACTCCACAAACATAATAATGATAAAATAAAAATGCAAATATATTTTTGTTTAAGTGGGAAAATATGACTAACATTTAAACATTACAGTGTTTGCCTGGAGACATACATATTATAACGATAAAAATAAAATAATTGGAAACACACCTCGAACATAAGTATAGTAGTTTATAAATATATATATAATTGCCTGTAAATATATCCAACAATCCCTTTTTTCTGCGTGTAATTTTTAGTAATTTTTCTATTTTTACAGATTTATTTCTATGAGTGTAGTCGTACGATCATCAAATTCACATATATTATTTAAGTTTAAGAGGACCCGTATTTTTTTTTTTTATTTTTTTTATTTTTCGCTTTTCCAGCTAGTTTGGGTTTTATCGAGTTTTTGCCGAAACCTTATATTTTGCATTGTGGTGGCAACCTTATGAGTCCAATATAGAAAATATGGGCATAAAACATTTTTTGAGAGTCCATTCCTGTTATGTGAAAATAATTTAAAATTTATTAAATTTCCGACATGTGGCCATACAAAAAAGTATGAAAATTAAGTTTTCCAAAATAAAATATCTTTTCTGGTTGTTATACATCATTCCATATCTTTCTGCATCACATGCTATAGTTTTGAATAAGCTTTTCAGCGATATATAATACTATAAACACAACTATACATTTTCGAAGTACTTTCTTTTAAAAATTTAAAAAATATAAATCAAATTATATCCTTAAATGATTTTTTAGCAAATATTTCTGTTGATTTTAGCAGGATACACTGCTATTGGCATTCAACAAAATTTAACTTAAAAATAACTAAAATTTTGTAGATGTAAGTGTTTGTGTTTTCTTGTTTAGTCTACTAATATTTAGCAAAAATTTCGGAAAAATTTACAGCATAATTTGTCATTTTCAATTAAGTCAAATATAACTAAAATTCTTATTTTGCTAGTATTTATCAAAATCTTAGCATGCTTTTTGTTCTTTTTCGAAATACTGTGTTTTTGAAAATTCTATATCTTTTATAAAAATAAATGATTTTTAAAATTTATTAATAGTTTTTGGATATCTTTTTTATCACGAAAATATCAGAAAAAATACCATTACTAGCATTCTAACGATAAATAACGTTAATTTTCAATGCTTAAGTCACTTTTAAAGACAAACAATACTAAAAGTAAATTGATAATATTCAAAACTTAAAAAAAGCTCAATAATAAATACATAGTTTTCATATTTTAAATTCAATATTTTGATTTTTATACATATTTTCTGTACATAAAACACGACAATAAATGCATTAACTTCCGAGCCCTAGAGTAATTTTCCACTACTTCACAACTTTGCGAAATATTTAGAAAAATCATAATCATCAATCAATAAAACCGGGTTTGAAAATATTGGTAGTTACATTGGTAGCATTCGGCAGAGAAACCTTAAACTGATACCGGTGACTTGTAGCGCTTTGTGATTACCAGAGAAGACAAAATTGCGGTTTTTGCTTTTTATGCTTTTTATTGCTTGTTTTTTGCTTCTCTTTACTTTTTGGGATTTTGCGATTTTTTTTAGCTTTAAAATAGCTTTTTCTTAAGATTTTTGAGCTTTGAATTGCTTTTTTTAAGACTTTTTGCCCAAAAATACTTTTTTTGCTCACAAAAAAATATTTTTTCTATTAACTTTGTTTTTTTAACTGTTGTTTTTCCAAGTTTTTTTACTTTTGCTTTTTTACAATATTTTTTTGCTTTAAACCAAAGTGAATAAAAGGCTTAATTCTTTCATTCACTTTTTAAAAACTAATGAAATTTGGGTTAAATTTCATTCCTTAATAGCATTCTTATGGAATTAATTCGATAGCTTAATTCCCTATAGCTTAAAATTATATGAATTCATTCTATTTTCATTAAATTCTAACTGAATGAAACCCAATTTACCTGAATTCATTTAATAAAAAAGTGAATGAAAAATTATTTGTTTTCATTCACTTAATCAAATAAAAAATTTTAATTTGTATGTAATTGCTGAAATATTAGCATAATACAATGAAAAACGTTTAAAATTCATCTAACAGAAATAAATAGTATCGTATGCTTTATTACAGCTTGTATGCTTTGGTTTTGATTATATGTTAGTTTCAAACTACACTGCACTAAGTGAATGGTAATAAAATTTCTTCATTCAATTAGTAAAATGGTGAATGAACATGCGATTTGAATGATTCAAGTTAGGAATTCATTCAATTCATATTAAAGCTTTGGGAATGAAGCTTATGAATGAATTCTTTACGAATGGTTTAAGGGAATGGTACATGAATCTTTTTAAAATCTGAATTTAATTTTTAGGGAATTAAGCTTAAATTTAATTAAGTTTTTCGAAGCTCTGCTTTAAACACATCGGATTTTGTTTTTTCCTGTCTTCTCTGGTGATTACTTACTCTGCTGAGCGACGTTTTCTTTGTTTGGTTTTTAAATACATTTTTTTATATTTTCCTTTGATTTTTTAAATTTTTTGTTTTTGAATTGTATTTGTATGTTTTTTTTGTTTTCATTCATACAAATTTTTTTTTTAAATCAACAACAACAAATGTATCACTATTTGATCAAAAGTAGCAACTATTTTTTACGCTACCAAAATATTACAGCGCTACCTGAGCACTCAAACTGAGCGGTTCGTGATCAGGTCGTTCAGCAGATAGTTGTACAACTGTTGTAAAACTGTTAAACTATTAAATTGTATCTGCCGAACGCACCCATTGTTTGTATTTCACCTAACGATTTCTTTATATTTTTGATAGTTTTTCTATCTTTTTGTTATTATTATACTTTATAATAAAATATTTTAGCTGGGTTTTTGCTCTGTTAGGGTTTTTTCTTTGTTAATAGTGAAAAGTTATATTTTTCCAAGAAAAAATTGGGAGAAAGACAATTATTTTCAGAGAACGAAGCTAAGCGGCTAATAGTCGGTTAACAGCCGCTGATATATGCGACTAATTTCGGCAAGAACATGTTAGCCGTCTAAATAAGCCGAAAATTAAAAAAAAAATTGGAAGTCATGGTTAACAAACAACTTCTTTCACTACTTTAAAAATATCCGTTAGTGCACTTTCTCTTCTTTTTTTAGAAGTAATTCTAAACAATTAAAAAAAAAATCATTTTTTTTGCTTCCAAATAATTATCCGTTAGTATATTTTTACATTTTTACAAGTAATTCTGCAGAACATCCAAAAAATCACTAAAGTATGGCTTCTAAAGCATAATTGCTCTAAAAGTGACCCTAAAAAGTGATTTTGATACAGTTTATTTTCAAACAGATGATCGCAGGTTCGATTCCCGGCGGGACCAATATTTTTTTTTATTTTTTTTTTTAATATTTTCATATATTTAGTAAGAATATTCTTCTACCTCAAGTCCAAATTCTAATATGATATTGTCATATTAGATTTTATTTGTTGTTTCAAAAAGGGTTGAACATTTTCATGGTAGACAATACAATTGTTTCGTACTCTTCGTACCCTACTCTTCAGTTGTCCGCAATAAGAAAATGATAACTTTCCTACTCAAACCGAGACATTACATAAGGTACAAAAAATCAACGGGATGAGAATTTGTACTTTCGTATAAGAACTGTCTGATTTGGTAAAACCAGCTATAAATCAAGTCCTTTTTGAAAGCAACAATTACATAAAAGTACCCTTTGGGTACTATTTATATGTATGTTTGTTGTCAATACATTTTGTAAAAACTTTAAACTCAAAACAAAATAAATATTTGAATGAGATTTTAGCCGTGGTGTGCTTATTTTCAACAATTATCTTAATTTTTGCATTAAAAATACAAAAATTGTTTTCGGACTTTCTATATTTTCATATATTTAGTTAGAATATTCTTCTAACTCCTATAATTAATTTGTTTAAATCCAATAATTTTAAAAATTTTCCATTTTGAAAAATATATATATGGATGAAATCAAAAAATGTGATAAATTTTTGGGCCAAATTTGTGAGAAGCAAAAAGTGTTAATATTTAGGTTTTTTCTTAATGGAATCAGTAAGTTTAGTCATTATAAACCTAATTGCAAAAAATCTCTTCTACAAGTTGTCGCAATAACTTTTTTTGCACATTTTTAATTTTTTTTTTTGTGGTAACGGAGTTTACATTTCTGCAAGCAAAAGATATAACAAAAAAAAATTGGGTACGAATTTTCTTCAATTTATTAGTTTTTCGTATTTGGGTTTTCAACTTGCTTTCCAATGATATATAATTTGTGTTTATCAAATTGGCAGTTTCGCGAATAAAAATATAATTCATTCCGCGAAAAAAATTTAATTTTTTTTTTAATTTTGTATTTTTGGTCCTTTTAAATGCTTTTGAAAAATATAAAATTTTTTAAAATCCAAACAGCGGTTGCGCAGTTACAAAATAATATATTAAAAACATAACATTTCGCGATCAAAAAATTCTTAAATTGTGTGAAACAAATTTAATTTGTCAAACTAATGTCAGTAATGACTCGAAATATCGATTCAAAACCAATGAAATGCAAAATCAATCGTTTTTCGCTCCAGCAGCTTAGGGTAAAAAACTGATAACTTTTTTTGATTTGACGCAAAATTATTAGTTGAATCGTCTTTTGACGCATAAATATTAGTTGAATCACCTCTGCTTATGGTTATTTTAAAATATTTTAAACATTTATCTACATTTATTTGAATGAAATATGATGCAAACAATTGTGGTTACGGAGTTTACAGTTACGGAGTTTACATTTGGTTACTTTTTTCGTTTTCTTTCAGAAACGCTTTGTCCGAATTTTCTTTCCGAAACAAAATCGTATGATGTCTACAAGGTGAATTCAAATATGCCATCGTTTTTTACTCGTTAAATAGTTTGGTGTAAAAATTAGGAACGAAGTTTACATTATTTTTTCAAATTTTACTAAAGACATCCTTTTTCATCTCGAGAATGTTACATGCTGCAGAAAAGCTTCAAGTCTGTTATACTGGATGATTACTTACAGTCCAACGATCATTTGAGTATAAATAACATTATACTTTTCGCAATATAAATAATAGATAACTCCAAAATTCTGGTATATGCATTTTTATCAAAAATTATGACGAAAATCGTTACAGAGTTGAAGTCGTGTTAGCATAGACATACGGAAAAGTTTGTAAAATCTATTAATTTTTACTAAAAACGTTACTTTTCCTCTTCATAAAAATTCTTTGCAGTTAGTGTTTAACGTTATTGGTTATTAAAATATAAGCTATTAAAGTTAAAAAATCTTATGAGTAACTGGTTACGGAGTTTACATTTGGCCTATAAAATTGGCCACAAATTTTATGTATTAACCAAAAATTGGTCAGATTGTTATAAATTTTGTAAAACAGGTGACAATGCGCTGATATATATCGAAATATATAACTCAAATGTAATCCATGCATTAGAAATTAGGTGGTTACATGGTTTTTATCACATTTTTTGATATCACCCATATATAAAAAATCATTGCTTTTTCTGCACCTGTGGAAATGGTACTGAAAACAATACTGAATTGCAGTGCATCTTTTGCACTTGTTTAATAATTAACTTTTGCTAAAGAGAATAAAGCACAATATCTCGCAATAACAAAATGGTATTTTTATACCAGTCAACTTTCATATCAAAGAATACCTCAGCAGTAGAGAGCTAGACTAGCAATCTTGAGGTCGCAAGTTCGATGGCGGCAGTAAAAAATTTTTTGCAAAACAAAAAAATTTAATTTGTTTTTACGAAGATTTTTTTCAACTTTTAGTTGATCAAAAAGAGTTTCCTTTGCACTCATTCAAAAAGTACTGACAAAATGTTGAAGTGGGAGTACTCCTCTCCTCAATGTTAAAATTATTAGTATTTCTGTTAAAACAGAAGTACATTTAAATCATTAATTGTAGTGCTTTTTCCACTGCTTTGGAATCTTTTTTGCTGGGTGATTAAATCTAAGATTATGAGTAACAGAGAAATAAACTGTCAACTATTTATACTCTTTTAACTCATTAGATTTTCCATAAGGAGATACATCGCATTATTGTTTGAAATTGAATTGAAGTTCTCTATTACAAAAAACTAAAACGAATTTAAAGTCAAACAGATTTTATGTACCTAAACTCATAATATATTTACCGTAAAGGTTCAATAGTTATTGGTAAAGTAAATTAGTAAAGTAGTTTTCAATGGCAAAATTAATAAAAATACAAAAAAATATATTTGTTATCCCAAGTAAAAAAAATTAATATGGAGCCATATGAAATTATATTTAATTATATATAATCTTTTATGTAATTAGATATAGTTATATCCGAAAAATGAGAACGTCTTATTGTATCATATTGTATCGAATTGTATACAATTGTATACAATTTGGTACAATTTGATACAATTTAATGCAATTCGATACAATTGTATCCGAATTTTGTCCTCATCCAATTACATCAAATTATATCTTTTTGTATAAAATTATATAAAATGTTATAAAAGTGGACATAGTTTGATACAATTATATCTAAATATTAACCTTATACTTTACATAGGACCATATCTAACAATATACATACATACAAAAATAATTTTTTTAAATAAAAAAAAATTTTCAATTGCTTGTAATTGTAATTGTTCTTTTTTGAATTGCAATTACAAATAATCGGCCTGATTACAAGTGTCGAATTTGTAGTCGAAATTTTCGACTCCATATAAAATGATTTTGTATATAATGGAAATTATAAAGAAATGAAACTCTGATGCTGGATTTTTTTAAATCTGAGTGCTATGGTAAATCCAATTGAAAAATTGTTCAAAAGTTGCGTTTTTAGTGAATTTTCAGCAAATTCGACTTAGTTTCGACTACGACTACGACACTCGTAATAAGGCCGAATATGTAATTATAGATGAGTTTTTTTTTCAATTACAATTACATGTAATTGTGTAATTGCATGTGTAATTAATTACAAAATGTAATGATTAACCTCAGGCCTGCTGGAGATCTTATAATTTCGATAAATCTTCAATTACTTTTATTCAGATTTATCATGACAGTGACAGTGCAATAAACATGAAAAAAAATTTCTTTTAATTTAGTAATTTTAAAATAAAGTTAACAACACTGAAATTTTAAAGTTAATAGGATTATGATATACAACCAAGATATAAGAAATCAGTCAAGTGTACGTTATAGTATAGAGAATTTCGTATTAAAGCCATTTTTGACTCATGCTCAAAAAAAAAAAACCAAAAAAAAATTACTCACGCACGAGCATGTCGTTTTTTACTCAGCACACATGATTATATTAACTTATTTATTAAACTTACAATCAGAAAATTCTAACGCAAAACAGTAAAAATTACTAAAAACATATGATGCAAAAAATAAACTCACACACGAATCAATCACGGGTTATTCTTACTCACGCTCTCGCACGAATCACTTAAGTATAGTAATTATTACTCACGATCACGTGTGAATAACGTGACTCACGAACATTTCGTGTCACGCGCCAATCCCTAGTAATTACTAAATCTAAAACTAGTTCAAAATCATTGATAACATGGAACCAAATATAATACAATACGGTTTTATATGGACCTTATATATTTTTATATAAAATCACTTTGAAAAAATTGCCTATGTGGGATGATATATCATTATAGATGATTTTATAAAGAATGTTATAAGTTATATATGGGTTCAAATTCGTCAATATATAATCATAACTAACACAAATTATAAAAGATTTCTTATATGGATCCACATAGTTTTATATTATTATGTATAGTGTCATACTAAATTATATATAAACGTACATGTAATTATGTCTTTTATATGTTACTTTATGTACTTATATATAGCACATACATATATATGTAGGCCAATATGTAATAATATAAAATCACATATGTCTCCATATTAAAACCTTTGAGGAAAAAATATCTAACATATGACTATATAAAAGTATATCTGCTTGAATTTAAAAGCATATGTGGCCATATGTAACTATAAGTTACTATATGCAATTACATAAAATAATATATGATTATATCAAAACTTTTTTACTCGGGATGTTAACTCTTAGTTGCCTAACTCAATAAACAAAAATTCGGATTTTCGGTATTAGTTAAAATATACAGTCAAAATAATTTTTTTTTAACAAACAGTTTTTATAAGTATTTTGAGCATTAAAATGAAGGAAAAATCTGTTATTTTTACCGATTAACAATTAAAAATAAACGACAAAATAAACTCATTTTAAACATGTGTTTTTGTGCATGTTTAGTCGGCTATTAGCTACGCCGTTTATTTTTTACTTTGCCAGCACCGCCAACATATTTATATCGGCTTCGTTCTCTGGTTAATATAATTTATGTTATTGTTATTGTTCTTGTTGTTGTTATTCTTTGCCAACACTTCATGTTTTATTTGTTGTTTTAGGTTCATTGTTGTTGTTGTTGCTATTTTAAAATAATGTTATTGCTGCTACTCCCGTTACAATATATATATGTATGTATATAATAGAAGAACAAGTGGAAGAAAAGAAAAGTTACTGTTATTATTTTCTTTGTAACAACCAACCGTTGAACAAAAGTTTCAATCCTTTAGTTTTTATTATTGAGAGAAAAGAATAGAAAGGAGTAGAAGAGAAATTTTGTTATAAATTTAAATTAAACCTTGAAGAAGATATTACATATAAATAGTTGAATTTCAAATTGAAATTATAATTGGCAATTTTTCATTGGCATTAAAAAATTAATGTCAGCCAATGCTAATTGCATAAAGTTTTATTAAAATTCAGTGTCAAAATTTTTTTATTTGTCATTAATTAAATCTACACTCATACAAATAAGTCCGTAAAAATAGCAGAAAAAGTTACTAAAAATTAGTTAAAAATGATGCTGCAGAAAAAACTGCTAATATTAGCAGAATCAGTTTGCTAAATATTAATAAAATGAAAACAGCAAACAAAACTGTTAAATTTACAGAATTTTAGTAATATTTGAGCTAAATTTTTGTTAATTGCAAATAACAATTTAACTTGCTGAAATTAGCAAAAAAATTGCTAAATAATAGTAAAATGAAATGTTAAATCTACAAAATTTTTCCTAAAAATTTCTGAAATAGGCTTTCCAGTACCGATTTCGGTAATACCGAAATTGTCAAAATTCGAGCCATTTTAGAACGATACCGATTTCGGTATTGCATACAATTTTTTTGTTTATTTTTTAATATTTTATGTCATTTTTAAAAGAAATTTTAACAAATTTGAAAATAATTCTGTTTTTGTGTTTGCAAATTTTTTACAAATTTTATATTTTAAAGATGCAAATATTAATAAATACGAGTATATTGCATTTTTACTCAACCAGACTTTTGAACAACGTAAAAACTAAAATAAAATTAACCCATTCAAAAAATGTGTGATTATGATTACTTGTAAATAGTACGAACTTTTCAAGGGTTATATCCACGAGTTTTAATTAATTTAAACATAAAAAATCCTAAAGATTTTCTTGATAGAAAGTCAAAAGATTAAAAAATTAGTCTAATAAATATTTGTTCACTTTTGTGTCTACGATTTCCCAGTATTGGTTGGTGATGGTAATTGTCAAATTTGTCCAAATTTTCTTCTAAATTTTCTAAAAGAGAATAAAAAAAAATAATTTTTGATTATGTAGATTTTTTTGTTTCTCGCGAATGATATTTTTTGTTTTTATTCAGGTTTAAGAATGTTTTTTTTTTAATTTGCGAATTAATTTTAGTCAATAATATGTCTTCGCGAATCAAAAAAATATAAAAATAATTCGCGACAATTATCTTTATATTTCTTTATTCGCGAATTTATAACTCAGATTTTTTATCATCTTTGAAAATAATTTTTGAATCAATTCTTCAAAACTCTAGAGGGTTTCCGCGTAACTCGATTCGAAAAAAATTTTCGAATTCGTAAATTTTGTACCTTTCGTAAAAAGAAAAGTTTTTGCAAAAATCTTACTTTTTGAATTTTTATGTGTAGTGTACAAGGTTTACGATAAAAATAAATTAAAAAGTAGAATTTTTATGCAGAATTATATTTTTAACAATATTTGCAAGATTTACAAATTCTAAAATTTTTTTTCCAATCGAGTTACGCGGTTACCCCCTGATCTGATTTATTCTTCGCGAATTATCTCTTAAAACAAATTATTCAATCGAATCAAAATTGAATCAAATCATTCATTACAAAATATTTTAAAACATTTACTGATTCACAAAATTAGTAAATTTATATTCGTATTGATTCAAAAAAGAATTATCTTTTCTAAGCTCTGAATGAAATACAAGAGAGAAGATTAGGCCTGATTGGAATCAATAATTTTCGTACACAATTTTGAAATTTTGAGATGTGCTATATCTAAGTTTACGCGCTAAATAAGAATATTTAGATGAATACCGAAAATTCGGTACTGGAAAATTTTCAATACCGAAATACCGATTTCTCAATACCGATTCGATATTGGAAACCCTAATGTTAACCCATGATACAACCATACTAGGTAGATCCCTGAGCTGTCATAATAAAACCCTGAACTGTTAAACTCTCCCTAATGCATCTACCTAGTATGGTTGTATCATGATGTTAACCATAACAAAATTTATTTCAGAGACACTTCTTTTGATTTTCATTGTTTGCTGATCGGATATGTACTTGCGAATTTATTTGAGTTTCCATTTTCACCTCTAAAGCTCCACCCACAGGAAAGAAGGTGTGGCCGATTGAAAATATCGTATTCTTTAAATAACCCAGCAAACAAAGATGATCATTAATGACTCAAAAATGAGCTCCAAAAACATAAACATTTTTCCACTTTTTCTTATGAAAGTGGTCCGTCCAAAAGAGCCCCTTGCGTACTCAGAAATGACTCAGAAAAAAGAACGTATAAAATCGAAATTTTCTTCATAAATAATTTTGGAATCTTCTTTGAGTCCGAAAAATTAACCCTCGTTTTGAGACAGCTTTTTAGATTGTAGAGAGAACTTTTTGGATTGTTTCCTGAGGGTTCATATTTTCTACAAAAAAAAGAGTGTTTTCAAAAAAACAATAATCATTTTTATGAGCCATTTAAAAATCTTATTTATGAGCGCTCCGAAATTGCTGGCTGGGAAGCTTAAAAAGTAAAATATTGGGGGGAAAAATTAGGGTCATCCCTGTAAACTCCACTTGCTCCCCAGAGATACTTTTAATCACAATTTTCATATTAAAATGGTTCGTCCAAAATAGACCTTGATCTTTGAAAATTAGTGTATTACGATAAATAGAAACTTTTCTCATAAATTTTAGTAATTTAGATATTTTGTGAGTAGGACAAATTTTCAACCATTTCAATTTAGCTTTATTTAAAAACTTTTTGCATTATTTTTGTCGAGTTAAAAATATGCAGTAATTTTTATGAGTCATTTAACATTCTGTTTGTAAGCGCTCCAAATTTGGTGGTTTAGTTTACAAAAAAATTTGTAAAATTAGCAAATCTTCTGTTAAAAATTAATAACTAAAATTCAGCAAAATACTGTAAAGTTAGCAAATTTATTGTTAAAAATTAGTAACTAAATTCAGCAAAAAAATAGCAAAAAAATTTGTAAGTTAGTAATGTGGAGGTAGCAAAAAAATTAACTAAAAATTAAATTTTAACTAAAAATTAGTTAAAAATTTGTTAAGTTGAAGTACTAACAGTTTTACTAACTTTTCTACAAACTTTTTTCTATGAGTGTAGGGTAATAAAATGACACTAACCTCTAAAACAACAAATAAAAAAATTTTGTTTTGGAGAAAAGATGAAATAAGGACAGACATTTTAAATTTGAGTATTAACTTTACAGATATTTGCTATTTGCTTAATCAGTTTTTATCAATTTGAATAAAGAAGAAAAAAAACCACAATTTTTACCAAAAATTCAGTCGAAATATGAAAAATTTTAAATATTTGTATTCAGGATGTAACAAGTTATATTTTAGTTAGAGGAGTTTTAAAAAAATTTCATAAATCGGACACTTTGGTGGCAGGTCGCCAAGGGTTAAGCTTTCTGATTTTCCTCAAATTCTTATCAGAAACGTTTTACAGCTAGTGCTACAAAAATTTTAACAATAACTGACAAAAATCTAAATAAAAAAAAATGATTTTCTAATGACCATATTAATCTACATAATACTTTTCTAACCGGGTATATACGATGCATTGAATTTCAAAATTTCGGAAGAGAATATATCCAAACAACCTCCATAAAACACTTATAAATCCAACCTTCATATTATTCGAAGATATTCATGACAATCTTGTGAATTTTACCGGAGACTGCCCTCTTAAATACAGCAACACCTGACTTAAATACTGGGAATATTTAAAATCTCTCAGTCAACGGTTCATCGCTGGTTCAGACTTTTTATAAAAATACAATCTGGGGATTAAGGTTAACCCTACCAAAAGGATAACAACTACTTGGAGTGTTAAAATATCATAAAAACAGTTTTCGGAGCTCTGAAGAATTTTCCTGCTGGCTTAAAAATATAGGGTTTCCAATAGGGGCGGGTAGATTTTGACAGTTTATGGCGGAAATGTAGTTTTATCTTTTGTTAATTTTCCTGCTCTTTATTTTTCAGACAATTAAGACAAATCACAATAACAATTTACAGCGAGCAACACATGCTAATGGAGCAGTTGTAAGTGGACCGCGGTTTCAGCAAAAAAAGAATCATCTTAAGGAACAAAGTCCATTTTTGGATGAATGTGTACGTAAATAAAAAAATGATCGGAAAATTAAATCAACTATAATTAAGAAAATATCAATTGAAATTTAAAAAATATCAACTGAACTTCAGAAATCGTCAATTGAAATTAAAAAATTATCAATTAAAATTCAGAAATCATTAATTTAAATCCAGGTAATGTTTTCTGTATTTTAATTGATATTTTTGTCATCTCAATTCATGACTTCTGAGCTTAAATTAATATTTTCTGAATTTCAATTGATATTTTCTGAACGTCAATTTATATTTTCTGAATTATAATTGATATTTTCTAAATACAATTTCTACTTTCTGAATTGCAATTGATGATTTCTGAATTTTAATTGATATTTTCTTAATTACAATTGATATTTTTCTGAATATTAAATGATATTTTTGGAACTACAATACTTATTTTTTGAATTTTAAACAATGTTCTGAATTTCAAGAGGAAAATTTGAATTTTAATTGTTTTCTGAATAGTATTGTAAAAGGAAAAAAATCACAAATTCAGCTGATGTTTTCTTACTTTCAAAAGGAATTGAATTGATAATTTTATTGTGAATTTTAATTGATATTTTCTAAATTTCCATAAATATTTTCTGAATTACAATTGAAATAGGTGTAGTGTAGTTCGTTTATTTTCTACTGGAAGGCTTTAGAATTTTATACTTACACATTTAATTGTTATCACTTTTTGACTATTTTCTTTTGCCGAAATTAAACTATTTATTATTTTCTAATTTTAACGCAAATAAGATTCTTTCAATTGTATAAAACCCACAAAACAAGAAATACAGACAGAAATTTAAACAGACAAACAGCCTTACAACGAAACACCTTCAGTTAAAAAGGAATGTGTGGATGTACTTAAACCACGCCACGAAGTATCTACATACAACAAAAATATACACCCACATCTTAACAAACATCTCGTATTACTTGTTAAAGTTCAAATGTCTTTATTTTACATTTGTACTACTATTTGTCTTAGGGGTAATTATAGCTGAATGCTTTGAATTTCTTGCTACCGCACACCAACAATAATATACAACACCACCACAACAACTACGTACAACAACGAAGAACAAATGAAAGAAACTAATTGTGTGTTTTTTTTTTAATTTTTTGTTTTGTTTTGTTGATGTTGTTTGATATTGAAATCATTTATTAAGCTGTTTGTTGTCGATTCTACAAAGCTTTACAAAGAACACTATGGATCACGATTACTTAAAAAATAATTATAAAGAGAAAATCAATTTTTTTTGCACTGAATTTTGTTTCACAGTCGTTTTTGCATGTAGACTGAATAATTTTTATTCACAATACCCCTTTTGGATACAACAACACATAGTCGGGAATTACTCAGTGCTAGTAAAGTACTTGTACTTAAAACAAATAAGTTCAAGTACTTTGTATGTCTTTATACTTAAGTACAATGACTTGGTACTTGCTAAGTACCAAGATACTTAACAAGTACCATGGAACTTGCTAAGTACTATGGGTACCCTCTATGTTCTATGGTATTTCTTAATAACTATATATAGATACCTGATAAGTCCTATGATACTTGCTAAATACTTTTGTTACTGGCTAAGAACGGTGGTACATGGTAAGAACTGTAGATAGTACCAAAAGTACGTAGCAAGTACCATAAGTACTCATCAAGTACCATAAGTACTTAGCAAGTACCATAAGTGCTTAGCAAGTACCAAAGAACTTAGCAAATATCCATAGTAATTAGCAAGTACCTAGTACAACAATTCAGATTCAGAAACACCAACTAAAAATTAGTTAAAAATGATGCTGCAGAAAAACTGCTAAAATTAGCAGATTTTTTTTTTTTGCTAAATACTAGTAAAATAAGAACAGCAAAATTAAAACTGTTAAATTTACA
This sequence comes from Leucophora obtusa, assembly GCA_949987735.1. Lineage (NCBI taxonomy): Eukaryota > Metazoa > Arthropoda > Insecta > Diptera > Anthomyiidae > Leucophora > Leucophora obtusa. Next base: position 323,063,674 of record OX465295.1, on the reverse strand, counting down.
GAGTTTTAGTTATATTTAAGCTAACTTTTAGTTAATTGAAAATAACAAATTATACTGTAGAATCTGCATAAAATTTTGCCAAATATTAGTACACTAAAAATATCAAAAATAAACCGTTATATCTACAAAATTTTTGCTATATTTGCTAAAAAAATTGTAAACTTCTGTTTTCAAAAGGCTCGATTTTTATTTGAATTTAAAAACAAAAATCGAAAAAAAATTCGAAAATTTAAATTTTTATACCCTACAACACTACGTGGAGAGGGTATTATAAGTTTGTGCTGATGTTTGTAACTCCAAAAAATATTGGTCCTAGGCCCACCTTATAGTATACCGATCGGCTCAGAATCACTTTTTATTTCGGTTTAACGATGTCCGTCTGTCCGTCCGTCTGTCTGCCTGCCTGTCCATGGATTCTTGTGAACACTCTACAGGTCGAAAATATTAAGAAAATTTGATGAAATTTTGTACACCGGCTTAAATCGGTCCATGTTTAAACCTAGTGCCCATATAAGGCTTCCTAAATAGGATCGGTCCATATTTGGACCTATCGCCCATATGGGCTATATTTTCGATTTTCTCTTCTTTTATGATTTTATAGAAAATTTTTACACAAATCTGTTTTAACCCATTCAAATTTCGGATCCAAACATTAGTTGGCTTTAAATCAGATTGGTGTAGTGTATTATATAGTCGGCATGCCCGACTTTAACTTTTTTAATCTTTTTTTTTATTTTTTGGGCTACTAATTATTTAGCAAAATTTGTTCTTGATTTTAGCAGGTTAATTCGCTATTTTGCATTTACAAAAATTTAACTCTAATTTAACTGAAATTCTGTACATTTAACAGTTTTATTTTTGCTGTTCCTATATTACAAATATATAGCAAAAGTAATTTGCTAATTTAGCAGTTTTTTCTGCAGCATAATTTTCAACTAATTTTTAGTAGTTTTGACTAAATTTTTTACGGACTTTTTTCTGTTAGTGTACAAATATTAGGTTTGTTAATTATAAGGGTTTATATTTCGATTGATTAAACGATAAACAAATTTTACTCATACTTTTAATCATTCCTGTATTTCAATTAAATTAAAAACAAAAGAAGTAAAGAAATGTCACACACACACACAAAAAAATATTGTTCAACTTTTTTCAATTAAAACGATTTGTTAAATTATTTCAAAAGGTGTTCTGCAAACTGTGTAAAATTTGATGAAAACATTAAAATTTTGTTTAGCTTTTAACAAAATGAGCAATTTTTGTAAAATGTCCTGAAAAGCAGTCGCTCCAAACACAAACTCGAATTATCATTTTTCCAAGTAATTTTTTTTCTTCTTTAATATCAACTATTATGTGGTACAAATAGTAATCGACATCTCCAAATTAGGCATTTTAAAAAATCTTTAAAATTAATTTAAAAAAAAAACACGTTTTTGCATTTTTATCAAATTCGTGAGTCATTTTGGACTCCAGGCTAAAGTGGGTTAGTGATATCTGATGGAGTCAAAACTCCATGTCTGAATCATCTTGACTATACCTACTAAATGAATAAATGGAATAAAAAATAATTTTTTTTCGAAATTTTGAATTTTGGGAATTTTTCATAATAATACATTTTTTTCCAAATTGAGTAATTTTCGGCCGCAACTCGGCACGGGTTAACGTTTTCCAAAAAAAAAAAAAAAAAATCGATTTTGTTTTTTTGGGACCATTTGTAAAAAAATTGGGGGGTATGCGTGTCGAAAATCGACCATACACTTTATAAGGGACACCCTAATGTTTGAAAAATATCAACAGATTTGTAATTTGAGCAATTGTCCCCCTCCTAGAACTACTCCATATTAAAGTTACCGGTCCTGACCCCATGTAAAAGGACTGGTTACTTGACGTGTCTGGTCATCGGTTCCTTTTTTCACAGGGTTGTTACTACCAAAAATATGTTATCCAGGGCCACTATTATTACACTATATTTATTGCGCCCTTAGTTGACCCAAATATGACCCACATCGTAGTGTGGTGTAGGGATTCAAATAATCATCATGCCCGACTTTAATTTTTTTTACTTGTTTTTTATACTCAAAAATGGTTGACAGTTATTATATGGCAGTTGTTTGTGTAGTAATCAGTAGTTGTTGTTTCTGTAATTACACTTGTTTTTCTATGAAAAAATACAAAACAACTGCTGTGACAGTTATTTAAGAAATAAACTAAAAAAAAGTACTGTAATTATTAGTATCATAATATTTTTGGTATCATAATAAACAACTACGAAAACAGTTTTTTTACAGTAAACTGATACTTTTGTTAGTTATACAAAAAATAAAAAATTCCGTTGATTTTAAAAAATTCTTATTTAGCTAATATTTGTTATTATTAATATTATCCTAGTTTGAAAATAAAAGTCAGAAACATGTATTGTATATCCAATGCGTAAAAGTATAATAACTGGAGAAAAATATTATTTGTATAAACCAAAAGATTGAACTGTAAAACAAACAGTAACTTTTACTCATTTTGTGTGTTGTTTTAAAATTTTTGTAGTAAAAATTTGTTTGTTAATTTTACGATATTCTTAGTGATTTTTAACGCATTTGTTTGTAATTCTTTAATAGTTAGAAACAACTACATTTTTAGTTATTATAAATTATTATTATTTTCAACTAGATATACATTTATTTTAACTGTCACTTTCAGTAGATTCTAGAGATGAGCGATCCGGTGATTTTTGAATAACGCTGCTACCAGTGATCGTGATTTTCAAATCACCGTTCTTTTAAACAGTGACCGTGATCACGGGTTTGTAATAGATATGGGTGATCCGGCGATTTTTCAGTAACATTGTTCTCAGTGAATGTGATTTGCAAATCGCTGTTCTTTTATACTGTGATCGTGATCACGGGTTTTCTATGGAAAAGTCTGCGATTTTCTGATAAATAAACGAAATAATATTTATGGTGAGTTTTTAAGATGTCAGTTAAACTTGGTTTAGTTAAACCGAAAACGAATTTTGTCAGCCATTTCAAAGTTTATTAACAAAAATTTGCCGGAAAAACTTTACTAAACCACATTTTAAGAGCAGTACTCCAGTTATAAACTGCATTAAACTAAGTTTAAAGATAATCCACTTCCTAAAAACTGGGCCTTAAAAGAAGAATAGTTGCGACCGGTAACAAAGACATGATAGAAGGAGACATTTTATTCAGAAGAGTGTGAAAGCAAGTCACTGCTATTGAAAAAAAACATGTATTACTGTGCACAATGAAGTTTGCAAGAAAGAATAGTACACAAATATTAAAAGAACGACATTCCGAGTAACTGCGGCTTGAAATATTTGATAACTGCCGTTACCAGTGATTTATCAATAACTGTGATTAAATCACCGGTATGAAAATATCGCTCATCTCTAGTAGATTCCACCGACAAACATTTTTGAGTGTGTACATTAATGTGATTTCGTAATGGAATTTTTGCTAATGCAAAATATTTCATTATCTCCAAATGCTAATTTAATTTATTCCATTTGCATTAGTTTAAATTCTTGATATTGAAATTACAATGATAATGAAAAATTCCCAAGTGTTGCTGAGTATTATACACTTAAATGTTCTTTTTCCAATAGCAGATGTTGTTGGCCCATTGTGCATAAATTAAAGAGTAATGTTCATTTTATAAAATTGTTGTTGTTATTGTTGTTACCCCAATAAAAATCGGATATATTCATTAAGTTCTTAATAATGTTCGTTATGGTTAATAAGAAATAATAAGAAAATGATAACATTGAAAGAATGTTTGCTTATTGACATTTTGGTATGCGATTCTACAAATGATAATAATAATAAAAAAAGGAGGAGGACATTGTCTGAATGATGCTGATGAGGATAATGATAAGATGGTGTTGCCGATGAGTTGGTATATTTTCTGTTGTAAAGTAATTTATTTCATTTATTTCATCTTGTCTATATAATAAAATAATTCTTATATGACTTTTGGGTCTATTATCATTTTTACAATAGTTGTTTGTTTTTAAATGGATTTACTGTGAGTATTATCATTTGTATATAGATTGATAGCAAGATTTCCTTTATAATGTGAAATTAAATTATTAATTGTAGTGGTTTTTCTCTGTTGCCCGTCAGTTCTCTCTTAATTGAATGCCTTAAACTATACTTTATTTTAATCATATAATTAATCCGTAAAGTATACCACATTATTTTATATACATGAAATTCAAAATAATTACTTGAAATTGCCTGAAACTGTGTACGTATAGTTAGTAATTATTATTAAAAACAAATTTTGTGGTCTTAGCATAAAATGGTGGCAGAAAGTTTTAAGTTTATAGCACATTCTTTGGAAAATTATTTTTTTTTTTTTTTAGAATGTTTTTCACCAACCATACTTGGGATTGAAGTATTTATTCATTGTTTTGTTAATATGTATAGAATAATCAATGCATCAATGCTTTTTTTCCTACGTAGGTTACTGGCCTGCCTAATTGTTTTGTTAATATGTAAAATAATTAAGCTGATTTAATGCCTAAAATTATATTTACAATATTTCAGTACCGGTGTTCTGTAACTATGTGAGAAGTTTGTCATATAAAAAGTGTAAAACTACACGCAAAAAAAAAGTCAGTAAAGTCAGCAAAAAATGTTGCTGTGTCAGCAAATTTTTAGTCAGGAGCGTGCTTGCAAAAAAGCTAGTAATTTCAGGAAAAGGTTTGCTGAAAATCAGCGAGCTGATTTTTACCAAAAAAATAGTAATCTTCAGCAAAAGTTTTGCTAACACTTAGTCGACTGCAAATCAAAAAAAAATCCATGCTAAAATCACTAAACTTTTTGCTGAATATTAGTAGACTGAAAAAAACTCAAAAAACTTGTACCGAAATTTTACTTTAGTTAATTTATTTGCTGAAAATTTAAATATAGAATATGTGTAGAGTTGTTTTTCTTTTTTTGTCATTTCCGTTTCCAGAGAAGCTGCGACATTTACATCTTGTCTATCTGGTTGTCGTCCACGCTATGAATGCGGTTATCAGCACAATTTTTGTAGCAAAATAAATTAGTAAAACATTAGTTCAAAATTAGTTTAGTGCTAAAAAAATATAACTAAAATTTTTCTGAAAACGGAATTTCAGCTAAAAAAATTGCTGAAAACTAGTACACTTGATATACAAGACGTTTTACTAATTTTTCTACTAACTTATTTTTTTGAGTGTATCACCATATTTAAAACAGGGAGTGTCGCATGAAACCAAATTTAGCTAGAGGTTTGTAAAAAGAATTCCCTATATGTGACGCGCAAAATAGAAAGGGACCTAAGGTTAAAAACCGGTTTTGTTCAGGAGAGCCATTTTAAAGATTTAAATACGTGTATTTTTGGTGTACCATCACTGAGCGTGTTGGTATTGGTCTCATTTGAAAGCAACACATCTCATGACGTCAGGAACGTGTTGGTCAACCTAGAAAACGCGCGTAGTTCGTCCCTACCTCTTGTTTTGTGTAGTTGGTTTTTACTGTTTTCTACCTAGCGCGCTGTTTCCATGAGTTTGATATCAATTTTGCTCGCGGTTATTCGAATCCAGCTTTATTTTCTGAAATTATTAATTGTGAATTATAATAAATACTCATTTATAATTCTTTTAAATCGTGAATATTACTCTGTTAGTACGAAAATTTTTTCACATAACCTTAGAATCGTCGACTTCACTTTCATAAAACGCGCATATCTCTGGGAGGGAACACTTTTGGGTCATGGGATCGGTCTCATTCGATGCTCAGATGTTGTCCACATCAAAAAAAAAAAAAAAATTGATTTTTTTACCCTTAGGTCCCTTTCTCTATGCGCTGTCACATATAAATATTTTAAATTATGCCACTCGCCCGGTATTAAATTTTTGTTAAATTAACAAAACTTTAACCATTTCATAGTAGTTGTAGTAAATTTACAAACATTTTTTTGAGCGTACGCAGTTACGAAGATAACTTAATAAAATTTGGTACTAGATAGGATCTGTAGATATTTGGATCTATTGTCCATATGGAGTATATTTCCGATTTTCTCTTAAATACGTAATTTTTTTTTATCGTTTTTCTAATTCTTTTTAGTTTATACACAAATTTTGAAACAAGTCCATTTTAACCCATTCAAATTTCGTATCAAAACATTAATTGGCTTTGAACTGGACTGGTGTAGGGTATCATACATTCGCCATGCCCGATTTTAACTTTTTTACTCGTTTTTCCTTTTTTATTATGAAGAAATTTAAAAAAAGCTCTTATAAACTCCATAAACATTTCATCACTTTTAACTTTGTCCTATTTTTTCCCCCGTTAAAACTATTTTCTTTTAAAGAAAGAAAGGAAAAATAACTTTTTTAGTTTTTGCTCATTCTTGCATAAAAAGAGTATATAAAATTTAAAATCATAATTTTTCTAAAGAGTCTAAGAGAGTATTTATAAGAGAAAAGACAATGAATTAAAAAAAAATATTTAGAGTATAAAAAACCAACTAGAATTTAACACCATTATAGTAAGGATTTTGTTTTTAATACGTTTTTTGTGTAAGCGGGAAATTTTTTAGTATGCTTTGGTATTGTTTAATATTATATATAAAAGAAAATGTTATTTTTAAGGATTTCTCAACAATTCTTATACCCTATTTGATAGTGTGTAGGTGTGTGTAGCTTTGTGTGTGACACATAAAAGAATCAACCTAAGAGGTGTTTTCTTTTTTTTTTTTTTTTTAAAGAAAAGGGTTTAACACGTTAAAAACAGTATGTACTAGGGAAACTAAAAAGAAAACTTTAATGTTGTAGGCTTTTGAGAAATGCTTTTTAAAAACCCTTAAAATAAAGCCCCTAGCTAATATGAATCGCAACATAGAATGAACTAAATCCCAAAACGTGTCAATTAACGACTTGTTTTAAAATTGATTCAATTAAGGTTTTTATTACAGAATTTTTAAAAATTAATAAATTTCTTAAAATAATTTTTAAACTGATTAAATTAAATATTTTGTGATCTTTTTTTTTAATATTTACATAAATTTTTATAAATAATATTGCTATCATGCTAGCTTGATTAAAAAAAAAACAGAATGTGAAAAAGTGCGCTATTCTCACTCAAAATTAGTTAGGTCCCCCTAGAAAAAGCTGCTTAAATCAGCAGATATTTCAGAAATCAAATATGGAACTTTTAAAACGCGTTTTTAATTTGATGCTCTTCTCAGAATTTGATTCAAGTCGGACTGTGGTATAGAATTTCACATAGCCGGCATGCCCGTTTTTTTTTATTGTTTACTTCTTTGTTTTCACTACACCATTTTCACTTTTATTTCAGAAAATTCCAAATATATTTTAAAATTTTCCAAAAATGTTTTAAAATTATCCAAAACTGTTTTAAAATTGTCCAAAAATGTTTTAAAATTGTCCAAATATATTTTAAAATTGTCTAAAAATGTTTCAAGATTGTCCAAAATATTTTAAAATTTTCCAAAAATGTTTCAAAATTGTCCAAAAATTATTCAAAATTGTCCAAAAATGTTTTAAAATTGTCCAAAAATCATTAAAAATTGTCAAAAAATGTTTTAAAATTGTCCAAAAACGTTTGATATTTGTCCAATTGCATTTCAAATGTTTCAAATGGACAATTTGAAAACATTTTTGGATAATTTTCAATGATTTTTGGACAATTTTAAAACATTTTTGGACAATTTTGAATAATTTTTTGGCAATTTTGAAACATTTTTGGAAAATTTTAAAACATTTTTGGATAATTTTAAAATATTTTGGACAATTTTGAAACATTTTTAGACAATTTTAAAATATTTTTGGACAATTTTAAAACATTTTTGGACAATTTTAAAACATTTTTGGATAATTTTAAAACATTTTTTGAAAATTTTAAAATATATTTGGAATTTTCTGAAATAAAAGTGAAAATGGTGTAGTGAAAAGAAAGAAGTAAACAATAAAAAAAAAATTATCCAAAAATGTTTTAAAATTGTCCAAAAACCTCTGATATTTGTCCAATTGCATTTCAAATGTTTCAAATGGACAATTTTGAAACATTTTTAGACAATTTTAAAATATATTTGGACAATTTGAAAACATTTTTGGGCAATTTTAAAACATTTTTGGATAATTTTAAAACATTTTTGGGAAATTTTTAAATATATTTGCAATTTTCTGAAATAAAAGTGAAAATGGTGTAGTAATTTTATTGAAATTTTAAATGAAATCTGAATTTACTTCTTATTTAATCATTTACTTGGGAATTTACATAAATACGAAAACTTAAATCTACATTGTAACCTAGAGAGAACCCGAGAAAAACAATCTGATGATAGTGCTTGGTAGTACTTGAAATGCAAATAAATTGTGAATTCTATTTGGAAATTATCATATTTGATTTAAAAACCGAACAAAAATAACATTCATTGTAACAATCTTCAGATCAACTAAAAATCTGCGATAAAATTTTTGACGATTTTCAATGAAATTTTGTATTGATTTGATTAACTCAAAGGTATGAAGATTTTTATTCAATTGATTAAACTTTCTAATAAAGTTTATGATATATCAATTAAATATTTAATCGATATAATATATTTTTAAAACACAATTACTTTCGATTTCAAATTCTTAAATTAGTTCAAATTCAAATGAAATGAAATAAACAATTTTTATACCATACGCCCCACTTTCGTTAGTTATGCGTGGAAATATTGGTTAAGGGCCTAACAATATATAAATGGTAAATTCTGGATCCTTAGAGAAATCGAAGACCAATACGAAATTGCGTTTTTTAAGACAATGTAGGAAAAGGTCTCCACCTTCCAAAATCGCAGTTGGTAGGAAGTTAAAATTTAGGTAGGTTTCACCTCGGGCATAGACATATGATAGACATAAGGCCAGAAAGGGAAAAGTCTCCCCCTTTAAGGCCTTCCAAAATCCCTTTATCAAGAAACCTGAAACTTAAATTATCTGTTCCTTGAAGTACGTGCTAATCACCTAATAAGGTATCTTTAGATTTTTTATTAGTAACGTGTAAAAATGGGGATTAAAGTGGGGACAAACTCAAACTGTCCAAACATCTGGAGCTATGAAGGTTCCTCTCATCCTGTACATACCTTCGCTAAGACGAGATATTTTAAAACTCTTACAGGGAAGGGCAAAAAGGGAAATGTCTCCCCCATGACGGCCTGCCCAAATGCCTTTGGCTGGAAACCAGAATTTGTTCCCTGGAGTAAGTGCCAATCCACTAATGCAGTACCTTTTGAAATTTTCGCCAGAAACCTGGTAAAATGGGAAAAATGCCCCTTTAACCCTCTAACCGGCCTAAGCTTTTTTGCAAAGAAATTTATACCATGTTTTCCTCACGAAAAATAAACAATAAGTTCTTCTACAATAGTTTCTTTCATTGCCTACTTTAGGCGATATGGGCCAAAATAGCTTAAGGGTGAATCTCGAAAACCAGCGCATAAAAGTTAATAGGATTAAGCATAAATTATTCCTCTTACCAAGATGTAATTGCAATAAAAAATTACATTTTTTGTGCTGTTACTTAAGTGGATGTAGCGATTTTCGTTTTTCGAGAAATGCAAAATTGAGCGAAAACGCACCACAACTTCAATATATATTATTCAAACTTATAAGCTTTGCTACTTATACCAAATATATTCTCTTTACCAAATTTCAGAAAAATCCGTCCATTGGTTTTCAAGTTAAGGCGATGTCCTTTAAAGGTATCCTTATGGAATCCTGTGTATCCTTGGACTAAAGTAAGGAATTTTTTGAATAGCCGAAGCTTCAATCTTACTTTGTGGTCATTATCAATTGTTTTAGTCGATTTAAATATGTTTTTAAGATATTTGAAAATTGCGATTGTTTTAAAATATTTAATTTTCGAAATTTTACGAAATTTTATTTTTGATACTTTCTCGCTTCCAAACCGTGCACTGTATACAAAAAAGTTCTTCACAAAAATTTTACAAATTTTGTTTTCTGTTGAAAAAGCATAATTTCTTATTTTAAAGTACTCGTTTGGCGCATTTCTCGTCAATTTAATATACCCTGGAGGCGGGCTTGCCGGTTAGAGGGTTAAGGGCCTTTCCAAATCGCTGGAGGTTCGAAGTTTAAATTTGGTATGAGATTTTTGAAAATTCCTACATGGAAAGGCAAAAAGGGAAAGTCTGCCCCTTAATGGCCTGCAAAAAACGCCGGAGCTAGGTTACATACGGTTAGCTGGAATTTTTGATAATTTCTATGGGGAGGAACAAAAATTTTAAAAGTTTGAAATAAAAACTTGAAAAATAAATGAAAAATTTCTTATATTTGACGAAAAAGCTTCATATATTTTATGAATCTAGTTTTAATGAAACTTTTTCATTGAGTGTATAAATCTTTTAATTCATAAAATGAATTTTATTATAAAATTTCAGTAGGCGAGTTCCAGTGAAACTTTATTGGTTTCATGCAAAAATTCATTAATATCACGCAAATAATTCTCTCAGTCTAATAAGGTAATTTGTGAATTCTCCTCAAAAGTCTGGTAAAAATTGAGGTTTGAAAGGGAAAATTGCCCTCTTAACGGCCTGCCCAAATATCTTTGGCTAGAAATCTAAAACTAAAAGATCGAGTGAAAGTGGAGCACTTAAATTGGGATAGGAAAAAGAATGGGAACGAATGGAATTAAAACACTACATAAGTGGAACGAAATGGGAGGGAATATTATGGACTGAAGCGAACCTGGATTGTTGTGCTGTTACCGATTTGAAATTTTTTCTATTTTAGGAATTTTTTTTCAATTTTTACATTTTTTCGAAAACAGATTTGACACCATTACCATAGATCAACGAAATAAAATCCTTAAATCATTATCATTAACATATATTTAGTTAGAATAATGTTCTAGCTCAAGTCCAAATTTTAACATGATATTGTTCATATTAGATTGTATTTGTTGTTTCAAAAAAGTTGACCAGTATCATGATAGACAATACAATTGTTTCGTGTGTTTCACCCCAAGTCATCAGTTGTCCGCAATTAGAAAATGATGATTGGAACACATAAACCGAGGCACTACATAATATACAAAAATTCAAAAGGATGAGAATAATGTACTTTTTTCTATGAAGTAATACTTAAGTGCGTTTTTGGATGTTCTTTAGAAGTAATTCTTAAAAAGCTGTAAAAATATATTAACGGATACTTTGAAAGTAATGAAAGAAGTGATTTTTTGAACAGAATACCTTCTAAAACAGCAGTAAAATTACACTAACGGATAATTGTGAAGCAGTGAAAGAAGTAGTTGGTAAATCATTACTTCCAATTTTTTTTGCTGGGTCGTTAATTGAAAATCACAAATTGCAGAAATTTCTTACAAATTTTATTAGACTAAAAACAGCAAAAACAAATTGTTGTAGCTACAAAAAAATTTTTGTTATTTTTAAGCCAAATTTAGTTGAATGCGAATAGTAGTCTATACTGCTAAAATCAGCAGAAATGTTTGCATTAAAAAATATCGAAAAAAAACTTCGAAAATTTTAAATTGTTTCTAATTTTTTCGGCTACTAATTGTTTAGCAAATTTTTTTTTACTGATTTAGCAGGTTAATTTAGTAGGTTTGACGTTAAGAATTAGAATAAACCTTTCCTTGAAAAAGTTATAAACACATTAAATTTGCAAATCAGACTAGATCTAGTTTCTGCCTTTTTTTTATGGACAGGCTTCATCAGTGATTTTCCATTAAATTGTATTGTAGTTTATATTTTTATTGTCAGATTGTCTAATTGTCTAACTGATTGTCAAACATTTTCCTTTTAATATTCAGTAAATTATTTTCGTTTGGGCAAGTGTTTAACACCCTTAATGGGTTAATTCACTTTTGAATATGTGTAGTTGTGTTTATGTGTGTGTATGTGTGTGTGTGTGAATACCGAACAAGTATATTGACATGAAAACAAATCTTCCTCTTACCTATACAACACACACACACAAATGTTTACCACTAAAAGAATGTTAAAGAATTTTAAGTGTTAAAGATTCTATACACTGATTTAAAAAAAAAAGTTTTTTTTTGTCTCCAGCAACTTACACTACAAACTCAGTATCTGTGTGTGGGGGAAAGAAAGAATGTGGTGTTTAACCACTAAAACCTTAAAATATTTAAATTATACCTTTTGACAAATGTAATAAAATAAAAAAAGAAAGAGGCCACAGAACAAAACAAAAAAAAAAAAAAAAACTAGGAACAAAATAAACCATAATAGTATTAAAAGACCAAGAGGATATTTGATATTTTTATAAAAAATCACTAGAAGATGAAGAAAGTAATAGAACATTTTCTATAATTTCTAAGGGCATCCTGTAGTTGTAAGTTTTCTTTTTAGTAATGAAAAGCTAAATGAATAAAAAAAAAAACGAAAACTCAAAATCTTGTTGAAGAAATTATGTTTTATAGTCAAAATTTTTGTTTTATTTTTCATGTAACTCTTGTTGTTGTAGTGTGCTTGACGTAGATGATGTTATTGTAATGAAAAAGGTTTTTTTTTGTCTGTTGTTTTGGGGTTTTTTAATTAATGTGCCACTAATTTGGTTTTCAAATCATTAATTTTAATTAATTCTGTGGTTTTTTAGTTGATGCTAATCATAATGAGTGCTAATACCAACAACCAACAATGATTTTCATTTAACTACTTATTACCACTACCACTACAGCTGACAGATTGTACAGTATAGCGGTCAAGTCATAATAAAATTAATAAAAACACTATTCATGGCTGGGAAATTCTAGACTTACTGCTCCTTAACAGAAAAAAGGTTTGTCCGATTACTTGAAAAGCAAGTATTTTGAATAAACTTTGACTTTTTTTTAAACCTGGGCAAATAAGTCGTGGTTAGGTACTAAAAAAACAATCCAGCAAAAGAAATTGGAAGTAATGCTTTACAAACTACTTCTTTCACTGCTTTACAAGTATCCGTTAGTGTATTTTTATTGCTTTTTTAGAAGTTATTCTGAACAACTTCAAAAAATCACTTTCTTCATTGCTTCCAAAGTATCCGTTAGTATATTTTTACAGTTTTATTAGAATTACTTATGAATAATATCCAAAAAATCACTTAAGTATTGCTTCTAAAGAGTAACTGCTCTCAAAGTGATCCTAAAAGGTGATTTTGGTATCATTTGGCATTTTCAAACAGAGGGACGAGGGTTCGATTCCCGGCGGGAACAATATTTTTTTATTTTTTTTTTTAATATTTATAATTAATTTGTTTAAATTCAATATTTTTTTCAATTTTTAAAAATATGTACATATATATAAAAAAACGAGTAAAAAGGTTAAAGTCGGGCATGCCGACTATACAATACCCTACACCAGTCTGGTTAAAAGCAAACTAATGTTTGGATCCGAAATTCGAATGGGTTAAAATGGGACTTGTGTCAAAATTTTCTATAATGTGAGTCAGCGCACCAATTTTCATTAAAATATCTTAATATTTGCGACCTGCAGTTTGTAACCAAGCCAATTTTGGGGGGACCCTTATATGGGCACTAGTTCTAAACATGGACCGATGTTCACCAAAATCAATAGGCTTCGTCCTTGGGCCAATATAGGTCTGTGTACCGAATTTCATCAAAATATCTTAATATTTACGACCTGCAGCGTATAAACAGTATAATTTTGGTAGGACCCTTATATGGGCACTAGGTCTAAACATGGACCGGTGTTAAGCAAAATCAACAGGCTTCGTCCTTGGGCCAGTATAGGTCTGTGTACCAAATTTAATCAAAATATCTTAATATTTGCAACCTGCAGCGTATAAAAAGTATAATTTTGGTAGGACCCTTATATGGACACTAGGTCTAAACATGGACCGCTGTTCACCAAAATCAATAGGCTGCGTTATTGGGGCAGTATAGGTCTGTGTACCAAATTTCATCGAAATATCTTAAAATTTACGACCTGCAGCGTATAAACAATATAATTTTGGTAGGACCCTTATATGGGCACTAGGTCTAAACATGGACCGATTTTAACCAAAATCAATAGGCGTCGTCCTTAGGCCGACATAAGTCGGTGTACCAAGTTTCATAAAAAGATCTTAATATTTGCGACCTGTAGAGTGCGCACAAGAATGCATGGACAGACAGACAGACAGACGGACGGACGGACAGACGGACATCGTTAAATTGAAATAAAAAAAAATTCTCAGCCGATCGGTATACTATAAGGTGGGTCTAAGACCAATATTTTTTGGTGTTACAAACATCAGCACAAACTTATAATACCCTGACCACATAGTACTGTAGGGTATAATTATGAGAAATTGCTTTTTATGCACCCGTAAAAATAGTACTGAAAACAATAGAATCGGAGTACACTTGTTTAATAAGTACTTTTACTGAAGAGAGTAAGGAACAATATCTCGCAGTAACAAAGTGGTGTTTTTATGCCAGTCAATTTTAATATCAAGGAATAGCTCAGCGGTGTAGTGCTAGACTAGCAATCGTGAGGTCGCAAGTTCGATACCCGGTTGCGGCAATAAGAAAACTTGTGTAAAATAAAAAAATATAATTCTTTTTGCAAAGACTTTTTTTAACTTTTAATTGGTGAAAAAGATCTTCTTTTGCACTCTTTAAAAAAGTCCTGAAAAAATTTTGAAGTGGGAGTTCTCCCCTCCTATGCCTCAATGTTAAAATCATTAGTGTTTATGTTAAAAAAAAAGTACATCTAGATCATCAATTGTAGTGCTTTTTCTACTGCTTCGGCATCTCTTTTTTTGCTGGGAAGTAAAATGAGTAAAAAGCTGAAGTCTGGTTTAAAGTCAACAAATGTTTGGATCCAAAATTTCAATGTGCTAAATTGGGCTCGTGTCAAAATTTGTTTATGAATTGATAAAACACTACAAAATCGGTATTGGGGATTTTAGGAAAAATCCAAAGATGGACTAGCGTGTGAACAAACACATAGGATAATTTTTGAGGGCCTTTATATAGGTACTAGGTCTAAAAATGAACCGATTATAGCAAATCTCATCAAAATATTTTTGAATTACTATCATATGGCTGATTTTTGGGGCCTTTATATAGACAGCAGTCTAAAAATTAATCGATTTTTAACAAAATCTCTGGGATTCTTACATGGCCCGATGAAATTCGGCGTACCAAATTTGATTGAATTATATTTTTATTTGCGACCAGTGGCGTGCAAACAGGAGTACATGGACAGACGGGGAACCAAAAGTTTACTGTCACAGTCAAATAACTGTAAAGTCAACAATTTTTTTTTGTAGTCACAACCGAAAAATTCGGAAGCCATTACCTAATCATCCGATAGGCAACAAATTAGCCTCAAACCTACTAAATTAAAATTAATGAAAATGCATATTAATTACAGTATTAATTGCAGCTGGTCTATATGATGCGATTGAAAAACAACACTGTACTAAAAAACATTATAAAAATGCCCTGTTGGCAGTCCGTCTCCAATATACACAAATTAACTGCTCTTGAAAGTAAAACCATTCGTCAGTGTGGCAACATTTGTGAAAAAGGAGACACGGAGGAGATTTGAAGATAAACAAAAAATCTAAAGTAGAATGTTTGTATGTGTCTGTTTGATCACATCCGAAAATAAAAAAACAATAACAGAAAGCTGAATATGAAAGAAAACTATGAATTAGCTACACTACATTCAAGGCCTTACTTGGTTTAGATGGCTAAGCTGTCGAACTTTAGTATAGTTACTAGGGTATTCAATTAATCGATTAATCGTACAAATAATTATTCGGGTTTTTTTCTTAACCGGTTAATCGAACAAAATTTTAAAATTAATCGATTAATCGAAAAAAAATTTCTGTAAAATAATATACATGCACTTAGCAGAGCTTTGAAGAATTAATTCCTTTTTGAATCAATTCACTACCAATCGAGTTAAATTTTCTCTAGAATTGAATGAATTCCTTTTCTTAAGTAATTCACTCAATTCATTCAACTGAATGCGTTCATCAAACAACAAATTCAAAGAATTAATTCAATTGCAATAGTTCTTTTTATTAAATCAAATGAATTAATTCACCGGTGAACGCGTTCAATTTTATAAATCGAACGGAAAAAAAAGTGAATTAATTCCTTACTGAATTAATTCACCACTGAATTCATTCAATTTCATTTTCATTCAGTGAAAAAAATTAAATTACATTCAGTGAATTAAAAAAAAAGTTTGAAAAATTAATAGTTATATTTTTTTCCAAATTTATCTATATCTATAAAGTTTTTATTTTTAATAGTAAAAGGCTTTATTTTTGAATCATGTAGGTTGATAAACAGCATCCGATTTCTAATTTGTTACAGCACACGCTGTAAAATTGCTTATTTAAAACTTTTATTTGTACATTATTGTTTTCTTCTACTGAACGGCAGAAAACAGGCTTTGAATTCAGTGAACTTATTTTATTTTTTTTTAATTCAGTGAACTTATTTTATTTTTTTTCAATTCAGTGAACTTATTATTTTTTTTTTAATTCACTGAATGTAATTTTATTTTTTTTAATTCACTGAATGAAAATGAAATTGAATGAATTCAGTGGTGAATTAATTCACTTTTTTTTCCATTCGATTTATAAAATTGAACGCGTTCACCGGTGATTTAATTCATTTGATTTAATAAAAAGAACTATTGCAATTGAATTAATTCGTAACAAAATAAATCGAACGAAAGCAAATATGAATTAATTCCATTCAATATATGGTGCTTAGTGAATTAATTCATCGAATTTTTAATTCAGAATTGAAAAATTGAATTAAGGAATTAATTCTTCAAAGCTCTGGGTACAAGTCTACAGTAAATTATTTATCACAATTTTTTAAAAAAGTTTTGAGATTTTAGCACATTTGCTTTAATAAAAAATTTACATTTTTTAAACATTTTTGTAATTTTCTACTAATTTCGATTAATCGTATGAAATTATTCGAATTATTCGTTATTCGAAATTTGGACATTTTAAATTATTCGAACAATTTTTGAGAAAAAATGTTCGATTAATCGAATAACGATTAAGCGATTGAATACCCTAATAGTTACGTTTGTAATGTAGGAATACAGCCGACGGGTTGTTGTAAAATTTTTTATATAAAAAACTGAATGAACAACCGCCAAAATTTAAAGACATTTAGCGAAAAATCTGGTCGAAAAATAAAGTACGCCATTATAATCAGCATGTCCGAAATATATAGGACTGATGGTCAGAGCTCTATTAATTTTTAAAATTCAAGATTTTGTCATGCAGTGTTATCATATTGAGACAATCTGACAATAAAATATAAACAACAATACAATTTAATGAAAAATCACTGATGAAGCCTGTCCATAGAAAAAGCCAGAAACTAGTTCTATTCTGATTTGTAAATTAATGTGTTTATAACTTCTAGAGTAAAAAAGATTTAATTTTCTTCCTAACCTAAAACCTACTAAATAAATTCAGTAGTTATTACGATTGTATTATTTTCTCTATGAATGGCTAAAACTCAAAAACACTTGCAGTTATAAAGAAGTTGTAGAATTTTATAACTTTATAATGACTTAACAATATACTGTTGAACAGTAGCATTTTCAGCCTACCTATACAAATACAAACGTACTGACTTTCACTGGCTCATACAGACACACACACACAGCCATATAAATATCAACAATATAGTTGTAAGAAATGAAATGGCGAAAAATCTTGGAAATTTTTACTATGACCGCAGGGAATATTTAAGACGATAAAGGAAGTGAAAGGAAAAAGCAATATTAGACAACATCATTATAATTTTTATTCTTGAGTTACGGCTGCTGCTGTTGCTGCTGTTCGTTTAACATTACTTCTTCATCATCATCATCTTATAAATTTTCTTCTTAAGATGAATTTTCCATAGTGATATATGTGTGTGCGAGTTTTGCACACACACACACACATACACATATAATTGTACTGAGACATTTACATTTAAATGGAAAAGGATATGGTGAATGATAGGATGGAAAAAAAAATGTTAAAGAATGAACTAAAAATACTGACAGTTAAGCTGGCAAAAAGTCATTCTGACAAATATATTTGAAATACACAGGCAGGCTAAAAAGTCGAATCATACGATTTTTGTTCGTTTATTTATTTTTTTATATGCTATTGTCTCAATTATTGTCTGTCTGTATATGTGTAGGTATAAATGTATATGTTTAACGTCTTTTTGTGTTAACAGGGAAGTTATTCCGAATTATTTAATTAAATTAAGGATAAAAACTGATCTATATTTTTGTTTACTACCCTTTTAACCTGAGTTAAGGCTTTTAAATACAATTTAAATTTTTTTTATACATCCCAGATAAAAATGGTATAGTATATGAACATATATGATTATATATGGGCTCGTAACTGATCATATATGCAATATATAGTACAATATATGACCATATATGGTCTCATACATGACGATATATATTCTGATCTGAAATTTGAGGATATATGGTCGTATATGATCATTTATGTTTATATATGCGCACATATGATTAATATATGCTCCTATTTTCACTTGGGATGGCAATTTTTGTGCATCTCTCTTTTTTTTTATCAAAATTTATGTTCTTTTCTTCATTTGTATCACTTTCTCATTTACTTTTCTTGGGGCTCCTTCTTTTCAATATATCTTTATTCAATTCATGTAACGTTGTGTATTTGAATTTTTTCTTCATTTGTTTTTTTTTTTTTTTTGCTTCATCATGCGGGTCTATTGGTAAAGACTCAGATGTTCATTTTAACAATCATAGAAATGTTCGTTAAGAATAGACGAAAAGAAAAACCTTAGAAATAATAAGAATTTTAACAAGGCAAAAAAAAAATCGTAAAACTTTTTTTCTGCTTCTTCTATTTTTCGCTAAAATCAAACTAATGGTATGTTTATATTCTAGTTAAAAATAGTTTTATTTAAAATAAGGGATTCACCGTAAAATCTTACGTTATCGCTATGGTAATATGCAGGGTAAGAAAGTTCAGGGGCTAAAAATCGTGTTTCATATACATGTATTAAAAATCGCAAAATATGCATTTAACACTTTAAAAATTCATTGTTTTGAAAATTTGTCGTTAAATTTTGGTAGTTTTTTCTTTTACAAATTTGTTTGAATATTGGAGAGTTTATAATCGCCGAAAAGCCAGTCATTGTATTTTTCTCTTAGTTTCGTTTCGTGATTAAAAATAATAATCGAAAATTTCTTTACACAAACTTTGAAAAAATTCTGGTTAAATAAAATATCAAAAATCTGCTTTAAAATATGGCTTGATTAATAAAATATGCTACAAAATATTACAATACATGCGGCCAAATATGCATTTTTAGCAAAATATCTATTAACAAATTGATGTCATTTTGTTGCAAATTTGTTGATTGGCAAAGATATTTACTAAACACCCTCACCCTCATATCGATATATGAAAAAATTTTAATTCTTTTTATTTTATTTGCATAGAGCATACTTTTCTGTATTTGCCCCGAAAATTTCATTTAAAACTTAGAAGAAAACTCAATAATAAATTGTAATAAATTGTAGTCCTTATCGTGGCCCTCTTTTTGAATTTTAGTCAAACAAATTTTACATCCCCAAGCAAAATTATTTTTTCTTTTCTTCTTTGGAATTTTCGAGTTTACGTGGCAACTTTGTTAAAAAAATAAATAAAAATCAGGCCACGCGAACTTATCCCGAATCCCGGGATTTTTAAAAAGTCAATCCCGATTGGCATCCCTAATTGCAATTCAATACTTTTTTTACAAGCACTACTTTTATGTTTTTACTTTTAATGTTTTTTTGTTTTTAAAATTTAAAAAATTAATTTAATTTAAACAAAATAATTATAAATATCAAAAAATAAATTTAAAAAAAATATAAATAAGAATATTGGTCCCGCCAGGATTCGAACCCGCAATCATATGTTTGGAATTTTTTCAGATTTTTTAGATGTTGTTCAGAATTACTTCTAAGAAAGCTGTAAAAATATACTAGCGCATACTATGAAAGCAATAAAAGACGAAACTTTTAAAGCTGTTCAGTATTACTTTTAAAAATTTAGTAAAAATGCACTAAGCGGATACTTCGGCAACAATAAAAGAAGTGGTTTGTAAACCACTATTTTTAATTTCTTTATGTTGGGTTCTGATGAATAAAATATTTTGTAATGTTTTCAGTAGACTCCTAGAAGTGAACAGTATTTTATATGCCTCCAAATTTTTTTTGCACTTTAAAATTTTTTCACCTCAAAATTGTTTTTAATACAAAAATAGTTTTCGCTTCGTAAAGGATTTTTTTCTCATTTATTTTCTTTTATATTATTTATAACAAAAACACTAGGGGACTCATTATAACTTCAAAATGTCTTGTAAACCTTGTATAAATATCAACTACATTTTTATACCCTACACCACTATGTGGTCATTATACCCTACAACACTATGTGGTCAGGGTATTACAAGTTTGTGCTGATGTTTGTAACACCAAAAAATATTGGTCCTAGACCCACCTTATAGTATACCGAACGGCTTAGAATTTTTTTTATTTCGATTTAACGATGTCCGTCTGTCCGTCCGTCCGTCCATCTGTCTGTCTGTCCATGCATTCTTGTGCGCACTCTACAGGTCGCAAATATTAAGATATTTCGATGAAACTTGGTACACCGACTAACGTCGGCCCAAGGACTTGATTTTGGTGAAAATCGGTCCATGTTTACACCTAGTGCCCATATAAGGGTCCTACCAAAATTATACTGTTTATACGCTGCAGTTCGCAAATATTAAGATATTTTAATGAAATTTGGTACACAGACCTATATTAGCCCAATAACGCAGCCTATAGATTTTGGTGAACATCGGTCCATGTTTAGACCTAGTGCCCATATAAGGGTCCCCCCAAAATTAGCTTGGTTACAAACTGCAGGTCGTAAATATTAAGATATTTTAATGAAATTTGGTGCGCTGACTCACATTATAGAAAATTTTGACACAAGCCCCATTTTAACCCATTCGAATTTCGGATCCAAACATTAGTTGGCTTTTAACCAGACTGGTGTAGGGTATTGTATAGTCGGCATGCCCGACTTTAACCTTTTTACTCGTTATGTATGGAGTTATTTTTTATATCGTATTTGTTAGAATACGAGTTTTTTATTGGGTATAAAAAATAAAATAACGATAAAACCGAATTTGATGTTTTTACTTCCCAGCCAGTAATTTCGGAGCGCTCATAAATAAGATTTTTAAATGGCTCATAGAAATGAGTATTGTTTTTTTAAAGTTACTCTGTTTTTGGTATAAAATATGAACCCTCAAAAAACAATCCAAAGAGTTGTCTCGACAATCTAAAAAGCTGTCTCAAAATGAGAGTTAATTTTTCGGACTCAAAAAAGATTTAAAAATTATTTAAATTTATAAAGAAAATATCGATTTTATACGTTCTCTTTTCGAAATCATCTCTGAGTACACAGGGGGCTCTTTTCCTAAGAAAAAATTGGAAAAATGTTTATGTTTTTAGAGCTCATTTCTCACTCATTAGTGATGTTTTTTGCTGGGTTGTTTTAATGTTACCTGTGTTTATATAAAGTTGTATTATGATTTGAAGATGTACACCTACCTGAAAATAAATTTATAAAATAATAATTAGTAAATAACTAACAACATTGTAAATTTTAATTTTAAATACAATTTTCCATCTCATAGACTAGCATTAAAGTACTCGAGAGAAAAACAAATTGATATGTTTTAAAAAGTAGTAAATAGCAACAATTGAATTAAAAAATTAGCAAAGTTTACGTCAAAAACAAATTTAAAAAAACAATCTAGTAAAAATAGTAAAAATTAGCTTCCCAGCCAGCAATTTCGGAGCGCTCATAAATAAGATTTTTAAATGGCTCATAGAAATGATTATTGTTTTTTTGAAAACACTCTTTTTTTGGTAGAAAATATGCATCCTCAGAAAACAATCCAAAAAGTTGTCTTGACAATCTAAAAAGCTGTCTCAAAATGAGGGTTAATTTTTCGGACTCAAAGAAGATTCCAAAATTATTCAAATTTATGAAGAAAATTTCGATTTTATGCGTTCTTTTTTCCGAGTCATTTCTGAGTACACAGGGGGCTCTTTTGGACGGACCACTTTCATAAGAAAAAGTGGAAAAATGTTTATGTTTTTGGAGCTTATTTCTGAGTCATTAATGATCATCTTTGTTTGCTGGGTTGCAAACAAACAGACGTATTATGTGTAAATTTAAACTAAATCCAACAACAATTCCCCAAATGTGCTATTCGCAAGAATAATAAATAATAAACAAAAAGTTAGACATGTTTGAACATGTTTTGTATCCCGATAGATGCGTCTTCTCAAAACAACTTTCATTTGATATCCAATTTGTCTATTTTTCTTTGCAATTATAAGAAATAAATAAATAAATAAAAAATCAAAAACTGGGTAAATTTTTCACATCATTTTTAACCCCAACACATGAGATTGGGTTGCTAAAAAAGGCATGTATATTAGTTTTTCTCCTCTATTACATATCCGAATTTCATTACAATCTGTAAGAGCCCATTGGTATACCTTCCTTGTCAGAGCAACCGGTTGCACTTTGAAGCTATAGAAGTGGTTGCTTTCGGGACAATTTCAAACAAAAATAAACGGTGTTAGAATCGACAGTAGAAGGGGTTGTAAATGAAAAGTAGCTATTCTACAACCGATTCTTTGGAACAAAAAATTTTGCTGGGTAGAACCAACTTTAAAAAACGAATTGCAAGCTCGAATTCAGCTACCCAAATTACCTTAGAAACAACTTTTGTTTGCTCATGTCCAAAACCCTGTATTTGTACTTGTGTAATTTATAATCTTATGTACACCATGGCGTATAATTAATATTTTTATCTTCGCAATATTAATCATACGCCTTAGCGATGTACAAGTAGCAATTTAATATTCTTTTGGCAATTGATCTGTAGTTTAACGATTTTTTTTAATTAAAAAAATAAATAGGTACATTTTTTTTGTTAATTAATAAAAAAATTTATAAGAAACTATTCACATACAAATATTAATTTACATTAGTAATAACAACTATATTTATATTATTTTTGTATATTTGTTAAAACTAACTAAAAAGTAAAACTTTAACTTTGTTTAGTTCTTTTTAAACCACTATTACTTGAGTATAAAAAGTAGCGATATCATAAAAAAAATTCTATTTTATATGAGAATTTTGCAATGTTCTTTGGTTTTCTTATTATTATTTTGATATTGTTGATGGTGATGTTGTTGTATTATGGAATATTTATTGTGGTAAACAACTTATTTATCACATAAATTACAGTATAAAACTTTGTTTATTGTTTTTTTTTTATATATACATATATATATTTTTTGATATTTCTCTTGTGTTTTTTTTTACTACCAATGCTGCAACCACCACCATCAACTACTGCTACTGTTACTACTACTACTACTACTACACCAAGCACTATTGCTACTTAAAGCTGTAAAATAATAAAATAAAAACTGCGAGAAAAAAAAAAACGAAAAATTAGTTGAAAAACATATAAAAGAAAAAAGTTTCTTATACAAGTATTTTATTTTACACAATTTTTCACTAAAAAACTTTCACACACTTTAACACATAACAGAGCTGTAAAAGAGTTTGCAGTTTATTACCGCATTAAAATTTTTATAACGAGTTTAATGAAAAAAGAAAAAAATTGAAAATGTAATAGTACCAGAAAGCGTATGGGTAATATTTGTTAATAATAATTCCATATTACTCATACGAAAAAGTAAAAGTTTTAGAAATTGAATGAACTGGTCTTTAGGGTGTCATTTAATTAAAAATTGAGGTTATGAAACTTCTTTCGTGCTTTGTTTTAACAAAATCAGATAAATCACGACTCAAGAGGTTCAGCGAACTAAAAAAAAAATACATTTATGGTAAATAGTAATAAAAGTTTGGGAGGCAATTTGATGAACTTAAATGAAACGAGTAAAAAGGTTAAAATCGGGCATGCCGACTATACAATACCCTATACCAGTCTGGTTAAAAGCCAACTAATGTTTGGATCCGAAATTCCAATGGGTTAAAATGGGGCTTGTGTCAAAATTTTCTATAATGTGATTCAGCGCACCAAATTTCATTAAAATATCTTAATATTTGCGACCTGCAGTTTGTAACCAAGCCAATTTTGGGGGGACCCTTATATGGGCACTAGGTCTAAACATGGACCGATGATCACCAAAATCAATAGGCTTCATCCTTGGGCTGACATAGGTCGGTGTACCAAATTTCATCAAAATATCTTAATATTTGCGACCTGCAGCGTATAAACAGTATAATTTTGGTAGGACCCTTATATGGGCACTAGGTCTAAACATGGACCGATGTTCACCAAAATCAATAGGCGTCCTTGGGCCGACATAAGTCGGTGTACCAAGTTTCATCAAAATATCTTAATATTTGCAACCTGTAGAGTGCGCACAAGACTGCATGGACAGACAGACAGACGGACGGACGGACAGACGGACGGACGGACAGACGGACGGACGGACAGACGGACATCGTTAAAACGAAATAAAAAAAAATTCTAAGCCGATCGGTATACTATAAGGTGGGTCTAGGACCAATATTTTTTGGTGTTACAAACATCAGCACAAACTTGTAATACCCTGACCACATAGTGGTGTAGGGTATAAAAATTATGAATTTTCTGAACTCAAGCCTCAATAACAAATAAGCGTGAAATATAATTTGTTAGATATGTCTTTAAAATATGTTTTATTTGGTTTCTATCTAACACCTGTCACTTTAAAAGCAGTATGCAAAAATTAAAAAAAAAGAGTAGTACATTGGAAGATGACAAAGCAAATTGTGGAAAATTTTCTCTTGTTGTTTTTGTTTTTTCTTTGATATTTTAAATGTTTAATAACGCTGCTAGACGAGAACAAGAAATTCTCATTGAGTTTGTAATTTAACTTAACAAATTATTCCAGAAATTCTAAAAACATCGCACTATGTTTCGTTCCATGGAGAAAAATAAAAAAAAAATTTTTTTGTCTCAAATTGTGATTAAAGAAGGATTTTTTTAAACATAAGAAAGTAACTCAAACAAATGTGAAAAAAATATTTGATGTGATTGCTTTTGCCGCCAAGAGAGGGCGCTAAACTCAGAGAATTTTATGCAAAAATGACTTAACAGAAAAATGGGTTTTAATTGTTTCACGAAAATAATTCTCAAAAATACATTTTTTTTTAAAAACTTGCTCGAAGATTTTTTTTAATTACTTCAATATATTTGTAGTTAAATTAAAATATGGATTTTAGTATATGTTTACAAAACAACTATTTTTTATTGCTCCGAAAAACGCAATTTTTTTGTTAAAACTCCAAAAATTACTTAAGTTTGATGGAGTATAAAAAAAATTATATAAAATTAGATATTTTTTTTTTTTTGTAAGTTTATACTGTTATATAATAGATCATTAAAAAATTAATTACTATTTTTACCACAATTTAAAAAAAAAATGGATTTTTTGAAATGCCTAAATTCATGATTTTTACACAAATTTCACGCATTTAAGAGTGTTTAGTATTCGAACCATGTGAACCTTCCATGTGTTGAGCGGACTTTTGTAAAACACTACGAGAAACATTTTTGTGGAACATTCTAACCCTCTAACTCTTCAATTAAAAGGAATTTTTTGGGGCCTTTTTAAAAAGGGACAAAAAAGACCCGTAAGTTGAAGAGTTAGAGGGTTAAAATGTTCCACAAAAATGTTCCTCGTAGTGTTTTACATAAGTTCGGTGAACATACCGTATGCCTAAAATGGAAGATTCCTACGGTTTCTCCCTAAAATCCAGGTTTGTGGGACATTTGATCGCCAATTCTGAATAAGTACGAAATTAACCCTTAAACACATTTTAAGTTTTTACTTATTGCTGGCCTTTAAGTTAAATTTTCAATGCTGATGTCTTCAGAGACTTATAGTAGAATTTCATGACAAATATTTTTGTGGAACATTTTAGCCCTCTAACTCTTCAACTTACGGGTCGTTTTTGTCCCTTTTTAAAAAGGGGCCAAAAAAGTCCCTTTAATTGAAGAGATAGAAGGTTAAAATATTCCACAAAAATATTCTTCGTAGTGTTTTCCATAAGTTCGCTGAACATACCGTATGTCTAAAATGGAGGATTCACATGGTTTCCTATATTAATCCTATTTAATTTTTTTTTTTTTAGAAAAATCATTTTAAGCGTTTAAAACCCATTTTTTGTGAAAGGCATTTTTTACCCAAATTTGGCACAAATATGGCTTGACCTTATATCAATTCACGTGCTAAATTTCATCGCAAGCGGATAATTTTTGCAGGTTTTATAAAGATTTTAAGATAAAGGATATATGGCAGGACTAAGAGTCCTTGCTTCGATTTTGATAAAAATTTACACAAACGTTTCCAGTTTTATGTGCATCTCAACAGATGCTTTTTGTAATTTTACGTCCATTTATGTATCTAATATGATATTTTTAAATTTCAGTACCTATGGGAGGTAGGCGTGTCCTTGGCCCGATATTTCCAAAAATTTAATTTTTTCTTAACTAAGATGTTCTATGTCAGTATACCAAATGTCAAAACTCTGTCTCAACTCCTTCTATTTTTGTCCAATCGTTATATGGGGACGAAGCACTGTGCGTCGTCCCCTGACAGCTTCCTTAGGCAATAATGAAATCCGGATGGGGACATGCCTACAACGGATTATTTTTAACAATTTGTTAAATATGTTTGGAATTTTAGCACATTTAGTTCCTTTAATAAAATAAAACTTATTTACTTTATCCATTTCACAAGAAAATTTAAGCAAATATGTATATGAAAGTCGAAGTGGGTTTCATATAAAATGTAATTCGAAAACCAACGCATTCAATTTCATACCCTTATATTGCATATTTCTCGAGTTATTGAGGTTTGTACTTGTGAAATACTGATTTTTTACTTTTAAGGTCATCAAAGTGACACTAAGGGTGGTTGCGAACTGGCTAAACTAAATTCAGGTTTACAAGTTTCTATGAAATTAGAAAATTTTTTAAAATAATTTTCAAACAAATTTTAAACCCTTTTGTCAATTAGTATTTAGTTTAGGACAAATTTAGCCACCTCGCACAGGGCTTTAACTAATAATTTTTACCAAGAATAATTTTTTTTTAGGCTGGGACTCTGGGAATAGTGAATTAAAAAGTTTTATGTGTCATAATCTTATTTGAACTGATTTCAGCGACCCAGAGTTATCCTTTAAGATTAAATCTTTTTTTGTAAACTGAATTTCCTAATGATTTTTCACTACCCAGCTAGCAATTTCGGAGCGCTCATAAATAAGATTTTTAAATGACTCATAGAAATGATTATTGTTTTTTTGAAAACACTCTTTTTTTGGAAGAAAATCTGAACCATCAGAAAACAATCCAAACAGTTGTCTCTACAATCTAAAAAGCTGTCTCAAAATGAGGGTTCATTTTTCGGACTCAAAGAAGATTCCAAAATTATTTAAATGTATGAGGAAAATTTCGATTTTATACGTTCTTTTTTCTGAGTCATTTCTGAGTACACAGGGGGCTCTTTTAGACGGACCACTTTCATAGGAAAAAGTGGAAAAATATTTATGTTTTTAGAGCTCATTTCTGAGTCATTAATGATCATCTTTTTTTGCTGGGTAACCAAAATTTTGCAATTTTTTCTTAAATAAGTATCAATTCTTTGTATCACTGACTTACAACTAAAACACACTCGAATAAACAAACGAATGATGTTTAAAAAACACTGTTGATATATTAAAAATTAAAAACAAAACTTTTATTTTAGTATACAAAAAAAATGTTCATCTTTTTGTTAAATTTTTAATATAAAATAGAAAAGAAGAGAAAGCAGCAAATAAAAAATTTGTTAAAAAAATAAGCATAGTTTTACTTTTAATATAAAGTAATTTTTTATATTTTATTATATTATTTTGTTGCCTTGAGCAAAAAAAAAAGGAACACACACACAAACGCAAAATTGCTTTCAATAAAATCAAGCGCATGAACGTAAAAACATAAAAAAATATTTTTTTGAAATTATTTGTTATAAAAAATTATGTTCGTTCATTACATTAAATATTTATAAGATTTGTATACATATTTTGCAAATTTATATTATGATTATTCAGTTAACTCGTTTTTTTCCATTGTCATCAAATTTCTCTTGTATTTGTTTGGAGGATGGTGGTTGCTGGTTAAGGAAATTTAGGCTTTATACGTTCACAAATTTTCACACATCGTTGAATTTTATTTTTATGTAAAAAAAAATGTCTTACAAACAAACAACGTACAGCTAAAATGACAGAACCAACGAAGAAAATAAAAGCGGATTTTTATTAACTAATATTTCCTGATAATAAACAGTGTTACGAATTAAATAAAATTTAAGTGAAAATTTATAAGAACCACTATAAAGAGAAGATTCTATAAAATTTTAAGGGCAACGAAATTTGAATTTTATTAATTACAACACTAGCTTAGAAAGTAATTATATTATCTATCGGTGTGTGTGTTTATCTGTCTGTATAATGTCATCATATCTACCCGATCAAAAAAACAACATTATATCTAGCATATGTAATCATATCTCATTTGATATAGATCGACATTTAATCTTAAACAAGTTCATCTCAAAATTGGGGTATCCAGTAATATCCAATAAAATCCCTCAAATATATTACAGGATTAAATTATATCAAAATAGATCTCAAAATTTGTATATTCAATAATATCAAATTGAGATCCTGACAGATCCCAAAATATCCCATGCGATTAATTTAGATCGAATTAGATACAAATGGTTAAGCTTTGGCAGATCGAATTGGATATTTTGAGATCAAAATTTATCCTATGATATATTTTGAATTATTTAAATTTCAATAAAATTTAAAAAATAACACAAAAAATAAAAAAAATAATATTTACTTATTAAAAACATCCCTACGGGAAATTTTAACAAACTGCCACCGAACTGGCCCTTTTATATGAAAAAGACTGGTCACTTTTACATGGCGTTGTCATAGGAGGCGGAAATTGACCCCTTGTGACATGCCACAAGACAAATCCCAGGACAGGTCCCTGAACTTTGTTTTTTATGAGAGTTCAGTTACCTGTCCTGTGACATGTCACAAGGGGTCAATTTCCCCCTCCTATGACAACAACCCTCAGAAAAATTCTGCAGTTACTACATGACAGTTATTTGTGTAGTAATGCGGTTGTAGTTATTTTAACTACAATTGTAGTTAATTTAATTAGAGCAAAATTTTTAAATGATTTTGACAGTTATTTTTTTAAACATAATACAAAAACTACTACATTGTAGTAACATTTATTTTATGCAGTTATTTTGAATTTCTTTTACAAATACTTAAATTTTCAAGTGTGCGTGCACACACACGAAGCAAACAGGGGCATGTGTATGAAGCGCTTGTTTAGAAATTTCTAGTGAAAGAATATGAGAAGAACATATTTTCTCTTGTCTTAGTCATAAAACAACGCCAAAGAGTGAGGACGCGTAATACGGAAAAGGTTATATAAGTATTTTTTATTAAATTATTGAAATAATAGGGCAAGTTTTATAATATAAATTATAAATTTATTTACGGGAATGTTAAAAAAGTATTGTATTTATTTTCTTTCAGTTCTTTTATATTCTCATCCCTTTCTACCTGGAGAAAAAAAGGAAGCCAAACAACACCATATTTCATGCCTCAAAGACGGACATCTACAACAATATCTTAATAGTGAAAAATAAAAGTGACATAAGTGTAAATTTTGATTTCTCAATTTTAAATTTATTATAGAATAAAATTAAGTTAAGAGTGTTTATATAAATTTGTTTTTTATTAAATTAATAATTTTTAAAATAATTTTTATTTATGTTTTTTAACTACATTTGCAGTTATTTGTACAGTTTTACAATAATTTGCATGTATGTTGTTTCAATTGCATTTGTAGTTATTTTTACTACATTTGTCAGTTGATTTTTAACAGTTAAAAATAACTTCATATTGCAGTTAATTTAACTGCAAATGTAGTCTGCACCTTTTTAAGTGCAAATGCAGTTATTTTAACTGTCATTTGCAGTTGATTTTACCTACATAATTCCCTGAGTGAACATATAAAAGTGACCAGTCTATTTCATATAAAGGGGTCAGTTCGGTGACAGTTTGTTAAAATTTCCCGTAGGGATATTTATTTCATAAAAAAAAATGACGTCGGCAGGTTTCGAACCCAGATTGCTGGAGTCGGTCACTTAACTCACTCAGTCACACACTGCTATACAAAATGACTTACTATATGAGACAACATTGTTCGTGTTATTGCGTTATATATAATTATATAAATTTATATATATTCTAGCAAAAAAACAAAAACTCGAAATCTTAAATGTTTTTATTTTTTTTTGTATTTTATTTTATCGGGATATACATTAATTGCATCAAAGGAATTAAATATGCTAAAAATCCCATACGTATTTAACAAATTGTGAAAAATAATCCGCAGCAGCCATGTCCCTTTCCGGATTTCATTCTTGCCTAAGGAAATCGTCAGGGGACGACGTTTTTAGAATTTCTGGAAATATTTGTTAAGTTAAATTACAACCTCAATGAGAATTTTTTGTTCTCGTCTAGGAGCGTTATTAAACATTTAAAATATCAAAGAAAAAACAAAAACAACAACAGAAAATTTTCCACAATTTGCTTTGTCATCTTCCAATGTAATACTCTGCTGTTTTGACAGATCTAGCAATGTAGTGACATCCATTCATGTAGAAACAACAATAGAGAACAATGTTTTCTAAAGTGTCAGTAACATTTAAATTTGCACAAGCACTTGCATATTAGTTTTTTAATTTTATTTTATCGGGATATACATCACAGAATTTTATTTTTTTTGGCGAAGAAGACAAAAAAAATGTTTGTTGGAGGGTCTAGGATCCGATTTGTATGGCTTAAGCCTAAATATCAACAGTCTGTATTTGCTTAGTATCCCAATATGGAATGGAATAAGAACAACATACATGTTGTTGAAAAGGTAATTTTAATGTCTTTTAAATGAGGTATGACATGTATAAACTTAGCAATTTCTTGGAAAAAATATTTATTATTTTAGAGGATTTTTTGAGAAGTTCTTAAGAGGGGTTTCTAAAAGAAAACTTCGTTTTGTTTCAAAATACTGTGGGCGCTGTGGTGTAATGGTTAGTGCATTCGACAACACCAATTTATGAAAAATAATAATATGTATGAGTTTTTTCTCGCCCTCATACATATCGCAGCGTTCTCCTTCGGTGTTCCCATAGCACTTAACCCCACCGAAGTAAAATAATATAAGAAGGCAAAGAACTAAAAAAGCTTCAACAAAGTTCACCAACTCTTCCTCAGATGGCGCGCAACAACTGTTCTAAGATCCAACATCTCGCGCAATTACAGTGTTGCCATATTTGAAGCCCTTTATCTTTCACCACCTTTCACTTCTTTTCAATTCCCTTTCCAAAATAAGCAACACGTTAATTAATAGGAAAAATTTTCCTGAATGTTGCTGCTGTTAAAAAAAAAATCCAACTCAAGTATAAAAGTATTGATATAGTCATATATTATAATATCAAATTTTGTATAATTATATATTGGAACATATACACCAAGATATATTTATATAAAATTTTACTAAATTATATCCTAAATATATAACTATATCTTGTTATATATTACACAATATATAGTGCAATATATTACAATATCCAATTATATATAACCTATACATAGTTAAATATGCCTCATATAATTATGTGTAAATGCATCAAATTATATACCATTATATCTAGTTGGATATGATTATATTATATTTGATAGATTTGTATGAGGAGAAAATATGAATAAAATTGTATCAAACAATATCTTATTCCATCAAATTAGATCTAATTGTGTCAAATTAGATCTTATATGATCATAATACGATCTAATTTGATACAATTAGATGTTCTCATTATTCGGATATAATTATATATAATATCAAAAGTCGTATAATTTTTTTTTTTAGTAGGGAACACTTTTTCACAAGTTGTTTTGTTGGTATTAAAAGTAGAAGTAAAAAAAATAAGAATGTTACAAAAATTTTATGTAGAAATATTCCAAAAAAAATCAGTTTCGCCCTGAAAAACTAAAATTCGGTACTTTAACGAAATTATTATATATTACGATATCTAATTATATCTTTGAAATACTACTGATTGAAAACAGAATTTGCACATGCTGTTGACACACAATGGTTTAATCTTTTTAAGATCTGTACAAAAAATATTTATAAATAAATCAAATTGAGTTAAAAAAATTAAAAAAAAAATTGTTTTCCAAAAATTTGCTATACTTACTCAAAATAAATCTAAAATCTCTTTGATGCAGTTCAAATCATTATTGATTATTCCCATTAAGAAAACGTGGACATGGTAAAAAAGCATATATATACCCTACACCACTATGTGGTCAGGGTATTATAAGTTTGTGCTGATGTTTGTAACACCAAAAAATATTGGTCGTAGACCCACCTTATAGTATACCGATCGGTTCAGAATTTTTTTATTTCGATTTAACGATGTCCGTCTGTCCGTCCGTCTGTCTGTCTGTCCATGCAATTTTGTGCGCACTCTACAGGTCGCAAATATTAAGATATTTTGATGAAATTTGGTACGCAGATCTATGTTGGCCCAAGGACGAACAGGTTTGATTTTGGTGAACATCGGTCCATGTTTAGACCTAGTGCCCATATAAGGGTCCTACCAAAATTATATTGTTTATACGCTGCAGGTCGTAAATATTAAGATATTTTGATGAAATTTGGTACACAGACCTATATTGGCCCAATAACGCAGCCTGTTGATTTTGGTAAACATCGGTCCATGTTTAGACCTAGCGCCCATATAAGGGTCCTACCAAAATTATACTGTTTATACGCTGCAGGTCGTAAATATTAAGATATTTTGACGAAATTGGGTACACAGACCTATATTAGCCCAATAACGCAGCCTATTGATTTTGGTGAACATCGGTCCATGTTTAGACCTAGTGCCCATATAAGGGTCCTACCAAAATTATACTGTTTATACGCTGCAGGTCGTAAATATTAAGATATTTTGATGAAATTTGGTACACAGACCTATATTCGCCCAATAACGCAGCCTATTAATTTTGATGAACATCGGTCCATGTTTAGACCTAGTGCCCATATAAGGGTCCCCCCAAAATTGGCTTGGTTACAAATTTTAACCCATTCGAATTTCGGATCCAAACATTAGTTGGCTTTTACCCAG
Organism: Leucophora obtusa; assembly: GCA_949987735.1. Lineage (NCBI taxonomy): Eukaryota > Metazoa > Arthropoda > Insecta > Diptera > Anthomyiidae > Leucophora > Leucophora obtusa. Next base: position 323,030,248 of record OX465295.1, on the reverse strand, counting down.
ACTGTTGTAGGGTATTGTATAGTCGGCATGCCCGACTTTAACCTTTTTACTCGTTTTTCCATAAATGCGTCATAATTTACAAAAATTATTGACATTTCTTATAGATCTTTTTATAAAAAGGGGTTAAATATTAAATAAATTTACATAATTTTTCAAAAAATATTTCCACAAATGGATCAAAAAATTCTTTTTTCCACTTGATAAAAATTATTATTTTGTGTAACTTGATCCATGTAGGGTTAATGTTTTCACTTTGCGCCAAAAAAAATACCCACTTGGAAATTTACAGAATAACGCATTTCAAAATAGAAAACAATAAATGCATAATAAACAAAGCTTTTTTTAATTAGAATCTAATACGATTGCACAACTAAAATTGCTACTAACATACGAACATTTTTGACCCCACCTTTTTAACCCTTAAAAATAAAATTGGGGCTATATAGAATTGCGCTTGTTTGTTAGTTTTGTACCCTCTATCGTATATCATAATTTAATAAAAGTCTGATAAATGTTATTCTGTAAATTTCCTAGTGGGTATTTTTTTTGCCGAAAAGTGCAAACATTAATCCTATATGGATCAAGTTACACAAAATAATAATTTTTATCAAGTGGAAAAAAGATTTTTTGAATCCTTATGTAGAGATATTTTTTCCAAAATTATGAATGGTGTTATTCTGTAAATTTCCTAGTGGGTCGTTTTTGGCCCAAAGTGTAAAAATTAATTAATTAAATGGATCATGTTACATAAAATAATTATTCTTATCTAGTTGAGATTTTTTTGTTGTCAAATTTAAAGGCTTTACAATCTCGTAGTCATAATTAATATTAAGTTTCATGGGTCTTTTCTGATCCCAGGCCACTAAGGGTTAACGATTTTTTAAAAACATGTAAAGATAATTATAGTCTTAACAAATTTATGTGATACTTTTACGAAAACTATGTAAACGTTGATGAAAACATTAAAATTTTGTTAAATTTTTGACAAAATGAGCCATTTTTGTAAAATATCCTGGAAAGCAGTCGCTCCAAACACAAACTCGAATTACCACTTTTCCAATTTATTTTTTGTTTTCTTTAATATCAACTATTATGTGGTACAAATAGCAATCGACATCTCCAAATTAGGCATTTTAAAAAATCTTTAAAATTCATTAAAAAAAAAAACACGTGTTTGCATTTTTATCAAATTCGTGGGTTATTTTGGATTCCAGGCTAAAGTGGGTTAGTAATATCTGATCAAGTCAAAATTCCATGTCTGAATCATTTTGACTATATTAAATGAATAAATGGAATGAAAAATAATTTTTTTAAAATTTTGTGAATTTTTAATAGTAATACACTCTTTTTCCAAACTGGGCCATTTTCGTCCAACTTTCGGCAGGGGTTAACGTTTTCCAAAAAAAAAAAAAAAAATCGATTTCTTCCGTTTGGGACCATTTCCAATAAAACTGGGGGGTGCAATGAACGAAAACCGACAAATCGCTATTTTAAGGGACAGTCCAATATATACATATCGCACTTGATCAACAAGAGGGTATTAACTCAAGATTTTAAAAGATTTCACTTTTTGCAAGAAATCAACTAACAACATCAATATCTATCAACTGTAAAAATTTCAATGTATACCGATTACTCTTTCATCTCGAAAACCACATTTGAGACCATTTTCGTGATAGTGTAGTGGCTACATTTATATAAACAAAAAGTTTTAGGAAAATTCAGAGGAAGCTTAGGTTAAAACAAATTTTCTACTTTTTAAGTAAAACTAAAATCAAATAACGATGACGATTTGAGAGCTGTGGTGTAATGGTTAGCGCGTTGAACTGTTACACATGTGGTTGCGGGTTCGATCCCCAGTGACCGCAACATCAATTTGGAAAAATAATGTGTATGATTTTTTTATGCCTAATACAGTGTCCTCCTTCACTATTCCTATAGCACTTAACCCCAACGAAGTAAAATAATATAACAGGGCTATGAAATAAACAGCCTCAACAAAAGTTCGCCAACTAATATTCTGAAACTAACACAATTTTCAAAAATCTGAAAAATATATTTAAGTTTCTCTTAAACCATTTAAAAAATTCATTACTTTGGTCCAAGCACATATAGGATTCTATCAGGATACCTTTCTGGGACATCGTCCTAACTTGAAAACGAAATATTATGAAATTTGACAAAAAGAATAAATTTAGTATTAGTACCACAATATGTATTAAAATTAAGACCCGTTTTCGCTCAATTTCGTAATTTCCGAAAAACGAAAATCGTTACATCTTCTTAATCAAAGGCATAAAAAATTTAATTTTTGGATTTTATTTATACTTTGGTGAAAAAGCATAGGCCGGTTAGAGGGTAAAATAAGTCAGTCAGTCACTCTTATATGTATTCACATTGACTTTCTTTGCGATTGGTTTATTGCCATTGCGAATCCATTCGTTCCCCGTTCTGTTTCATTTCGTTCCGCATTCCATTTCGTTCTCTGTTCCATTCCAAGTTTCCACAAAAAAGTGTTTCTAAAGAAAAAAAACTTTTTCCACAAAAAAATATTTCACAAAAAAAAAAAAATTCCACAAAAAAAAAAAAATTTTTACAAAAAAAAAAGTTTACAAAAAAAAGAAGGGTCTCAAAAAAAAAAAAAAAAACTTTTTCCACAAAAAAAAAATATTTCGCAAAAAAAAAAATTTAGATGAGATAAATGAGATAGGATAAGCTGAGATTAGATTAGGTTAATGCTATAAGTGCTGCCTGGTTGTCATAGTAAGCCAAGGCCTGGTTGTCACAGCAACACGAAAATTATATATGTAGGGACGCCATATGTCCGGAACCACTGAGCCAATTTCGTGCAAACTTCACATAAACCATCTACAGAACATCCTCAACGTACCTTGAAATCGGTTGACAGAAATCCGTTGAAAAATAAAAATTTGTATATCGATCACACATTTTATATGGGAAAAACAAACCATCACAAAAGTGTTCGTATAACGCGTATCCGTAGACATTTTTTTTATCATTTTTTTAAAGAGCCATCAGTAAAAGTAGACGTTTCCAACGCATGTATTGGTTTGTAAATCCGTTGAGTAGTTCTCGAGTTATAAATTGACGACCATATACCAACTTATTTTTATATAAAGGGTTCTTCAACAGGGACGCTACAAAAGTAGAAAGACAGGGACAGCAAACGACGCCATATTTCTTGCCGCTTTTTTGACATTTCTCTTCAGTAAGGTTTACCATTACATGATGGAAAGATATACGAGCCAATAACGAGTCGAAATTATTAAAATTTACTACCGAAATTCGGAGTCAGTGGCCTCAACGTTAAGAGCGCTACGTCCAATTTATGGTCATCATAATGAATGGCTTCGTCAATAAACAAAATATGCGTTATTGGTCAGGCAGCAATCCACACGTACTCCATGAGTCATCATTGCATCCCGAAAAAATTACGGTTTGGTGCGGTTTATGGGCCGGCGGCGTCATTGGGCCGTACTTCTTCCGTGATGATCAAGACCGGCACGTTACTGTGAATGGGAATCGCTACCGTTCAATGATAACCGAATATTTTTGGCCCCAATTGGATAATATGGACTTGGAGGACATGTGGTTCTAACAGGACGGCGCCACAAGCCACACAGCGAATGTCACAATCAATTTATTGCAAACCAAGTTTGGAGAACGTGTTATCTCACGAATTGGTCCAGTCGATTGGCCGTCTCGGTCGTGCGATTTGACGCCGTTGGACTATTTCCTGTGAGGCTACGTCAAATCTATGGTCTATGCCAACAAGCCAGCGACGATTGATAAACTTCGTACGAATATCGGCCGATTTATGCTTGAAAACCGTCGAAAATTGGGTTCAGCGTCTGGACTTCTGCAAGCATGCCCGTGGTGGCCATGCAAAAGAGATCGATTTCCATACATAATGGCATCGAACGTACTTTCACAGAAATAAAGAATTTCATTGATATCCAAAACCGTTTTTGTTTTATTTAAAAAAAAACTTTTGTAGCGCTCTTATTGAAGAACCCTTTATGTAGATTATATATTTTTACTCGGGTAATTTGTTTTTTAAATAAAAGGAAAAAAAGTTGAGAAATATATTTCTTTGCATTTTAACTGTATAATCATTTAAAAATAAATGTAAAGATAACTTTTCAAATAAACTAAAATCAGTAACTGTAATAATATTTTCAGTGTATATTTGCTAAATTGGATTTGCAAAAAATATTAGTTCAATCCTAAATTTTAAGACAAAATAACATAAAAATTAGTTCAATTGAATCAGAACGCGTTTAACATATCTTTGTACTATTTTTTTTTTTAAGTATAATTGTTGAAAGAGCTTTCCGAAAGTCCAAAAGATATACATCGTATTTAGCCACTGTGCTTAAGTATTATTATTATTCTTAATATGAGAAATTCGGCGGCTGTGTGTGTGTGTGCGTTAGTGTGTGTGTATAAATAAGTGTAAGCTCAATATTTGTAGAGGGTTGACGAGATGAGTTTGCAGGTTAAAAAGTATGATTAAGTCTGTAGGACATTTTTTCGTTTCTTTTAAAATATAAGCAAATTATTTAGCTTATATTAAGTTCTACCCCACCCCAGTTGAAGGATTTTATTTTAGGAATTATAAACCTCATTATCTGCATCATGATTATTAGCATTATAATCAATATAAATATCATAATAATCATTGTCATCATCATCGACAATGTCGTCATTAACAGCAACGACATTTGGCCATAGTGTTTGGTAGTGTTAAGGCGTGTTAACTTTGTAAGATATTTCGCTGTCAATAAAAATTTTCTACTTCGATAATTTTTCAAATCTGAATTTTAAATTTTTTCTTTCCGGCTGTTTGTCAATGTATTCATATAAACGAAGAATGGCATTTCATTTATTTCAAGATGAGCAGGAAAATATTTAAAAAAAAAACTAAAAGACACATTTTTTTTTTTTTTTTGACGATTCATTTCACGTTTTCGCGCCATAAACATAAAACGACGAAAAAATAGGAAATAATCTAATAGTATTTTATTCTGTACTCAAATATATTTTATGTGCTTTTTGCGTTTATTTTCAACTTATACGTATTGTTGATAAAATTAAAAAAAAGAGATAGTGAACAACAGCAGAAACAAAATTCTTGATATGATTTGTCATGAATTTGAAATTTTAATTCAATTTGAAGATTGTATTTTAAGTTCTTTTTTTTTTTTGCTCGAAATCAATTCGCTCTATCATTAAATTATTTGTCAATTCAACAGAAAAAAAATGTGTCTGCACATTCCTTCTTAAAATTGTTTAACGATAAAAATACTTTATAAAAAATTGTGAATTTTGTGGTTCCAAAAAGGAATAATAAAATCAAGGAATATCTTTATATTAGCATTTAATTTGATTTTTATTTGTAAAGTGTTTTTCCTAAAATTGATTTTAAATATACGTCAAGAAAAATAAACAACAATATTAAGAAGAAGAAGAAAAAAAAGACATTTCCTCAAGCCAGTCTGGAGTTCATTTTTATGTTATCAATCAATTGAATGATTGTACATTTTGTTTTCTTTATCATTAAAAATCATTTTGCTAATGCTTTCAATTTTATTTATGTTTACTCTTCTTTATTTATACATATTTAGTTGGAAAATTTATGTAATTTTATATGAGTTTGGTAAATAAAAGCTGTATTTCGGTTTCTTTTTTTTCAAAATTAATTATGCATTTAATTTGAATTTGTGGTTTTGCTTTGCATATTGTAAAAGCTACTTAAGTTATAATAATTAAAGCATATTTTTAGGAGTAGGAAAATTTAATTTATTACAATTTGTATTGAATTAAGATTAAGTATTACTCAATCATTTTACTTATAATTTAATAAGAATTCTGTAAGTAAATTTGTTTGATGCATTAGTAAAATTGAATATTATATGTATATTGTTTATTATACACTTAAAATATTATATATGTAAATATCGTTGAAAATATATTTAAAAACAAATTTAATTTTACTTGAACATTTTACAACAAAACTGGAGTACGAGAAAATCTCATTGATTTTGTAGTATAATCTAATGATTATTTCTAGAAAAATCTAGAATTTTAAAAATTAGAATTAGATCCCTAAAACAATTCAATTTTCACATATTTTTAACATGTAAATTTGAAATGCATAGTGATTTCAAACAAAAGTATGAAAATAGAACCAATATGGAATATTGGAAAATTAATTACCAGGGGGGTAACCGCGTAACTCGATTGGAAAAAAAATTTTCGAATTCGTAAATCTTCCAAATATTGTTAAAAATATAATTCTGTATAAAAATTCTACTTTTTATTTTATTTTTATCCTAAACCTTGTACACTACACATAAATTTCAAAAAGTAAGATTTTTGCTAAAACTTTTCTTTTTACGAAAGGTACAAAATTTACGAATTCGAAAATATTTTTTCGAATCGAGTTACGCGGTAACCCCCCAGGTATGTGCTTATCTAACTGTATACCTGGTAATGGCAACTAGTTACTTTTCTTATTACATTTCTGATTATAAATTTTATAAGAAAATATTTTTTTAAAGCTGATTTATAGGAAGAAGAAGAAGGAAACAATTTTATTGAAAAATTTAATAACTAGACTGCCGCAGTTTCACCCGAAGATTCGTCAGTATCACCCGAAGACTCGTTAGTGGTTAGTTTTATGTGTCAGTTGATCAAAGAATTTATTTTTTTATTATTAATTTGTCTCTATATGAAAAACGTTTTGTGTATTGTCATTACCGGGGATCGAACCGGCAGCCCTCTGCAATTAATTAAAATTTTCAATAAAAAATAACAATAAATTAAAAAAGAAATATTTTTTGTAGTAAAATTTTTTTAAATAAAATTTGCTCGTGCTGGGAATGGAACCTGGGACTCCAGATTGCCACTCGATAGCTCTACCATTTGAGCTATCTCGACATGTTATATTTGATGGATAAGAACTTAATTGACCAATTGCGCACAAATATGCTTGCGCGCCAACATAAAACAAATCATACATATATCCTTACCAGCCGAAATTAATTTATTAGTCGCCCAAAACAACTTGCAAGTAGTGCTTTACAAATTCCTTTTTTCAATGCTTCACAAGTAGCCGTTTGTATATTTTTACTGCTTTTTCAGAAGTTATTCTGAACAACTTCAAAAAATAACTTCTTTCATTGTCTCTAAAGTGTTCTTTAGTATATTTTTACAGCTTTTTTAGAATTACTTCTGAACAACATTAAAAAAATCACTTAGGTATTGCTTCTAAAGACTAATTGCTCTAAAAGTGATCGTAAAACGTGATTTTGGTATCATTTGGTATTTCCAAACAGAGGGTCCCGGGTTCGATTCCGGCGGGACCAATATTTTTTTTATTTTTTTTTTAATTTTTTTTTATTCTATTAATTTTTTTTTTATATTTATAATTAATTTACTTAAATTCAATAGTTTTTTAATTCTAAAATTTTTAAAAATATATATATATATATATATAAAATAATTGTGAGAAATTGCTTTTTATGCACCTGTGAAAATAGTACTGAAAACAATATTGAATGGGAATTTACACTTGTTTAATAAGTACTTTTATTGAAGAGAATAAGGAACAATATCTCGCAGCAAGAAAGTGGTGTTTTTATGCCAGTCAACTTTCATATCAAAGAATAGCTCAGCGGTGGAGCGCTAGACTAGAAATCGTGAGGTCGCAGGTTCGATACCCGGTGGCGGCAACAAAAAACTTTTGTATATTCAAAAACATATAATTTTTTTTGCGAAGAATTTTTTTTTTAACTTTTAATTGGTGCAAAAGAGCTTCATTTGCACAAGTGGGAGTACTCCTTTCTTATGACAACTCAATATTAAAATCATTAGTGTTTATGTTAAAAAAGAAGTACATCTAGATCATCAATTGTAGTGCTTTTTCTACTGCTTCGGCATCTCTTTATACCCTACACCACTATGTGGTCAGGGTATTATAAGTTTGTGCTGATGTTTGTAACACCAAAAAATATTGGTCGTAGACCCACCTTATAGTATACCGATCGGTTCAGAATTTTTTTTTATTTCGATTTAACGATGTCCGTCTGTCCGTCCGTCCGTCCGTCCGTCCGTCCGTCTGTCTGTCTGTCCATGCAATCTTGTACGCACTCTACAGGTCGCACCTATTAAGATATTTCGATGAAATTTGATACATAGACCTATGTTGGCCCAAGGACGAACAAGTTTGATTTTTTTGAACATCGGTCCATGTTTAGACCTAGTGCCCATATAAGGGTCCTACCAAAATTATATTGTTTATACGCTGCAGGTCGTAAATATTAATATATTTTGATGAAATTTGGTACACAGACCTATATTGGCCCAATAACGCAGCCTATTGATTTTGGTGAACATCGGTCCATGTTTAGACCTAGTGCCCATATAAGGGTCCTACCAAAATTATACTGTTTATACGCTGCAGGTCGTAAATATTAAGATATTTTGATAAAATTTGGTATACAGACCTACATTGGCCCAGTAACGCAGCCTATTGATTTTGGTGAACATCGGTCCATGTTTAGACCTAGTGCCCATATAAGGGTCCTACTAAAATTATATGGTTTATACGCTGCAGGTCGCAAATATTAAGATATTTTGATAAAATTTGGTACACAGACCTACGTTGGCCCAAGGACAAAGCCTATTGATTTTGGTGAACATCGGTCCATGTTTAGACCTAGTGCCCATATAAGGGTCCTACCAAAATTATATTGTTTATACGCTGCAGGTCGCAAATATTAAGATATTTTGATGAAATTTGGTACACCGACTTATGGCAGCCGAAGGACGAAGCCTATTGATTTTGGTGAACATCGGTCTATGTTTAGACCTAGTGCCCATATAAGGGTCCCCCCAAAATTATATTGTTTATACGATGCACGTCGTAAATATTAAGATATTTTGACGAAATTTGGTACACAGACCTATTTTGGCCCACGGACGAAGCCTATTGATTTTGATGAACATCGGTCCATGTTTAGACCTAGTGCCCATATAAGGGTCCTACCAAAATTATACTGTTTATACGCTGCAGGTCGCAAATATTAAGATATTTTGATGAAATTTGGTACACAGACCTATATTGGCCCAATAACGCAGCCTATTGATTTTGGTGACATTAGTTGGCTTTTACCCAGACTGGTGTAGGGTATTCTATAGTCGGCATGCCCGACTTTAACCTTTTTACTCGTTTTTTGCTGCGTATGTTTAAAAAAATTAAAATCTCCTAAAATCTGACTTTTGTATTGTATTGTATTTCTATTTTGACCTAATTTTCACGATTGAAGTATTTAATCTTATGATGTAATATTCGGTGCAAAATCATGTGAACCTAAAAGAAGAAGAACAACAAAAACTTGCCTAAAAGCTAAATAAATGCCAAAAATCGCTGTTTTCTTGAAACCTGCTGAAATAAAATCTCTGCCCTAGCCAAAGTAAAAAAGGAATTTCTACAATTTTTGTAGTTTTTAATCCCTAATATCTTCTCAATAAAACCTTAAAGTCCAATCATTGATTTTTTAAAATTTCTTTAAAAAAATTTAAAAAAATTTTAAATTGTAGATTTTAAAATAGTATTTAAAAATTCTGACCTATTTGGGATTAATTTAAAACGAGTTAGCAAAACACAATTTAAAAATACTTCTTATCTGTGTTTCTTAGAATTTATAGAACAAAAAAATGTTCCTGTAGTAGATTATTTCAATAAATTTTAAAATTTTGACCTAAATTTCTTGATTAAGTGGTCTGCGACACATCAATTGCCGGGGGGAAATTGTAATAACTCGGCTGTTTTTTAATCGATTTATGTTTTTAGTACTAATTGGTTTTAACATATCAATGGTTTTGAGAAAATATACAAAAAGTCATATTTTCCCCTTGTAATCCGTGTTCCAAATTTCAGGGCCGATGCGGCGCGTCTTCCCGATATTCGACTATTCTTATTTTTTGGCGAACATAGTTTCACACCCAAATAAATATTTTCAGGGGGTAGTCCGGTCAATAACTCAAAAACCTTATGTGCATATTAAATGTAGAGTGACATACAAAATTTGAACTACAAACCTCCAGGGTAACTTTTAGGTTCCATTGCATTTCCTTCTAGTTGTCTAGTCTTTCAATTCTATTCGTTCCCCGTTCCATTCCATTTTACTTCACTTGTCTACCGTTTTATTTCCCCTCATTCTCTGTTCCATTTAATTTTATTTCCAAATTTTGGTGTTCCAATTATAGTCCTTCCCCGTTTCATCCGATTTCGTTCCTATAGTCTTGTGCTTCAATATCAATCCCTCGGCTTTTGATTCCATTTCTATCCATTCGCTGCGTTCCTAACCGTTTTCTTATTTTAGTGTTTAAATTCCACGTGTTCCCCATTCCATGTCATCCCGTTCTCCGTTCCGTTCCATATCATTTCGATTTCCATTGCCCTACATTTCGTTTTCATTGTCTGGAGTTTCAGTTCCATGCGTTCCCCATTCCATTCCGTTTCATTCCGCTAGTGTAGTGTTTCAATTCTACTCGTTTTTAGTTCAATTCTAATTCGTTTACCAATTTTAGTGTTCTAATTACATTCGTTCTTTAAATTTCAGGTGTGTAGCAAAAGATGTTTGGGCAGGCCGCAAAGAGGAAAAATTTTCCACATTTAAACCCCCAATATTACCAAAATCCTGACGAAAACTTAAAAGAATTTTGAATCGGTGGATTAGCAAATATGCAGACAAGATAGTTTTCGATATTTTGTACAGGAAAATGGTGAAAATAGGGGTTCAAAAGGGGAAAATATCGGAATCATAGCTCTGCAGCGCTCTACAAGGCAACGTTCTCGCCGTTCTCATTTTTGAAGAAGTAAGCACCAACGATTCCACCGGCCCATAGAGCACACCAAACAGTGAGTTTTTGTAGATATAACGATGCCTCGTGAATCTTTCGTGGATTTTCTTCACTGAAAATGCGGAAATTTTGCTTAGCGAAACCATTGAGCCAAAAATTAGCCTCATCACTGAACAGAATATTACGATAAAACAGTTTTTTTCTTCTTGTTAATTTTGTGCTCATTGACCGAACGTATGGTGCGAATGATGGTCTGCGTTAATTCCTGCATTTGCTGGATTTTATAAGGTCGTTGGTCGGGATTTTTATGTAAAATTTTCCATAAAGAAAATGCACACAACTCCAATTTCTGCGCAAGATGGCGAATCGACTCATTAGGGTGCTCTTAACTACTACGCTCTACATCAGCAATTGGTTCTTCGGTGTGCTCTATACGACATCTCCGCGGATGTCTTTTATCATTTAAAGTATAAGTGGTATGAGACCGATCTTTACACCCAGAACACAGTTTCGTGCTTACAACCGAATTTATTGCCAATCGAATGCTTCGGTTGTGTCTACAGAATTTTTCAGTTGTGATTGCCGAAATATTGTTAAGGGAATAGAAATTATGTTGCCATAATCATCTGACTATTTACTCTATTGATATTCAGTTGCCACAACTGAAAAATTCAGTCACGGCAATCGAACCATTCGATTGGCAACAAATTCGGTTGTAAGCACGAATCTGTTTTCTCTGTGTAGTTAATCGAATTAGTCGCTCGGATTGACGATTATGTCCACGGTAAAATGGACGTAACGCACTCTAGCACTCCCGAACTGAATCATGATTTTCGAAATAAATTTGCATACATGACGAAATGGCAAAACAAAACTGAGCATAATTAATAATAGCGTTGCCATCTCTAACCAATTTGTCACGATTTAATTGTTATCAGAAAACGAAGCCTCAAAAAAAAAACACTCCTTACTATAGTAATCTGTCTGTCTGCCCATGCATTCTTATGCGCACTCTACAGGTCGTAAATATTAAGATATTTTGATGAAACTTGGTACACCGACTTATGTCGGCCCAATAACTCAGCCTAATTTTTAGTAACTTTTTCTGCTATTTTTACAGAGTTATTTCTATGAGTGTAGGTATTATAAATAATTAGATAAATAATATATAGTTTTATCTGCCTCATATTTATCTTCATTATTTCCTTAATTTTGTAAACCTACACTAATAGAAAAAAACAGTAAAATTTTTTGTTAAAACTATTAAAAACGAGTAAAAAGGTTAAAGTCGGGCATGCCGACTTTACAATACCCTACACCAGTCTGGGTAAAAGCCAACTAATGTTTGGATCCGAAATTCGAATGGGTTAAAATGGGGCTTGTGTCAAAATTTTCTATAATGTCAGTCAGCGCACCAAATTTCATTAAAATATTTTAATATTTGCGACCTGCAGTTTGTAAGCAAGCCAATTTTGGGGGACCCTTATATGGGCACTAGGTCTAAACATGGACCGATGTTCACCAAAATCAATAGGCCCAATAGTCCTTGGGCCGACATAAGTCGGTGTACCAAATATCATCAAAATATCTTAATATTTGCGACCTGCAGCGTATAAACAATATAATTTTGGTAGGACCCTTATATGGGCACTAGATCTAAACATGGACCGATGTTCACCAAAATCAATAGGCGTCGTCCTTGGGCCGACATAAGTCGGTGTACTAAGTTTCATCAAAATATCTTAATATTTGCGACCTGCAGCGTATAAACAATATAATTTTGGGGAGACCCTTATATGGGCACTAGGTCTAAACATAGACCGATGTTCACCAATATCAATAGGCTTCGTCCTTGGGCCGACATAAGTCGGTGTACCAAGTTTCATCAAAATATCTTAATATTGGCGACCTGCAGCGTATAAACAGTATAATTTTGGTAGGACCCTTATATGGGCACTAGGTCTAAACATGGATCGATGTTCACCAAAATCAATACTCGTCGTCCTTGGGCCAACATAAGTCGGTGTACCAAGTTATCTTGGTACCAAAATATCCTAATATTTGCGACCTGTAGAGTGCGCACAAGAATGCATCGACAGACAGACAGACGGACGTACGGACGGACAGACGGACATCGTTAAATCGAAATAAAAAAAAATTCTGAGCCGATCGGTATACTATAAGGTCGGTCTAGGACCAATATTTTTTGGTGTTACAAAGATCAGCACAAACTTATAATACCCTGACCACATAGTGGTGTAGGATATAACAATCACCTAAAAATAAACTAAAATTTTGTAGATTTAACTGTATTTTTTGCTGTTTTTATTTAGCTAATATTTTGCAAAAAGATTTTGCTGATTTTAGCAGAAAACTGCTGCAATGTAATTTTTAAATAACTTTTAGTAAATTTTTCTGCTATTTTTATAGACTAAGGGTCATATGCATAATCACTTTTCAAATTTATAAGTGACTTATAAAACAAATTTTTCATACAAAATTAATTTTTTAAACGTTTTATAAAGTTTTGAAATTGTTATGCATTAGGCACTTTATTGTCTACTTTTATATGTCAAAAATTTCTTGCAACAGCAAAATATAGCTTATTTTAGTAAAAGGCTTTGTGAATAAGGACATGCGCTACATAGAGGCAGCTTAACGCATCATAGTAACAACATTATTCCTTAAAGGCAGATGTTCGCTATTGACTGTGACGATTTTTAGGAGGTTTTAATGTAGTTTTGTGTCTAAGATATTATATTACGTTTGGAAATTTTGTTCTTAATAATGTCAAATGACTGAAGTGGCGTTTGGAAAAAAGTTTATTTTTTTTATTGCATTTTTTTTTTTAAGAAAAACACATTAAATGCTTAAAACTATAATAATTCTTTTACACACAAGTGAGTTTTTGTTTTGTTTCTTCCTAAAAACACGAAACAAACAAAAAATATATAAAAATATAAATTTTGTTCTAAATTACATTTGAACTTCCTACCTTAAGAGAAATAGAAAGAAGTGCAACTTCAAAATAAATGTTTTGTAACAAAGAAAAAAAACTAGATACTTATTTATAATTTATTTTTTTATATTTTCATATCTATTCACTTTAACGGGTAATAAAAAAAAAAAAAACAAAAAAATAACTTGAGTTAAATACTTCAGTGATGTTAAAATTAAAATGTTTATTTGCTCTTATTTTCTTTTCATTTCCCTTAATAACTGCAAGTGGCCAGAGGTAAAAGATTAATAGAATCTACCTGTTTAGTATATTTAATCAGAATTTTAATGAAATAAAAAAGTTTAGTTATAATAAAAAACATCATCATAACACATTTGAATATTTAGCCACTCAAGTTTTATTGTTTCAGCAACACCCCCAAACTACAAAATCGTCCAAAAGTTATATGTAACAAAATTAAGCTAAAGTATTATTTTTCATATAAAAATGGGGAAAATATTTCATGGCAAACATCCTAATCACACATAAAAAAAAGGTGAAAAAGGCTACTTTTTCCCTCAATCAACAATAATAATAAAAAAAGTATAGAGAGAAAAAAAACAAAATTTTTTATTTCATTCATGTTTTTAGGGGTTCACATAGTTTTGGTTATAAATCATTTAAATAGATTATTATGTGAAAATTTGTTAAAAAAAATATATATATAAAAAGTATGAAAACTAAGTGGAAATATGAAACTGAATCAAATAGCTGCTACTTTAGCAGATTCTGAATTATGTTTCATAAAAAAGGGGGAGATTATATGAAATATGTTGGGATAAAAATTATTAAAAATGTTTTTATAGTTACATACTTTACCCTCTAAAGTAATAATAACAAAATCTAGTTATATTAGGTTAGCACTTATTATGCGAAAATTAAAGTTTCGATGCTCCCCTCTTACCTTCATTTACATCCTTAGGAAAAGTTAAATTTAAGCTTGAAACTATTTTGGTGTTATTTTCAACACATTGTTAGTCCGCTAGAAGTATTTAAACCAAAATTGACAGCAGGGACGTGCGGTATATTCTTCATAGTCTTAAATATTTTAAAATAAAAAAGTATATTTTCGGTTTCTTCCAGGACCACTACCAGTTACATCACAGACGGGGTGCCGTTTTTTTATTTGTTTTTATTTATTTCTTTTTTTTTCATTTTTACACTTCTATTTGTTAAAAAATAAAAAAACAAAATCCGAAAATAAAAACTAAAGAAATACCAAAATGAAATTCAAAAACATCAATAGCTAGCTGTATTTTCAATCATGCCTATCAACGTTAAGTATTTAAACCGACTGGAGTATAAAAAACTTTTAAGAGTTAGTGTTCATAAAATTTCCATTATAATCAAAAGTTCGTCAGCAAATCTTTTTAAGATGTAAGGTGAAGAAGTTACATTACACCGATAGAATTTTCATTCGCAATATTAATGAATCGATTTCCTTAAATTGAATTCATTGATTTAATGAACAATGTTCATTGAATGAATAAAAAATTCATTAATTTAATGAATATTTTCATTATAAATTTTCAGTTAAGATATGCTATAATTTTGTAAGGGTTTTGCATTTTCTAATTACTCAAATACATACATATGTACCCTAAGGGGAAAGGCACCGGTCCAAAGTGACACGCTGGATAGGTCCCAAGGGGCAGGGACCGCACAGTGCTTTGATCCCATATAACCAATGGGCAAAAATAGAAGGAGTGGAGACAGAGTTTTGAAATTTGGCACACTGGCATAGAACCCCTTAGTTAAGCAAAATTTTAATTTTGGGTAATATTGGGTCAAGGACACGCCCATCTCCCATAGCTACTGAAATTTAAAATATTATATTAGCTACATAAATGAACGTAAAATTACAAAAAAGTATCCATTGAGATACACATAAAACTGGAAACGTTTGTGTCAATTTTTATCAATATCGAAGCAAGGACTCTTAGTCCTGCCATATATCCTTTATTTTAAAATCTTCATAAAACCTGCAAAAATTATTCGATTACCATGAAATTTAGCACGTAAATTGATATAAGGTCAAGCCATATTTGTGCCAAATTTGGGGAAAAAATGCCTTTCACAAAAAATGGCTTTTAAACGTTTAAAATGATTTTTCTAAAAAAAAAAAAAAAATAAATAGGATTAAAATACGAAACCATGTGTATCCTGCATTTTAGGCATAGGATATGTTCAGCGAACTTATGTAAAATACCACGAGGAATATTTTTGTGGTCCCTTTTCAATTAAAGGGACTTTTTTGGCTCTTTTAGCCCAAAAGATAAAGAGTTGGAGGGTTAAAATGTTCCGCAAAAATATTTGTCATGAAATTCTACTATAAGTCTTTTAAGACATCAGCATTGAAAATTTAACTTCACCCGAGTAAAAAAGTGTATATAAAATTATATGTGAATGGATATATTTTCAATATGTAACTGGATATAATTTCATCCGAAAAATGGTTATATTAAATTGTATCATATTGGATATAATTGTATTTACAAGGATACAAAGTTATATCAAATGATAAACTTATATCCGAATTTTGTCCCGATCAAATTGGATATAAGTTAAACCAATACAATATGATTAAATTTAAATGATAAAAAAAAAAATTTGAATTGGAGGGCAGCAGGATTTCGGGTCCTACACACTCAGGGGTGTGATGAAAATCGAAAACGAACAGTTTTTCAATCTAGAATAATTTGTTACGCGAAAATCAAATTGGCTTCAAATTATTATTTATCGTTTTTTTTGACGCCAGACATCTAAATTAGGAAATAAAATATAAATTGGTATTGTACAGATCCTAAAATAATAAACCATTGAAAATCAGATCGTTTTCGATATTCATCACATGCCTGACTGTCAGCCGAGGGCTACTGTTGATAATGAGTAACTATTAAAGACGTTAATGTATAAATGGCTGAAATCAAAAAATGTGATCAATTTTTGGGCCAAATTTGTAGGAAGCAAAAAGTGTTAATATTTCGGTTTTTTCTTAATGGAATCAGTAAGTTTAGTCATTATAAACCTAATTGCAAAAAATCTCATCTACAAGTTGTCGCAATAACTTTTTTTGCACAATTTTAATTTTTTTTATTGTAACGGAGTTTACATTTCTGCAAGCAAAAGATATAACAAAAAAAATTGCGTACGAATTTTCTTCAATTTATTAGTTTTTTGTATTTGGGTTTTCAATTTGCTTTCCAATGATATATAATTTGTGTTTATCAAATAGGCGGTTTCGCGAATAAAAATACAATTCATTCCGCGAAAAAAATTTTTTTTTAGTATTTTTGGTCCTTTTAAATGCTTTTCAAAAAAATAAAATTTTTTAAAATCCCAACAGCGGTTGCGCAGTTACAAAATAATATATTAAAAACATAACATTTCACTCACTTGTGCTTTTTCTCATTATTTCTTTACAATTATATGTAATGTATAATTGAAAATTTTCAATTACAAATTACTTGTTATTTTTTTTTTTTTTTTTTTAATTACAATTACATGTAATTGTGTAATTGCATGTGTAAATAATTTCCAAATATAATGATTAACCCTAAGGTCTGCTGGAGATCCTATAATTTCGATAAATCTTCCATTACTTTTATCCAGATTTACCATGACAGTGCATTAAACATGAACAAAATTTTATTTATTTTTAGTAATTTTAAAATAAAGTTAACAAGACTGAAATTTTAAAGTTAATAGGATTATGTTATACAACCAAGATATAAGAAAAATAGTAAAAAAGTAGTAAAATATTACAAAATAGTAAAAATTACTAAAAATATATGATGCAAAAAATAAACTCACACACGAATCATGCACAGGTTATATATTCTTTTTCCCGCTCACGCACGAATCAAGTACGAATTATATATTCTCAGACTCACGCACGAATCACTTGAGTATAGTAATTATTACTCACGATCACGTGTGAATAACGTGACTCACATTTCTAGTCACGCGCCAATCCCTAGTAATTACTAAATCTAAAACTAGTTCAAAATCATTGTTAACATAGAACCACATATAATATAATACGGTTTTATATAAAATCACTTTGAAATAATTGCTTATGTGGGATGATATATAATTATAGATGATGTTATAAAGAACGTTATATTGTTATATATTAAAGAAATCATGAAATATTGTAGAAATGGAACCATATTAAGTTATATATGGGTTCTTATTCGTCCATATATAATCATATCTAACACAAATTATGAAATATTTCTTATATGGCTCCACATATAGTTTTATATTATTATGTATAGTGTCATACTAAATTATATATAAACGTATACGTAATTATATCTGTAATATGTTACTTTATGTACTTATATATAGCACATGCAATTATATGTAGGCCAGTATGTAATATTATAAAATCACATATGTCTCCATATTAAAACCTTTGAGGAAAAAATATCTAACATATGACTATATAAAAGTATATCTGCTTGAATTTAAAAGCATATCTGGCCGTATGTAACTATAAGTTTTTATATGCAATTACATAAAATAATATATGATTATATCAAAACTTTTTTACTCGGGTAGACACAATTTGAGACAAATTTTTGTTTTTTTATTTTTGTCCATGGGACGAAGCTTAGCGCGACGGGTTGTCGAAAAAATAATCATATAGAGACAATCTGACAATAAAATATAAACAATAATACAATTTAATGGAAAATCACTGATAAAGCCTATCCATAGAAAAATGCAGAAACTGGATCTAGTCCAATTTGCAAATTTAATGTGTTTATAACTTTTCAAAAAATGTGTATTCTTCTTCTTAATCTCAAACCTACTAAAAACTGTGAATTTTAACTAAAAAATCGTTAATTTTTCTAAAAAAAAGTGTCTTCGTTATTTTTAAATTTGTAAAAACTTTTGTTGGTAATGTTAATTTGTGTTTTTACGTGGTGAAGGGCCATCCTTTAAGGATGTGTTTAACACTAATTTCTTTTTTTTCATTATGGACATGTACCCTAAATTTGGGAGTGGTCGAAATTCATCAATTTTCGAAATAGTTTTTGAGTGCATGGTCCTGTAAAAAACTTTGCAAAGGGTGTGTTAACAATCCCTGCATTACATTTTATAATATGGATGGTTAGCATTGCACTTGTTTCAAATGCAGACATCTTGGCTCTAAAAGCGGCTGCTAGGGCAAAATTAGTAAAAAACGAGTAAAAAGGTTAAAGTCGGGCATGCCGACTATACAATACCCTAGACCAGTTTGGTGTATTGTTTGGATCCGAAATTCGAATGGGTTAAAATGGGGCTTATGTCAAAATTTTCTATAATGTGAGTCAGCGCACCAAATTTCATTAAAATATCTTAATATTTGCGACCTGCAGTTTGTAACCAAGCCAATTTTGGGGGGACCCTTATATGGGCACTAGTTCTAAACATGGACCGATGTTCACCAAAATCAATAGGCTTCGTCCTTGGGCCAACATAGGTCTATGTACCAAATTTCATCAAAATATCTTAATATTAATACCTGCAGCGTATAAACAGTATAATTTTGGTAGGACCCTTATATGGGCACTAGGTCTAAACATAGACCGATGTTCACCAAAATCAATAGGCTACGTTATTGGGCCAATATAGGTCTGTGTACCAAATTTCATCAAAATATCTTAATATTTGCGGCTTGCAGCGTGTAAACATTATAATTTTGGTAGGACCCTTATATGGACACTAGGTCTAAACATAGACCGATGTTCACCAAAATCAATAGGCTGCGTTATTGGGCCAATGTAGTTCTGTGTACCAAATTTCATCAAAATATCTTAATATTTACGACCTGCAGCGTATAAACAGTATAATTTTGGTAGGACCCTTATATGGGCACTAGGTCTAAATATGGACCGAAGTTCACCAAAATCAATAGGCTGCGTTATTGGGCCAATATAGGTCTGTGTACCAAATTTCATCAAAATATCTTAATATTTACGACCTGCAGCGTATAAACAGTATAATTTTGGTAGGACCCTTATATGGGCACTAGCTCTAAACATGGACCGATGTTCACGAAAATCAATAGGCTGCGTTATTGGGCCAATGTAGGGCTGTGTACCAAATTTCATCAAAATATCTTAATATTTACGACCTGCAGCGTATAAACAGTATAATTTTGGTAGGACCCTTATATGGGCACTAGGTCTAAACATGGACCGATGTTCAAAAAAATCAAACTTGTTCGTCCTTGGGCCAACATAGGTCTGCGTACCAAATTTCATCAAAATATCTTAATAGCTGCGACCTGTAGAGTGCGCACAAGATTGCATGGACAGACAGACAGACGGACAGACGGACGGACGGACGGACAGACGGACATCGTTAAATCGAAATAAAAAAAAATTTTGAACCGATCGGTATACTATAAGGTGGGTCTACGACCAATATTTTTTGGTGTTACAAACATCAGCACAAACTTATAATACCCTGACCACATAGTGGTGTAGGGTATAAAAACTCAAAATTTCGGAAAGAAAATTGGTATACCATTAAAAAAAATTAACTAAATATTGTTATTTTTTCTTTCAAAATTGTTATATTGACAGGTAATTCGGTTTCCATAAACACAAAATCCTCCAAACGATATCGTTAAAACGATTGAAAATTCAGGATAACGAAATAGCAATCATTTTGCATATTTTCTTTCTTAAAACACAACAAAAAAAAACTATTTTTGCTTTATTTCCACTTTTAATCGTTAAAATTGTAATCATATAAAAAAATATTTTAAAAATCATATAATTCAACATTTTTGTTTGCAAACCTTTTTTACAAAACTCATGACAAGCGAACACTGTAGCCAATTTAGGTAAAATCTCGTCAAATCTAGCGATATTTCAACACATTTAGCGGGATAAAACATGATTAAGATATTAACGGCTATTTTCTATCGATTTTGCTAGCGATTTTTTAGTTTTATTTGGCGATTTTTTAAGGAAAAAAAGTTGGCAACAATTCCCCTCAGCTGTTTAACTATCATCTCTGAAGTGACGTTCGAAACGATACGATAGTGATGAGTGTATAGTAAGCTATAAGAAAACGATATCGATTAATCGACTTGTTTCGACTAAAGGCCTGCATGAATGCATTTAAAACAGGCTGTAAAACATTCACTACACCATAATTGGGATTAAAGCATTGAGGCATTACTTTTTTCATGTAAATGCCAATACTTTGGCATTAGTATTTATATGAAAAAACAATGCTTCAGTGGGTTTTCCCAAAGTATGAAATACACTTTTTGCAATACAGGAGTCATTAATTAATTGAAATTTAGAAAAGATCAATTAAAATTCAGAAAACATAATAGCCGTTTTTTCTAATCACTTGGATTTAATAAATCCAAAAAGTATTTCTAAAAGTGCTCAACAGATGGCGTTAGATTCTCCCTATTTTAAAAAGAATTTTCTGTCCGACACTTCTTTCACCCTAATTTTTAATACCGAATTCGATGATGAAGGATTTTACCTAAACTTTTAATTTTTAATTATATTTTATATAAAACAGCGATAAACAATCTGCCTTTTCAGTTTTATCACTTCAATTTATATTTTTACACAATTGAAAAATTCCATTGCAATATTTAATATTAACTAATTGGATTTAATTAAATTACTTACTGTAGAGTGAAAAATTGCCATTCCTATTTTAGCTATTTCTCCATATCCAAGATTAAAAATATGTATTTGGGGAGGTGTAGTTTTTTTTCTAAACATCCCAGTCAGAAAAATACAAACGGGAAAGCGGTGGCAAAGCACTTTAACAGGTGGTATAAGTACTGGCAAAAAGTGCTTTCCCATTCCCAAAATGATAACACCAGTAGACAAAAGGACCGGCTGTTCAAAAAGCGCCGGAAAAGCACTGGAGGAACAAAATTTTTAAACGTTGGCAAAACGCTGGCAAAACCAATAAATAGGTGGTCTGGAAATATATTTTCGAAAATAAAATTTAAAAAAAGTTCATATGTATTTTTTTTGGTCCTGCCGTGATTTGAACCCAGGCCGTCAGATTGGCAGACGATTGCTCTACCCACTGAGCTAACGAGACATATAATATTTAATGGCTAAACACATAAATGAGTGATAATAGCTGGACAACTACAGGCTGTGCCAAAATGCTAGTACTGGCAAACCATTTTTAGTAACTAGTATGCCAGTGTTGGGAGGGCAAAACAAAAGTTGGTCTTGAAGGAGCTTTCCCACAAACAAAAAAATTGATTTTATAAAACAAAAAAAATTTTAAATTAAAAAAAATCCAAAAAAAAAGTTTTGCTTGCAACAGGATTTGAACTCGGAACCTTCCGACTACAAACATTTTTTAACGAAGCGTCAGCATTTTTATAAAATTATTGGTCTACCAGTGAATTGATTTTTGTACGCCTGGTAGCATTGGCTAGGTAGCACTGGATAACCACTGGTTGCAAACCTTGGCATATCACTCTAAGCCAATTCTTTGCCAGTGGTTTTTTTATAAACCACCGAAATATTTGTAAAAAAATACTGGTAAAACGCTTTTCGCAAACGCTGGCAAAGCGTCCCAAATGAGTGTTCTGCCGGTCATTTATTTTTAATACCGTGGTTACCCAGTGGTATGCCAGTGCTTGATTTTTTGTACCACTGGCGATTTCTGACTGGGATATTTCATAAAAAAAAATTTAATAAAAACCTTTTATTTGTTAGTTTTTCAATTTTTTTGTTTCTCTTTTAATTTTTATTCGTATTTTTTCTGACATTAAATTAATAGGCTGTTTCATATATTTGTGCTTTTATTATGGATTTATTAAATCCAGCTTTTTTTTTTTGGATTTAATAAATCCACTTTTTGTATGAAAAATTCTAAATCCAAGTGATTAAAAAACACGCTAAATATCTATCTTAATTCATGATTTCTCTAGTCTCCGAATTTCAATTAAAGATTTCTGAATTGCAAAAAGTGTAGTGAATTTTTCACAGAATGTTTTAAAAGCATTCATGTAAGCCTTTAGTTTGGACGACCATCGTTTTCAAAATTTAGGAATTCATCCCCTTGTTTACTTTAATTTTAATTTTTTTCTAAAAAATTCTAAAAATTGATAATGAATATTTGTGGTATGTTCTATTTTATTAAATAAAAAATGCATTTTATTTTAAGTTTTAACTATTGTTTGTTCTTTTTTTTTATTTACTAAACAGATTTTATATTTTATGTATATGTGACCTTCTCCGAGAAAAGGGACCTAGTGTGTGAAAATGAAGTTTTGAGAAGAACGCATTTAAAGTTTCATAACACATTATCACTTTGAACACACCTTCAGTTGGGAGATGCGATTTGGTATGGTAAGTTATGATTGGGTGCCGATTTTGGTGACATCATATTCTACACCCTTTTAGGTACCAGAATCCACTCTTAAGTCCAAACCCGTTTTTTGACACACTAGGTCCCTTTTCTTGGAGAAGGTCACATATATATTTATATTTTTTATAAAAAAAAGTTTGTATAAAAACACAAAAATTTGCAATGTTAAAAAAAATCCTTAAAAGCCCTAGAGTATGCTATGATTTTATTTGCTTTAATAAAAAAAAACTGAAAACAACAAGAATGTAAATAAATTTAACAATTAAATAATAGTATTAAGGTCGATATTTACAATAAAAACAATGGCAAACATTTAAAATGAAATAAATAAAAAAGTAAATTAAAATGAAATAAATTAAAATTATAAGTTAACTAAAAACGAGTTCTATTTGCATTTTATTTAAAAATATTTTTAATACCCCAAAGTCTTGTAAAAGACATTTATTATTTTACAAAAATAAACCATAGTTTTAGGGTGATAACAAGTGGTTGTTTTAAATATTACTCGTAAATATGTAAAATTTAATATCCGTATTTAAATCTGACAATTAAGTTTCCATAAATCTTCTAGCTTAAATTAAATAGTTTTGATAAGAAACTTGTTACTGACATAAATTTATATGTTTTTCTATGCATTCACAAACACATTTTATATTCTTGAAATGAAATAAAAGAAATTTTTATTTCTATATAAAAAAAATCTGACCTACTTTTACTTCAACATAAAGTTTTTTCTATAACATATTCTGTAAATTTATAAATTAATTTTATCTAAATCATTACACAATTTATTTTAATCTGTAATGAAAAAAAGTTTAAATAAAAAATTCTTATAGAATAGCCTACATTTAGGCATTTATATTTTTTTCATGCTGTTGCATACTTTCTGTGTGTGTTTTAGTTTAAAATACATTTTTTTCTTCATATTCCTTTCTTTTTTTTTTAGATCATTAGACATATTCTGTAATCCTTTGTTAAGTAAGAGTTTTGTAAGTGTACTAAATAAACCTTTCAAAAGGTGGATTGTTGTTTTGAATTTAAAACCCACAACAAACAAAATCCTGTCTGTCTGGCATGATTAAAAGACATTAGTGTGTTCTATGGATGGAAATAAAATTGACCACAAAAACATATATTATTTTGTGGTTACAACAGATCAAGTTGTTTGAACCCAACTCTACAATCCATGATGTGATACAAGCTATTACCAGTTTGTAAGTAGAGTAATTTAAAAGTAGGCTAATGTTTAAATTTCATACACTTTGAGTAACTGCAAGTAAAATTTAAGATTTTAACTAAATATTTTACTATTCATTTCGAATGTGTATTGTGGAAAGCAATTAAATGAAGAGAAGTGTAAAGTATATCTTCCAGTGGAGAAACCAAGGCTTGTATTAAGAAAATTCATGTAGAAATTCCAAAATTATAGCCAATTTTGCACTAAACACAATCTGTACATTTTTCACAAAATTAACACAAAATTTTGTTTCACAGGTCGTATGAGTAATATTTTTTTCTATTAACCTCTATATTTTTTTTTTTATTAATATGAGAGCAACAAAATGGAAGTCACCACTTTTCTCATTTCTTCCAAAGAATCCGTTAGTGTATTTTTACTGTTTTTTTAGAAGTAATTCTGAACAACTTTGAAACGTGCCGTTACGAATAATATTCATATACCTACCTAATAAATATACTAGTGTCCGCAACCAATAATATATTTATGAATATACTACCCTAACCATTATTAATTCGCACGGTCATATTATTTCATAAATTTAATTTTTAATTAAATACTAAAGCATCGTAATTTGTTTCGATTTCATGTGAAATAACTTTATACAAAAAAAACAAAATAATTTTTCACAATAATGAGTTTTACGCGAAAATTGTGTAAAGTTCATTTTCACTCAAATTTAATGTAAAAGAATATTATTTTTCTTGACGAAAAGTGAAATTTTGTGATTATTGTGATTGTGTCTTTGTTATAAAATTAAAAAAAATGTTAATTTTTATAAATTTAATTAAAGTTTGAGTTAAAATTTTCCACACGAAAAACAACTTACGGGGCTTAATTAAAAAAAAATTAAATGATATCCGTTGTTAAGCCCATCACTTAAAAACAGTTGGACCAATTTGGCAAAATTTTTTTTAAATGTTCCTTATAGTCCAACAAAGGTTTTTAAGCAGAGAAAATTTGTCACTCCCACTTCTGCGTCAATTTTTCTGATAGATCTAAAATTCCTATTTATCTCCACAATTTCCTTGAGCTTAAGATTTTTTTTTATATATAAAAATTTATTATTTTCGATAATTAATTAAATTAACATTTGTTAATTTATTAATTTAATTGTTATTTCCTGAAGATACTACACAATGTAGTAGCGAAATATCGAAAATAAAAAACTTTTTATATATAAAAACAAACCTTAAGCTCAAGGAAATTGTGGAGTTAAAAATTAAAAACAAGGTTAAATAAACGACAAGAATTCCTATTTACCCAATTTTTTTTAATGCTAGTAACAGTCTGAATAAGGTGTCTCGGTTAATGTCACGTACAAGTTTATCGAACCGCGCAAATTTTTACGCCCACTTTTGGCAAAATATATTAAATCAGTATAAGTCGACCACTAAAGACTGGACCGATTCGACTTGTTCTTGTTCTTTTTCTTTTCTTTTTTGTTAATATTATTAATAGTTCGAATAAGGACTAATCGGAAAATTGAAAAATTCGATAAAAATTAAGAGTTTTTTTTCGCGAAAAGGGGGAAATCTCCCCCTGGCTGGGCTAACAAAACTGCTGGAACTGGAAAGTTGAAATTTGGTATATAGGTTCCTCCTCCGTCCGCTAAGATGAGATATTTAGATATTGTGGCCGCGAGGGGCAAAATCGGGAAAGTATTCCCTTTGGCGGCCTGCCTAAACTGCTGGAACTAGGAAGTTGAAATCTGGTATGCATGTTCCTCCTCCTGCATAGATGGGATTTTTGGAAAGTCCTACCACGAGGAACAAAAAGGGGAAATTTTTAAACCCTTAAGGACTTGCCCAAATCCCTTTGGCTATAAATCTGAAACTTAAAATATTTGTTGTTTGGAGTACGGGCTAACTTATTCAAATTCAAATTCAAATACGGGATTTTTGGAAGTTCTAACATCGAAGGACAGAAAGAGGAATTAGGATCCCCTTGACGGCCTGTCCAAATGGCTGGGACCAGGAAGCACAGTGCTTTGATCCCATATAATGCTTGGACAAAAATAGAAGGAGTGGAGACAGAGTTTTGAAATTTGGTACACTGGTATACCCCCTAGTTAAGAAAAATTTTAATTTTTGGAAATATCGGGCCAAGGACACGCCCACCTCCCATAGGTCCTAAAATTTAAAAATATTATATTAGCTACATAAATGAACATAAAATTACAAAAAGTATCCATTGAGATACACCTAGAACTGGAAACTTTTGTGTCAATTTTTATCCAAATTCAAGCAAGGACTCTTAGTCCTGCCATATATCCTTTATCTTAAAATCTTTATAAAATCTGCAAAAATTATCCGATTGCCATGAAATTTAGCACGTGAATTGATATAAGGTCAAGCCATATTTGTGCCAAATTTGGATAAAATCGATTCATAAAAAATGCCTCTCATAAAAAATGCGTTTTATACGCTTAAAGTGATTTTTCTAGAATAAAAAAAAAAAATTAAATAGGATTAAAATAGGAAACCATATGAATTCTCCATTTTAGGTATAGGGTATGTTCAGTGAACTTATGTAAAACACTACGAAGAATATTTTTGTGGAACATTTTAATCCTCTAACTCTTCAATTAAAGGGACTTTTTTGGCCCCCTTTTAAAAACGGACAAAAACGATCCGTAAGTTGCAGTGTTAGAGGGTTAAAATGTTCCACAAAAATATTTGCCATTAAATTCTTTTAATGGCAAAGCTTTTAAGACATCAGTATTGAAAACTTAACTTCAGTGCCAGTAATAAGAAACGTAAAATGTGTTTAAGGGTTAATTTCGTACTTATTCAGAATTGGCGCCCAAATGTCACACAAACCTAGATTTTAGGGAGAAACTATGGGAATCTTAGATTTTAGGTATAGGATGTGTTCAGCGAACTTATATAGAACATTATGAGGAACAGTTTTGTGGAACATTTTAAGCCTATAAGTCTTCAACTTACGGTTCGATTTTGTCGCTTTTAAAAAAGTTCGACGGTTAGGATGTTCCATAAAAATGTTCCTGGTAGTGTTTTTAGCGTTAATAGTAGGGTATTCAATCGATTAATCGTTATTCGATTAATCGAACAATTTTTCTCAAAAATTGTTCGAATAATTTAAAATGTCCAAATTTCGAATAACGAATAATTCGAATAATTTCATAAGATTAATCGATTAATCGACATTGGTCCTATCCGGATTTCATTCTGGTCTAAGAAAATAATTAAGGGACGACCTTTTAGAATTTCTAGAAATATTTGTTATCTTCAACTCAATGAGAATTTCATGTTTTCAAGTAGGAGCATTAATAAACATCTTAAATCCCAAAGAAAAAACAAAAACAACATAAAATTATCACAATTTGTTTTGTCATCTTTCAAATTACTACGCTGTTGTTGTGACTTACCTAGTAAAGCAGTGGTATCTACGTATATATCTTGCTCTAACTCCCACTGGAGCATAGGGCGCTTATTTACGTATAATAAATTTTTAATTATTTTTTGCGACTTTTTAAACGTTGATATTAAACGAAAGCATTAATAATTATTGTAATTAATGATTATTACAAATATTAATTATAACTAGCGGGCGCAGCCCGCTACGTTGTTAGCGTGCCTTAAAGGTTAAGGGGGGGGGCTGCGCCCTCCCCCCCGGGGGGCTGCGCCCCCCACAATTTTTATTAAATTCGTTTTCTTATTTAAAGCCTTCACCCAGCCACCACAAATAAATAATTCTGCACAACAATGGGTTTAAAATAAATAAATATTTGATCACTTTTTCTCATGAAAGTGGATTGTTAGTAATGAATCCATAATAAATTGCAATATACGTGTGTATGTTAAGATAATTTGGTAAAGTGCGAACTTAGGTAGATAGACCCGTAAGTAGTTTTGTTCATTTGTGTTTTGAATGAAAATAAATAACGTAAAGCAGGGTTGGAAAGCATTTTATAATATTAAAAATAGTGGGCAAAGCTACGTTGTTAGCGTGTCTTAAAGTTTTTTTTTTTTAATTCCAGTTTATGTAAAGGTAGACCTGGCAATTCAAGTAAATTCACAAATTCAGTTGGAAAATTTACTGCGTCGGTTTCTCCCACCGGTGCTTCGTTACATGAAGTTTAAATATCGGAATATATAAGTTCCATTCCTTTTCTAAGGTTTTTTCTCTTTCAGAAAATTTGTTTAACTTTTTGGGGAGTATGTTTCAATGCTACATAAGTTTCATATTCCGTTGATAGTGTTTGAACAGGTAATTCCCTCTTCCAATCCATTTGCATTGTCTATAATTTCAATTCCACTCGTTCAACGTTTATATCCATTTCATTCCACTTGTGTAGTGTTTCAATCCCACTCGTTTTCTATTTAGTTTCTTAATTTTAGTGTTTCATATACACTTGTTCTTTAAGTTTTAGGTTTCTAGCTAAAGACGTAGACGTTAAGGGGGGGAGGGGCAATTTTCCCCTTTTGAACCACCATTTTTACCACGTTCCTGTCCAAAGTCCTAGAAATGCCTTGTCGATAAGTTAGCCCATACTCCAAGGAAAACATATTATATATTACAGGTTTCTAGCCGAAGGGTTCGGTTAGGCCATCAAGGGGGAGAATTATTCCGTTTTTACCCCTCCCGGTAGGAATTTCCAAAAATTCCGTCTTAGAGGACGTCTGCGTTGGAGGAAGAACCTACTACATACATAATTTTAGGTCTCTATATCCAGCAGTTTGGCCAGGCCGTCAAGGGGGAAGTTTTTTCCCTTTTTACCCCTCCCGGTATGAATTTCCAAAAATACCATCTTAGGGGACGTCAACGTTGGAGAAGGAACCCAATTTAAGATCCCTTGTTCCAGCAGTTTGGCCAGGCCGTTAAGGGGGAGACTTTTCCTGTTTTTGACCCTACCTGTAGAAATTTCCAAAAATCTCATCTTAGCGGATGTCTACAATAGAGGAGGAACTTTAATACCAAATTTCAACTTCCTACCTCCAGCGGTTTGGGCAGGCCTTTAAGCGGCACTTTTCGCTTCATTAATCCCCATTTTTGCAATGTCCCTGTCCAAAAAGCACCTTCTCGGTAAGTGAGCACATACTCCAAGTAACATATGTTTTACATTTCAGGTTTCTAGCCAACTTTTACTATTTGTGCCCCTCTCGGTAGGAATTTCCGAAAATCCATCGACAGGGAATTCCAGCTTCCTAGTTCCAGCAGTTTGAGTAGGCTGAGAGGAACTTAAGTACCGAATTTCAGCTTCCTAGTTCCAGCAGTTTGGACAGGTCGTTAAGGGGCAACTTTCCCTTTTTGAGCCCCCATTTTATAACGACCCTGTCCAAAATTCAAAAAAGTATCTTTCTAATAAGTTAGCCCTCACTCCAGGGACCCACATTTTAAGCTTCAGGTTTCTAGCCGAAGGGGTTTTTACCGGCCCCCAAGTTGAGGCTTTTTTTTTTTTTTTGCCCCTCCCTTTAGGAATTTACAAAAATTCCATCTTCGCGGCTATCTGCGATGGATGAGGAACATTCATACCAAATTTCAACTGCATTGCCTAAGCGGTTTGGGCAGGCCGTTAGTGGGGACATTTTTCCCTTTCAACCACCATTTTTACTATGTTCCTGTTCCAAAATAGAAAAATTACGTTGCCGGTGAATTAGTCCTACTCCAAGGAATACATATTTAAAATTTTAGGTTGGCCAAAAGGAATTGGGCAAGCCGGCAGGAGGAGACTTTTACCTTATTTCCCCTCCCGATAGGAATTTCAAAAATTCCGTCTAAGCGGACACAGAAGCAGGAACTCACATACCGAGTTTCCTTTTGGGATATCCTGTAGGGAATTCCAAAAATACAAACTTAGTCGATGTCTACTACAGTGGAGGAACCTTTATACCAAATTTCAACTTCTTACCTCCAGTGGTTTGGGCAGGCACTTTTCCAATTTGTGAGACTGTTTATGGGGAGACTTTTCCCCTTTTTGCCCGTTCCGGTAGGAATTTCCAAAAATCCCGTCTTAGCGCACGTCTATGCCGAATATCAAGAAACCTTGTTTTAGTGGAGATATCCGTGGGGGGAGGAAAAAAAGTAGTTTTTTTGAAATTATATATTATTTTAAATGGTACTTTTTGGAAAAACGAAATTTTTTGGAAAAAGATACTTTGTTTTTACAAAGTACTTTATTTGTACTTTTTTTGCAAAAGGTATTTTTTTTTAAAAAGTTTTTTTTTTGGAAAAATGTATGTTTTTTGGAAAAAGGTACTTTTTTTGGAAAAGGTACTTCTTTTGGAAAAGGAAAATTTTTTTAGAAAAAGGTACTTTTTTTTTGGGAAAAGGTACTTTTTTTTGGAAAAGGTACTTTTTTTGAAAAAGGTATTTTTTTGAAAAAATGTATATTTTTTGGGAAAAGGAACATTTTTTTAGAAAAAGGTACTTTTTTTGGGAAAAGGTACTTTCTTTTGGAAAAGGAACTTTTTTTGAATAAGTTATTTTTTTGGAAAAAGGTACATTTTTTGGAAAAGGGTACTTTTTTTTGGAAAAAGGTACTTTTTTTGGAAAAAGGTACTTTTTTTGGAAAAAGGTACTTTTTTTGGAAAAAGATACTTTTTTTGGAAAAAGGTACTTTTTTTGGAAAAAGGTACTTTTTTTGGAATAAGGTACTTTTTTTGGAAAAAGGTACTTTTTTTGGAAAAAGGTACTTTTTTCGGAAAAAGGTACTTTTTTTGGAAAAAGGTACTTTTTTTGGAAAAGGTACTTTTTTTGGAAAAAGGTACTTTTTTTGGAAAAAGGTACTTTTTTTGGAAAAAGGTACTTTTTTTTGGAAAAAGGTACTTTTTTTGGAAAAAGGTACTTTTTTTTGGAAAAAGGTACTTTTTTGGAAAAAGGTACTTTTTTTGGAAAAAGGAATTTTTTTTGGAAAAAGGTACTTTTTTTTGGAAAAAGGTACTTTTTTTGGAAAGAGGTACTTTTTTTGGAATAAGGTACTTTTTTTGGAAAAAGGTACTTTTTTTGGAAAAAGGTACTTTTTTTGGAAAAAGGTACTTTTTTTGGAAAA
The DNA here is from genome assembly GCA_949987735.1 of Leucophora obtusa. Lineage (NCBI taxonomy): Eukaryota > Metazoa > Arthropoda > Insecta > Diptera > Anthomyiidae > Leucophora > Leucophora obtusa. The sequence continues at coordinate 322,998,736 of OX465295.1, read as the reverse complement.
AGGTACTTTTTTTGGAAAAAGGTACTTTTTTTGGAAAAAGGTACTTTTTTTGGAAAGAGGTACTTTTTTTGGAATAAGGTACTTTTTTTGGAAAAAGGTACTTTTTTTTTTGGAAAAAGGTACTTTTTTTCGGAAAAAGGTACTTTTTTTGGAAAAAGGTACTTTTTTTGGAAAAAGGTACTTTTTTTGGAAAAAGGTACTTTTATTAGAAAAAGGTACTTTTTTTGGAAAAAGGTACTTTTTTGGGAAAATGGTACTTTTTTTGTCCCCTTTTTGCCCCTCCCGATAAGAATTTCCAAAAATGCCGTCTCAACGGACGTCTACACCGGTCTTGGAATCTACATACCAAATTTCAACTTCATAGCTCCAGCAGTTTGAGCAGGCCCTCAAGGGGGAGACTTTTTCCCCTTTTTTCCCGTCCCTGTAAAAATTTCCAAAACTCCCGTCTTGGCGGATGTCTACGATAGTGGAGGAACCTTTATACCAAATTTCAACTTCCTACCTCCAGCGGTTTGGGCAGGCCGTCAAGGGGGGCCTTTTTCCCCCCATTTTTACAACGTCCCTGTCCAAAATTCTAGAAAGTACTTTCCAGAAAAGTTAGCCCCTACTCCAAGGAACACATATCTTAAATTTCAGCTTTCTAGCCAAAGGGGTTTTGGCAGGCCGTCAAGGGGGACACTTTCCCCCTTTTTGCCCGTTCCGGTAGGAATTTCCAAAAATCCCGTCTTAGTGGACGTCTACCCCGAAAGAGGAACCTACATACCAAATTTCAACTTCCTAGCTTCAGCGGTTTGGGCTGGGCGATGTTGAGTCAGTCAGTCAGTCAGTCAGTCAGTCAGTCAGTCACGTTATTCTTTTATATATAGAGATTAATGCTCAATGTAATAAAGCTTGTTTAGTGAGCACTCTGAATTAATAAAATAAAGGGATGGAGGTACGGAAACGTAGAGGGAAAATTAATTCTCAAGAGAATTCCTCTCAATGCATACGAAAGAGATAAAAAAATTACTGTACGGGGTCTTATATTCTTCTTTAACTCTTTAACTCATTGCGGTGTGGTTCTCCCCGATTTGAATAAAATTTTAATATGTAAAAGAGGGGACAAAAAACTAAAAATAATGACAAAATCTGATAAAAATTATTAATTTTTTTTATTTTTATGAATTTTAGAAGAGTTACTTAATTTATTTTTGTTCCCTTTTTTAAATAAAATTATTAAAAACACAACAAGTGTATGTATATTATTTTACATAAAATTTTTTCGGTTAATCGATTAATTTTAAAATTTTGTTCGATTAACCGGTTAAGAAAAAAAAACCCGAACAATTATTTGCACGATTAATCGATTAAAATAAAAAGCCAAATAATTGAATACCCTAGTTAATACTTTAGTGAATTTGCCCCCAAATTTCAAAAATAGAAATATTTTTAACATAACTCGAAAACCACTAGTCCGATTTTGCTCAAACAATTTTAAAAAAATTAAAAATTACAATTCCTTTAATCTGTTCATATAACGTTTTTCTATATACTCAACAGTTTTGCCGGTAAAAATAAATGTATGAAGAAAAAAATATTTTTTGCCTAAAATATTAAAAAAAAAGTAATAAAGAAAAGGTTATTGATTTTTATGGTAGCGGTAACAAACATTTATTTTTACCGGCAAAACTGTTGAGTATATAGAAAAACGTTATATGAACAGATTAAAGGAATTGTAATTTTTAATTTTTTTTAAATCGTTTGAGCAAAATCGGACTAGTGGTTCTCGAGTTATGTCAAAAAAAAAAGATATATCTCGATATAACATTTCCCGTTGGTTTCATCCCATCCCGATTTTGACTGTCGCATAGTGTAATAGTAAATGAAATTGCTTTATAGATTTTATGAAGCTCTTCATTGGCTGAATGATTTATTCATTGGACGAGTGACCTATTAATTTTATGAAGAGTTTCATTAATTTTATGAACTTTTCATAAACATTGACTTTAATGAAACCTGTTTCATAGTTTCAATGGACGAGTTTCAGTGACAATTTCCATTAAAACTATGAAGAAATTCATTACTGAAGTGATGATAATTCTCTCATTGTACATATCGCAGCGCTCTCTTTCGGTGTTCCCACAGCACTTAACCCCACCGAAGGAAAATAATATAACAGGGCTATGAACTAAAAACAGCTCTAACAAAATTCGCCAACTCTGCTTTAGAAGGCGCGCAACAACTGTTCTAATTTTCTACATCTCGCGCAATAACAGTGTTTCCATATTTGAAGCCCTTCATCCTTCACCACTTTTCACTTCTTCTCTATCTCCTTTCCAAAGAAAGCAACACATTAATTAATAGGAGAATTTTCTTGAGTGTGACTTCTCTTTTTCTTTTTAAATAAACAAGCAAAACAATTGGAAGTAACTACTTCTTTCACTGCTCCACAAGCTCCGTTAGTGTACTTTTACTGCTTTTTTAGAAGTAATTCTGAATAACTTCAAAAAATCACTTCTTTCATTGCTTCCAAAGTATCCGTTAGTATATTTTTACAGCTTTTTAGAATTACTTCTGAACAACATCCAAAAAATCACTTAAGTATTGCCTGTAACACTGAGGTTACACGATCAAGATTTTGCTTTCAAGTTGATAACACATACTGCTTGTCAAATTCAGTTGAACGTAAAGCTGTGACGTAGGCTTCATTCAACTTGATAGTCAATTTTGCTTTCAAGATGCCGTCGTCAAGGAAAGAACTAAAAATGATCGCCTCTGTGGGCAGTTTCCGCACTGTAGGCTGTTCGAAAAGACTTTATTGTTTTCTTCACATCTTCCACAGACATTTTCATGTCAGTACACAGAGAAAACAGATTCGTGCTTACAACCGAATTTGTTGCCAATCGAATTGTTCGGTTGCCGTAACCGAATTTTTCAGTTGAGACAACTGAATATCAGTGAAGTGAATAGTCATTTGATAATGGCAACAGAATTTATATTGCCTCAACAATAATTCGGTAGTCACAACTAAAAAATTCTGTTATCACAACCGAAGCATTCGATTGGCAATAAATTCGGTTGTAAGCACGAATCTGTATTCTGGGTGTAGAAATTGATTTTTTATTTATTTTTATTTTTAAATCATTTCGTCCATATACCGAAATATTAACATTCCGTATTTTATCAATCGTGTTTTATTGCGGCACAATATTTGTAAAAAGAAAAACAAATTTACAAGAAATTTTATCAGCTGTTTAAAACTTGACCGTCAAGTTTTCTCAAAACTTGAAAGTAAAAAATGATATCAAGTTGCTGTTCAATTTTTAAAATGTGAGTGTGTTAGTAAAAAAATGTGAGTGTATTGAAAATTGAAAGGCAAAAATTGAACGTGTAACCCCTATGTAAAGCATAATTGCTCTACAAGTGATCCTAAAAAGTTATCTTGGTATCATTTGGTATTTCTAACCAGATGATCGCGGGTTCAATTCCTGGAGGGATTAATATATTTTAGTTTTTTTTATTTTATTTTTTTTTAATGTTTATAATTATTATGTTTAAATTCAATATTTTTTTAATTTAAAAATTTTAAAAAATATATAAAATAAAAATTGTGAAAAATTGCTTTTTATGTGCTTATGAAAAAAGTACTGTGAACAATACTGAATTGCAGTGCACCTCTTGAACTTGTTTAAGAAGTACTTTTGTTGAAGAGAATAAAGCACAATATCTGGCAATGGCAAAGTGGTGTTCTTATACCAGTCAACTTTTATATCAAAGAATAGCTCAGCGGTAGGGATCTAGACTAGAAATCATGAGGTCGCCTGTGAAAAACATTAGTGTTTATGTTGAAAAAGAAGTACATCTAGTTCATCAACTGTAGTGCTTTTTCTGTTGCTTCGGCAGCTCTTTCTTTTTTTTTTTTTTTTTTTTTTTGCTGGGTGGGTAATATTTTCAGTTATTTTAGCAGAAATTTGAACTATTTATACGCAATTTTTTATGAGTGTATGCAAAGCCCTATATATATTTTAATTGTAAAAATTTAGTGAATTTTTAATTAATAATAACCTAATTCAAATTATTAAAACATTACTAATTTGTTAACTTATTTAAATAATCCTTAAAATTGGCAACAAACTATTAAAGCTTTTAATAAAACTTTTCATAAACCCTAAAGTGGAACACTAAAATGGATATTTTATTGCAAACTGCACTTTGTTAAATTAAATATTATAAAAAAAAACTATCTGCTTTCTTTTTTCGTAATATTTATAGCATTTGCTTAGTTGTTTTCTTTTTTATAAACTAATCATATTTTTGTTTAAAATAACGTGTTAGTTTCCGTTTTCTTGTGGTTTTTGTTTTGCACATCCCAGCAAAATCTTTCATTACCAAATAAGTGGTTATATAATAGAAATTCATAGCTCCGCACAACTTATTTTTTGGCGTCTAAACTCATTATTTTTGTTTGGCGTGGTCGTTTTTATAAGTAGTCACGCTTACCCGCTCGCTTACGAAAAAATGAGAAATAAGTAGTTATGAGATTTTGAATAATAAGTGGTTACACACATGCTTACAAAAAGTTCAATTATAAGTGGTTATCCGATGGCTTACTTGATTCTTAAAAATAAGGAGTTAAGCAAATACTATTAGCTTAAGGAAGTACATTCAGAAAAATTTAAGTTTTCTCAAGTATTTAATTTTAGGACTCGACATAAAAATTTAAACATAAAACATATTTACATATAATAAATAAAAATGTATAAAATTTAACTGTGTAAAAAGTACTTATTTAAAATATTACGAGTAAGTCATTATTTTATATTTAGAAACAATGAATATAATAGGCCGTTATTAGGAATTCATTATTTTATATTATAAAATAATGCAAAAGGTAATGATGTATCATTTTTGGTAATGCAGATAGTAATGAGATGTCATTACCAATATTTTGCTGGGATATATTTTATCTAGTTTTATAGATTTTATTTTAAGATTTACTTTAAGATTTATAGTTGTTTGTGTATTTTTTTTTTTTTTTTTATTCAACATTTTCCTATTTTGCTTTACTTTTTATTTTTTTATTTTGCCATATAAATTTATAACATCGTAAGCAGGAATAGCTGCAACTACAAGAAGAAAAAAAAAATGAAGCCACATTTTTCCATTATCTTTGTGTTTTTTGTTTTGTCTTCTTCTTCTTTAACCACTACATATATGGGAACAATAATATACACGTATACAAAACACATTTATGCACTTTACGGTGACATTTATATAAGAGCACATGAAGGATAACACTATGTAGCTGTCTAAAAAGAAAACATCAGTGCAAACAATTGATGCTATATAACCAAATAACAGGGTATTTATTACACTCGTAAAAATAAAGCTGTAAAATTAGCAGAAAAAGCCACACTAATAGAAAAAAGTCTGTAAAAATTTAGTAAAAACTACTAAAAATTAGTTAAACATAGTGCTACAGAAAAAACTGCTTAATTAGCTGATTACTTTTGCTATATATAGGTAAGATAAGAAAAGCAAAAATTAAACTGTTAAACAAAAATCGAGCCTTTTAAAAACAGCAGTTTACAATTTTTTTTAGCAAATATTTCTGTTAATTTCATAGGGCAGACTGTGTCCCTTTTAAAAAGGGGCCAAAAAGTCCCTTTCATTGAAGAGTTAGAGGGTTCAAATGTTCCACAAAAATTTTCCTCATACTGTTTTACATAAGTTCGCTGAACACATACTATACCTAGAATGGAAGATTCACATGGTTTCCTATGCCGATTCACAATAAACATTTGCAAAATGGGAGAAACTTTAGGGCCAGACGTAAACTTTTCAAACGCCGATACACGTAAATTTTTTTTTGTACCCTTTGCCAGTATCAATTGTCAGAACCTTTTTAATTTATGAAAAATTTGATTTTGTGGTACAGTGTAATCTGCTAATTTCAGCATATTTTTCTGCAAGGTAATTTTTAACTAACTTTTAGTAGTTTAACTAAAATTTTTACAGACTTTTTCATCATTAGTTTAGTAATTACATTGATCACATAAATAGATTATAATTTTAATCTTTTTTTATAATCTGACTTTTATGAAGATTACAATTGCATTAGAAGAGAAATTGTGAAAATTATATCATCTTCCTTTAATTTGAAAAATAATTTAAACAGAAAGAGATATTAATATGTATGATTCGGAAACAAATGCTCTTTGCAGGAGTAAAAGGAACAAATATATATATATATATAAAAAACAAACGGAGAACGTTCATTTACAAAATAAAAAATCAACTGTACATACCCCTCATTCAATTTTTAAAACTATCATATGGCAACTCTGATATTACCCTTTTATGTTAGTGTAGCAATATTCCAATAAATGTAGGACATTACTTAGGATTTTAATGAACCAATTTTTAGGAATAAACCTTCAAAAATATAAAAGTTTAGTTTTATTTTTTATTTATACCCTACACCACTATGTGGTCAGGGTATTATAAGTTTGTGCTGATGTTTGTAACACCAAAAAAAATTGGTCCTAGACCCACCTTATAGTATACCGATCGGCTCAGAATTTTTTTTTATTTCGATTTAACGATGTCCGTCTGTCCGTCCCTCCGTCCGTCCGTCTGTCTGTCTGTCCATGCATTCTTGTGCGCACTCTACAGGTTGCAAATAGTAAGATATTTTGATGAAACTTCGTACACCGACTTATGTCACCTACGCCTATTGATTTTGGTGAACATCGGTCCATGTTTAGACTTAGTGCCCATATAAGGGTCCTACTAAAATTATATGGTTTATACGCTGCAGGTCGCAAATATTAAGATATTTTGATGGAATTTGGTACACCGACCTATAGCAGCCCAAGGACGAAGCCTATTGATTTTGGTTAACACCGGTCCATGTTTAGACCTAGTGCCCACATAAGGGTCCCCCCAAAATTGATTTGGTTACAAACTGCAGGTCGCAAATATTAAGATGTTTTAATGAAATTTGGTTCGCTGACTCACATTATAGAAAATTTTGACACAAGTCCCATTTTAACCCATTCGAATTTCGGATCCAAACATTAGTTGGCTTTTACTTAGACTGGTGTAGGGTACTGTATAGTCGGCATGCCCGACTTTAACCTTTTTACTCGTTTTTCATAATTTTTTAAAAAACTCCCATCAAAAAAGGGCAAAAATCCTTTTTTTTAAATAAATAGTTGGCAACTTTGGTTATCAATTTTCTACTTTTTTTTCAATTATGATTGTTGAAAAGATATTTGATTATTTTTAAGTTCTGAATTATCCTTACCCAGTAAATGAATATGGCAATTTAAACCTACTGGGTTAAAAACTGGAAAGTGTGTCCAAAATGAGTTAAAAGAGATAATCCCGACATACTGATCCCTGACATATTTTTTCCCAAAATGGGGAAGAGTCCCCTTTGGCAGCCTGCCTAAACTGCTGCAACTAGGAAGTGTATACAGCATTTTTAAAATTCCTATCAGGAGGGGCAAAAGTGGGAATAATCTCCCCCTTCGCGGCCTGTCCAAACCCCTTTGGCTATAAATTTGCAACTTAAAGTATTTGTTCCTTAGAGTATGGATTAACTTATCGAAAATGAACTTTTACGAATTTTGGATATGAAAATTATAAAAAATAGGGGTTGAAAAGGGAATAGTGCCCCTGGAGCTGAAAAGTTTAAATTTGATATGAAGGTTCCTCCTTTGTCGTCGACATCCACTAAGACGGGATTTTTGGAAGTTCTAACAGGAACAGGCAAAAAGGAGAAAATGCTCCTCAAACGGCTGCAACCAGGAAGATTACATTTGGTTTGTAGATTGTTCATATCTACTTTTTGAGTATTCGACGGGAACGTGGAAAAAATTGGGGGTACCAATGTGGAAAAAGTTTCCCCTTAACAGCCTGCAAAAACCTCTGGTTAGAAAACTAAAATTGAAGGACCAGGTGTAGTTGGAACACTGAAATGGAACGGCGAGTGGAAATAAATTGAATGGAAAGGGGAACGATTGACAGCGAAATACAAGACAATGGGAACGAAATGGAATGGAAGGGGGATCAAGTGGAATTAAATCACTACACATGTGGAAGGAAATGCAATGGAATGCGGAACGAGTCGATTGAAAACTCTAAAATTGAAAAAACGAAAGGTACACTCATAAAAAAAAGTTAGTACAAAAGTGTGTTACTCTTTCTGATGCAATTGAACTTCATTTTTCTGTTACTTTTAAAATTTAGGATTGAACTAATATTTTTTTTTAATTCAACTTAGCATAAAAATTAATTTCATCCGCATTTGAACTAACTTTGTATGCTAATTTTTAGTAATTTGTGTTTCTTAGTTTTACAGATTTTTCAGCTAAGTTAAACCACAATTATTTGCAAATTATTCTATCTTTGTGTCTCTGCTATGAACATCACAGAGAGATGGCACCATATTTTCATTATTTTTATTGTATAATCATAAAATGGCTTACATCTCGGAAACTAAGCGAGATAGAGCAAAATGAAAAAAAAAATTTGTTACTCTGTAATTATTAATCCTTATGAGCCCCCTATACTCCCAATAATAAATATTGGGTTGTCTCGGAACACATACAGAGGGTCCAGAAACCCAGATTGTAAGAAGCATTTTTGCGCAAACTTTCAGTTAAATCAGGTAAAGTTTCTGTTGAATTTAGCTCAAATTTTTTAACTACTTTAACTAAAATTGTCTGTGTATTTAGCAGTGTATAAAATTTAGCTTACCTAAATTCAGCAAACCATAATTCTCAACTTCATTGCAAATTCTGCTAACGAAAATGCTTCCTGTTATTTTAGCAGAATTCTGAACTAATTTTACCGGCTTTTTTTATAAGTGTAATCGGGCAATCGGGAAAGCAGCTAACTTTCTAAGAGAATTTTTAAATGTTGTTGAATTGTCAGGTCTAACTTTACCTAAATTGCATTCAAATAAACCTTAACCGCTAGTTTACATTATCATTTGACTTTGGCACGACTTTTCCCACATCGCCTTTTTCGCAAATATTTCAAATAAGTGGCAAACCTGGGTTCGTGAAATGGGCAATATGGGTATGACAATTTTTATTTTTTTAAGTATTTTAAAGCTTTGTAAAACTAAATCTAAATTTCTTAAATTTCGGACTTTTCATAGAAAAATAAGTTAGTTTCTAAATCGATCTTTTGACTCTTAAATATGAGATTGAGCCGCTAAAAAAGATACATGTCTTTTTTTTGCCTCTACACTGAGAGAATTATCATCACTTCAGGAATGAATTTCTTCTTAGCTTCAATGAAAATTGTCACTGGAACTCGTTCATTGAAACCTTTCATAGAATCTATGAAACAGGTTTCATTAAAGTTAATTTTTATGAAAAGTTCATAAAATTAATGAAACTCTTCATAAAATGAATAGACCACTCTTTCAATGAATAAATCATTCAGCCAATGAAGAGCTTCATAAAATCTACTACGCAATTTCATTTAATATTTGAGTAGCTGAGATGCAAAACTCGTTCGTTACAAAAATTCAAAAAACGATATTGATTCTGACAGTTCTTTGGGTGATTTGTGAGAAGATTTTCGATTTTTCACCTGTTGAGTTTCTAACCCAGAATGGCATAACATTTAAGAATTAAAAGCATTCAAATAATTTGGCTAATTTAATTAGCCGCAACAAGTTGTTTGCTTCTTCCCAAAATTAAGTTAATGTGTAAGGAACGAGTTTTGCATCTCAGCTACTCATTTATTATAGTTGGTTGTTCTCGTTGCTAAGCTGGAGTGAATAATTTAAAAGTATTTAGCAAATCCAAAAAGCGCAATAAAATTGTAGCATATTTTACGGATGTACAAAATATACATATCTAACGAAATAATTCACAAAATTAAATAGTTTCATAAAATTTTATAATAAGCTTAATTCAATTAATGAAATTCCCCATTAATGTTTCGAAAAAATTAATATGATTTATAGAAAAAATTTCATAATCCAAAATTAATAATAAAAAATTTATTTCCTGAAGATGCTACACATTGGATTAGCGAAATATTGAAATAAAAAAAACTTTTTATATATAAAAAGCAAAACCTTAAGCTCAAGAAAATTGTGCAGTTAAAATAGAAAAAGAAGGTTAAATAAACTACAAAAAAGTATGTAAAAAATAAATAAAAATTATAAAAGAAAATTCTCTGAGAATGGAAATTAATTAATTAATTGTTAGTAGGCATTTTATTTTTTGACTTGTTGAGAAAATTTCTAGTTTCTTTACAAAATCTTTGACCTTAAGTAATTTTTTTTCCCAAATTTGGCTATTTATAATAAGTCTGTCCCTAATGTACATACATCTTTAGATGCTGACATTAAAATAAATAATTTTCTATCGTCTGCTTAAAAAAAAAACAGCAACATGAAACAAGCATCGTTAAAAAACATACACGCACACACACACATACATATATATAGACTAAAGCAATAAGTATAAATGTATGGGAGCAGTTGTTGTGGTAGTAGAATGAAAAAGAAACCTATAACCCAGAGGATACGGAAACGGAACAAGGTGTTTGATATTTTTGTAACTTTCTACATTTTTCTTGTTAGCAAATGTGTTTTATTCCAATTTCGAACTTTTTCACATACATCCTTATTATGTATGTGTAACCCGAATGCACTTTTGTCTCTTCTATTTCTTTTTTTTTGAGTTTTATTCAATGTTTGTGTTTTTTTTTGCGATTTCATTTATTTATTTTTTTTATTTCAAAACAATACATTGGAATTGTACAAATTTTTAGTTTTCTATAAAAATTTTCTTGTTATTTCACCATTTCCCCCGAGTGTGATACTGTATGCTTAGTGTTTTAGTATTGATAAAATTTTAAGCTGCTTTTCAGCTTTTACACATATCTATATATTTTAGATTTTGTTTTTCAGTTTATTTGAGTTGTTTTTATTTCCAATCTTTTAGCAAAGTTATATATATATATATCGAGTATATATTTGACTTTTTTCATATTTTTTTTTTTAGATTTGTACTATGAGTATGTTTGAAATTTTGTCTTATTTTCATTCAAATGAAATCATTTCAATTGTTTCTGAGTATTTGAAACTACATAGAAATGGAGATTGAGAGTAAGTATTGAAGAGGATTAGAATTTTTTTGTTCAGCACATAAAAAACAACATGAAAATAAAATTAAAAGTGTTGAATTTACAAATGAATAAACAGCAATCAGATTTAAATTTAAATACATCGAAAATAAAGTTAGAATAAAAATTAAGCTGAAATGACAAGAAATTTTTTTGTTGCCTTATAGTGTATTTAAAAATTAAACAGCTCTGCAAAAGACGACTTTTTCTAGAACAAGTTTCTTTTCTAAAGTAATTTTGGTTTCTAAGTAAGGATTTGGTGTAAAAAATTCCATCAAATCCCTTTCTGTCTTTGTAATCTCTGACCCTCACAAAAATATATTATGACTAAATAATTAGTAGCAGAATTTCAAAATCTTTTGGGTTTTTTATGGACTTGAATTCTACATAAATTATATTCTTACTAGGCACTTCAATAAATATATCTAGTGGTAAAACTAGCAAATTCCCTAATAATGTACATAACTATTTGACAAGTTAATTAATACTTTGAACTAGAGTTGGGCTTAATCGTTTTTTTTTTTTTGGTGGTGTGATGTTGATTTATTTTACAACAGAATTTTGTTAAGTGTATTTGATTTCAAAACACTGGAAATTCGAAATTGTTATCGAAATTATTTCTGTTGAATCAGTTAGGCTGGTAAATAAACTTAATGGAAAATTTTCAATTTTGATTGTTGGCAAGAGAAAATTTTATAAAATATTTTATATAAATTTGAAATTTGTTCTACCACCACAATATTGCTTTGGAAGAGAAATTTTAACACTGGAATAGATTCAGGTAAGGAACTTGATTTTAGAAAAAAGGAAAAGGGAAAAATTATGGTATAATAGATTTTTTTTTGATTTAGGTATATAATCAGAAGGCTTACGGAAGATTGCCCCATTTACAGATTGGTTAGATATACATATATTGTTACGATTCACTAGTCATTTGTTTGTTTTATGGAAATTTTGTAAATAAAAATTGTGCTAAAACTAAATTACATGAATATGTATAACTAAAGGCAAAACACTGCAATCAAGCAAAACGCTGCAATCAAGCAAAACGCTGCAATCAAGCAAAAAGCTACAATCAAGCAAAAACGCTGCAAATCAAATTTAAAGCTACAATCAAACTTATGTGCAGATTTAAAAACAATTGGAGTATATGAAGATTGTTGTATGTATGGTTTTGTTTATTTTTCTCCATATAATTGAAAGTGACCAAGTGTCTTAAGATTAGGGTTGATCGGGAATAATTTTTTTTATTTTATAATCCCTCGTAACATAGTTGTTTATTTTATTGATTTTCGTAATTTTACTAATTAAACATAAACTTCGAATTAACCGGTTTCGATAATTTTGTTTGTATAAGAATTGTTTCTTTTGTTTAATTTTAAAATATTTACGTAAATTTTATTTATTTTATGATCACCGAGCCATCCTAACCTTTCTACTATAGATATCACATTCACTCTTCCACACTATATTAACAACTAATTCAGTCACACATTTAATCTTTATTCGTTTCTAACCCATACATATGTAACATTACCCCTTTAAACTTTTAATTTCCGCCATAATGATTTTTGCTCTCTGAGGGGAAATCAATACAATTTTATTCACATACATACATATATTTAAAAATAGTTAATAAAGCATTCTACGCAGCAGGAATCTCCATCGTCTCCAGGCGCCAGCAGACAGCGAGTAAATGTAAGTGTGAACTTTTTTACTATTTTTATTATACATACTTATACACTCACACGTTTAACGTAGTTTAAATAAAATTATAATTCAAACTTCATAATTTCCCCTTGGTGTTGATACCAAATGAAATTTTTCAATTTATTTCCCCTCTATAATATAATAATCATTTTTTTTTTAATTCAAATCTCTATTTTCTTTTATCCTCACTAATACAAATATAACTTTATTTCATTCATAAAAAGGAAAATTATATTTTAGTTGTGAAATTAAATTTTACTACAATTATATTGTAGAGTTGCCATCTCCCAATTTATTAATTAATTAATGGGAAATTCCACCTTGGAAATTATGATTGAAATTAATAATGAATATTAATAAAATATAACTAAATTTTGATTTTTTTTTATGAATGGAATAAATTAAATAATTAAATAATTTTAATAATTAATAAAATTTGTAATTTTATTCAAATATTGATTATTCGGACTTTTAGTCACAATTTTTAAATATTTTTTTTACTTAATTCTAAATTATTATAATCTTTATAAATTTTCTAAATTTTTTTATGGTTTTAATAAAATTTATAATTATTTGTTTGTAATTTTAAAATGAAATTTTAAAAATTTTTTATTTACGAAAAGTGAAGTCCTAGGCAGGTAGATTAGAGTACCTTTTCGGGTTGGCTATAAAATTCTACACAAGAGCCAACATGGTAGGGAGGGTTTAGACGGTGGTTAGCATAAACATCTATTGCTAACCAAAATTAACCATCAACAAGTTTAGTTTCTGGGAATATCTTTTATTTTTGTTTGTTTTAGTTTTATAAACTTGCTACCTAAATTAAAATTCTTTGTCTTCGATTCAAAAGTATCAGCGATGGGACAAGAACACACTCCCAACGACGAGCACGGCCGGAACTAATAGGTAGCCCTGTCCCTTAGCTGGTAGCCTGACTGGTCGGGAATCGTTACAGTGGCTCGGTGATATCGTTCAATAAGATTCATGGAACTAGTTCGTTCAAATCGTTCAATCGTTCTTTTTGTCTTGAGCTGTATCGGAACAGTGATTCGTGAACGGTGTCGTTCGTTTGACAATTTATTGGCACACTTTATGTTACGCGTTTATATTAATTTTATTATACATAGACTAATAGGATCAGAAAATTACAATTTTAATAAAAGTTTTAAACGAGTAAAAAGGTTAAAGTCGGGCATGCCGACTACACAATACCCTACACCAGTCTGGTTAAAAGCCAACTAATGTTTGGATCCGAAATTCGAATGGGTTAAAATGGGACTTGTGTCAAAATTTTCTATAATGTGAGTCAGCGAACCAGATTTCATTAAAATATCTTAATATTTGTGACCTGCAGTTTGTAACCAAGCCAATTTTGGGGGGACCCTTATATGGGCACTAGGTCTAAACATGGACCGATGTTCACCAAAATCAATAGGCTTCGTCCTTAGGCCGACATAAGTCGGTGCACCAAATTTCATCAAAATATCTTAATATTTGCGACCTGCAGCGTATAAACCATATAATTTTAGTAGGACCCTTATATGGGCACTAGGTCTAAACATGAACAGATGTTCACCAAAATCAATAGACTTCGTCGTTGGGCCGACATAAGTCGGTGTACCATATTTCATCAAAATATCTTAATATTTGTGACCTGTAGGGTGCGCACAAGAATGCATGGACAGACAGACAGACGGACGGACGGACAGACGGACATCGTTAAATCGAAATAAAAAAAAATTCTGAGCCGATCGGTATACTATAAGTTGGGTCTAGGACCAATATTTTTTGGTGTTACAAACATCAGCACAAACTTAGTGGTGTAGGGTATAATTATTAAGAAAAATATTAAATTCTATAATAAAATCAATAAGAAAGAGCTACAAATTTTCTATTACTAAAAAAAGAACGAAATGAACGAATAATGGTGAACGATGTCATATCGTTTAATGAACTAGTTCATTCGTAAACGACACATTTAAAATTTTTTTTTTTTTTAGAAAGAGAAGCAACACTCAGGAAATTCTTCCTATTAATTAACATGTTGCTTCCTTTGGAAAGGGGATAGAGAAGAACACCGAAGGAGGACGCTGCGATATGTATGAGGGATAGAAAAAACTCATATATATTACTATTTTTCATAGTTGGGGCTCGAAGCTGCAACCTCACGTGTAACAGTCCAAAGTGCTAACCGTTACACCACAGCGCCCACTTTGATGATGTAATAGTGATGATGTAATAGTTCAATAAACATCGCTTTTATACTGCACACCAGAACAGGGTGTATTAAGTTTGTGCTGATGTTTTAAACTATCAAAAAGAATGGGCGTAGTCCCACAAGTAAAAATAAATTTATGAGTCAGTTTAGCGATGCCTGACCGTCCCTCTGTCCAGTTGTCCTAGCGGTCAAACAACAGGTCGCAAATATGAAGGTTATTATAAGAAATTTGGTATATACTTTAGTTTGTATTTTCCAAGGATGTTGACGCTACAAAAAAAGTCTATCTGAGGTTAAATATATTGAGGTTAAAGGATATTTTTGAAATTGACTTGATTTTAAGCTATTTTTTGTACTGGGCATATATTATTTAATTCATGAATCAGATGTTTCCCATTCCGAATAAAAACTCAATAAATTTTTTATAGCGTTTTGAAGGCCGAAGAGTTAGAAATTTACAGTCGCCATTTTGTATGTATTTCTAAAATGGATATTTGTAAACGTGGATAAAAGTGAATTTCAATTGCTAATCAAATATTATTTTTTGCAAAAAAAACCGTTACCCAAACCAAGCAAAAGCTTGATAAATACTATGGGGATTTTGCACCATTCTGCAACTTCAATGGTAAAAAAGTGATTTACTGAGTGTCGTTGTGGTCGCACAAGAACTAGTAACGGTGAAAGTTCTGGACGGCTAATTGAGATCAATACAGCCGAAAATCAATCAATACAGCCGAAATTCACGATATGGTGTTGGCTGATCGGAGAGTGAAATTTCGTGAGATTGTTGATGCCGTAGGCATTAGAGCAGCCACATGTGCTGCAGTTTTATTTTTCCAGCCCCCGCACATTTTCGGATAGGTTGAGAGTAAGAAATTAGGTTTCTGTGGTTTCAAAATTACCCAAAAAAAGGTTCATGGATTTATTCATCCATAACTCTCAAACTTGATGCTTCTGTTGATGAAGTTACATAGCTGTTATCTACACACTGAAAAGGCAAACATTTTCCTTATACAAACTTTTAACCCTCCCATGACCGATAGTGGTGTTTTAAGCGGTAAACATCAAAATTTGTTTCAAAACTAAATTTTGAATGTCTCTCACTTAATTTTGGAGATCTCTACATATGTATACTCTTCATTCTATAATAGGAAATTTTGCGTAGAATTAAAACAAATTAAGCTTTCTTTAAATAGTTCGTTAATTCGATGACAAAAAGGCCAAAATCGGATTCTGAGTTGTAGATTTTTTACATATGTGCACTAGAAAACCATGTGAATCTTTCATTTTAGGTTAGGATGTATTCAGCGAACTTATGCAAAACACAGATTTTTGTGGAACTATTTAACCCAATAACTGTTCAATAAAAGGGACTTTTTTGGCCCCGTTTTAAAAAGGGAGTTGCAGAGTTAGAGGTTTAAAATGTTCAACAGAAATGTTCCCCGTAATGTTTTACATAAGTTCGATGAACACATCCTATACCTCAAATGGAAGATTCACATGGTTTCCTCATAAAATTCAGGTTTGTGGGACATTTAAGCGCCAATTCCGAATAAGTACGAAATTTACGCTTAAGTTTTGTCTTATTTCTGGCATTGAACTTAAATTTGGAACTTTGATGTCTTCAGAGACCTATAGTAGAATTTCATGATAAATATTTTTGTGGAACATTTTAATCCTCTAGCTCTTCAATTAAAGGGGCGTTTTTGGTTCCTTGAAACAGCGACATAAAGGACCCGCAAGTTGAAGAGTTATAGGGATAAAATGTTCCTCAAAATTATTTATCATGAAATTTTACTGTAATTTTCTGAAGATATAGGAAGGTTTATTCTTCTTCTTAACCTCAAATAAAAATACATATTAATGACAATGTTAAATGTATTTGGTCTATAGGACGCGTTTGAAAAAACGACACTTTACTATAAAAGTTTAAAATTTACTTTAGTTCAATGCCAGAAGTAAAAACTTAAAAATTTTTTAAGAGTTAATTTCGTGCTTATTCAGAATTGGTACTCAATAGAGCAGCCGTATGTACATAAGTGTTATTTTTTCACCTCCCCACACACTTTCCGGTAGATTGGGAATAAAAAATAATATCCCAGCGAAAATGTATTCTGTCGGATTAACACAGGCCAGTTACCTGCCGCTTTTAGCCCTAAAAATGGACTAAAATTACTTCAAAGCTTCTTTGCGCTATAACTCTTAAAGTAAAGGTTTTACAGAAAAATACTAAATGGGCATATCTACAGGCAATGAAATGGATAGTATTTTTCTCATGTTCTGTTTTGGCGTATGAATGAAGCGTCATGGTGATTTAAGTGCACTGAGAGATTTATCTGCATGATATTAACGAATTTTTGCATAAAACCAAAGAAGTTTCACTGGAACTCGTCCATTAAAACTTTTCATTGAATTAATGGAACTTTTCATAAAATATTGTCAAAAATTTCATTTTAATTATTAAAAGTTTCATGCACTACATGAAAAAGTTTCATTAAAACAAGATTCATAACATATATGAATCTTTTTCATCGAATTTAAGAAATTTTTCATTTATGCTTTGAAGACAACTTCATTAGTTTAATGAAAAATTTCATTAAAATTCGTCCAGCAAAATTCTCTCTGTGTGGTTAAAGTCAAAGTGATTAAGTGGTTAGACACAAATTTTGACTCTAACAACTTATGGTGATACGTCATTGGTTAATCAAAAGTGTATATAAGAAGTTTCTAAACTCATAGAAATAAATCTGCAAAAATAGCAGAGAAAGTTCCCTACGGGAAATTTTAACAAACTGTCACCGAACTGGCCCCTTTATATGAAATAGACTGGTCACTTTTACATGGCGTTGTCATAGGAGGGGGAAATTGACCCCTTGTGACATGTCACAAGATAAATCCCAGGACAGGTCCCTGAACTTTGTTTTTTATGAGAGTTCAGTAACCTGTCCTAGGATTTGTCTTGTGATATGTCACAAGGGGTCAATTTCCCCCTCCTATGACAACGCCATGTAAAAGTGACCAGTCTATTTCATATAAAGGGGCCAGTTCGGTGACAGTTTGTTAAAATTTCCCGTAGGGTTACTATAAAAATCTGCTGAAATTAGCAGATTTTTTTTTTTTTGATAAATACTAGTAAAATAAGAACAGCAAAAATAAAGTTGCTAAATTTCCGTAAATTTAATTGTATTTAAGTTAACTTTAATATAGTTGAAAATAACAAATTGTACTGTAGAATCTGCAGAAAATTTTGCTAAATATTAGTAGACTAAAAATAAAAAATATAAACTGTTATATCTATAAACTGTTTGCTATTTTTAAGCTAAATTTAGTTGAATAGAAATAGCAGTCTAAACTTTTAAAACCAGCAGAAATATTTGCTAAACAAATTTTAAACTGCTATTTTCAAAAGGCTCCATTTTTATTTGAATTAAAAAAAAATCGAAAAAAAATTTTGAAAATTTTTAATTTTTTTTGTGATTTTCTAGGCTACTAATTATTTAGCAAAATTTTTATCTAATTTTAGCAGGTTAATTTGCTATTTTCCATTAACAAAAATTTAACTCAAATATAACTAAAATTCTGTATATTTAACAGTTTTAATTTTGCTGTCACTATATTACTAATATATACCAAAAATAATCTGCTAATTTCAGCAGTTTTTTCTGCAAAATCATTTTTTACAAATTTTTAGTAACTTTTTCTGCTAATTTTATAGATTTATTTCTATTAGTTAAGTTACTCTAGTCAGTATTTACTCTTTAGTTGTATCAAAACCATGCCATATATTATAAGCTATTACGTGAGCATCTAATGTCTTAATAATTTGAATATTTTACAAATAATACAATTCAAATATTTATCATAACGCAAAATTAATAATAAACTTGTGACATAAAAGAAGGGGACGACTTTGTTTCTTACAACATCTGCCTTTTGGCGCATAGTTCAGCAGCAAATTCAGTTTTTATTAAATTTGCTTTCCTATCTGAATTGGTTATAAGTAATTTTATTAATTAATAGTCATATATATGTGGCTTTCTATGCCAACTACCCCGCTGCTGGATAAATTATATCATAGGTCAACTTTACATTTCTTTTACACATGAATGTTATTTTCACTTTAAACAAATAAAATGAAATACTACTTAAACAACTAACAAATTCTGACTGCAGAAGTTTCTTGATAGTAATATAATAGAATTTCGAAATGTTGGAAATTTTGCCATGATAGTAGAATTATTTTATATTATTTAATAGTAGAACAAGTACTGTGCATTTTGTGTAGTAAATAACTCAATTTATTTGAAAATCGTCCAAAATTTTTTTCTTTATAAAAATCACATATTTTTCTCTCTATTCACAGAGTTTTTTAATTTTGGATTAAATATTTGTTTAATATTTTGTATCGCAAATATTCAATAAAAATTCAAATATTTTTCTATAATCCTCAGAGAAGACAAAATTGCTGTTTTTGCGTTTTTTACTCATATTTGCTTCTTTTTGCTTTTTGGATTATCCGTATTTCAGCATTAAACTAGCTTTTTCTTAAGATTTTTAGCTTTAAATTCTTTTTTTTATAATTTTATTTCCAAAAGTAATTTTTTCTGTTTCTCAAAGTTTTTTTTTATATTTTTTTCCCACATTTTTTTGCTATAAGTTAAGGGGTTTTGCTTTTTCTTTTATTATCTGGTAAAATCAATTAGGACATCAGTACGTATGATCAATATCGTATTTATAATATTGATTATACGTACTGATGTCCTAATGGAATATAGAGCATTTGATTTTTACACCACTATGTGGTCAGGGTATTATAAGTTTGTGCTGATGTTTGTAACACCAAAAAATATTGGTCCTAGACCCACTTTATAGTATACCGATCGGCTCAGAATTTTTTTTTATTTCGATTTAACGATGTCCGTCTGTCCGTCCGTCCGTCAGTCTGTCTGTCCATGCATTCTTGTGCGCACTCTACAGGTCGCAAATATTAAGATATTTTGATCAAACTTGGTACACGGACTTATGTCGGCCCAAGGACGACGCCTATTGATTTTGGTTAAAATCGGTCCATGTTTAGACCTAGTGCCCATATAAGGGTCCTACCAAAATTATATTGTTTATACGCTGCAGGTCGTAAATATTAAGATATTTTGATGAAATTTGGTACACCGACCTATGTCAGCTCAAGGATGAAGCCTATTGATTTTGCTTAACACCGGTCCATGTTTAGACCTAGTGCCCATATAAGGGTCCCCCCAAAATTATATTGTTTATACGCTGCAGGTCGCAAATATTAAGATATTTTGATGGAATTTGGTTCACAGACTTATGTTGGTCCAAGGACGAAGCCTATTGATTTTGCTGAACATCGGTCCATGTTTAGACCTAGTGCCCATATAAGGGTCCCCCCAAAATTGGCTTGGTTACAAACTGCAGCTCGCAAATATTAAGATATTTTAATGAAATTTGGTGCGCTGACTCACATTTTAGAAAATTTTGACACAAGCCCCATTTTAACCCATTCGAATTTCGGATCCAAACATTAGTTGGCTTTTAACCAGACTGGTGTAGGGTATTGTATAGTCGGCATGCCCGACTTTAACCTTTTTGCTCGTTTTTTACAATATTCAAGGAATATTTTCTTCAAAACGAAGCCGACTACCATGCTAAGACTGAATCAATAGCAAGATGTCTAAGTTTTTTTTACAAAGAAAAAAATGTTTATCCGATTTGAAATTCAAAACTAGAAGCACTAAATTGGTTAATATTTAATCAATCCTATTTTGCCCACTTTCTGGAAAAATTGACAAATTTGTTTAATTTCCATTCTTATCACAAAGTACAATAAATATTGTAAATTTCACATTGATGCAATATAGATTTTTTTTGTTCGACAGTTGTTATGCAAAGCCTCATATTTAGAAGGAAAAAGTTGGGGGATAAAAAAACAAAAAACATTTTAAGGTCAATTTCTCAAATACATTTTGTTTTTCGCTTATATAACAAATTACACAAGACAGACGTTTTTACACCTAATTGATTATAATTATAAATTTAAAATATCAAAATTCCCCTCCCAACGGTATTGGCTTTACGTGAGACTGTATTAATATGATAATGAATTTTCTTCTGGCTACCGAATTTCCAATATTCTCTTTATACAATTTGCTAGAAAATACATTGTCAATTTAGCAAATCAATCAAAAACAAATTTATTAATGAAATTCTATACAAAATTCATGTACAACCTGTGAGCGTTTTGTCGTTCCTACAACATGATGATAATTTCAATTTAAGTGATGTGTAGAGATAGTAAACGAATTCATTAGTTAAACCAGTCAAAAAAGTATAATCGGTAAAATCCGACCAGATGTGTTTGTACATAAATTAATTAATAAGAAATTGTTAGCACGTCCTGAATTTCCATTTATGTTTTCTTAATACTTTTAGATCCAATGCTGCCTATACACAGAGAAAACAGCTTCATTGTGGCAACCGATTTTTTTTGTTAAATAGTTTTGTTGCATCAACCGAATTATTTACAATTTTATTCCCAATACAACTAAAACATAGTTCCAACCGAAATTCTGTTATCTTTGCCGAATTTCTATTTGCACAAACAAATATATTGGTGGTTACAATCAAAAAATTCGGTTGGCAAAAAATTCAGTTGTCACAATAAATCTGTTTTCTCCGTGTCTTCATCAGATTAAATTTTATTGAAACTAAAATTCCGTAAATTTAGCAGTTTTAATTTTGCTGTTCTTTTGTTACTAGTATTTAGTAAAAAATCTGCTAATTTCGTCGGTTTTTTTCTCGTCATTTTTAACTATATTCTAGTATTTTTTCTGCTATTTTGATAGGTTTATTTCTATGAATGTAAAGTTTCCACGTGAAAATTTTGGCTATCCAGCCGGGTTAGCGACCAGAAGTTAGTCCACCAAATTGGGTCTCGAGTACAATTATTCAACAATTTTATATCAAAAGTGTCCTTAACTAGAATCAATTCAAAAAATTTTTATCAAAAAATTAAAAATCCACGAAAATAACAATAACATTAAGAATTAACTAATTGCTAGATCTGGTTAAAAAACGGAAACATATCTTGGAAGATGACAAAGCAAATTGTGGTAAAAAAAAATTTCATTGTCGTTTTTTGTTTTTTATTTTAAATGTCGAATAACGCTTTCAGATGAACACGAGGAATTCTCACTAAGTTTGTAATTTTTTAACCAAGCAAATATTTCTTGAAATACGATTTCCTTAGGTAAGAATGAAATTCCGATAGGGACATGATTTCAACAGATTATTCCTCGCACTTTGCTAAATCAGTTTTGGGATTTTAGCACATTTAATTCCATTAACGCAATTAATTCCTGATTAAAATAAATTTCAAAAATTTTCGCAATTTTTTAAAATTTTCATACTTTAAAACTCTATTTAAATAGAACCGGGATAAATTAAGCCGAAATTGGGCCCCATTATTTTCATGGAACATTTTTTGATTACTGAATAAATTTATTTAGGTCCCGTGTAAGAAATTACTAAAATCGCTTTGGTGGCAATACTCAGAAAATCCCAATTTACTATATGACGATTATTTGTCTAGTAATGCGGTTGTAGTTATTTTAACTGCAATTTTAATTGTTTAATTGTAAAGTAAACTAATATACAAGTGCTTGTGCAAATTTAAATATTACTGACACTTTAGAAAACATATTATTTTCTATTGTTGTGTGTACATGAATGGATGTCACTACATCGCTAGATCCGTCAAAACAACAGAGTAGTATATTGGAAGATGACAAAGCAAATTGTGTTAATTTTTTTTGTCTTTTTTTGACATGCCTTCAACGGACTATTTTTCAGAATTTGTAAAATAGGTTTTGGGATTTTAGCACATTTAATTCCTTTAATGTAATTAATTGTATTAATGCGTTTTCATTACAGGTACTCCCCGCTTAAATATTAAACAAATACAAAATATATGGCGCACACATAAAATGTGGCGTTTAGAAATCTTTAGTGAAATAATATGAGAAGAATAAATTATTTTCTTGTAAATTTAGTCAAAAAAAATAACGCTAAAGAAAGCAGACTGAAAATTTCGCAGCGAACAATTTTATTAAATAAGAAAAATAATAATAACAAAGTTTTGAATAGTTTTGAAATACACTCACAATATTTTATCCTTAAAAACAACCTAAAATACATATTAAATTAATTGAAAACAAAATTAAAAAAAAGGACTACTGATTTTTCATTATATTCAAATCAATTTGCTATTTATTTTTAAACATTATTTAAACAATCCATAAAAAAAATAAAAATAATTGAAAAGTCTATTGAAACAATCATCAATTTTTAACTGACATAACGTAGAAAAAAACGATTTTGTGGTTTGTTTTTTCATATTAGAAAGATTTTTTTTTATTTAATTTTCAAAACACTACACAATACACACTGTCATATTTTTATTGGCTATGTTTGTGTGTATGAGTAAAGAATTACTTGTAATTTGAATTGAAATAATTTTGTATATAAAGAAACTATTTTAACAAAAAAGAAAACCGAAAATATTTGAATTTTTTGTTTTAAAACAGAAAACAACGAAATTATTTAAATTATTTTTTCTAAAAATAGAAAACTAAAAATAGAACATTTGACTGAAAATATCAACTCCTACAGACGATACATATTTTTTGTGGTTTGTTTTGTGGTTTTTCACTGTATTCTAATTGATTCTTCAGTAGAAAC
This sequence comes from Leucophora obtusa, assembly GCA_949987735.1. Taxonomy (NCBI): domain Eukaryota; kingdom Metazoa; phylum Arthropoda; class Insecta; order Diptera; family Anthomyiidae; genus Leucophora; species Leucophora obtusa. The sequence continues at coordinate 322,974,912 of OX465295.1, read as the reverse complement.
CAACTTTACCTTTTACTTTTCAAATAAAACTTAATCGGTTATGGAAAAAATATTGTGATGTGAATAAAAAATTTCCCATTTTTGAAATTTATTTGAGAATAAAAAGAACTGAAGAGTATTTACAAAAATTTGTTTTTATTAAATTAATACCTGCTACACTCATAGAAATAAATCTGTAAAAATAGCAGTTAAAGTTACTAAAAATTAGTTAAAAATTATGCTGCAGAAAAAACTGCTAAAATTAGCAGATTATTTTGCTCAATACTAGTAAAATAAGAACAATAAAATTAAAACTGTTAAATTTACAGAATTTTAGTTATATTTAAGCTAACTTTTAGTTAATTGAAAATAACTAATTGTACTGAAAAATCTGCAGAAAGTTCTGCTAAATATTAGTAGACTAAACATAGCAAAAATAAACTGTTATATCTACAAAATTTTTGCTATTTTTAAGCTAAATTTTAATGAAGAATAGCAGTGTATACTGCTAAATTCAGCTGAAATATTTGCTAAAATAAATTGTAAACTGCTGTTTTCAAAAAGCTCGATTTTTATTTGAATTTAAAAAAAATGGAAAAAAACTTCGAAAATCTTAAATGTTTTTTTGATATTTTGGGCTACTAATTATTCAGCAGTTTAATTAGCTATTTTCCATTTACAAAAATTTAACTCAAATCTAACTAAAATTCTGTACATTTAACAGTTTTATTTTTGCTGTTCCTATATTACTAATATATATGTATATAAGTACCAAAAATAATCTGCTAATTTTAGCAGTTTTTTTCTACAGCATCATTTTTAACTAATTTTTAGTAGTTTTAACTAAATTTTTACGGACTTTTTTCTATTAGTGTATTAGTAGTTTTAGCGGCAAATTTTAACTAACAAAAACAGTAGTTTTTACAGTTTTACAATAATGTTTATGTCATTTTAATTGCATTTATAGTTATTTGTACAGTTTAAGAATAATTTTTTATGACTATTGTTTTAACTGCATTTATAGTTATTTTTACTATATTTGTCAGTAGAGTTTTAATAGTTAAAAAAAACTATATATTGCACTTGATTTAAATGCAAATGTAGTGTACACCTTTTTAACTGTAAATTCTAATATTTTAACTGTCATTTGTAGTTGATTTTACCTAGATAATTCCATGACTTCTGAGTGAAACCGTCGGCCAACTTCAACCGTTTTCAACAGGTTCCGTTCTTGTGGCTCTAAATTGCGACCTCTAGTTTTATTATAAAAATCGTTCAATTTATATGGAAAGATGGACGGACGGACGAATAATGCTAAATCACTGAGCAAGCGATTCTGAGTCGATGATTACACTATGGAACATTTTTGGGATTATTGACTGGGGGGTGAGAAATTCCAAGTCAGGGTGATGGTACTAGATCAGTATAGTAAAACCCTCAAAGGGTTTGGCGTTCGTATGTGTCATTTTTTTTTATGACCTTTTAAATTTTTTCCTTATCTTGATGTTTTTTCGCTTAGTTGTAACTCGAGAACCACTTGTCCGATTTTGATGAAACAAATTTAGAAAAATTTAGAATTACAATTTCTTTAAGCCGTTCATATAACATTTTTCTTTATAATCAACAGTTTTGCCGGTAAAAATAAATTTGTGGAGAAAAAAAAATATTTTTTTGCCTAAAAATTAAAATTTTTTTTTTAAAATTCATAAAAAATTTTAATTTTTAGGCAAAAAAATATTTTTTTTTCTCCACAAATTTATTTTTACCGGCAAAACTGTTGATTATAAAGAAAAATGTTATATGAACGGATTAAAGAAATTGTAATTCTAAATTTTTCTAAATTTGTTTCATCAAAATCGGACAAGTGGTTCTCGAGTTACAACTAAGCGAAAAAACATCAAGATAAGGAAAAAATTTAAAAGGTCATAAAAAAAAATGACACATACGAACGCCAAACCCTTTGAGGGTTTTACTATACTGACCTAGTACCATCACCCTGACTTGGAATTTCTCACCCCCCAGATTGGCTGTTGTACTGTGTTATCGTATAAGAAGGATTTACGGTCATTATTTGTTTGTAGTTAAAAACATCAGCACAAACTCAATATACTCTGTATCACAGAGTGGCGAAGTGTCTTATATTATCGGAGCACTAAAAAGTTAAGTTATATAATTCAGTTATATCGAATAAACAACAAAATCTAAAACTGTTTAGTTTTTTGTAAAACTGTGGTTGTTTTTTTTAAATTTATCTAATTATTTTGCTATATTCTCGAAAGTAACTTCATATCTTTTAAACATTTTAAAGCTTCAGATAACAACATAAAATGCCAACAATGTCCCTAAGTAGACTTGGATAATAAAATCTTAATATTTTTATGTGAATTTAATCAATTTTACTAAAAAAAAAATTCCCATGAAATTAATTAATTTCTTAAAGCGTCATAAAGTTCCATGCCTTTAAAGTTTATTTGTTAAAAGAAACAAGGAAAAAGTCGCAAAAAAAAGATATAAAATATTTCTGTTGTGCTATTATAAATTCATGGTGAGATATTTTTTAACACAAACTTTTGTTTTTTTTTTTTTTTTTTTGTACCTGTATAAATATCAGTAGAGATTATTTTTCAACAGATTTTAGTAAGGGAAACATTTAATTAAAGTTTTAACTAATTGGTTTAACATATTTTTGTTAAACTGGTGGGTTGTTTAAAAAGACTCTATTGTATGTTTTTTAGTACATACAAAACCATAGTTGTTTAAATTTTAGTTTTACAATTTTTCCTATGTTCAGGTTGTTGTGTTTAACAGAGGGACGATTTTGGTGTTTTTTCTCACTTTCCAAAATAATTTGTGTGTCAAACTTATCTTTAAGTGAATAAAATTGCCTTTAACTCCTTTAAATACCCAAAAAGAAAGTAGCTTTAGTAAAAATCTAGTTAGATCTAGGTAACAGGTTCTATTAATTTGTTTTCATGTACATTAGACCGTACTTTAAAAAAAAAAGTTCGCCGTACACCCTCCAATATGATGTATTTTTGGAAGACGATTGCAAAAAAAAGTTTATTGTTTTTTGGCCGACTGCAGGGGTCGCCTTTTTTAATTTTTTGTTATAGCTTTGGCATTTAAAATCGGATTTTAAAGTGTGATATATCGATTTTTTTGCCTCGAGGAGACCAGTGTTTTTTTTAGTAAAAATCCAATTTAAAAAAATTTTAAAACGCGACCCCTACGTTCGGCAACCAATATATAAAAAAAATTTCTACTGGGTTTAGCGAAAAACTTCCTTAGCAAAAGTTTAATCATTTTTTGCGAGCTTTAATTTTCTGATATTAGGGTGGTGCATTAGGGTGATAGCAACTGTTATCTGGTGGGTAACTACTAGAAAGGGATACTTGAGGTCAAAATGTCCTGGTCTCCTCGAGAGAAAAACATCGATGTATCATACTTTAAGATCCGACTTTAAATACCAAAGATATAACGAAAAATGTAAAATGGCGACCCCTACGTTCGGCAGAAAAAAAAATAAAAAATTTTTTTTGAAACCTCCTTGCAAAAATACTTCATATTGGAGGGTGTACGGCGCACATTTTTTTGTTTGTGTCTGTAAGGTGGTTCGCTCTAATAAAAATGTTGTTAGTAGTAAAAATGTTGGGATAAAAATGTACCCACTTTCAGGGAGTTCAGTTCAAAAGTCAAAATATTTGAAAAAATTACACGGCAATGGCTTTAGAATATTGGAGAATTGGGAATTCGGAAAATATTTTATTTATTTCATTTAAAAAACATGGAGGAATAGTTTTATATCAGTGATGGTTCTGGTGTGGTAGATAAAACATATATACCATATAGATATAAATACGAAACTCCATACTGACAATAGAGGTTTTCCTATAAACTCGTATTCTACACGTAAACAGTGTAAACCTGGTATGTTTATGAGTTTAATGTCAAACTTCATATATAAAAAATATGGTTTGTATTCATACGAGATTTACAAGGAAATTACTGGTTTATATAAAACCCCCTAATATATATTGTCAGTATGAAGTTTCGTTGAAATCGGACAAAGGACCCCCTAGGTCAGGCATTAATGGGTTAACTGAATAGTGTTGTTTCAACATCTGACCATTTTTTAATGGTGTTATTTGCGCTCTAGATTTTAAACTGTGTCGCTAAAAATGTCTTAATGTGGGGTAGTTTTCTACCCACTGTCACATATCAAAATTTCATCAAAATCAGAAAGTCACCGCCAAGGATAATTTCCTTGGTAGTATTCCATACCAACAACTGTGGGGGTTTTTATAGGGGATCTTAACAACTGTAAATAGAAAATTACAAAGTAAATATGCCAAATTGGATTTACAAAAAATACAAGCTCAATCATAAATTTTAAGACAAAGTATAATACAAAAATTAGTTCAATTGAATCAGAACGCGTTTAACAGACTTTTGTACTAACTTTTCTTTACGAGTGTGTTTTACAATAGTTTTTATATTTATTTTTCTTTTAACTACATTTGTAGTTGTTTTTCCAGTTTTAAAATAATTTTTATGTCTGTTATTTGAACTGAATTGCCTGCTCTTGAACATAAAAACCATACATCAGTGTGGCAACATTTGCGAAAAAGGAGACACGGCGGAGATTGGAAGATAAACAAAAATCTAAAAGTAGAATGCTTGTATGTGTCTGTTTGATCACTTCTGAAAGTAAAAACTAGAAACAGAAGGCTGAATATTTAAGGAAAAAGGATAAATTAGCTACACTGTATTCAAGGCCTTACTTGGGTTAGATGGCTAAGCTGTCGAACTTTAGTATAGTTACGTTTGTAATGTAGGAATAGGCACAGGTTCGATTCCCGCGGCCGACGCACATTGGGTTGAAATCGCAAAAAATGGAGATTAATTGAATAATGAAAATGAAGTTTTTTAAAAAATACTTATTACTCGATTAAAGAGTACTAAATTCTACATCACTACCGAAAATTTCAATGTCATATGTTTTTTACTTTTCTTGCTACGTAGCCTTAAAGTTAAGAAATTTTTATGTTTTTTTCTAATAGTTGTGAAAATTGAAATTTGTCATACTTTAAAGCTAAATATTTTTATTTTTAACAGTCAAAAGTGATACTTTTATTATGGAATCTTCAACGTCAGGTATTTTAACGTAATTAAAAAAAAAAAAATTTAACAAAAAATATGTAGAAATATTTTTAATTTTTTTTTTAAATATGCTTAAATTTGGGCTATTTTTAAAATATATGTGGAGTTTTAAATGGGAATAGGGTAAAATTGGGTAAAAGTGTATATTGTGTATTAAACTGTAGTATGTAAGCTTTCATATTTATAAATAAAATGTTGCGCGTTTTTGCGCCAATTAAATATATTTAATAAATTAAAAAAATAGCCACTCATAAAAAAGCGGTTCTTGTTGTCTTTAATTTGTTTTGTTCTCGTTTTCGTTGTTATGATTGTTATTGTTATACTACAATTTTTTTGTTTGTTGGTAGCAGTGTTGCCATAAGATAAATATGAAATAGTGCTAGGGCATTTAAAAAAAGTTGCTAAACAGCTCTTAAAAATTAATTAAAGGCCCTGCAGAAAAAAAATAGTAAAATTACTAAATACGCAAAAAATAAAATTATTAAATTTAGAAACAATAAAAAAAGTTTTAAAAAGAGCTAAACAAAAAAATAGCAAATTTTAAAAATGTTGGTTGCTAGATTGTGCTAGATCTAGCACCCAAGGTGTAAAAATGGCAAGCCTGGTTACTAGTTATTCGTTATTTTTGTGTTTGTGAAAACGTCAAATGTACTGAAAGTGCTGTAATGTTTGTTATTGGGTAATTGGTACAAACAAATACTTTAAGCTTCTGATTTATAATATGCTACTGTCTAAACTTTTTAGGAACAAGCTCCAAAACAGTATTTTTCTCTCGTCAGAGTCTTTACGATATTTTTCGGAATGCAGACTCTTTGCTATTTAATGAAAAAATTAATATTTTGAAAGAAGAAATAATAAAACGTACAAACCCTGTTGATATGAAAGATTTTCAAACTAAATTTAATAGTTTCGTTTTTGATTTTAAGAGTCGATGGTCTAAATCAAATAGACATGATGGCCGTTTTTGTAGAGATAATAAAAACTGGTTAGATTCTTCCATCTCATTTGTAGTGCACACAAATAAAAGAGGCCGCAAAGAAATGGAGTTTGATGAATGTTCATCAAAAAAAAAAACAAAGAAATGCAAGGATTTAAGAGATAAGTCATCGCTGTCTGTGTTAAGCTATGCCACTCAAATGAGTTTACGAGCTTCTGGCCATATAGAAGCATCAAAAATATTGAAAGATGTTAGTTCTTCCCCATCTAGAGCTGCAAAATATAAGGCAAGTTTGACATCACAAGAACGTGCAAAACAACTAAGTGCAGAATCTGCGCTTATAGTGCTGGCAGAAGCAAAGCTTACTCGTAGCCAGTATAATGTGATTAGAAAAGCTGCTCCGGAGAAGTTTCCTTCTTACACAATCGTCCAACAAGCGAAAAAAGATTGTTACCCAATGGAAGACGCAATACGAGTAACCGAAACAACAGCTCAAATAAGTATGCAAGCTCTTCTTAATCACACTGTTGAGCGTTTAGTTTTACTGCAAAAAGATGTTATTGCCACCTTATGTGATTACGAATCGTCAAAAATTATCTTATACACAAAGTGGGGATTTGATGGAAGCTCCGGACACAGCTCATACAAACAAGCTTTCCATGGTCATGATGCAAGTGACGCAGCGGTTTTCATAACGTGCATTGTTCCACTTAGAATGGTGTGTCAAAAAAAAGTTATCTGGCAAAATCCTCGCCCATCATCAACAAGATTTTGTAGGCCATTAAAAATTGAATTTGTTAAAAAATGTTTGAGTGTCTCCACACAAGAAAAAAAAGGGTGGATGAAGAGATAAATGAGCTTGAAAATTCTCTAGTATTCACAGAAGACAGATCTGTAAGCGTAGCTCATAAGCTTATGTTAGTAATGGTAGATGGAAAAGTTTGCAATTCACTCACAGACACAAAATCAACCCAGAGGTGTTATTTATGTGGGTCATCCAGTAAAGATTTTAATAATGTGGAAAGAATGATCGCCAAGGAGGTAAAAACAGATACGTTGGATTTTGGTCTATCTATATTACATGGTTGGATTCGTTTTTATGAATGTCTTTTACACGTGTCGTATAAATTACCAATAAAAAAATGGCAAGCTAGAACTGATTCCGATAAAACAATAGTTGCTGAAAACAAGAGACGAATTCAAACAGAATTTAGAAATAAAACTGGTCTTATTATAGACCAACCAAAACCCGGCTTCGGCAATTCGAATGATGGCAACACGGCTAGAAGATTTTTTGAAAACGCTAGTATATCAGCAGATATAACGAAAATTGATTTTGAACTAATTGAAAAGATGCACACAATTTTAATTGTTGTATCTTCTGGTCATGAAATCGATGTTGAAAAATTCAGGCAATTTTCATATAATACAGCTCGACTTTTTGTAGAGAAATATCCGTGGTTTAACATGCCTCCTACTCTGCATAAGTTTTTAATACATGGTCCAGAAATCATTTCGCACGCTTTATTACCGATTGGCCAACTGTCAGAAGAAGCACAAGAAGCTCGAAATAAGGATTTTAAAAACTACAGAGAAAACTTTACGCGTAAATGTAGCCGGGAGGAATCGAATCGGGATATACTAAATAGGTTTCTATTAACCTCAGATCCAATTATTTCTGGAAAAATCAAGTTAAATAAAAATAAAATAAAACACCTCCCAAAATCAGCAGTGGAGCTATTAATTTCGCCGTCAATTTTGCCGACAGAAACAGAAATCGCTTATTATATAGATGACGATGATGAGGCTGACGGTGTCGATGGATGGGAATCTGAAGAGTTTGGACATATATTCTAAAAAAGCAGGTTAGAAACACTTTACAAAATAAAATGTATATATTTTTGCTACTTTTTCGATAAAAGGCTACAAATATAATTTTCATTTCTCGAATAATATAGGAAAACAGTATAAAAACCAAGAATAACATCAACAAAATGATTTAATGACTAGACAAGTGTGGGTCAAAATGGGTTAAAGTTCCAAAATTGTCATTTTCACTTGGTGGTGTAAGGTACAACACTCATAGCAAATTTCATCAAAATCGGATGTCGTAAGGCTCTCCAGTTGCTTGATTTGAGAAATATTAATGCAAATTCTTTAATATAATATTAGTTAAATTAAATAAATAAAAAAAGTTTTCTTCAAAAGTATACAATATTTTTGTTTTTTTTTTATAACTTATGTATAACTAATCCAAAAAAAATACTATCTAATCAATTAGACCCTTCGTTGAATTAATCTCCATTTTGGGGAAATCGAACCCACTGTGCGACGGGTTGTTGAAAAATTATTATATAGAGACAATCTGACAATAAAATGTAAACAATAGGCCTATGTTTTAATCACCGGATTTATTTTATTTTGTTAAAAAATCCAAATTCTCTTTTCAAATTTAAAAAAATTTTATATTTTTATTCAAATCTTACACTTATTCGCTAATATATCATGAAAGAAAAAATTTAAATTTTGCGAAAATACAATTTCTATAATTAATTAAGCTAAATCCAAAACGGATTTATTTATTTTATAAATCCATTTTGGATTTAGCTTAATTCAATTCCTGTATTTACATTTCTACAAAATTGAGTGATTTTCTTTCACATTATACATATTATCGATTAAGTGTTAGATTTTGATAAAAATGTTAAATTTTGAAAATTAAAAATCAAAATGCGGATTTTTTAACAAAATAACATAAATCCGAAAATAAATCCAGTGATTAAAAAAAACGGCCAATAATACAATTTAATGAAAAATCATTGATTAAGCCTGTCCATAGAAAAAGGCAGAAACTAGATATAGTTTTGATTTTCAAATTCATGTGTTTATAATTTTTAGAGAAAAAAGTTTATTCCTCTTCTTAACCTCAAACCTACTAAATTGAATTTGTAGTTGTTTTTACTACATTCACTGAAAGAATTATCCTTCATGATATTAAAGATATAATTTTATAGAATTTTTTTCGTAGAACCACTGAAGAATTGCATTATGTAAGTAATATTTAATTAATATTATGAAGTTTTTCATAACTATTCTTTCATAAAATTTCATAAAAAAAATCCATTGAATTTCATTAATTAGATCTCCATAAATTTAATGAAAATATTCTTTATGTATATGAAATTGTTCAATAGTAATTACTTTTTTATTTGTTTTTATAAAATATCGTCATTTCCTAAGACAATCTTTTATAATTTTTAATTTTTTTTAAATTAATTTTTTATTATTATTTTTGGACTATAAAATTTTTTTATAAATCATATTAATTTTTTCGAAAATTTTTTTTATGAAACTTTTTAATTTAATGAATTCTTTCTTTAGATATAAGTATTTTGTACATCCGTAAAATATGCTACGATTTTATTACGCCTTTTGCATTTGCTAAGTACTTTTTATTTATCCACTCTAGCTTAGCAGCGACAACAACCAACTGTAATAAATAATAGTAAATGAAATTGCTTTATAGATTTTATGAAGCTCTTCATTGGCTGAATGATTTATTTATTGGACGAGTGGCCTATTAATTTGATGAAGAGTTTGATTAATTTTATGAACTTTTCCTAAACATTAACTTTAATGAAACCTGTTTCTATGAAAAGTTTCAATGGACGAGTTCCAGTGACAATTTTCATTGAAACTATGAAGAAATTCATTACTGAAATGATGATAATTCTCTCAGTGCTTGTCAGTTGATTTGTAACAATTAAAATAGCTACACATTAAATTGATTTAAATGAGCATGACGTATTCACTGTTTAATCTGTAAATTCCATTATTTTAATCACATTTGCAGATAATTATTTTTATTTTTAAAATATATTAATGCATTTATTGTATTTTAAACTTACCTATGTTTCTGGTTCAAAAATTTATCAGCATTTTTTCGAAAAGTAATGTGGATTTTTAATTATTTTAAGATTTTTGTTAATCTGGATAGTTTATTTTGGAAATTATTATGATTTTTTTTTTTATTTATTTATAGATATAATATCGAGTTATTTTAGTTTTCTAGTAAATATTTTACTTGAAATATGGTATAATTTTTTTTTTAATAAACAATTTTTAAAATATGTTTTAACTTAAATTTGAGATTTTTTTTAATATTTGTTGTTTGTTTTAACTTTTATTGTTAATATTTAACTTTGTTTTTTTGTTTATTAAGGATATTTGTTTTATATTTTTTTAATTATTCCTCAAACCATTTTCTGTTGAAAAGTTTTTCTGCAATGTAGAGAAAAATTTATATTAATTAAGGAATTTTTAAATCAATTTAAAGAAATTTATGGATTTCAGAAAATGGTGTTAGAATTTTGTTTGCCAGAAAAATCCATCAAACAAGCCCTGCAAAATCTTAATAATGAAATATCATTACTAAAAGCTTAATAATTAGCATGATTATTACTGCATATAAAACGGTATCATAACGCAATGTTCTTATTAAAATGAGGTCATTATACCCTACACCATAGCATGGAAAGGGTACAATAAGTAATATTGTAAAATATCAATATATTTTGATGACATTTGGAACACCGACTTATCTCCGCCCTATTCATTTTTGCTAAAATTGTTTCATGTTTAGACCTAGTACCCATATAAAGGTCCCCCTAAAATTGGTTTTTCCCACGCTATAGGTCGCAAATATGAAGATATTTCAATGAAATTTTGTACACTTATTCACACGGGATCATGGACAGAGTTTGTTGATTTTATTTAGAATCCACCAACCCCCAAGAAATGGATATGTTCGCACACTACAAGTCGCAAATATAATGGTGTTTTGATAAATATTGTACACCGACCTATAGCACCCCAAAAACAAAGCCTATTGAATTTTGTTAAAATCGGAGCGTGTTAGACCTACACTGAGAAAAGAGAATTATCATCACTTCAGCAATGAATTTCTTCATAGTTTCAATGAAAATTGTCGCTGGAACTCGTCCATTGAAACTTTTTATAGAAACTATGAAACATTAATGTCAATTTTTATGAAAAGTTCATAAAACTAATGAAACTCTTTATGAAATAAATAGACCACTCCTCCAATGAATAAATCATTGAGCCAATGAAGAGCTTCATAAAATCTGTTAAGCAATATCATTTATTATTAATATATTATAGTTGGTTATTGTCCTTGCTAAGCTGGAGTGGATAAATAAAAAACATATTTTTTTTGTAGCATATTTTGCGGATGCAACAAAATATATCTAATGAAAGAATTCACTAAATTAAAATGTTTCATAAAATTTTATAATAATCTTAATTCAATTAATGAAATTCCTTATTAATCTTTCGAAAAAATTAATATGAATTATTAAAAAATTTCATAGTCCAAAATTAATAATAAAAAATTAATTGAAAAAAAAAATAAAAATTATAAAAGATAATTCTCTCAGTATGGAAATTAATGCACATTACTAAAACTTAATGCACATATCATAAAACTATTGTATTTGAGAATTATATGTTTAATATAAATTCTAATTTTTAAAAATTAATGAAATGACGGTAATTTATGAAAAATTAAGGGCGTTAAATACTGTAACAACAGCATTTTAAAGGGCATATTTTAACGCTTGTCAAAAATTCATTTGACAATATTTTTAATATTTTCTTTTTTTTATTTAAAAACCATGTTATTGTAGTATTTTTAAAAAATATCATTTTTATATTTCCCCAGCCAAAATCGCCAGAGTTGCCACTTCATTCCTGGCTTTTTTTAAAAAAGGCAAAATCGGCTGCCACTGTGCTGACTTCATTAATTATCGGAAAATAAAAATGTAAATTGATTCTTAATCCTAGATAAATTCTCTAGAGCGTATCGTGGGCCGATTTTTATTTTTAAAATTTTTTTTAACAAAGTTGCCACACAAACTTAAAAATTCCAAAAAAGGCAAGAAAAAACACATTTGCTCGGGAATATAAAATTTATTTGATCAAAGTTCAAAAAAAGGGCCACGATAAGGACTAAAGTTTTTTGTTGCCTACTAAAGAAAATGCCCTGATCAAAATCGGTTAACCCGTGTTGGCAGCCGATTTTGTGGGAAAACGCGTTTAAAGTTTAGAATTAATTTTACGCTAAGAAAACATCAAAATTTCAGAAAACCGTGTATCTCGCAGTTTTCTACATGTGGACTAAATTTGGGAAGAATCGGATAACGAGAATTTTATATATTAACCCAAATATTCTTAAAAACGATGGCAGAGAATTTATTAGACATTTCCGTTCGGTCAAAAAGTTTTTACTTCGTACATGTTTTAATTTGTTTTTTATTTTTTATATACATTGGCTACTTTTATGGCTTATTAAAAGCCATCAGTACCTGCCTTGTATAACGTGCCTTCTTCCAACATCGAGGAATCGTCATTAGCTATTCTTTAAAGACTGCGTGCAGTTCTTGCATCTTTGGATGTAGTTTGTTTTCCTTTTGTTCTGCTGTATTATGCGAAATAAGATTTATAATAAAGGCAATGATAAAAAACGCTCCCAAAAAATTTTGTGTACAAATTTAATGCATAGAATATTATTTTGTTACTAAAATATATTTTCGAAAAAATATGTTAAAATTTTTTATTGATATTTTCTGAGCATATACTGAAGAGTATGCTCTATCCAAATAAAATATAAAAAAAATTCGAAAACAAAATTTTTCCTAGAGTCGATACCCCCCTTGAGCAAAAGTAAATACTATTGGATAGTTTCATTTCACATATGAAATTCTAATTTATGAAATTCAATAAATTTCTTTTATGAAAAAAAAGTTATGAAAAATTTCATAATATTAATTAAATATATTATACATAATGAAATTCTTCATTAATTCTACGAAAAAAATTCTATGAAATTATATCATTAATATTATGAAGGATAATTCTTTCAGTATAGTGCCCATTAGAGCGTACCACCTTACAGGCAAAAAAAAAAGTTTGCCGTACACCCTCCAATATGACGTATTTTTGCAAGGAGGTTTCAAAAAAAAAATTTTATTTTTTTTGCCGAATGTAGGGGTCTCCATTTTACATTTTTCGTTATATCTTTGGCATTTACAGTCGGATCTTAAAGTATGATACATCGATGTTTTTCTCTCGAGGACACCAGTGTTTTTGCTCTAAGGGCCATTGACCTCAAGTATCTCGTTCTAGTAGTTACCTACCAGAACTCAGTTGCTACCACCCTAATGTACAACCCTAATGTGAGAAAATTAAAGCTTGCAAAAATTATTAAACTTTTGCTAAGGAAGTTTTTCGATAAACCCAGTAGAAATTTTTTTTATATATTGGTTGCCGAACATAGGGGTCGCCTTTTTAAATTTTTTTTAATTGGATTTTTTCTTTATAGCGAAAGACTGTTCTCCTCGAGGCAAAAAAATCGATATATCCCACTTTAAAATCCGATTTAAAGTGCCGAAGCTATAACGAAAAATTGAAAAAGGCGACCCCTACGTTCGGCAAAAAAAAAATTTTTTTTTTGAAATTGCCTTGCAAAAAAATATTGGAGGGTGTACGGCGAACTTTTTTTTTTGAGGTACGGTCTAGTGCCCATATAAAGGTCCCCCCAAAATTGGGTTGTTCGCATGCTACAGATCGCAAATACGAAGATATTTCAATGAAATTTGTTACACTGTTTTATATGGGCTCATGGATAAAGCCAGTCAATTTTAATTAGAATCGGTGCATGTTGGGACCCAGTGCCCGTTTAAAGATCCCCCAAAAATGGGTGCGTTAGGACGCTGCAGGTCGCAAATATTTTGATGAAAGTTGGTGCACCTAAATATATAGGCCCAATGACAAAGCCCATTGATTTTGGTTTAAATCGTTCAATATTTTGACCTAGTTCCCATATAGAGCACCCCCACCCCTATCGACCAAAAGGCTTATATTTCCGATTTTCTCTTAAATGCACCCAACGTTAGGTAAAATTAAAGTTTATTGCCATTGTTCTATTTTTTTATGATTTTATAGAGATATTTTGTCACAAGTCAATTTTTAGCATTTATTAACTATTTTTATTAATTTTAACTAAAATTTGTACAACACTTTTTTTATGTTCCGACCGTGGTTTATCTCATTAGGAGTCATAGGGCTGCCGGTTCGATCCCTGGTCATGGCATACACAAAAAGTTGTTCATATATAAACAAAGTAACAATTAAAAACTACTTTGATCAATTGTCACATAAACTAACCACTGACGAGTGAGACGAAACTGCGGCAGTCTGGTGATCCCCCTGTGTCTGTTAAATTTTTCAATAAAAATGTTTTCGTCTTCTTCTTCCTGTAGATAAGCTTTGTAAAAGATTTTTTTTTTTTGTGAACCCGTTAAAACTAAAAAATGCCCGAATAATGATTTTTAAATTGAACAATTTTAAAGCACTTTGGTGTAAAATATTAAAGATAAATTTTTGACATACTCGTATTTACTTTCCAAACTAGTTTTATGACGATTTAAAAAGGGTAAATTATAAAAATTTAATTGCATTTATTATCTTTTAACAATTTTTTAGCAACTTCGAAATTAATTCGTTTGAAATAATATTAAATGTATAACTTGAGAAATTTTGGCCATTTTTTGTGAAACTTGATACAATGTAAATTTATTCAAAGTATTGGCCATTGTTAGCAATGACTTTTTTCCCATCTTTCTGGCAACATATGCATCACACGACAAGAATGAATCAAGCGAATTTCGGGTACACTGTTCTGAAGTGAGACGTATTCCAATGAAAACATTCTGCATCGATCGAAACAAATGGTAAAAGGCAAAACTTCCCAACCACTATTTTCTAAATAGTTTTCAACCAATCTTACAACATTTGACCAAGCGTAGTCATGATGGAATATTACGTCTTCATATTCGGACGCATATTCCCAGCGGTTTTCGGCCAATGCTCGCTTCAAACGAATCAATTGTGTTAGGTACACGCAAAATCGTCTTTCAACGTCTCTCGGCTTCAACTCGTGTGGTACCCAATTTCCTTGCTTTTGGATGAATCCTAATGCTTGCAAATATTTTGAAATTGCTGCTTGAGTGACTCCCAATGACTTTGCAAGTTCTTCTTGAGTTTGCCAATAAATAATCTTCATCAAGTAATGCCTCAAAATCATCATATTTTTTGGCTGACCTGGGCGGTATTTGTCTTCCGTGTCAAAATCACCACTAATGAACCACACAAACCATCTCTCGCATATTGAAATCGATGGAACATATTGAGGATAAGCCCCGGTGAGCAATCGATGTGCTTCAGCTGCACTTTTTTCAAATTGAAGAAGTAAAGCAAAACTTCTTCTTGGTACAAAATTCGACATTTTTGAAGAAAAAGAAAAAAAAACTTTTTTGTTGACACTATTTCGTTTAATAACTACACTCTAAAAAATGTTTGTAAATTTACTACTATAAAATGGGTAAAATTTTGTTTAATTTTACGAAAATTCGGTAAATATAAACAAAAAATGCGTAAACTTTTTTCATACACACTTCCATACACAATAATGCACACACAAAGTATTTTTAGACATTATGTGTTTATAAATAAACACATTGTGCCTAAAATTACTAGTGTTTTGTTAAATAAAATTTTTACGCACAAAGTTGGTAAATATACTATCCTATAATAGTAATAAATACTCTGACATTTCAAATTGAAAAAAATTAAAAAAAAAATTATAAATTATAAAAAGAAAAAGAAAAAGCGAAAACGGATTATTTTTTGTGAATTAACATTTTCACAAACACATTAAGAGTCTGGAAATAGAAACATAAGCATGAAATTGTTTTTGGTGGTAGTTTAAACCTCATTTCAAAATTGAAAACGCCGTAAGAGAGATACGGCCTACGCAGGAACAACTGGGTGCAATGACTCCTGCTCAACAAAATGCCTTCTTTGCAAGGGAGGCAGTCAACCAACAACCGTCAACAATAACGGGAGAATATGCCGTAAGAGAGATGCGGCCTAGGCAAAACAACTGGGTGCAATGACTACTGCTCAACAAAGTCAGTATTCATTGAGTACTGTCTAACTTGCAAAGAAAGCATTTTGTTGATCAGGAGTCATTGCACTCAGTTGTTCCTGCGTAGGCCATATCTCTGCGTTTTGTCCCGTTATTGTTGACGGTTACTGCCTCCCTTTCAAAGAAGGCATTTTGTTTAGCAGGAGTCATTGCACCCATTCAATAGTTATAATAAATTTTTATATGAATTTTATACAAATGCCTTAAGATCCCAAAACGATTAATTTGGACATAAACGATTATGAGAGAATGACTTGGATATTATTATTATTAATAAAATACGTACTAAAAATTAATTTGTTATTTTATTTTAAAAAAAATTTTGGATGGTGCTTAAAGTTAGCACAACTGTTGTAAATGTACGCATTTTATTGGATTTTTACGCACTTTCTGTGGATTTTTGCGCATTTTAGTGGATTTTTACGCATTTTATGCGTACATTTACACGTGAAACGTGCTTTTTTACTCACAAATTTAGTAAATTAACACACTAATTTCAAAATTTCATTTAATTTTTACGCACTTTCAATGTAAATTTACAAATAATTTGTGCACCAACCTAAACACAATGTGCGTATTTTTTTTCAATTACGCACATAGAGTAAATTTACCCAATTTATAGTAGGAGTTCAGTTTCCTACTATAAGTTGGGTAAATTTCAACAGAATTTAATTAGAGTGAATTTATGTGAAAATAAATGACAGATTTTCACTAGGGTTCTTCAAATTTCCAGACGTAAAAATTTTCTATCTCCTCAATGCCCCATCAATGTGACTACCTTTTTGAAGATTTTGCTATCAAAAAAATTTTTCATCTTAAGGTTCCTAAATAGCAATAACCTTGCGGCTATAGGTGTACAAAAATGTAAAATTTTCAAATATAAAAATAAGTCAAATTTAATACCATAGAACCGGTTTTTGGCGTTAATTATGAACATGAAGTCTAAATTTCAAATAGCGAAACGGTTTTCGTGATATCACTAATTGAATATTTTCCAATGGAAATATTTTTTTCCAAAATTTTTTCAGTTTAGCCTCAGTATCATTGAAATATTGAACTGGGGAAATTTTATTCTCTCAAAAGCCGTTATCTATATGGACTCTGCTTTTTAATAAAGTTTTAAATTAAAAAATTTATATTTTGAGCCTAAAGCACCGTACGTTGTTTTCACGTGAAAAATTTTCATTCGAATTTTAAAGGCCTTAAATAATAATTTATATTCTGAAAATGAAAATTTTTTTAATGCAATTAGCAAGCAACAATCACAATAAACACAAAATGTCTGTTCCCGTACTTTGGCGCGGTTACCCAAACTAACCCAAAGGCGTTCCCGTACTCAAAATTACGTGTAAATTGTTGTTGTTTGGGCTGTTTTGGGATACCGCGGGTACCCGCGGTAACGTACGGGAACGCTCATAAAGTGTCACTTTTTCACAAGAAAAATAATAATCTTGTATATTAAATTTGCTTGAAAACAAAGTCTACACAATTTTCGCGTGAAACTCATTGTCGTGAAAAATAGTTTTTTTTTATATGGATTATAACAGTTTTTTCACGTGAAACTCAAACAACTTACGGTGCTTAACAGTGAAGAAACAGAAATTTTTTTTTAGAAAATATTTTTATTGTTTTTCAAAATATTCTCCTTTATGATCTATACACTTATGCATGAATTCAAATGACCTGCATTTTTTTCATTCCCCGTAAGACACCTCTAAAACATGGTTTTAGAATGCACTTCGGAAACGAAAAAAAAGTCATTGGGTGCCAAGTTAGGGCTGTATGGCGGACGACCCATTAATTCGATTTTTTGAGAGCTCAAAAAGTAATTTGTTTGTGCCGATGTGTGAAAGCTGGCGTTGTCATGGTGAAGAACTATCCGTTTTTGGGGGTTTGTTTTTCCCATTTCTCCGAAAACTTCTGGCAAACAAATGGTGGTGTATCATTCAGTATTAAGTTTTTTACGTTGCACTTATGCAACTGACCAGTTTTTCCGAAGTGCTTCGAGAGCGAACAACTATTGCTGGATTTCGTTCATCATGAAACATCCATACAGTCGACTGCTGTTTAGTTACAGGCTCATATGCATAAATCCATGATTCGTCACCTGTAACGATCTTATTCACGTCTTTTTAAGCACCGCTATTGTATTTATTGAGCATTTCTTTGCACCAACAGACCGGAGAACTTTTTTGAGCTGTCGTTAAGTTTCGAGGAATCCAACATAAGAAATCTTTTTTACGGCTAAATTTTGATGCATTATTTTATTTATGCTGGTGGAACTTATGTCTAAGGTAGCCTCAATCTCAGAGTATGTCACATGACGATCTTGCATTATCAGTTTTTCCACAGCATCAATGGTTTCTGGGACAATAACTGATTTTGGACGACTCGAAATTCGTCCTGGATCCGATCGCGATTAAATTAGTTATACCAGCATTTCACAGTTACAAAGAGCTTAATCACCAAAAGTTGAATTTAATTTGTCTTTGCACTCTTGTGTAGATAATCCACATCGATAATCGTAATAAATCATTGCCCGAAAATGTTCACGTCATAATTCCATTGTTTTTACTGACACATGACTTTCACTTTTTTGTAAACAACACAAATAATGCTCAAATGACAAAAAGTTCCAAGCAAGGTTATGGTCAAAAATGTTAAACTTTTTAGTGGAAATATCAGCTAGAGCCTAGAAACTCCTAAAGTGGCCAAGGTTCACTAGTTAAATAGACAAAAATAATCATATTATTATCCTTCCTGCAATGGTTTTCTAATTAATTTTGAATTATAGCTTTAAGAAAGACAATTAAATTTATTTATTAAAATATTTTTTTTTCCTGCAGGCTGACTCAGAGAGATTCAAAATTATAATATTTTGTGTTTTTCTCGAAATCATAAAAACGCGAATGTTTCGAAAACGGTTAACAATTTAAGAGATTTTATTTCACATTCCCAAAGTATATAAAATTGTGATTCAAAATCTATGGAAACATCTTGAAGTACATAATTCTAAGTGCTAACAATCAATCTTCATACAAAAGATTAGAAAAACCTGCGATTTTTAGGCACCTCTAAACGTGATCCAATTTCTCTCAAATGTGGTACAGATGTTGCCGTAGTCTATTCACCATGATCCGGCCTTGAGGAGCAAAAATCGGACTATGCCTAATAGGGCGGATCGATCTGTAGGGAGGCAAAAAAATCGCTCAAGTGACAAGGAAAATCGTATTCTAGGGATCAAAATAAGAAACGTTGCCCGAGGAACCATACCTCTAAAACGAATTCTGATGTCCCAACTTTTGACCCGTAGGGTCAAATTTTGAAAAATCCCACTTTGACCCATTTAGAGTGCCCCAATCGAGTCCAAATGTGTGACCGACTCCACTAACTTTGGAGGGCCGACCCAACCATGCGAGTGGCACAACCCCTGGAACCCCTGAGGAATTCCCCACACAAACATTTCAAAAAATCACCATTTTTGGCACTTTCGTACTTATTCAGGATTGGTGCTCAAAGGTCCCACAAATCTGGATTTTAAGGAGAAACCATGGGAATCTTCCATTTTAGGTATAGGATGTGTTCAGCGAACTTATGTAAAACACTACGCGGAATATTTTTGTAGAACATGTTAACCCTCTAACTCTTCAAGTTATGGGTCTTTTTTGTCCCTTTTTAAAAATGGGCCAAATAATTCCCTTTCATTGAAGAGTTAGATGGTTAGAATGTTCCACAAAAATGTTCCTCGTAATGTTCCACAAAAATGTTCCTAAAATGGAAGTTTCACAAAAAGAAAAAACATAGCCATTTCGCTGATTTTTTCATGTAAAGTGATTTTTTGAAATGTTTGTATGGCGAACCCCCCAGGGGGGTTCCAGGGGGTGTTCCACTGGCATGGGTGGGTCGGTCCTCTAAAGTTAGTGGGGGTCGGTCATACATTTGTACTCGATTGGGGCACTCTAAATGGGTCAAAGTGGGATTTTTCAAAATTTGAACCTACGGGTCAAAAGTTGGGACATTAGAATTCGTTTTAGAGGTATGGTGGCTCGGGCAAAATTTCTTATTCTGATCCCTAGAATACGATTTTTCTTGTGACTTGGGCGATTTTTAAATCGATCCGACCTAATGTTTAATTTACCCATACGATTTTAAAATACCCTAATGTTTAGCCTCCAAAACGCCATATAAGTTATTAAAGACACAAACCATGTGTAGAAGATGCGCCATCTGTGATGAATCCTGCATTTTGAAAATATACACCCAATATAAAACCAATAGATCCTATAAGTTTGCCTTGATCTGAGCCGAAAACAAAAAAAAATTTTTTTTCTGCAAATTTTGAATTATCTTTTGGGAATTACCGGATTTCTTATATCAAATCTGAATTTTTTTCCAGTTTATAATTTTAGTTAGAAAGTCCTATTGAATTTCTAGACCAGGGGGAGTTTTGGCAATTATAAAATTTCAATTATATTTTCAATTACATTTAGAATTTGGTAGGTTTGAGGTTAAGAAGAATAATAAACCTTCTTCAAAAGTTATAAACACATTAAATTTGCAAATCAGACTAGATCTAGTTTCCGCCTTTTTATGGCCAGGCTTCATCAGTGATCTTCCATTAAATTGTATTATTGTTTATATTTTTATTGTCAGGTTGTCTCTATATGAATAATTTCAGAAGTGATCAAACAGACATATACAAACATTCTACTTCAGATTTTCTCTGTTTATCTTCTTATTTCCTCCGTGTCACCTTTTCACAAATATTGCCACATTGACGTATGGTTTGTACGTACAAGTGCAGGCAATTTGTGTATATTGGAGACGGACACCCAACAGGGCATTTTTATTTTTTGTAGTAAAATGTTGTTTTGAAAATGTTTTTGTTTAAATTTAACGGGTTAAATTTGTTTTGCACTTTTTGTCATTATTTCATTTACCAAAAAAATGCAATTGTAATTGATAATTTTCCAATTATAGTTACAATTACAATTACATGTAATTTGTAATTGAAATTTTTAATTGCAATTATTTGCAGTTAACTCCTGTAACTCCCTGTGCAATTAATTACAAAAACCTTCAGGTCTCAGAAAGCCAAAACTTTATTACAATTATTCATGATTCAATCATTAATAAAATTTGTATCCCAAAATGAAAATTTAACATTTTGCTAAAAACACACTATTTACTCTCAAAATATAGGACTGAGCCGATAAGAAAAAAACGTACGCTAGAAAACAAGCCCGACCATTAGCACAGTTCGCTTTAGGTTATATACTGATAGACTAACGAAATTTCGGGAAGGTACCACCTGATCTTTATTATATGGGCGGAGAAAAATTTGAATGGAATTGCCAAAAACCTAAGCGAATACTAGGAAAATAGGATTATATGGGAATTAGGTCAAAATGTGGTAAGTTTTTCTTTTAATTCGAAGGCATAATTTATGGCTATATATGTCATTCACAACCCGACTAACAACCAGATGTCTATGATTTTGTGTGTCTAAATACCATTTAAGCCCAGTTTCGATGGGACCTGTTTATGGCAGGTATGTCTGAATATAGACGGATTTTAATCTATTTTTATAACGTTCTTCCTTGAGTCAAGAGAGACTCAATTAGTATGTAAACACCATTATAGTTGCTATCTTTAGATTGATGACAAAGTTTATGTTGGCAAGCCTCCTCAGAAAGTGATTCTGAGGAGGCTTTTGGTCCAGTATTTTTGGTATTTATAAACAACAGCACAAACTTATTACATACCCTCCATATATGGGTGTAGGGCATAAAAATAATCTCACTTTGTGAGCAGAAACTTTTAATTATATGTTAAACCAGTGTTATCTTTATACTGATATTAATCTCAACCATACATGGGACTAATTAATTAGGTGGACTAATTAATTGATGCTTTCATTACCATTGCATTGATATCAATTGTAATGAAATTATTTTCATTACCATTTTTTTAATTAATGGTAATGATTTTAAAATTTGATTTCATTGATTAATGACAATAGTTTTAAATTTCATTACCATTGATAATGAGTAAATTAAAAAAAATAATTGCCATTGACAGGAAAACGTAAAAATGGAGTAAAACTCGCTGAAATCGAAGAATATGCTTATTCTGGCTCATTCTCATTTGAAATTAAATATTACTTTCCATTCCATTGTTATTTGTATCCAGGTAAAGTTTAACGGAATTAAATGGATCCTCCTTAAAAAATTATGTTTTATAACTTCCCCGGCCAAACCCGTTGTTCTTATTCGTTTGTCTGAATTTTTGGTAAACGAATGGTTTTTAATCAATTGTAATTAGTTTTTTTTATAAATAAGTGTCATTTCATTACCATTAGTAATGATTTTTCTAATGAAAAATATTTCATTACCATTAAATGGTAATGACATTTTTTTCATTGTCATTAGTATGAATTAATGGTAATGAAATTTCAATGGTAATGAAAAATTCCCATGTATGATCTCAACCATATTGGGTGATTTTAAATTATTTGTATTTTTAATTTAATTTGTGTTTTATATTTAATTATTTCTGGAAGCTTTTAAACGAATTTATTGAATATTTCATTTTTTTTTTTGTATGCTGCTGCTGTAGTTTTAATTATTTTTTAATATTCAATACATTATATATCAATTAAAATTGCATTTCGTTTGCTGTTGTTCAGTGGTGTTTAAATTTTAAGCTGCAAGTCTGGGGTATTATTATACCAAAAAAGCCAGCGCCTTTAAAAAAAAATTAAATTCGTTTATAGGTACACATATAACGTAATTTTCACTAGCTTATGCTATGCCATACGCTTTACATAGTTTATTTTTATTCACACACACGCACATGTAGACTGAGCTCCACAGACACATTGACTCTATAGCATACAATATGACCAACCGATATAACAGCCAGCCAGCCAGCCAGTCAGTCAGCAAGCGAAAAGACAACAACAAAAGTGTAAACTACAAAAGCGCGAACAATAGAAATCGGATTGAAATGCCAAAAAATAAGAACAAACACACACCAATATGAACAAAAACAACAACCATATCATTTACACACACACATACATTGAAGAGAGTAGAAGAAAGTCATACACATACAGCGTGTAGTGGAGTTTAAGCCCTTGTTTTTTAATGATTGTTGTGTTGTTGATATTTTGTGTTGCTGTTGTTGAACAGTCAAATTAAGCAACCAAGGCATAGAGTCATCTGCAGCCATAAGCAAGTAGCAATAGCAGCAACATTAATGTTGTTGGGCAATGTCACTAACGCGCCTTATCATGGCCAAAAACTACTACAACAATGAGAAGAACGAATGAATAAACGAATGAACAACAACAATAACGGCATTTACAATGACACGAAGAACAACAACAGCAAAAACAATACCATCATAACAACAATGCACAATCTCTGGACTGTTTTTTTTTTTGGGTTTTTTTTTTAATTTTAAATTTTCTACCATAAAAAAACTAGAACACCAATATTTTTTACTTTAACTTAAAAATCCAAAAAAGGACATTTGGTATGCATTTGATAGAAAAACTATTTGTTTGCGATTTAAACAATTTTTGGATAAATATTTGCTTTAACACCATAAACATTATATATAAAATATTTTTTTTTTTTTATTTATTTTGTATTTTTTATTATTTTGTATTTACGTTTAGTACGAATTCGTGCGTATACAATAATTTAAATGATACCAAGCATTATAAATACGACAAACACGACCGTTTTCAAAGACTCCCTCTCAATAACTGATGGTTGAAAATTTCTATGAGTAAAGAAATTGCCACAGCATCACACAACACAGCACAAAGTAGAAAAATATGGTGCGAAAAATAGAAACAGCAAAGTCAACTAACATATAAACAAATAAAAAACCCCCCAACAACATGAATTACAGGAGAACAACAACACCTAGGAGCATAACAACAATAAAATCTATGAGAACATTATCATTTTATATGAGAACATCATCAATATTATATTCCCTTTAATTTTATACTAAAAAACACGAAGTTATAAAACGAAGTTGTGAAATTGTTATAAAAAAAAACAACAAAACAAAACACTAGTAGAAGTGGATGCTGTTGTATAAATATTGCTACTTACTACTCTCAAATGCGTCGGATGTGCGTGTGCTAGCAACATTTATGTTAACTTATAAATGTGTGTGTGTTTGAAGATGTAATGTTGAGTAAGGTTGTATGGCAATGGTGACAATTTTTTATAATTAGAAGAACGCTAAAATATACTAACAAGGAAAATATCTCATGTGATAGTGTCTGATTTTCATAGTAGTAAATCAAAATAGGAAACAACGGTTTGATTATTTTCACTATTTCGGGGATTTTGGGTGCAAAATAAAACAGAGGAAATCAGCCATTTTCTGGTACTTTTTTGTTTTGCAGTATGTCATAAACTTTCGACATTCGATATAAGAACTGCACGTAGAGAACAGCAGAAGGAGTATTATCTAAGTGCTATGTTATCATCAGAGAAGACAAAAAAAGCAAAATCCGATGTGTTTAAAACAAAAAATATTGTAAAAAAGCAAGAAAAAAGCAAAAGTAAAATAACTTAGAAAAACAACAGTTTAAAAAAAATTCAAAGTTAAGAGAAAAAATATTTTTTTGTGAGAAAAAAAAAGTATTTTTGGGCAAAAAGTTTTAAAAAAAAAGCAATTCAAAGTTCAAAAATCTTAAGAAAAAGTTATTTTATAGCTAAAAACGGAAAATACAAAAAAGCAAAAAGAAGCAAATATGAGGAAAACAAGCAATAAAAAGCATAAAAAGCAAAAACAGCAATTTTATCTTCTCTGGTTATCATACAACTACATAAGTTCCAAATTAGTTTTAATTTTTAGTTGGCCTTCAATATGACTGGTGAAGGGTATCAACAATCGGCATGTTTTCGGTTTTAACTTTTTCTACAACCATCAAAGTGATTTCTTCAGCTTTCCTCAAGATATTCGGGCCGGTGTCCCTCAAGGTAGCATTTTAGGCCCACTCTTGTATCTTTTGTATACTTCTGATATGCCAACTGATAGTAATACTCATACGTCTACATTTGCTGATGATACGGCTTCTTGAGTTGTCACAAAAACCCATATGAAGCCTCTCGAATATTGCAGGAACACGTATTTGAATTGGAATCGTGGCTGAAAAAGTGGAAGATAAAGGTGAATGAACAGAAATGTATTCATTTGACTTTTACTTTAAGAAAAGAAACATGCTCTTTTATCAAAATTAATAATCACAAAGTGCCCCAACACTCAAATGTCAAATATCTTGGTATACATCTTGATCGTCGTCTCACGTGGAAGAACCATATCGACGCCAAAATAACACAAATAAAACTTAAAGCAATAGAACTTAATTGGCTAATTGGAAGAAATTCTAGACTTGGCCTTGATTGCAAGTTGTTGTTGTATAATTCGATTTTGAAACCTATATGGAGCTACGGCATCCAAATCTGGGGCACTGCGTCTGTATCAAATGTTCAAAAAATTCAAAGGTAGCAGAACAATATTTTGCGAACCATGGTATATAAGAAATGCGTACATACACTCAGATTTGAATGTTCCCACCGTTAATGATGAAATCGCAAGATACACCTTAAACTACTTAAAGAGGCTGCAACTGCACCCAAATTCATTGGCTCGTAAACTGCTTGAGGATCAAGGACACCGACGCCTCCTAAGAAGGACCACCGCTGATTTGGCTCTATAGAATAAATGTATATTCTTTATAACAAAATATTGGTTTTTAATTTCAATTTAAAAAATTAAAAATTAGTTTTTTCGACCTTTCTAAAATTAAACTTCTAATTTATCGTTTTTAACTTTTTCTATATATTTACTTTGCATCAAATTGAAAAAATATTTAATGTTTAAAATTAACATTTTGTCTGGCACTGGCTGGGCTTAATATTTTAGCTTTAGTACATAAGATTTGATAAACTTATTGTTAGTTCACTGTTGTGAAGATATAATAAATAAAATTATGAAAAAAAGAAAAAAAAAACAACCATAATAAACCAAGAGCAATATTTTACATCAATTTAGAAAAATAATATGTATGAGCTTTCTATCCCTCATATATATCGCAGCATCCTCCTTCGGTGTTCCCATATCACTTAACCCCATCCAAGTAAAATAACTTAACAGGGCTATGAATTAAAAAGCTTCAACAAAGTTCGCCAACACCTGCGAGGGATGAAATATTGTCTGTTTGGATTCCTTTTTTTTCCAAGTAAAAAGGGATGAAAATATTTTAGAGCTGACAGAAAATAAATACAATAGGGCTTTTCATATATTTAATCCTTTAATTCCCAGTGGAACATAGGGCCGCAAGGTTTCAGTAATCATTTCAATTTCGGGGAGAATAATTGGCCTATAGCTCTCCTAGGCTGGTGCTGGGGCTGCCAGCTAAGCCACCAGCCTGGCTTGGTGAAAGTCAGTAGCAAATTAAGCAAAAATGCCTACTTCCCGAGACGTCACCTTATTTTCCCTAAGTGACCATTCGGACATGCTACAGACCGTCGCTCGAATTCGCTCGGGCTTTTCATATAAACTTGTAAATTCCTTGTAAACTTTCTATAAATACAAACCATATTTGTTATGTATGGAGTTTGACATTAAACTCATAAATATATTAGGTTAACACCGTTTACTAGTAGAATACGAGTTTATATGAATGCCCCTAATATTTTTTAATATTCCAGTAAATACCTAAATATATATTTTATATTATAAAACTTACTTTATTATTTTAATTATTTAATAAAATCTATCACATTTTTCCGTATCACGCGTCTTCACTAGGATATTCAATCGGTTAATCGATATTCCATTAATCGAATAATTTAAAATGTCCAAATTTCGAATAACGAATAATTTCATACGATTCCTCGATTAATCAAAATTGGTAAAAAAATTACAAAAAAGTTTAAAAAACATGAAATTTTTATTAAAGTAAATATGCTAAAATCCCAAAACTTATTTAAAAAATTGTGAAAAATAATTATACCCTACACCACTATGTGGTCAGGGTATTAAGTTTGTGCTGATGTTTGTAACACCAAAAAATATTGGTCATAGACCCACCTTGTAGTATACCGATCGGCTCAGAATTTTTTTTTATTTCGATTTAACGATATCCGTCTGTCCGTCCGTCCGTCCGTCTGTCTCTCTGTCTGTCTGTCCATGCATTCTTCTGCGCACTCTACAGGTCGCAAATATTAAGATATTTTGATGAAACTTGGTACACCGACTTACGTCGGCCAAAGGACGATGCCTATTGATTTTGGTGAACATCGGTCCATGTTTAGACCTAGCGCCCATATAAAGGACCTACCAAAATTATATTGTTTATACGCTGTAGGTCGCAAATATTAAGATATTTTGATGAAATATGGTACACCGACTTATGTCGGCCCAAGGACGAAGGCTACTTATTTTGGTGAACATCGGTCCATGTTTAGAGCTAGTGCCCATTTAAGGGTCCTACTAAAATTATATGGTTTATACGCTGCAGGTCGCAAATATTAAGATATTTTGATGAAATTTGGTACACAGACCTACTTTGGCCCAAGGACGAAGCCTATTGATTTTGGTGAACATCGGTCCATGTTTAGACCTAGTGCCCATATAAGGGTCCCCCCAAAATTGGCTTGGTTACAAACTGCAGGTCGCAAATATTAAGATATTTTGATGAAATTTGGTATACCGACCTATATCAGCCCAAGGCCGAAGCCTATTAATTTTGGTGAACATCGGTCCATGTTTAGAGCTAGTGCCCATTTAAGGGTCCTACTAAAATTATATGGTTTATACGCTGCAGGTCGCAAATATTAAGATATTTTGATGAAATTTGGTACACAGACCTACTTTGGCCCAAGGACGAAGCCTATTGATTTTGGTGAACATCGGTCCATGTTTAGACCTAGTGCCCATATAAGGGTCCCCCCAAAATTGGCTTGGTTACAAACTGCAGGTCGCAAATATTAAGATATTTTGATGAAATTTGGTATACCGACCTATATCAGCCCAAGGACGAAGCCTATTAATTTTGGTGAACATCGGTCCATGTTTAGAGCTAGTGCCCATTTAAGGGTCCTACTAAAATTATATGGTTTATACGCTGCAGGTCGCAAATATTAAGATATTTTGATGAAATTTGGTACACAGACCTACTTTGGCCCAAGGACGAAGCCTATTGATTTTGGTGAACATCGGTCCATGTTTAGACCTAGTGCCCATATAAGGGTCCCCCCAAAATTGGCTTGGTTACAAACTGCAGGTCGCAAATATTAAGATATTTTGATGAAATTTGGTATACCGACCTATATCAGCCCAAGGACGAAGCCTATTAATTTTGGTGAACATCGGTCCATGTTTAGACCTAGTGCCCATATAAGGGTCCCCCCAAAATTATATTTTTTATACGCTGCAGGTCCCAAATATTAAGATATTTCGATGAAATTTGGTACACATACCTATTTTGGCCCAAGGACGAAGCCAATTGATTTTGGTGAACATCGGTATATTTTTAGACCTAGTGCCCATATAAGGGTGCCCCCAAAATTGGCTTGGTTACAAACTGCAGATCGCAAATATTAAGATATTTTATTGAAATTTGGTGCGCTGACTCACATTATAGAAAATTTTGACACAAGCCCCATTTTAACCCATTCGGATTTCGGATCCAAACATTAGTTGGCTTCTACCCAGACTGGTGTAAGTTATTGTATAGTCGGCATGCCCGACTTTAACCTTTTTACTCGTTTTCTGTAGGATTGTACCTATCCGGTTTTAATTCTGGCCTAAGAAATTCATTAGGGGACAACTTTCTACAATTCCTAGAACTATTTGTTGGCTTAAACCCATTGAGAATTTCCTGTTTTCGTCTAGGGGCAATAATAGATATCTTAAATATCAAAGAGAAAACCAAAAACCATTAAAACTTATCACAGTTTGCTTTGTCATCTTAAAAAATACTACTTAGCTGTTCTGACACATCTAGCAATATTGTAGTATCTATTTACGTATAAGCAAACTTTTAATTATTTTTTTACGGTTTTTTAGATGCTGATATTAAACAAAGCCAGTCATATAATTAATAACATTGTGCGACAGCCCAAATCGGCGGGGGTTCAGCTTACCCTGAAAAGTTATATCGGTTAAAAAAGAGTTATACGTGTCCCGGCGTTTCCCTGGGTCAGGTCTAGGGATCGAGATATATCGATTTGAAGATAGTAAGTATCGTATAAAGGAAAATGTCATTTATTTCGCCTTTTTTATGCTCTTTAACCATCCAAATGTCCGAATATCTCAAAGTGCTGTTCAGCAAAGTTGTTAACCTCAACGCCTCAATGCTATATTAGGACATTTAGATGGTCAAAATTCATGAAAAAGGCACAAGTTATAGACACATTACTAATTTGCAAATCAGACTAGATCTAGTTTCTGCCTTTTTCTATGGACAGGCTTCATCAGTGATTTTCCATTAAATTGTATTATTGTTTATATTTTATTGTCAGATTGTCTCTATATGATAATTTACTCTCAGAAGTGATCAAACATACATACAAACATTCTACTTCAGATTTTTTGTTTCTCTTCTTATCTTATCTCTTTGTCACCTTTTTCACAAATGTTGCCACACTGAGGTATGGTTTTTACGTACAAGTGCAGGCAATTTGTGTATATCGGAGACGGACTGCCAGCAAGGCATTTTTATTTTTCTAGTAAAGTGTTGTTCCTTCAAACGCGTCATATAGACCAAATGCAATTAATTGTTAATTTTTTATTTTTTATTTTTTTTAGAAGATTTACTGAAATTATTGTTGTTCCATTAAAAAAAAATATTACTAAAAATACCATAAATGTATGTATATTTTTTACACAAATTTTTTTGATTAATAGATTAATTTTTAAATTTTATTCGATTAATCGGTTAAGAAAAAAACCCGAATAATTATTTGCACGATTAATCGATTAAAATAATAAGTCGATTAATTTAATATCCTAGTCTGCACTCTTTGGCGTTGTTTTATGACTAAAGACACAAGAGAAAACATATTCTCACATTCTTTCACTAGAAATTTATAAACAAAAGCCATATTATTTTTGAGGAAATTAAAGTATTTGTAGCAAAATTCAAAACAACTACATAAAATAAATGTTACTACAATGTAGTAATTTTTGTAGTTTGTTTAAAAAAATAACTGCCACAAACATTGGCAAATTTTTCTCTAAGTAAAATAACTTTAATTAAAGTTAAAATAACTACTACCGCATTACTACACAAATAACTGTCATATAGTAATTTCAGAACTTTTCTGAGTTTAAACGTGACTACAAGGTAATTTCTACTAATCTCTCTGTCTAGCTCTTGAGGATTTATCCTGATAAGGACGTGTGCCGTGGTAAGGACACATCTTTTGAGGTTCTGCAGGTGTTTTTCGAATATCCTTGAAGGCCCTTTGAATTTCCTTCAAGTATTCTACCTCATACTTTGAGTATCCGGCCATATCCTGCGAAGGTCCTTGAACATAATTTTAATCTAGGAACTCATCGAGTATCCTGAACAACACCTTGAACATAATTTCCGTCTACGAAGAGTGCCATTCGTAGGTCACTTCCTGACACATCCTTTGAATATCCATCGAGTATTCTATCACATCCTTCTAGTATCCTGTCATATACTGCGAATGTCCTTGATTAAAATTTTAATCACCGAAGCGGGCCGTTTGTAGATAACTTTTTGATATATCCTTTGAATATTCTGCCATATCCATCGAAGGTCCTTGAACATAATTTGCATCCAGGAAGCGTGCTTTTCGTAGGTCACTTCTTACCACATCCTTTAAGGGGGGTATCGACTCTAGGAAAAATTTTGTTTCCGAATTTTTTTTATATTTTATTTGGATAGAGCATAATCTTCAGTATATGCTCAGAAAATATCAATAAAAAATTCGAAGAAATAAAATTTCCACATGTTTTTTTGTAAACTATTTATATATTTTGGCCACAAAGTAATATTCTATGCATTAAACTTGTACACAAAATTTTTTGGGAGCGTTTTTTATCATTGTCTTTATTACAAATCTTATTTCGCATAATACAGCAGAACAAAAAGAAAAAAACTAAATCCAAAGATGCAAGAATTGCTCGCAGTCTTTAAAGAAAAGCCAATGACGATTCCTCGATGGTGGGCGAAGGCACGTTATATGAGGCAGGCACTGATGGCTTTTTATAAGCCATAAAAGTAATCAATGTATATAAAAAATAAAAAACAAATTAAAAAATGTACGAAGTAAAAACTTTTTGACCAAAAGGAAATATCTAATAAATTCTCTACCATCGTTTTTTAGAATATTTGGGTAAATATATAAAATACTCTTTATCCGATTCTTCCCACATGTAGAAAACTGCGAGATATAAATTTTGTTCATACACGGTTTTTTGAAATTTTGCTGTTTTCTTAGCGTAAAATTAATTTTAAACCCTGAGTTCAAAAACGGCTACCACTGTACAGCCAAGGCGGGTTTACCGATTTCGATTCGGGGTTTTTTTTTCGTAGGCAACAAAAAACTCTAGTCCTTATTGTGGCCTTTATTTTGAGATTTGGTCAAATAAATTTTATATCCCCGAGTAAATCTGTTTTTTCATTGCCTTTTTTGAAATTTTAAGTTTGTGTGGCAAGTTTGTTAAAAAAAAATTTTTTTAAATAAAAATCGGGCCACGATAGGGACTAGAGAATTTATCTGGAATTAAGAATCACTTTACGTTTTTATTTTCCGATAATTAATGAAGGCTGCACTGTGGCAGCCGATTTTACCTTTTTAAAAAATTCCAATAAAGAAGTGGCAACTCTGGCGATTTTGGCGGGGAAAATATAAAACTGATATTTTAACATGATTTTTAAATAAAAAAATAAAATGTTAAAAATATTGTTAATTGAATTTTTCACAACCGTTCAAATATGCCCTTTAAAATACTGTTGTTACAGTATCCTGTCATATCCTGAAAAATTCCTTGCACATAATTTTCAACCAGAAAGCTTGCCGTTCGCCAATTTCTGATCTATCATATGAGTGTCCTGCCATATCCTTTGTATATCCTGCTCTACCTGTGAAAGTCCTTGAACATATTTTTCATCCAGAAAGCGTTTCGTTCGTAGGTCACATCCTCAAATATTTTTTGAGTATCCTGCCATATCCTGCGAAGGTTCTTTGAAGGTACGATGCACCTAGAATCCTCGTACATCCGTCAATACCAGACGCAGCCAAAGGCGTACCGCTCCTTTCTCATTTTCTTTCATAAACCTTAGCTTAGGTCTTCTTATAATTGGATATAAGTGCATGCATAAATAATTTTTATAACGTTTTAAACCACTCCTTTACTTTTATTACTGAATCAAACAAATTTCTGCGACAATCCCTAACCCCGAGAGCTGATTGGAAAAATTTCGTTATGACTTTATGATTGATTCTCCTCGGAATTTCAAGAGTTTTATATATAATTATAACTTATGAATTAAATAATAACATAAATTGATTAACAGTGCATAAAGGCCGCTATATGAAGCACAACGTTAATGGTTTATCATCATTAATATTTAAATACATTTTCAATCAATTTTGGTTACCTAAATTGCTACATATTATTTAAAAATTCTTTCACAAAATGCGAAAAACACTAACTTAGCATTATTGTTGAGTACTACAATATTTATATTTGAGATGAGTACAATAATAATGAAGTTTATACATGCTAATGATGTTGTTTCTGTACATTGGTAATGACTTTCGTTGTTTTAGTTAAATGTAAAAAAATACAAGTTCTAGGTACAGCTTTACTTTACTACTCTGTATATCGTTTAAAAAGGAAACGGAAGTTGAAGCATCCGTAACACACAAAAAAAAAGAAGAAAACACAAAAAAATACTCACAAATTCGCACTTTTTATTGTGCAGGTACTCAGTTCAATCATTGATTGCACGTACATAGCTCGGTACATATTACGATAGTTAGTAAGTAAATATGGATAATAATAGCAACAACAATAACAACAGCAAGAGTTACCATATTCAGATTTATCGACAGAAATGGGATTTGTAGGTTCTATTTTTTAATTATTACGCAGTTTTTGAATTGAATTTTTGAAATATATTCCGAATATTTTTTTTATCATATTTTTTTTTATGAATGAGGGGTATATAGTTGATCTATTAGTTGGTAAATTAATGTTTTTTTTTTAATTTGAAAAATAATTTAAACAGAAAGTGATATTAATTTATGATCTAAAGTCAATCTAAAAAAACGTTAATTTCTTTTTATCATATTCCATTATTTAAGTAGTTTTTTGTTTAACACATATACGTACACTAGGTCACATGGATCCTTACCATTACATTATGTTATGGTTTTTGTATGTTTACTTGATTTTAATTTGTTCATTCTGGTAACTCTGTCACAAGAAATTCCTCTAATTTATGGTATTTCCTTTTCTACGCTCTATTATGCCTTTGATTATACTTTCTCTCGCCACTCTCCTCATGCTCTTTTGTTAATATATTCTCCCTTTGCTTGTATTAATTTTGTTTCGACAAAATAAAACTAAATCTGAAAAAACTTTTTCCATATTTTAAACAGTACTTGTACTACCAAAAGAGTAATAATAAGGTGGTACTTTTAACAAAAATATACACTTAAGTAAATATAAAGGATGACAACGAAGAAAATATTACATTTTAAAAAGGAAGTATATACTCAGAAAAAAATGTTAGTAGAAAAATTTGTAAACGGTTTTACTAAAATTTATTATTTTTATACTTCATTATTTTTATACTAATATCTAGTAAAAATCTGTACTTTAATAAACAGTTTTGCTATTCTAATTCTATAAGTTACTGAAATTTTAACTAATTTTCTTTGCAAATTTCAAAAAATATTTTACAAATTTTTGAGAACCGTGTTGATAAATGTAGCAAATTATATTACTAATTTAATAAAGGTATATTAAAGGATTTTTGCCTTTTTACAATAACTAAAACTTCCATTTACGAATTTATAATAAAACAAATGCTCATATTTTACGAAACAATCGACATTGGCAATTATTTTCGTCGATGATGAATGTTTTCATTCGAGTGATACTAACATTTAGTGAAATTTGTTTTTAAATTTAGCAAATAATTTTTACATTGTAGTTGACAAAATTTTCAGTAGTATTACCTTATTTTTATTGAGTGTAAAAATGGTAACCTCAAGAGGAGCTTCATAAAGCGCAAGCGCTGTTCCACCCAACATTGTTTTCGCGCTTGTGCTCTGTGTCCCCTCCATCTTGTACCGAACTCATCTGGCAGCACTGTTGGTTAGTGTGGTGAGTTCATTGAATTAGGCAATTATGTCAGTTTTTTCTTGTTCTTGCACTCACTAAAGCGGGGTTTACATTATCTGATTTTACTTCTGACGGTAATAAGTTTATAACTTCTAAAGTACTTCTACAATTTCAACTGCTAAAATCAGCAAAAAATTATGCTAAATATTTAGTGGTCTAAAAAATCAAACAAATTAAAATTTTCAAATCTCTTTTGCGATTTTTTCTTAATGTAAATAAAAATCTAACCTTTTTTAAATCAGCAGCTTACTTTTTTTTTAGCAAATAGGTATGTTGATTTCAGCAGGATAGACTGCTATTTGAACTCAACGAAATTTAGCTTAAAAATAACAAAATTTTTTAAGTTCGTTATTTTAACTCTCTCTTTAAGTTTCTTAGCTAATTTAACCAAAATTTCTCTGTGTTAAATACACACTGCTAAATTTAGCTTACTTAAATTTAGCAGACCCTGTTTCTCAATGTAATTTTTATTATTGGGTGTTTAGCATAAAAATGCGGGATTTTTTGCAAATTTTACGCGCTTATTGGCAGAATATAAATTTATCCATAGTACTAGCCATCGTTAGCTATGACATTTTCCCATTTTTCTGGCAACATATGGATTCCGCACCAAAAAAACTGATCATTTTTTGATGCCAAGAACAAATCAAGCCTATTTCGGATACCCTGTTTTGAAGTAAAGCGTATTCCAGTTAGAGGATTCTGCACCAATCGGCGAGGCAAAACTTCCCAACCACTATTTTCTAAACAGTTTTTAAACGGTCTTGCAACATATGGCCGAGCGTTATAAAGATGGAATATTACAGCTTCATGTCTGGTCGCATATTTCAGGCATTTTTCATCCAATACTCCTTTCGAACGAAACAGTTGTATTCAGTACAGGTACCCTGTGATCCTCTGGCCCGATTTCATCAACTCATAATTGATGGGACCCTTTTGGTCCCACCAAATACAGAGCATTATCTTGCCGCCATGGATATTCGGCTATTGCGTTGATTTGTCTGGTTGGCCGGGATTCACATACGATTTTTTGCACTTCGAGTTGTCACAATGGATCCATTTTTTGTCGCAAGTAATGACTCGATGTAAAAATTACTTCTTTTTATGGAGTTAAAACGGCATTCCGAACATGCAAAATCGTCTTTCAACGTATCTCGGCTGCAACTCTTGTGGTACCCAATTTTCTTGCTGCAAACATTTCGAAATTGCTGCTTGAGTGATTCGCAATCTTTCTGCAAGTTCTCCAATTCATCTTCTTCAAACTTTTTGGGCTAATCTGGGCGGTCTTTGCCTTTCGTGTCAAAATCACCACTTCTGAACCGCACAAACCATCTCTCGCACATTGAAATCAATGTAGCATATGCAGTAGAGCGTACCACCTTACAAGCAAAAAAAAAAAGTGCGCCGTACATCCTCCAATATGAAGTATTTTTGCAAGGAGGTTTAAAAAAAATTTTTTTTTGCCGAACGTAGGGGTCGCCATTTTACATTTTTCGTTATATCTTTGGCATTTGCAGTCGGATCTTAAAGTATGATACATCGATGTTTTTCTATCGAGGAGACCAGTGTTTTCCTCTAAGGGCATTTTGAAATCAAGTATCCCGTTCTAGTAGTAACCCACCAGATCTCAGTTGCTACAATCCTAATGTACCGCCCTAATATCAGAAAATTAAAGCTCGCAAAAATCATTAAACTTTTGCTAAGGAAGTTTTTCGATAAACCCAGTAGAAACTTTTTTTATATATTGGGGGTCGAACGTAGGGGTCGATTTAATTTTTTAATTGGATTTTTACTATATAGCAGAGCACTTTGAGGTACGGTCTAATATGCAGGATTAGCTTCGGTGAGCAATAAATCAGATTTAGCTGCACTTTTTTTCTAACTGAAGGAGTAAAGCAAAACTTCCCGCAAATGACGCTTTGTTGACACAAAATTCGATATATTCGAAGCAAACAAAAACGTTGTTGTTTGCACTGTTTCGTTCAATAACTAAGTGGGAATAAATGACAGATGTTTACCCTATTATTAAAGACACAAACCATTTGCAAAAGATATGCCATCTGCTGTGAATCCCTCATATTTAAGTTATACACCCAATAGCTTTTCTGCTCTTTTTACATTATTATTTCTATGAGCATATAAAAATCACTGAATTAAAAAAAATTGATTATATTTCATAAATATGTTCAACCACTTAACTGTTTGCGTCGTATTTTTACGACAGTGTCAAATAATTATTTTATTTTTAGTTAAGAGTTTGTAACCGTCGCATAGGACAATTGTAATTAATGTTAAAATTAATTACTAAAGAATTTTTTCTAGTGCTGATTTATAAGAAGAAGAAGAAGAAGAAAACATTGTTATTGAAAAATTTAACAGATACGAGGGAATTACCAGACTGCCGCAGTTTCTTCTCACCCAAAGACTCGTGAGTGTTTAGTTTATGTGTCAACTGATTTTTTATTTTTCAGAAATTTACATCAAACTGAGAAACAATCGGATTTATTTCTTGTGTAAACGGATAAGGGGTGATATTTTTAGTTAACATTCAAATTCCCACAGCATAAGAATATACAGCACTTAAATATTCGTTATTCATTCAAATCAGATTAAATTTCAACAGTGTACTGCTAAGTGCATTTAAGTATGAACCACAAAATCGACCCTAATTCATTTCTGTTGCCAAACCTATTTCTGAACATTCGTTCAAAAGCTATTGTTGGTTTTTTTTAATACAGTTTTGCTCTTTCAAAAATTACCCAGCAAAAAAAGAGATGCCGAAGCAGTAGAAAAAGCACTACAATTGATGATCTATATGTACTTCTTTTTTAACATAAACACTAATGATTTCAACATTGAGTTGTCATAGGAGTGTAATGGCAGAAGTCGGACACTCGTTTCTGCCAACACCCTTCCTAGATTTGATGAATTAAAATGAATTGAATAAAACTGAATTGAATTGAATTACTCTAGTATTACTATTACCAAGTGAAAATAAAATGAATTGAAATAAATAGAACATGGAAGAAATCTATCATTTAGTTTGTACGAACCACCCTAGTGTTAAGTAAAGAAATCTGGAGCAGTTGCTGGCAGCCGCCAATGCGTGCACAACTAACAAGGTACATATCACTAATTATCCTTTCTATTCTAGCTCTTGAAGACACATCCTGGGAAGTCCTGGGAGTATCCTTTGAGGTCCTGCCCATATCCTGCGAGGTCCTGCACACATCCTTCGATGTCCTGCGAAGATCGTTTGAGGTCCTGCACCCAGCCTTCGAGGTCCTGCGAAAATTCTTTGAGGTCCTGCGAAGATCCTTTGAGGTCCTGCTACATCCTTCGAGGTCCTGCAAAGATCTTTTGAGGTCCTGCATACATCCGTCAAGGTCCGACGAAGGTACTTAGAGGTCCGCGAAAACACTTTGAGGTCCTGTGCACGATCACCTCAGCGTTGGTCACCTCCCTTTTCAGCGTCGAGTGTGTGCCGAGCGTTGGTCACCTCCTTTTTCAGCATCGAGTGTGTGTCGAGCGTTGATCACCTCCCGATAAAATCCGTGCAGACAGACCCCGTGGGCCCTACAGTGGACCGTCAACATCCTGGGTTCTCACTCTCCCACGACTCCGGCGAACCTAGGTTGTCATTCTCCCTCTGAGGTCTTTTTTTTCCCGTCCCGTTAGTCCTAGATGTTTTGTATGTAGATATAAGTCAATAAATTGAATTTTATAACGTTTGAAACCACGTCTTTCACTCTCTGTCACTGGATCAAACAAATTTCTGTATCGATCCCTACCCCCGCGAGCTTACCCCAGCTAACGGAGGAAACTCGCCGTTACAGGAGAGGAGTACTCCCACTTTCACATTTTTTCAATACTTTTTGAACGAGTGCAAAGGAAGCTCTTTTTCACCAATTAAAAGTTAAAAACAATTCTTTGCAAAAAAAAATTATATATTTTTTTTTATTTTACAAAAGTTTTTCTATTGCCGCCATCGGGCATCGAACTTGCGACCTCACGATTGCTTGTCTACCGCTCTACCGCTGAGCTATTCTTTGATATGAAAGTTGACTAGCATAAAACACCACTTTGTTGTTCCTTATTCTCTTCAATAAAAGTATTTATTAGACAAGTGTAAAAGGTGCATTCCAATTCAATATTGTTTTCAGTACTATTTTTACAGGTGCATAAAAAGCAATTACTCACCATTTTTTTTATATATACATATTTTTAAAAATTAAAAAAATATTGAATTTAAACAAATTAATTATAAATATTAAAAAAAAAATTAGTAGAATGAAAAAAAATTTAAAAAAAATAAAAAAAAAATATTGGACCTGACGGTAATTGAACCCGGAACCCTCTGTTTGGAAATGCCAAATGACACCAAAATCACTTTTTGCGATCACTTTTAGAGCAACTACTCTTCAGAAGCAACACTTAAGTGATTTTTTGGATGTGGTTCAGAAGTAATTCTAAAAAATCTGTAAAAATGCAATAACGAACACTTTGGAAGCAATGAATGAAGTGATTTTTTGAAGTTGTTCAGAATAACTTCTAAAAAAGCAGTAAAAATACACTAACGGATACTTGTGAAGCATTGAAAGAAGTAGTTTGTAAAGCATTACTTGCAATTTTTTTTGCTGGGTAATTGAGCAGCTAAATGGCTAATACAATCTTTCTAAACCTCTTTTATTTGTAACAAATATGTATTGAAAAAATTTAACTACCCAACTAAAAATAGACATATGTATAAGGATCCATTCAGGTTTAATGTATGTGCATTCTGATAAACGTGCATTTCTTTTCTATACTTGGATGCATAAACCTCCATATATGCATCCACATATGTCCAAACAAGTCCATTACCTAGTGTCTACAAATGCACTAAAATGTGCAAGAAATTCGAAAATAGCCCACAAAGCAATAACAACAATAATAATTTTTAACGAAAAAACGAAACAATTGTATTGTCTATCATGAAAATGATCAACCCCTTTTTGAAACAACAAATAAAAATCTAATATGACAATATCATATTAGAATTTGGACTTGAGGTGGAAGAATATTCTAACTAAATATATGAAAATATAGAAAGTCCGAAAAAAACAATTTTTGTATTTTTTAATGCAAAAATTAAAATAATTGTTGAAAAAATGTTAAGTAAAATTAGTTCAGCAAATTCTGTTTTTATATTAATGATTCGATTAATCCAACTTACAACGAGCAAAAAAGTTAAAGTCAGGCTTGCCTACTGTATGTTACCATACACTAGTCTGGCTGAAAGCCAATTTATATTTGGATCTGCAATTTTAATGGGTTAATATGGCTTGTGACAGAGGTTGCCTAAAAATTGGTTAAAAAAAAATTGGCAAAAAATTTTGATTTTGCCTCATTTCAGGTGTATTTAAAAGAAAATCGTGATTCTGAGTCTGTAGTTATACTAAAAGCTGGGTCTAGGTCCACTATTTGTTGTGCTATAAACAGCACCAAAATCTCTTTATACGCTGTGCGCGAAGTGGGGTAGGGTATAATTAGCACCTTCCTTTCATCTAAATGTAAAACTTTGTTCGTTTACATCCTGAACTTTCTCTTAGTATATGTTGTTGTACTTGTTCTTAACATCAATAGTCGTCTGTGACTATTGTGTCGTATTTTACCATGGATAATGATGTTACTACTTGTGTTGTTGTAGCTGGCAACAACCATCGTAAAATGCAAAATGTTGTTGATATAATAGCAGCATTATCGACAACAATTACAACAAAAATGTACTCGTATATGAAAAATGAACTTTAAAAAATGTTCTATTGCACTTTAATATAATATACGAACAACTGTTATTACTGCTTACTTGTACCTACTTATATATATATATATATATATATATTTTTCTTTTTGTGAACATATTTAGCATTTTGTTACCCTACACCAGTGTTGCCAATTTAGCATATTTAATGCTAGATTTAGCATTTTTTTAAATCATTTAGCATGAAAAAAATGTATCTAGCATATAGCATTTTTTTCAGCATTTTTCCAAAAAAATTTAGCATATTTTTAGCATTTTTTACAGTTTTATTTTGTGTTTTTAGAATAATTTGCATTAATTTGAATTTTTGCTATAAAAATATTATTTTGATTTTGTTTCCGATACAAAAACGCAACAAAGAATATTAAATCAACCTTTTTCCACGGTTCTCGTTTAAGAACTGAACTAGGATTTTTATAGTTTTGTAATAACATGTCAAAAGTGGTACTTTTAATTATTTTTATATTTTTAAACTATTTTAATTAAATTTTACGTTTTCTTTGTGTTGTTTATTACATTCTCTACTTTATATACTTAAATTAACACCAAATTTTATTATTTATATTGAAATATAAGCATTTAAAAATCACTATTACCAGTTTCAAAATTATAGTTTATTTTTACCCTCATGAATAATCTTTATTCTAACCCTAGTTTTTGAATAATTATCTGTTATTTTACAATTTAAGTTTAAAGGTGCGTTTACAATGATGGAGTACTCCAATCTGTAGCAAATTTAGTTCTTTTCTCTTTTTTACTAATACATTTTTGTATTTTGCTATCTTTTTTTATTCCACTCCAGAGTCAAAGTTGTTTGACTCTGGAGTACGGATTCGTTGCACTCTAGAGTTAACAGTGATCTGTTAGCTACGTAACATGACAAATATACCTTAAAAACACATCACTAATAAGCTCACATCTCTAATTAAAAACAAAAATATTACAAAACGTAAAACCAGCACAAAATATTTGTGTTTGGGATTTTATAAATAAATAAAAAATTATTTTAAAATTTAGGCAGTGGAAATAAAGCCTAGAAATTCGCGAAACAAAATGTAAGTATTTAAGTGTCAAATATTTTTTGAAGTAACTCTACTCTGCATTGTGAACAGTTAACATTTTAATATGTGCTGCAGAGTAGAATCACTCTATAATTGTGAAAGCACCTTAAATGTAACCAAATATGAAAAATAAATACATATTTCTTTTACTTCTAGAGTAAGTACTAGGAACTATTTTTATACGTACACATTAATTACACTGTACTATTCGCACACTTCAAAAAGCTGGGCACCCTACTGGTCCGTCTTCCAAAGTTAACGCTTATATTCGCGATATTCGCAATTAAACATTTTGACGCTAATTTTATTTTTATATTTCTGGGATCATTTTTAATTTTAAATTTATCAAATTTGATTAAATATGTATAACATTAAGGAAGCTATAATTTTTTTTTGTAAAAATTTTTTTTGCGATTATTTTTTCGCGAAATTTTTTTTTTCTCAAAAATATTTTTTTGGCATATAAAAAGTACAATATTATCAACGGCTATATAATTAAAAGACTATCCAACTCTCCCTGCCTCTGTTAAATCCCTCTCTTCTTAATTTATATCGAAAATTCAGCCATAAGAATTACGAACGTCTGCAAAGGCTAACATTTTGGATATAAATTGTCAATCTTCGAAAGAGATCGACGAATACCGCCTGATTTTATTTTGTATATATTCAATAGAAAAATATTCAATAAAGTTAAAAAAAAAATTCGTTTCGAAAAAAAACAAAAATTGTATTTAACAGAATTGGATTGATAGAAAATCAAAAATGATCCCAAAAGTATAAAAAATATCGAATTATGATACTTTAATTTGAAATTTTAAATCGCGAAAATCGCAGATAAGCCCAAAGATGCAGAAATTTGAAAACGAGAAACAGAGTATGCAATAAAAACCATTAAATTAATTTGGAGTAGATAAATTAAGGCAGAATGGGAAATTCATATTACCCGCCAAAGTATTCCACATTCCCTCCTATTTTAGAAATAAAACATTTTGGGGTACTTTTGTTTATCCGCCTGTAACTTTTTGAGATAATATATTTTCAATGAAACAGTTGCAAGATCAAATGATAATAAACTTATTTTAAAGGATTTTTGAATTTTTTTACAAGAATCAACTTTTGAGTTCTTCTTAATTTACCTTTTATATAATTTTAGTTAATAAAATGAACTGAATTCATAATTATAGATGACTTATTTTCAGTTTAATTGTAAAAGTCACTAAAATACTTTTTTTTTTAACAAATTGAAACATTTTTTTATAAAATTTTTTTAGCATATTTTTGCTAGCATATTTTTTTAGTTTTTAGCATTTTTTAGCATTTTTATCAAACAAATCTAGCATTTTTTCCTAAATAAGTTTTGGCAACACTGCCCTACACTACCATATTACTTTTGCATATTTGGGTGGGTGAGTGTGTGTCTGTTTTCATATAAATCTGTAAAACTCTTGAGTAGTGAGTGAAGTTTTGATAAATTTTTTTATTCACTTTTTTTGTTGTTGTTGTTGCTTCTGTGTGCAATACTTTATAGTGTAAGTTTAAACCTTTTTTTTTAGTTTTTTCATAATT
The DNA here is from genome assembly GCA_949987735.1 of Leucophora obtusa. Taxonomy (NCBI): domain Eukaryota; kingdom Metazoa; phylum Arthropoda; class Insecta; order Diptera; family Anthomyiidae; genus Leucophora; species Leucophora obtusa. The sequence goes on along the minus strand of OX465295.1, from coordinate 322,931,911 downwards.
TCTGTAGTTGCAGTTGTTGTTGATGATATTGTCGTTGTTGATGTTGTTGTTGATAATGTTGCTACTATGTAGTTGTTAACGTTTTGTTGAGGTTTTATTGTGCAGCATAAGTTCTAGGATTTTGGTTTTGTAGGGTTCTTCTTGTGTTGATGGTAATTTTTTGTTTCAATTTTTGAATTTTGTTTTTAGCAAATAAAGTTTTCCTGTTGAAAAACAGCAATATTGTTTTAAACAATAATTTAAGCTTTATTTACCAAACTAAAAAAATTTTTTTTCAGAAAACCGCAGAAGTATTAATTTAAAAAAAAATTGTTTGTGAGAGATTTAAAGTTTTGAAAGATTTAGAATTTGTATTTTGTAAAGACAAAACAAAATTCTTTCTGAAGGCATGATTGATATCACTTGTTTTATATGAAATAAATACTTTACATACAGTGAACTGAGAGGTTAAATCATGTAGCGCACAAATTATAGAAATTACTTTTTTAAAGTAATAACCATACATATGTATAAGGATTTCCATGGCATTTATGGTCCAATATGACATAAATAAAAATTTAAACAACTTTTTAATTTTTTTCAAAAAAATTAAATGAAAATTTGAAAATGCAAGAAATTTTATTATTTTATACAATTATATCTTATCGAGAATTGTGAAACATATATTTTTATATTATTATATCAAAATTATATTTTTATATGATTATATAAAATTATATTAAAAATATCCACCATTTTCTGGGACAAATTATATATGGATTAATATAATTATATACAAAAATATATCGGGAAGGGTTCAAACTACCGGGGAAAGTTATATCGGTAAAAAGAAGTTATACGTGTCCCTGCGTTTCGCTGGGTCTCCTCTAGGAATCTAGATATATCGATTTGACCTTTGGTGGTCTTTTTTTTGACATAACTCGAGAACCACTAGTCCGATTTTGCTCAAACAATTTTAAAAAAAATTAAAAATTACATTTCCTTTAATCTGTTCATATAACGTTTTTCTATATACTCAACAGTTTTGCCGGTAAAAATAAATGTATGAAGAAAAAAATATTTTTTGCCTAAAATATTAAAAAAAAGTAATAAACATTTTTAAATTTATTTTTACCGGCAAAACTGTTGAGTATATAGAAAAACGTTATATGAACAGATTAAAGGAATTGTAATTTTTAATTTTTTTAAAATTGTTTGAGCAAAATCGGACTAGTGGTTCTCGAGTTATGTAAAAAAAAAGATATATCTCGATTCCTAGGGGTGACCCAGCGAAACGCCGGGACACGTATAACTCGTTTTTGACCGATATAACATTTCCCGTTGGTTTCATCCCATCCCGATTTTGACTGTCGCATAGTGTAATGAGTAACTATTAAAGACGTTAATGTATAAATCTGTTATTCTTTAAAAACTAGATAATTTTTTATCAAATATGGGAATTTTCTTTGGACTTAGAAATTTTTTTTAAATATGTAAAGTTTTTTTTTTATTTTAAATAAAATTTTAATGGTTAGCCCGGCAATGCACTTCTTTTTTGTTGGAGGCTCATAGTTCCCGATTTATGGAGCTGAAGATGATCTACAACAATATTCAATGGCTTATTTCTCCACTCAAAACTTATCGGACCAGAGCAAAATATATATATCGTTCGAAAGGTACTTGAAATACCTTTCCAATGATACGCAACATGCCTAGACTTATTAACCCATTACGAGCCGGGTCATGATTTTAAATGTTATTTTTTTTAAATTGGATTTTTTAAATTAAAAAAAAACTTTTAGAAGTAAAAAAGCTCAGAAAATATTAATTTAATGAAAAAATTGAGTAAAACATATAAAAAATTGTTTTTGATCAAATATTAATCTCGAATATATTACCCGACTAAAAAAGATGTTATATAATCATATATCACCATATATAAACCCGTATATATGTTCATATCTAATTTGATCCGAATATTGGAATATATAATTATATCAAGCGAGATAAGTATGTTATCTAACCTGATACAATTTGATCCGAAAAATGGGTCTATCTAATTGCATCAAATTATATATAAAAACATATAATTTTATGAAAATTTTAGTAAATATTGTTGAGATCACTTATTTTCATTCATATTAAATACTAATTCCCGACAGAACAGTTTGGCTAAAAAAGTTGGTATTGGACGGTCTTTCGTATGTTGACGCAATACAGAAAAATTTTATTGATGGAAAGATGTATTCAATGAGGATTGCATGCGATTTAGGCCGTTTTTAGGACGCAGATTTTCCTTAAACTTAGAATAACGCAGCTTGTAACAGAAATCCTTCTTTTAAAATGTGGTTAATTTTATTTTATTTCAATAAAGACCAAAATTCAAAACGACAAAAAGTTGTTTAGACAAATTTTTTCCTAATAAACTTTGAAATAGCTGACAAAATAAATTTTCAGATTAACTCCACATTACAAAAATTTGGTCTCTCTTATAAAATGTGTGTCGTTCTTTATAAAATATAAAAATTAACTTTCACAATTATTTTTTTTTTTGACGGAAAAAATAACAAAACTTAAACCAACGACTAAATAATTAAAAAAAACTACCCAACTCTCCCTACCTCTGTTAAATCACACTCTTCTTAATTTGTATCGAAAAATTCAGCCATAAGAATTACACACGGCTGCAAAGGCTAACATTTTTCGATACAAACTGTTAATGTTCGAAAGAGGCGATGAAAACCGCCTGCTTAAACCGTATTTATTTCAACATAAGTTTGTCTAATTCTTCTTTTTAAATTTAAAAATAAAAATAGTTCTTTCGACCTTTAATTCCACAACGAAAAAATTTTTTTTTTCCTTATTTATTTCTTTAAAATAATTTTTTAATAAATAGTATTTTGTCAAATATTTCAATAATAGATGTTAATTTCAATTATGTATACGTCAAAGTGCAAAATTCAAAACCAGATCCACAATTTCTAAGTTTTTTTTCTTAATTTTTATAGTACAATTAAACTTTGGATAATTAGATATCATTTCATATATAATTATATATAAAATTAATACAATTTTCTATTTACATTGTTATATATTTTCATACAAGGTTGTTTATAGAAGCTTATACGCCATTATATATAATTATATATAAACTATATTGCAGATCTCTCTCTTGGAGACCAAATCCCATATGATTATATATAACGTCATATCAAACATATTTATAAAACCAAAGTGCTAATATAAATGTATATGGTTATATAAAGCCACGCATATAAACATTTATAATTATATCAAATCATATAAGATTATATGAAGACTTTTTTAGTCGGGTAGTTAATATCGAACTTGGGTCTGATATTAACTAATATATCGTCGGCTTGCCTGCAAGAAGTGCTATGTTTTTGGTTTTAACAGGTTTTCAGGAGAGCGAAAAAACTGATTTATATTATCCTTTCAAGATATTTTATTGACATCATATGCCCTAATGATTCACGACCTTATTTATTACAATCATTATTAAAGCATATGATGTCAATGAAATATATTAAAAAAATATTAAAACCTTTTAAAGAACACATAACACTACTTTGAGGCAAGCCGACGATATTGTTATATAAAAAATAAAATTAAAAATTTTTTTTTTTTTTTATATATAAAATTTTGAACGGTTTTATCAATAATATATTCCTATATATACAATTTGCAATAAAGCAAATACTGATATATGATTTAATATGATTACATATGAGAAAATTTCTAAAAAAAATTTCTAATATATAATCATATAAAAACATATAAGGTCGCACACAATATTTTATATTATCATATATTTTAATATTAAAAAATATATGTTATATATACTCTTTTTTACTCGGGTGGGGTCAATATAATTTTATATAACGAAATATATTTTGATATAAACATACTTACAATAACTTTACCGTAAAAGTTCAATAGTTATTTAAAAAGTAAATCAGTAAAGTTGTTTCAATGGAATAAGTACACTTAAAATAATACGTTAGTAGAAAAATCTGGCAAATGGGTTTCAAATCTATGTGACTAATTTTTAGCAAATTTTTAGTTGAAACACTGATTTAACTAAAGATTTTAGTTATCTTCATTTAACACTATACTAAAAATCCTCAGTACTTTACCTAGTTTTGAGTGTTAATTTTCAAAACTATTTATAACTAATTTTTAAGAACCCATTCGTTAAATTTTACAAAATTTATTGTTAAAATATAATATTTTTATTTTTGTGTTATTACCCGGTAGATGGCGCCACCAGTGTATCCGAAGTTTTAAAGATGGCGCTATTTCCTTCCTTCCCGATTTTTTAAAATGGCCCATATCTCGAAAAGTAGTGAGATAGATCTGTATCCAAAAATGGGGCCTTGGACCCTCGGGAATTTCTAATAAAAATGTTTCACTTCACAAAATGGCCCATATCTCGAAAACTAGGGAGATAGAGCAAAACGGACGTAATGTTTACTCCTTTGGAGTGACCTTACATGCCCTTAGATTATATGGACTAGGACCGGGGAGGGTCCCGAGACACTAACTTTTAACAAATTTTACGACTTAGTATAATCACAAATAAAACTGTAGTTGTAAAAAAATTTTGTACTTAAGATTTGTTAAATTTAACAAAAAAAATTTTCAAATTCAACAAATTTTATTTTAAGCCAAAAAACAGGAACAAATTTCATTAAAGGAATTAAATATGCTAAAATCCCAAACGTATTTTACAAATTGTGAAAAATGACTTGTTGAAGGCATGTCCCTATCTGGATTTCATTCTTGCCTAAGAAAATCGTCAGGGGACGACGTTTTTAGATTTTCTAGAAATATTTGTTACGTCAAATTACAAGCGTTACTAAACATTTAAAATATCAAAGAAAAAACAAAAACAACAACAACAAATTTAACACAATTTGCTTTGTCATCTTCCAATATACTACTCTAAATTTTGTTAAAGTAACAAATTTTTCTGTCCAGCCAACATACGTATTATTTTGAGTGTAGTTAAATTGCAAAGAAATATATTTTTTCAACTTTTTCTAGCAATCATTTAATAAACAAAATACGATTCAGTCAAAATTTGCTGCTAAAAACAATAATTTCTTACAACATAATTAATTTTAAAATAAACGAACAATTAAAAATAAACGACAATATACAATTGTTGTAAACAAAGAGTAAGTAGTGCTTTTTTAAATTATTTTAAATTTTTTTAATGTAGTACATTAGACCGTACCTCCAAAAAAATGGTTCGCCGCACACCGTCCAATCTAAATTATTTTTGCAAGGAAGTTTAAAAAAATTCTTTTTTTGCCGAACGTAGGGATCGCCAATTTACATTTTTATACCCTACACCACTATGTTGTCAGGGTATTATAAGTTAGTGCTGATGTTTGTAACACCAAAAAATATTGGTCCTAGACCCACCTTATAGTATACCGATCGGCTCAGAATTTTTTTTTATTTCGATTTAACGATGTCCGTCTGTTCGCCCGTCCGTCTGTCTGTCTGTCTGTCTGTCTGTCCATGCTTTCTTGTGTGCACTCTACAGGTCGAAAATATTAAGATATTTTGATGAAACTTAGTACACAGACCAAGGACGAAGCCTATTGATTTTGGTTAAAATCGGTCCATGTTTAGACCTAGTGCCCATATAAGGGTCCTCCCAAAATTATATTGTTTATACGCTGCAGGTCGCAAATATTAAGATATTTTGATGAAATTTAGTACACATACCTATGTTGGCCCAATGACGATTTCTATTGATTTAGGTGAACATCGGTCCATGTTTAGACTTAGTGCCCATATAAGGGTCCTACCAAAATTATATTGTTTATACGCTGCAGGTCGCAAATATTAAGATATTTTGATGAAATTTGGTACATCGACCTATGTCAGCCCAAGGAAGAAGGCTATTGATTTTGGTTAACACGGGTCCATGTTTAGACCTAGCGCCCATATAAGGGTCCCCTCAAAATTATATTGTTTATACGCTGCAGGTCGCAAATATTACGATATTTTGATGAAATTTGGTACACAGACCTATGTTGGGCCAAGAACTAAGCCTTTTGATTTTGGTGAACATCAGTCCATGTTTAGACCTAGTGCCCATATAAGGGTCCCCTCAAAATTATATTGTTTATACACTGCACGTCGCAAATATTAAGATATTTTGATGAAATTTGGTACACCGACCTACTTACATTAGCCCAAGGACGAAGCCTATTGATTTGAGTTAACAGCGGTCCATGTTTAGACTTAGTGCCCATATAAGGGTCCCCCCAAAATTATATTGTTTATACGCAGCAGGTCGCAAATATTAAGATATTTTGATAAAATTTGTTACACAGACCTATGTTGTTCGCTGACTCACATTATAGAAAATTTTGACACAAGTCCCATTTTAACCCATTCGAATTTCGGATCCAAACATTAGTTGGCTTTTAACCAGACTGGTGTAGGGTATTGCATAGTCGGCATTCCCGAGTTTAACCTTTTTACTCGTTCGTTATATCTTTGGCATTTACAGTCGGATGTTAAAGTATGATATATCGATGTTTTTCTCTCGAGGGGTCAAATGTTTTGCTCTAAGGACCATTGACCTCAAGTATCCCGTTCTAGTATTTACCCACCAGATCTCAGTTGCTACCACCCTAATGTACCATCCTGATGTCAGAAAATTATAGCTCGCAAAAAATCATTAAACTTTTGCTAAGAAAGTTTTTCGATAACCCCAGCAGAAATTTTTATATTTTTTTGGTTGCCGAACGTACGGGTCGCTTTTTTAAATTTGTTTTTCATTTGGATTTTTCTTTTATAGCAAAACACTGGTTTCGTCGAGGCAAAAAAATCGATATATCACACTTTAAAATCCGATTTTAAATGCCGAAGCTACAACGAAAAATTTAAAAAGACAACCCCTATGTTCGGCAAAAAAAAAATGGAATTTCTTTGCAAAAATACTTTATATTTGAGGGTGTACCAAGGACTTTTTTTTTTGCCGGTAAGGTGGTACGGTACATATGCGGTAGATGTGGAAAAAACATTTTTTGGGCAATTTGGAGAAAATAAATGTTTAGTTTTTTCAATAACGTGTTTTAGAATCATACTGTGGACAGCTTATTAACTGAATATTAATTTCACAACAAAGTTCAGTTAACACACTTAAAAAAACAGAAATCACATTTGAATATGGCTGTACTTTATAAAATGGACTTTAGTATTTATTTTTCACTACCTACAATTTATAAACTGTGAAAAAAGATTTCACTCTATTATTAAACTTGACCATAGATTACATATAGATTTTACTTTTATGTTTTTGTCAGTAAACACATTTTTTTATACACAATAAAATAATTTTTGTATATGTATATAATGTAGTCCAACTCATTCTCATGAGTTACGTTCACTGACAGCGAATGTCAAAGAATAAGAGATCTATATAATCAATTAACTTGACACCCATAAAAATAACAATAATAATAAACTTTGATACAATTTCTTTTAAACTTCAAAAAGCGTCATCAATAATATTTTGTTACAAAATTGTATTTGTCACTTGATTAAATTGCATTTAAACCGCAACAATAACCTGACGTCATACTGTGCATCTTAATAAATAATCTTTAAAGTCAATCACTGCGTATGACTGATATATTGTTTAACGTTATTATGTACAATTTTTTTCATCCTCATCATAAGAATACATATTTAATTACAATCTCTCTCATATGTCTCAAAAGAACAAAATTATCATAAAATCAATCATTTCATATGAATGACAATAATTTCATATATAATCGCAAATATGTTTAATGAAGATTTTTTTTAATAACTACTTAACTTGGAATTCATTCATTAAAGTGCTTCATCTTCTTAATTTGATAGGAAGAACATATCTCATAATGCATAATGCATTTGCATTTACATGGAAAAGAAGATAACCTTGTAAAAAAAAAACGGTGCTGAAGGTGTAATACGAGTACAAGTGTATACAATATAAATTTATATGGGAACTGTAAAATATTGATATGAATTATTTTCTTTTGTATTTATTGGGGGTTTTTGTAAAAAGAATTATACGAATTCTTTGAAAAATTTGTGTGAAAAACACTAATTTAAAAACGTTTTTGTTTCAAAATTGCACAAATTCTTTAGGACTTCTATGTGGAACAAATGTGGCTAAAAAATTTGAAATATAAATATTTCAAGTTTGTATTTTGCACAAAAATATTTTAACAAATTCGTCTGATTTGATTTATAAAAACAGGTACTTAATATATTTTTTAATATTACTGAAATATTCATGTAAGCATATTTTATAAAAATTATTCACAATTCCCCTAAATAGGTAATATTGTCGAAAGTTGATCAATTTAATTATAAAAATGTTCCATTGAAATGACTGACCTTAAAATTTCTTCAATTTCTGTGTGGCTTTAATATTTCACTGTAATTTATCTTAAGTGTCAAGTGGAAAATTCAATACTAATGTCATTTTATACACAATAGTGTAACACTTTATATTAACTATATCGCCTTGAGAGATTTCAAGCAATTGACAAAAGCTTAACCTTTGATACCAACTATGGTAATAAATACTTTTATGGATTCCATGCAATTGATGTTCACACTATGAGATTAGGGTTTCATTGACACACACTTACAAAATATTGATTCCCAATAAAACATTGTTTATGTTATAAAACAAATTTAATTAAGAAAAATATTTATTAGACTTGTAGTTTTGGATATTTATACTAAAAAAATTAGTTTGAGTATATTGTAACGACGAGTTTTAATCCGTTAGCTGGGGTAAGCTTGCAGGTGGCCACCGGATTGGTACGACAGAATATATTGCACTGGGGAGAAAGACAAGACTTCCGATCTGGTTGAGTTATGTTGTTCTGGAAGTGACCTGGGAGGAACCAAGTCCTCTCGTAGGAAGTGACCTTGTACGGCACACTCCTGTCGAGTTCCCTTCCTGTCTTCGTCTAGGGTGACCTTGAACGGCTCACTCTCTTGCTGAACCCCTTCTGGATATGGCCTGGGACGGCACACGTTTCGGTCACATTCGACCTGTCAGATACTGCTCAGTTAACCACCGGAGTTGGTACGACTATATTTATTGAACTAAGGAAAAATCAAGAGTAGACTCTTTCTCATTCGAGGACGTGACCTGGTTTGGCACACTACCCCGCTGAAACAAAGCTAAGTCTTTTTTAAAAGTTTTTGTGAGATTCGTCAGGTATATGCAGAGTTTCAAAGGGCCTTCAAGGATCTTCACAGGGCTTTCAAGGATATTCACAGGACCTTCAAAAATATTCAAAGGACATTCAAGCATATTCACAGGATCTTCAAGAATACGCACAGGACCTTCAACAATATTCACAGGACCTTCAAATATACTCACAGGACCTCCAAGTATACTCACAAGACCTTCAAGGATATTCAAAGCACCTTCAAAAATATTCACAGGACCTTTAAAAATACTAACAGGACCTAAAAGGATGTTCACAGGACCTTCAAGGATGCCATCTAGTACTGCACTCTCCCTTGTCAGGATGTAGGAATTATCTTGTACGCCACGCTTCCTTTGCAGGATCTAGAAAGAGATAGAGGTTCGTGAGGAAAATATCTTGTGATCGCGTTCAAGACTTCAGAGAACTGATCCAGATTTCTACGATGTGCTGCCTTTTATGCCCTTTTGGACATCTGAGTGAGTTATTAATAGTGGTAGCTGAATAATTCGCAACGTGTGTAGACAGAAACGAGCGGAGTGAGTATGGATTTCTCAAATGGAGGTAACTCCTTTAGAAATATGTTTGACAAAATTAATCACGTTTTTTTTTTAATTATCCCCAAATTGTTACTAAATAATGCACCGAACTACAAAATCCGAATGGCATTTTTATATCCATGCAATAAGTCTTTGGAACTCTCTACCTCCGAACATTCAATTTATAGGCAACGCCATGCATTTTAAAAGGGCCCTTTTTAATTTTTATAGCCAGGTCATATAACGAGAATATAAAACCTTAAAATATGTTAATTTAAAATTATTATCGTACATTAAATTATTGATTTATTTTTTATTTATTTATTTATTATTGCTTTTTATCAGTTTTTTTATACCCTACACCACTATGTGGTCAGGGTATTATAGGTTTGTGCTGATGTTTGTAACACCAAAAAATATTGGTCCTAGACCCACCTATAGTATACCGATCGGCTCAGAATTTTTTTTTATTTCGATTTAACGATGTCCGTCTGTCCGTCCGTCCGTCTGTCTGTCTGTCCATGCATTCTTGTGCGCACTGTACAGGTCGCAACTATTAAGAGATTTTGATGAAACTTGGTACACCGACTTATGTCGCCCCGAGGACGACGCCTATTGATTTTGGTTAAAATCGGTCCATGTTTAGACCTAGTGCCCATATAAGGGTCCTACCAAAATTATATTGTTTATACGCTGCAGGTCGCAAATATTAAGATATTTTGATGAAATTTGTTACACCGACCTATATCAGCCCAAGGACGAAGCCTATTGATTTTGGTTAACAGCGGTCCATGTTTAGACCTAGTGCCCATATAAGGGTCCCCTCAAAATTATATTGTTTATACGCTGTTGGTCGCAAATATTAAGATATTTTGATGAAATTTGCTACACCGACCTATATCAGCTCAAGGACGGAGCCTATTGATTTTGGTGAACATCGGTCCATTTTTAGACCTAGTGCCCAATAAGAGTCCCACCAAAATTATATTGTTTATAAGCTGCAGGTCGCAAATATTAAGATATTTTGATGAAATTTGGTACACAGACCTATGTTGGCCCAAGGACGAAGCCTATTGATTTTGGTGAACATCGGTCCATGTTTAGACCTAGTGCCCATATAAGGGTCCCCCCAAAATTATATTGTTTATACGCTGTTGGTCGCAAATATTAAGATATTTTGATGAAATTTGTTACACCGACCTATATCAGCCCAAGGACGAAGCCTATTGATTTTGGTTAACAGCGGTCCATGTTTAGACCTAGTGCCCATATAAGCGTCCCCCCAAAATTATATTGTTTATACGCTGCAGGTCGCAAATATTAAGATATTTTGATGAAATTTGGTACACAGACCTATGTTGGCCCAAGGACGAAGCCTATTGATTTTGGTGAACATCGGTCCATATTTAGACCTAGTGCCCATATAAGGGTCCTCCCAAAATTGGCTTGGTTACAAACTGCGGGTCGCAAATATTAAAATATTTTAATGAAATTTGGTGCGCTGACTCACATTATAGAAAATTTTGACGCAAGCCCCATTTTAACCCATTCGAATTATGGATCCAAACAATACACCAGACTGGTGTAGGGTATTGTATAGTCCCTTTTTACTCGTTTTTCTTTATTTTTATGAATTCCCGAAGAGTTACTGAATTTATTTTTGTTCCTTTTTTAAATAAAATTAATAAAAATCCAACAAGTGTATGTATATTATTTTACAGAATTTTTTTTCGATTAATCGATAAACTTTAAAATTCTGTTCGTTTAACCGGTTAAGAAAAAACCCAAATAATTATTTGCACGATTAATCGATTAAAATAAAAAGCCGATTAATTGAATGCCCTAATTGTAGTCAATTTGGGCTATTAAAAAACAACTAAAATTTAGTAAAAATAACTGCAAAGGAACGGCGAAATTAACCCACATACAATTAATAGCTGAACTGTAAAAACAAATGCAAATCAAAATGACAAACTCAAAATAAGAAAAAAGCTATAGAAATAACAAAAATCTATCAGAAACAAGAGAGTAGTATATCGGAAGATGACAAAGCAAATTGTAGTGAATTGTTTGTTGTTGTTTTTGTTTTTTCTTTGGTATTTTAAATGTTTAATAACGTTCCTAGACGAGAACAAGAAATTCTCATTGGGTTTGTAATTTAACTTAACAAATATTTCCAGAAATTCTAAAAACGTCGCACTATGCTTCGTCCCATGGACAAAAATAAAAAAAATAAAAATTTTATCAAATTGTGATTAAAGAAGGATTTTTTAAAGATAAGAAAGTAACTCAAACAAATGTGAAAAAAATATTTGGTGTGATTGCTTTTGCCGCCAAGAGAGGGCGCTAAACTCAGAGAATTTTAAGCAAAAATGACTTAGCAGAAAAATGGGTTTTAATTGTTTCACGAAAATAATTCTAAAAAATACATTTTTTAAAAACTTATTCGAAGATTTGTTTTTTAATTACTTAAATATATGTGTAGTTAAATAAAAATATGGATTTTAGTATATGTTTGCAAAACAATTATTTTGTATTGCTCCGAAAAACACATTTTTTTTTTTTTGTTGAAAATCCAAAAATTACTTAAGTTTGATGGAGTATAAAAAAAATTATATAAAATTTGATATTTTTCCCCCTTTTTTGTAAGTTTAGACTGTTATATAACACAGTACAACAGCCAATCTGGGGGGTGAGAAATTCCAAGTCAGGGTGATGGTACTAGGTCAGTATAGTAAAACCCTCAAAGGGTTTGGCGTTCGTATGTGTCATTTTTTTTTATGACCTTTTAAATTTTCTCCTTATCTTGATGTTTTTTCGCTTAGTTGTAACTCGAGAACCACTTGTCCGATTTTGATGAAACAAATTTAGAAAAATTTAGAATTACAATTTCTTTAATCCGTTCATATAACATTTTTCTTTATAATCAACAGTTTTGCCGGTAAAAATAAATTTGTGGAGAAAAAAAAATATTTTTTTGCCTAAAAATTAAATTTTTTTATGAATTTAAAAAAAAAAAAATTTAATTTTTAGGCAAAAAAATATTTTTTTTTCTCCACAAATTTATTTTTACCGGCAAAACTGTTGATTATAAAGAAAAATGTTATATGAACGGATTAAAGAAATTGTAATTCTAAATTTTTCTAAATTTGTTTCATCAAAATCGGACAAGTGGTTCTCGAGTTACAACTAAGCGAAAAAACATCAAACAAAAAACAAAACATTTTTTTATGAATTTAAAAAAAAAAAAAATTTAATTTTTAGGCAAAAAAATATTTTTTTTTCTCCACAAATTTATTTTTACCGGCAAAACTGTTGATTATAAAGAAAAATGTTATATGAACGGATTAAAGAAATTGTAATTCTAAATTTTTCTAAATTTGTTTCATCAAAATCGGACAAGTGGTTCTCGAGTTACAGCTAAGCGAAAAAACATCAAGATAAGGAAAAAATTTAAAAGGTCATAAAAAAAATGACACATACGAACGCCAAACCCTTTGAGGGTTTTACTATACTGACCTAGTACCATCACCCTGACTTGGAATTTCTCACCCCCCAGACAATAATCCCAAAAATGTTCCATAGTGTAATTAGTTACTATTTTTTACCACAAATTAAAAAAAAAATGGATTTTTGAAATGCCTAAATTGATGATTTTTACACAAATTTCACGCATTTAAGAGTGTTTAGTATTCAATCCATGTGAACCTTCCATTTTAGGTATAGGATATGTTAAGCGCACTTTTGTAAAACACTACAAGGAACATTTTTGTGGAACATTCTAACCCTCTAACTCTTCAATGAAAAGCAATTTTTTGGCACCTTTTTAAAAAGGGGCAAAAAGACCCATAAGTTGAAGAGTTAGAGGGTTAAAATGTTCCACAAAAATGTTCCCCGTAGTGTTTGCATCCTATACTCGCTGAATGCATCCTATACCTAAAATGGAAGATTCCCATGGTTTCTCCCTAAAATCCAGGTTTGTGGGACATTTGAGCACCAATTCTGAATAAGTTCAAAATTAACCCTTAAACACATTTTAAGTTTTTACTTATTACTAGCACTTAAGTTAAATTTTCAATGCTGATCTTATAGTAATTCATGTGCAATTTCATCGCAATCGGATAATTTTTGCAGGTTTTATAAATATTTTAAAATAAAGGATATATGGCAGGCCTAAGAGTCCTTGCTTCTATTTTGATAAAAATTGACACAAACGTTTCCAGTTTTATGTGCATCTCAATGGAGACATTTTAAGTCCATTTGTGTAGCTAATATAATATTTTTAAATTTCAGGACCTATGGGAGGTGGGCGTGCCCTTGATCCGATATTTCCAAAAATTAAAATTTTTCTTAACTAAGGGGTTCTATGTCAGTATACCAAATTTCAAAACTCTGTCTCCACTCCTACTATTTTTGTCCAAGCGTTATATGGCATCAAAGCACTGTGCTTCGTCCCCTGACGATTTCCTTAGGCAAGAATGAAATACGGATAGGGACACGCCTTCAACAGATAATTTTTCACAATTCGTTAAATACGTTTGGGATTTTAGCACATTTAATTCCTTTAATTTTTTTATTTAGTACTTTAAAAAATCACCATACAATCGCAAATAAAAATATTCTTAACACTCTGATGCTCTATTTTTTGATTGCGGTAATATTTAAACTATATATTTGGCGTTGAAAATCTGCTATGGAACACATATTAAAATTTTAATTTATCGCTTTATTTAGACGATATAGCACAACAAAGTTTGAAAATGTATCTAGAAACCCAGTAGTCAAATAATTTCGGTTTTTGCTATAAATAACACTATCAGTAAAATAAAATTATGTACCGAAAATTGTTGATCAATTGTTGTCATTTCAGAAGTTATGGCTTTTTGAAAATTACGAAATTTGGCGAATTTGACACAAAACATCAATAAATTTTGACTAAATTAGTTCTGCTTACTACTACCTCTAAGTATATAATCTGTGTTTAATTTTAAAAAAATCTGTTGGCTAGTTTTTGAGTTAAAGAGTTATTCGCAAGACGTTCGCTCTCTTATCCTTTGAGTCCTGGATAAAAATTTAACTGAGTTTACAATTAGAGACTCTAAACTAGCTTTGTTATTATCGATAATGTACGTCAGATCGTAACAGTATTTTGGGCGATTTTTCCAAAAAGTTTTTTTCATTTTTTAAATGTTAATTTTTTTCAAATTTATTAAATTTTCATTTTACATGCTTCTCGTTTGAAAAACGTTCCATATACAAAAAAAGGTTTGATAGGAAGAAAGTTGGTAATTAAGTTTTCTATGGATATAATACAACTTGTTTAATAAAATATTGTTATTTAGCCAAAAACTATTTAAAATCTGAAGACCGCCTTTTGGCGACCTTGGGCATTAGAGGGTTAAATATAGAAAAGATGGGGGGGGGGAGAATTGAGCCCTTGTGACATGTCACAAGACAAATCCCAGGACAGGTTCCTGAACTTTGTTTTTTATGTCACAAGGGGTCAATTTCCCCCTCCTATGACAACGCCATGTAAAAGTGATCAGTCTATTTTATATAAAGGGGCCAGTTCGGTGACAGTTTGTTAAAATTTCCCGTAGGGATATTATAAAGCGCTACGTTAACGTCTGGCTAAATGTACATAGAAGTTCTGCCATGTGGTGGTCTTTGATTTAAATAAATAAAAGTTTTCACAAAATATGATCTTAATTAATATATTTTATTTTTATTAATTTTAGAAGACTAACTAAAATTAGTTTTTTTCCATTAAAGGAATAAAATGTGCTAAAATCCCAAACGTATTTTGTGAAAAATAATCAGTTGCAGGCATGTCCCTATTCGGATTTCATTCTTGCCTAAGAAAATCGTCAGGGGACAATGTTTTTAGAATTTCTGGAAATATGTATTTGTTAAGTTAAATTACAAACTCAATGAAAATTTCTTGATCTCGTCTAGGAGCCTTATTAAACATTCAAAATATCAAAGAAAAAACAAAAGCAACAACAAAGAATTTACCACAATTTGCTTTGTCATCTTCCAAACAAAATTATTAAAAATACAAAAAATTTGTATATTACTTTATTTATATTTTTCTGTCGATTAATCGATTAATTTTGAAATTTAATTCGATTCGTCGGTTAAGAAAAAAAGCAAATAATTATTTGCATGATCAACTGATTTAAAAAAAGAGTCCATTAATTGAATACCCTAGTAAAATCTAAATAAATATAGTATTTTATTTAAAAACCTTGACCAACCGAATTAATACCAACAAATAAACATTCATGATGTTATATATAATTTAGCTACACCTCAATTATTTATATATCACATGTATTCCACTTGGTCTAACTAATTCTATCATTTCTATTAAACACACGTACCAAACACGTGCATAAACTACCATACAAATAGTCCTAAATAGCATATAAGAAAATTTCAATTGAATTTTGTAGCCAGGTAATGCTGACTCACCCTGTATAGAAAATAACAATAAAAACCTCTAACATTAACATTTCAATTATAGGATTTTATTTCTCATCTTCAGTAGAAATTCAGTTCAAGAGTGTGATAAATCATCATTATCATTATTGATATCTGATAACTAATCATTTAAAATGTAATAAAATATTCATTTGAATTTAAAATCTTTATCTATTTTATTATTTTGCTGATATATGCTATAAAATTGTAATAAAAACAAACTAAACGTATGATTAATATTAATTACAACAGACACTTGCACTCTCATACTCGTTCGCACACATAAGCTGAACTATAAAAAAATCTGTTATAATATTACTCATACGTACGAGTACCTACCCCCATGTGCTTACTAATGCGAATGTGCTGAAGATTATAACAGATAAATGTTGAAGGGTACCAAGAATTACACACAGGGAAAAAATTTTTAATTTTTTAACTGAAATTAAGTTACTTCGACTAAAACCGATTGATACAACTGAATATTGTTTTTTATAAGAAAATTAGGTTAATACAACTGAATTTTAGGTAAAATACCTAAAGTATGCAGGAATTACATATGAATATATTGAACTATTCGCTTGGCACTTAATTTTTCTGTGTGTAAGAGAAATTGCTACCTTTTTTTTAGCTGAATGGCACTTAATTATTTACAGTAGGTCTCATAGAGACAGTTTATGAGTTAACTATTGGTTAACCCAAAAAGTATACAATTTTTTGACATTTTCTTTTGTTTAACATTTAAATTAAATTTCACCCAGCTGTATGAGATCCACCATTAGTATTTTTTTTTTTAATAAAATTTTATAGACTTATAAAATCTAACTAATTTTTGTTTAAATTTACCCTATTCGAGAAAACTCTAAATAGGGTAAAATTACTCCCAGTGCGTGAATTAAAAAGCTACACATATGATGGGTAAGTTAAGTATACATAAAATTGTAAATTTACATTAAAAATGCATCAAAAGTTTTCAAAAAATACCATTTTTGTGTCTAAATTTATTTAACGAAATAAGTAATGCCACCCAAAAATAAAAGAATAAAAACATGCATTAACCAATTAAAAGATCAACTATACCTACATACATACAATCATACATCTCAACACACTAGATACAGTGAAAATAAAATTTAATATGCCTAATTGTTTAGTATCAACATGGACTTATGTTGTAGGTTAAAAATAATTAGAATATGCATTTAAAATTTAAAATTAACGGTTCGTTGTCGTTCAATAAATCTGTGATTCAGAGTTGAATAGAACCAGCTGCGATACTTTAAGAATAAAAGTTCAAAGCAAAAATAGTAATAACAGTGGATAAAAATGGCATTAGCTGTATTTTCGCTCATACCTATCAACGTTAAGTACCCAGCAAAAATATTAAGGGGTACTTCAAAAAGAATGACTATTTTATCTACATCCAATAAAATAATATACAAAAATAAAATAAAACAAATACAACAACACATAGCGACATGATGCACAAGCATAGTTTTCTACTGAAAAATTGTTAAATTTACAGCAGTATCGGATCTTTCCTATGACACGCACGTTTTAAATTCATTGATGGAAATGCCAAATTAAAACTACTTTTATTTTTGAGTTGTGTTTTTTCTGGAGCTGTTAGTAGTTCAAAATTTGGCATTTCCACCAATGAATTTAACACGGGCGTGTCATAGGAAAGATCCGATACTGCTCACCATATATGCTCACATATGATTCATGTATGCTCATGTATGATCATATATGGCCATATACCTCTATATATCCTCAAATTTCGGATCCGAAGATATATGGAAATATATGAGATAATGTATGGTCATACATTGAACTATGAATTGACGTATATGATCATGTATGCCTATGCATGATCATATACTAGTCAATGTATGATCATGTATGTTCATATATATTTCGATTTTCACATGGGATATTATAATTTATTATAATATAATCGAACGTAAGCCAGCAAAACTTTTTAGGAATTAACGCGAAATAGTTATGTTAGATGTGAAAAACTTTAAACGTTGAGTTTCCAGCGTTGAAAGCTAACGTGCATAGGAAAAACCATAGATTGTTTTCCTACAGAGAGAAACATCAGATAATGAGGTTTATCCAATAGAAAAAACCTTAGATTTTGAGGACTTTCTTCTGTGGAAATATCCCAGATTCCGCAAACTTTTTGCCATAGGAAAAAATCCTTTGAAAGTGAGGAATATTCAGTAAAATTAATTTTCAGAATTCGAGGGTTTTTGCAGAAGAAAAATTTCTAGAAATCTGAGTTTTTTATAAGAAGGGTCATCAGAATCCGGAAAAAGTGCTGAGAATCGAAGCATTTTTATTTAGGAAAAAACAATCATAAGAATCTAAGGGCCTTTCTATAGGAAAAAGTCATCGGGGTCACCTGAAGCTATTTGCTTAAAAATTGTCAGCGTTTCGAGAAAAGTCCTCAGAATTTAAGTATTTTTATAGGAAAAATTCATCACAATCTGAGGCTTTGTCTTTAAAAAAAGTTTGTAAAGTTTTCCTATAGGAAACTCCAAAAAATTTCAGGTAGGTCTAATATCTTCTGATGATTTTTTTCCAAATTCTATAGAGAACTTGTCAGTTTCTGACCACTTTTTCCTATTGAAAAAGTCTCATATTTGGACAAATTTTCCCAATATAGTAAAATACTAAATAGTCGAATTCGAAGAATCTATAAAAACTGAACAAAAATCGCCAAAATTGAAAAAATCGCTGAAAATAAGAAAAAAACACTAGAATTAAAAAGCCTTACCAAATTCAAAAAAAAAATGACAGAAATGAAAAATCGCTGAAATTAGAAAAAAAATCTGGAAGATATGTTACAGTAGACCGCACCTCAAAAAAAGTTCGCCGTACACCCGTACACATATGAAGTATTTGTGCAAGGCAATTTCAAAAAAAAAAATTTTTTTGGCCGAACGTAGGGGTCGCCTTTTTCAGTTTTTCGTTATAGCTTCGGCATTTAAAGTTGGATTTTAAAGTGTGATATATCGAATTTTTTGCCTCGAGGAGACCAGTGTTTTGCTATAAAGGAAAAATCCAATGAAAAAAAAAATTTTTAAAAGCGACTGGGTTTATCGAAAAACTTCATTAACAAAAGTTTAAAGATTTTTTACGAGCTTTAATTTTGTGACATTAGGGTGGTACATTAGGGTGGTAGCAACTGAGATCTGGTGGGTAACTACTAGAACGGGATACTTGAGGTCAATGGCCCTTAGAGGAAAATACTGGTCTCCTCGAGAGAAAAACTTCGATGTATCAAATTTTAAGATCCGACTGTAAATGCCAAAGATATAACGAAAAATGTAAGATGGCGACCCCTACGTTCGGCAAAAAAAATTTTTTTTGAAACCTCCTTGAAAAAATACTTACTATTGGAGGGTGTACGAAGAACTTTTTTTTTTGCCTGTAAGGTGGTAATGTTACAGGGTTGTCAGGAAAAACCTCAATAAAACCGTTATCGATTCAAAACCATTTCAACTAAAATACTATTTTCGAATTAAATGTAATGCCGTTATCCTTAAAATACTGATACCAAAATAAATGAAATAGCATTACCTTTAAAATGCCGTTACCGAAATATTCTCAATAATATAATCTTACCTATAACCGTTTCGGTTACCATCCATGGTAAAGTAACAAAATCGCTGGAACTAAATCGTAAAAAATATCAAGATTGATGAAAAATTGAAAAATTGACAAAAATCACTAGAAATTAAAATAAGCAAGGGTTTAAAAAACTAAAATCAAGAAGCGCTTAATTAAACTAACGCCAAAATTAAAAGAATTTCGGTGTTAAAAGAGCCCAATATTTGAAAAAATCGACAAAATTAAAGCAAACAAAAAAACTAAAATGCAAAAAGTCTCTAAATATCAAAAAGAAATTAAATCGCAAATCGCCATCTGTGAAAAAATAAATTCAAAAATCGTTGAAATTAAATTTAAGTCGTGATTTTTATTATCCTAAAAATGGATTTATCCATCTATAACTCTTAAACTAGAAGCTTCTGGGATTAAATAGACAAATAGTTTCTTTACACAATATTTTAACCCTCTCATGACCCTTAATGGTGTTTGAGCGGTAAACATCGAAAGTTTTGTCAAAACTAAAATTTGAATGTCTCTCATTTAATTTTGGAGATCGTTTACGTATACTCTTCATCATAAAATATGAAATTTAGCGCAGATTAAACGCAAAATAAGCTTTTTTTTTAAATATTTCGTCCATTCCATGAGCCAAAGGCCAAAAACTGATCCTGAGTCCGTTGCTAAAAAATTATTTGTGAAAAAAAACCTTTTTACTTTTTTACAATAAATTATTTTTCTTTTAATTTTTTTTTTTTTTAATTTCTTGTGCTTAATTTGCTGATTAATTTTTTATGATATTATTTTTACAACAAATTTTTATACCTTTTTCTTATAATTTTTTATAATAATTTTCATAATTTTGTAATTACCCAGTCAGAAATCGCCAGTGGTACAAAAATCAAGCACTGGCATACCACTGGGTAACCACGGTATTAAAAATAAATGACTGGCAGAACACTCATTTGGGAAGCTTTGCCAGCGTTTGCGAAAAGCGTTTTACCAGTATTTGTTTTACAAAAATTTCGGTGGTTTATAAAAAAAACCACTGGCAAACAATTGGCTTAGAGTGATATGCCAAGGTTTGCAACCAGTGGTTATCCAGTGCTACCTAGCCAATGCTACCAGGCGTACAAAAATCAATTCACTGGAAAACCAATGATTTTATAAAAATGCTGACGCTTCGTTAAAAAATGTTTGTAGTCGGAAGGTTCCGAGTTCAAATCCGGTTGCAAGCAAAAAAATTTTGGATTTTTTTTAATTTAATTTTTTTTTTGTTTCATTAAATTAATTTTTTTGTTTGTGGGAAAGCTCCTTCAAGGCCAACTTTCTTTTTGCCCTCCAAATACTGGCATACTAGTTACTAAAAATTGTTTGCCAGTACTAGCATTTTGGCACAGCCAGTAGTTGTCCAGCTATTATCACTCATTTATGTGTTTAGCCATTAAATATTATATGTCTCGTTAGCTCAGTGGGTAGAGCAATCGTCTGCCAATCTGACGGCCTGGGTTCAAATCACAGCAGGACCAAAAAAAATACATATGAACTTTTTTTTAATTTTATTTTGGAAAATATACTTCCAGACCACCTATTTATTGGTTTTCCCAGCGTTTTGCCAATGTTTAAAAATTTTGTTCCTCCAGTATTTTTCCGGCGCTTTTTGAACAGCCGGTCCTTTTGTCTAATGATGTTATCATTTTGGGAATGGGAAAGCACTTTTTGCCAGTACTTGTACCACCTGTTAAAGTGCTTTGCCACCGTTTTCCCGTTTGTATTTTTCTGACTGGGTAGTTATTAAGTAACTTATATTTATTTTTCTATGATTTGTTGTTTTTTAAATTTGGCAAATATTCAGTTCCATACTGCAAAATAAGAGTTTTAGTCTTGTCTATGGAAATTCCAAATAAATAAATAGATAAAAATAAAAAATAAAAGTTGTAGAATTATTACACTCATAAAAAAAAGTTTGTAAAAAATTTAGTTAAAACTACTGAAACATAGTTAAAAATTATGCTGCAGAAAAAATTGCTAAAATTAGCAGATTATTTTTGCTATATATTAGTAATATAAGAACAGTTAAAATAAAACTGTTAAATGTGCAGAATTTTGCTTATATTTAAGTTAAATTTTTGTAAATGGAAAATAGCAAATTAATCTGCTACAATCAGCAAAAAATTTTGTAGTAGCCTAAAAAATCAAAAAAAAATTTTTTTTAATTTTCGAAGTTTTTTCGATTTTTTTTTAAATTTAAATAAAAATCGAGCCTTTTGAAAACAGCAGTTTACAATTTTTTTAGCAAATATTTCTGCTGACTTTAGCAGTATAGACTGCTATTTGCATTCAACTAAATTTAGCTTAAAATTAGCAAAAATTTTGTAGATATAACAGTTTTTTTTTTGCTATTTTTAGTGTACTAAAATTTAACAAAATTTTATGCAGATTTTACAGTACCATTTGTTATTTTCAATTAACTAAAAGTTAGCTTAAATATAACTAGAATGCTGTAAATTTAACAGTTTTAATTTTGCTGTTCTTATTTTACAAGTATTTAGTAAATAAATATGCTAATTTTAGCAGTTTTTTCTGCAGCATCATTTTTAACTAATTTTTAGTAACTTTTTCTGCTATTTTTACAGATTTATTTCTATGAGTGTAGTCTTATTTTTAACTGTTTTAATGTATATATTCAGCAGATTTTACGAAAAAAATATTGTGAGTGTTCTTTTGGAATAAAAAAAAGTACGAAATAAAATTTTCATCCCTAACTAATAAAGAAAATCTCAGCATCATTATTCCAACCAGATTTTTTTTTTTTTTTTAATATGAGAAAATTAAATTTCTTTTCCACTTTCCCCAACCTTAGTTTTTATTTTAAAAGGATTTTAATAACAATTTAATATGATCTATAATACGAAATATAAAAAAACATATAATATTGTATAAAAAGTCCATTAATATATAAACGCACGAACGAATTTACACACTCATATAATAATAATAATAATGATGATAATATTGTATAAGCCATTCCACAGTCAGTGTCACTACAACTGCTACTACGACTACTTCATCATCATCTTCAACATCTGAAAAGTGTGTTTCATACTTATTAGACCCAAACCATATGTAACGTTCTACACCGTATGTGTGTGCGTGTACCTACTATAATGACGACACTTCCACTCATTTAACATTAAACGCATACTTATGCCCTATTCGTGTGTACCTATGTATGTGTGTGCGTATATTTTACACACTCATACACTTGTCGCTTAAGCCACAATAAATGGCAATAACAATAATTTTGCTTATGTCAAATGTACTAACGGTTTATGAGAACATACATACATACACATTTGAGGTGTCCAAAAAAAAAATAAAAATTTAAAAGTTTTTTCGGAAAGCAGAAAGAATTAAGCTTTGTACGCCTGACTCAGCTTAAAGGACGACATAGATAAGTGGACAAAACTCCAAGTGCATATAAAGGCTATTTTTTGTTTTTTTTTTTCTTTAAAAATGTCAATTTCAGACTCCTCAGAATAGTATAAATTTCACCAAAATCCATAAAAATTAATAAAATATTTCCATAATTTTGCATGAAAAGCCGAAAAAATTGAAAAATTTTAGAATAAAATTGAATTTTAGATTACAATTTTATACCCTATGGACTAAATTAAGATAAAAATTGCATTTTTCTCCAAAATCGGCCAAAGTTAAATAGTTGCCATCGCTGAACTAAAAGAAGGATATGTATTATATTTATCATTTTTATTCCCAGATTGTATTTCAAAGCACAAATCTCAAATTTTTTATTATCCGTTAACCAAAATTTTCAAAAAAAATCTAATATAAGGGTTTAGCAAATGTTGAAAAAAAAGAGAAGAACAAAAAAAAAAGCAAAATCCAAAGATAAAAAATATTTAAAAAAAAACCAAAACAAAACACCTTGGAAAACATCACTTCTTTAAAATAAGTTCAAGGTTAAGAGAAAAAAAAAATTTTTTTTATGACAAAAAAAAATTCTTTTTTTGAGCAAAAGATTTAAAAGAAAAGCAATTTAAAGCTCAAAAATCTGAACAGCTCAAAAATTCAAAGCTTAAAAATTAAAAAACCGAAAAAATCTAAAAGGAGCAAATATGAGTAAAAAAAACAAAACAGGAAAATTTGTTTTCTTTGGCAATAACCCAGACATTTATAACCGAATTTAAAATTTTATACCTTTTGGGAAAGAAAGTGAACTATTGATGCCAGTTTTGTAATATATTCACTAACAAAAAATTGTTAGTAATCTAAAAAAAAAAAGTAATTTTTTCCCATGAAAACACTAATTAAATTTTCAGTAAATATCCGCGCCGGCTTTTCTTAATCCAATCGCTACTAAATTTCACTCTAGAAAAAGAAAAAAATAAATCCAGTCATCATAATCACTATTTTCTTTAAAAAAAATCTCTATACATCGTTGAACCCCTCTAATACACATACGTATAAACACCGATACAAACATATTTTCACTTTTGCACAGTATATTGGTAGGAATTAAGTTATTCTTTTTTATTTAGCAGAAAATCTGCATAGTTATTAAAAACAAATTTTATAAGTTTAAGTAAGCTTTATAGTGTTGAAAACTATTTTGTTCATTTACTTTAATAATCCTTAAATATGTAAGAACTTAAATATGTTGAATACCAATTAACAAAAAAAAAAAACGCACAGTGGAATGGTATACGTTAATGGATGGAATCGGCTAACTTATCTGAAAAAAATAAACAATTGTAATAATAAGTTAGGATGTCAAAGTTTAATAATGATTTTCTTTGTAGAACATATTAACACTATAATTGCCTTTTTAGGGGCCATTTAAGTCCTTCTTTTAAGAAATACCAAGAAAATCCCCTAAAATCGTCTTTGAAAATTTCACTAGGGGATAAAACACTCATTAGGGGATGCTAAATGAATAGCATTTTATCACTTGTAGTCCAATGCAAAATGTATAATACATTGCAGCCAGAGCTTTAAAGAATTAAATCATTTTTGGAATGGATTCCCTAAAATTTAATACAATTTTTTAATCCAAGGATTGAATTCATTAATTCCTGTGAATGAATTCCCTCACCAAAACATTAAGCATCTGGTCAGATCTGAAATTATTTAAACTCAAATATAACTAAAATTCTATAAATTTAACACTTTATTTTTGCTGTTCTTATCTTACAAGGATTTAGCAAAAAAAATTCTACTAATTTCAAAAGTTTTTTCTGCAAGGCCATTTTTAACTAATTTTTAGTTGCTTATTTTGCCCTATTTTATTTCTTTGAGTGAGTAATACATAACTGATTGAGGTTTATTTAAAAAGTAATAGGTAAAGTTTGTTTTCAATTGAAGAATCAATTAAAGTACATTGAAACATATTGTTTAACTTTTTTTATCAATCAATAAAAAAGAAACTAGAAAAAAATATGTATCGTCTCTAGGAGTTATTATTTTCAGTCAAATATTCTATTTTTAGGTTTATATTTTTTAGAAAAAAT
Organism: Leucophora obtusa; assembly: GCA_949987735.1. Classification (NCBI taxonomy): domain Eukaryota; kingdom Metazoa; phylum Arthropoda; class Insecta; order Diptera; family Anthomyiidae; genus Leucophora; species Leucophora obtusa. The sequence continues at coordinate 322,906,501 of OX465295.1, read as the reverse complement.
AATTTAAATAATTTCGTTGTTTTCCGTTTTAAAACAAAAAATTCAAATATTTTCGGTTTTCTTTTTTGTTAAAATAATTTGTTTATATACAAAATAATTTCCATTGAAATTACAAGAAATTCTTTACTCATACACACGAACATAGCCAATATATGAACGTGTGTGTTGTGTATGGTGTAGTGTTTTATAAATTAAACAAAAAAAAAAAACTTTCAAATATGAAAAAACAAACCACAAAATGGTTTTTTTTACGTTTTGTCAGTTAAAAATGGATGATTGTTTTAGTAGATTTTTCAATTATTTTTATTTCTTTTATGGATTGTTTAAACAATGTTTGAAAATAAATAGCAAAATGGTTTGAATATAATAAAAAATCAGTAGTCCTTCTTTCATTGTGTTTTTAATTAATTTAATATGAATTTTAGGTTGTTTTTAAGGATAAAATATTGTGAGTGTACCAAAATAGAATTGGAAATCTCTTATTTTAAACAAAAGAAAAAAAGTTTCCGTCATGATTTTTGGTGATTTATTGAAAAGTTCATCTTTTTTCAATTTCTGCTCATCAGGCACTTTTTCTCTTATTTTTTTGTGAGTCATAAACATAATGATACGGCCAAATTAATAATGGATATAACGAGATCTCCTAGAAAAGCAAGAATTTTCAAGTAATCTTTAAAAACTTCTAAGGTCAACCCGGTACGAAAAACCAATATGAAACTATATTGCTAAAAAATGCAAAAAATAAAAATTTGTTGTCCTACTGAAGATGCCATAACCGTAACTGAAACCTTATCGGAAGTAAAGATTCACTCTCTTCTTGGCCGATTATGTAAATACTTTGATGAGATTTTACTGAACTTCATTTCCTGGAACTTATAAGTAAATAGGGTTATGATGGTTCGCACCAATCATCTTATATGCAAAAATTTTAAAATAAAAAGGATAGTGCTGCTAGTATGTATATTCCAAAGCTCTTGTGTGCCTCAATTAATCACAAATGCTAATGGAATAATAAAAAGGGTACACACAAAAAGTTTGGCGGTAGAATCTACTAAAAAAGACAGTTAAAACAAAGGTATATGCAGTTAAAAAGTCGACAAAGATATTAACTTTTAAAATAACTAAAAATGTTGTTATTTTTAACTGTTGAAAAATAACTAACAAATGCGTTAAAAAATAATTAACGATGTCGTAAAATTAAGTGAAAATTTTTTACTACAAAAATTTTAAAACGACTAACAAAATAGGTAAAATTTACAGTTACTTCTTTTGGTATCATAAAAGCATATTTAAAAAAAAACAATTTTTTCTTTCTATTACAAAATTAATCGTAATTACGGTTCTCTAATTAATATGCTTTGGAGATACAATACAAGTTTTTGATTTTTATTTGCAAACTAGGAATATATCAATAATAACAAATATAAACTAAACAAGAATTTTTAACGAAATTTTTTATCTTCTAAATAACAAACAAAAAGAACTGTTTACTGTTAAAATACTGTTTTGGTACTTGTTCATTATGATATTAAAAATAACTGCTCTAAACAACTGTTAAAAAATTACAGTACTTTTCGTTTGTTGTTTCCTCAAATAACTGTCATAACAGTTGCTTTCCATTTTTCCATAGAAAAAGAACAGTAATTACAGTTAAAAACAACAATTATTGATTACTTTTCAAACAACTGTCATGTAGTAACTGTCAAACTTTTTTGAGTGTATGGCAAAATCCAATACCATGCTCAACTAGGTTGTGTAGACCAATCCGCATTCCGCGTTTTAGTTTTGGAAAAATCTTGATTATTTCCGTAGATACAGCAGGTTAAAATTTGAATTTTAGTTCCAAATATTTCCACAAGGGGGCGTTGCAAAAGGACAAAATAATCCAAAATACTTTCCTTATATATATCTTCAAACTTTTGTCTATAAAGGATTAAAATACATAATAATAAAAAAAAATTGGAAACTCTCATTTTTCTGCGAAGTACTAGAGAGAGGGGGGTCAAAATCAACACGAACCCTCCAAAAATCCGCCACTGGATTCTTTATCTCAGAGGCTAATCACAACTGGGTCGATTGTCGACCGACGACAGCAAAAGTCGTCACGATTAATTTAAATTCAGCGACAATCGACCGTCGACATTTGTTGACGTTTAGGAAAAAAGGTTATGGTTGGTCTTTCACTAATTCTTGTTATAAAACTTAATTTAGCTTTTTTGCCGAAAATTATATATTTTAAATTTCAATTATATTTCCTCTGTCAAAAAAATAAATTTTTTGTAAACAAAGTACGAATTTTTGCAGCTCTAATACGAATTTCTGACAACTCTGTTCTAATGGCAATCTTTAATGAGTTAAAAATATGGCAACAATTTGGCAAATATTTTAAGTGTGTATTAGTGTGTCGTCACGAAAATAGAATAGCTTCTATTCCGACGACAAATCGCTGGACGACATGGCGACATTTTGGTTCCCATACAAAATATATGAAAAAGCAACTGTCGTTGTCGAACCAGTTCTGATTAATCTCTCAAACTAAACCTAAAAATATATATATAAACACACGTGATCATAGATTGGCTAGTATATGATCATACATAGGCATACATGATAATATACGTCAATACATAGTTCTATGTATGACCATACATCATCTCATATATTTCCATATATCTTAGGATCCGAAATTTGAGGGTATATGGCTGTACATATATGAACATGTACAGCCATATACCCTATGCTATACCTTGCTCATATATTTTTCATGTATGCTCATATATGATCATATACCTCCATATACCCTCAAATTTCGGGTCCGAAGATATATGGAAATATATGCGATGATGTATGGTCATACATTGAACTATGTATTGACGTTTATAATCATGTATGCCCATGTATGATCATATACTAGCGAATCTATGATCATGTATGTTCATATACATTTCGATTTTCACATGGACACAAAAAATTATTTTCCGTTCAAGTATTTTTTAATACAAACATTTTTTTACTTTAAAAATGTTTCCACGTCAAAATTTATTTTTCCGCGTCTGCAATATTTTCTCATTTAATTAGTTTTACATTATTTGCGACAAAAGTCAGTGTGGAGCGTCAAACCCGAATTTAATGCACCCAGAAAATAGATTCGTGCCAAAACCGGAATTTATAGGCAATCTACCCGGTAAAGAATCTGCTTCGCTGGATGCAGCTTTGTAAGGTAATAAATAAAATTAATCCCTTAAAAAGCTGTTTACGGAAGGCATGATTTTTCCATACAAAGGCCCCGCTTGGAAGCAATTTATTTTGTGAAAAAAGCGCATTATTCGCTGCTGAAAAATTGCAGTAAATTCATGTTTTTAGTAAGTGCATTTAACCGCGAATAAATTTATACATTTGTTTTGTGAGAAAAATTGCTTTATTTGCTGCTGAAAAAATGCAGTAAATTCATGATTTTTAAATGAAAAAAAAATAATTAAGTTTATTATAATTTCAAATTGTAATAAATATTTAAATAAATAAAATAAATAAAAAATATGAAAATAAATGCATTTATTTGCCAACTTCAAAATGCAGACTGACTCATGTTTATATGGTCTCTCTACATTAAACTCTAGTAAGGCAATCCTACTAAAGAAGAGTAAAACTCGATTGAGATGATTCAGATTTCGTGCGCATTAATCGTTGAATAACTTACATTTTATTTTACTCCCTTACAACCTGCTTCGTCGTAAGGGAATAGCGTAGTACTATAATTTTTTAAATAACTTGCTTATGATTTGCTTCGTTTAAGACAATTTTTAAGGTTATACAATCAATGTGCAAAATTTTTTGTTTATTCTATACGCATAAAGTGGCGCAACTCTGTAAAGTAGAATTTGTAGCGCTTATTTAAGTGCTTCGTATTTTTACTGCTTCCAAAATACTTAAATTTTTTTGCTGGGTAATGGGTCAGCTGCAGGCATTGAAATTTTCGGTTGTCACTAACGAATTTTTTTTAACTGAAATCTTATTAGCTCAGTCAAAGTTCTGCTGTCTGAACACTAGTCAAAAACGAAAAATCGGTAAACACAACCGAATCATTCGATTGCCAACACGAATCTGTTTTCTTTTTTACCACTGTTCCAATGAAAAATATATTTTCAGCATATATGCCAGTTGATAGGATAAAAAAACAAGTAGCTACTCGCATGCTTATGTGTGTTTAATGATCGAACAAAATGGTGGCTATTTAACAAAATAAGAACAAAAAAATTCGTAGGAAATACATTTGTTCGTTCAAAGCTTAAAAAACAGAACAGCAAATAAAACAAATAATATATGCGAATGCTTTTTTCAATGATTTTATAACTATTTTAGCAACATTTAAACAATTACAACATGAATGAGTGCTTCAAAAAGGGACGAAAAAAAATCAACAAAAATCCTCCCTGTTATTTCTTTCGAATAACAACAACATTTTACAAAAAACAACATCGAAAAAGGATCAACATTTATTAATCTGAGCAATGAACAACATTCATTTAGCCAGCCAGTAGTTGGCCTAACCTAAAGGCAAAATACCAACGAATTCCTTAGGCCCGTTTACGCCTAAAGCAAAAACAACATGTTTCATTTTCGGATGCTGCTGCTTCATTATGGACACAACAACAGCGCCAACAAATAATAAAAAAAAGGTCAGTGGGTATTTTTCCTATTTGGTTTTTGCTAAAATGTGTGCTTTTCTCTGTATAAGTATGTGTTTGTACAGCCAGTGGTAGGAAAATGGGTTTTCATTTTCATTTTTATTTTCTTTTTTTTATTTTTATGTGCATTTTTATTTTTATTTTCAATTAAATTGCGTAAAGCATCAAGCAAACAGCAAAAAAAAAAACAAAGAATAAAATGCTAAAAAAAAGTTTAGTGAAAAAAATATAAAAAATAGAAATACAAAAAAGTCAATGAACAGAAAACATACCAAGAAAATAAAAATGAATAAATATAAAAATTACTTACAGTGGGGTAAAAAATATAATTGAAATAATAATGTTTTAAATGTTATTTTATAAGAAAACTAAGAGAGTAATATTGCTTAATCAGCAATTGACCTTAACAAATGATTATGCATTAGAAGCAAACAAATTGGAAGTAATGCTTTAAAAACTACTTTTTTCACTACTTGACATGTACTTTAAAAGTGTAATTTCACTGCTTTTTTAGAAATAATTCTGAACAACTACAAAAAAATCACTTCTTTCATTCATGCTTCCACAATATACATTAGTATATTTTTAAAGCTTTTTAGAATTATTTTTAGACAATATTTAAAAAAATCACTTAAGTATTGCTTCTAAAGCATAACTGCGCTAAAAGTGAGCCTAAAAATTAATTTTGGTATGAATTGGTATTTCTAAAGGAACCAATATTTTTTTTATTTATTTTTTTTTTAATATTTATAATTAATTCTTTTAAATTCAATATTTTTTTATTTTTCCATTTTTAAAAATAAATCCTTTGGTTTTTTATTTTCGATATTTCGCTACTCCATTGTGTAGCATCTTCAGGAAAGCTTTTATAGTTAAACCCCTTTCTATATCAAAAATTTTAATAAAAATTTCCTTCTCAGGCATTTTTATTTACAAAAAGGAATACATACTTTATTAAATCTGGAAAAGATTTTAATATTAAACAAAAGCTTAGTTTTATTTACATATTTATCTTTTTAACACATTTAAACAAACGTCTTCAACAACAACTAACACTAATTTTTATAAATGATACACATATTTTTCTGAATGAATTAAATGAGCGATTGAACTAGAAGAGCTATCAGTTGTGTACTAGGTCTTTGGTTCAATTTGGTAAATAGTTGAACCTAACTGGTGATATAACAGCTGATAAAAACAATTTACCCAAACTTACACGAAAAAAAATCTAGGCTTCTTCGTAAAAGAAGAACCAGAATATTACTCCCTCATTTTCCCAATTGTGGAGTACGAAAACGCTTTTTGGTAATATTATTAAAAAAGTTTAAATTAAAATTATTTTTGGTATAAATATTGAGTACCCGAACACACCTATTGTGCGCTACTCTCTTTAATAAAAGTACTTTTTAAACAAATGCAAAAGGTGCACTGCAATTTAGTATTGTTTTCAGTACTACCCAGCAAAATTTTTATGAACTGGTTGCCTTTGAATCTGTTCTATAATATGTGTTTTTACCACCGGTTCCGTGGAACAGGTTCTAGAACTGATTCCTGGAAGTCAAAATGGAAGGCCTCACTATCGCAGAACCGGTTCCAAAGTAACCTTTTCTAGTTTGGAGGAACATAACCTGTTGCTTTTGGGACAAACTCAAACAAAACTCACCGATGATAGAACATAAATTAGAACTGGTTGCATGCAAGTACAAGTTGTTCTACAAACGGTTCTTTGCATCCGACAATTTTGCTGGGAATATTCATAAGCACATAAAAACAATTTTTCATCATTTTTATTTTATATATTTTTAAAAACTTTTAACTCTACAATTTTCTTGAGCTAAAGGTTTGTTTTTTATTTATAAAAAGTATTTTATTTTCGATATTTCGCACTCCATTGTGTAGCATCTTCAGGAAACAATAATTTTTACAACAAATTGAACAAGAACTAGAAAGAGCGCTCATCAAAACGAACTATAATGCACAAATCTTTTGACGTTTGTTTTTTGGGCTTCAAATATGGTTTTTAGCGTTCGTTTACTTTTGTGCATTTTTGTCACTTCGTCAGAGTATTTCTTGTTAACTCTCATTTTACCGAACTTTACCCAAAAAGTAAACACTTAATTCGCAGTCTACACGAGACATAAATCAGTTAACATGGCCACTAACATCATGTTAATGTTAAATGTGGACCATTCATATTAATTTTTAAACTTGGTTTTAACACAGTTGTTAAAGCAGATGTCAAGAAAACTACCCAGTGTAGAAAATCATTACCAGATATGTGGATATGTAACTACATACTTGGTAATGGTAACTAGTTACTGTTGTTATTACATTTCTTATTACCTTTATATGGCGATGTCGCGAAAAATAATGAGTTGTCGTTACACACCAGCATACGAAAAATCAAAAAATATATCGTTACCTATGTGCTTACCAGTACTGACAAAAATAATGAGTCTAAAAATAGATTTTCAAAAAATAAATTATATAAAAAAAATATTTTTTATTGTATTTTTTTTTTAAATAAAATTTGCTGGTGCAGGAATAGAACCTGGGTCTACAGATTGCCAGTCAACTGCTCTACCATCTGAGCTATATCGACATGTAATATTTAATAGATAAAAACATAATTGACCTGCTGCACACAAGTAAGCTTACTCGCCAACATACAAAAAATCAAAAAATATGTGGTTACATATATCCTTACCAGTGTTTAAAAATTATTGAGTCTAAAAATAGATTTCAAAAAATTTTCAAAAAAATCTAAAAAATTATTTTCTATTTGAAATAATGATAAAAATAAGTTATTATCAGTAACTCATTATTATATGTTTTAAAATAATGCAGAAGGTAAGTGGGTGTCATTACTGGTACTCCAAAAAATAATGATATGTCATTACCGTTTCTACACTGGGTATTTTATAACATCCCAGTCGTTGCCATATTTTTTTTACCGCTTAATGGCATCACCAACAAACAAAGCTTCCCAGCAAAAAAAAAGAGATGCCAAAGCAGTAGAAAAAGCACTACAATTGATAATCTAGATGTACTTCTTTTTTAACATAAACACTAATGATTTTAACATTTAGTTGTCATAGGAGAGGAGTACTCCCACTTCGACATTTTTTCAGTACTTTTTGAACGAGTGCAAAGGAAGCTCTTTTTCACCAATTGAAAGTTAAAAATAAATTATTTACAAAAAAAAATTATGTTTTTTTTTATTTTACAAAAGTTTTTTTATTGCCGCCACCGGGTATCGAACTTGCGACCACACGATTGCTTGTCTACCGCTCTACCGCTGAGCTATTCTTTGATATGAAAGTTGACTGGCATAAAAAATGCTGTTAATGCGAGATATTGTTCCTTTTTCTCTTCAATAAAAGTACTTATTAAACAAGTGCAAAAGGTACACTCCAACTCAATATTGTTTTCAGTACTATTTTGACAGGTGCATAAAGAGCAATTTCTCACCATTTTTTTACATATAGATATTTTTAAAAATTTTTAAGTTAAAAAAATACTGAATTTAAACAAATTAATAATAAATATTAAAAAAAAAATTAATAGAATAAAAAAAATTGAAAAAAAATAAAAAAATATTGGTCCCGCCGGGAATCGAACCGGGACCCACTGTTTGGAAATGCCAAATGATACCAAAATCACTTTTAACGATCACTTTTAGAGCAATTACTCTTTAGAAGCAATACTTAAGTGATTTTTTGGATGTGGTTCAGATGTAATTCTAAAAAAGCTGTTAAAATGTAATAACGGATACTTTGGAAGCAATGAAAGAAGTGATTTTTTGAAGTTATTCAGAATAACTTCTAAAAAAGCATTGACAGAAGTAGTTTGTAAAGCATTACTTGCAAGTTTTTTAGCTGGGGAATAGCTCAGCGGTTAAGTGCTAGACTAGCAATCATAAAAAATAAAAACAATATAATTTTTTTTGCTAAGAATTTTTTTTTTTAACTTTTAATTTGTGAAAAAGAGCTTTTTATCTTTATCTTCATAAAACTTAAATATTTTATTCTGTCTATAATTTTGAGCATATTTTATCTTATTGTGTTATATTTTTATGTATAGTTAGTATACTTTTGGTGTCCTTTTGTTTTATCTATGAAGCACAGATACAAAAATCTTTAACGGTTGTATTTATTATATGTTTTAGAAGAGTTGTTTTTTTAGTAGCATTTTCTTTGTCTACATCCACATCTTGTCTGTCTGGTTGTTGTCCGCACTATAAATCAGCAGAATCTTGGTAGCGAAATAAATTCACAAAACATTAGTTGAAAATCAGTTAAGTACTAAAAAAAATATAAATAAACATTTGCTGAAAACACAATTTCAGCAAACAAAAAGTTGATGAAAACTAGTACAGTTGATAGACAAGACGTTTTACTTATTTTTCTACTAAATTGTTTTTTTTTTCAGTGCAATGTTAAGTAAATTGAAGAGAAAATTGGAAATTTAATCCATATGGAAAATATGCCGAAATATGAACGTATCCCATCTAGAATCAATATGCTTTGTTCTTAAGCCCCTGTGTGTCAGCGTATCAAATTTCATTATAATATCTTCGCATTTGCGAGCTGCATAGTGCGAAAAAGTCAATTTTGGGAGGACCTTTATATGGGCGATTTTAACCGTTATCAGTAGGCTTCATCCTTGGGCCGATATAAGTAGGTGTACCAAATTTCATCACAATATCTTAACATACAGTGGTGGAAAATTTAATAGGAACGATTCAATTTTTTTTAATTTTATTCTTGTTGCCTTTATTTTTAAAGATCAAAATATTGGCTAAATTCGTCTCGAAAGGCAAATATGTGGTCTATAATATTATGCAGAATTTTAACGTAATGTCTGTTTTTTTATTTTGCTACTTGTTTTAAGTAGGCGTGGCTTTCAATGAAAAATTTATGACATTGGCATGTTATCAAATTACATAGTAAAATATAGCGAGTACTGATTGGATCTATACAAACTGTATATTTTTGGAAATTCCACAAAATTTCCTTAAGTCTTGCATTATTTTTATCCAGAAATAGTCGCCAGACTTAAAATGACAGTGTCTTAAACATGAAAAAATTTTCTTTGTTTTTAGCGATTTTAAAATAAAGTTAACAACACTGAAATTTTAAAGCGAATAATTTTATGCTATACTTGCTACGATATAACAAATAAATCAAGTTTTTTTCTATGTTAAGTATAAATAATTTCCTATTAAAATTTCAGTGTGGTTAACTTTATTATAAAATCGCTAAAAACAAATAAAATTTTTTTTATGTTTAAGGCACCTGCCATTTCAAGTCTGGCGACCATTTCTAGATAAAAATAATGCAGAAGTTAAGGAAATTTTATAGGATTCCCAAAAATATACAATCTGTATAGATCCGATCAGTACTCGCTAAATTTTACTCTGTAATTTGATAACAGGTCGATATCGCTAATTTTTCATTGAAAGCCACGCCTACTTAAAACAAATAACAAAATAAAAAACAGACATTATGTTAAATTTCTCCACAATATTCTAGACCACATATCCCGGGGCAAATTAGGCCACTATTTTGATCTTTAAAAATAAAGGCAACGAAAAAAAAATTAGAACAAACTTGAATCGTTCCTATTAAATTTGCCACCACTGTATGTCTTATTTCTGGCATTGAAGTTAGATTTTCAACTTTGATGTCTTCAGAGACTTATAGTATAATTTCATGACAAATATTTTTGCGGAATATTTTAAGCCTCTAACTCTTCAACTTACGGGTTTCTTTAATTTAAGAGTTAGAGGGTTAAAATATTATACAGAAAAGTTCCTTGTAGTGTTTTACATAAGTTCGCTGAACACATCCTATACCTAAAATTGAAGATTCGCATGGTTTCCTATGCCGATTCACAATAAACACTTGCAGAGGAGGAAACTTTAACCCCCTAAAAAACATAGGGCCAGATGTAAACTTTTAAAATGCTGTACATGTATATTTTTTGGTACCCTCTGCCAGAATTAGTTGCCAGAACCCTGTTATTTTGCAGAAAAAAATTTGATTTTGTTGTACAGTGTAATTTCATCATACAAACATGTATGGCATTAGGGAAGATAGTTTTGTCGCCCTAATCATATTGTAACCATATCGCACCCTAAAAACAAAAGTGACACAACTAAAAATTATTAAATTTTCAGGAGAGGCAAAAAACTGTTTATGTGAAAATGCTTTGTAGCGAAAGCCGAAAATGCGCATTCTGCCTTGTTGGTCTTATCGATTTTTTTCAATAATTTTTATTCTTTGTAATTTACTTGTAAAAATTGTATCATCTTTCTTTGATTTGAAAATAATTTAAACATAAAGTGATATTAATTTATGATCTTGAGTCAAACTAAAATAACATTCATTTACTTAAATAACAGATCAACTAAAAACATTTTTCCCATTTAATGATTGTAATATTTAAAAAAAAAGTTTAGTTCCGTTATAAAAAAAAAATCCATTTCGAAGAAGATTTTGCTATTATTTATTTAATTTTGCATTATGTTTGTGGAACTAAATTAAAATTTTGAGTTATGACCCTTTAACTGAAAAGGCACATAATAAAATAATATAGTCAACTGAACTCACTTTTTTCAATTAAAGACGCGCAGTGCTAAATAATACACCACAAAATACATTAATAGCGGCAGAATTCAAAATAGCACTCTTAATGTATAACAAAAGTAATCACTTGCTCTTAAGCAATTAATATAAAACACACATAACGGGAGTTTTCCAATTAAAGAAGATAGTGATGAAAACGTAATTTTTTGAAGCAGTTAGAGATGTGTACTGTGAATTCATTTGTGGAAAAAAGTAAATTTTGAAAATTTTTTAGTTGTGTGACTTTTGTATTTAAGGTGCGATATCTTCTCTCTGTGTGTTAACAATGAATTTTGTCCCACTGTCAGTTACTTGCGAAATCCTAGAAAAATGTCTATATTTCTTTTCTTCCGCTTTTTATTTTGTTCACTGCGTTTTTTTCTCTTTTTTTTCAGCCAAGAGGTGAAAAGTCAAAGCATATATTCCAACATATACAGCCGTACATAAAAACAATTTATGGATAAATGTGAATGTCCTGCAATAGTAGTCGTAACTGTAACAGCATAGTAAAGCATACAAAACACAGTTATAAAAGAAACAACAGCAGGAGCATAAACAGCATTTGAATTGAACATAAAACGTGAGTGTAACAAATTTAAATGCGTTTCTTATGCTAAAATCTCAATTCGCATAACATTTAAATATATATTTTATTGAAACATTCTTAACAACAACTTGGACCAAAAAAAAAAAAAAACAACCAAACAACACCACACAACAGCAGACCAATACTACTTGACTAAAATAAAAAAAAATTTGTTTTTCAAGGGGCAAACGTATAAAATAAAAATGTACTCATAAGATTCGATATTGTATTGTAATGGTCATAAATGTCGAGTATAATAGTAGTAGTCACATTTCACAGAAACAAATAACAAACGGAAATAGTAGTCACAAAACAACATAACGTTTGATGATGACGACAAAGACCATGTTGACTACGAAATGACGACAAACTTGTAAAATTTATATGTGTGTTGTAAATATAAAAAAAATGAAAATAAATCTCATTACAATACACAAAAACATAACGTACTACCACTGCCATTGGATGTTGAAGTAGTAGTGTTGTAAAAAAAGGCATCGGCAAAAAACACAAATATTTAAGGGTCGTTAAAATCAAAAAAAAGAAACAAAAATGCAAAAAATTATATTGAAATGAACTAAATAAAAAACAGGGACAAAAAAAGCTGAAATAAAAGTATACAAGTTGGTAAAGAGTGACTGTTTTATATAGACAACAAATGTATAGAAAGAGTCCTTAAATATAAAACAAAAGACCCTAAAGTAAGTTTGAGACTACTAACAAATCCATAGATTTTTACAATCTTTAAAGAAATAATAACAATTTATGCAAATACTAAAGATTTCAGGGTGATATAAGTGACTACATTAATTCTACTCCATTTTAAAAAGGTTGTTTCTGGAAAAAAGTTATTTTTATTTGTATACTCTGAATTTGGCAATAGTTTAGAAGAAAATGCAATTAATTTACCTTCTTCACATTTTTGTGGAACATTTTAATCCTCTAACTATTCAACTTACGGGTCTTTTTTATTCCTTTTTAAAAAGGGGCAAAAAAGTCTCTAAAATTGAAGAGTTAGAGGGTTAAAATGTTCCACAAAAATGTTTCCCGTAGTGTTTTACATAAGTTCGCTAAACTCATCCTATACCTAAAATTGAAGATTCACATGGTTTCCTATGCCGATTCACAATAAACTTTTGAAGAATGGGGGAAATTTTAACCCCACCTAAAATATAATTCCGATGTGATCTTTCAAAATGCCGACACCCGTATATTTCTCTTTGGTCTCCTCTACCAGAGTCCATTGTCAGCACACCGTAATTTTTTTTTCGTGTTGTACTGTGCTATTGTTGATGGGTGTTGTAGTCTAAACTAAGGTGACCATATGTCATCTTTTTTGGAGAACAATCATCTATTTTCACTCGCTGTCATCTATAAAATTTGTGTCCTCTTTCTGTCATCTTTTTCATAATCGGTCATCTTTTGTCATGTTTATTTTTAAAAGCATGGTTAATATTTTTTACACCCAGAAAACAGATTCGGTGCTGACAACCTCATTTGTTGCCAATCGAATGGTTCAGTTGCATCAAATGAATTTTTCGTTTGCGGCTACCGAATTATTCTTGATACAACTGAAATTCCGTTGTCACAGTCAAACTAGTATTGTCTCAATTGGTTTTCTGTTGCCACAACTAAAAAATTAGGCTACCACAACCGAACCATGCGATTGACTACAAATGGGGTTATCAGAACTGAATCTGTTTTCTGGGTGTTATTATTGATCTTGTAGCATGAACCGTACAAGCACGGCACGAGGGACGGTTTCCTTTGAAAATTACAATAAATTATATTTCAAGCCGGTGCGAGCACCGGTTTTTTCTGTCAAATCGTATGAAAAATGTCGTGCCGTGCTTGTTCTGTTCATACTCTTACTTAACTTTCGCTTTTGAAATTTAATTTTAGCACTTATTTTCTTTTCGTAAGGGGGGGGGGGGGGGGGGGCATTTTACATATGTGAGTGTAAATTTTTCTGTAAAAAATGTTGAATTCAAATAATATTTTTACTTTTTTTCTTAATGTCATCTTTTTTCTTTTTCAAAATCTCGTCACCTTATCTAAACCTCTTTTCAAAATTGATATTATCACTAAATATCAGGCACCAGAAAACGTTTTTTTTTTGTTGTTTTCAAAAAAAAAAATATCACTAAAGTTCAAAATGTTTTTATTTCTCAATCGAAAACAAAAAATTTCAAATGTATTTAAAATAAAAATATCCCTCAAGTTGAAATTTCAAAAATATCTTTATGTATAAATATCAAAGATAAAAAAATTGATAAAAAAATAAAACTTTTTAAAACGTTTTAAAACGTTTTTTTTTTGTTTTTCATCGTTTGTTCTAAGTACAAAAATATGAATTGAATTTTAAAATTTTTGTTTTATTTTTATGGTGGAGATACTATTCTGGTTTTTGGTTTAAAATCTGTACACGCAGAAAAAAGAGATTGTTGGATATATTTACAGGCAATTATATATATGTTTATGTTTGAGGTGTGTTTCCAATTATTTTATTTTTATCGTTATAATACGTATGTCTCCAAGCAAACACTGTAATGTTTGAATGTTAGTCATATTTTCCCACTTAAACAAAAATATATTTGCATTTTCATTTTATCATTATTATGTTTGTGGAGTGCAAATATAATAATGATAAATATATATGTTTGCCTGCAGGCAAAAATATTATATTTGCTGGCAAACATATTATATTAAAAACACGTTATATATATTTTGACAGTTCTTCCAAACATATATATATCACCAGCAAATATGTTTCCTGCAGGGCGATTTTTTTCAGCGTGTAGAAAATCATAACCCTGGAGTGCACTAAAGGGTTCTTCAATGAGAGCGCTACAAAAGTTTTTTTTAAATAAAACAAAAACGGTTTTGGATATCAATGAAATTCGTTATTCCTGTGAAAGCACGTTCGATGCCATTATGTATAGAAATCGATCTCTTTTGCATGGCCACCACGGGCACGCTTGCAGAAGTCCAGACGCTGAACCCAATTTTCGACGGTTTTCAAGCATAAATCGGCCGATATTCGTACTAAGTTCATCAATCGTCGCTGGCTTGTTGGCATAGACCATAGATTTGACGTAGCCCCACTGGAAATAGTCCAACGGCGTCAAATCGCACGACCGAGGCGGCCAATCGCCTGGACCATTTCGTAAGATTACACGTTCTCCAAACTTGGTTTGCAATAAATTGATTGTGACATTCGCTGTGTGGCTTGTGACGCCGTCCTGTTGGAACCACATGTCCTCCAAGTCCATATCATCCAATTGGGGCCAAAAATATTCGGTTATCATTGAACGGTAGCGATTCCCATTCACAGTAACGTACCGGTCTTGATCATCACGGAAGAAGCACGGCCCAATGACGCCGCCGGCACATAAACCGCACCAAACCGTAATTTTTTCGGGATGCAATGATGACTCATGGAGTACGTGTGGATTGCTGTCTGACCAATAACGCATATTTTGTTTATTGACGAAGTCATTCATTATGACGACCATAAATTGGACGTAGAGCTCTTAACGTTGAAGCCACTGACTCCGAATGTCGGTAGTAAATTTTAATAATTTCGACTCGTTGTTGGCTCGTATATCTTTCCATCATGAAATGGCAAACCTTACTGAAGAGAAATGTCAAAAGAGCGGCAAGAAATATGGCGTCGTTTGCTGTCCCTGTCTTTCTACTTTTGTAGCGTCCCTGTTGATGAACCCTTTACATACAAACATATTTTGCAAATATTTTTTTTCGCTAAAATGTTTGCCAATTGACTAGTATTTTGCATTAATACTTTTCATTTTCGGAATGAAATCGCTAAATTTTTGCACCATGAAACCTTTTTCGCTTCCGCCATTATTTTGCAATTTTTTTAGTGCGGTTTTTTTAAAATTTTAACCTTAGGACTATAATTGCCATATGTTATGCCGAAGATTGGTGGTTAGTATGCAAAAAGTTTCGCGAAAAAAAATTTTGTAAAAAGGAAAATGTTTGCATCAACATATTCGTTTGCAGAATGTAAATCGCTGACTGAGTTTTTTAATTTATTTTTTGTACCATAAAGCTTTTTTTCGCGTTCCGCCATTATTTTTAAATTTTTTAAGTGCGAATTTTTAAAATTCACAATGTAGTGAATACAATACCAAATATTTGATATCAAAGGTTGGTTGTTAGTTTGCAAAAAAAAATTCGCGAAAAAAATTTTCGGATAACAAAAATTTTTGCATCAATATATTCGTTTGCAGAATATAAATTGCTGATTAGGTTTTTTAATTAATTTTTTTACCATAAAGCTTTTTTTCGCGTTCCGCCATTATTTTGCAAATTTTTAAGCGCAGTTTATCTATCAGTTATCTAGTTAAATTGCAAAAACAAAAGAAATTGGGAAAAAAAATTCAAAAAAGGAATGGTTTTGCATTAATATATATGCATAGCAGAATGTTAATCGCTGATTAAGTTTAAAAATTTTTGAGTGTGGTTTTTTAAAATTCATAAATTTGGGACTATGATACCCATATCTTATGCCGAAGTTTGGTGGTTCGTATACAAAAATTTCGCGAAAAAAAAAAATTTGCAAAACGGAAAATTTTTGCATCAACATATTCATTTGCAGAATGTAAATCGCTGACTGAGTTTTTTAATTTATTTTTTGTAACAAAAAGGTTTTTTTTTTGCGTTCCGCGATATTTTTGCAATTTTTTAAGTGCGGATTTTTAAAATTCATAATGTAGGGACAATAATACCAATTATCTCATATCAAAGTTTGGTTGTTAGTTTGGAAAAAAAAAATTCGCGAAAAAAATTTTACGAAAAGAAAATTTTTTCCATCAGTTTTTAATTAATTTTTTGTAGCACAAAGTTTTTTTTCGCATTCCGCCATTATTTTGCAATTTTTTTAAGTGGGGTTTTCTAAAATCCATAATCTAGGGTCATCATTTATACATACAGTCATGTGCAATATAATAGGGACATTAAAGTTTATTTCTAATTTTATTCTCGTTGCCTTTATTTTTAAAGATCAAAATAGTGGATAGATTCACCCCAAAATCCGAGTAGATAGTTTAGAAAATTGTGTAGAATTTTAACGTGATGTCTGTATTTTTATTTTGTCACTTGTTTTAAGTAGGCGTGGCTTTTAATGAAAAATAAGCGATATCGACCTTCTATCAAATTGCATAGTAAAATTTAGCGAGTACTGATCAGTTCTGTAAAAACAGTATATTTTTGGAATTCCTATAAAATTTCCCTAAGTATTGCATTATCTTTTTCTACAAATGGTCGCCACACTTAAAATGACAATGCCTTAAACATGACCTGCTAATTATAAAAAATTTTTATTATACCGATTTTATAATTAGACTTCCACTGAAGTAGAATACTTATTTTGAAATTTTTATGGGTGCTGCTTATTGACCATTAATTGATCTATGATTTTGCCTTCAATTCCTTTTGCTTAAAGCAACCGTATTTGTTTATAAACTGCATCAACAAATAAACTATGATATCCTCTTCAGTAGTAAACATGTTCTATCTAAAACCTAATTTAAAAAAAATTGTTTTTTCTTAACGACTTTGAAATATTATTTCCATATAGAATGACATAATTTTTTAAATTTGTGGTTGCCTCAAGGAGAATTCCTAAAGCGTCAGCAGTATATACACAAAGATTATCATAGTTACTGTAAGGGCCTGTAGGCATAATGATGAAAAAGAACAATTCCAGTCACTGAAAAAAACCCCAAATGGCGTGAAATGAAAGTTCAATTATTTATACACTTAAATGCTTAAACAGTTATAAACGGGGCAGCGACTTTCATGCATTTATAGTTAAAAATATGTTACAACAAATTTTCAATGTTTTAAATATTTTAAATATGTTATTGCATATTTTAGGGCTTAAATTTATTTAATAAATGTATGAAAGTCCTAGCCCTGGTATTTAAAATAAGCCAGTCGAAAAATACTCTAACAAAATGCTTAAAAAGGCGTATCAATTTTCTACTTATCATACATTCATAACTTAAAATACCCTCAATAGCACTATAACTTACACCTACTCAAATAAATATCCTTAAAATAACAAATATTAATTCCAAATCACTCAATGCAATTCAGCAAGATGTTTTCTATGTGAAAATAATAATGGATATGTTTACCTTACAACTCGGGCATTATAACTGTTGAAATAATTGTTATTATTAGTGTTGTAGTATTTGTTATGAAAATATTCACTCACACATGCACACACACACAAATACACAATCATACTTGTGCTTTTAGTTGTAAGAAACAAACATACCATAAATATAAACAAACTAAGAAACAAACTAACAAATAACGCTAGTACGAGTAGTAGTAGACTTCAAACTAGTACTTGTAAGTATAAACTTTACAAGGCAAGTCAGGCAGTTTAGGCAGCAGCTGCAACCTCAATACTTTATTTGGCCTGCAGCCTTTTACAACCACCTAAACGACCACCCGCTGCTCGTATAAACAAATCTCTTCTTTACTATTGTACTCAACTACAACAACAACTACACATCGACTAGTCATTGCTTTGAAGAATTATTGCTAAATATATATTGGTACATTGTATGTGTGTTTGTGTGTGTGTAGATTACTGGTACTAAGGATACACACATTGTGAATGTATTTGTTAGTTTGTAGGTGACTAAGAACTTATAAGGAAGGTAGCCAAGGTGAGAAATATCAGGCATTATTTGTAATTTAGAGGACATGTTTCCGAACCATCTTCGGGGGGTCAACTTCCCCTCTAATGACAAACAAGGTAACAAATTATTCGCGACCACAACTGTGGTAGTTCATATAAATTTCCCCTAAGATAGACTCTAAACCTTATTTCAAGTTAACTACTATAAAATGGGTAAAATTTTGTGTGATATCACGCACAGTGTGTAAATATAAACATCGAATGTGTAAAATTTTGTTTTAATAATAGGTATTATGTGTTTAAAGGTACAAATATTGTGCTCAAAATTAGTATTTTGTCAGAAAAATTATAATTTTGGAAATAATGCCTGTAAATACATATACTAACTTATAGTATATATTAATTTTGTGCCTAAAATTACACACATAATGTTTATAAAATATATACGATGCGGAAAATTACTGCAATTGAAGGTACACTAATAGAAAAAACTCTGTAACAAAATTTTGTTAAAACTACTAAAAAATAGTTAAAAATTACCCTGAAGAAAAACCTGCTGATATTAGCAAATTAATTTTGCTATATTTTAGTAAGATAGGAACAGAAAAACAAAACTGTTAATCATGCAGAATTTTAGTAATATTTGAGTTAAGTTTATGTTAATGGAAAATAACAGCTTAACCTGCTAAAATTAGCAAACATTTTGCTAAATAATTAATAGACCAAAAAATTACAAAAAATTTAAAATTTTCGAAGTTTTTTTCTCGATTTTTTATTAATGCAAATTTAAATCTAGATTTCTGAAATCAGCAGTTTACAATTTTTTTTTATCAAATATTTCTGCTGATTTTAGCAGGATGGACTGCTATTTACATTCAACTAAATTTAACTTAAAAATAACAAAAACTTCTGTAGAAATAAGAATTTATTTTTGCTGATTTTAGTTTATTAATATTTAGCAAAATTTTCTACATATGTGACAGTATAATTTGTCATTATACCCTACACCACTATGTGGTAATTATACCCTACACCACTATGTGGTCATTATACCCTACACCACTATGTGGTCAGGGTTTTATAAGTTTGTGCTGATGTTTGTAACACCAAAAAATATTGGTCCTAGACCCACCTTATAGTACACCGATCGGCTCAGAATTTTTTTTATTTCGATTTAACGATGTCCGTCTGTCTGTCCGTCTGTCTGTCTGTCCATGCATTCTTGTGCGCATTCTACAGG
The DNA here is from genome assembly GCA_949987735.1 of Leucophora obtusa. Lineage (NCBI taxonomy): Eukaryota > Metazoa > Arthropoda > Insecta > Diptera > Anthomyiidae > Leucophora > Leucophora obtusa. Next base: position 322,886,682 of record OX465295.1, on the reverse strand, counting down.
TCGCAAATATTAAGATATTTTGATGAAACTTGGTACACCGACTTATGTCGGCCCAAGGACGAAGCCTATTGATTTTGGTGAACATCGGTCCATGTTTAGACCTAGTGCCCATATAAGGGTCCCCCCAAAATTGGCTTGGTTACAAACTGCAGATCGCAAATATTAAGATATTTTATTGAAATTTGGTGCGCTGACTCACATTATAGAAAATTTTGACACAAGCCCCATTTTAACCCATTCGAATTTCGGATCCAAACATTAGTTGGCTTTTACCCAGACTGGTGTAGGGTATTGTATAGTCGGCATGCCCGACTTTAACCTTTTTACTCGTTTTAAATTAAATAAGAGTTAACTCCAATATAAGTGAAATTCTATAAATTTTCTGTTCTTCTTTTACTAATATTTAGCAAAAAAAAGCCTGCTAATTTCAGCAGACTGCAAAGTCATTTTTAACTAATTTCTAGTAATCTTTTCTGCTATTTTTACAGATTTACTTCTATGAGTGCACTGCGCGCCAGCATCGCCGTTTTGTGACCAAAAGTACAATTCAGGTAAAGGGAAAATATGTTTATACCCAGCAAAAAAAATTGCAAGTAATGCTTTACAAACTACTTCTTTCAATGCTTCACAAGTATCCGTTAGTGTATTTTTACCGTTTTTTAGAAGTTATTCTGAACTACTTCAAAAAATCACTTCTTTCATTGCTTCCAAAGTATCCGTTAGTATATTTTTACAGCTTTTTTAGAATTACTTCTGAACAACTTCCAAAAAATCACTTAAGTATTGCTTCTAAAGGGTAATTGCTCTAAAATTGATCGTTAAAAGTGATTTTGGTATCATTTGGCCTTTCCATTTCCCTCTGGGTCCCGGGTTCGAGTCCCGGCGGGACCAATATTTTTTTTAAATTTTTTTTATTCTATTAATTTTTTTTTTATATTTATAATTAATTTGTTTAAATTCAATATTTTTTTAATTTAAAAATTTTTAAAAATATGTATATATAGAAAAAATGGAGAGAAATTGCTTCTACACTTGTTTAATAAGTATTTTTATTGAAGAGAATAAGGAACAATATCTCGCAGTAACAAAGTGGTGTTTTCATGCCAGTCAACTTTCATATAAAAGAATAGCTCAGCGGTAGAGCGCTCGACTAGCAATCGTGATGTCGCAAGTACGATACCCGGTGGCGGCAATAAAAAAACTTTTGTAAAATAAAAAAAAATATAATTTTTTTTTGTGAAGAATTTTTTTTAACTTTTAAGTGGTGAAAAATAGCTTCCTTTGCACTCGTTCAAAAAGTACTGAAAAAATGTTGAAGTCGGTGTACTCCTCTCCTATGACAACTCAATGTTAAAATCATTAGTGTTTATATTGAAAAAGAAGTACATCTAAATCATCAATTGTGGTGATTTTTCTACTACTTCGGCATCTGTTTTTTTTGCTGGGTACCTTTGAAAAAATGTAAGGTAAGGTAATTATTTAATCCATATATATATATATTTAAATTCAAAAATTAACCCAAAAGTATCATTGTTATGATACTTTAGCATGAATTTTAAATCACGAATATCGCAAATAACATACAAGCGCTAATTTCGAGAAACGGCTAGCCCCATTAAATTCAGCGTACTCGAATGAGCTTTACCAGCAGGGTAACATTTGCGACGAGCAAGCACAGTGTAATTTGAGTACAGCAAAAATAAATATTTATTCTTGTGCCAGAAATTTTGTTCTGGAAACTAATACGTAGCTTGGTATACCTTCCTCTTTAGTACCAATAGTCGTAGTAGTAGCCATAGTAAATATTTTGTAGTAATGTTCTTGTTTGCGCTATTGCAGGCCTTAGGCAACAACATGTTGGTTTTCTTAGAAGTTTAAATGTATTAGAGCAGAAATGGCAAAACTTTAAACTTTAAAGAAGTAAATTGCAATAAATAAGTGCAGGAATAGAAATAGAAAATGCTGGAAGGCTAAAGAAGTTTTGTCTATTTTAACACATAAAACGAAAATGTTTTTGAAAAACAACCGTATTATTTTTTAATCGGGAATTATTTCACTATTCAAGTTTTCCTCTAGTTAACTTTTTCAGCCACAGTGTTGCCAGTGGGCAACATTGTACTTTACAGATTTTATCACACAGTAATGGAACACGATATCGTTGGGATTTAAAAATTGCGTAGCACTTAAGGTGTTTTTCAAATATATATCGCTATTAAAAAATATATTTTTTAATTACCAATGTTTTTTTAAATTGTTTTAATATTCATAATTAATTTGTTTAAATTTTAAAATGTGCTAATGTTAGCAATTAAACTTAAGAATTTCTTCAATATTAAAATAAACACAATAAGAATGATGAAAAATTACTTTCTGTGCACTTGCAAAAAAGTTGAATTGCAGTGCACTTTTTGCACTTGTTTAATAAGTACTTTTATAGAAGAGAATAAGACAAAATATCTCGCAACGACAAAGTGGTGTTTTAATGTGAGTCAACAGCCATATCAAAAAATAGATCGGCGGTAGACATCTAGGCTTGCAATCTTGAGTTCGATACCCGGTGGCGGTAATAATTTTTTGATAAAAATATTTTTTTTTTAGAAGACATATCAAGTTGTGGTAAATTTTTTGTTGTGGTTTTTGTTTTCTCTTTGATATTATAAATGTTTAATAACGCCCTTAGATGAGAACAAGAAATTCTCATTGAATGTAATCACAGTTAATGCTATTTTAAGTAGTAAATTAACATTTATCATAAATTGGACAACTTTCTATGGGTTAAACTTCAAAAATCATGCTATTTTACAACGATAGCACGTTAGCACCTAAACTGTGAATTCCTTCATTGAATTTGTAATTTAATTAAAAAAAATATTTATAGAATTTTTGGATTTAAGGACATTTAACTAATTTAATGCAAAAAAATATCATTTTTTTTCTAATTTAAATTGATAAAATAGAGTTTTCTTTGCACTCCTTCAGAAAGTGCTGGAAAAATGTACTTGACAACTCAATGATAAAATCTTCAGTGTTTCTATTAAAAATGCAGTACATCTATATCATTAACTCCCAGCTTCACAAGTATCTGTTATTGTATTTTTACTGATTTTTAAAAAGTTATTCTGAACAACTCCAAAAAATGACTTCTTTCATTTCTTCCTAAGTATTCGTTAGTATATTTTTACATCAGTGATTTTCCATTAAATTGTATTGTTGTTTATATTTTTATTGTCAGATTGTCTCTATATGAATAATTTCAGAAGTGATCAAACAGACATATACAAATATTCTACTTTAGATTTTTTTGTTTATCTTCTTATTTCCTCCGTGTCACCTTTTCGCAAATGTTGCCACTAATTTTTGAATTTTTAAAAATATGTATGTATAAAAAAAATTATGAGAAATTGCTTTTTATGCACCTGTAAAAATAGTACAGAAAACAATTATCGTATTAAATTGGAGTGCACCTTTTACAATTGTTCAATAAGTACTTTTATTGAAGAGAATAAGGAACAATATCTCGCAGTAACAAAGTGGTGTTTTTATGCCAGTCAACTTTTATATTAAAGAATAGTTTAGCGGTAAAGCGCTAGACTAGCAACCTTGAGGTCGCAAGTTCGATACCCGGTGGCGGCAATAAAAAAATCTTTTGTAAAGTAAAAAAGTTTAATTTTTTTGTGCGAAGAATTTTTTTCTAACTTTTAATTGGCGAAAAAGAGCTTTCTTTGCACTCGTTCAAAAAGTACTGAAAAAATTTTGAAGTGGGAGTACTCCCCTACTCTGACAACTCAATGTTAAAATCACAGATTAATACCAGATGTGAAACCAATGACAGGTGTCAAAAAAGTATTCTCGAACCGTATGGTTTTGTTTACATGGAAGTCAAGTCAAGAGGGAGATAACAATATAAAATCTTCATACATTTTGTATTGCGCATTTTTTGTATATATCTGTCTCTTTGTAGATTATTGTGCTTTATCTTTTGTGTTTTTCTTAAATTTTTGAGTTTTGTTTTGCTCATTTTCTGTCGGCCATATTGCCCAAATCAGCTGATTCACATCTGGTATAATTTGTGGTTAAAATCATTAGTGTTTATGTTAAAAAAGAAGTACATCTAGATCATCAATTGTGGTGCTTTTTCTACTGCTTCGGCATCTCTTTTTTTTTTGCTGGGCTGTAGCGCATTACTGGAACATGTGTTTTTAGCGGCGAATTCCCTGTATAAAGATTAAAGTGCTTATGCATAATAATTTTAGAACCTTATAACAATTTTATTAAATGAATTTTGTACGAAAATTTTGTTTTTTAAGCTATTTATAAATTTATAAATTGATTATGCATATGACCCTAAAACTTGGAAAAAGCTAACACATTTTTCTATGAAAACATGTCTGCGATTTTCGAAATTTATATTTATTTGTACAGAGTATTAAGGTACTCGAGAAAACAGCAATTTTAATACCCATATTCCCAGTGTTGTGGATTCAGGTTTTCCACTTTGTTGAAAAAGACCGTATGGGAAAAAGTCCGTACTAGCTTTATTTTGTATTGATAAATTATTTGAGAACAGTGCAAATTTATAGTCATATGAAAATTACATAAGTGTAAAAAGTACAACCATACTTACATACCAGCGAAATTAATTACTAACTGTCAAAAAATTTCTAAAAATTTTTAACTTTAAAATGACATTTAGTGATTATCTAGAATATTGTCAATTTCCTAAGTTTTTCTCGGTTTCTAGTTTTTTTCTGTGTTTGTAAAGATTTTTAACAAATTTTAGCGATTTTCCTTTGGCACAAATTGTGCATCATTGTTTATTTGTTTATAAATTCTATTTTTACTCTATGTAATATTTGCTATTTCATTAATCCAATATCAAGTCAATACAAAATTAAGCAAGTGTCATATGGGCTTTAGGCACACCCTCGATTAAATTAAATAAGCACTATTAAACCAACAACAATTTCCCATACAAATGTGTTATGCGAACATGTTACACATGTTCGCACATCTTTTGTATTGTTGTTTTGGGAAATTTGACAGCTAAAATAGTGGTTGGAAGCAAAGCTGCCGGATTTTAAGATTTATCGTAATTTTGACAATTTTTCGTAAAAAATTTGACAAATTGAGGCAAGGAACTGACGATTTTTTAATCAAAAGAAAAAATAAGCAAATCTTGAATTTTCATTACATCTACGTCTCTTCCTACCCTCCTTTTTATTTGTTCTGGAATTCGGGCAAAGCAAATAAAAACATGTTTGCAAAACTTTAAATTTTCAATTAATTTTTATTCAGGTTTTTTTATAATATTTTTGTACTTTTTTTAAATATGCCGATCAAATCATTAACGATGAAATCACTGAAATAAAAAAAAAAATTAATAGCAAATACAATAAAAGCAAAATAATAGTCAGTGTTGATAACAAAAATTTTTATTTATCTGTTTATATAACATGTTTCAAGCCCCTGCGATTTTACTACGATTTTAGGTTTGGCGATTATTTTGGCAATTTTTTGGTCATAACTGCCATAATTGGAGTTTGTATTAGACCGCACCTCAAACCAAAAAGTTCGCCGTACACCGTCCAATCTAAATTATTTTTGCAAGAAGTTTTCAAAAAAAATGATTTTTTTCTTACCGAACGTAGGAGTCGCTATTTTACATTTTTCGTTATATCTTTGGCATTTACTGTCGGATCTTAAAATATGTTACATCGATGTTTTTCTCTTGAGGGGACCAATGTTTTGCTCTAAGGGCCATTGGCCTCAAGTATCCCGTTCTAGTAGTTATCCACCAGATTTTAGTTGCTACAACCCTAATGTACAACCCTAATGTCAGAAAATTAACGCTCGCAAAAAATCATTAAACTTTTGCTAAGAAAGTTTTTCGATAAACACAGCAGAATTTTTTAATTTTTTTGGATGCCAAACGTAGGGGTCGCCTTTTTAAAATTTCTTTCATTGGATTTTTCCTTTATAGCAAAGCACTGGTCTCCTCGAGACAAAAAAATCGATATATCACACTTTAAAATCCGACTTTAAATTCCGAAGCTATAAAGAAATATTAAAAAAGGCGACCCCTACGTTCGGCAAAAAATTTTTTTTTTTGGAATTGCCTTGCAAAAATACTTTTTATTTGAAGGTGTACCGCGCAGTTTTTTGTTTTTGCCTGTAAGATGGTACGGTCTAGTGTGTATTATTGTCGAATATTTTACGGACATAATGCTTAGACAAAAATTAACGTAACACCCAGAAGTGTGGTCATAATCCCTCACTAAAAATTACCTTCTACATACCTGTCCTTTGGCTTAGTGGTTTTCTACTGTGAGATATTTTTAACACCGGGCCGGGCTTAGGAGTTTTTCACTTCGTGGTATTTCCAATGCAGGATTTGTTTAAAATGTCTCTTTGTGTAGCTGGCCTTTGGCTGGGGTTGCTTATATTCTACTCTGAAGTTTTCTTAACACCGGCTTTTAGGCTTAAACAAATTTCGGGCATTATCCCAACCAGAGCTTTAAAGAACTAATTCCTTTTTGGAATGAATTACATAAAATTTAATTCAATTTTTTAATTCAGGGAATGAATTTATTAATAAGAAATAAGCAGAAATTAATTCCAGTGAATGAATTCAAGGAATTAAAATTTAGAGAGTATTAAAATTAAAGAATTTATTCACTAACAAATTCATTCAACACGAGTTAATACAATTTTAGGTCAAGCAATTCATTCCCTTGTACATCTAATTCCCTGAAGGAAATATTTCGATCAATTCCCTAAGGATTGAATGGATGTCACTACATTGCTAGATCTGCCAAAACAACAGAGTAGTATATTGGAAGATGACAAAGCAAATTGTGGTAAATTTTTTGTTGTTGTTTTAGTTTTTTCTTTTAAATGTTTAATAACGCTCCTAGACGAGAACAAGAAATGCTCATTGATTTTGTAATTTAACTTAACAAATATTTTCAGAAATTCTAAAAATGTCGTCCCCTGACGATTTCCTTAGGCAAGAATGAAATCCGGATAGGGACATGCGTACAACGGATTATTTTTCACAGTTTGTTAAATACATTTGGGATTTAAGCATATTTAATTCCTTTAATGCAATTAATTTATATCCCGATAAAAATAAATTTAAAAAAAATTAACTTTCCTTTAATTCCCTAAAGAATTAACTTTTCCCTTCAATTCCCTAAAGAATTAACTTTTTCATTTAATTCCCTGAATTTAAGTTTTCACTTAATACCACATTAAATATTTAAACAAACATTTTTGAATATTACACTTTTTGTAAAAAAAAGGAGTGTGTTAGATTCTTCACAAACATACGAAGCAAACCCAAGATTTTTCCTATAACTGTTTAAAAATTCTGCGACAAACTATAAGAACACTGTATACAGAAGGGGCCCCAATGCTCATAAATTCAGTTTTGTGCATCAAGTGGGGTTTTTTTATTAAAAAATTGCTATGTTGACATGCATTTAAGGGTTAATTTGCGCATGTGCTGCGACCTAAAGGTGGTTGCTATTCTTTCTGGTCTTCAAAGTGGATACATATATAATTGGGATTCACGGTAAACTGGGGACCAATATTTATATCAGGTTTGGAAGAAAAGGGAAACAAGTAATTTTAAAATGACCGACTTGATTCAAAAAATAATCCACTCTCTGCATTTCATATAAAACTTGGAGTAGTAAAACATTTTATAAAAACCATCGCCAGATGTTTTTTGTTAGGACGATACAACAGATAACACACCCCTTGTGTACAACCTATATATATTTTTTATAAGGCTTGTATCGACATAATTTACTTACAAACTCGTAGTTATTTTATTTCTATTAACAAACAAGGTTTGACCACTCAGATTACAGCTTAACTTCAAACAGTATGAAGAACAACTAAAATAAGTGCATGTAACAAAACCATATTTAATAAGAATTTTGTATTGTAATATTTCCTTTTACAACCATAATTCTCTAAATGCTAGTAGATTCCTTAAATGTTTGTGAATTTAAAAGTGGTGACCACAAAGTATGAATAAATGTAAAGAATTTTAAAATTAGTTGAGGTGAAATTGGTTAAAAATGAAATGAAAATTACACAATATTACATAATAAAGATTCATAAATTTTTTCACAAATATTTCCATATAAACATTTTCACTGGAATTCAAGTTGAAATCAAGTTCAATTCCAGCCCTGTTTTCCAGTTTCAAGGCTTGAATTCAACTTTTATTACATTTTATTTCAATAGCATACTCCAGCCAAAGGGAAACAAAAATTCAAGTTTGAAATATTTTTGTTAAATAAACAAGTTCTAGAATTTGAAATATACTTTACTTCAAGCAAAATTTAAAGCACTTGAATTTTTAAAACCTATGTGCTTATTGGGTTATAAGTAATTCGAAATAAAGTTATTTACTTTATTATTGAGGGGAGGGTAAGGTGAAGAGGATAATAAATACTTGTAGCTCACAAAAAAAAAACAAAACATGAACATTTTAATGGTTTAATAGCTAAGTTGGTGGTCTAACATGTTATCGTAACAATCCACAATTATAATAAATGTTTTATAACCAGACCTAAGAACGAATTTTTTTTCTAAAATTTTACAAAAGTCAGAAATTTTTCAACAAAGTTGCTAAAACTTGAAAAATATTTAAGACACAAAAGCATTCGTCGTTCTGACTATAAAACTGCTCCTTAATATCAGCAATTAGTTACAATTGCTGAAAAAATGTTAGAAAAATTAGCAATTTTTCACTTCACCTCAGTATTCCCTACACCATACTCCCTTTACTTTAGAGAAGATTTTTTTGTAAATACCCTACACCAGTCGGATCGAAATTTAACCCATGCTAGGATCCGAAATTTCCATGCCTTAAATTAGATTTTTGTAAAAAATTGTGTATAAAGTAGAAAATTAGAAAATACATTTGAAAAAATGCTGAAATTATAAAAGAAATCTCGAAAAGTCAATGAATCTCGAAGAGTAGAAATTGAAAATAGCTAGAATTGAAAAAAACTCAAAATTGAAAAAAACCTGCTAGAATTGAAAAAATTAAAAAAAATCTGAAATTGAAACATGAAAAACTCTAAAGTTAAGATAATCGTCGGATTTGAAAAAAAAATTCTTTACAGTTTACTAAAACGCCAAAACCCAGTGTAGAAACGGTAATGACATGTCATTATTTTTTGGACTACCAGTAATGACACCCACTTACCATCTGCATTATTTTAAAACATATAGTAATGAGTTACTGATAATGACTTATTTTTATCATTATTTCTAGTAGAAAATAATTTTCTAGATTTATTTGAAATCTATTTTTAGACTCAATATTTTTTAAACACTGGTAAGGATATATGTAACCACATATTTTTTGATATTTTGTATGTAGGCGAGTAAGCTTACTTGTGTGCAGCAGGTCAATTATGTTTTTATCTATTAAATATTACATGTCGATATAGCTCAGATGGTAGAGCTGTTGACTGGCAATCTGTAGACCCAGGTTCGATTCCCGCACCAGAAAATTTTATTAAAAAAAAAAAAATACAATAAAAAATATTTTTTTTTTATATAATTAATTTTTAGAAAATCTATTTTTAGACTCATTATTTTTGTCAGTACTGGTAAGCACATAGGTAACGATATATTTTTTGATTTTTCGTATGCTGGTGTGTAACCATAACTCATTATTTTTCGCGACATCGCCATATAAAGGTAATAAGAAATGTAATAACAAAAGTAACTAGTTACCATTACCAAGTATGTAGTTCCATAACCACATATCTGGTAATGATTTTCTACACTGGGAATTGAAAAAATTCACGAAATTGAAAAAAATTTTTTAAATTAAATAAAATCATTAAAATTTAATCAAAATGGTTTAAATTAAAAAAAAAATTTTAAATCTTAAAAATTTTATAAAATTACTATAACTGAAAAATCGCTAAAACTAAAAAAATGCTAAAATTAAAACAACCAGAAAAAAATCGCCCACTTAAAACAAATTGCTAACATTTTGAAAAATCCCCTTCATTTGAAAAAAAAAAATGCTAAAAAATATTAACCCTCTAACTGGCAAGCCCGCCTCCCCATTTAATTGACCACAAATGCGCCAAGTGAGTATTTTGTAATAAGAAATTAAATTTTTTCCATAGAAAACAAAATTTATTAAATTTTTTGTGAATATTTTTTATTGTATACAGTGCACGGTTTGGATTTGAGAAAGTGTCAAAAATAAAATTTAGTAAAATTTCGAAAAATTAAAATATTAAAACAAACAAAATTTTCAAAAATCTTAAAAACATATTTGTATTGCCTAAAAGAACTGATAATGATCACAAAGTAATATTGAAGCTTAATCTATTTAAAAAATTCCTTACTTTGGTCCAAGGACACACAGGATTCCATAAGGACAACTTTAAAAGACGTCGCCTTAACTTGGAAACGAATAGACGGATTTTTCCCAAATTTGGTAAAAAGAATATATTTGGCATAAGTAGCAAAGTTTACAGATTTAAATAATATATATTGAAGTTGTGGTGCGTCTTCGCTCAATTTCGCATTTTTCAAAACAACGAAAATCGCCACATCCTTTATTAAAAAAAAATTCCCTAAAATTAATAAAATCACTTTAATGAAAATTAATTAAAAAAATAAAAAATTTGTTTTAGTGAAAATAATTGCCAAAAATTTAAAAAAATTTTGGAATTGAAAAAACGCCATATATGAGAAAAGTTTAAAAAAAACTATAAAATTTAAAAAAAAATCTCTAAAAATGGAAATATTTATACCCTACACCACTACGTGGAGAGGGTATTATAAGTTTGTGCTGATGTTTGTAACACCAAAAAATATTAGTCCTAGACACACCCTATAGTATACCGATCGGCTCAGATTTTTTTTTATTTCGATTTAACGATGTCCGTCTGTCCGTCCGTCCGTCCGTCTGTCTGTCTGTCCATGCATTTTTGTGCGCACTCTACAGGTCGCAAATATCAAGATATTTTGACGAAATTTGATACACCGACTTACGTCGGCCCAAGGACGACGCCTATTGATTTTGGTTGAAATCGGTCTATGTTTAGACCTAGTGCCCATATAAGGGTACCCCCCAAAATTGTCTTTTATATACGCTGCAGGTCGCAAATACGAAGATATTTCAATGAAATTTGGTTCGCTGACTTACATGGTCCCAAGGAAAAAGCCTTTTGATTCTAGATAGGATCGGTCCATATTTGGACCTATCGCTATATTTTCGATTTTCTTTTCTTTTATGATTTTATAGAAAATTTTGACACAAGTCCGTTTTAACCCATTCAAATTTCGGATCCAAACATTAGTTGGCTTTAAGTCAGACTGATGTAGGGTATTATATAGTCGGCGTGCCCGACTTTAACCTTTTTGCTCGTTTTTTACAAAAATTGACAAAATGAAAAAAATGAAAAAAGATATTTCAATGAAATTTGGTTCGCTGACTTACATGGTCCCAAGGAAAAAGCCTTTTGATTCTAGATAGGATCGGTCCATATTTAGACCTATCGCTATATTTTCGATTTTCTTTTCTTTTATGATTTTATAGAAAATTTTGACACAAGTCCGTTTTAACCCATTCAAATTTCGGATCCAAACATTAGTTTATTTTTTTTTAGTTTATTTATTTATTGTTTCAATAGCTATCACAACAAGAATAAATCTTATAAATTACAGTGATAGCAAATCAAATTTTCATATTAATATTAGTCATTCAATAGCATTTATAATTAAATTAAAATTTAAAAGTAAACATAGTTAAATATAAATTCAAAATGAACATAAAACATAATAAAATAAATATATTTAATTAATTTTAAACAAATTTAAAAGTTCCTTTTTAAAACATAATGTGTTGCTAAGCAATTGAACATATGAGGGTAAATCATTCCAAAGACCGATTGTATAATTGAAAAATTGTCTTGTAGACAAAAGATATTTATATTTTTGGGAAATCAGGTTTCTTCCACGTGGAGATTTGGCAAAAGTAAGTTTTCTGTAGAGAAATTCAGGTTCTTTTATATAAATTAACTTATGCATCATCATGAGACTTTTATATTTTAACAAATCTTTGAAACACATATTATTTAACTGATACGAAAATGATGAAATACTATCCCTTCTACCACGATTAAATACATATCTGGCTATGTTGTTGTACGTGACCTCAAGTCGATAATAGTCAATACAGTCACAATTGGCAAATATTTCACACCCATATAGTAGAACAGGTATTAAATATGTTTTAGCCAGAAGCATCCGTATTTCAAAGGGCGTCGAGGCTTTAACAGCCCACAGGTTTCTCAACATTCCATGAACTTTCCCAGCCGAAATGTTAATATGATTTTTCCAAGAAAGTTCAGTATTAAACGTTATTCCCAGATTTTTTGATGATGGAACAAGTTCGATTTTATTGTCATTTATCATCAACAGATCATCATTTGCAAGTCTTTTCCTATTATTTTTTGATAAGAATATACATTTTGATTTTGTTGGGTTTATACACAAACCATTTGCAGTCGCCCAATTATGAATTTTATTCAAATCATAGTTAATGCATTCAATGCAATGACGCAAATCTTCCATTTTGGTGCTTAAGTACAGCTGTACATCATCTGCATACATTTGAATGTCACAGTGATTCAGAGCATTAGGAAGATCATTAATGTATATACAGAAAAGGAGTGGACCAAGAATAGAGCCCTGTGGGACCCCTCTAACAACATCAACAGCATTGGAAGTTAAGCCATTCAAGGAGACAACTTGTTTGCGGTTTAAAAGATATGATGAAATAAGTTTAATTGCAGAATTAGAAAAATGGAAAAGCTTTTGCAGTTTTGTTAAGGCACATCTACACGGGATAGAAAACTCGCTAGACTTTATGCAAATGCATCACTGCATAAGTCTACGAAATGTAATCTCTAAGCCATTGACAATTGCTGTCAAAAGTAATTTCTTTAATTAGTAACATTTTTTTAGATGTTTTGCAACATTATTGAACATTTCAGTTTATTAAATGCACCTTTCGGTATTTGGAGAAGAAATTATACTCTAAAATTCAACATTTTAATAAAAACAAATACTTGACAACTGGAGATGATATTTTTACGATAAAAATTAGTGCCAACTATATTAGAGATGACAAATTTAGCGCAAACTCTACGAGAAATCTATCCCGTGTAGATGTGCCTTTAGAAGTATTGAGTGATCAACTGTATCGAAAGCTTTGCTGTGATCCAGTAGTACAAGAAAAGATACCATATCATTATCCAATTTGGATCTTAGTTCCTCAACTACTTTGATTAGCACTGTAATGCAGCTTCGTCCCTTTCTAAAACCAGACTGTTTTGCGGTTAGAAGATTACGCTCTTTTAAAAACTCATTAATTTGATGCTGCATAAGATTTTCCATGACTTTGGACAAAAATGGTAGTATGGCAATTGGTCTAAACTCACTGTTGTTCTTGGGAATCGGAATTATTTTCGATTCTTTCCACATATCAGGGTAAATTGACTTGGTTAATATTGTATTAAAAATATACGTAAAGAAGGGCAGGAGTTTAGGGGTGACAAGTTTTAAAAATCTAGGATTTATTCCATCCAAACCCACAGCATTTGACTTAATCGATGTTAAGTTTTTGAGAACTTCTGATTGATCAACACATCGAAAATAAAAACAGTTCTCAATAGGCACTGTATGGATTTTCTCATATTCATTTCCAATTGGCCTTTCCACTTGAATTTCAACAAATTGGTTGTTTAAATTATCAATATCAACGTCAGAACCAGCAGTGCAAACACTTCTTTTACCAATTCCTATTTCACGAATTTCTTTCCATTTTTTCTTGCTGTCTATAGCTGATGAAAATTTTCGCTGATAATACGTGGATTTAGCCGTATTAATATTACTGACAACTTCTTTTCTAGCTGATTTAAACAAAGATTGCAATTCAGGGGTTTTATATCTTTTCCATTTTTTATAAGCTAAATCTCGCATATCAATTAAACGTTTTATAGTTAAATTAAACCATGGAGGCTGTTTTGCCTTGATAGTCTTAGTCTTTTCTGGAACAGTTTCATTAAATACTTCAAGGAGATTATTTTGGATAAAAGCGACTTGATCATTGACATGTTCAAAGTCGTAAATTAAGTTCCAGTTAATACTATCGAGTCGCTGGTTTAGTGCCACACAGTCAATATTTTGAAAATCACGATATGTATAATGAATATCGTCAGTGTTAGTATAAGCATTATATACTGTAAATATAAGGTCATGCCTTGAAAACACAGGAGCGGAGATCTGATCATAGAGCAGTATTTTGTTATTATGATTAACAAAGAATACATCAAGTAAACTATTTGTACCATTTGGATAATGTGTTGGAATTGTTGTGTTAATAGGCAGAAGGCCGAGCGTTTGCATAGGCTCCGAAAGTGAATTGTCAATGAGCAGATTACTATTGAAATCACCAGCAATAATTACATCATTATATAATAACGATAAAGATTCTATTTTACCTAGCAAATCGTTGATATCAATACCACTATTTGGTCTATATACGCAGGCAAAAAGTAATTTTTGTTTGTCCTTCGTTATTATCTCCAAGAATAAGTATTCAATTTGACTATTGGGCTCTGATCTAAGTTTCATGAAACTATTAATACCATTTCTTACATAAATTGCTACACCACCTGCATGAGCTTTCCTGTCGGCTCGAAACAATTTGAAACCAGGCAAATTAAATATGGCATCATTAATGGATGGATCGAACCAGGTTTCAGAAACGCAGATAACGTCAACTCCAGAGTCCACAAAAATGTACCTAAACTCATCCATCTTATTGTTGAGACTTTGCGCATTTATATGGACTATGCTGAGTGAGGATTTTTGTTTGGCAAGAATTCTAATCATATTAAACACATTGTCTTTGGAACTATAACTAATATCACATATCATATATTACAGATTGAAAAGCAACACATTTGAGTGTCATTGGAATAAATGTTAATAAAAAAGGAACCAAAATAACACAAATATAAATACGAATATAAAAATAAATAAAATAATTGTAAAAATAAATTATGTAGAGTAAAAAATTTATAAAGTATATATGAAAAAAATTGTTTCTATTATAAGTCAGTAAATATATTGCAAGCTTTTGGGTATGTAAATGTTTAAGGGCAATCCGAGCTATTAGAAAAACTGCTTTAGTTGATCTGGCATCTCAATTGGTTGCGGCTCATCATCAACAAGTTTTTTAACATACACAATACCACGTTGAGTATAAGCAGCAGTCAATAAATGATCTTGTTTTAATTTTAGTGCAGTTTTAAATATTTTATAATTATGCGGTGTAAGATTCTCGTTGATATAAAATGGTTCATTACTTTGAAAACCAGCATCCTGCAGACATAAAGGCGATTTATATTTACGCCGAAAGGCAGCAACAGTCTTTATAAAAAAGTTTTTATCATATGGTGAATTTAATTTTACAACAATAGGAGGGTCATCAACATTTCGAATGTTTTTAAAGTTTTTTACACGAAAAATTGATTTAAAAAATGGTGTATTAATTTTTAACGTGTCACAAATTTTGTCAAATATTAGTTGCAGATCCTCATTACCATAATATGGTATACCAGTTATACGTAAATCAGATGCAACTACCGTGTTTTCTTGTTTTAATATTATTGTGTTAAGTTTTTTAACGTCAGCCTTTAGCTGCACAATTTCATTGTTCACTGTATCTAACTCTTTTACTTTGTTATTTAATTCCATAATTTCTTTTCTCACATCATTTATTATTTCGGTTTTTAAGTCATTAAATCTCTTTTCAATTTCAATGAATATACTGCTCTTAGTTTCTTTTATCATTGTTTCAATAACACCCGATCGCTCACTAATAAACTCGCTTTGTTTTGAAAATTGTGTGTCTATCCAATTATAAAGACGAGTGGGTGATATATTAGAGCCTGCGAACACAAGCTCTGGTGGTTGAATAGATGACGAAGAGCTTAAATTGGCTTCACGCGCGGTTCTCTTACTGCGTTTATTTCCTGACATTATTAAATTTAAGTCTCACTGTTTTTTAATTGTACTCAATGTATTTACTTTGCTAGTTCTATTGTTTTTAAGTAGTTAGTGTTGGTATTATTGTTTTTGTTGTTATATATTTTGTATTTTTACTTTGCCTTGATTTTTGTTTGTTAAGCAAGCTGTATGTTTTGATATTTAATAAAAATTGTTCTTTGTTTTTTATTTATATTCCTTTAAGTTGTAAAGTATAGGTTTTTTTTCATAAACAAACAATAAAATTTATTAAGAAATCAATTCATTTGTTCTAAATAACCTTATATTTATTTTATATTTATTTAAAGAAATTTTTCTTAAATTTTTATTAGAGCTATTAAAAGACACAACCGAATTCGATGAGAGTTAGTTAGTTTTTAGTTGGCTTTAAGTCAGACTGATGTAGGGTATTATATAGTCGGCGTGCCCGACTTTAACCTTTTTGCTCGTTTTTTACAAAAATTGACAAAATGAAAAAATGGTTAATTTGAAACAGCTAAAACCGTTTAAATTGAAACATAATCCAAAACACTAATCAGAATTGAATAAAATCAATAGAATTAAAAAAATGCTTAAATTCGAGAAAATTGCGGAAAATTGAAAAAACTTCAAAACTGAACAAATACCCAGCAAAAATATGGTAATTTAAAAATAAACATGGTCATTATCATACGGATTACCAAGTAATGATAGGTCACTACCTTTTGCATTACTTTAAAATACAAAATAATGATTTACTGATAATAAGTTATAGCAGTACTTATATATTCTTGCAAAGTAATCACTTACTGGTAATTGATTAAACAAGTACCGATTTAGTCTTTTTTTTATTATTTAATTTAATAATTTGTTTTGAACTAATTGGGAAATTTTCTAATATAATCAACTATTTCACAATGCGGGGTAACTACTTATATCCTAACTTCTGAGTAACCACTTATTCTATCTTTGTGAGTAACTACTTATTCTTTCATTATGGGTAACTCATTATTCTCACTTTTTAGGTAAGCGAGACGGTAATGACCCCCATGAGTTTTTGGACATCGCGAACAAATGTAATATTGCGAGTAAATAGCCTAGTAACCAGTGAAACCCTTTGCCTGCTACTTACTCGCTTAATTACTTGGTAATGTCTGTTTTTGCTGGGTACGTTAAAAAAAGACAAAAGTTCCTATTTTTTTAACAAAATTTCTAAATTAAGAAAAATTTTTTTTTAAAAATTGTCTTAGTTCTGTAAAACTGGCCTTAAGTGTTAAGAGATAAGAAATTTTTGTTATCTACATCACAATATCTATCAGAATTAATGGTTTGGTCACAGTTAATTGCTTTATAAGACAAAAACCAGTTTCAGGTGAAATAGTTTTATTTATATTTATCTGTTTCACTACTTTTTAAAAATAAACAAACTTTATCAATTGTTATTTTTTACACTCTTTCAAAACACCTCAAAATTTATGTGCTAACTTTATTTTTCTCCCCCTAAGAAAAAAAAAAAACCGAACGAATCTAAATTAAAACAATAAATGTCAAACACATTTCAAAATAAAATAACGAAAAAAGCAATTTTGAATTGTTTTGTCCTCTATGAAGAAAACAATCAACAAAAAAATTCAATAAGTAAAAAAGTAAAATACTATATAGCAAAAACAATACTTTACCCTGTCAATAAACTAACATCAAAAGATTAATAAATCGATAGCTTGCACCTGGTGTCTGCAATCAACTTCTGTCGTGATTTTATTTTTGTTTTTTTAGTTGTTTTGCACTTTCAATATTTTTTATATATAACGTATATTTGGAGCTCTATGGAGTATTATTTTTTTTTTTTTAATTTTCTATGATTTTTTTTTACATTTTACTTTAATATAGTTTTTATTTTGTAAAAAAAAAAAATATTTTCTATTCACTTACAATTTTTTATTTCCGTTCAAGCGATTTTTTTAAAGTTTATTTGTATTTTCAGTTTCTACCATGACGTTTGCATCAAGAGTTTGCAGAGGGATCAGAGCTGAAAAGAAATGGAAAACAACAACAAGGAGTAAAAGTTTTTTGGTTCATAATGTTTTAGTATTTTATGGTTTTAACTAGGAACGTCGTCGTATATGAGTATTGGAAAGAAACGTCATTAGATTGTATATAATTTGATTTGGAAAATCTGATTATTAAGTCCCTGTGACTGATTTACATTTACTAATAACCCAAGTAGGCAAATACTTATTTTATTTAACTTTAAAATATTTATTTCTACATACACCCAGAAAACAGATTCGGTGCTGACAACCCCATTTGTTGCCAGTCGAATGGTTCAGTTGCATCAAAAGAATTTTTCGGTTGCGGCACCCGAATTATTCTTGATACAACTGAAATTCCGTTGCCACAGTCAAATTAGTCCTGTCTCAATTGGTTTTCTGTTTCCACAACTGAAAAATTCGGCTACCACAACCGAACCATGCGATTGGCTACAAATGCGGTTATTGGAACTGAATCTGTTTTCTGGGTGTATTAATTGATAAATGTTTTATAACCTCATATTGAATTAACAATTATAATTTAATTAAAGGAATTAAAAGTGCTTAAATTGTACAAAAATTAGATTTATTTAACAAATTGTAAAAAAAGGAAATCGTCACGAGACAACGTTTTTAGAATTTCTAGAAACATTTGTTAAGTTAAATTACATACTCAATGAACATTTCTCGTTCTAGCCTAGGAACATTATTCGACATTTAAAACATCAAAGAAAAAGCAAGAAGAACAAAAAACCTCTTTGCACAAGTTACTTTGTCGTCTTCGAAAATACTACTTTGTTTAGTATTTGAGGTTTGAGAAGAAGAATAAACCTTTTTCTCTAAAAATTATAAACGCATTAATTTGCAAATCACACTACATCTAGTTTCTGCCTTTTTCTATCGACAGTTGAGCGTACCACCTTACAGGCAAAAAAAAAGTTCCCCGTACACCCTCCAAAAAGAATTGTTTTGCAAGGAGGTTTCAAAAAAATTTTTTGCCGAACGTAGGGGTCGCCGTTTTACATTTTTCGTTATATCTTTGGCATTTACAGTCGGATCTTAAAGTGTGATACATCGATGTTTTTCACTCGAGGAGACCAGTGTTTTGCTCTAAGGTCATTTTGACCTCAAGTATCCCGTTCTAGTAGTTACCCACCAGATCTCAGTTGCTACCACCCTAATGTACCACCCTAATGTCAGAAAATTAAAGCTTGCAAAAAATCATTAAACTTTTGCTAAGAAAGTTTTTTGATAAACCCAGTAAAAATTTTTTTTATATATTGGTTGCCGAACGTAGAGGTCGCTTTTTTAAATTTTTTTTCATTCGATTTTTCCTTTATAGCAACACACTGGTCTCCTCGAGGCAAAAAAATCGATATATCATACTTTAAAATCCGACTTTTAATGCCGAAGCTATAAAGAAAAATTGAAAAAGGCGAACCCTAAGTTCGGCAAAAAAAAATTTTTTTTTGAAATTGCCTTTCATACTTCATATTGGAGGGTGTACCGCGAACCTTTTTTTTAAGGTACGGTCTAATGGACAGGCTTCATCAGTAATTTTCCATTAAATTGTATTATTGTTTATGCTTTATTATCAGATTGTCTCTATATAATAATTTTTCAACAACCCGTCGGCTGTAGGAATCGAACCTTTGCCTATTCCTACATTACAAACGTAAATATGCTAAAGTTCGACAGCTTAGCCATCTAACCCAAGTTAGGCCTTCAATGAAGTGTAGCTAATTCATAGTTTTTCTTGCTTATTCAGCTTTCTGTTATTGTTTTTTTTTTTACTTTTGAAAGTGATCAAACAGACACATACAAACATTTTACTTTTAGATTTTTGTTTATCTTCTAATCACCTTCTACTTTGTTGTTTTCACAGATCTAGCAATGTTTGGAATATGACAGAGCAAATTGTGTTAAATTTTTTGTTGTTGTTTTTGTTTATTATTTTATTTTGTCTTTATTGAATAACGATCCTAGTGAAGAACAAGAAAATCTCACTGAGTTTGTAATTTAACCTTCGACAAATTATTTTTCACAATTTGTTAAACAAATTTTGGAATTATATTTTGTTTATCCCGATGTATATAAATTTGAAATTATAATTTAAGTTTAATTCAAAAACCTCTGAATTTGCTAACAAGATGCGTAGAATATAAAATATTTCCTTTAAGGCGCTTTCAGAATTGTAGAGTGACTCTACTCTACACCACAGATTGAAATGTTAAAGGTGCATTTAACATGATGGAGTACGCCAATCTATAGAACATTTTTTTTCTCTTTCATACTAAAACATTTTTGTATTTTGCTATCTCTTTTTATTCCACACCAGAGTAAGTGAAGCGCCCAGAATAAGAGCGCAATGATTTTTTCCATACATTTTGACATTTAAAAATCGCTGGGCGTAGCTGTTGTGAGATAGAATCTATTTTATTTTAATGCCAGTTTTTGCTATTCTCCCATTTTTTCTTTCTCATACTCTCACCAATGTTGTCAACTCTATTGTTATTTTTGCTGGTGTTCACTACATTTTGTAATATCAAAGCTCAAAAAAAAAAAATTTTTTTTAAATTATTAAAATTTTGTTTTCTTTATTCAACTGAGATATTGAACATTAGATCATCGCTTAGCATTGTATATTATGTTTGCAGTAAACTAAGTGACATATGAGTGGCATAAAGTCTCCTTGTTATATATAACACATGCTCAATTATGTCACTGCCGCTGTACGTCGTTATTTCGGACGCATTTTCTCTCAGAGCGATCATCGCTAGCCTCTGCGATGTTATTCTGGGCCAACACTTATAGTTAACACTGGTCTGTTAACTGTTTAACATGACAAATATACCTAAAAAACACATCACTAATTTGTTCATATCTCTAAGAGTCAACAAATTAAAAAATAATAATGATAGAATATTTTAAATAAATGCAAAATTTGTGGTGTTTTCGGTATAATTCAAAATAAAAAAAATTATTTAAATAAATAACGATAAAATTTCAGTGTGTTCGTTTACTCGAATTTCTTACTACTTTTACTACAATTGGAAAGTTTTGTTTACTTTTTGTATTGAATTTTTCCAGCTGTAGTAAATGTAGTAACTTGTAGTAAGTAAACAAACAAGCCTATTATGGCAAAAGAGTAAGTACTAAAATGTAAAATAAGTTTTGAAGTATATCCACCCTGCATTTTGAACAGTTAACATTTTAATCTGTGCTACAGAGTAGAGTCATTCTTCCATTGTGAAAGCACCTTTAAAATTCGTTGGCTTTTCTGGAGAAAAATATTCAAAGAATAAAATAGTTGTTATATAGCAAAAATTTGACAGAAAAAGTTTTTAAATTTATTTCCGATTTTTCTTAGTAAAATTTTTGTATTGATTTCAAGCCAGAAATAAATGGTCACCCTAAAATTATTAAAATAATTGTGTTCTGTTTCGATAGGAAGTTATCCCACTATCCACTATTTTTAATGGATAAACCAAACGATTACCAAATTTCATTTTCCCAAATTTTTTTAACAAATTTTATAGTTGAAATAGTTAATGAATATAGTATGATCCTATGGTTCTAAATGCTGATAAAGTCATCATCGGTGAGCATAATATGATCAGTTAATATAATACTTATGATCGCAAGAAACACACTATGATAATTTCGTTTACCCAATAATTTTTAACTTTATTTTTTTTTCTACTTGAATTGCGATTCGTATTAACTGGGGAAGGAAATATTAAAAATAGTTTAGGCCTTTATTAAATATTTTAAACAAATCTTTTATGATAAAATAAGAAAAAATTATTTAGTGTTTTTTTTTAATCACCTGGATTTAGAATTTTTCATACAAAAAGTGGATTTATTAAATCCAAAAAAAAAAGCTGGATTTAATAAATCCATAATAAAAGCACAAATATATGAAACAGCCTATTAATTTAATGTCAGAAAAAAATACGAATAAAAATTAAAAGAGAAACAAAAAAATTGAAAAACTAACAAATAAAAGGTTTTTATTAAATTTTTTTTATGAAATATGTTTAGAAAAAAAACTACACCTCACCAAATACATATTTTTAATCTTGGACATGGAGAAATACCTGAAATAGAAATGGCAATTTTTCACTCTACAGTAAGTAATTTAATTAAATCCAATTCGTGAATATTAAATATTGCAATGGAATTTTTCAATTGACTTTTTATCTCTGTTTTATATAAAATATAATTAAAAATTAAAAGTTAAAGTGAAATCCTTCATCATCGAATTCGGTATTAAAAATTAGGGTGAAAGAAGTGTCGGACAGAAAATTCTTTTTAAAATAGAGAGAATCTAACCCCATCTGTTGAGCACTTTTAGAAATACTTTTTGGATTTATTAAATCCAAGTGATTAGAAAAAACGGCTATTGTTATATTTAAAACAACTTAAAATAAAAAAAAAATATGAAGTAACATTTGATATATTTTAGAAAGTTTATATTAAAAATTGCGAAATTATATTTTTGTGAGACTATATTATAAATAATTCGTGAATTCGTTACAAAACCAAAAAATTATTACACGATTGCAGATTTATTAGCACTGACCTTATAATTTTGACGCATTTCAATGTGCACAGTATTAATATTTTAAGCTGTGCAGTATTAATATTTAAGCCCGGTATTTTGTTCGTACTTTTGCGAAAAAAGCTGTCAAACTCCATATAAAAAAAGTGATTTTTCACTTGCGTGGAATTGTTGCGAAATTGCGGTGGAATTTTTTTCGCATCAATTTAATAGAGACGACCATTTGAAAATGTAGCGAAAAAGTGATATTTGGGTTAATAATGATTGTAACTTTTTATAGACTATAAAAAATTTGTGCATTTTAATGTTTTTATTATAGTTTTTGAGCTCCAAACATAGAGCGAAATTTTTTCGCTCTTTTGAACAAATTACTGGGCTTAAGCAACAAGTTTTTTAGGTAACGGCACTATTCAATACAGAACAAAATGTAAGTGACCTTTTTTTTGACAAGCACTTTATATAGCATACATGGGCAAATGCGGCCCCACCAATTTCGTGCGGCCCTTCATTAATTTTAAAACAATCTAAATTTTTTTTTAAATTTTAAGCAAAAAAAAAAAATATTTAATTATTTTAAAAAAATATTAAAATCAGAATTTAAAAATACACATAACATAGAAAACAGCGATAACAAAATAAATATTCAGTGGAGCCTCAAAAAAATTACACCGATCAACAAATATCGACTTTTTTGCACAGACTTCCTCTAAAACTTTTTAAAACATTTTCGCCTCCTATAGACGAATATTAAGTGAAGAATTCCTTCTTCTTTATTTAAACCTTAAGCCTGGGGAAAATACTTTATGGCTCAATATGACATAGAAGTACTTAGGTGTCTCTTATTTTTTATGAGTTTCAATTTAAAAAAAAATACCTTTAATTTTAGGAACTATTCAAGGCTGTTCTACGGACCTCGTAAGGATCTCTAAAATCTACTTTTGAGTATTGTCCTTGAAGCACTTAAATTTGGTAAAACATTTAGACACAATAAAATTTTGTTCATACATTCATAGTAATAAACCTGTGAAAATAGCTATTTTTACAGGTTTATTATTTAAAAATATACATTTACATTTATTTAAAGGTGACTTTGCAGAACATTTTTTTTGCAGATTTTTGCTAAATATTAGAATAGATTAGAAAAGCAAAAATAAACTGATAAATATAATAATAGTCAGCCTGCTAAAATCAACAGAAATATGTGATAAAAAATAGTAGACTGCTGATTTAACAAAAATAGATTTTTATTCTCTTAAAAAAATTTAAAACCATTTAAAACTTTTTGGGTTTTTTTATTCTACTATAATTCAGCAAAATTTATTGCTGATTCTAGCTAATTTTTGCTATTCTTATCTTACTAATTATTATTTTATTTTATTCGTAAAACAATAAGCCTACAAGGCCTACAAGCAAAGAAAATGTGCTTATTTCAGCAGTTTTTTATGGAAGGTAATTTTGCACTAAATTTTAGCAGCCTTAGCAAAACAGCCTTTTTGCTATTAGTGTACTTAACCTGACCACCGTCCCGCTTTTGACTGGATTGTACAGCTTTTTAAAGGCTTGTGCCGCCTTGAAATTTTATTTACGAATCTATGTGAAAGCCCCTAATATTAAATTTTCACTTTTATGATAGTGACGCATTCAAAAGAGCATTCTTTTCCAATTCAAAAAATATTTTAAAAAATTCTTGACGCTAAAAAATGTATCTTTTTTTAAGACATTTCTGAATTGTTCACAAAATATTTAAATTTAATTACATTTCTGAGTCGTTTCTGAAACATCTTTGGGTTTAGAAACTGTGCAGTTTTAGACAAATAGGCTTAAAATTTAAAATATTTTTGTGCTTTGATTGAATAATTTTTGACTTACAGAATAAAAACACTCAAAAAAAATATCCAAATTTTCTGGCTGGGTTCTCAGTATTGTGACAGAATTTTTAAAATTTAGGAATTCATTTAATGTAATGAGAGCTTGAGAGGTTTGATATTTGTTATTAATTTTCGACACGAAAATGTTGTAGATCTATAAGTTTTAAATTCCAATTATATTCAGATTTTCTATAAAAATTATTTTTTCCACATTTTGCATCAAAATTCCGTTCTTTACGTAATTCATGTTACACATTTTAATAAATAAAACAAGGGATCAAAATTCATCAAGTAAATTTAAAAATATTTGGCAAATTGTTGAAAACCTGAAACCAGATTTTTTGAAATAACAAAAACTATATTTTCGAAGATTAATTCGTCAAAGTTTTTTAACTTCAGATTCATATTAAGGATGGCAAACATTTATTGAATCTGTGCCTATATTTTTAAATATATTTAAATCAAAAATATAAAAAATCATAAAGTATTTCCCTGGATGGGGGGATAAAAAAGAAAGACCCACAACTCCAAGGCTATACAATGGACTTTTTTGACTTTAGATCCGGGCTTAGGGATCCAAAATTCTCAAAAAAAAAAGTTTTAGCAGAAGGCTGTACAAAAAATGTATTTTTGTCAAGTAATGTATTAATTGGTGCGGCCCGCCGTAAGTTTGTGAAATCCTAAATTTGACCCTTCAAGCCATTTATGTGCCCATACCTGTTATATAGCCTTGCCAGAGTTGGAAACAAATTTTCAAAAATATCTAGAATATTACTTCATTTTTAAAATAATAATAGAAATAACCCAAGAAACATTTTTACGGACTCTCCAGTACGTACGGAATCGTGAATCCGATTTTTACGGCACTTTAATGGTCCGTAAAACACGTATCCGTGAAAGCTTGTAAGTTAACGGAACATTAACGGTCCATATTATCGGAGTTTCGAAAACAATACGTTTTCACTCCGTTTTAGTGTATCCGTTTTCGTGCCGTTAAATACGGATATCGCCGAATTTCATCCGTTATAACACAGTAACAAACGGTATTGTTTTTCTTCCATTGTTTACTGAACATATTGTCAATATAAAATAATAGAAATTCAATAGAATACAAAAATAAATAATCTATGGAATAATCTTGATCGCACGCTAAATTTTATTAAATAAGTGAAGAATTAGTGGCGTCAAGTTCTTTTTTATTATATACACGGTTTATTAAGAAGTCCTATGTATTGTATTTCCAATGCAAGAGCCTGTATACGTTATACATCTATCGAGATCATTCAGGTACGATGTTTAAATAACTTTAAGCCAAATGCAATAATGGTAAATATTTATGAAACTGAAAAGGTGTTCTTACAAAGGTGTGTGCAAACGAATGCACTTGTGAAAATATATATATTTTGTTTTGAAAAAATGTGTGCAAACTTGCTTCGTATGCAAAGATCCACTGAAAATACCTTAAATCAAACCTGAAGTAATTAACTTTTTATTTTCCATGGATTTTATTTTGTGTAACAATTGCACCATGATGCGCCGGATGAAGAAAGAAACCAGGAAAGTGAATTTAGTATTTTATAAAATTAAATTATTGGGTTGTTATGTACATCACTATAACCATTATATGTTTTGTTATATTCCTTAACATTTATGTAAATAAATCTATAAAGAAAAATGAATTTCTATTCAAATAAAAATTGTAAGGTCAATTTAACATAGGTAGATATACTACGGATATACCACCCCATTTTTGTTAAAAATATTGGTACGAATACGGACCGGATAAGGCAATATTAAAACGGAGTCAAGTCCGTTTTTTGCACGACATAACGGTCCGTAAACGGTCCTTCATTGACGGATTTTCAGCGGATTCTACTCCGTTTTTTACACGACATAACGGTCCGTCACTGATGGACTTTCACCGTATTCGAATCAGATTCGATGTTCCTGAAAATCCGGTTTCCTGTCCGTATACGGATCCGAAAAACGGTACGTAAACGGAGTTGGATTCCGTTTATAATGGACCGAAAACGGTGCATAAACGGAGCGTTTTGTTTGTTGGGAAGTTATTTGTAATGTATTATTTTTTATTTTGAAATAATGGAAAGATTTACTAGTTAATAGTAACTCATTATTATATGTTCTAAAATAATGTATAAAGTAAGTCAATTGTCATTAGTAGTAGTACAAAAAATAAAATTATGTAATTACTGTTTCTACAATGGGTATGAAATAAATTTCGCAAGTTCACCAAGACGTATGATTATTTTTAATACCATATCGTATTAACAATACTCATACGCACAGGTGACAAATTTTATGTTAACATTTGTCTTTTGAAAAAAAATAATGTTCTCCTTGGTTTTATGTAACTGAATCTCCTTTTAAGACTCCTCTCATATAACTATCTTGCATATATCTCTGTATTAAAATTTTTTTGGGGATATGCAGAGAAATTTAGTGTTTTAAAAATAAATTTCTATATGTATATATTTACTATCTTCTATTTTTTTGAATATGGTTTATACACTTTTTACTTTGTTTTGTTTTGATATTTCATTTTCTATGTTATATACGACTTATATGCTGCTAGTTTATGTGATGGTGGGATATTTTATGTTTTTGGAAGCATTTTTTTTTTATTATTTTCAATTTTTGTAAAAGTTATAGCAGTTTATTCATATCAGTTTTTTCTATCCAAATACTAAATAATGTTTAAATTATGACGATGATGATAAAAATATTTTAATAATCATATTTTCCCTACACAAATAGAAAATAATTTTTATTAAGATCAAGTGAAAAAAAACAACAACAAAAATATAAATGAATTCCTCTTATAAAAGAAATTATTTAAAATTTATTTAATTATTACAATCAACTAAGAAAATAATACAAATTTCTTAATCAATTAATGATATTATTTTGATAAAGGTATAACATATATTTTCTTTATTAGTTAAATCAATATTTGTTTTTGTTTACATTACAATATGAATTATTTTTATGTATAAAAATTAATTTAATAGAAAGTACTAAGTAGAAATTTTAAAAAAATATTTTATGTTTCATAAAAATAAATAAAGAATATATAAACAATATATAAACAAATATTGTAAATAGAAGGAGAAACACTTAATTAAATTGCAATAACTATGTATGTATGTTAGAGGTGTTCAAAAAAATTAACACAAAGTTTAAAAACTTCAATTGAGCTAATTTTTTTTTTTTTAGCATGATAACGATGTAAAATAAAAACATTAAATTCCAAACTTTATTTTAGCAAATGATATAAAAAAAATTAAATGTGAAAATATTATTGATTTCAAGGTGAAAAGTTTATACAGATTTAACACAATGAGTGGTCTGACTGGAGCCAACGTCGATTGGTACATGTTTTTATAAAAGTTTATTAAAAAACAATTTTTTTTTATAATATTTTATTTTATAACTTTCAGTTTCTTGAATTTTTTCAAATGTCATTTTGTCATTACTTTATAAGTTAGTAAATTTAAAAATTTGTGCATCAAATATAAATTTATCACAAAATTAAAAAAAAAAAAAAACGCACAACATCTTCAATTAGTCACACATAATGTCTATAATTATATTATACTAGCGGGCAAGCCCGCTAGATTTAGCGGCGTGCCTTAGGCCTAGTTTTTGGGATGTCAGTTGAACCGAAAACCAATTTTGTCGTATCGGGCAAGCCCGCTACGTTGTTAGCGTACCTTAAAGTTTAAAATGTAATTTGTTTTGTATAGGAATTATATATTTTTATGAAAATAAAATACAATGTTTTTTATTAATGTAAAAATCTTCAAAATAAAATCCCCTTCGATGGGAATGCTTATTAGGAGCTTATATAAAAAAAAATAATTTCAAAAATTATTATTCAGAGGAAGCTTAGGTTAAAAGAAATTTTCTACTTTTTAAGTAAAAATAAAATCAAATAGACACACTTAATAATTAACAATAAATAACGATGACGATGTGAGAGCTGTGGTATAATGGTTAGCGCGTTGAAATGTTACACATGTGGTTGCGGGTTCGATCCCCAGCGACCGCAACATCAATTTGGAAAAATAATGTGCATGATTTTTTTATCCCTAATACAGTGTCCTCCTTCACTATTCCCATAGCACTTAACCCCACCGAAGCAAAATAATATAACAGGGCAATGAAATAAACAGCCTCAACAAAAGTTCGGCAACTAATATTCTGAAACTAACACAATTTTCAAAAATCTGAAAAATATATTTAAGTTACTTTTAAAACATTGATAATACACAACTACAGCTTTAGCTTTTAAAAAAAGGCGTTACTTTGGTCGAAGCACATACAGGATTTTATCCGGATACCTTTCTGGGAGATCGTCTTAACTTGAAAACCAATTATTATGAAATTTGACAAAAAGAATAAATTTAGCATTAGTACTAATATCTATTAAAATTAAGACCCGTTTACATTCAATTTCGTAGTTTCCGAAAAACGAAAATCGTTACATCTTCTTAATCAAAGGCACAAACAATTTCATTTTTGGATTTTTATTTAAACACTATGACTCTCTTTGCGATTTGTTTATTGTCATTGCGAATCCATTCGTTCCCCGTTCTGTTTCATTTCGTTCCGCATTCGATTCCATCTCGTTCTCTATTCCATTGCCATTTTCTCGAGTTTCAATTTCACTTGTTCCCCGTTTAATTTCCCCGTTCTTTACCGAAAGTGTTAAAAAAACTGTTTAAAAAAACAAAAAAAAAATGGTCGTAAACAAACTCTATATGACTTTCCTTAATAAAAATGTGTGTTTAAAAAAAAAAAATGTGTTTAAAAAAAAAGTGCCCGTAGACAAATTTTCTTTCCCAAAAGAGTGCTAAAAAAGTGGTTGTGGATAAATTTTCTTTCCCAAAAGTGTGTTAAAAAAAAATGTTCCACAAAAAAGTGTTTCCACAAAAAAAAAGTTTGCACAAAAAAAAAGTGTTTCCAAAAAAAAAGTGTTTCCACAAAAAAAGTGTTTCCACCAAAAAAAAAAGTTTCCACAACAAAAAAAAAATTTGCACAAAAAAGTGTTTCAACAAAAAAAAAAAAAAAGTTTTCACAAAAAAAAATGTTTCCACCAAAAAAAAAAGTGTTTGCACAAAAAAAAGTTTCCACAAAAGAAATGTTAAAAAAAACTTTTTACACAAAAAAAAGTGTTTCCAAAAAAAAAACTTTTTCCAGAAAAAAAAAAATATTTCACAAAAAAAAAAGTTTCCATAAAAAAAAATTTCCACAAAAAAAAAATTTCCACAAAAAAAAAAAAAGTTTCCACAAAAAAAAGGGTTTCAAAGAAAAGAAAAAAACTTTTTCCACAAAAAAAAACAAAATATTTCACAAAAAAAAAAAAAAAAGTTTCCACAAAAAAAATATTTACACCGAAAAAAAGTGTTTGCACAAAAAAAAAATTGAGATGAAATAAATGAGATAGGATGAGCTGAGATTAGATTAGGCTAATGCTACAAGTACTGCCTGGTTGTCATAGTAACGCCAAGGCCTGGTTGTCATAGGAACACGAAAATTTTATGTGTAGGGACGTCATATCTCCGGAACCACTTGGCCAATTTCGTGCAAGCTTTACATAAACCATTTACAGACCATCCTCAACGTACCCTGAAATTTTGGTTGAAATCGGTTGACAGAAATCCATTGAAAAATAAAAACTTGTATATCGATCACACATTTTATATGGGAAAAACACACCATCACAAAAGTGTGCGTATAACGCGTACGCGTAGACATTTTTCGTCATTTTTTAAGAACCATCAGTAAAAGTAGACCTTTCCAACGCATGTATTGGTCTGTAAATCGGTTGAGTGGTTCTCGAGTTATAAAATGACGAACATATACTAACTTATTTTTATATATACACCCAGAAAACAGATTCGTGCTTACAACCGAATTTATTGCCAATCGAATACTTCGGTTGCGACAATAGAATTTTTCAGTTGTGGCTACCGAATTATTGTTGAGACAATAGAAATTCTGTTACCATTATCAAATAACTTTAAATTTCACTAATATTCAGTTGTCACAACTGAAAAATTCGGTTACAACAACCGAACCATTCGATTGGCAACAAATTCGGTTATAAGCACGAATCTGTTTTCTCTGTGTATAGATGTGTATTATCCTAGCAAAACCTTCCATAAACTGGTAATGACGTTGGTAAAGAGAAATAAAGAACCTCTTACTTTTTTATTATAAAAGCAAGGGCATTTCCAACGAGCTAACTCCTTACCTACACCCAGAAAACAGTCTCAGTTGTGGCCACCGAATATGTTGCCAATCGAATTCGTGCGGTTACGACAACTATCTTTATATTAAATTATATTTTTCGTCGTGAAAGCCAATATTCGGTTGTCTAATTCAATATTATGTTCCACATAAATATTATTATGTTCTACAAAATTTTATTGAAATTAAAAAACTTTTTTTGAATTTGCTAGTATTGAAGCCGTCCCTTCAGGTTAATAGTTCACACTTTTACCCACTGTACCACAACTACCCAGTGTAGAAAATCATTACCAGATATGTGGTTATGTAACTACATACTTGGTAATGGTAACTAGTTACTTTTGTTATTACATTTCTTATTACCTTTATATGGCGATGTCGCGAAAAATAATGAGTTATGGTTACATACCAGCATACGAAAAATAAAAAAATATATCACTACCTATGTGCTTACCAGTACTGACAAAAATAATGAGTCTAAAAAAAGATTTTCAAAAAAATAAATTATATAAAAAAAAAATATTTTTTATTGTATTTTTTTTTTTAATAAAAATTGCTGGTGCGGGAATTGAACCTGGGTCTACAGATTGCCAGTCAATAGCTCTACCATCTGAGCTATATCGACATGTAATATTTAATAGATAAAAACATAATTGACCTGCTGCACACAAGCAAGCTTACTCGCCAACATACAAAAAATCAAAAAATATGTGGATACATATATCCTTACCAGTATTTAAAAAATATTGAGTCTAAAAATAGATTTCAAAAAAATTTAAAAAATTATTTTCTATTTGAAATAATGATAAAAATAAGTAATTATCAGTAACTCATTATTATATGTTTTAAAATAATACAGAAGGTAAGTGGGTGTCATAACTGGTAGTCCAAAAAATAATGATATGTCATTACCGTTTCTACACTGAGTACTTTTAAATATCTTATCCATATATGTGACGCGAAAAATAGAAAGGGACCTAAGGATAGAAAGGGACCTAAGGTCAGGAGAGCATGGGATCGGTCTCATTCGATGCTCAGATGTTGTCCACAAAAAAAAAAAAAAAATTGATTTTTTTACCCTTAGGTCCCTTTCTCTATGCGCTGTCACATATACTGTTTATACATATGAATATTTTATTTTAATTAAAAAAAAAAACATCTAAAGGCTGGTATCTTATCTCCAATGCTTAGTTTACTTTAATCATTGATTAGCCCTTAAACTTACTTAAAATAATAACGGTAACTTATAAAAATTTAATCAATGATTTGTTAATTTTAGATATTTTCATTAGACAATACGAATAAGAAATAAAAGAAAATAAAAAAAGTTTGGAAACTCGCGAAATAAGAGTTTTTTATTTATTGAATTTTTCGCATGATACGGGGTCATAAAATTGTAAAATATATGACCAAATTGTTGTTTTAAAAATCATCAATCGCTAAATGCCTCAAATAGAAAGTGTATTTTTGCATGCTACATGCATATCTTAATTTTTTTCATTGGGTAAGTGTGTATAAATTTAAATTTGTTTTTAGTCCAGGAAGGTGTTATTAAGAAATATTTATGAAGGACAAGATTATTATTGATGTTTTTGATACATTCAAAACAAATTTTGAAGTCAGAATTCAAGGGAAAAGTAAAATAAATATGCCTCTATATTATTTTTTATTCGTTTAGGTAAATATATCTGGATCAAATTTAATATACACATACACAGTACCATCTTCCAAAGCAGTAAATTTTTACAAACCGCAAAACTTAAACGCTTCATTTTCTTGATTCTATTTTTAAGCATTCTTCCAACAATTTTGTGTACAAAGCAAAAATCTTCTGAAATGTCTGTGAAATTTTGTGTTAATTGAAAAAATTCGAATTTTCGAATTTTGTGGAAAATAAAAGATATGAATCCAAAAATAATCCGCGGAGGAAAAAATATATGGCGTACTTAAAAATTGTACTGCAGGAAATATTTAAGTATGCCTATAACTGGTCTCAACAACTACCATAGAATCTTAGCAGTATGCATAAATCTTAACCTCTGTTAACTGACTCTGTCCGACATTTCAACAATTTTTAATAGAATGTGGTAGATTAAGTTTTATGGTTAAATTTTATTAAATAGTAAAAATTGGTTCAATAAATAAGCAAAATAAGAAAAAATTTAATAAAAAACTATAATCATTAACTGCAATTTAAGATCTTGCAGGAGCACGTGAAGTATGTCTTATATCTTTATATATCTCATATTTTTTCAGAAAATTCGAAAATTTAAATTATTTGTAATTAAAAACGGCAGAATTAAAATTTTCAAATTTTCCTTCCACGAATCATGGTTTATTTGTGCTAATTAAAGATCTAAATTATTACCGATTCTAACAAACTATTAGTGCAGAATCCAATGTTATGTCATATTATTAAAATTTCCCCCAAATATTTTCTTAATTCCAATGGTATTTTTAGAGAAGATATATGTGCAAGTTACTAAAGATGTTCATTATTTAGATAAAACTTTTTAAAAAGTTACCAACATTAGAAAAAATGTTAATACTAACATGATTTGTAGGGTAAAAAATCTATGTTTAAGGTCTTAATCACAGAAATGTCTGTAATTAAATTTAAGCAGTGTTTAGAGTAAAATCAGAGATTAGAATTTGATGAGTTACTGTAATTAAGTGCTAAGCAATGATTTTCTTTTTAATCATTGTTTAATATCACATAAGATACCAGGCCTAAGTTTTTGTCTTTTCCGGGATTTGAAACCGGCAATCCGGCGTACTAGACCAACTCCTCATCTACTACACCACAAACAATTAATAATTTTAATGACTAATTTTGAATTTATGTGTTTTATTTGAAAACAAATACGGTATAAAATTCGTTTACCAATACCAATTAATAATTGTGTGTGTTATCAATACAATCCACAATTCGGTTGGTTCTACAGAAACTCCAATTTAAGGTCATATTTGATAAGGATAACCGTATTTGTAGTTACCACTTTCTAATATTGAAATTTTTTTAATAAAGGTTATAGATAACACCAATTTTCTTGTATATACACTAAATAAATGGCTGCTTCTACTGCATAGAATTACTAAACTGATACTAATTTTAAAATTGATTGGAGATACCAATAATGTGTTACTTAAAATGATTGTTTTTTAGTTCATTTTCCCTATTTTTAATACCTAGTAAAATATTTTTGATGTAGTATTCAATTATAGGTAACTCCAAATAAAATAACGTCCTGGCAAATTCATTTTAATGGTTTTGATCGAAAGCCAACCAATCTTTTTCCTGGGTGTAGTAATATGTTATTCTGAACTTATATGTTACACTTACCTATTATCTCTAGGTTAAAAACAATCTTAAAATAAGGTTTTTTTGTTGTTAAAATTTCAATTTGTTTTATATTGAGTGTTCAAACTATATTTGAACAACAACTATTTATTGTGCAGCTATTTATACATAATTTGAAATTATTTCCTTTAAATTTTTATTAAAAACAAAAATTAATTATATTGTGAATTAATGTCGATAATTAGAAAAATAGTTATAAGTGTAATTAGTGAATTGTAATCTTTATGAGTCAACTTTCTAATCGTTAAAATTGAGTTAGTTTTTAGCTTAAAATCAAACAGTCGTTAATTTATATAACTTTGCATATAACACAAAACCGAAGTTTGCTATTTCCTAGGACATTATTTTAAATTCATTATAACAGAAGCAGTAAAGCGGTGAAAATCTCAATAAATATTATTAATATTCCCAAAATAACTAATTTCTAATTCTCAAATGAACTTCCATAATTAAAATTTGTGGTTAATGAGTAATTATTCCTTAAGCGCCTACTGCCAAATCAAGTACAATATATGAAGTAAATGATATCCCCTTCTTTTACTGTCAGCTGTAAAGTGCAAAGAGAATCATTTACACAAATTATTGCACTGAGTATTATAGTGAATTTCTACTGAGCAAAAACTGTATTAAATTAAAAAAAGGGCAGACATGTCTTTGGGATGTCTCTTGTTAAATGTCTGCACCAGCTGACTTGTCACCTAAACGGTGCTGCTGACATTGTCTTCAAGACAAATTTTCCAGCTCGGTCTGAACAGCATTTGTAGCCAATGGAATGGCTCGGTTCAGTTGTGAGAACAGAAAACCAACTGAGAAAGGACTAGTTGGACTGCACTGAACCAAAAGTCGTAAGGGAAATCAACATAAAAATGTTGTTACTTTTTGATGAAAGGAATTGTTAAAACTTTAGTAGGTTTGAGGTTAAGAAGAAGAATAAACATTTTCTTGAAAAGTTATAAACACATTAAATTTGCAAATCAGACTATATCCAGTTTCTGCCTTTTTTATGGACAGGCTTTATCAGTGATTGTCCATTAAATTGTATTATTGTTTATATTTTTATTGCCAGATTGTCTCTATATGAATACTTTCAGAAGTGATCAAACAGACATATACAAACATTCTACTTTAGATTTCCTGTTTATCTTCTTATTTCCTCTGTGTCACCTTTTCGCAAATGTTATTAAAACAATATATTTTTTATTCAAAATAATGTGTGTTTTTTTTTAAATCAACTATTTTTTTTTAGCTGAACATACTTATTTCCGTAAATAATTCTCTACAAACCAATTGTTGTTTTGATGATTTTTTGTACATTTTTTAACAAAATTTAATTTGTTAACTCTACAAAATTTTGTAAAAAGGCAGTAACATAAATTTGATATAATTTTTCTTCAATTTGAAAAAAGTATTAAATCTGTGGAAAAAAGTTTAGTGAGGTTAGTTTTGTCGCGTCATTACTCGTGCTAGCATGTATATTTATAATTGTCGGAAATATCAATAAGTGTTTTTGTTTTTCAAAGTATAGATAACACTGTGAGACAAATGGTAGGGGTCAGTGAACGGGAAAGGTTCAAACTACCGGGGAAAGTTATATCGGTAAAAAAGAAGTTATACGTGTCCCGGCGTTTCGCTGGGTCACCCCTAGGAATCGAGATATATCGATTTGACCTTTGGTGGTCTTTTTTTGACATAACTCGAGAACCACTAGTCCGATTTTGCTCAAACAATTTTAAAAAAATTAAAAATTACAATTCCTTTAATCTGTTCATATAACGTTTTTCTATATACTCAACAGTTTTGCCGGTAAAAATAAATGTATGAAGAAAAAAATATTTTTTGCCTAAAATATTAAAAAAAAGTAATAAACAAAAGGTTATTGATTTTTATGGTAGCGGTAACAAACATTTATTTTTACCGGCAAAACTGTTGAGGTTATAGAAAAACGTTATATGAACAGATTAAAGGAATTGTAATTTTTAATTTTTTTAAAATTCTTTGAGCAAAATCGGACTAGTTGTTCTCGAGTTATGTCAAAAAAAAGATATATCTCGATTCGTAGGGGTGACCCAGCGAAACGCCGGGACACGTATAACTTGTTTTTGACCGATATAACATTTCCCGTTGGTTTCATCCCATCCCGATTTTGACTGTGGCATAGTGTTATTAATGAAAGTTGTATAATGTATTTGAATTAATTATTTAAATAAATTAAGTTACATATTTTTGTATATAAAATCGTTCATGTGTTTTAAATAAAGAGTTTTTAGTATGTGCTATATTATAATTTCAATTTTATATTTCATTATTTTTTATATTTTTTATCAAATTCATTATTGAAAAGACATTAGCCGTTTTTTCTAATCACTTGGATTTAATAAATCCAAAAAGTATTTATAAAAGTGCTCAACAGATGGCGTTAGATTCTCCCTATTTTAAAAAGAATTTTCTGTCCGACACTTCTTTCACCCTAATTTTTAATACCGAATTCGATGATGAAGGATTTTACTTTAATTTTAAATTTTTAATTATATTTTATATGAAACAGCGATAAACAGTCTGCCTTTTCAGTTTTATCACTTCAATTTACATTTTTACACAATTGAAAAATTCCATTGCAATATTTAATATTCACTAATTGGATGTAATTAAATTACTTACTGTAGAGTGAAAAATTGCCATTTCTATTTGAGTTATTTCTCCATGTCCAAGATTAAAAATATGTATTTGGTGAGGTGTAGTTTTTTTTTCTAAACATATTTCATAAAAAAAATTTAATAAAAATCTTTTATTTGTTAGTTTTTAAATTTTTTTGTTTCTCTTTTAATTTTTATTCGTATTTTTTCTGACATTAAATTAATAGGCTGTTTCATATATTTGTGCTTTTATTATGGATTTATTAAATCCAGCTTTTTTTTGGATTTAATAAATCCACTTTTTGTATGAAATATTCTAAATCCAGGTGATTAGAAAACACGCTAATTGTATATTGCTTCAGAAATTTGAAATTGGTAAATTTTTGTAAAAAATAATGAAATATAAGTCTAAAAATTAATAATAAAACTATAAAAATAATTAATTAAATAAAATGCATTGTTGAATTGAATAAAATGCATTGGTAAAACAACAAAATCATTATGCAATTTGATTAAATATAATTGTTAAGACAACTAATTTTTGTTAATGCATTTGACAATATTTTGTCAAAATAATACCACATAAAATAGTTAAACGTCAAAATATAAATCTACTAAACAATGCGTTAAATTTATGGGCAGGTTTTATTAGTTGTATAGTGATCACCCATTCATCAATTTAATATGAATTTTAGTTGATTTCACAGCTGTTTTTGGTTCAGTGTGTGATCATCAAGAATAATTCGATAGTCGAATTGGAAAAATTTATTTAATGCAACTGAACCATAGGATTGGCAACAATTGGGCTGTCAGCAGCGAATCTGTTTGATGTTTGTAGTTAAATTGTAACTGTTAGAATTCATTTTGTAAATTTCTCATACATCGATGAACGCCTCTAATGTGTATTCAAGTAATGTGTATTTTGTATATGAAACATAGTAAGATTTCTGCAATTTATTAAGTTTATTAGTTTAAAATTTAAATTATATTGATACAATATTACATACCAAAAATAAAAAGAACATTCGTGATAGAAAGAAGAACTTCCAAATCGTTTTAAACGGAGTAACAAATTTTCTGAGGCTTTTGAGTTATTTTTTTTTTTGTCTTTAAAATTTACACACCAAACTTTTGGCTTTCTGGCTCGATTAAGATTCTCAAAGTTAGTCTACCAGTAAGATTTGGAGTTTTTTCCAAATTGGTACGATTCATTGAACAATTATATATGGTTTCATGAAAAACCTCGAAAGTCAATGTAAGTTAAATAACTTTTTAAATTTCTGACCTTCGGAATGCTATAAATACAATCTGTAAGAAGTGGTCAAAATTTGGGTCAGTTTCTTTTTACCGCAAAAGACGCACTATCATGATTAAAAGTATGTAGATCCCGTGGAAAATATCGTTTAATATCCCATGGGTACGGAAAGCTCACTTTGAACAAATTAACTGCGTTATATGAGACAAGGCTGTATATTCACATTTTAAGCCAACTACAACTACTTTAACAACTTTTTTTATTGCACAATGTTTGAGAAGCCATGTTCTTAAGAATTTTAAGTACGATACGTATGAATAACAATTTAATTCAAAATAAGTATACTTCTTGCTGTAACTATATTTGGATTTTATTATTTACTTCCCAGTGTAGAAACCGTAATAACATCATTACTTTCTACATTATTTTAAAATACTTATAATACAATGAGTTACTAAAAATTAGTTACTTTTTCTATTATTAAAAAAAAATAAACAATCTATACACCCAGGAAAAAGATTGGTTGGAATTCGATCAAAACCATTAAAATGAATTTGCCAGGACGTTATTTTATTTGGAGTTGCCTATAATTGAATAATATACCAAAAATATTTTACTAGGTATTAAAAATAGGGAAAATGAACTAAAAAGCAATAATTTTAACAAATTATTGGTATCTCCAATCAATTTTAAAATTAGTATCAGTTTAGTAATTCTATGCAGTAGAAGCAGCCATTTATTTAGTGAATATACAAGAAAATTGGGGTTACCTATAACCTTTATTACAAAAATTTCAATATTCGAAAGTAGTAACTACAAATACGGGTATCCTAATCAAATATGACCTTAAAGTCAAGTTTCTGTAAAACCAACCGAATTGCGGATTGTATTGATAAGACACACAACTA
Source organism: Leucophora obtusa (assembly GCA_949987735.1). Taxonomy (NCBI): domain Eukaryota; kingdom Metazoa; phylum Arthropoda; class Insecta; order Diptera; family Anthomyiidae; genus Leucophora; species Leucophora obtusa. The sequence continues at coordinate 322,847,701 of OX465295.1, read as the reverse complement.
TTGATTGGTATTGGTAAACGAGTTTTTTACTATATTTTTTTTCCAAGCAAAACATATAAATTCAAAATTAGACTTTAAAATTAATAAGTGTTTGTGGTGTAGTCGGTAGAGAGTTGGCCTAGTACGCCGGATTTCCGAGTTCGAATCCCGGAAAAAACAAAAATTTATATTTTTTTTTTAATTAAAATAAAATATTCATATGTATAAACAGTAAATATGGCTAAGAAAATTAAAAGCAGTTGTGGTGCAGAGGGTAAGAGTGTGAACTATTAACCTGAATGGCCGGGTTCAATACCAGAAAATTCAAAAAAAGTTTTTAATTTCAGTAAAATTTTGTTGAACGTAATAATATTTATGTGGAATATAATATTGAATGAGACCACCGAATATTGGCTTTCACAACGAAAAATATAATTTAATATAGAGATAGTTGTCGTAACCGCACGAATTCGATTGGCAACAAATTCGGTGGCCACAACTGAGACTGTTTTCTGGGTGTATATATAAAAATAAGTAGGTATATGTTCGTCATTTTATAACTCGAGAACCACGCAACCGATTTACAAACCATACATGCGTTGGAAAGGTCTACTTTTACTGATGGTTCTTAAAAAAATGACGACAAGTGTCCACGCATACGCGTTATACGCACACTTTTGTGATGGTGTGTTTTTCCCATACAAAATGTGTGATCGATATACAAATTTTTATTTTTCAACGGATTTCTGTCAACTGATTTCAACCAAAATGTATAGGTATGTTGAGCATGGTCTGTAGATGGTTTATGTGAAGATTGCACGAAATTGGCCCAATGGTTCCGGAGATATGGCGTCCCTACATATAAAATTTTCATGTTACTATGACAACCAGACAGCACTTATACACGCTGAAAAAAATCGCCCTGCAGGAAACATATTTGCTGGTGATATATATATGTTTGGGAGAACTGTCAAAATATATTTGCCGTGTTTTTAATATAATATTTTTGCCAGCAAATATAATATTTTTGCCTGTAAACATATGTATATTTGAATCATATGAAATACATCTACTAGCAAATATATAAATGTTTGCAGGCAAACATATATATATTTATCATTATTATATTTGCACTTCACAAACATAATAATGATAAAATAAAAATGCAAATATATTTTTGTTTAAGTGGGAAAATATGACTAACATTCAAACATTACAGTGTTTGCCTGGAGACATACGTATTATAACGATAAAAATAAAATAATTGGAAACACACCTCAAACATAAGTATAGTAGTTTATAAACATATATATAATTGCCTGTAAATATATCCAACCATCTCTTTTTTGTGCGTGTAGCATTAACCTAATCTAATCTCAGATCATCCTATCACATTTATGCCATCTTAATTTTTTTTTGTGGAAACACTTTTTTTTGTGGAAACTTTTTTTTTTGTGGAATATTTTTTTTTGTGGAAAAAGTTTTTTTTGGAAACACTTCTTTTTTTTGTGGAAACTTTTTTTTTTGCTCATCCTATGTCATCCCAATTTTTTTTTTTTGTGGAAACATTTTTTTTGTGGAAACATACTGAATAAATTCAGGAAAATTTTAATTATTTCAGTTAGAATTCATTCCAAATAGGATTAATTCATATAATTTATAAATTTTGTGAATTAAACTGATTAATTCCATAAGAATGCTATTACAGAATGAAATTAAAGTTAAATTACATTAAGTTTTTAAATTGAATTAAAGAATTAATTCTTTTTAAAAATGTTTTTGGTTTGGTGCAAAATGGATTTCAAAATCTATCACTAGTTTATTTAACAACAATATTTCTAAATTGAATTTTTGTTTCCCTTTTGCTGAATTACAATTGAAATAAAATTCAATAAAATCGTTGGAACTCGAAAAAATCCAGACACCCCAGTATAGAAACGGTAATGACATATCATTATTTTTTGGACTACCAGTAATGACACCCACTTACCTTCTGTATTATTTTAAAACATATAATAATGAGTTACTGATAATGACTTATTTTTATCATTATATCAAATAGAAAATAATTTTTTAGATTTTTTGAAAATTTTTTGAAATCTATTTTTAGACTCAATATTTTTTAAACACCGGTAAGGATATATGTAACCACATATTTTTTGATTTTTTGTATGTTGGCGAGTAAGCTTACTTGTGTGCAGCAGGTCAATTATGTTTTTATCTATTAAATATTACATGTCAATATAGCTCAGATGGTAGAGCTATTGACTGGCAATCTGTAGGCCCAGTTTCGATTCCCGCACCAGCAAATTTTATTTAAAAAAAAAATACAATAAAAAATATTTTTTTTTATATAATTTATTTTTTAGAAAATCTATTTTTAGACTCATTATTTTTGTCAGTACTGGTAAGCACATAGGTAACGATATATTTTTTGATTTTTCGTATGCTGGTGTGTAACGACAACTCATTATTTTGCGCGACATCGCCATATAAAGGTAATAAGAAATGTAATAACAAAAGTAACTAGTTACCATTACCAAGTATGTAGATACATAACCACATATCTGGTAATGATTTTCTACACTGGGACTGAAGATGAATTCCAGCGAAATGGTTTATAGGCGAATATTTGAAATTATTTTTATATTATCAGGCATGTGATGAATATCGAAAACGAAAACGATCTGATTTTCAATGGTTAATATTTTACGATCGGAACAATACCAATTATTTTTTATTTGATAATTTAGATGTTCTGAGTCAAATAAACCGATAAATAATAATTTGAAGCGAATTTAATTTTCGTGAAACTAATTATTCTAGATTGTAAAACTTTTGGTCTTCGTTTTCGATTTTCACCCCTGTATATATAAAAAGTTGTTCATCCAAAATAGTTTTCTGTTTTTGATCGGAAAATTTTTTTTTAACAAATTTCTGAGTAAAAGGAGTTTTTTACAATTTTTTTTGAAACTGGAAAACAAAAAGCAACCCTGTTAAAAAAACATTTAGTTTTTACTATTTTTTCAATTGAAAAAATTTTGATTTTAGAACATTTTTCCTAAAAAAAAATCATAGGTTTAAATTTGGCATAATGATGGTCCATTTGACACATTTTAGTCACACACATTTGGGAAAAAAACAAAAATTTTCAAATCCCATCACTGATTTGATGTAGAGGTGACACATTTGTAAACACAGTGGTGGTCGAAACATTTACAACTGAAATCACATGTTACCTAGTAATATGTTTTCATCATCAAAAGAATTCCAGCATAAGTTTTTTATTTTGTTTTATTAAATTCAGTTATTGCATATAACTGAATTTAATATTGATAAAAAAAATTCCACTTAATAGAAATAATCATTTTATGTAACAGGGTTAATTTTTACACTTTTGGCATAAAACGACCACTATGAAAAATATCACTTCAAATGATCAAAAAAAAATCTTTTTTCCACTTGATAAAAAATATTATTTTATGTAACTTGATCCATATAGGAATAATTAATGTTTTTACTTTTGGACAAAAAAAAACGTTTTTGGAAATTTTCAGAATAACGTCTTTCCAAATATAAATCAATAAATGCATAATAAATAAAAGCTTTTAATTAGAATCTAATGCGATTTCAAAACTAAAATTGCTATTAACATACGGACATTTTGACCCCACCTTTTTAACCCTTAAAAATAAGATTGGGTCTATAGAGAATTGTGCTTTTTCGTTAGTTTTGTACCCTCTATCGAACATCCCAATTTAATAAAAATCTGATAAATGTTATTCTGTAAATTTCCTAGTGGGCGTTTTTGGCCAAAAGTATAAAAGTTAACATAAAATGATTATTTTTATCCAGTTGAGATTTTTTTTTATCAATTTAATGGCTTTACAATCTCGTAGTCATAATTAATGTTAAGTTTCATGGGTCTTTTTTGACCCCAGGTCAAGATAATTATAGTCTAACCAAATTTAAGTGATATTTTCCCCAAAACTATGTAAAATTTGATGAAGACATTCAAATTTTGTTAAATTTTTGACAAAATAAGCAATTTTTGTAAAATGTCCTGGAAAGCAATCGCTCCAAACACAAACTCGAATCATCATTTTTCCAATTTTTTTTTTTCTTTAATATCAACTATTGATGTGGTACAAATAGCAATCGACATCTCCAAATTAGGCATTTTAAAAAATCTTTAAAATTAATTTAAAAAAACACGTTTTTGCATTTTTTTTTAAATTCATTTGGATTCCAGGCTAAAGTGGGTTAGTGATAGCCGAAGAAGTCAAAATTCCATATCTGAATCATTTTGACTATATAAAATGAATTAATGAAAGAAAATACTAAATTTTTCAAAATTTAGATTTTTGGGAATTTTTAAAAATAATATAACTATTTTTCTAAATTGGGCCCTTTTTCGGCCGCAACTCGGCACGGGTTAACGTTTTCCCAAAAACAAAAATCGATTTTGTTAATTTGGGACCATTTGTAAAAAAATTGGGAGGGGGTCTGCGTGTCAAAAATCGACCAAACACTTTATAAGGGACACCCTAATGTATATTTATAGCATTTTAATTTTAAATCGATAAAACTAACCTAATATCAGTTACATTTTTAAAATATGTAATTCTAATTATAATGTCATTCATTTTAATATAAATTTTATAATATATTTTTTAGCTCTATACATCGTAACGGGTAGTTAAAATTAAATTTACAAATTAAATTTAAATTAAATTTGGATAGGCCGCCATGGCATATTTCTGACAATTGCCATTTAGGACTTAAGTTTACGCTACATATTGGTTTTTTTATATTTATATTTAACAATTCCTTTGAAGACATTTTTATGAATTTAAAGTTTTGTTTAAAGCCTATTATATTTTTTTAATATTATTTTGTAGTATTGCAAAAACATCAGAGAAATTTCAATTTAAAGAAAAAAACTTATTGTGATTAGTAGCATTAAAGGTCTAATAAGCATTTGAAATGTGTTTTTTATTATTTTAATTATTGTCATTTTCATTTTTAATTTTAATTTATTATTTAATATGTTTATCTATTTATTTAATCACTTCGTAAACTATCTTCTACTGATTCCCATGCTATAATTAAAAAGACGTAAGTCTTGTTGCATGGGAAGAGCGAATAAAGAAACTAAACTAAACTTAACTAAAAAAAGTCATTTTGTGTATTGAACATTTAAATCGAATATGCCGGCCGACATTATCGCTAATAATTGACAACAAGATTTCTTATATACAACCCTTTAACCCTGGCTCTATAGAGTATTATTATGTAATTTAAAAAAATTCATGTAATTTTTTTTTTATCAGTCTATTGTATTTTTATTTATTTTGAAAATCGTATTTATATTTTAGATTTGTCTGACATAAATACATGTCAAATTGTCAATTGTTTTAACCATGTTTCGTGTCATAAAAGTACATTTAAAATTTTCGATATTTATACTCAATATTATTTATTTGTTATTTTTTAGTTGTGTTTTTTTTTTAATATTTTGTTATAAAAATGAAACAATAACAAATAGAGTATTGTAACATTTAAATGACAATATTGTATTGAAAAATGAATTGGATTTTTTTATTTGTAATAAAATGTGTTTAAAAAAATAACAATTAGTTAAAAAAAATATGAAAACAGAAAAAAAGTCTTATGATTAACATTTAAAAAAAACTCAAATGTTTGCATGAGCTAAGCAAAATATACTCGTAACTACAACAAACAACACCAAAATCAAAAAAAAAAAAAACTTTTATTAAAACATGTCAGAATTTAAATAAAAGTCAACTCTATATTAAAAGTTAATTTGTTTTTAATTAAAACTATAAATTTCCACATTTCATGAAAATTCTTAATAAAATATTAGTAATTTAAAGAGATTTTTTATTGTTGCTATATTCGACTCGCAGTTTTAATATCTCTCATCCTCTAAACTTCTCTTTCAGGCAATACTTCAGGCTTTTGCTAGTGTCATTTGGCCAACGAATGTTGTTTTATATTTGACAAGGTATTTACAAACTCAAAGAGTGGAAATGTTGCTTTTTTATTTTTATATTTATGAATTCTTTGAATTTTTTTAATATTAAATAAAATGCATTAAAAATTCCCTTAGGATAAATTAAATTTAAAGGCGGCTTAAAACAGGATTATAGTAATTTATTTAATTGAATATTTTATATTACTTAATCATATTAATTTCAAAAAATGCATGCATGCATTAAAAACAAATTTTATTCAGCTTTTTGTTTTTGTTAATAATCAAGGTTGGTTACCGAAACGAATAACGGTAAGGGTAACGGTAACGGTATCGGATTTCATTTGTTTAGGTAACGGTAAAGGTAACGGTATTTAAGACTGTTTCGGTTACGGTATACCATTATCGAAACAGCAATACCGGTACGTACCGGTATTAAAAATTATGTTAAAAACATATAAAAACAAGTAAAAACATGGCATATTTTTAATTTAAAGTATTAAAAATACAGATTTTAAGCCTAAATTCAATGCTGGAAGTTTTAATAAGTAAAATTATTATCTATAAATTTTTTTGTAAAGAAACACTCAAGATTATAAAATAAAAAAATTGTCATTTTTATATTAAATAACAAATACCGGTAAAATACCGGTAACTACCCATAAAAATAACGGTATCGGTAACGATAACGGTATTTGTAAATTTTTTTAGAGGTATCGATAACGGTAACGGTATTTAATTTGAAACGGTATTTTAGCTATAAGGGTATTATAACGATAACGGTAACCAAACTTGTTAATAATATAAAATTAATTTATTAATTAGAAAGAATATTTTGAAAGTCTTTGAAAATTGTACATTATAAATATTTTTAAAATTAATTAATCGAAAACATGCTCTTAAAACGTGCAGCAAAAATTAAAAAATTTCAGCTAAAATATGCACTTAAATAGAGCTACGCACCAAAATCCAAAAATAAACACTAAAAGTAATTTTTAAAAGTCATATTTATTACTTTATACCTTTGCTTGAAAATGAAATCAGATATGTATGTATAAATGTCTAAACACAAAAATTTGTTATTGTTTTATATGCAACTAGCGGGCAAGCCCCCTAGATTTAACGGCGTGCCTTGGGCCTAGTTTTTAGGATGTCAGTTAAACCGAAAACGAATTTTGTCGTATCGGGCAAGCCCGCTACGTTGTTAGCGTACCTTAAAATTTAAAATGTAATTTGTTTTGTATAGGAATTAAATAGTTTTATGTAAATAAAATGCAATGTTTTTTATTAATGTAAAAATCTTCAAATTAAAAGCCCCCTTCGATGAGAATGCTTATTACGGCTTATATAAAAAATAAATAATTTCAAAAATTATTATTCAGAGGAAGCTTAGGTTAAAACCAATTTTCTACTTTTTAAGTAAAAATAAAATCAAATAGGCACACTTAATAATTAACAATAAATAACGATGTGAGAGCTGTGGTGTAATGGTTAGCGCGTTGAACTATTACATATGTGGTTACGGGTTCGATCCCCAGCGACCGCAACATCAATTTGGAGTTTGCACAAAAAAAAATGTTTTCAAAAAAAAAAAGGTTACACAAAAAAAAAAGTTTCCACAACAAAAAAATGTTTCCATAAAAAAAAGTGTTTGCACAAAAAAAAGTTTCAATACAAAAAAAGTTTCCAAAAAAAAAAAAATTCCCAAAAAAATATATTTCACAAAAAAAAAGTTTCCACAAAAAAAAAAATGTTTCCAAAAAAAAAAGTTTCCACAAAAAAAAAAATTTTTTTAACAAAAAAAAACTTTTTCCACAAAAAAAAAACTATTTCACAAAAAAAAAAAGTTTCCACAACAAAAAAAAAAGTCTCTACAAAAAAAAGTGTTTCCAAAAAAAACTTTTTCCACAAAAAAAAAAACTATTTCACAATAAAAAAAAAAAGTTTCCACAAAAAAAGAAGTGTTTCCAAAAAAAATTTTTGCACAAAAACAAATATTTTACAAAACAAAAAAAGTTTCCACAAAAACAAAAATTGAGATGAGATAGGATGAGCAAAAAAAAAGTTTCCCCCAAAAAAAAAAAAGTTTCCCCAAAAAAAAAAAAAAAGTTTCCACAAAAAAAAAGTTTCCACAAAAAAACTTGTTTCCAAAAAATAAACTTTTTCCGGAAAAAAAAAATATTTCACAAAAAAAAAAAAGTTTCCACAAAAAAAAATGGTTCCACAAAAAAAATTCCACAAAAAAAAAGTTTCCTCAAAAAAAAGAAGTGTTTCCAAAAAAAAAGTTTTTCCACAAAAAAAAAATTAAGATGGTATAAATGTGATAGGATGAGCTGAGATTAGATTAGGTTAATGCTATAAGTGCTGTGTGGTTGTCATAAAGGGTTTTTCAACAGGGACGCTACAAAAGTAGAAAGACAGTGACAGTAAACGACGCCATATTTCTTGCCGCTCTTTTGACATTTCTCTTCAGTAAGGTTTGCCATTTCATGATGGAAAGATATACGAGCCAACAACGAGTCGCAATTATTAAAATTTACTACCGAAATTCGGAGTCAGTGGCCTCAACGTTAAGAGCGCTACGTCCAATTTATGGTCGTCATAATCGTCCTAGCAGATCAACAATTGAGCGTCTGGTGGAAAAATTTGAATCCACAGGCACAGTACAAAATGTTCCCGTGCAAGTGAGACAAAGAAGTGCCCGTAGTGTCGAGAATATTGCTGCCGCTGAGGCTTCAGTTGAAGAAAGCCCAAATGTGTCTCTCACACGTCGTTCTCAAGCGTTGGGCATCTCTCTGACGTCGTTGTGGCGAATTTTGCGAAAAGATCTTGGCCTACATCCTTACAAGATCAAATTGACGCAAGAACTGAAGCCGCTTGAGCACCAGAAGCGTGGTATGTGCGTGAATTGGGCTGAGCAACAACTTGAAAATGATTCGGATTTTCATCGAAAAATCATCTTCAGCGATGAGGCTCATTTCTGGCTGAATGGCTTCGTCAATAAACAAAATATGCGTTATTGGTCAGACAGCAATCCACACGTACTCCATGGGTCATCATTGCATCCCGAAAAAATTACGGTATGGGTTCAGCGTCTGGACTTCTGCAAGCGTGCCCGTGGTGGCCATGCAAAAGAGATCGATTTCCATACATAATGGCATCGAACGTAATTTCACAAGAATAAAGAATTTCATTGATATCCAAAACCGTTTTTATTTTATTTAAAAAAACTTTTGTAGCGCTCTTATTGAAAAACCCTTTAGTAACACCAAGGCCTGGTTGTCATAGCAACACGAAAATTTTATATGTAGGGATGCCATATCTCCGGAACCACTGGGCCAATTTCGTGCAAACTTCACATAAACCATCTACAGACTACCCTCAACGTACCCATTTTGATTGCAATCGGTTGACAGAAATCCGTTGAAAAATAAAAATTTGTATGTAAGATTTATTGACATTTTCACTTGAATTTAACGATCGTACGACCAGACTAGGATACAACGGGGGGATATAACCCCAATAGCCCATCTTGAGGATAAAAACAAATGTTCTGTGCCCTATAATGCTATAAGGGATACTAACACTAAAAATTTTTAAAACAGACATTTTATAATGTGGTCAGGGTATTTTAAGTTTGTGCTGATGTTTGTAACACCAAAAAATATTGGTCCTAGACCCACCTTATAGTATACCGATCGGCTCAGAATTTTTTTTTATTTCGATTTAACGATGTCCGTCCGTCCGTCTGTCTGTCTGTCCATGCATTCTTGTGCGCACTCTACAGGTCGCAAATATTAAGATATTTTGATATTGGTACACCGACCAAGGACGAAGCCTATTGATTTTGGTTAACATCGGTCCATGTTTAGACCTAGTGCCCATATAAGGGTCCCCCCAAAATTGGCTTGGTTACAAACTGCAGGTCGCAAATATTAAGATATTTTAATGAAATCTGGTTCGCTGACTTACATTATAGAAAATTTTGACACAAGTCCCATTTTAACCCATTCGAATTTCGGATCCAAACATTAGTTGGCTTTTAACCAGACTATTGTAGGGTATTGTATAGTCGGCATGGCCGACTTTAACCTTTTCACTCGTTTTTAAATGCTTTTTACAAAACAGAATATTAAAATCTTGTGAGTATTTCAGTGGAAAAGTTTGCGAATTTAGAGATATTTTCTCTTATAAAGTATTCGGATTCTGTGCTGCGATCTCTTAACTTATTTATGACAAAATTTGATAGTTAACAAAAAATTTGTTCAATATAGAAAACTATATAGTTATTACAATAAAAAATCTTCTAAGCATATGTTGAGAAATTTTTGGTTAACTCGTACATTTTAAAAACAACTAAAACTCGAATTAATTTTCTTGGTGCTTCTTATAAAAAATTCCAGAATAAAATTTGCGTTTACTTAACCGACAGTTGTCTTAAGTTATACGGCATTCACACATACGTGTGTAACTCGATTTTACGTATTTAAGCGTTAATCATGTTTAAGTGAGATCTTTTACAGTAAATTTTTCTACCCTTTAACACACTAAATTACCATGTTTAATTTCTAAATACGTTAAACATGATAAGTTTGATATCAGTTAATGTTGAATTACAAATTCGAAGCAGAAGAAGACATATCCACAAGACAAATAAAAAAGTGAAAATTCAATGAAACAAACTAAATTTAAATAAAAACCAGTTAAGATGTTTTTTTTTTTTGTAATAAAGTGATAAGTAGGGTTTTTCTTTTCCCGGACTTTTTCATTTCCCGGGACAGCGGGATTTTTTTCGAATTTCCCGGGATCCCGGGAATTCCCGCTCGTTAGAAAACATATAAATTCGACATATATTGTGCTTGAAAAACTCGATTTTTATCCAAATACCGTTTGACAAAGTTTATCTTTTCGTTGTATCCATGAGAAAATGTTCTGAAAGGAGGGCTAAATATCCATATCTTCCACTTTTTCTGGGTCAATTCGTTTAACAATTTAAATCGTGAATTAGTACCCAGGTAGAAAAATACAAACGGCAAAACGTTGGCAAATCACTGTATATGGTGGTACAAGCGCTGGCAGAGCGTCCGTTTTTCGAAAATTAAAGTACTGGGTCAACCTTGAAATGATAACGTCGATCTTCGGTTGGCCGTCTATCTTTTCGAACGTTGGCAAAGCATTGGTAACAATGGTAATATAAGTGCTCTGCCAACGTTCTGAAAAGTACTATTACAATGGACTAAAAAGTGGTTTTCAGGCATTTTAAATGCCGAAAGAGATGCCTATATTACACATTAGTAAAACCCAATTAATTCAAGTTTTAGATTTTTTTTATTTGATTAAAGATTAAATTATGAAATAACATAAAATCGAAAAACAAAACATAAAAAATTAAACTTACATTCTGCGTATTTTTTGTAATATTAAACGATTTTCAATTGAAATTGATAAAATTTGAAGATTTTTCTTAGAAAATTCATTGAAATATTGGAAATTAGGATAATTTGAAAACAATCAACATTAATTAACAGTTTTTATTTGAAATAAAGAAAAATTTAACTGAAATTATTGTTTTTTACTTTAAATTGAGAATATTAGGAGTGAAAACAATATTTTTACAAAAAAGTTTTTCGAAAAAACAGTAACCTTAAAAAATAAATCCTTTTTCTGAGTATAAAGCCTGGATAAAAATAAAATGGTTGCAAAACATTTTTTCTGTATATAAAAAATAAGTGTTTTGAGCACATTGATTTTTTGTATTAAAATACTGATAATTTCAGTAATAAAAGCGAATTAGTAATAAGATTAATAAAAATAAATTATAAGTTAACACTATTAAAACAGTTCAGTCGTAAATTTTGTGAAACAAGTACTGGCAAAGTCCTTTTAGCAAACATTGGCAATTCGTTTTAAGCCGATGTTTTACCAGTGATATTTTTTATATACGGTTGTAAATTTTGTAAAACAGGCACTGGCAAAGTCCTTTTACCTAACGTTGGCAAATCGTTTTGAACCGATGTTTTGCCGGTGGTTTTTGTTTTCATAAACAGTGATAAACTTTATAAAACAAGTATTGGGAAAGCACTCTTTACAAAGCTTGGCAAAGCGTTCTGAATAAGTGCTTTTGCAATGCTTTTTTTTTGTACCATTGTAAACCAACGCTTTGCCAGTGCTTTGTTTTTTGTACCGTCGGCAATTTCTACCTGGGTATTCATGTAATATATTTATATGGAAGGCCGTCCTAATTTAAAAAACAAAAAACTATTATATCCCAGTGTAGAAACGGTAATGACATATCATTATTTTTTGGAGTACCAGTAATGACACCCACTTACCTTCTGCATTATTTTAAAACATATAATAATGAGTTACTGATAATAACTTATTTTTATCATTATTTCCAATAGAAAATAATTTTCTAGATTTTTTTGAACATTTTTTGAAATCTATTTTTAGACTCGATATTTTTTAAACACTGGTAAGGATATATGTAACCAAATATTTTTTTAATTTTTGGATGTTGGCGAGTAAGCTTACTTGTGTGCATCAGGTCAATTATGTTTTTATATATTAAATACTACATGTCGATATAGCTCAGATGGTAGAGCTATTGACTGGCAATCTGTAGACCCAGGTTCGATTCCCGCACCAGCAATTTTTATTTAAAAAAAAAATACATTAAAAAAAATTTTTTTTTATATAATTTATTTTTTTGAAAATCTGTTTTAGACTCATTATTTTTGTCAGTACTGGTAAGCACATAGGTAACGATATATTTTTTGATTTTTCGTATGCTGGTGTGTAACGACAACTCATTATTTTTCGCGACATCGCCATATAAAGGTAATAAGAAATGTAATAACAAAAGTAACTAGTTACCATTACCAAGTATGTAGTTACATAACCACATATCTGGTAATGATTTTCTACACTGGGATATTAAATAAATATTAATTTCGCGGTTTAAGCTGTTAAACGAATTGATATAGAAAAGTGGAAGACACGGTTATTTTATTTTAATCTCTTTTTTCAGGATATATTGGAATTGTTAATGGGTGCAAACTTGTGTCGGACCAGTTTTGTAGTCAGAACTAAAATCAATTTTTTGCTTAAATATTTTTTATACATGAAATCAAAAAATTTCTATTTCTAGATATTTTGTTTTTTTCTATGCAGATTTTCAAAAGTATCCATCTAGAATTACTTTTATAAAAAAGTTTAAAAGTGAGTATTTTTCACAGAAATGTTTAGGCAAATTCGCCTAAATTGTTTTATAAAAGTAGACACTAAAATATTAAATAGTTTCTTGACTTTAATTGGTTTTCTTGAATAGACATTTTTTATACAAAACTCCTTAAAAAGAAATTATTTAATTTTCATATTTAGTTGCATTTTAAATTAGCATATAAAAAATTCAAAATAATTTGAAAAAGCATCACATGTATTTATTATTTTAAAAATAAATAATATTTAAAAAATATATTTAAAATAAAGGAATAGCAATTGAACTTTAAATGAAATTATTTGAAGTAAAAGAAACTCAAAATACTTATGTTAATTGAAAATACGCAAAAATTACTAATTTTTAACGTTAATTCCTAGTTTATTGGAGGTATTTGGAACTGAAATAATGATGTTGAAATGTTGCTTAAGGCTGGTTTACACTATAAGATTTTCGGTACGATTTTACTTCAGTGCACATGCAAAACATATAGGAAAGCTTGCAAAATCTTTCCGAGAATCTTATAGTTTAAAACAGCCTATATAAATATTGCTTTATTTGAACAACGATCATCATCTTAAAGAAAAAAAATTTCCCGAAGGACAAGTATTTTAGTTTGTAAATTTGGTAATGGCTAATATAATATTTTTCGGTTTAACTAAACCAAATTCAACTGGAATCCAAAAACAATTTGCCTTAATTCAGTTTATTAAATATTAAATCGTATTTTTTAATTTTAAATATTCTTTATTTAAATTCATTTAAAAAATCAATGCTTTAAATCTAAATAAAGCTCCTAAAATTGCAATAAAACTAGCTAAAACTACTGTAAGAGAAGAAAAAAAAATCCCGGGCAATCCCGCATAAAATTCCCGGGATTGCGGGATTAAAAAAAGGTCGGGATTCCCGGGAATTCCCGGGACGGAATTCCGGGACATAAACCCTAGTGATAAGTGAAGAAAAACCCTAGTGATAAGTGAAGAAAACAATTAATTAAATTTTACTTCCGGTGAACGAAAAATCTAAAAACAGCGCCATGAAGTTGTTCCCTAACTAGAAATTAAAAAATCTTGTTTCCAACTGCGGCGGACAATATTATTTAAATTTTTATATCATAAATAACGTTAAATAATGACAAAAATTATTAACTCTTGTAGCCGGCCAATGAAAAAACAACCTTTGAGGAAATTTTGTCAAATTTTTGTTTTTTGTTTTGCAATTTTAGGTGTGAATTGATATGTTTAACTTTTACATAAACGTATTTAAAAATCGTGCTGTAAACAGCATATTATCTATATTGATAAAATCGATAACGAAGACCACAATAATAAAGAAGAGTTTTATTGAAAAAAACTAACTAAACATTCAAAAAAATGTCGAAATTGGGTTGAGCAGAATTGTGAAATTTATTTAAAAATAAAATTAAGTGAATAGTATTTACGGAAGTTTGTTTTTATTAAATTAAAAATTGGTGTAAATAAGTTTAACTAAGAAAAACAGTAGTTTTTACAGTTGTACAATAATTTTTATAACTGTGGTTTTAACTACATTTCTAGTTGTTTGCACAATTTTAGATTAATTTCAATGACTGTTGTTTTAATTACATATGTAGTTATTTTTATTTTTACTGCATTTGTCAGTTAGTTTTTAACAGTTAAAATAACTTTATATTGCAGTTGATTTAAACGCAAATACTGTGCACACTTTTTTAACTGCAAATGCAGTTATTTTAGCTGTCATTTGCAGTTGATTTTACCTACATAATTACCTGAGTGCTCGAGATGGCAGATAATCTTAGACACCCCAACTTAAGAAACTTTTTCTCAAATGTCTACGAATACCTATAAAATATCCGAATTTCATTTAGATCGGAGATTTTAACATGAGATACTTTCCTTGTAATTCGGTGAATAAAAAAAATTAGTCTTGACTTTTAGTATATTTTTTATTTAGTTAATGCATTTTTCCTGACAACAACATCCCAGTAAAATTACTTAGAACCAGAGAATATATTCCAGAACAGGTTCTTTTACTAATTCTTGCATGGAACAAGTTTAAGAACTTATTTCCATAAAACAAAATAATAAGGAAATTGACCTCGAACTGAATTAATAAATTTCTAATTAATCAATCAAAAAGGTCGAAAAAACAATTTTTATTTTTTAAATAAAAATTAAAAACCAACATTTTGACAACACTCACAGTACAGAGAAATGTTTTTTTCCTCTTCCTTGTATTGACAAAGAAGTGGGTAAAGATAAAATTTTTATTTTATTTATACCGACGGTGTGAAATACAAAAACAAAAAACTTTCATAATATTTCTATTGTTGGTTATTTTATTGTTTGCTCCATTCTCATTTCGTTGATGTAGCAGACTACATTTAATATGAGATTTTGATGTTTCAATTTGCATTGCACTATTGGCACCACTTTCTAAAGGAAACTGAAGAAGGGGACCTGGAAAATCCCCGAAACGATCGTCTTTTCATTCCTGAAAGTGTGGAGGTTTTTGAAAGCAAAAACTCTGTGAAGTATTTGTTAGGAGAATATTAAAAACCGACATTGTCTACAATATTTTAAAATTATCTAAAAATGCTTTAGAATTGTCTAAATATATTGTTATCTCCTTTAGAGAAACCGGATTCTTTTCTATTGCAATCAAAATAACCAATCTAAATTCAGACACCAATTGTTACGTTTTACCTTCAGAAACTTATGTTTATTTCCTCTAAGTAAATCTGGCTGGTGCAATTAAAAATAACTAAAACACACACACACTTGTTGTTTACTATTTATTTCTTTACAAACAACTTCACAACGATTTACTAGAGCACAACTGAACTGTACAAACTCTACTGCGTGACTGACTGATTGACTGACTGACTGACTGATTTAGCACAACTTAACTCCACTAATGCTAATGCGCGACTGACTCTCCAAACTTAAGCTGCAGCCCATTTATAGTGTAATGTCTACGATTGTAGAATAAGCTCGAATGTTCCAGAGACATCCAGATAGTTTGTAGAACAAACTAGAAGGTTCTAGAAGCACCCAGATTGTTAGCCATGGTTGTAGAACAATGTGGAAGGTTCCAGAAGCATCCAGACTATTAATAGCGGAGACACCAACCAATTGGTTTTTAGCCGAGACGCCAACCAAGTTAAACTTAGCCAAGACACAAACCAATTTATTTTTAGCCGAGACACTAACCAATTTACAGTGTAACACTTTATAGCACAATATAGCATAATGTGGTATACTTAAACGTAGAGTTACCAGATTGGCAGGTTTATTAAATCCCGTTTCTCTTGATATTTTTATTCCAAAATACCAGAACTAAACCAATAAAATTTCGAAACAATATTTTAGAATTGTCTAAAAAAGTTTCAAAATTGTCCAAAATATTTTAAAAATATCCAAAAATGTTCTAAAATTTTTCGAATAATATTTTAAAATTGTCCAAAAATTATTCAAAATTGTCCAAAAATGTTTTAAAATGATCAAAAATCTTTCAAAATTCTCCATGAATTGTTTAAAATTGTCTAAAAACTATTCATATTTGTCCAATTGCATTTCAAAATTGTCTGAAACGTATTTAAATATTTTCAAAATTGGACTGATGTACACTCAGGGAACTATGTAGGTAAAATCAACTGCAAATTACAGTTAAAATAACTGCATTTGTAGTTAAAAAGGTGTAGACTACATTCTCATTTAAATCAACTGCAAAGTGAAGTTATTTTTAACTGTTAAAAATCAACTGACAAATGTAGTAACAACAACTAAAAATGCAATTGAAACAACATGCATGCAAATTATTGTAAAACTGTACAAATAACTGCAAATGTAGTTAAAATAACAGAAATAAAAATTATTTTAAAAATTATTAATTTAATAAAAACAAACTTATGTAAATACTCTCAACTTAATTTTATTCCATAATAAATTTAAAATTGAGAAATAAAAATTTACACTTAATATCACTTTTATTTATTTGTTAAGATATTGTTCTAGATGTCCGTCTGTGGGGGATGAAATATTGTTTGGCTTCCTTTTTTCTCCAGGTAGAAAGGTATGAAAATATAAAAGAACTGAAAAAAAAATATAATATATTTTAATATTCCCGTAAATAAATTTATATTTTATATTATAAAACTTACCTTATTATTTTAATAATTCAATAAAATATATAACCTTTTCCGTATTACGCGTCTTTACTCTTTAGCGTAGTTTTATGACTAAGACAAGAGAAAACATGTTCTTCTCTTTATTCTTTCACTAGAAATATCTAAATAAATGCTTCGTACACACATTCTTCTTTACTTCGTACACATACACAATTGAAAATTTAATTATTTGTAACAAAATTCAAAATAACTACAAAAAATAAATGTTACTACAATGTAGTAGTTTTTGAAGTTTGTTTAAAAAAATAACTGTCAAGAACATTAAAAATTTTTGCTCTAAGTAAATTAATTGCAATTGCAGTTTAAATAACTACAACCGCATTACTACACAAATAACTGTCATGTAGTAACTGCAGAACTTCTCTGAGTGTATTTTAAAATATTACAAATACATTTGAAAATATTTTATTTGTATTTAAGAAAATTCTATTTGTATTTTAAAATTTTCCAAATGTATTTCAAAATTATTAAAATTAGAAATGTTAATAATTTTCTAAAAATATTAATAATTATTTAAAAATGTGAAATCTGTATTTCAATATTGTCCAAATACATTTCAAATAATTCCATTTGTAATTCACAATTCTCTAAATATATTTCCTTCTTCGGTGTTCCCATATCACTTAACCCCACCGAAGTAAAATAACATGATAGCGCTTTGAGCTGAAAGGCTTCAACAACTGTTTTAAGTTTCAGCATCTAGTGAAATTATGGTGTTGCCATATTTGAAGGCTTTACAAAGAAAGCAACACGTTAATTATTAGGAAGAGTTTTCTGAGTCTTACTTCCCTTTGTTAAAAAAAAACCGGTTGTAAAACATAAATTAGAACCTATACTTATGCAACCAGTTCTGAAACCCGTTCCACGGATCTTGTATGTAAGGTATAACTGACGGAGAATCAATTCTATGATGCTGTGTACTGATACTATCGCAACCGGTTCCACTTTGGAGCTATAGAAGCTGTTGCTTTTGACACAATTTCAAAGCATCGGTATTAGAACTAACAGTAGAAGGTGTTAGAAAGGAAAAGTAGCCATTATAAAACCGATTTTTGGAAACAGAAAATTTTCTTGGAAACATATTGCATTATTTTGGATTTAGATATATTTCACTTTAAAAAATTTTTTGTTTTACTCGCATTTAATAACCAGCTTCTGTTATTTAAATGAAATTACTTTTACTTAATTTTCTATAAACTGTGTTTCTAAAAAACAAAACTACCTTCTCATTAATAAATAGAAGTTCTTAAAAAAACATACACAGCAGCATAATAAAGTAATTTAATTAAAAATTATAATATTATCAATTATCTTCTACTATACACATGCCTTTTTATGGCAGCAAACAAACCTAACTATATATGTATGGCTGTATGCAACAATAACGGCAACAAAAAGTGCAACTAATATGCAAAAAAATAAAAATATGAAACTACTACACATAAAACCCGCATATAATACACTTCAAACTTATGCACATTTACACATACACTACACTATATAACAAAATATATATGTAGTGACATCCACATAGAAATTAAGTAAGACAAAAGTACAATAGAAAAAAAATTGCAAGCGTTAACTAAACAAATGATTACAGCAACAGTAAAACGTGTGTGTGTATATGTGTGTGTGTACTCACATTGATGGTGAATGTTACTGATGCAATAGTAACAACATCAGCACTAACTACTATTTCTGCTGATGTACTATACGACGAGATTTCGAAAAAAAGATGAAAATTGCAAATTATTAAAGAAATTTAGGTAACTTATATTACTGAATAAAAGATAGAATTTAAAAGAATTAAGAAAGAGAGTCACACTTCTATTAACTTTAATATTGCGTATGAGTTATATTTGAATAAATATTACTCATACGCTTAATGCATTCTTTCAAAAAACAACACGGTCTATAGCAGGTATGGTCACAAAAATAGCTTAAAGGACCAAATTTGGAATTTCGGAGGGACACACCATATTACAACTGTGGAGGGACACACCATATTACACTATTCAACAATAGTAGTTTGATTTTTCTTAAGCCCGAAGTTACAGTCAAAAAAGTGTCATAGTTGTGGATCTTTTTTCTTTATCCCGAGTTGTGGATCTTTTTTTTTATCCCCTCAATTTTATATATTTTTATGGATATGAATTACACACAAAATAGAATTTCATTTGAAATTCATGACCACGTCGCACTACGCTTCGTCCCATATATATTTTTAATGTTTAATAACGTTCCTAGAAGAAAACGAGAATTCTCATTGAGTTTGTAATTTAACTTAACAAATATTTCTAGAAATTCTAAAAACGTCCAACTATGCTTCGTCCCATGGACAAAAATCAAAAAAAAATTTTTTGTCTCAAATTGTGATAAAAGAAGGATTATTTTAAAGATAAGAAAGTAACTCAAACTAATGTGAAAAAAATA
Source organism: Leucophora obtusa (assembly GCA_949987735.1). Taxonomy (NCBI): domain Eukaryota; kingdom Metazoa; phylum Arthropoda; class Insecta; order Diptera; family Anthomyiidae; genus Leucophora; species Leucophora obtusa. The sequence continues at coordinate 322,827,886 of OX465295.1, read as the reverse complement.
TTTGATGTGATTGCTTTTGCCGCCAAGAAAGGGTGCTAATCTGAGAGAATTTTATGCAAAAATGACTTAACAGAAAAATGGGTTTTAATTGGTTCACGAAAATAATTTTCAAAAATACATTTTTTAAAAACTTGTTCGAAGATTTGTTTTTTAATTTTTTTTTTTTTTTTTTTGTTGGACTAACACTCAGGGGATGCCTCCTATTAACGCAGTGCATTGTGTTGGTATTAGGAAAATAGATTATTGAGACAAGGAAAGAGGGAGTAGTGTTTGTGAATATTTGATTTGAATTTCTCTACATTGTAAGTAACAGGGAACACTTCTGCGGGGAGTTTATTCCACATACGGCTGGTGCGACTGATAAACGAATTCTCTCTGTAATGCATTGTGCGATCCACTGGAAAATCGACTACAAACGGATGTGCTCTACTTGATAGGCGAGTATTACTAACTCGGGCTCTGGGGATAAGTTCATTTCATGGTATTCTACAAGTCTATGGATAAATTTGCTGTTAAAAGCCATTCCTAAGCCAAAAGTAATTACTTCGAAGTAATTGCTAAGTTTTATTCATATGACCCATTGTATGTTAAGATAATTTGGTAAAGTGTGAACTTAAGTAGATAGACCCGTAAGTAGTTTATTATTTTCCCCTTTTGAACCACCATTTTTACCACGTTCCTGTCCAAAGTCCCAGAAGTACCTTGTCGATAAGTTAGCCCATACTCCAAGGAAAACATATTATATATTACAGGTTTCTAGCCGAAGGGTTCGGTTAGGCTATCAAGGGGGAGAATTATTCCGTTTTTACCCCTCCCGGTAGGAATTTCCAAAAATTCCGTTTTAGAGGACGTCTGCGTTGGAGGAGGAACCTATTATATACATAATTTTAGGACTCTATATCCAGCAGTTTGGCCAAGCCGTCAAGGGGGAAGTTTTTTCCCTTTTTACCCCTCCCGGTATGAATTTCCAAAAATACCGTCTTAGGGGACGTCTATGTTGGAGAAGGAACCCAAATACCGAATTTAAGCTCCCTAGATCCAGCGGTTTGGCCAGGCCGTTAAGGGGGAGGCTTTTCCTGTTTTTGACCCTACCTGTGGAAATGTCCAAAAATCTCATCTTAGCGGATGTCTACAATAGAGGAGGAACTTTAATACCAAATTTCAACTTCCTACCTCCAGCGGTTTCGGCAGGCCTTTAAGCGGCACTTTTCGCTTCATTAATCCCCATTTTTGCAATGTCCCTGTCCAAAAAGCACCTTCCCGGTAAGTGAGCCCATACTCCAAGTAACATATGTTTTACATTTCAGGTTTCTAGCCAACTTTTACTATTTGTGCCCCTCTTGGTAGGAATTTCCGAAAATCCATCGACAGGGAATTTCAGCTTCTTAGTTCCAGCAGTTTGAGCAGGCTGTCAAGGGGGACACTTTTTCTTTTTTTGTCCCTCCCGGTTGGAATTAGGCTGGAAGAAGAACCTAAGTACCGAATTTCAGCTTCCTAGTTCCAGCAGTTGGGACAGGTCGTTAAGGGGCCACTTTCCCTTTTTGAGCCCCCATCTTATAACGACCCTGTCCAAAATTCAAAAAAGTATCTTTTTAATAAGTTAGCCCTTACTCCAGGGACCCACATTTTAAATTTCAGGTTTCTAGCCGAAGGGGTTTTTACAGGCCACCAAGGGGAGGCTTTTCTTCTTTTTGCCCCTTCCTTTAGGAATTTACAAAAATTCCATCTTCGCGGCTATCTGCGATGGATGAGGAACATTCATACCAAATTTCAACTGCCTTGCCTAAGCGTTTTGGCAGTGGTAGTGGGGACATTTTTCCCTTTCAACCACCATTTTTACTATGTTCCTGTTCCAAAATAGAAAAATTACGTTGCCGGTGAGTTAGTCCTACTCCAAGGAATACATATTTAAAATTTTAGCCAAAAGAGATTGGGCAGGCCGTCAAGGAGGAGACTTTTCCCCTTATTTCCCCTCCCGATAGGAATTTCAAAAATTCCGTCTAAGGTAGAACTCACATTCCGAATTTGCTTTTGCTTTTTGGAATATCCTGTAGGGAATTAGTCGATGTCTACTACAGTGGAGGAACCTTTATACCAAATTTCAACTTCTTACCTCCAGTGGTTTGGGCAGGCACTTTTCCAATTTGTGAAACTGTTTAAGGGGAGACTTTCCCCCTTTTTGCCCGTTTCGGTAGGAATTTCCAAAAATCCCGTCTTAGCGCACGTCTATGCCAAATATCAAGAAACCTTGTTTTAGTGGAGATATCCGTGGGGGGAGGAAAAAAAGTAGTTTTTTTTTAAATTATATATTATTTTATATGATACTTTTTGGAAAAAGCGAAATTTTTTGGAAAAAGATACTTCGTTTTTACAAAGTACTTTATTTGCACTTTTTTGGAAAAGGTTTTTTTTTGAAAAAGGTATTTTTTTTTGGAAAAATGTATGAAAAAAGGTACTTTTTTTGGAAAAGTACTTTCTTTGGAAAAGGCACATTTTTTTAGAAAAAGGTACTTTTTTTGGAAAAAGGTACTTTTTTTTGGAAAAGGTACTTTTTTGAAAAAGGTATTTTTATGGAAAAATGTATGTTTTTTGGGAAAAGGTACTTTTTTTGGAAAAGGTACTTTTTTTTGGAAAAGGTACATTTTTTAGAAAAAGGTACATTTTTTGGAAAAAGGTACATTTTTTGGAAAAAGGTACTTTTTTTTGAAAAAGGTACTTTTTTGGAAAAGGTACTTTTTTTGGAAAAGGTACTTTTTTGGAAAAAGATACTTTTTTGGAAAAAGGTACTTTTTTTATCCCCTTTTTGCCCCTTCCGATAAGAATTTCCAAAAATGCCGTCACAACGGACGTCTACAACGGTCGAGGAACCTACATACCAAATTTCAACTTCATAGCTTCAGCAGTTTGAGCAGGCCGTCAAGGGGGAGAATTTTTCCCCTTTTTGCCCCTCCCTGTAAAAATTTCCAAAATTCCATCTTGGTGGATGTCTACGATAGTGGAGGAACCTTTATACCAAACTTCAACTTCCTACCTCCAGCGGTTTGGGCAGGCCGTCAAGGGGGGCCTTTTTCCCCTTTTTAACCCCCATTTTTACTACGTCCCTGTCCAAAATTCCAAAAAGTACTTTCCAGAAAAGTTAGCCCATACTCCAAGGAACACATATCTTAAATTTCAGCTTTCTAGCCAAAGGGGTTTTGGCAGGCCGCCAAGGGGGAGACTTTTCCCCTTTTTGCCCGTTCCGGTAGGAATTTCCAAAAAGCCCGCCTTAGCGGACGTCTACACTGGAGGAGGAACCTACATACAGTCAGTCACTCACGTTACTCTTTTATATATAGAGATTGTCCAGTGGATCGTAGAGCGCATTACAGAGAGAAATCGTTTATTAGTCCAGCCATATGTGGAATAAACTCCCCGCAGAAGTCTTCCCTGTTACACAATGTAGAGAAAATCAAACCAAATATTCACAAACACTACTCCCTCTTTCCTCCACCCCACAACCTATTTTCATAAAATCAGCAGAATGCACTGCGTTGGTAGGGGTCATCCCCAGAGTGTTGGTCCAAAAAAAAAGAAATTGGAGTTTTAACATACATATTTGTTGTTATTTCCCATATAAAATTTTAATTTAACTGAACGTTCATTAATTCAGAAAAAATTTTAAAAAAAATTTTTTAATTACACTGTGCTTGAATTTGACCTTTTATTTTAACAAGCTGGGCACCTTACTGCACAGAAAAAACAGTAGGCACCAACAATGGGAATTTGTAAAAACAATCACATTTTCTTTTAAATTGAAATTTTATTCCCAAGAATTTTTTGTTTGAAATATTTGTAACTCGTTTAAAAATTGTTTAAAAATAAAAATTCAAAGTTACAAAAAAAAATTAATTTTTTTTTTTTGGATTTACGAATTTCTTTGTTGGTGCCTTTTTAAAAAGTTTTTTTTTGTATTTACAAATTTGGTATGAGAAAGGTGTTTAAAAATTTAATTAGAATTTTGTAAATTCGTTCTGTGTGGGAAAGCTAATTTGAATACGCTCACTTCGATGATGCTAGTCGTTTTTCGAAAGTAGCGCTCGTATTCGCGATTTAAAATTTTAATACTAAAGTACCATAAAACGACATTTATTATACTTTTGGGATAATTTTAGAATTTAATTTAATCCATGTCTGGTAAATACAATTTTTCTGTATTTTTTCCCGTAAGCATTTTTTTCACTATTTTTTTTCCAAAGAATTTTTTTTTCTTAACTCTATTGAATATTTTTCTAAACTCTATTGAATATACACAAAATAACATAACATTGTACTTTTTATTTGCAGTAAAAATGTTTTTGCGAAAAAAAGTTCGCGAAAAAAAATTACAGCTTCCTTAATGTTGTACTTTAGACCGACTCGCGAAAAAAAAGTAAAATAAGTGCCCCGCTCAAAATAACCCTTGGTTTGTTTTATGATTAAAAATTATCCCTGAAGTAAAAAAATATAATTTTTTTGGTACCTTATCGTCAAAATTTTTATTCTCGAATACGATCGTAAACTTTGAAGAACGGCTATCTCCATTGAAATCAGCCTACTCGAATTAGCTTTAGCAGTAAGGTGTCCAGTAGAGCGTACCACCTTACAGACAAAAAAAAAAGTGCGCCTTACACCCTCCAATATGAAGTATTTTTGCAAGGAGGTTTCAAAAAAATATTTTTTATTTTTTTTTATTTTTATTTGCCGAACGTAGGGGTCGCCATTTAACATTTTTCGTTATATCTTTGGTATTTACAGTCGGATCTTAAAGTATGATACATCGATGTTTTTCTCTCGAGGAGGCCAGCGTTTTGCTCTAATGTCATTCTGACCTTAAGTATCCCGTTCTAGTATTTACCCACCAGATCTCAGTTGCTACCACCCTAATGTACCACCCTAATGTCAGAAAATTAAAGCTCGCAAAAAATCATTAAACTTTTGCTAATGAAGTTTTTCGCTAAACCCAGTAGAATTTTTTTTTATATATTGGTTGCCGAACGTAGGTGTCGCCTTTTTAAATTTTTTTTAATTGCATTTTTACTATATAGCAAAACACTGGTCACCTCGAGGCAAAAAAAAATCGATATATCACACTTTAAAATCCGATTTTAAATACCAAAGCTATAACAAAAAATTAAAAAAGGCGACCCCTACGGTCGGCAAAAAAAAATTTTTTTTTTGAAATCGCCTTCCAAAAATACATCATATTGGAGGGTGTACGGCGAACTTTTTTTTTGAGGTACGGTCTAGTGTCCAGCTTGTTAAAATTTGCGACTTTCACAGAGTAATTTGCATAACAGTTTGTTTGTTAATTTTTAAATTTTATTCGATTACTCGGTTAGGAAAAAATCCCGTAAACTTATTTACACGATTAATCGACTAAAATAAAATGTCGATTAATTGAATACCCAAATTTTTTTCTCTAGTAAATTAGCCATTCAAAATTTTAGTCTATTTTTTTCAAAAATTTTTTTTTTTTGAAAACGCCTAAATCCAGCGGAACTTTTGATTAGTTTAGAAAAATTACCTAGCAACACTGTTTGTATATTACAAAGATATTTGAGGTGAAAAAAAAGTTGAGGAAAATATTAAATCGTAATACAAAAATGTAATATTAATGACAATTTTATTAAAATTTTGGAGGTACCTTTACATGTAGAAATTCATCCTTTTGAAACCCATATCATACCATAGCAGGTGTAAAATTACTAAAAAAAAAAGGTTGCCAAAAGGCGGGTCTTTTAAAATGTACAGTCCTTTTATTAGCATACCAGACGTAATCGTGAAAATCTGAGTAAGCAGTTTTACTATACACGGTCTCTTCTTTCACATGTATATCGAATTTTCCGTGGTGTGAATGACCGTTGCACGGTACAATGTATCTCCTTTGCGGCGTCTTAGACCAATATTTTGAAATGTTATAAACAAAATCACAAACTGATATATAAACTCTCTCCTGTCCTGATTCTTAGGTCACCTCAGGGGATTTAGGAAATTTGTGAATTTTTTTCTTAACTAAACCAAACTCCTAACCCATAGTGTATCATCACTTACTACTATTTGCTGCTGATGTTGCTATGTTTTTGTTTCTGCTCCTGTTGTATGTTGAATAAAACATGTAACGATGAGTGGCACATACTAATGTACTTTTATGCACTTTTAACAAAAGCATTTTCTTTTTGTAAAAAAAAATATATATACGTACATACAAACAAACACATACGCATAAAATTACTACAAAAATTTGTATGAGTATTTGTTAAAGCATTTGTGTGCATGTGTCAGTGTGTGTATGAGTGTTTTAAACATTAATGTTATGTGAAGAGCTCTTATATATAAAGGACTACAAAAGCATGGAGAAAAACAACAACAGCACTCATCATTTAAAATCATACACACACATACACATACACACACACTCCTATAGAAAGAAAATAAATTTTAAAAAAAATGTGCATTTTATACATTTCCGCTGTTTGTTGTAATTAATTTGTATAAAACAGCAACAACAGCAAGGAAACACTAGAGAGACACAATCAACAAAAAAAAAGGAGCTACAAATAAAACAAGGATTTAGTTTTTTGTACGTACGTATATATTGTGTATGAGTATGTGTTTGTATGTATGTATACATGTGTTTGTTTTTGTATATTTTTTTTCGCACACATTTCATTTGTAATTGAATTCTTTTAATGTTTTGACCTTTTTTCCCATGATTGTTTGTTTGTTTACTTGACTCTTTGTGTCACAGCTGCTTCTGCTGCTGCTGCTACTGTAATTGTTAATAAATGTGTGTTTGTGTGTGTGTATGTTTGTTTGTGTGTGCGTGCTTGTAAACGTTTTGTTTGTGTGCTTGTGTAAATAAAACTATTTAACAACAACAGTGATAACTCTTATCGCAGTCATGTTAATAATTAACTTGTGAACATTTTACAACAACCATCAAAACAACAGCAAAAACTACACAAAGCTAAAGCAGCACATTTGAAATAACAAACATTAACAACATAAGCATTAACATTAGCACTTATACTACAAAAGAGCAAGCATATAACAACAACAAGAACAACAATAATTATGCCAGCTATTCGCAAGCACAAATACCAGTACATATCTAAAGACATTAAATTTTAACAGAGGTTACATTTACTTATTGTTCTTGTGACATTAACTGGGGGAATAGAAAATAATGCAAACAAGCACAATATAAAAAAAGTAAAGAGACAAATAATGAGTAGAGGCATTAGAAAACAAACAAAAATATATAATACACGATAATAATTATGGAAATTGTAAACACTCATATAAACCATAGTATAAAAAAGGTCTCAGACAGTGGTTCACTTTAAGGGAATTTAATATGTTATTTTCGTATCTACATAAAAAAAATTAATCGAAATTTTCCTATTCGGAAATAAAGGAAAGTGGTGTAGGTACCATGAAATGAGTATACCTTGAAATGTTACAATTGCTGCATATTTTCTAAAAATTTTTTACTAAAATTACCGTTTTATATAGCACTGTGCCCATATTTTTCGACAGACTTGCAAAGAAAATGTGGTTGTGTGCCTTGAAAAGCTTAAAGTAAAATTCCAGACAAACTTCTAAGTCAACAAAAATAATATTAGTGTAATATTTGCATTCAGAGCTAAAAAAAAAAATATTGTTAAACTACACTCTAATTAAATTTCGTTGAAATTGACACCTCTTATAGAAGAAAATTGTTCTTCTTCTATAAATTGAGTAAACTTACTCCATGTGGTAAAATTTGGGAAAATTACGCATATTGTGTTTAAGTTGCTGCACAAATAATGTGTAATTTTACTTTCAAAGTACGTAAAAATCCACAAAAACATGTGTAAAATTCAACAAAAAATGCGTAAAAGTAAAATTGCGTATATTTACCACAGCTGTATTTAAAGTTAAACCTCCCAAAAACATTTTTTTTTAATAAAACAGTAAATTAATTTTTACCACGCACTTTATTAATAATGAGTTATTTGTTATATACTAAAATAAATAAATTAAATGAGCAAAATTAATGTAATTAATTTAAAAATCTAAGAAAAATTAAATAAATGAAAATTAAATTATATAAATTCGTCGTTTTTGGGATTTTATGGTATTTTTATAAAATTGATATAATAAATATTTATTATAACTATTTAACTAAAAACAATTTTGAAAAGAGGTTTTAGACAACCACATGTGTCAGCAATAATTACCAGAAACAATTTCATTATTATGTTGCTATTAGGTGCATAACTAAAAAATGCGGAATTTTTCACAAATTTTGGGCATTTATTGTGAGACATTGCTAAAATATAAATTTATTCAAAGTATTGGCCATCGCTGACTATGGCATTTTCCCATCTCTCTAGGCAACATATGAATTCCGCGCTAAAATAACTGCTCATTTTTGGAGGCCAAGAACAAATCAAGCCAATTTGGGATAACCTGTTCTAAAGTGAAGCGTATTCCAGTGAGAGCATTCTGCTTCAATCGAAACAAGTGGTAGTCGAACGGGACAAGGTCTGGACTATAAGGTGGGTGAGGCAACCACTATTTCTAAATAGTTTGAGGCAACCACTATTTTCTAAATAACCTTTAATCGATCTGGCAAAACATGTGTTCGATCATGATGGAATATTACGGCTTCATGTCTAGTCGCATATTCCGTGCGTTTTTCCTCCAAAGCTCTCTTCAAACGAATCAATTGTGTTCGCAAGATGTCCTCTGTGATCGTCTGGCCCGATTTCAGCAGTTCATAATAGATGGGACTCTTCTGATCCCATCAAATACAGAGCATTACCTTGGCGCCATGGATATCCAGCTTTGGCTTTGATTTGGCTGCTAGGCTTCACAGACAATTTCTTTTGCTTCGGGTTGTCATAGTGGATTCATTTTTCATCGCCAGTAATGACTTGATGCAAAAATGATTTCCTTTTATTGCGTTCCAGCAGCATTTCGGACATGCAAAATCGTCCCAGCAAAAACATGGTAATGATAGGTCATTACCATACGGATTACCAAGTAATGATAAGTCATTACCTTTTACATTACTTTAAAATACAAAATAATGACTTACCGATAATAAGTTATAGAAGTACTTATATATTCGTGTGAAGTAATCACTTACTGGTAATTGATTAAATAAGTACTGATTAAGTCTTTTTTATATTAATATTTTATTTATAAATTTGTTTTGAACTACCCAAGTAAAAAAGTTTTGATATAGTCATATATTATCATATAAAATTTTCTATAATTATATATTGGAACATATATACCAACATATAATTATATAAAATTTTACGAAATTATATCCTAAATATATAACTATATCTTGTTATATATTGCACAATATATAGTACAACATATTACAATATCCAATTATATATAGACCTATATATAGTTACATATGCCTCATATAATTATGTACAATTGTATCGAATTATATACTATTATGTCTAGTTAGATATGATTATACTATATTTGATACATTTGGATGAGGACAAAATCCGGATAAAATTGTATCAAACCATATCTTATTCCATCACATTAGATCTAATTGCGTGAAATTAGATCTAATATGATAATAATACGATCTAATTTGATACAATTAGATGTTCTCATTTTTCGGATATAATTATATATAACAGGTATGGGCACACAAATGGCTTGACGGGCCAAATTTAGGTTTTCATAAACTTACCGAGGGCCGCACCAATTAGTACATTACTCGACAAAAATGAATTTTTTGTACAGCCTTCTGCTAAAATCTTTTTTTGAGTATTTTGGTTTCCTAAGCCCGGATCTAAAGTCATAAACGGTCCACTGAATAGCCTTCGAGTTATGGGTCTTTCTTTTTTATCCCCTCACCCAGGAAAATACTTTATGAGTCAATGTTGCGGAGAAGTACATCAAAATCTCTTATATTTTTGTAATTTTTTATATTTTTGATCCAATTATATTTAAAAATATAAGGCACAGACTCAATAAATGTTTTCAAAATATTTTGCCCTCCATAATACGAATCTGAAATCAAAAAACTTTGTCGAATTAATCTTCGAAAATATAATTTTCGTTATTTCAAAAAATTTGGTTTAAGGTTTCTACCAATTTTTCAAATATTTTTAAATTTACTTATTGGATTTTGATCCCTTGACTGATAGCCACGGCAGAAAATTTTGATACTTTTATGAGGGTTCTTATTTAGTAAGTCAAAAGAAAATTATTCAAGCAATGCACATATTTTTTTTATATTTTAAACTTCTTTTTCAAAAATTACGCATTTTTTTGGATGAAAATATTACTCTTAGTAAAATGAATCATGAAAGCCAGAACAATTTGAGGCAAATTTTTAAATCCAAAGATGATTCAGAAACGATCCAGAAATGTAAATAAATTTGAATATATTGTCAACAATTCAAAAATTACTCAAAAAAGATTAATTTTTTAGCCCAAGGAATTATTTAAAATATTTCTTTGAGCTATTTTTGAATCAAAAAGAAGGCTTTTTTGGATGCACCACTTTAATACAAGTGAAAGTTTAATACTAATTTTTGAGCACTTTTCTGATTCATTTTTGGGCTCGTTTGTTGGCTGAGAGCTCTATAAAAAATTAATTATAAAAACTTTATTCAAAAGTTTAATATCATATTAAAAAATTGGGGTAAGGCGGAATTGTTTGCTTTAAAAGAGAGATAAAAATTCGATTATACCGCTTTAAAAAGCGGTATAATCCCGTCAAAAGCGGAGTGGTTGTTCAGGTTAAGTACACTAATAGAAAAAAGCCTGTAAAAAGTTTTGCTAAAGCTGCTAAAAACTAGTTAAAAATTACCTTGAATAGAAAACTGCTAAAATAAGCAGATTTTCTTTGCTAAGATAAGAATAGCAAAAATAAAGCTGTTAAATATATGGAATTTTAGTTTTATTTGAGCTAAATTTTAGTTAATTGAAATAAAAATTTACTCTGCTAGAATCAGCAACCAATTTTGCTAAATATTAGTAGAATCAAAAAACTCCAAAATTTTTTAATTGTTTTAAGAGAATAAAAATCTATTTGCGAAATCAGCAGTCTACTATTTTTCACCAATATTTCTATTGATTTTAACAGGATGACTATTAGTATATTTAAGAGTTTATTTTTGCTCTTATAATCTTACTAACATTTAGCAAAAACCTGCAAAAATTTTTCTGCAAAGTTACTTTTAAATAATAAACCTGTAAAAATAGCAGAAAAAGCTACTAATTGTTTTGCTATTTTCCCAGGTTTATTTCAGTTAGTGTATAAATAAAATTTTATTGTGTCTAAATGTTTTACCAAATTTAAGTGCTTGAAGGACAATTCTCACAAGTATGTTTTGGAGAACCTTTATGAGGCCTGTAGAACAGCCTTAAACATTTCCTTAAATGAAAGGTAAATTTTTTGAATTCAAACTCATAAAAAATTAGAGAGTATTTCTACGTCATATTGAGCCATAAAGTATTTTTCGCAGGCTTAAGGTTTAAATAAAGAAGAAGGAATTTTCCACTTAATATTCGTATATTGGAGGCGAAAATACTTTAAAAAGTTTTATAGGACGTCTGTGCAAAAAAGTCGATATTTGTTGATTTAAATTCAAATTTTTTTTTTTTTATTTAATTAATATTTTTTTTAATTAAAAAAAAAATTTTTTTTATTGTTTTAAAATTAATGAAGGGCCGCACGAAATTGGCTGACGGGCCGCATGCGGCCCGTGGGGCCGCATTTGCCCATGTATGATATATAATATCAAAAGTCATATAATTTTTTTTAGTAGAGTAAATAGGAAATTTTCTAAGGTAAAAGTTTTTTTTCCAATATGACCAACTATTTTACAATGTAGGGTAACCACTTATTTCCTAACTTCTGAGTAACTACTTATTCTATCCTTGTGAGTAACTACTTATTCTTTCACTATGGGTAACTCGTTATTTGCACTTTTTTTTGTAAGCGAGAGGGTAATGACCACCCATGAATTTTTGGACATCGCGAACAAAAGTAATGTTGCGAGTAAATAGCCTAGTAAGTAGTGAAACTCTTTGTGTGCTACTTACTCGCTTAATTACTCGGTAATGTCTGTTTTTGCTGGGGTCTTTCAACTTCTTTCGGCTTCAACTCGTGTGGTACCCAATTTCCCTGCTTTGGATGAATCCTGCTGATTGCAAACGTTTTGAAATTGCTGCTTGAGTTACTCCCAATTACTTTGCAAGTTCTTGTGGAAATTGAGAACAAAACTCATCGAGTAATTTCTCCAATTCATCATCTTCGAACTTTTTTGGCTGACCGGGCGGTCTTTGTCTTTCGTGTTAAAATCACCACTTCTGAACCGCATAGACCATCTCTCGCACATTGAAATCGATAGAACATATTCAGGATAAGCTTTGGTGAGAATCGATGTGCTTCATCTGCAATTTTTTTCCAAATTGAAGAAGTAAAGCAAAACTTTTTGCAAATGATGCTTTGTTGGCACAAAATTCGGCATTTTCGAAGCAAAAAATAAAACTTAGGCAAGAATGAAATCCGGATAGGGACATGACTACAACGGATTATTTTTCACAATTTGTTAAAAACGTTTGGGATTTTAGCATATTTAGTTCCTTTAATGCAATTAATGTATATCCCGATAAAATAAAATTACCCAAGAAAAAATTACCCATTACCTTAACAAGGCATTGCCATATAACCGCTTACAAATCTCATTGCCAAATTTCTTTACTGCATTACCAAACACATTCTAACAAGATCATAAAAAAAGCAAGAGGTATTGTAATCAATTCTAAAAATCAAAACAAACAAGGCATGAAAGTCATTCAAATATAATTATTTACTAACAAAAGTTTTCAAAAATTAAATGAATGTCCTTTTTAGTTTGACTCTAGATCATAAATTAATATCACTTTCTGTTTAAATTATTTTCAAATCAAAGAAAGATTGTAATTTACTTGTAAAAATTGTATCATCTTTCTTTGATTTGAAAATAATTTAAACAGAAAGTGATATTATTAGAGTCAAACTAAAAAGAACATTCATTTACTTAAAAATAAGAGATCAACTAAATATTCCCCCATTCATCGTTTTCAAAAATTAAAAGTTTACTTTTTAAATTATTTGATCTTAGAAAGTAACCGTTTACATTTTGGTAGTAAAACAACATTGTAAAAAGTAGTTCCACATTTTGAAAAGAGAAGTTATTTAGTTTTAAACATAACAGTGAAAAAATTATTTTAAAAATTTTGTGCTAATAAGGCATTTTAATTTTTAAAAGACTATTTCCCATTTCTTTGCAATAAATTTGCGCTTTATCACAAACATACATGGGACTAATTAATTGATGATTTCATTACCATTACATTGATATCAATTGTAATGAAATTATTTTCATTGCCATTTTTTTAATTAATGGTAATGATTCTAAAATTTAATTCCATTGATTAATGACAATGATTTTAAATTTCATTACCATTGATAATGAATAAATTAAAAAAAATAATTGCCATTGACAGAAAAACGTAAAAAGGGAGTAAAACTCGCTGAAATCGAAGATGGAATATGCTCATTCAGGCTCATGCTCATTTGAAATTAAATATTACTTTCCATTCCGTTGTTATTTGTATCCAGGTAAAGTTTAACGGAATTAAATGGATCATCATTAATAAATTATGTTTTATAACTTCCATGGCCAAACCAGTTGTTCATTTTCATTTGTCTGAAACAAATGGTTTTTAATCAATTGTAATTAGTTTTTTTTATACATTAGTGTAATTTCATTTTGATTTTTCTAATGAAAAATATTTCATTACCATTAAATGGTAATGGAATTTTTTTCATTGTCATTAGTATGAACAAATGGTAATGAAAATTCAATGGTAATGAAAAATTCCCATGTATGATCACAAATAGTATTTTTGATATACACAATGTATGAAGAGTAAATAAATGTATGAAGAGTAAATAAATGTTCAATGGTAATTAAAAAAGTAAACCAGAAAAGTTGTTTTCGATTAAATAAATAGTAACATTACAAAGAAATATATTTTTTAATTTTTCTTAGCAGTTATTCAAAACAAAATATAAAAAATTACTAAAATTTCTTTTAAGTTATTATATTGAGAATTAAAATAAAAGGAAAATCTATTGTCTTTTGCGATTTTGTCAGTTAATTTATTAATTTTAATTTATTGCTTTGTATTTTGCAAAACGTCCAAAACAAATCTTTTGACAAAGTATTTTAAAAAGGTCAACAAAACCCTATATTTTTTTCATTTCATACATACCATTTTTTTCTGACTTGAAATCAGTACAAATTTTTTAAAATATAACTAAAAAACAATTATAATGCCAATATAATGGTGCAGTTGCTGCAAATTTTTTCGGATAATACTACCAAATTTTTGTTTAGGACAGCGAATTTCAGTTCTCGGAAATAAATTACATTACAAACTAATTTTCTGATAGATACAAACGATATATTCCACTAGTACAACGAACCAATCGATTGTCTACACTCAAAAAAGTTTGACAGTTATTTGTGTAGTAATCAGTAGTTGTTATTTTTACCGGAAATTACAGTTGTTTTTCTATAGAAAAATTCAAAACAACTTTTATGACGGTTATTTAAGATAACAACTAACGAAAAGTACTGTCATTTTGTAACAGTTGTTTAAAGTAGTTATTTTTCATATCATAATAAACAACTACCAAAACAGTAATTTTACAGCAAATAGTTATTTTTGGTAGTTAATTAAAAAATAAAAAATGTCGTTGATTTTTTTTATTTAAAAATTATTGTTTAGTTTATATTTGTTATTATTGATATATGTATTTCTAGTTTGCAAATAAAAATCAGAAACTTGTATTGTGTCTCCAATGCATAAAAGCATAACAACTGGAGAACGGTTTGGAATTTTTACTTCGAGTTTTAAATAGGCTGAAGTAATAACACATATTTTTGTAATCGAAAGAAAAAAAAATATATTTTTTTTATTAAAATATAACTTTTATAAACAAAAAGAATTGACTACAAAAAACAGCAGTTTTTACTGATTTCGTCAGTTGTTTTGAAATTTTTGTAGTAAAAATTTCTCAGTTAATTTTACGACATTGGTAGTTATTTTTAATGCATTTGTTAGTTATTTTTCAACAGTTAAAAATAACAAAATTTTTAGTTATTTTAAATGTAAATACCTTTGTCGCATTTTTAACTGCATATATCTTTGTTTTAACTGACATTTTCAGTAAATTCTACCGACAAACTTTAGTGAGTGTACAAATTGTGCCGTCAGAACAAATATGTTTTCTCTACTTTTTTTCTGACTACTTTTTTCATTAAAAATGGTTTATATACAATTTTAAGGTTTTGGGAACCTTTTCTATCGAATTCTGGGAACTTTTCCTTTCGAAATTTCCACATAAAAAGATTCAGATATTGTTGTTAGGACAATTGAAATTTTGTTTTTATTTATTTATTTATTTATTTATTTATTTATTTATTTATTTATTTATTTATTTATTTATTTATTTATTTATTTATTTATTTATTTATTTATTTATTTATTTATTTATTTATTTATTTATTTATTTATTTATTTATTTATTTATTTATTTATTTATTTATTTATTTATTTATTTATTTATTTATTTATTTATTTATTTATTTATTTATTTATTTATTTATTTATTTATTTATTTATTTATTTATTTATTTATTTATTTATTTATTTATTTATTTATTTATTTATTTATTTATTTATTTATTTATTTATTTATTTATTTATTTATTTATTTATTTATTTATTTATTTATTTATTTATTTATTTATTTATTTATTTATTTATTTATTTATTTATTTATTTATTTATTTATTTATTTATTTATTTATTTATTTATTTATTTATTTATTTATTTATTTATTTATTTATTTATTTATTTATTTATTTATTTATTTATTTATTTATTTATTTATTTATTTATTTATTTATTTATTTATTTATTTATTTTTTATTTACTTATTTATTTATTTATTTATTTATTTATTTATTTATTTATTTATTTATTTATTTATTTATTTATTTATTTATTTATTTATTTATTTATTTATTTATTTATTTATTTATTTATTTATTTATTTATTTATTTATTTATTTATTTATTTATTTATTTATTTATTTATTTATTTATTTATTTATTTATTTATTTATTTATTTATTTATTTATTTATTTATTTATTTATTTATTTATTTATTTATTTATTTATTTATTTATTTATTTATTTATTTATTTATTTATTTATTTATTTATTTATTTATTTATTTATTTATTTATTTATTTATTTATTTATTTATTTATTTATTTATTTATTTATTTATTTATTTATTTATTTATTTATTTATTTATTTATTTATTTATTTATTTATTTATTTATTTATTTATTTATTTATTTATTTATTTATTTATTTATTTATTTATTTATTTATTTATTTATTTATTTATTTATTTATTTATTTATTTATTTATTTATTTATTTATTTATTTATTCATTTATTTAATTTATTCATTTATTTAATTTATTCATTTATTTAATCCATTTATTTATTTAATGTATTTAATTTGTTTAATAAATTATTTAATGACTAAATATTTAATAATTTATTTAATTTATTAACTTATTTAATTTATTTAATTTGTTTAATTTATTTAATTTATTTAATTTATTTTTTTCATTTAATTTATTTAATTTATTTGATTTATTTAATTTATTTGATTTATTTAATTTATTTAATTCATTAAAATTTATTTTATTTATTTATTTTATTTGATTTACTTGATTAATTTAATTTATTTATTTAATTTATTTCATTTTTATTTTATTTAGTTTAATTTATTTATTTTATTATATTTTATGATATTTTATTATACCCTACACCACTATGTGGTCAGGGTATTATAAGTTTGTGCTGATGTTTGTAACACCAAAAAATATTGGTCCTAGACCCACCTTATAGTATACCGATCGGCTCAGAATTTTTTTTATTTCGATTTAACGATGTCCGTCTGTCCGCCCGTCCGTCTGTCCGTCCGTCTGTCTGTCTGTCTGTCTGTCCATGCATTCTTGTGCGCACTCTACAGGTCGCAAATATTAAGATATTTTGATATTTTTGGTACACCGACTTATGTCCGCCCAAGGACGACGCCTATTGATTTTGGTGAACATCGGTCCATGTTTAGACCTAGTGCCCATATAAGGGTCCTACTAAAATTATATGGTTTATACGCTGCAGGTCGCAAATATTAAGATATTTTGATGAAATTTGGTATACAGAGCTTCGTTGGCCCAAGGACAAAGCCTATTGATTTTGGTGAACATCGGTCCATGTTTAGACCTAGTGCCCATATAAGGGTCCTACCAAAATTATATTGTTTATACGCTGCAGGTCGCAAATATTGAGATATTTTGATGGTACACCGACTTATGTCGGCCCAAGGACGAAGCCTATTGATTTTGGTGATCATCGGTCCATGTTTAGACCTAGTGCCCATATAAGGGTTCTACTAAAATTGTATGGTTTATACGCTGCAGGTCGCAAATAATAAGATATTTTGATGAAATTTGGTATACCGACCTATGGCAGCCCCAGGACGAAGCCTATTGATTTTGGTTAACACCGGTCCATTTTTAGACCTAGTGCCCATATAAGGGGCCCCCAAAATTGGCTTGGTTACAAACTGCAGGTCGCAAATATTAAGATATTTTGATGAAATTTGGTATACCGACCTATATCAGCCCAAGGACGAAGCCTATTGATTTCGGTGAACATCGGTCTATGTTTAGATCTAGTGCCCATATAAGGGTCCCCCCAAAATTATATTGTTTATATGCTGCAGGTCGCAAATATTAAGATATTTTGATGAAATTTCGTACACAGACCTATTTTTGCCCAAGGACGAAGCCTATTGATTTTGGTGAACATTGGTCCATGTTTAGACCTAGTGCCCATATAAGGGTCCCCCCAAAATTGGCTTGGTTACAAACTGCAGATCGCAAATATTAAGATATTTTACTGAAATTTGGTGCGCTGACTTACATTATAGAAAATTTTGACACAAGCCCCATTTTAACCCATTCGAATTTCGGATCCAAACATTAGTTGGCTTTTACCCAGACTGGTGTAGGGTATTGTATAGTCTGCATGCTCGTCTTTAACCTTTTTACTCGTTTTATTTATTTAATGTCGATAAAGCCCCGTTTAGATTATCACACAAGTGTGTTATACATGTCAGAAATGTGTTGTATAACGAAAATGTATAATAGTGTGAACACTGTTCGTTACACACATGTCAAAATGGGTGCACACATTTTAAAAAGCGGTCACACTTTTTTGACAAGATTTATTTTTTGAAATATTTCATAAAGTTACCACTTGTCTCAACACAAGTGTTGTGTTATTCACAAATAAATGTTAAACAAAGACTAAAAACAACTAATGGTGAAAAAAAGTAATAAAATAAGAAAAAATAACTGTTTAATTTATTTGTTGTGTATGTCGATAATAGTCTGAACACTGAAAAGATTTTCTTTTATACTTTTTTGACAACCAGACAATTTTGGTGTACTTTTTATCATACTTGTGTGAAGAAAAGTATAAGCACTTGTGTGATAATGTGAACGGGGCTTAAGTAAGAGTGGAAGTACAGCTAATATAATAAATATACACCAAACCTGATATGCTATTTAGTATTTGTCTAATTTAGTATAAGTCGAATTCTATTAGTTTAACCATAACCATAAAGCGATTTTAAATATTCACTTCCCTTTTCTGTAATTTGCAAGGCCTTATATATAAATTCTTAAGAACTACCTCTGTTATCAAAAAAACAAGCCTGTGCTAAAAAGTATAAAGTAATTATAAAAAAATAAATTCTGATTTAAGCTATAAATTATCACGCAAGACGGTGGCTCAGTGGAAGAGTATCCGCCTGACACGCAGAAAGCCAGGATCAAATCCCAACGAAACACATGTGTAAGTTTTTTTTATTTATTTTAAAATTTAATTCGTAAATTCCATTTTGAGAATATCTATTTTTAGAAACTCGCTTAATCTTTTTATTATTAGAACACCTTCTTTTACTAAAAATCAAAGATGTTCTGTAAGAAAAATAGTAACTAGCTACTATTGCGATTCCAAAGAATCGATTGAATTTAGTCTCACGCCTTGTTGAAAGCAACAAGTTGGTAATCCAATTGGGAAGGCGCTCTACCAAAAATACCTGATTCCCAACTCGATTATCTATTTTTAAAATTTTTTGCTGGGTAAGAAAACTAATATGCAAGTGCTTGTGCAAATTTAAATGTTACTGACACTTTAGAAAACATTGTTTTCTATTGTTGTTTCTACATGAATGGATGTCACTGCATTGCTAGATCTGACAAAACAACAGAGTCATGCGCGGTTGCAGCAATTAATATAAGGGGAAAAATCATACGCCTCAGTGTCCAACTCAATGTATTTGTCTACGGTGGCGTATGATTTTTCCCCTTATATTAATTGCTGGAACCGCGCATGAACAGAGTAGTACATTGGAAGATGACAAAGCAAATTGTTGAAAATTTTCTGTTGTTGTTTTTGTTTTTTCTTTGATATTTTAAATGTTTAATAACGCTCCTAGACGAGAACAAAAAATTCTCATTGAGTTTGTAATTTAACTTAACAAATATTTCCAGAAATTCTAAAAACGTCGTCCCCTGACGATTTCCTTAGGCAAGAATGAAATGCGGATAGGGACATGCCTGCAGCGGATTATTTTTCACAATTTGTTAAATACGTTTGGGATTTTTAGCATATTTAATTCCTTTGATGCAATTAATGTATATCCCGATAAAATAAAATTAAAAAACTAATATGCAAATTTAATAGTTACTGACACTTTAGAAAACATTGTTCTCTATTGTTGTTTCTACATGAATGGATGTCACTGCATTGCTAGATCTGTCAAAACAACAGAGTAGTACATTGGAAGATGACAAAGCAAATTGTGAAAAATTTTCAGTTGTTGTTTTTATTTTTTCTTTGATATTTTAAATGTTTAATAACGCTCCTAGACGAGAACATGAAATTCCCATTTAGTTTGTAATTTAACTTAACAACTATTTCCAGAAAGTCTAAAAAAGTCGTCCCCTGACGATTTCCTGAGGCAAGAATGAAATCCAGATAGGGACATGCCTACAACGGATTATTCTTCACAATTTGTTAAATACGTTTGGGATTTTAGCATATTTAATTCCTTTAATGCAAAAAAATTTTTGTTGTTTACACTATTTGGTTCAATAACGAAGTAAGAATAAATGACAGATGTTTATGCTCCAAAATGCCATATAATATATTAAAGACGCAAACCATGTGTAAAAGATACGCCATATATTGTGAATTCAGCATTTTTAATCGCTCTAGCGTGGAGCACGTTTTATGGAACTGAAAAAAAAACTTAATTTTAGAATTCGTGAGGAAATTATTAATTTTATTACCCACACTTGCAATTAAGTATGCACACGCCAGAAGGCCTATAGACTCTGCTGGATTTTTTTTATTTTATGTTATATTCAATAGCAATAGTAACCATATAAGTAATTACAATGCGATGCCATTTTTTTATATTTTAGCTAGTCGAATAGTTTTAATTAAGGTTGTAACTAAAATAATCCCAAGAAAATTTTTTACAATCCACAGTTCCATGGAACTGGTTCCGGAACTAGTTCCTGGGATCCTATATAGAAGGTGTGGGTGACGTAGAATCAGTTCCAGAACTGATTCTAGAGCAACCGGTTCCACTTTGGAGCTACAGAAGGGGTTGCTTTTGGGACAATTTAAAAAAAAAACGAGTAAAAAGGTTGAAGTCGGGCATGCCGACTATACAATACCCTACACCAGTCTGGTTAAAAGCCAACTAATATTTGGATCCGAAATTCGAATGGGGTAAAATGGGGCTTGTGTCAAAATTTTCTATAATGTGAGTCAGCGCACCAAATTTCATTAAAATATCTTAATATTTGCGACCTGCAGTTTGTAACCAAGCCAATTTTGGGGGGACCCTTATATGGGCACTAGGTCTAAACATGGAGCGGTATTAAACAAAATCAATAGGCTTCATCCTTGGGCTGACATAGGTCGGTGTACCAAATTTCATCAAAATATCTTAATATTTGCGACCTGCAGCGTATAAACAGTATAATTTTGGTAGGACCCTTATATGGGCACTAGGTCTAAACATGGACCGATGTTCACCAAAATCAATAGGAGTCGTCCTTGGGCCGATATAAGTCGGTGTACCGAGTTTCATCAAAATATCTTAATATTTGCGACCTGTAGAGTGCGCACAAGAATGCATGGACGGACGGACAAACGGATATCGTTAAATCGAAATAAAAAAAAATTCTGAGCCGATCGGTATACTATAAGGTGGATCTAGGACCAATATTTTTTGGTGTTACAAACATCAGCACAATCTTATAATACCCTGACCACGTAGTGGTGTAGGGTATAATAATCGGTGTTAGAATCGACAGTAAAAGGGGTTGTGAATGAAAAGTAGCTATTCTAAAACCGATTCTTTCGAACAGAAAATTTTCCTGGGAATAAATTTGAAAAAATTTCCACAGCAGCAACACACCCTCTCCTATCAACACTCGGTACTCAACTATTGAATGCCAATAAAGCGTATCATAATGTGATAAATACTTGTGAAAAAGGAGAAAAACAATAGGATTAGGAGAAGAAACATTCTAATTGAAAAATAAATTTTTCAAGTATTAGTTAAGTCTGGCTCTTCTGAGTCTGTGATTAAATAAACTTCAATTAGCCACAATCAGCGCTATGCCGACCGTGGTGTATCTTGTTAAGAGGTGATGCTACGAGTCATAGCCTGTGCAGAGGGCTGCCAGTTCAATCCCCGGTCATGGCAATACACAAAAAGCTTTTCATATAGAGACAAATTAACAATTAAAAATTACTTTGATCAGTTGACACATAAACAAATCACTGACGAGACTTTGGGTGAGACGAAACTGCGGCAGTCTGGTGATTCCCTTCTGTCTGTTAAATTTTTCAATAAAAATGTTTTCTTCTTTTTCTTCCTCTAAATCGGCTCTAGAATAGTTTTTTGTTTTTATATATTTTGAGATTTTTAATTAAATCATGTCGATTATGTGGGACTTGTTTATTTTTTAACAAGTTTTCTAAATAATTTAAAAAAAAAATCACAATAGCACAATTTCTAGATTTAAATTTTCAGAAAACAAATTAACTAAAGTATAATTTCTCTACAAATGTTTTGAGTTTTAATTTTTCATTTTTAATTTTTCAGTTAAAATTTAGCCGACAGTTAAATTCAACTCTTATATGAGAAACAACAACAAATGTGTCAGTTAAAGTTCCAGTTAGTAGCTAACTGAACATTCAGTAATCGGGCCTAAGTGTTAGCAAAACTTTTGCTGAAATTTGCTACACCATTTTCAATTATGTTCCAGAAATTATCATTTTATTTCGGAAGTTATCAAATGCTTTTCAAATTTATGAATTGTATTTGAGAAATAATCAATTGAGTTTAAGTTTTATCAATTGTATTTCGGAACTTCTCAATTGTTTTTTAGATTTATTATTATATTTCAGAAATTATTTTCTGTTTTTTTTTTTTCAGGAATTATTAATTGATTTTAATATTTATCAATTGTACTTTAGGAATTATCAATTGAATTTGAAAAACTCTCAGTTGTATTTCAGAAATTACCAATTCTATTTCACAAATTATCAATTGTATTTCAGAAACTGTCAACTGTATATCAGAAATTATCAAATGCAATTCAGAAGTTATTCTCTATTAACTATGAAATACAATTAATAATTTCTGAAATACAATCGATAACTTTTAAAATGCATTTCACGTTTTCTGAAATACAATTGCTAATTTCTGAAATACAATTGATAAATCTGAAATACAAATGATAACTGCTGAATAACAAGTGGAAACGGTGTAGTATTTTTAATAAAAATCAGCTCCTGACTAAAATTTTGTGAGTCAGCAAATTTTTTTGCTGACCTTACTGACTTTTTTATTTGAGTGTAGTTTAAATGCAAAAGGTTTACAATAATGTCAACCCATATCTTAAATTATATAATCCACATACACTGTTTATTTTTAAAATTTGATTTCTTAATTTGAATTGAAAAGTTATCAATAACAAAACAACCACACAAACCACAGTAAATCATTAAAATTCATATAAAATTTAAATTTAGTTTTGGTGTCAAACCTCCAAAAACAAAAGATGAAAATAAAAAAGTGAAAAGAAAATATGTAAACAAAATCACTACCTAAAAATTTTTGTTTTGTTAAAAAAACAGAAAAATTCATGCTTGAAATTAAAACGAGCGAATAAAAAAACCAGCAAGTAATAAACATTAAAGCTATTAGAAAATTTGATAATGATCCACAATGTTTTTCTGGCTTACTTTCACATATTTGGCATGTCTTGCTGCCTTCAAAGCTGCCTTCAATGCTGCCTTCAATGCTGCCTTCAATTTCCCCCTCTGAAAAGAGCACGCAAACAAAATATTCCCACACTTACAGCTATACACACACACACACTCATTTACACAAGCACTTACATTTATTTAAGTATTCGTTTAATAAACACCATCCCTCCTGAAAGTATGCTAATGTTTTTTTCTTTAGTTATTTCTTCTTTTTTTTTCTTTTTGGTAAGGTTAATGATGGCAACCGTAGAAAGCAAAAAGAATTTAATGAACCCGGTTCAAAAAGAAAAAAAAAATAAACCCCATAAACCGTGCAACGTTTAATTTACACAAATAAACACGTAAATATTTTGAATTTGAATCTTCTTTTTTCGTTTGTTATTAAACTCAATTGATTTTTGAACTTGTTCTTCTTCGAAACGTATTTTATATACAATCGTATTTTTTACTTAATATACGTTTAACGTCTAACCTCATGGTTTAAACGAAAACAACTAAAGGCCACCATTATAAAGCATCTGTGAAAGTTAGAACTTGAACAAAGTTTTTTTTATATATGATTCCTTTTCTATGTTGTTTTTGTTTTCTTAGATGATGACAACAAGAGCATAAAACTGCACTCGCCCAGTAATAAGAGAACAAACAATGCAATTTCTAGTTTTTCTCTATAAAATATACTTTTAATTAAAATTCCACAAATAATAGGAAAAAATTCATTTTATATATAAAAATTTTTAATATTTTTTAAAAGAATTTCTGGGATTTAAAGAAAAAGTTTATTTTTGTTTTGTTAATTGGTCAGTCATGCATGACCTTTAGTTTTTATTTTTTTACCATAATTGCATCTCATCTCTGAGTAATTTTAGTTTGGGTGACATTAAAAATTAAGAGTATCTAATTTAATTATAAGAGTTATTAAAAGAGTATTTTGTATGTTGTATAAAAGCAGGAAGTTAAAAAAAAACTTTCTGTATTACTTTAACACAAATTGATTTAAGTTGTATACACTTTTAAAATATTTGTAGAGGAAAAACTTTTTGGAGTGATACTTAAACATGTTATAGTTATGATTACGACAATATGTTTGTTTAATTAAGCAAATATTGAAATGATTTTTTTCAAGATCTCTTAATATCAATTTCATTTAGTGAAATTATACGAAAGAAATTTAACACATGTACATTAGCGTGGGCCGAACTTTGCCGAATTGCGAATTTCAAAAACGGGGGGTGCGGAAAAGTTGCGTATGCGTCCAGTAACCAGTAAAAAATAAAAATTTTGAAAATCGGTTCAGGTTCAAGGTCTTTGCAAAGCGGTTGATATTTCGAAATTTCGGAAAGTTTAAAAAAAATCCTTAAATTTTGTTAAAAAATATTCGTTGTTGTGATATATTATTTCTAATAAATTATAGTTCGCTGAATCCAAAAAAAGTGTATAAAATATTTTTCAAAACTTTTACAAAAAAACTATTCCTATTTCGAAATTTCAACCGCTTTGCGGGGACCTTGACCAGCGAAACGCCGGGACACGTATAACTTCTTTTTTACCGATATAACTTTCCCCGGTAGTTTGAACCCTTCGCGATCACTGACCCCTACCATTTGTCTCACAGTGTTATTCACTATGGGACAGTATCTTCGAATTTCGACCAGAACTAGAATATTGAGTATATGAGTCTAAAAAGTATCACAGAAGGAAGTTTGGAAATTGTTGATCACGAATTTGAAATAAAAAAGCAGAAACTAGATCTAGTCTGATTTAAAAATTAATATTTATAATTTTTAGAGAAAAAGGTTTATTCTTCTTCTTAACCTCAAAACTACTAAAATAAATTTGCAAAAATGCATATTAATTACAATATTAATTGCTGTGGTCTACATGACGTTAAAACAATACAGCACTAAAAATACATTATGAAATGCCCTGTGGCAACCCGTCTACTAGCAAGTTGGCTACTTTTGAACGTAAAGACTATTCGTCAGTGTGGCAACATTTGCGAAAAAGGAGACAGGATGGAAGATAAACTAAAATCTAAAAGTAAAATGTTTGTATCATACATGGGAATTTTTCATTACCATTGAAATTTCATTACCATTAGTTGATACTAATGGCAATGAAAAAAATGTCATTACCATTTAATGGTAATGAAATATTTTTCATTAGAAAAATCATTACTAATGGTAATGAAATTACACTAATGTATAAAAAAACTAATTACAATTGATTAAAAACCATTTGTTTACAAAAAAATTCAGACAAATGAAAACGAACAATGGGTTTGGCCAGGGAAGTTATAAAACATAATTTTTTAAGGAGAATCCATTCAATTCCGTTATACTTTACATGGATGCAAATAACAATTAATTGGAAAGTAATATTTAATTTCAAATGAGCATGAGCCTGAATCAGCATATTCCATCCCCGATTTCAGCGAGTTTTTCTCCATTTATACGTTTTTCTGTCAATGGCAATTATTTTTTTTAATTGATACATTATCAATGGTAATGAAATTTAAAACCATTGTCATTAATCAATGAAATTGAATTTTAAAATCATTACCATTAATTAAAAAAATGGTAATGAAAATAATTTCATTACAATTGATATCAATGCAATGGTAATGAAATCATCAACTAATTAGTACACCTAATTAATTGGTCCCATGTATGGTTTGTATGTGTCTGTGTTTAATCACTTCTGAGTAAAAGACAATAACTGAAAGCTGAATAGGAAAGACAACAATGGATTAGTTACATTGCATTCAAGGCCTTACTTCGGTGAGTTGGCTAAACTGTCATCGCACTTCAGTAGAGTTAAGTTTGTAATGTGGGGACATGTTTTCGAATCCCACAGCTGACGGGTTGTTGAAAAAATTATCACATAGACAGAAAATCTTATAATAAACATATAAATAATTAAGGGGCGTAAATACCCTACGGGAAATTTTAACAAACTGTCACCGAACTGGCCTCTTTATATGAAATAGACTGGTCACTTTTACATGGCGTTGTCATAGGAGGTGGAAATTGACCCCTTGTGACATCTCACAAGACAAATCCCAGGACAGGTCCCTGAACTGCGTTTTTTATGAGAGTTTAGTAACCTGTCCTCCTATGCCAACGCCATGTAAAAGTGTCCAGTCTATTTCATATAAAGAGGCCAGTTCGGTGACAGTTTGTTAAAATTTCCCGTAGGGTACTGTAACAACAGCATTTTAAAGGGCATATTTGAACAGTTGTCAAAAATTTAATTAACAATATTTCTTTTGGAGTTAATTTATAGAAAGAAGAAGAAGAAGAAAACATTTTTATTGAAAAAATTAATAGACACAAGGGAATCACCAGACTGCCGCAGTTTCGTCTCACCCAAAGATTCGTCAGTGGTTAGTTTATGTGTCAACTGAACAAAGTAATTTTTTAATTGTTAATTTGTCTCTATATGAAAAACTTTTATTGTATTGCCATGACCGGGGATTGAACCGGCAGCCATCTGCACAGGCTATGACTCGTAGCATCACCTCTTAACAAGTTACACTACGGTCGGCATAGCGCTGAGTGTGGCTAATTGAAGTTTCTTCAACCACAGCGTATACAATGTATGTTTTGTAATCAGAAGAGCCAGAATTGACTAATACTTGAGCAATTTATTTTTTAATTAGAATGTTTCCTCTCTTAATACTATTGGTTTTTCTCCTTTTTCACAAGTAATTATCACATTATGATGCGCTTTTTTCACATTCAATAGTTGGATACCGAGTGTTGATTGGAGAAGTTGTGTTGCTGCTGTGCAAATTTTTTAAATTTTTATTATTTTTTAGTTAAGTGTTTGTAACCGTCGCATAAGACAATCGTAATTAATATTAGAATTAATTACTAAAGATTTTTTTTTATTTAAAAACCATGTTATTGTAGTATTTTTTAAAAATATCAGTTTTATATTTCCCCAGCTAAAATCGCCAGAGTTGCCACTTCATTACTGACCTTTTTTAAAAAAGCTAAAATCAGCCTTCATTAATTATCGGAAAATAAAAATGTAAAGTGATTCTTAATCCCAGATAAATTATCTAGTCCTTATCGTGGCCCGATTTTTATTTTTAATATTTTTTTTTTAACAAATTGGCGACATAGAAATTCCAAAAAGCAAGAAAAAACACATTTGCTCGGGGATATAAAATTTATTTGACCTAAATTAAAAAAAAGACCACGATAAGGACTAGAGTTTTTTGTTGCCTACAAAAGAAAAAACCCTGATCAGAATCGGTTAACCCGTCTTGGCTGTACAGTGGCAGCCTACTTTCAACTCAGGGTTGTGGGAAAACGCGTTTAAAGTTTAAAATTAATTTTATGCTAAGAAGACAGCAACATTTCAAAAAACCGTGTATGAACAAAATTTATACCTCGCAGTTTTCTACATGTTTACTAAATTTGGGATGAATCGGCTAAAGAGTATATTATATATTAACCCAAATATGCTTAAAAACGATGGTAGAGAATTTATTAGACATTTCATTTCGGTCAAAATCTTTTATTTCGTACATTTTTTTAATTTGTTTTGTATTTGTTTTTTTTTTATATACACATTGATTACTTTTATGGCTTATAAAAAGCCATCAGTACCTGCCTCGTATAACGTGCCTTCGCCCACCATCGAGGAATCGTCATTGGCTTTTCTTTAAAGACTGCGTGCAATTCCTTTATCTGTAGATGTAGTTTTTTTTTTTCTTTTTGTTCTGCTGTATTATGCGAAATAAGATTTATAATAAAGACAATGCGCTCCCATTGTGTGTACAAATTTAATGCATAGAATATTAATTTGTGACTAAAATATATTTTACAAAAAAAACATGTGGAAATTTTATTTCTTGGAATATTTTATTGATATTTTCTGAGCATATTACTGAAGAGTATGCTTTATCCAAATAAAATTTAAAAAATATTCGAAAACAAACTTTTTCCTAAAGTCGATCCACCCTTAATTAACAATTTAATGGAAAATCGCTGCTAAAGCCTGTCCATACAAAAAGGCAGAAACTAGATCAAGTCTGATTTAAAAATTAATATTTATAAAAAGCTACTAAAAAATTTTGAATTCAAAATGGCGGATCCAATAAGGCGGCCATTAACTTTTAGTTTATATTATACACTCAAAAAAAAAAGGTCGGTAAAGTCAGCAAAAAATATTTCTGTGTCAGCAAATTTTTAGTCAGGAGCGTGCTTGCAAAAAAGTTGGTATCAGTGAGCTGATTTTTACCAAAAAAAAAAATAGTAATCTCAGCAAAAGTTTTGCTAACACTTAGTCGATTGCAAATGAAAAAAATCCTTCCTAAAATCACTAAACTTTTTGCTGAACGTTAGTAGACTGAAAAAGTCACAAAGAACTTGTAGCGAAATTTTACTTTAGTTAATTTATTTGCTGAACATTTAAATATAGAAAATGCCCAGGAAAATTTACTACAATCGGTAGCCAACAACACCTATTCTATAACTGGTTACACTGCAACCGATTCCATGGAACTGGTTCCGGAACCAGTTCCTGGGATCATATATGGAAGGTGTGACTGACGTAGAATGAGTTCTAGAACTAGTTTCAGAACTGATTCAAGGCAACCGGTTCCACTTTGGAGCTATAGAAGTGGTTGCTTTTGGGACAATTTCAAACAAAAATAATCGGTGTTAGAATCGACAGTAGAAGGGGTTGTAAATGAAAAGTAGCTATTCTACAACCGATTCTTTGGAACAGAAAATTTTCCTGTATGTGTAGAGTTTTTTTTAATTATAATTTCCGTTCTCTGTACTACATCTTCTCTATCTGGTTGTCATCCACGCTATAAATGCGGTTATTAGCACAATTTTTGTAGCAAAATAAATTAGTAAAAGATTAGTTCAAAATAAGCTTAGTGCTAAAAAAATATAACTAAAACTGAAAATTAGTAATGAAATTGCTGAAAATTAGTACATTTAATATACAAGCCGTTTTAATAATTCTTCTACTAACTTATTTTTTTGAGTGTATATATATATATTTTTAAGAGAAGCAACACTTTGGAAATTCTTCCTATTAATTAACGTGTTGCTTCCTTTGGAAATGGGATAGTGGAGAAGTGAAAGGTGGTGAAAACTGAAGGGCTTCAAATATGGAAACACTGTTATTTCACGAGATGTTAAATCTTAGAACAGTTGCTGCACGCCATCTGATGAGGAGTTAGCGAACTTTGTTGAAGCTTTTTATTTCATAGCCCTGCTATATTGTTCTACTTCGGTGGGGTTAACTGCTATGGGAACACCGGGATAGAAAAAACTCATACATATTATTATTTTTCATAAATCGATGATAAACTCGTAAATTCCTTCTAAACATTCACTCAGATAAAAGAGTTTGTAAAAAAATTTGTAAACAGTTTCCAATCGCACTATATGCTTTTTATACTGATTATTAGTACAATTTTTATTTTCAATAATAATTTTTGCTATTCTCTTATTACAAATTACGGATTTTTTTACTAATTTTCGCTGCTGATTTTAGCAAAACATTTTACTAATTTTTCAAAACCGAGTGCTAAATTTAACAGAAAAATATACTAATTTAAAAATATTTTTTTTTTTTGATTTTTTACAATTCTTGTTTAGTTTATATTTGTTACTATTGATATACTCTTAGTTTAGAAATAACACCCACAAAATTTTATTGCATCTCCAGTGCATAAAACGGCAATAACTGGAGAACCGTTTGCAATTTTGACTCCAAATTTCAAGTACGATGAAGTAATTACACGCGTGTTACAATTTTTTAGTACAATTTTTTGCTAATTTCAGCAGATTGATTTTAAATTACAGTTTACAGCAATTTACTAAAATTTAGTAGCTGCAACTAATTATTTATACTAATTTCATTGTACTCAAATTATATTTAGTATGTTTTTTAACTGATTTTAGCAAATCGACTTTGAATTACATTTTACATAAATTTTACTAAAATTTAGTAACGGCTACTAATTTTTTATACTAATTTTATTGTACTACAGATCAGCAGACATGTGTTGCTAAAATTAGCAAAAAAAATACCGCTGGCCTCAAAACAATTAAATTTCCCGTAATAACAGCAAAATTTTCAGTAGCCATTACAGACTTTTTTGGTTGAGTGTTGTATAAATATAAACCATATTTTTTTAAACACTAAACTCATAAATATACCGGGTTTACACCGTTTACGAGTAGAATACGAGTTTATATGAAAACCCCTAGTAGTTTATATGGGTGATATCAAAAAATGTGATAAAAACCGTGTAACCAGCTAATTTCTAATGCATATATTACATTTGAGTTATATATTGCGATATATATCAGCGCATTGTCACCAGTTTTACAAAATTTATAATAAATAAAAATTAATACATTCTACAAACTGTTTCGTAAATCTTAGCTATCACGACTTCAACTCGGTAACGATTTTTCGTCATAATTTTTGATAAAAATGCATATACCAGAATTTTGGATTTATCTATTATTTATATTGCGAAAACTATAATGTTATTTATACTCAAATGATCGTTGGACTGTAAGTAATCATCCAGTATAACAGACTTGAAGCTTTTCTGCAGCATGTAACATTCTCGAGATGAAAAAGGATGTCTTTAATAAGATTTGAAAAAATGTTGTAAACTCCGTTCCTAATTTCTACACCAAACTATTTAACGAGTAAGAAAAACAATGTCATATTTGGATTCACCTTGTAGGCATCATGCGATTTTGTTTCGGAAAAAAAATTCTGACAAAGCGTTTCTGAAAGAAAATGAAAAAAGTAACCAAATGTAAACTCCGTAACTGTAAACTCCGTAACCACAATTGTTTGCATCAGATTTCATTCAAATAAATGTAGATAAATGTTTAAAATAACCATAAACAGAGGTGATTTAACTAATATTTATGCGTCAAAAGACGATTCAACTAATAATTTTGCGTCAAATCAAAAATAGTTATCAGTTTTTTACCCTAAGCTGCTGGAGCGAAAAACGATTGATTTTGCATTTCATTAGTTTTGAATCGATATTTCGAATTAGTTTGACAAATTAAATTTGTTTCACACAATTTAAGAATTTTTTGATCGTGAAATGTTATGTTTTTAATATATTATTTTGTAACTGCGCAACCGCTGTTTGGATTTTAAAAAATTTTATATTTTTGAAAAGCATTTAAGAGGACTAAAAATACAAAATTAAAAAAAAATAAAATTTTTTTTTCGCGGAATGAATTGTATTTTTATTCGCGAAACCGCCAATTTATATATCATTGGAAAGCAAGTTGAAAACCCAAATACGAAAAACTAAAAAATTTAAGAAAATTCGTACGCAATTTTTTTTTATCTTTTGCTTGCAGAAATGTAAACTCCGTTACAACAAAAAAAAAATTAAAATTGTGCAAAAAAAGTTATTGCGACAACTTGTAGAAGAGAGTTTTTGCAATTAGGTTTATAATGACTAAACTTACTGATTCCATTAAGAAAAAACCGAAATATTAACACTTTTTGCTTTACACAAATTTGGCCCAAAAATTTATCACATTTTTTGATTTCACCCATATAAAAATTCATTGAAAATTATATAAAATTCGTAATATATAACCGGATATGCCGATTTTCCCGGGAATACCGCATGAGCCGGGAATACCGTTAGAACTGGGAACACCTCAGGTACCGGGAATACCGGTGTTCCCGGGAATACCAGGAATAGGCCAAGAACCGGGAAAAGGTTACAGTTTCCCGGGAATACCGGTACTGAGCGTAGGCTCTGCTTTAAACCACTATACGGGCAAAGTTGTAAGGTTTAGTTAATTTTTTTTTTTTGCTAAGTAAAAATTGACAGAAAAGAAGTAGTTAAATGGGAAAATTGCGCAATTTTTTTTTACAAATATGGCTATTTTTTCCGAAATTCTAAGGGAAAAGTCTCTTGGAAAGTTTCTAGTTTCTAAATGGGTTAACTAATCGGTCTTATTTATGGTCCTACTAAAAATATTTCTTTAACCTTCTAACTCAAATAATTTTTTTTTCCATTTAATGTAAAACTGTGTTGTTTGATGGATAATAGGTCGAGCAATATATTGAAGGAAATAAACTAATAAATACAAATAATAAACTAATAAATACAAATTATATTCTTATATACGCAATAGAGCGTACCACCTTACAGGTAAAAACAAAAAAAGTGCGCAGTACACCCTCCAATATGAAGTATTTTTGCAAGGTGATTTCAAAAAAAAAAATTTTTTTTTGCCGAACGTAAGGGTAGCCATTTTACATTTTTCGTTATATCTTTTGCATTTGCAATCGGATCTTAAAGTGTGATACATCGATGTTTTTCTCTCGAAGAGACCAGTATTCTGCTCTAAGGGCCATTGACCTCAAGTATCCCGTTCTAGTAGTTACCCACCAGATCTCAGTTGCTACCACTCTAATGTATGACCCTAATGTCAGAAAATTAAAGCTCGCAAAAAATCATTAAACTTTTGCTAAGGAAGTTTTTCGATAAACCCAATAGAAATTTTTTTTTATATTTTGGTTACCGAAATTTTTAAATTCTGCAAAAATACTTCATATTAGAGGGCGAACTTTTTTTTTTGCGGTACGGTCTAATATGCAATCTTCTAAAATAACTTTTTTCTGAATGAAGGGAATGTTTAGTTGATCTCTTATTTTGGTAAATGAATGTTCTTTTAGTTTGACTCTAGATCATAAATTAATATCACTTTCTGTTTAAATTATTTTCAAATTAAAAGAAAGATGATAAACATTAAAAATTTTAAACTGGCTCTTAACCCATTAAGATATAAAAATCTTTAATGTTATATGAAAGACAAACAAAACGTTGTTTTGAAATCCAAATAAAAAATTTAACAGTGGTAAAAATTTGTACTCGATCGGAGCTTTGCACCTAAACTCAAATTTACCTTCTATTTTGTGTATTCCAGTGCTTTACGACTCTATGGGAACGATTTAAGCTGCTTTTTTGTTTTTGTATGACAACTGTTAATTCTAAAGGCTCCATTAGTCTTTGCGTTCCGTGACGGTTCTGTAATGTGCCGTGCCGGATGGCTCTTTTGTGTAGTTAGTCTTTTCCGTAACAACGTATCAGCTGTTTAATGTTGTTTTTCTTAGCAGAGCTCTGCGCCAAACAGATTAATTGGTTACGGTGGCTAAATAAAAAATTGCAGCGGCGGCTTAAAACTGGCTGTGAGCCAAAAGCTGATCGGCTAGCCAACTTTAAGTTGACACATACAAAACATCGGCTTAACGGTAAAAAAAAGAAAATTTTTAAAAAATATATACTATTTTTAGATTTTTATCGTGTAAAAAAAATTTTCGACGGCGGCGGTTACAAAAATTAGACGGCGGCTCGGCTTAGCCGGTTTAAGCTATTCGTTTCAGATCTCAAAATAGCAGCTGTCAACTCACTGTCACTTAACGGATAACAAAAATTCTGTTTTCAACAGGTTCATCCGGCACGGCACGTTACATTACAGACAAACTAACGTCACGGCACGTTACGTACAAACTAATTATACCTTAATACTATCCTTTAACAAAAACCAATAACGTAGTTGTTTGTTTTCAGGATTTTAAATCGAATGAAGAAAATCGAATGTCACTACCAAATTGCTCAATCGAATGAACTAGAAATTTATTAATTTAAAATAAATAATAATTTAATTTGTTTTTTAATGAGAAGAATTAATTATTGAATTCTGCAAGCAAAGTTTTTCTATATTTAATGCAATTTCTAAAAAAAATTAGCTAGATTTTTCCAACTACATGTGTCAGTAGCTCCAATTAATAAACTGATTAAATATTCTTTCTCAAAATGCGTTTTTTCGATAAATCTAACCCTGAACTCTCTTAGAAAGAGTTTTGAATCGGTAACGGTATTTTAGCGGTATTGCGTACCAATCTTGTTTAGAAGCATTAAGTATGTGATTTTTTGTATGATGTGCTTAAAAAGCTGATTTTTTTTAAGTTGTTCAGAATTACTTTCTAAAAAAGCAGCAAAAATATACTAACGGTATCTTTGGGGTAATATTATATTAACCTGTATATATGGTAAATTATATCGCAGCAGTCCTACGACAAGTTCTATTTAAGCAAGTCTCGGGATACGTATTTTGAGCGCAATTGTTCTCTCATTCCCTGTTTGGCAAAAAGTAGAGTTAATAGTTTTAAACATTCTTAGTTGATAATTTATTTGAACTAAAGACAACCCCAAAAGAAATTTACCAACTTTTGCCTAAAACCAAAAAATCATCTGTATCACATATATTTCCAACAACATCGGAATAATGATACCATTTTTCAACAAAATAGAAAGAAAAAAAAACAAGAATCCATGCAATCTGACAAATATAATTAAATATAACGACTCTACCATGTGCAATGATACAATTTAAATGAATGCACAAATTAAATTAACGTAACAATTCTCTTCTCCATACCAACATACACACATCCGCATATAAATAAATATAAGTGAAAAACCAACAACTCTTAAATAAATAACGAAAAAATTCTCTTTAGAATACTCATCGTATGTACGTACCAGTGATGGTATTTGAGAATTTTCGTTTGGTGCCTCAATGACGCCAAAAAAGTGCCAAAAATGATTTAAAAGTGCCAAAAAAAAATTAAGCAACATTTAATGTTTAAAAAAAAATATGTTCAGCTTTTATTTCAAATATTTATACATTTAGTTTCTTAATAAAAAACGCCACTTGATGCATAAAACTCAATTTTTGGGCATTGGGGCCCTTTCTGCACAAAGTGCTCTTATAAACTATAACTCAGATTTTTTAAACAGTTATAGGAAAAATCTTGGTTTTGCTTCGTATATTTGTGAAAAATCTAAATCACGCGTTTTTTTTTACAAAAAGTGCAATATTCAAAAATATTTGTTTAAATATTTAAAGTGGTATTCTCGCAATAAAATTAATTTTGGCACCAATAAATGTATAATTAATATTTCATATATTTTTTTTGTTTTTTTTTCATACACGTTAAAATAATCACAATTTAGCTATTTGGCAATTTTTTTGGTATTTTTCTTGAAATGCACACGCCTTTAGAAATCATATATAAAAAAATGGTTAAAATTGTAGAGATCATGCATTTAAGGGTTAAGTAAAAAGACAAAAAAAAGGCGGGCAACTTATCTAAAAAGTAACCCGAGTTTAACATTACCTACCACAAATATTTTCATATAAAAATGCCATTCTTAACTATAGTAAAGCACTAAACTTACGTTATTTTAAGATAAGTTAGCAGGTCCAAGACTTTCAAAAAATTTTACAATTAAATTTGACAATACAATAGAATCAATTAAAGTTTTTCTAATATTATCCCCGTTGCTTTTATTTTTAAATATCAAAATAATGATTAAATTGTCCCCGAAGAACTGGAAGGTGGTCCAAAAAATTGTAGATATATTTAGTGCAGCATTTGTTTTTTAATTTTGCTACCCCTTCATAATAGGCGTGGCTTTTAATTAAAAACCAGCGATGTCGACCTTTTATCAAATTATATAGAAATTTTCGTAAAAAGTGCCAAAATTCTATGGAGAGTGCCAAGGTGCCATTGAACATTCAATAGTGCCACAAATGGCACTTTTGTGCCACTTTTACCAACAGTGGTACGTACTACTCATGCAATAAAAAAAAAAAACTTTTTTTCTATGAAACACGTCCTGTCGCATTTGCTACAATCGTACATAGATACACGGTGCGAATTTTCTTGGACAAGTCTTAACGAAATTTTTCAGTAAACTAATAAAGTTTTCAAAAATAAAGAAAATAAAAAATTTATAAGAGTTAATAAAAACAAAAACTCATACAGCCGAATGCATAAAGTTCCTAAACAGTTTAATTAAACGTTTTAAAGCTAATTTGGCAAAAAC
The DNA here is from genome assembly GCA_949987735.1 of Leucophora obtusa. Lineage (NCBI taxonomy): Eukaryota > Metazoa > Arthropoda > Insecta > Diptera > Anthomyiidae > Leucophora > Leucophora obtusa. The sequence goes on along the minus strand of OX465295.1, from coordinate 322,791,393 downwards.
AGTATGCATAATTCTTTTAATAACGAACAATTTAACAAACTGTTAAAGTAGGGTCATGTCTAAAATAAGCGTTTCATAAAGTTTGGAAAATAAAAATCTCTGTTGAAACCAAAAATATTCAGTTTTCATTTATTCAAGGATCATCCACCCAAGAATATGTAGAATCTAACATTTTGTAGCCAACAAATTAAAAAACCTGGAACAATTGCAACACTTTTTGCATTAAATTTTCTCAAATTGGTGTACAAATAAAATAAAAAAATAAATTAAATTAACTAGTGATGTTGATATAATCAAAACATATTCGTCATTCGAATACATTCAGTATTCGTTGTATTAAACTGTCTGTAAATGAGCCAATCGTTTACTAGCTTTATGAATCACTAACAATTTATTTAAAAGTGGAGACACATTTTATAAGGGTGTTGCCAGAATAAAAGGAAAAATTAACAAACTGTTATTTAACGATTATGCATGACATTTTTAGTAAACGTTTAATAAGGAAAAAGAATACTTAGCAGTTGTATTCCTTAACGCAAAATTAAGAAAAGTTTTTCTATTACATAGATCCATAATATTTAAGAAACAAATTTATAATAACACTTCTTCATTGAGTGTATAAAATTTTTATTAAATAAAATGAAAGTTTTCACAAAATTGTATGAAAAGGTTCATAATGGTAATGAAAATTTTCAATGGAAGAGTTCCAGCGCAACTTTATTGACTTTGATATTATTGCAAAAATAAAATAATATCATGCAGATAATTCTCTCAGTGTACATACAATCGTATGTAAGTCCTCTAATAACAAAACTCATCTCATCATGTCAATAGTAGTTATTACTCAACTTGTTATTTTTCCTTTTTTTTTTTTCTTTCATTATTGTTTGTGGGTTTTTGATGATAATGACGATGTTGTTGCTGGTGCCGTTGTTAGTGTTATGAGTATATGCAGCAGGAGCAATAGCAGGAGTAACTACCATCCCTACTAAAATAAATTATTTGACTATTGATATTATATATAATTATATCCGAAAATTGAGAACATCTAATTGTATCAAATTAGATCGTATTAGATCATATTAGACCTACCTGGATACAATTAGATCTTATTTTATGGAAGTAGATATGGTTTGATACAATTTTATTTAGATTTTGTCCTCATCCAAATGCATCAAACATATTATAATTATATCCAACCAGATATAATCGTATATAATTCGATACAATTACACATAACTTTATGTGGCATATAAAGGTCAATATATAATTGGATATTATAATATGTTGCACTATATATAGTGCTATATAAAACAATATATAGTTATATATCTAAGATATAATTTCATATAATTTTATATAATTGTGTCTTGGTATATATGCTCCAATATATAATTATACAAAATATCATATGATGATATATGACTATATCAATAATTTTTTACTTGGGATCACAAGTTTTTTTCAACGAATGAATGTGTTGTTGTTGATTTTATATGTTTGTTTTTTTTGTTGGAGGGGGTGGGGGGGTTTCGGTTTATTTTTGTTATTTTCATTTCAATTTGAACTTTATTTGTGTATGTGTTTTTGTACTGAATATGCATTTTTCCCAAAGGTGCATTTTATGCTTGGAAATCTAATTTAAGAGATTTTTTTCCCATTTACGCCGTTTGTGTTACATGTAAATTGTTTTTTGTTTGGTAGATTTTTTATTTGGGATCCTTTTTTAGTGTAAGTGTGTGCCTTTTTGTTTGTGTGCGTGTGGTTAAGCGTATTATTTTTTTTTTCAAAGTTTTTACGATCCATTCTCTATGTATCAAAATTTATCTTGTTTTTTTTTCTATAATAACGGCATGCATGAACATGTTAAAACAAAAACTACTTTCATATGTTAGAATTCAATGGTTATTTTACGGTGTTATATTTTTGTTACAAAAACATTTCAGATTTGTTAGTGTTAGTTCAGCGGTACTTTCTTGTATTTGACTAAGTTATAAATGTACCGGGAAGCATCACAAATTGTTTATGAAAGAGAAATCCACTTGTATACTCCAACAGGATTGTATTGTCGGCTGAGGTAGTTCAGTCGTGTTCAGGATCTACTTGAGGTCCCGAAAATCTTATGTAAAAACACACTTTTTTCATTTTGGAGTTTATGGATTACTTTTGTTTTCAGGGCAGATCTGAACATGAAAGCAAATTTTTTTTTCCTCAAGTTAATTTTATAATAATAATTTACTCTGACTTTGCAACAACAAACACAAGGGGAATACTGACACAAATAAGAGTCACAGGCCTTTTGTAGGAATACACACGATAGTCTACTTCAAGTTTGATACACTTAGCCCAGCGTTTCTCGGATTTCGTTATTCCATCCTTGTGATAAACAGAAAGAATTTATAAAATTCTAATTAAATTTTTAAACAACTTTCTCATACCAAATTTTTAAAACCAAAAAAAAAAAGAAATTTTTAAAAAGGCACCAACAAAGAAATTTGTAAATCCAAAAAAAAAAATTTTTTTTTTAACTTTGAATTTTTATTTTTAAACAATTTTTATATGAAAGATAACAATTCAAAAACGAGTTACAAATATTTCAAACAAAAAAATTGTTGGGAATAAATTTTCAATTTAAAAGAAAATGTGATTGCTTTTACAATTTTCTTTTGTTGGTGCCTACTATTTTTTCTGTGTACGCTTTTTTAAGTCCTCCAAATTATATTTTTTTTTGAAATATTTCTCCGAAAGTTTTTGATATTTCTGATTTGTAGTTGCATCAACAGACCATTTTACTTTCAAACGGCGTGTAATATGTAACATCTTAACTGAAAAAATGGATAAAAAATCATTTTTATTTGGATTGTGAACTTGGTAAGGGAACAAGATTCGCAAGCGGCAGGATAAAATACCTAAACCATCTATTGTAACATTAGCTGTTCGAACTTCTAAGTCGCTCCCTATAAAAACCTGTTCAGATAAGTTATCCTGACACCTTACTCAAAACTTTCTTTGAGCATACAAGATCCTTTGAGGATACCAAAGAAAGGTATCAAAAAAGGGCCCTTAAAAACCCCTATCCGAAAATATAACATTTGTATATAGTTTCCTTGGATCAAATGACAAATAAGTGGAAAAAACAAAAAAATTGGTAATTTTTGACCCCAGTTTTAAGCCCATTAATACCCGAAATGGACGATAATCTCAGATACCCCAACTTTAGTATTTTTTTTTTTCTCAAAAATATCCGAATTTCATTAAGACCGGAGACTCTCACATGAGATACTTTCTTTTTAAGTAAAAATTGTGGGAAATGATGTATAATGGTGCACTAAAAGCTATTTGGTCGATTTAGGCGGCCATAATTCAAATTTAAAATTTCCGTCAAATCAACTTTGACGGAAAATACAATTACACTGTGGTACAAATGGTAGGCTCAGTGATCGGGAAGGGTTCAAACTACCGGGGAAAGTTATATCGGTAAAAAAGAAGTTATACGTGTCCCGGCGTTTCGCTGGGTCACCTCTAGGAATCGAGATATATCGATTTGACCTTTGGTGGTCTTTTTTGACATAACTCAAGAACCACTAGTCCGATTTTGCTCAAACAATTTTAAAAAAATTAAAAATTACAATTCCTTTAATCTGTTCATATAACGTTTTTCTATATACTCAACAGTTTTGCAGGTAAAAATAAATGTATGAAGAAAAAAACATTTTTTGCCTAAAATATTAAAAAAAAGTAATAAACAAAAGGGTATTGATTTTTATGGTAGCGGTAACAAACATTTATTTTTACCGGCAAAACTGTTGAGTATATAGAAAAACGTTATATGAACAGATTAAAGGAATTGTAATTTTTAATTTTTTTAAAATTGTTTGAGCAAAATCGGACTAGTGGTTCTCGAGTTATGTCAAAAAAAAGATATATCTCGATTCCTAGGGGTGACCCAGCGAAACGACGGGACACGTATAACTTGTTTTTGACCGATATAACATTTCCCGTTGGTTTCATCCCATTCCGATTTTGACTGTCGCATAGTGTTATAAGGCTAATATTTATATAAGATGTCTGGGATACATGAGAAGCCGGAGATCCTTACCTTTATCCTGGAATATATATTCCCTGTGGGAAAAGAAACCGGTCACAGGACACGCCACGTGACCGAACCTTCGGGACCGGTCCCCGTCCTTCGACCAGTTCTTTTATATGAAAAGGACCGGTCACTTTTACGTTACAGAACTGACGCAGAAGAACCTGTCGCAATAGATAAAAACATGAATTTTTTGTCAAAATATGCAACTACAAAACGATGTAATTTTGTTCTAAATTTCATGATTCGGATAAATTTTTAGTCCATATTAGTTTTGGACTATTGAAAAAAAACATGGATTCGCATGGAATTCCTTGCTTTAATAAGTACCAATTTAGATTTAAATTTTTGTTACTCGCAACATAGTTTTTACCAGGAATAAAATTCTGCAAATCTTCTTTGTTTTAGTTCAGTCAAATGTCTGTTTTTATGAAGTTTTTTTTTAAATTATTAATATTTGGCTATTTATTGCTGACAGAAAATAAAAAGAGAATTTCCAAAAAGTTACCTCAATTTCTCAAATTGATTTTAACTGAAACAAGTGGCTTTCAAAGAAGTTTAGTTCATGCAATTTTTAAAGCACTTGAATTTTTAGTTATTCGATGTTTATTGGGTAGTTTAAAAACCAAATTGTAAAAAATGCTTCAATAGGAAATTTTAATGGACAATATTTTTAAGAATAAAAAAAAAATCTAAAGCATTTTAAAGGAAAATACAATTCGAAAAATTCTGACAAAAAAAATATGTTGTTTCACAGACGCCAGATTTGGAGTTAGCTTACAGTTTGTCTTTAGAAAAGTATAGTTTATTCCGTATGTCAGATATCTTTCGCTACTTAAGTTTCCTGAAATACTAACATGTTTTCACCAGTGCGCCCCACTGTACATACAAGAGGAGTTCCGCAATAAGAGTTGTACAACAATCTGGTGAATGATATGATTAAAGCGCCTACTCAATACGTAAAATATTAATCCAATAACTTTTAATAATGAATCATATAATAAGCGATTATCAAAGCGATCGATCAAAATAAAAACACGAATAATTGACAACTGGAATATTTGTACCACTTGAATGACCTGGTTTATCCCATTTTCACATGTCACGGGACAGGTAATTTCAGACCGGTGTTCTTTTCACCAGTCACAGGACTGGTACTTAGAGAGCAGTCCTGTTTTCACCGGTTACGGGACAGGTCACCGGTTTGGTACTTTCAGACCGGTCCTGCTTTCGCTAGTCCTGGGACAGGTTCTTTCAGACATGTCCTGTTTTTACCGGTCACGAGACACACAGAGAAAACAGATTCATTGCGACAACCGAATTTCTTGCCAACTGAATAGTTTTGTTGCAACAACCGAATTATTTGGTTGTGACAATCAAATGTATTCCCGACACAACTTAAATATATCTTTCCAACCGAAATTCTATTGTCTTTACCGAATTTCTATTGGCACAAACAAATATATCGGTGGTTCCAACTAAACCATTCGGTTGGCAAATAATTCGGTTGTCACAATGAATCTGTTTTCTCTGTGCAGGTGCTCGCATCACTACTGACCCCTGTTTTCCCACAGGGTTGTTACAAAACTATGTAAATTTCTACAAGAAAATATCCTGAGATACGGGATGTACTAAACATGTCAATCTGGCAACGTAACACTACATTTAAGTATACACCTTAGCATATGCTAAGGTTAAATGCCATAAATAATATTAAATATTATAATCATGTACACTGGAAGTTTCTAACAAGTTCTACAACTACACGTCAGTTAAACTATAAAAGACCGAACGTTACACTCATAGAAACAAATCTCTAAAAATAGCAGAAAAAGTTACTAAATATTAGCTTAGAATGATGCTGCAGCTACCCCTTCGGTAATTATCTAAATACTTATAAAATAAGAACAGCAAAATTAATACTGTTAAATTTACAGAATTTTAGTTATATTTAAGCTAACTTTCATTTAATTGAAAATAATAAATTGTACTGTAAAATCTGCAGAAAATTTGCTAAATATTAGTAGACTAAAAATAGCAAAAATAAACTGGTATTACTACAAAATTGTTGCTATTTATACCCTACACCACTATGTGGTCAGGGTATTATAAGTTTGTGCTGATGTTTGTAACACCAAAAAATATTGGTCGTAGACCCACCTTATAGTATACCGATCGGTTCAGAATTTTTATACCCTACACCACTATGTGGTCAGGGTATTATAAGTTTGTGCTGATGTTTGTAACACCAAAATATATTGGTCGTAGACCCACCTTATAGTATACCGATCGGTTCAGAATTTTTCTTTATTTCGATTTAACGATGTCCGTCTGTCCGTCCGTCCGTCCGTCCGTCCGTCTGTCTGTCTGTCCATGCAATCTTGTGCGCACTCTACAGGTCGCACCTATTAAGATATTTTGATGAAATTTGGTACGCACACCTATGTTGGCCCAAGGACGAACAAGTTTGATTTTTTTGAACATCGGTCCATGTTTAGACCTAGTGCCCATATAAGGGTCCTACCAAAATTATACTGTTTATACGCTGCAGGTCGCAAATATTATAATATTTTTTTGGTACATAGACCTATGTTGGCCCAAGGACGAAGCCTATTGATTTTGGTGAACATCGGTCCATGTTTAGAACTAGTGCCCATATAAGGGTCCCCCCAAAATTATATTGTTTATACGCTGCAGGTCGCAAATATTAAGCTATTTTGATGAAATTTGGTGCGCTGACTCACATTATAGAAAATTTTGACATAAGCCCCATTTTAACCCATTCGAATTTCGGATCCAAACAATACACCAAACTGGTGTAGGGTATTGTATAGTCGGCATGCCCGACTTTAACCTTTTTACTCGTTTTTATTTCGATTTAACGATGTCCGTCTGTCCGTCCGTCCGTCTGTCTGTCTGTCCATGCAATCTTGTGCGCACTCTACAGGTCGCAAATATTAAGATATTTTGATGAAATTTGGTAAGCAGACCTATGTTGGCCCAAGGACGAACAAGTTTGATTTTGGTGAACAGCGGTCCATGTTTAAACCTAGTGCCCATATAAGGGTCCTACCAAAATTATATTGTTTATACGCTGCAGGTCGTAAATATTAAGATATTTTGACGAAATTTGGTGCACGGACCTATGTTAGCCCAATAATGCAGCCTATTGATTTTGGTGAACATCGGTCCATGTTTAGACCTAGTGCCCATATAAGGGTCCTACCAAAATTATACTGTTTATACGCTGCAGGTCGTAAATATTAAGATATTTTGATGAAATTTGGTACACAGACCTATGTTGGCCCAAGGACGAAGCCTATTGATTTTGGTGAACATCGGTCCATGTTTAGAACTAGTGCCCATATAAGGGTCCCCCCAAAATTGGCTTGGTTACAGACTGCGGGTCGCAAATATTAAGATATTTTAATGAAATTTGGTGCGCTGACTCACATTATAGAAAATTTTGACACGAGCCCCATTTTAACCCATTCGAATTTCGGATCCAAACATTAGTTGGCTTTTACCCAGACTGGTGTAGGGTATTGTAAAGTCGGCATGTCCGACTTTAACCTTTTTACTCGTTTTAAGCTAAATTTAGTTGAATGCAAATAGCAGTATATACTGCTAAAAGCAGCAGAGATATTTGCTAAAAAAAATTGTAAACTGCTATTTTCAAAAGGATCGATTTTTATTTGCATTTAAAAAAAATACTGAAATTTTAACATGAAATGTTTCTTAATATAACATAAAGAAAAGCTTGATTGATTTTTTATATAGTGGTAAGAAAACCATAAAACTATTCACTTTAAAATTTCAGTGTTGTTAACTTTATTTTAAAATAGCTAAAAACAAAGAAAAATTGGTCAGGTTTAAGGAAATTTTATAGGATTTCCAAAAATAAGCAGTTTGTACAGAACCGATCAGTACTGCCTAAATTTTACTATGAATTGATAAAAGATTGATATCGCTAATTTTTCATTACAAGCCACGCCCACTTAAAACAAGTGACATAATGAAAAAACAAAAAACATTACGTTAAAATTCTGTACAACTTTCTGAACCATCTCCTTGCCTTTCGTGGCGAATTTAGCCACTATTTTGATTTTTAAAAATAAAGGCAACGTGAATAAAATTAGAAAAAACTTGAATCGTTTCAAATTTATTGGTCACCACTGTAAATAGAATTCAATTAATTTTATATTTTCTATAAATCAATTTATATAAGACGACCAGATTTTGAAAAAAAAGATGACATTAAAAAAAAGTTTAAAAATTTATTTGAATTCAACATTTTTTACAGAAAAAATTACATTCACATATGTAAATATGTAAAATTAGTTAAAAAAAAAAACAATAATTACCCAATGTAGAAAATCATTACCAGATATGTGGTTATGTAACTACATACTTGGCAATGGTAACTACTTACTTTTGTTATTACATTTCATATTACCTTTATATGGCGATGTCGCGAAAAATAATGAGTTATGATTACACACCAGCATACGAAAAATCAAAAAATATATCGTTACCTATGTGCTTACCAGTACTGACAAAAATAATGAGTCTAAAAATAGATTTTCAAAAAAATAAATTATATAAAAAAAAATAATTTTTTATTGTATTTTTTTTTAAATAAAATTTGCTGGTGCGGGAATCGAACCTGGGTCTACAGATTGCCAGTCAATAGCTCTACCATCTGAGCTAAATATATATTTAATAGATAAAAATATAATTGACCTGCTGCACACAAGTAAGCTTACTCGCCAACATACAAAAAATCAAAAAATATGTTTTTACATATATCCTTATCAGTGTTTAAAAAAAATTGAGTCTAAAAATAGATTTCAAAAAATTTAAAAAAAAATCTAGAAATTTATTTTCTATTTGAAATAATGATAAAAATAAGTCATTATCAGTAACTCATTATTATATGTTTTAAAATAATGCAAAAGGTAAGTGGGTGTCATTACTGGTAGTCCAAAAAATAATGATATGTCATTACCGTTTCTACACTGGGTACTTTTAAGTATAAAAAGTTAGTTAAAAAGAAATAACGAAACTTAAAAAATAGGATAATAGAACTAAATGTTTGCAATGTATCAACCCTGTACTCATAAAGCCTACAGGAGCCCATACACGATACTGCATGTCGTCCAAATTGCTGATGTACGTGTGCATATGTGTGGATACCGGTATTTTTTTAAAATCATCATTTTGAAAGGGTTTTGAAACGGATAACGGTATTAAAAAAACATATTTTTTACATGAGAGGTTAATCACAACTGTGTCGATTGTCGACCGACGACAGCAAAAGTCGTCGCGAATAATTTAAATTCAGCCACAATCGATTGTCCACATTTTTTGACATTTAGAAAAAAATTAATGCAAAACAAGAATATGGTTGTATTTTTTTCGCCACGATTCTTCATCAATTCAATTGGTTTTGCATTAATTTTTGTTGTTTTACATTTTTTTGTATTTAATTTAGCTTTTTTGCAGTAAATTATGCATTTTTATTTTCAATTATATTTCTTCTGTCAATAAAAATAATTTTTCTGTAAACAAAGTACGAATTTTTGCAACTCTAATACGAATTCCTGCAACTCTGTTCCCTTAATTAGTTAAAAATATGGCAACTAGTTGACAAATATTTTGAGTGTGTATTAGTGTGTCGTCACGAAAATAGAATAGATTCTATTACGACGACAAATCGCCGGACGACATAGCGACATTTTGCTTCCCATACAAAATATATGAAAAAGCACATGTCGTTGTCGTTGTTGACCCAGTTCTGATTAATATCTGACTTGCATACTGGTCAAACCCAGTTTTAGGGCCTTCTGTGTGTTTATATAATAACTTGTGTATCCTAAAATGACTATTAGGCAAAATAAAAAACGTCATAGAAGAAATCATAATAAAACATGAACTACTTTGAGAGGTAATGCAAAGTTCCAAGGTACACGCGATCCAAGGTATACAGTGTACCATCTTCAAATTAAAAAAAAAAAATGTCGATGTACCTAAATTAAGCTCTAGTGGTAATAACAATTCCTAACAAGCCGCTTCAAGATTTGTTAAAAATTAACATGACTTTTTGAAGGTCAAACGAGGATATGTCTCTCAAGAAAAATTTTTAGCCTCATTGACTCTTATGCGCTATGAAAGTAGTAAACAAAATATTTTTTCAAGAGGCCAAACCCCGAGCTAACTTTGCAAAACCCTTAGAGGGATTTGTTTGTCTAATGGTCTTCTTTCATATCGCGCTGGAGTTGCCAGCGATCACCCATATAACTTCGGTATTTATCTCTACATATTATCGAAGTTCACCTGTTTTTTTATGGTAAAATTTCAAACTAACTATAATTTTCTAATAAAGTGACTAAAAATGGTAGATACATTTAATGAATGCGAATTTCATTTATGCCATCTCTGTTAACAACAAATCTGCTTTTACAAATATTGGCGCTCAGTTATGCGCAAGTACTTTAATTGAGAGCATTTTGATGTCATAATTCTTGAGTATAGCTTCAGGGACGCTTAAATTACTTCAATCAGCAATATGCAGTGATTTACAAACCGTTTTTACGTTTATTTCTTGGTCGTTGTTGTTGTGTGTTTGTTATTTCCTACATCTACTGGTTGTTGTTGTTGTTGTTGTTATTGAATATTTGATTTGTTTTGTTGTTGTAACTGCTGATATTGTTGTTGTAATTTTATGGTTTTTAGCTTTTTACTTTTTTTTGTTACATTGGGGTATTGTTTCTTTTTTTTTGCCTGTGTGTGTTTTGCTTGCCTATTCCTATGAATGTATTAGTAAGGCTTCATTTAAAATGTCTATATTTGTGATGGGTGAGTGTGTGTGTGTGTGCGCTGTATTCCTGACTCCCCTTATACCTTCCATAAAGTGCAAGGATTTTTCTTTCTATCCTTTCAATTTCATTTATTTGCTTGTTTTGATACTTTTTTTTTTGTTACTATTGTGGTAAACAGGAAAATGTTAAACTTGGGATTTGAAATTATTAAAAATCAACACACATACACACACTCACAAAAAACATTAGAAACTACTATGCAGTGCTAGTATCTACTATATTGTATAATGTTGGAGTACTTTCTATATTCCACTTTCATATGATGATACTACAAGTGTTTTATAGTGTTCTTTCTATATGCTCTATGTAAGTTTGTATGTAGTTAGTGCCATCATTCTGGTTGAGAAAGTTATTTACTTTAATAGTATTATAGTTAGTTGGGCTAGTGGTAGAAGAAGAGAAATTTTATGAGGTTGTTTTTTTTGGTATTTTCAAGCAGTTTATGAAATTCATTAAGTATATTTTTAGGTTTTTTGTTGTTTTTGCCAAAATTAAAATGAAATGTTGAACTTTAAATAATTAATTAAAATTGGAAAATTTAAAAGCATTGAAATTGAAATGAAATCAAAACATTCTTTATTTAAAATTTTTTTGAGTATACTAAATTTTTTTCGTATGCTTAAAAATAACTGCCCTACGGGGAATGAGGGGTCAATTGCCCTAAAAGTACCTATCCTGTGAGTGGTTAAATCAAGACTTGTCACAGGATTGGTATAATTTACCATTGCTAAGGGTTAAGCAATGACAATTATACTTAAAGGACTAGTCCCATGACTGGTGAAATGGTGGCATACCACTTAATCGTCCTCAAAGTACCTATCCTGTGACTGGTAAAAAGAGGACATACCACTAAATTGCCAATTATAAAGTGTCAATTATACTTAAAAGACTGGTCTCGTGACTGGTGAAATGATGACATACCACTGAATTGTCTTCAAAGTACCTACCCCGTGAGTGGTTAAAGATGGTCTTGTCGCAGGACTGGTATAATTTATTATTTTTATGGGTTAAGCGCTGTCAATTATACTTAAAGGACTGGCCCCAAGACTGGTGCAAAGAGGACATAACAATTTCATAGAATTTTTTTCGTAAGTTCAATGAAGAATTTCGTTAAATAAAATTATCAAAAATCGTAATTTGTGAAAAATTACGATTGTTTGATAAATTTAGTTCTAGTTCTAAGCACTTGGACTTTTCTTTAAATTTTAGCATCAAGAACCCTGAGGTTATTTCTAACAACTTCAGCTCTAAAAATTCCGTGTTAATACATAATCTTTTGGAGGATTTTGCAGGAATTTTAGAATCGGTAAATGGTTCGACGCATATATATATCTTATATCTTAAAAGAATATCTTAAAAAGGAATATGTATTTCATATTTTATTTCTGTGGGAAAACATACCAAAATTCTTCAAAAAAAATAAATTTTTATATTTTAATTTGTTGACAAATGAAAATATTTGTGCTTTTTATTACATAACAATTTTGTCAAAGTTTTGCTGTGACAATTTTACTTAGAATACCAAAACCATAACAATTTCCATTCACCTCAGTTTGGTCACTGTTTTTGTCAGTTTTGTAATGGGACTGGTTCTGTATCAGTTCCTTTTAGGTTAGTTGGGTGACATGTCACAAAATATACAAAGTGTGACTCATTCTGTGACGGATCCTTTTGTGTTAGTTCGGTGACATGTCTCTTTATGTCAGTTAGGCGACATGTCCTTTTGGGCTAGACCTGCGACATGTCGAAAGGTGTATAATCTGTGCCAATACGTCATTTCCAATGACAACGCCATGTTAAAGTGATATGTCTTTTTCAAAGAAAAAGGCCGATCAACCTGTCTCTGCCCCCTTGGGACCTATCCTGCGTGCCATCAGGGACCGGTCCCTTTCCCCGTAGGGTGTTGATAAGATATTAAAATTTGGATTGATCGCTTAATGAAGGCGTTAAGATAGCATAGCGGTTAACCCTTTGAGGGCCATACATTTTTTGCCGAAGCGATTTTGAAAATTTTGCGATTTTCATAATCTCTGACCTAATAATAGTTATGCCAAAAAAAATTGGCTCCGTAGAACCCCTCCTTAAACCTCATTTCGCTTGCCAAAAATATTTGCCATTTGACGATCCTGCCGTTCCGGACGAAGCGATTTTTATTATTATTTTATTTTCGTGATCTGGAACTAAATTATGGATACGTTACAAAAAAATTTACCTAATAGACCCCTTGCTTGCCCTTCATTTCGCTTGTCAAAGTTTGTGCTTTTTACCCCTTAAATGAAGAATTCTAAATAACCAACTTCGAGGGGAAAGCGGGACTAGGGATTTGCTGCCTACTACATTTTTGTTCCCCCATTTCTTCTTTACAAATCAGCTTTGGAAATATTTACTCTATCTTTTGTCTGGGCAATTATAAATGCGAAAAACCCTTGGGCAAGCATACTTGCCTATGGTCGTCAAAGGGTTAAAGCAATTAATCCAATGCTGAAATTATTTTTTATAGAGAAATTTTCTTTTATATAATAATTCTAGAAAGAAATATAAAAATGTTGGTTTTTAACCATTTCTAGTCGGTAAGACCGGCATCAAGTGGGGTTCATTGACTAACCAGAAAAGTACGTCTTGTGATAGTCCCGGATATGTGATAAAGATTGGAAACTAAAACAACGACTTTTGACCACCTCGAGGATTTAGGTGGTAAACTAGTGGAAAGATTTGTTATCCAACTAACTAAATTCAAATAAAGCGCATCATAATGAATTACTTGTGAAAAGGAGAATACAATAGAATTAAATAGAGAAAACATTCTAGTTGAAAAATAAATTGCTTATATATTAGTTACTTCTGGCTCTTTTGATTAAAAACATTTATTGTGTAAAAAAAAAAAAAAACTTCAATTAGCCACACTCATAGCTGAATCGACCTTAGTGTATCTCATAAAGAGGCGATGATATGAGTCTTAGCCAGTGTAGAGGGATGCCGATTCGATTCCCGGTCATGGCATACACAAAAAAGTTTTTCATATAAAAACAATTAAAAATACTTTAGTCAATTGAAACATAAATGAACCACTGACGAGCATTTGGGTGAGAAGAAACTGCAACAGTCTGGTGATTCCCTTGTGTCTGTTAAATTGTTCAATAAAAATAATTTCTTCTTCTTCTTAACTTAAGAAATCAAGCATTTTCTTTCAAAGAACCGGAAAACACTTTTTTCTGAAATTTGTGTATAATTAAATTACCGGTTATAATTAAAAAAATTTTTTTTAATTTTTGAAGCATTTATTTTTTAATGCCGAGTGGCGTTTTATTACATCCAAGATGGCGGACAAATTTTTTAAAAATGTTCAAATTCACTTGAAACTTTTTTACACACGGTCTCTTGAGGTTAGTTACAAGAATCTGCATTTCGATTTTCAAAATATTAAAAATCAAATCCAATAAATTAAAAAGTAAAAAAATGCTATTGTGGATCCGCCATTTTGAATTTTAAAAATTTAACTTGAGAATCTTATTTTTCAACCCCAAACATACGTGAGTAAACAATGGCAAGAGATTCTGATTGCTTTTAAAAAATTTGTACTCCATATTGGATCCGGCATACAGAATTTCAAAAAATGACACCCGGCATTGAAAAGTAACGGTGGGTATCATACTGTAGGGTTTGTCAAAAAAAGTACACAAAACAACAACAAATTTTTGGGTTAACTATTAGATACACTAATAGAAACAAATCTGTGAAAATAGCAGAAAAAGTTACTAAAAATTAGTTAAAAATGATGATGCTGCAGAAAGCCTGCTGAAATTAGCAGGTTTTTTTGCTAAATAATTGTAAAATGACCCATATATAAAAGAATAACTTAATTGACTGACTCAACTTCGCTCATCACAAACCGTTGATATTTGGTATCTAGATTCCTTCTCCGAAGTTAACGTCACACCATGGCGCAAGAAGGGGAAAAAGCCTACCCCTTGAAGGCCTGTCGAAATCCCTTTGTCTAGGAACGTGAAATTAAAAAAATATGTTCCCTTAACTGATCGATAAGGTACTTTCTAGAATTTTTGACAGCAACATAGTAAAAATTGTGGTCCAAAAGAGCAAAAGCGTCCCCCTAACGGCTAGCCCAAACTGCTGGAGTCAAGAAGTTGAAATTTTGGTATGAAGGTTCCCCTTCTATCGTAGAATTCGCTAAGACGGAATTTTGAGAAACTTCTGCAGGAAGAGGTACAATGGGAAAAGTCCTCCCCTTTGTGACCTGCCCCAACAGCTGGAGCTAGGAAGTAAAAAATTGGTATGTTGGTGCCTCCTTTGGTGTAGGCATCCGATAAGAAACAACTTTTGGAAACTATTATTGGGAGGGACTAAAGGGCAATAGTCTCCCCCTTCACGGCCAGCCCAAAACGTCTTTGGCTAGAAACTTGAAATTTTTGCTATGTGTTCCCTGGAGTATGGGCCATAAGGACCTTTTGGAATTTTGGGCAAGATGGTGGTAAAAATAGCGGTAGAAAATTGGAGAAGTCTCGCTTAATAGTCTGAGCTAGAAACCCGAATTTTAAAGAACGACTATACTTGGCACACTAATATTGGGAAACGAATGGAATTAAAACACTAAACAAGTAGAACGAGATGAAGTGGAAAAGAAAACGATTGAAATTGAAAAACTATTCAATGGAAACGAAATGAAATAGAACAGGCATCGAGTGTAATTGGAATACTTAAATTGGGAAAAGAAATGGAATGGAACTGAGAAGGAGTGGAATTGGAAATCTGTATAAATGGAATGTTCCTTGAAACACCATGGAGCATTATTAAAAATAAATGGAATGGAAGCGGAACGAAATGGCGTGGAACGGGCAACGAATGGAATTAAAAAAACTAGACAATGGAAAGGAGATGGAAATGGGAACGATTGGAACGGGAACGCTAAAATTGGGAAAGAAATGGAATGGGGACCGAGTGGAATTGAAATACTGGACAAGTGGAAAGAAATTGAAGGGAACGGGGAACGATTGACATTAAAATACTGGCCATTTAGAATGAAATGTAATGTAGAGGGGAACGAAATTGACCGGAACGGAAAACGAGAGAAGAGAACTAAAACTGGTAAACGAAATGGAAAGCGGAACGAGTAGAATGGAAACCCTGTACGAATCGAAAGAATTGCAATTGAACGAGGAATGAAATGGAACGGAATAGGGAACGAGTAGAATTGGAACACTACAATTTGGAAAACGAGTTCAGTTGAAACACTGGACAATTGGAACGAAATGAAGTGGAACGGGGAGCAAGTGGAACTAAAAGACGAAACATGGGGAATGAAATGGGATGGAGTGAGTCTGGATTTTAGAGATATTCATCGATTTGAACATATTTTTTTGTATTGTAGCGATTTTTCTCAGTATTTAGGTTTTTTCGAAAAGAAATTTAAAATTAAGTTAGGTTGAGGTTAAGAAGAAGAATAATCCTTTTTTCTCTAAAGATTATAAACACATTAATTTTCAAATCAGACTAGATCTAGTTTCTGCCTTTTTTTATGGACAGTAGACCGTACCACCTTACAGGCCAAAAAAAACAGCGAGTGTAAAGTATTTTTGCAGGGCAATTTCGAAATTTTTTTCTTGAACGTAGGAGTCGCCTTTCTTAATTTTTCTTTATATCTTTGGCGTTCGGCAACAAAAAAAAAATTTCTGCTGGAATTATCGAAAAACTTCCTTAGCAAAAGTTTAATGATTTTTTGCAAGCTTTAATTTTCTGACATTATGGTGGTACATTAGGATAGTAGGAACTGAGATCTGGTGGGTAAATACTAGAACGGGATACTTGAGGTCAATGCCCCTTAGAGCAAAATATTGGCCCCCTCGAGACAAAAGCATCGACTTTAAGATCTGACTGTAAATGTCAAAGATATAAAGAAAAATTTAAAAAGGCGACTCCTACGTGCGGCAAAAACAAATTCGAAACCTCCTTGCAAAAATAATTTAGATTCGACGGTGTACGGCGAACTTTTTTTATGTGTCACGGTCTAATGCACAAGCTTCATCAGTGATTTTCCATTAAATTTCATAGTAATTGTTTATATGTTATTGTCAGCTTTTCTCTATACGATAACTTTTTCAACAACCCATCGGCTGTAGGATTCGAACATGCGCCTATTCCTACATTACAATCATAACTGTACTAAAAAGCGACCGCTTAATTTCTCACCCAAGTAAGGCCTTGAATGTAATGTAACGAATTCGTAGTTTTCTTTCCTATTCGGCTTTCTGTTATTGTTTTCTACTCACAAGTGATCAATACAGCAACATACAAACATTCTATTTTTAGATTTTTATTTATCTTCCAATTTGTCATTGATCAATTATGAATGAAATCAAATCTTTAAATCAGTATCATTAAATTGAAAAATAATAGCAAATATAGTTTTATTACAATTGATACAATTGCAATAGTAATCAAAATAATAAGTCTACCTTATTTACATAATAACAGAGGAAAACTCGTAGAAAGTGATTTAAATTTTCGTCTAAATATATTCCGATACTTAAAAACTACCAGTTCCTAAGTGAAGGGATAAGGCGGAATTTTCCCTAGAGTTTGTTCTAATTCACTGATAAGATACATTTAGAATTTTTGTCAGTAGCGTGGTAAAAATGAGGTTATATAAATTATTAAAGTTTTTTTACAATAATTTAATTATTGCAATATTTTAACCACTTCAGACTTACCGTTAAAATTAGCTTTTAGCAAATTTACGAAATTTTGACATTAAGATAATTGTTTTTTTTTTATACATACTAATTTATTTAAAAATATACAAGTTTGACTTTAACCATATAAAAATTACAACTTAAAAATTAGTACACAAGACTATTATAATTGTTTTAACTATTAATACTAAAAAAATTTAAATATAATAGACGAGTTTTTTAATCTGAAGAATATTATTTTACAATTTTTTAATTTCTATTTCATTTAAGTTTTTTTTTATCACAAAACTTGAACCACATCCAGAACTAGTTCTACAACTAGTTTTTTGAGCGAGTACTGTTAGTTCTATTTTGGCATTGCCAGCCTACACCAATACATGGATAGAGAATAATAAGTTTGTAATACCAAAAAATATTGGTCCTAAACCCACGTTTTGTATACCGATTGACTCACAATCCCTTTTTGAGTCAATTTGGTTTGTCCATCCGTGGATCTGTATGTACGTTAGGGGTATAGCTTTTTCTGTGGTGCAAGCTCCCAAGGCAAACCTAACAGATAATATTGTCCTGATAATGAAAACAGTTTTTTTAAATCAATTTAGTAAAAAAAAAACCTCCCGGACCGAAAGTGATTTCTAAAGTACTTCAAATTTTTAAATATTGCATTAGTATCGCGATTTGGTAAAATTTTCTTGTCAAAATAAAATACAAAAAAAAAATTAAATTGGAAAAATCTGACTAATTTGGAGTGAAATATTACTTTAAAAAAAGAAAATTTTTTTTAACGATCGCAAAAAAGTAAAATCGTAGTTCTTAATATTTGTCCATGCTCTACTTGATTTTGGCTTGGGAGAAATGATATTTGCAAAATATGCAAAAAGTTATATCCCTAATGTCCATATATTCTTGTGCGCACTCAGATCTCAAATATTAAGCAAATATTAAGGAATACGGTGCACTGACTTACATCGGTCTAAGGAAAAAGCGTGTTTATGTGAGTTAGAATTGGAACCTGTTTAGATCTAGTGATATAAAGATACGTGGGGTACTATTTATATTTCGGAAATAGCAAATAATAACAAACATTTTTAAATGAAAATGGCTTTATTGTTTTTCAAAATATTCCCTTGATGATCAAAACACTTTTGCATTCGTTCAAACTATTTCTCATAGCAGTTTTTCTATTCCTCTTGAGATACCTCCAAAACATGGTTTTTGAACGCTTCAACTGCTTCTTCGGCACTCGTAAATCGCAGTTTACCTTTGATATTCGGGAACAAGAAGATGTCATTCGGTGCCAAATTAGGGGTATAAGGAGGATGACTCATCAATTCGATGTTTTGGCTGCTCAAAAATTCACCTGTTTGACGAGATGTGATTGATGAGAATGATTCGTCTTTGGCGGTTGATTTTACGAATTTCTCCGAAGAATTCCGGCAAACAAATGGTCCTGTACCACTCAGAATTTACCGTTATACGTTGCTCAAGGGGAACAGTGGCCACATGATCCATTCGGCCGAAGAAACAGGCGACCATTTGCTTCGCTGTGCTTCTTTCACGAACAACTTTTGTTGGATTTCGCTTGTCTTGAAATACCCACACGGTAGATTGCTGTTTTGTTTCCGGCCCATACGCACATATCCATGGTTCGTCACCTGTCACGATTTTATACACGTCTTTTGAAGCACCATGGTCGAACTATTTAATCATTCCCTTATACCAATCGACGCGAGTCTTTTTTTGAGCGATTGGGTTATCCAACGAGAGCAACTAAGTGCTCATGCAAAATCGAATGTATTGAAGTGGAACTAATATGCAAGGATGCCTCTATCTCACGATATGTCACATGACGATCTTGCATTATCAGTTCACCCACTGCATCGATGTTTTGTGGCACAACAACCGATTTTGGATGATCTTCCCAGAATTCGTCGGCGACCAGAATTTGAACTACGACCAAGATTGAATTCACTATACCAACGATATACTGTGGTTTTTGATGGTGCTTTATCGGCACACAAAAAACTTAGTTCATCGACACATTCTTGTTGAGATTATCCACGTCGAAAGTTGTGAAAAATAATCCAACGAAACCCTTCTCTTGAAATTTCGATTTTTTGGCCAAATTGGTTTTCTTAACTCACTGCAAACAAAGCATATAGCACTTGTACATCAAAACCTTGTGAGTACGTTTATGCTAAAAAATGTCATATTTTATTATGGTGTTCCCAGATTTTAGCTATTGATATTAGTGTTGCCAGTTCCCGAAATATGAATATTACCCCTCGTATTTTTATGAAATTTGCTACACAGGATCATATCAACCCAAGGACAAAGCCTATTTATTTAGGATGAAATATGTCCATTTTTGGATCTATCGCCCATATGAACTTTATTTTCCATTTTTAGTTAAATGCACCTTATATTATAAAATATCAAAATTTCTTACTGATTTGCTAATTTTATCCAGGGAATAATTTGAGGAAAAGGTACTGGTTCTGCGGAACGGTTCTAGAACCTATTATTGTATCCTTTAAATAGCACTATGGTGTTCTTTTGGACCCAGTAGCAGATTCTGGGAACAAAACACCCACTTAATAGAAAAAAGTTTGTAAAAATTTTAGTCAAAACTACTAAAAATTAGTTAAACTGCTGATATTACGAGATTATATTTACTATATATTAGTAAAAAGTTAAAACTGTTAAATATAATAGAATTTTACTTATATTCAAGTTAAATTTTTGTTAATAGAAAATAACAACTTAGCCTGCTAAAATCAGCAAATAATTTTGCTAAATTAATAGTAGAGTAAAAAATCACAAAAAAATTTTAAATTTTCAAAAATTTTTAGTTAACTAAAAGTTAACTCAAATATTACTAAAAGTCTGTTAAATTTAACCGATTTATTTTTGCTGTTCTTATTTTATTACACCTTTTGAAATTGTAATTAAGAAAAAAGCAATTGAAACTCAGAATTTCCATTTGAAATTCAGAACACATCAATTGAAATCCAGCATTCCATTTTAAATTTAGAAAATATCAGTTGAAACTCAGAAAATATCAGTTGAAACTCAGAAAATATCATTTGAAATTCAAAAAGCATCAATTGTAATTCAGAAAATATCAATTGATTTTCAGGAAAACATCAACTGAAATTCAGAAAATATCAATTGAAATTTAAAAAATATCAATTGAAATCCAGAAGTTGTCAATTAAAATTCAGAAAATATCAATTGAAATTCAGAAAACATGACATTGGTTTTAAATCATAATTTCTGAATTTCAAATGATATTTTCTGAATTATAATTGATGCTTCCTGAATATCAAATGCTGTTTTCTGAATTTTAATTTATATTTGAATCTGAATTTAAAATAATATATTTTAAATTTCAAATGATGTTTTCTGAATTTTAAATGAAAATTCTGAATATCAGTTGATATTTTCTAAGTTTTAAATGGAATGATGTTTTCTGAATTTTAAGTGATATCTTCTCAACCACAATTACAAAAAGAATTTAAAAAAAAAAATCTGCTAATTTCAGAAGTTTTTTCTGCAAGGTTATTTTTAACTAATTTTTATAGGTTTTTATGCCATTTTTACGGGTTTATTTCTCTGAGTATACTAAAGATGTAGTTAAAATATTACTCCTTTGTATGGGTTCTACAACTACCCAGCAAAAAAATTGGAAGTAATGCTTTACAAACTACTTCTTTCACTGATTCACAAGTATCCGTTAGTGTACTTTTACTGCCTTTTTATAAGTTATTCTGAACAACTTCAAAAAATCACTTCTTTCATTGCTTCCAAAGTATCCGTTAGTATATCTTTACAGCTTTTTTAGAATTACTTCTGAACAACATCCAAAAAATTACTTAAGTATTGCTTCTAAAGAGTAATTGCTCTAAAAGTGATGCTAAAAAGTGATTTTGGTATCATTTGGCATTTCCAAACAGAGGGTCGCGGGTTCGATTCCCGGCGGGACCAATATTTTTTAATTTTTTTTTTATTTTTTTTTTTTTATTCTATTAATTTTTTTTTAAATATTTATAAATACATAATTTGTTTAAATTCAATATTTTTTAGTTTTTAAATTTTTAAAAATATGTATATGTGACCTTCTCCGAGAAAAGGGACCTAGTGTGTGAAAATCAAGTTTTGAGAAGAACGCATTTAAAGTTAAATTAAAAATAAAATTTTTATGTTTTTCTCATTTTTATCGAAACCCGTTTTTTGACACACTAGGTCAGTTTTCTCGGAGAAGGTCACATACAAAAAAAAATATAAGAAATTGCTCTTTATGCACCTGTAAAAATAGTACTGAAAATAATATTGAATTGGAGTGCACCTTTTACACTTGTTTAAGAGAATAAGAAACAATATCTCGCAGTAACAAAGTGGTGTTTTAATGCCAGTCAACTTTCAAATCAAAGAATAGCTCAGCGGTAGAGCGCTAGACTAGTAATCTTGAGGTCGCAAGTTCGATACCCGGTAGCGGCAACAAAAAAACTTTAGTAAAATAAAAAAATATAATTTTTTTTCCGAAGAATTTTTTTTAACTTTTAATTGGTTAAAAAGAGCTTCCTGCACTCGTTCAAAAAGAACTGAAAAAATGTTGAAGTGGAAGTATTCCTCTCCTATGACAATTCAATGCCCAAAAAAAAAAAAATCATTAGTGTTTATGCTAAATTGTAGTGCTTTTTCTACTGCTTCGGTATCTCTTTTTTTTTTTTTTGCTGGGTAGTTGCACCATAACTAGTTCCAAGGATGCTACTAAAGAATATATAGCTACTACCTGAGAGCTGGCACTATTAATTTTAGAAGGTGTTTTTATTGTCATAAAACTTAAATTAATTCTTTCAATGATTAAAAAACTCATATAATTTCGAAATAATTCAAGAACTTAATTTTAAAAAAATAACGTACATACAATATTTATGTTAAATTTTTTATAAAACTATAAATAACTTTTGGTAAATATTAATATACAAAAACAAACGGTGTACTCGTTTACTAGAATTTCTTACTACTTTTACTACAATTGGAACATTTTTGTTTAGTTTTTGTATTGAATTTGAATTTTTCCTGTAGTAGAAGTAGTAATAAGTAAACGAACAAGCTTAAAATAAAAACTAGACTTGAAAATAGTTTAATAATTCACAAATCTCAAAAAAATATACATTTAAACAATTGATACAGCACCACAAACGCCAGTGTATAGACCACAAACAGTGTTGTATAATGTAAAATCTTTAGGCTGCCGTAAAAACAAAAATGGATGAAAAAGAAAACAAAAATATTGTTTAAACAAAAAAATATGAAAACAACAAAAATAAAGAATATATCATAGGCTTCATCATAACCATAATAAATATCAAACATACCGTTCATGCCTTTTCATTGATTCAGGTATTGTACTGGGATCATCTTTAACTACATACTGGCGTACACCCACCAAACTCAGTTGAAACAATTCTGTCCAGTTTAGATTGCGCATATCAAATGCAAACAATTGTTTATCCGTTGATTCCAATTTACTGGAGAGTGCTCGTACATTGTCATTGTCAAATTTGAAATCATTTGCTGAAAAATATTCCATCAAGGAACAGAATTTGTGGATTTTACGATAAATTTTTAACATTCTAAAAAAAAACGAAAAAAAAGAACGCACACATACAAACACATATAAAAATAAAAAAACAAACAATGAGCAAAATAAAGGGTTCATAAAAATTTATCAGGATAAAGCCAAGAGACATATAATAGAGTAAATATTTATTTTTCACACTTTAATGTACAATGTTCACACTGACAAGAAATCACATATTGATTGAGGAAGATTTCGAGATAGGAAAACAGAATTTTCTTGGCACACTTTTGCAGGAAAAATATTTCCTAAGGACACTTTTTAAAAAAAATTACAGTGAAATTGTTCGTATAATATTCAAATTTGCCTAATAATCACGAAACACTAAAACTGTAGTTACACTACAATTATCTCCATAATACACTCAAAATATTTTTATAGTTACTACATGACAACTATTTATGTAGTAATCAGTAGTTGTTGTTTTTAAATGTAATTACAGTTGTTTTTCTATGGAAACATACAAAACCACTGTAAATGCAGTTATTCCATTACATAATTATCCAATTAAATCATGTGTCGTCGTTTCACCAGTCATGAGGACAGTCTTTAAGTACACTCAATGGCTACTGAAAATTTTGCTGTTATTACGGGAAATTTAACTGTTTTGAGCCCAGCGGTTTTTTTTTGCAAATTTTAGCAACACAGGTCTGCTGATCTGTAGTACAAGAAAATTAGTAGAAAAAAAATTTAGTAGCCGTTACTAAATTTTGGCACAATTGTTGTAAATTGCAATTCAAAATCGATTTGCTAAAATCAGTTAAAAAATTTACTAAATATCAATAATTTTAGTGCAAGGAAATTAATATAAATAACACTATGCGACAGTCAAAATCGGGATGGGATGAAACCAACGGGAAATGTTATATCGGTCAAAAACAAGTTGTACGTGTCCCGGCGTTTCGCTGGGTCACCCCTAAGAATCGATATATATCTTTTTTTTGACATAACTCGAGAACCACTAGTCCGATTTTGCTCAAACAATTTTAAAAAAATTAAAAATTACAATTCCTTTAATCTGTTCATATCACGTTTTTCTATATACTCAATAGTTTTGCCGGTAAAAATAAATGTTTGTTACCGCTACCATAAAAATCAATAACCTTTTGTTTATTACTTTTTTTTAATATTTTAGGCAAAAAATATTTTTTTCTTCATACATTTATTTTTACCGGCAAAACTGTTGAGTATATAGAAAAACGTTATATGAACAGATTAAAGGAATTGTTATTTTTAATTTTTTTAAAATTGTTTGAGCAAAATCGGACTAGTGGTTCTCGAGTTATGTCAAAAAAAAGACCACCAAAGGTCAAATCGATATATCTCGATTCCTAGGGGTGACCCAGCGAAACGCCGGGACACGTATAACTTCTTTTTTACCGATATAACTTTCCCCGGTAGTTTGAACCCTTCCCGATCACTGACCCCTACCATTTGTCTCACAGTGTAATTAGTAGACGCTACTAAATTTCAGTAAATTATTGTAAACTGCAATTTATAATCAATCTGCTGAAATTAGCAAAAAAAAGTGTACTAAAAAAAAGTTTACTAAAAAAAAACTGTAAAATCTAAAAAAATTAAAATCAAATTTAATAAAAAAAATTTTTTTTTTCTTACAATTGTAAAATATTATATAATTACTTCAACATACTTGAAATTTGGAGTAAAAATTGCAAACGGTTCTCCAGTTGTTACCTTTGTATGCATTGGAGATACAATAAAATTTTCTGAGTTTTATTTCCAAACTAAGAATATATCAATAATAACAAATATAAACTAAACTAGAATTCTAAAAAATCAACGAATTCTTGTAAATTTTATTTAAGTATCCACTTGTTTTTAAATTAGTATATTTTTTTGCAAAGTTTAGCAATCGGTTTGTAAAAATTAGTTAAATGTTTTGCTGAAATCAGCAACGAAAATTAGTAAAAAAAATCCGTAATTTGTAATACGAGAATAGCAAAAATTATTACTAAAAACGAAAATTGTACTAAAAATCAGTACAAAAGTAGTAAAGTGCGATTGATAATTGAGTAGCTGAGATGCAAAACTCGTTCGTTGCACATTAACTAAATTTTAGAAAGAAGCAAAAAACTTGTTGGGTCTAATTAAATTAACAAAATTAGTTGAATGCTTTTAATTCTTATATGTTATGCCATTCTTGGTTAAAAACTCAACAGTTGAAATATCGAAAATCTTCTCACAAATCGCCAAAGAACTGTCAAAATCAATTATCATCTCGTTTTTTTAATTTTTGTAATGAACGAGTTTTGCATCTCAGCTACTCAATTGTTTACAAATTTTTTTTACTAACTTTTTTATCTGAGTGTATAATTGACATTGCTTAACCTACAGAAATGGTTAATTATACCAGTCCTGTGACAAGTTCTGCTTCAATAAGTCACGCGATAGGCTAATTGAGTGGTATGACCTCGTTTCACCAGTCACGGGACTAGTCACTTAAGTATAACTGACACTGCTTAACCCACAGCAATCGTAAATTATACCAATCCTGTGACAAGTTTAACCAGGT
Organism: Leucophora obtusa; assembly: GCA_949987735.1. Classification (NCBI taxonomy): domain Eukaryota; kingdom Metazoa; phylum Arthropoda; class Insecta; order Diptera; family Anthomyiidae; genus Leucophora; species Leucophora obtusa. The sequence goes on along the minus strand of OX465295.1, from coordinate 322,765,538 downwards.
ACTTTGAGGGCAATTGACCACTCATTCCCCATATGGCATATTCTCCTACTAATTAAACAGAATTAAAAACGAGTAAAAAGGTTAAAGTCGGGCATGCCGACTATACAATACCCTACACCACTCTGGTGTATTGTTTGGATCCGAAATTCGAATGGGTTAAAATGGGGCTTGTGTCAAAATTTTCTATAATGTGAGTCAGCGCACCAAATTTCATTAAAATATCTTTATATTTGCGACCTGCAGTTTGTAACCAAGCCAATTTTGGGGGGACCCTTATATGGGCACTAGTTCTAAACATGGAGCGATGTTCACCAAAATCAATAGGCTTCGTCCTTGGGCCAACATAGGTCTATGTACCAAATTTCATCAAAATATCTTAATATTTGCGACCTGCAGCGTATAAACAATATAATTTTGGGGGGACCCTTATATGGGCACTAGTTCTAAACATGGACCGATATTCGCCAAAATCAATAGGCTTCGTCCTTGGGCCAACATAGGTCTATGTACCAAATTTCATCAAAATATCTTAATATTAATACCTGCAGCGTATAAACATTATAATTTTGGTAGGACCCTTATATGGGCACTAGGTCTAAACATAGACCGATGTTCACCAAAATCAATAGGCTGCGTTATTGGGCCAATATAGGTCTGTGTACCAAATTTCATCAAAATATCTTAATATTTACGACCTGCAGCGTATAAACAGTATAATTTTGGTAGGACCCTTATATGGGCACTAGGTCTAAACATGGACCGATGTTCACCAAAATCAATAGGCTGCGTTATTGGGCCAATGTAGGGCTGTGTACCAAATTTCATCAAAATATCTTAATATTTACGACCTGCAGCGTATAAACAGTATAATTTTGGTAGGACCCTTATATGGGCACTAGGTCTAAACATGGACCGATGTTCACCAAAATCAATAGACTGCGTTATTGGGCTAACATAGGTCTGTGTACCAAATTTCGTCAAAATATCTTAATATTTACGACCTGCAGCGTATAAACAATATAATTTTGGTAGGACCCTTATATGGGCACTAGGTCTAAACATGGACCGATGTTCAAAAAAATCAAACTTGTTCGTCCTTGGGCCAAAATAGGTCTGCGTACCAAATTTCATCAAAATATCTTAATAGCTGCGACCTGTAGAGTGCGCACAAGATTGCATGGACAGACAGACAGACGGACGGACGGACGGACAGACGGACATCGTTAAATCGAAATAAAAAAAAATTCTGAACCGATCGGTATACTATAAGGTGGGTCTACGACCAATATTTTTTGGTGTTACAAACATCAGCACAAACTTATAATACCCTGACCACATAGTGGTGTAGGGTATAAATAGTAATTAATCCGACCCAAAAATTTTGAAATTCGTAAAACCAATTCCATGATTAAATATTTTAATTTTATGTTGCATTTATGTACATCTGCACCCTAATCTCGAAATTTCGACTAAAATTGAGATTTCAGTGAAAATCTTATGTGAAATCCCGAGAAAATCTCCAAGAAATCTCATGAAAATCTCACAAATGTGGAGACTTTTACAGAATACAACACTGCGTATCGCTTAATTCGTAGAGTTTTTGCATGAAAAAGTGGCAACGATGGACAACAGCTGACTAAAAAAATAACTTAAAAATATCACAAAATAATGATTATAAGAAGTGTTGCGTGGTTCTAGTTTTTGCTTTCGAAACATAAGTATTGGGAAGTGCATGTGCATTGGAAAGCATTGGGAAGTGCATGTCTTCCTTCCACCAAAATATTGCTAAATCTAGTTTCTAGCTTGTCGTCCTTACAAAAAAAAATTGCTAACATACTTAGCGTTAGATCTTTATATAAAATAATGTAAATTGTACTCCGTCAATGAATAAAATGGTTTTGAGAAATAATTTTAATTTGAGGTTAATTTTTATGGTACTTTGTTTACAAAAAAAAAAAATGCAGTTGTCAAATCGAAATATCGCCACTGTCATAAAGTGCAAATTTAAACAGTCAAGATTTCGGGTCGAGATTTCCATTGAATTCTCTGAAAACAGATGTAAACGCAACTTTGAATTTGCAAAATCGTCAGTTTGCGACACAAATCGTCAAAGTTGGCAGCGCGATCATGACTTGTATATGTCTCACCACCAGTGTTGCCAGGTATGACGATTTATTGTCATTTTGACAATTTTTATTATCACAAATAGCCAAATGACGATTTGACGATTTTTTAGTTATTTTATTTATTTGTTTATTATTGGCACACACTCATTCGTTACACTCAGATAAAAAAGTTAGTAAAAAAATTTGTAAACAGTTTTCAATTGCAATTTTTTGTACTGATTTTAGGACATTTTTTTTTGTTTTTTTTTTTAATAATAATTTCTGCTATTCCCTTATTACAAATTACTGATATTTTTACTATTTTTCGTTGCTGATTTCAGCAAAACATAATACTAATTTTTCAAAACTGAGTGTTAAGCTTAGCAAAAAAATATACTAATTTTTTTTTTAAAGACAAGTGGATAATTAAGCAAATTTTATTTACAAGAATTCGTTGATGTTTTAGAATTCAATTCTTGTTTAGTTTATATTTGTTATTACTGATATGTTCTTAGTTTGGAAATAAAACTCCGAAAATTTTATTGTATATCAAATGCATAAAAAGGTAATGACTGGAGAACCTTTTGAAGTTTTTACTCCAAATTTCAAGTACGATGAAGTAATTATAGATTTTTTGTAATCTAAGGGAAAAAATTATTATTTTTTTTATTAAATTTGATTTTATTTTTAATTTTTTTACAATTTGTTTATTTTTTAATACTAATATTAGCAGATTAATTATAAATTGCAGTTTATAACAATTTACCGAAACTTAGTAGTGTCTACTAATTATTCATACTAATATCATTGTACTAACATTATTGATATTTAGCAAATTTTGTAAGTGATTTTAACAAATTGATTAAAAAAAAATCCATGAAAAAAGGCAGAAACTAGATCTAGTCTGATTTGCAAATTAATTATAACTTTGAAAAAATGTTTATTATTCTTCTTAACCTCAAACCTACTTAATTGAAATTAATAAAAATGCATATTAATTAAAATATTAATTGCATTTGGTCTATATGACGCGTTTGAAAAAACAACACTTTACTAAATTTTGAATTGCAGTTCACAACAATTTTGTTAAAACTTAGTAGCTGCTATTAATTTTATTGTACTACAAATCAGTCGACATGTGCTGCTAAAATTAGCAAAAAAAAATACTGTTAAGCTATCTTGTTGTCTTGGGCGTCATTTAAAACGTCTTGTGGAACTCTCTAGTAAACATAATTAAATTTTCAATATATTTCAATCGATTTCAATCGATTACAAAGGAAAAAAAATTAACCCAAATCAGAATACTCTACTTTACAGTGTACACTTTCGAGGAAATTCCTATTTGGGTGCACTTGCTATAAAAAAATATTTTGTTTTAATTATAATAATAATAATTATGTAATATAATATAATAACTTTAGTCAACTTTTGAAATCAACCTCAAAATTTCTTGCTGCCAGTGTGAACATGCTCTTGGCATCATACTGTCTACATTTACTTTACCTGGGTTTTTTTCCAATCACCAACATTAACATATCCATAAAGAGGGCGGGTAATGTATGATAGAAAAATGCCAGTATATGAAATTGAAATTTTGTGGGTACAATTGTAAAACGTGGATACCAAATCGATTTACGTAAAGGTAAATTTCTACCATATTCCGTACCAAATTCAATATATTCACGCCATGTTGACATATTGTTGGCATCCGGTACATAATTATAAATGGGTGGACTATCATAGCTAAAGGCAACAGAAATAAAAATTTAAATAATTTGCACAGGAATTTGATAAAATACAATATGAAGTAAGTGACACCCAAACACCTACGTATTTCTGGCTATATCCCAGGCACTTGTCAACAATGCATTGACACACAAATCCACTGGCACCAAATGAGCATTATTATCAACATTGCCACTAAAGACACGTAGAACACCAGAGCCAACCCCTACGATAATGCCACAAGGACCATACATATTATCAATCCACCCCGTTATGGGTTCTCTATACGTGGTAATGACTTAATGGACAGAAACAAGAAATATAAATAATGTAGCAATCTAGGTCTTCCTTCAATTCTTACCTATACCAGGACGAAATACGGTCACCGGTAAATTTCCTGCATAATTTTGTACAATATCCTCCGCTAATACTTTGGTAAAAGTATACGTATTTGGATAATCTTTAATAATTGTCGGCGTTAAAAGATTCAATGTCTGTTCATCGAGACATTCACCCAATTTACATGCATTATCACCCGATAAGGAAGAATTATAAAACTGTTCCTGTATATAACGACGATTACAATGAGCAAAAGCAGTCGAAACATGAACTAAAGCCTTGAGATGTACAATTTCTTTAGCCAATTTCAATACTTCCTTAGTACCACTAACATTAATCGCTATAGCCATTTTAATCTTCTCATCAAAGCGCACCGTAGCAGCACCATGTATTACAATATTAACTTGATCCTTGAGTAATTCACGTTCTTCGTAAGATATACCCAAATTAGGTAGGGAAACATCACCGCTGATAACAGTAACTTTTTCACGATATTTAGGATTGCATTGTTTTAATTTTTCAAAGACCTGAGTGAGAATGGAATAGAAAATTAGAAAACATATTAGAAAATAGATTGAAAATATAGGGAAAATATTTACCGGATCACTGAATAAATCATCTAGGCGGGATTGTACATCTTTACCTTTTTTGGTGCGTATAAGTAAATATATTTGCCCCACATCGGTAACTCTTAAAAGTTTTTCGATTGTAACTAAAATTAAAAAAATATTAAAAAAAATAAATATTTAAGATCTAGTCTGATTTAAAAATTAATCGCTCTTACTATCCAAACTTTTCAAATGTATATTTTAGTTAAAGTCGACTTTAGTTAAAATATTGGGTGGCAGTTTGCCATGACTTGGTTTATTTTTGGAGCATTCTGATTGGTTAATTTATTTTCAACCAATCAAAATGTTTGAAAATACAAATATTTTTGTAGGGTTTTCATACTTACACAAAATGAAGAAAACCGTGTGATTAAAAATAAATTCGACTTTAAATTTAAAATACTCTTTTATAGTAAGGGCCAATGTTTATAATTTTAACCTCAAACCTACTAAATTAAAATTGAAAAAATGCGTATTGATTACAATATTAATTGCAACTGTCTGTATGACGTTAAAACAACACCGTACTAAAATACATTATGAAATTCCCTGTGGCAACCAGTCTCCAATATACACAAGTTGGCTACTCTTGAACGTAAAATCCATAGGTCAGTGTGGCAACATTTGCGAAATAGGAGACACAGAGGAGATTGGAAGACAAACAAAAATCTAAAAGTAGAATGTACGTACGTGTCTCTTTTTGATCACATCTAAGTAAAGACAATAACAGAAAGCTGAATAGGAAAGAAAACAATGAATAAGTTACATTGCATTCAAGGCCTTACTTGGGTGAGATGGCTAAGCTGTCATCGCACTTCAGTATAGTTACGTTTGTAATATGGGGACATGTTTTCGAATCCCACAGCCGACGGGTGGTTGAAAAAATTATCATATAGAGACAATCTGACAATAAACATATAAAGAATTAAGAATTTAATGAAAAATCACTGATGTAGCCTGTCCATACAAAAAACGTTGAAACTAGATCTAGTCTGATATAAAAATTAATGTTTATAATTTTTAGAGAAAAAGGTTTATTCTTCTTCTTAATCTCAAGGCTACGAAATTTAAGTAATTTAAGTTTTTATTTTCTTTTTTTAAAGATCTAATAATCGATTTAATATTTTGTTTTGAGATTTACAAAATAATCTTTATGATTTGTCTAACTATTCTGTAGGATTTTTTTCTATAATATCACTGTGCAAGTCGCAAATTTTAACAACCTGGGCACCCTACTGGTAAAGCTAATTCGATTACGCTGAATTCAATGGTGATAGCCGTTTTTCAAAGTTAGCGCTGGTATTCGCGATTAAATATTTTGACGCTGAGGTACCAAAAAAGTTATATTTTTATACTTCTGGGATCATTTTTAATTATAAATTTATCAAATTTGATTAAATATATGTACAACATTAAGGAAGCTGTAATTTTTTCGCTAATAAAAGTAAAATGTTATGTTATTTTGTGCATAGCATATTCAATAGGGTTAAGAAAAATATTCAATAGAGTTAAGAAAAAATTTCTTTGGAAAAAAAATCGCGAAAAATTGTTTTTAACGGAGTTTGATTGATTTAAATTCAAAAATGATCCCAAAAGTATAAAAATACCTTTTTATGGTACTTTAGTATTCAAATTTTAAATCGCGAATACGAGCGCTAACTTCGAAAAACGATTGGCACCATTGAATTCAGCGTACTCAAATTAGCTTTACGAGTAGGGTGCCCAGCTTGTTTAAAAAAAAGTTTCAAATTCGAGCACAGCGTTATTTGTAAAATTGTTTGCTGATTTTAGCAGGATAAGAGGGTCGACAACGACAACGATAATTGCTTTTTCATATATTTTGTATGGGAAGCAAAATGTCGCCATGCCGTCCGGCGATTTGTCGTCGTAATAGAATCTATTTTATTTTCATGACGACATACTAACACACACTCAAAATATTTGGCAAATTGTTGCCATATTTTGAACTAATTAATGGTTGCCATTAGAACAGAGTTGCAAAAATTCGTACTTTGTTTACAAAAAATTTATTTTTTTGACAGAAGAAATATAATTGAAAATAAAAATACCTAATTTAAAGCACAAAAGCAAAATTAAATACAATAATATGTAAAACAACAAGAATTAATGCAAAACCAATTGAATTGATGAAGAATTGTGGCGCAACCATATCCTAGTTTTACTTTCCTTTTTTTCTAAACGTCAACAAATGACGACGGTCGACCTTTGCAGTCGTCGGTCGACAATCGACCCAGTTGTGATTAAAGTCTAAGTTGTTATTTTCTATTAACACAAACTTAACTCAATTTTAACTAAAATCCTGAATTGTGAGGACTACTTTCTGCAAATTATTTCCTATAGAGAAAAGTGCGCTGAATCTGAGATATTTCCATATAAGAAAGTCCTCAAAATCTGAGGTGTTTTCTATAGGAAAAATTCTATCAATTTGATGTTTTCCTAAGGAAATAGTTTTTTCTGAAGGAAAAAGTTCTCGTAATATGATGTTCTTTAGGAAAATGTACTCAGAGTCTAATGCATTTCGCGAGAAAAATCTGCTCAGAATATGAAGCTCCTATTAGGCTTACGTATTATTATAACATTTATTGTTAATAAAATATTTTTTTTTCGGCGACATTAAGTGTTTGAATTGGTAAATTTACGCAATTAAATGATAAAATTACACATTAATATTACTCAATTTCGATGTAAATTTACACATTTTATGTGTAATTAACTTACGCATCAGTGTGTAATTTTTTTTCATTTACACACTGGGAGTAAATTCACCATATTTATAGTATGAGTCCAGTTTCCTAGAACAAGTTGATATAAATTTAAACAATACTTAATTAAAGTGTATTGGCAAAAATCTGGTTTTCAATGTATGGGTCTAACCGCGGTTGCGGTTGCGGTTAAAACTGTAATTCAAACTCTAGTTCCATATGGTCAGCATGTCCGACATTTAATTTTTTCACTACTTGAAAGTTAAATTGATCGAACGCTTTTAACTCTGAAGTTGGTCAACTTTATCACTTTGTTTCGCCCCCTGGGTGTAAAGGCTGACCTTTAATATTACAATATAATCTGAATTATTAGATCCTTACCAACAATTGCTCGCTACAGTTTATGCTACAAAATTTGCTGGTAATACTAAATTACCGTCAAAAAAATTCAATTTCCCCTAGGGGCTTTTTAATGGTTTTTAATTATAAATTAATACATATTCACACTTACTTTTACCAAAAAATCCAGTACCACCAGTTAAAAATACACCTTTATCCTTATAAAACATTTGCATGGGTGATTCTAAAACGATAAGAAGAGAAAAAAATAAATATATCGTAATAAAATCAAAACAAGTCTTTTGACAAAAACTGCCATTAAAATAAGATTTATTTATCTTAAGTCAATAAGAAAAAAAGTGTTAAAATATTTCAAAAATCCCATACTAAACAACACCCCTTAAGCCGCCTCTACACATATTTCTAGACTTTTCTTTCTTACCAAAAAGGCAATAACAACAATTTGTACACCACATTCTTAACGATAGAAAAACTGGTGGGAGGTAAAAAAAAATTCTTGAAAAGTTCTTTAAGGTGCCAATGAAAAATCTATATTTACATTTACATAAATTATCATGCTCGTGCTTGCTTATTGTACGTTAAGCTTACTTGTTTTTTGTTTTTACTGGAGTAAGCTATTTTGGACTTAAATTTTTTTTTTATTTCTGCAAATTGTAAATTCATAAGTGTAAAGTTAAAATCAATACATCCTCATATAAGGAAAACACTGACATTATCGCACACTTATGCAGTAGGATTCATACTAGCACACATACTACATATATCACTTTGTATATATTTTCATGTTTTTATCAGCCTCATCATGATTTTCATTGGCCATATTAAAACATGATGACTTATTTTACAAAAACACTCATACAAACATCTCAAAACTCAATGAATAAACTATGGGCCTGGGTGTTCTTTAAATTTAGAAAATTTTTCTTCAATATAATTTTTCGATAACACGATTTATATCACTTTTTTCCCCCCAAAAATTGGCCCTGTGAATTTAGATTAGTCATAGCAGGTTAAACTTCTAGCTATCGATATTAATCGGCAAGACCGCCTCTAGGCCACAATTGTGTCAAATGATTTTCTTCTTTTAAACCATAATTTTTGCCACGTTCCTGTCCAAAATTCCGAAAAGTACATTATCGACGAGTTAGCCCATAATCCACATATTCAAAAATTTAGATTTCTAGCCAAAAGGGTTTGGGCAGGATGTCATGGTGGAGACTTTTCCCCCTTTCGCCCCTTCCGGTAGAAATTTTCATAAATGCCATCTTAGCGGATGTCTATGCCAGAGGAAGAACCTACGTACCAAATTTCAGCTTCCTAGTTACAGCGGTTTGGGCAGGCCGCCAAGCGGAAGACTTTTTCCCTTTTACCACTCCCAGTAGAAAATTCCAAAAATCCCGTCTAGCGGATGTCTACGCCGGAGAAGGAATCTATAAAACAAATTCCAACTTCTTCTTGAGTCCGTGAGTCAGTGAACCAGCCAATAACGTTTTTTTTATTTTTTTATACGAGGGCGGATCAATAGTCCGTGACAGTTTTTTTTGGCAAAGAAAGTTTCAGTTAGTCCAACGTTTTTCCAATTTTTTTATTTCTTCTAAAAAATAGGAATTCTTGAGGTCCTCAAATTTGTTTGAGCAATAATTTTTTCATTGGAGCTAAATCTCTTTCCACCGAGCCATTTCTTCAGGTTCGGAAATAAAAAATAGTTACTGGGGGTTAAATCCGGAGAATATGGCGGATGACATACCAATTAGTAGCCATTGAGACTACACACGTGTGCGCGCGTGCATTGTCTTGATGAAAAAGAACTTTTTTCTTGGCCAAATGGGGTCGTTTTTTTTACATCATTATTGAATCCGTCCAATGTTGGAATAATATTCGCCGTTTATGGTTTTTCCCTTTTGAAGATAATTGCCGTGGATTTCTCCGCGTGCATCCCAAAAAATTGTCGCTATGACCTTATTGGATGACAAACCCACCTACGCCTTCTTCAGAGACGGTTCATCCGGAGAAACCCATTGTTTAGACTGCTGCTTGGCCTCCGTTGTGTTGTAATTGATCCATGTTTCATCCACAGATACAAAACGCTGAAAAAACTTATTCGAATTGATTGCGATTATGGTTAATTGAGAGCAAAGGCGGCACGCATCTTGCAGATAGTTTTCTAAAACTCAACTGATTATTTAAAATCGAAACAACAGTTCCATATGAAATTCCTATGGTATTCGCAATCTCACGCATTTTCAGTCTCCGATCGGGTTAAAATGTACCACAAAAATGTTTCTCGTAGTGTTTTACATAAGTTCGCTGAACACATCCTATATAAGTACCTAAAATGGAAGAATCACATAGTTTCTCCCTAATATCCACGTTTGTTGGACATTTGAGCGCCAATTCTGAATAAGTACGAGATTAACCCTTAAACACATTTTAAGTTTTGACTTATTTCTGGCATTGAAGTTAAATTTTCAATTTTGGTGTCTTCAGAGACTTATAGTAGAATTTCATGACAAATATTTTTTTTTTTTTTGGTCTTATCTACGAGAATCCATTGTCAGAGCACCGTAGATTTTTTTTCGTGTTGTACTGTGCTTCTAGCAATGGCGGATATATTTTTGTTTGTTAGTCTATCTGGGTTCCTAACTATATCGACAAAAAAAATCAAAATACCCAAAAACGTGTTTAAGACAAAAAACGTTTTAACCCTTTCTTTTTTGCCCCTTTCTTAAAAGGGATCAAAGAAGTCCCTTTAATTGAAGAGTCAGAAGGTTAAATGTTCCGGAAAAATATTTGCCATGAAATTCTACTATAAGTATCTGAAGACATCAAAGTTGAAAATTTAACAATGCCAGAAATAAGTCAAAACTTAAAATGTGTTTGAGTGTTAATCTCGTACTTATTCAAAATTGGCGCCCAAATGTCCAACAAGCCAGGATTTTAGGGGGGAAACCATGTGAATCTTCCATATTAAGTACAGGATGTGTTCAGCGAACTTATGTAAAACACTACGAGGAACATTTTTGTGGAACATTTTAACCCTCTAACTCATCAACTTACGCCAGAACATTATGGCGTTGTCTGACAAGGTCATAATGTTTTGTTCGATGTCCGGTCCGATGTACTATCCTATAGCGGTTGTATCTTCTAGTTTTATATGCTTCTTGGTTAAACATACACTCGTTTCATTTATCGTATCTTTGATCCTTAATCTGTCTTTGTTTTTCATCTTCCATTTTCCTAATGCACAACCCATAGTGGCATTATAAATTGATGATATAAAATTATCTGGTGTTTAAATTCAAGTATCTTCTCTAGTAACAAGTATGTGTTTAATAATTTTCTTCTTTTATTGTTTAAAAAGCACCCTAATGACATGTACTAACAAGGAATGTTTGAAAGCTTCATACAATTTTTTTTTCTACGATTCTATGTTATATTTAATCTGTATCTATGTCTGTCCGCATTATGTGCTGTAGCTGTACTTTATCTATCGACAAGAATTTTTCTGCTTGAATTATTTGTATGAACAGATTTTCAGATTTTTTTTTTTGTTCTTTGTCTCGTTATGTCGAGTGGTTAACGTGTGAATATCTCTTAATAGCCAATCATCAATGTTTAAAATCTACTTGAATAGAAAAAAATCCATACGTATTCAAATAAATTAAAATCATAACGCCTTAATGGTTTAGAAAAAGGATTACTGTATGCATTTTTTATAATTTTTTTTTTTATAACAGAAATATTTATGAAAAAATTAGGATTGCCATAGTTACGGGGGAAGAATTTAATTTTATATTACAATAACCATTTAAGTTTTTTCTTATGAAAAAAACATATTTAAGAAATATTATATCGTCATATGAAATCAAAAAAGCCGTAAGTTACAAAAAAAAATCAAAATCAAAAAAATGTCTTCAGCGAACTTATGTAAAACACTACGACGAACATTTTTGTGGAACATTTTAACCCTCTTTGTCTTCAATTAAAGGGACCGTTTTGGACCCTTTTTAAAAGGAGACAAAAAAAACCCGTAAGTTGAAGAGTTAGAGGGTTAAAATGTTCCACAAAAATGTTCCACGTAGCGTCTTACATAAGTTCGCTGAACAGAGCATATACCTAAAATGGAAGAATCATATGGTTTCCCCCAAAAATCCAGGTGTGCTGAGATTAACCCTTAAACACATTTTAAGTTTTAACTTATTTACGACATTGAAAAGTTAAAATTTGAACTTTTATGTCTTCAAAGATTTATAGTAGAATTTTATGACAAATATTTTTGCGGACCATTTTAACCCTCTTACTCTTCAATTAAAGGAACTTTTTTGACCCGTTTTTAGAAAAAGACAAAAAAGCCCCGTAACTTGAAGAGTTAGAGAGTTAAAATGTTCTGCAAAAATATTCGTCATGAAATTCTACTATAAGTCTCTGAAGACAACAAAGTGGAAACTATAATTTAAATGCCAGAAATAAGTCAAAACTTAAAATGTGTTTAAGGGTTAATCTAGTAAATTTTTTTAACACAATTTGCTTGTGCCGGCAATCGAACCTGGGACTCCAGTTTACCAGACAATCTGAGCTATCTCGACATGTTATATTTGCTACCCAACAAAATTTTTCATTACCAAATAAGCGGTTATATAATGAAACTTAATTTTTTACTACTTATAATTCGGCGTCAGTACTAGTTATTTTTGTTAGACACAGTCGTTTTTACAAGCAGTCTAGCTTACGCGTGACCACTTATTTAATTACAAAAATAATGTGATATTGGTAACCACTTAACACAATATGGTAACTACTTAGTTTTTATATTTTTATAACGCAGCGAGTAAGCAGATGTACAAATTTTATTATTATAAGTTTGTGCTGATGTTTTTAACACCAAAAAATATTGGTCCTAGACCCATCGGCCCAGAATCACTTTGTATTTCGATTTAACGATGTCCGTGTGTCCGTCCGTCTGTCTGTCCATTAGACCGTACCTCAAAAAAAAAGTTCATCGTACACCCTCCAATATGATGTATTTTTGGAAAAAAAAAAAAAAATTTTTTTGCCGACCGTAGGGGTCGCCTTTTTTAATTTTTTGTTATAGCTTCGGAATTTAAAATCGGATTTTAAAGTGTGATATATCGATTTTTTTTCCTCGAGGAGACCAGTGTTTCGCTATAAAGGAAAAATCCAATTAAAAAAAATTTAAAAAGGCGACCCCTACGTTCGGCAACCAATATATAAAAAAAATTCTACTAGGTTTAGCGAAAAACTTCCTTACCAAAAGTTTAATGATTTTTTGCGAGATTTAATTTTCTGACATTAGGGTTGTACATTAGGGTGGTAGCAACTGAGATCTGGTGGATAACTACTAGAACGGGATACTTGAGGTCAAAATGTCCTTAGAGCAAAACTCTGGTCTCCTCGAGAGAAAAACATCGATGTATTATAATTTAAGATCCGACTGTAAATACCAAAGATATAACGAAAAATGTAAAATGGCGACCCCTACGTTCGGCAAAAAAAATAAAAAAAATTTTTTTGAAACCTCCTTGCAAAACTACTTCATATTGGAGGGTGTATGCGCACTTTTTTTTTTTGCCTGAAAGGTGGTACATTCTACTGTCCATGCATTCTTGTGAACACTCTACAGGTCGCAAATATCAAGATATTTTGATGAAATTTTGTACACCGACTTACGTCGACCAAAGGACGACGCCTATTGATTTTGGTTGAAATCGGTCCATGTTTAAACCTAGTGCCCATATAAGGGTACCCCCAAAAATTTTTTTTTACGCTGAAGGTCGCAAATACAAAGATATTTCAATGAAATTTGGTACACAGACCTATGTCGGCCCAAGAACGGAGCCTATTAATTTTGGTTGCAATCGGTCCATGTTTAGACCTAGTGCCCATTTAAGGGTACCCGCCAAAATTGGCTTATTTACACGCTGCAGGTCGCAAATACGAAGATATTTCAATAAAATTTGGTACACAGGCCTATGACGGCCCAAGAACGGAGCCTATTAATTTTGGTTGCAATCGGTCCATGTTTAGACCTAGTGCCAATAAAGGGTACCCCCCAAAATTTTCTTTTTTACACGCTGCAGGTCGCAAATACGAAGATATTTCAATAAAATTTGGTACACAGGCCTATGTCGGCCCAATGACGAAGCCTATTGATTTTGGTTAAAATCGGTCCATGTTTAGACCTAGTGCCCATATAAGGGTCCCCCCAAAATTGGCTTAGTTACACGCTGCATTTTTTTTTTTTTTTTTTGATGGACCAATACTCAGGGGATGCCCCCCCCCCCCCCCTATTAACGAAGTGCATTGTGTTGGTATTAGGAAAATAGGTTATGAGGAGGAGGAAAGAGGGAGTAGTGTTTGTGAATATTTTATTTAAATTTCTTAACATTGTAAGTAACAGGGAAGACTTCTGCTAGGAGTTTATTCCACATACGGCTAGTGCGACTGATAAACGAATTCTCTCTATAATGCGTCGTGCGATCCACTGCACAATCGACTACAAACGGATGCGCTCTACTTGATAAGCGAGTATTACGAATAAAAACTTGGGCTTAGGGGACAAGTTCACTTATCTCAGCTGAGCACTTCCCATGATAATATCGATAGAACAGGGTCACACAACCCACATTCCGACGATGCTCCAATGAGTCAATAGAGCTGGATACCCTATTGTCATTGATAAGCGCCGACGCCCTCCTTTGCACACGGTCCAGAAGCTCCAAAATAGACTTCGAAGCTCCTGCCCATATATGGGAGTTGTATTCCATCTTCGGTCGGATATAGGTGGTATAAATAGTGAGTAAATCGGATGGAGTGAAGTACTTCTTGCACCGACGTAAAAAACCTAGACACTTGAATGCTTCCTTCGACACTTAAAAAACATGTTTATTCCAACGGACATCACACTGAATTTTCACGCCCAGAACATCAAGAGTATCTGATTCCTCAATATCAATATCACCCATATGTACAGATGACAGTGCTGACCTCACAGCCCTATGGGTCAACATACAACATTCAACGATTTGTCGTCGTAATAGAATCTATTTTATTTTCATGACGACATACTAACACACACTCAAAATATTTGGCAAATTGTTGCCGTATTTTGAACTAATTAATGGTTGCCATTAGAACAGAGTTGTAAAAATTCGTACTTTGTTTACAAAAAATTTATTTTTTTGACAGAAGAAATATAATTGAAAATAAAAATACCTAATTTAAAGCACAAAAGCAAAATTAAATACAATAAAATGTAAAACAACAAGAATTAATGCAAAACCAATTGAATTGATGAAGAATTGTGGCGCAACAAATACAACCATATCCTAGTTTTACTTTCCTTTTTTTCTAAACGTCAACAAATGACGACGTTCGACCTTTGCAGTCGTCGGTCGACAATCGACCCAGTTGTGATTAAACTCTAAGTTGTTATTTTCTATTAACACAAACTTAACTCAATTTTAACTAAAATCCTGAATTGTGAGGACTACTTTCTGCGAATTATTTCCTATAGAGAAAAGTGCGCTGAATCTGAGATATTTCCATATAAGAAACTCCTCAAAATCTGAGGTGTTTTCTATAGGAAAAATTCTATCAATTTGATGTTTTCCTAAGGAAATAGTTTTTTCTGAAGGAAAAAGTTGAAGTAATATGATGTTCTTTAGGAAAATGTACTCAGAGTCTAATGCATTTCGCGAGAAAAATCTGCTCAGAATATGAAGCTCCTATTAGGCTTACGTATTATTATAACATTTATTGTTAATAAAATATTTTAAAAATATTTTTTTTTCGGCGACATTAAGTGTTTGAATTGGTAAATTTACGCAATAAAATGGTAAAACTACACATTAATTTTACGCAATTTCGAAGTCGCATGTCGCAATTAAGAAGCTATTTCAATGAAATTTGTTGTGTTGACTCACATGGTCCCAAGGAAAAAGCCTATTGATTCTAAATAGGATATATTTTCGATTTTCTCTTCTTTTATGATTTTATAGAAAATTTTGACACAAGTCTGTTTAACCCATTAAACCCAAACATTAGTTGGCTTTAAATCAGACTGCTGTAGGGTATTATATAGTCGGCATGCCCGACTTTAACTTTTTTACTCGTTTTAAATTTTATTATGGAAAATATATTTCCAGACCACCTATTTATTGGTTTTGCCAGCGTTTTGCCAACGTTCAAAAATTTTATTTCTCCAGTGCTTTTCCGGCGCTTTTTGAACAGTCGTTCCTTTTGTCTAATGATGTTATCATTTTAGGAATGGGAAAGTACTTATACCACCTGTCAAAGTGCTTCCCATCGCTTTCTCGTTTGTCTGTTTCTGACTGGCTAATTATTAGTACCCCATTATTTTATGTTTTAAAATAATGCAGAAAGTAAGTTGGTGTCATTACTGGTAGTCCAAAAAATAATTATGTCATTACGGTTTCTACACTGGGATTGTTTTAACTTTAAAAAATTCATATATTAGCTAAAAAATATCGATGGTCATAAGTTGACATCTCTTCACAACATTTTAATTTTTTTTTAATTTTGAGTAACGATGCGAAATAACAAATGAATGACGGAGAAGTTAGTTGATAGCGTGAACGTCAAGTTGACCGTTGAAAACTATCAAATTATGACTATCAACATGCAACTTTCAAAAAGTAAGCATTTAATATATATGAAATTTTTAAAACAATTAGTAGTAGCATTCTTCTTTAAGAAAAGTGATGCGCTACAATTCCCATATTTGCTGAAAGTTGAACCTTGATTTCCTGGAAATTTTCATTCATTTTTTTCTGTTCTGGACTCCAAACATACAAAAATAACACAAAACAAAACATTTATATAACAATTATTACTTATTAAAAAAAGTTGTATATAAATAAATTTTCAGCAAATTCTTTCTTTATACTACTTTGTTACACTTCTGCAATGAATCGAAATTTAATCAAAAAAAACACATTGTTACGTTTTTACCTTTTAAAAACGTTGGTTTATTTCCTTTAAATAAACCGGACTGGTGCTCTCTTATAATTAAAACAACACACACACACTCTTAAGCTTGAAATAGCTTAAACACTTATTTATTAACTCTGTATTAACTACAATGTATTACTCTTAATACAACAATCAATATAACACTCACACAAACTCTAGTGATTTTAACACAACGATTTATTAAAGCCCGGCTGAATTAGAAAATCGCTATTCATAAACTGACTAACTAAATGACATATGGCAGCCTTATATAGTTTTACTTCCGTTGTGGTAGAGAATTCCGGAAACACCTAGAGAACTAACATTGTACTTAAATGTAGTGCTATCAGATTTACCATTTTAGTAAATCCCGTTTTTGGGATATTTTCTTACAGAAAATTCCAGAGTTTTCTATACTAGGCTAAACTAATTTCGTAAAAATATTTTAGGAGTTTTGATCAATAGAATATATATTTTTATGATTCTACAGTTTCATTTCAACTTTTATTACTTTTAACACCACAAAAAACTTTGAACTTTTTTCGTTTTACGTTTTCGGGCGTATGAAAAATTACAAACTTTTTGTCATAAACAATAATTTACTTCTGAATTTAACGTTACTTCAAAAGTGTCAACTATAAAATATTAAAACCTAATTGTATTAAAAAAATAATTGAAAACAAAGACGCATATACAGGGTGGCACATAGACTCAAAGTATTCGTTATATAGATGTAACGCCATGCAGTAAAGGGTTAAACCTTATTTTAACAAACCTTTGTAATTTTTATAAAATCAGTGTTCTGCTAGTGTATTATTTTTAGTACAACTGACTATTTTGTCGCATTTTTAACTGCATTAACTTTTGTTTAAAATGTAATTTTCAGCAGATTCCATCTGAAAAGTTTTTTAAGTGTAGTTATGCCTAAGTTCATGTCATGGCAACCTTGGTAAACTAATAAAAAAAACTGCTACCTCCACCCTGAGGAAATATAAAGTGTTGGTTAAATATTTAAAATGTTTATCAAAATTTAATCGACTACCATTATCATTAATACGCAATATCAGTATGTTGGCCTTAATAGCTCAACCTCAAACTTAAGTAACCACTAAACTGTAATAGAAAATTTTAAAGCAATATGAATTCAACCCCATATGGCTACCCCCATATGTATTGTATTTTAAACATACTTCATCCTTCCTTTCTTCCTTTTTTTTTTTGCTTTTGTTCATTAGCCACCAAATTTAACTTGTTAATCAGCAATTTATTGAAAAATTTCTAGAAAAAAAAAAGCATTTGCTGTTTTTAAGTTCAAATCACTTATCAGAGGTTTTCACAACTTTTTTTTTTCTTGTTGACTTATGTTAATTAGTAATGCACTTTTCTAGACGATAATGCTGATGATGTAAAAAAAACTGCATTAAAATTTGTTTATTCATATTTTTCTCAGATTTTTTTTTTTTTCATTTTGCAAACAATTAGATAAAACATTTTTATTAACTTAACACTTAGGAGAATTCACAAACAATTTTAAGACGTAACAGCAAAAATTTACTACTTCAAATAAACAATTAGAAATTCCATTTATAAATTGTTACACTCAACCAAAAAAGTCTTTAATGGCTATTGAAAATTTTGCTGTTATTACGGGAAATTTTACTGTTTTGAGCCCAGCGGTATTTTTTTCTAATTTCAGCAACACATGTCTGCCTATCTGTAGTACAACAAAATTAGTAGAAAAAATTTGTAGTCGCTACTAAATTTTAGCAAAATTGTTGTAAACTGCAATGCAAAATCGATTTGCTGAAATCAGTTAAAAAAACTTACTAAATATCAATAATTTCAGTACAATGAAATTAGTATAAATAATTAGTTGCAGCTACTAAATTTCAGTAAATTGTTGTAAAAAAGTGTACTAAAAAATAAACAAACTGTAAAATCTAAAAAAAATTAATAAAAAAAACTTTTTTTCTTTCAATTGTAACAAGCGTATAATTACTTCACATCGTACTTGAAATTTGGAGTCAAAATTGCAAACTGTTCTCCAGTTATTACCTTTTTATGCATGGGAGATACAATAAAATTTGCTGAGTGTTATTTCCAAACTAAGAATATATCAATAGTAACAAATATAAACTAAACAAGAATTGTAAAAAATCAACGAATTCTTGTAAATAAAATTTTTTCAGCAGCGAAAATTAGTAAAAAAACTCCGTAATTTCCCTGCGGGAAATTTTAACAAACTGTCACCGAACTGGCCCCTTTATATGAAATAGAGTAGTCACTTTTACATGGCGTTGTCATAGGAGGTGGAAATTGACCCCTTGTGACATGTCAGAAGACAAATCCTAGGACAGGTCCCTGAACTTTGTTTTTTTATGAGAGTTCAGTAACCTGTCCTAGGATTTGTCTTTTGACATGTCACAAGGGGTCAATTTCCACCTCCTATGACAACGCCATGTAAAAGTGACTACTCTATTTCATATAAATGGGCCAGTTTGGTGACAGTTTGTTAAAATTTCCAGTAGGGTTGTAATAAGAGATTAGCAAAAATGATCACTAAAAACTTTTTTTTTATAAAAATCAGTAAAAAAAATAGTAAAGTGCGATTGGAAACTGTTTAAAATTTTTTTACTAACTTTTTTATCTGAGTGTAACTAACAAAAAAAATATATATACAAAATTATCTGTAAATATTAAATGGAATTTTGTTTACTTTAAAGATGATTTAATTAATCTAATGAAATGAATGAATAATTGTTATTAGTTTTGTGTTCTAGAAAATGTCAATAACATTTGTTATAATTATTTTTTTTTTTTTTCGAAATACAAACAGTAATAGATATTTTGGCAAATAACATCATTCATCCTTACAAACAACTTAATGATACATTTATAATATAACATAGACACAATTACGGCGTTAAACGTTAAACATTAGCACCCGTATTCAAAATGAACATTTAGTAGCTTCTTATACATCACACGCAACGAGCTGTTAACTAGAATGTTTTTTAGGCCTAGCAGCTTGTTAGAATAGAGTTTAATCAAAATAATTTCTTAGCACACCGATTAAGACCAACCCTGTGTTTGAAAATATAAGGCTTTTTAATTATTGTGAATGGAATTTTTTGTTTTTTGGCGTTTGATGACAGAACATTAGAAGGAATTTAGCAACAATACTAGAATGAGTTTAACAACAGTATTATGAATAAAACTCATGTTAACTCTATGCTAAATTTTCATTCTGAATATCGCTGTAGATTAACTACATTAAATAAATTGAGTAGACCATTTGGCAATTTTTATTTGCAAAGAAATTTCAACTAATTGTAAGTGTTCGTCACGAACAGTAAAATATGATGACGAGTACAAAAATTTATTTTTATGGTTTAATTTAGCCGATAAAGACCGAAGATGTTGAAAATTAATTTAGAATATAAAAACAAAATATGTCTTAATTTCAATATATTTTTAATAAATTTATACACTTAGCTTCTAATGTAAATTACATTCGTCCAGTAAAATTTTAATTAAATTCGTTTTTGAATAGAGAGGACGTTCTTTAAGTGAATCCTAACAATAGGCGCTTTTTCTAATCGCTTGGATTTAATAAATCGAAAAAGTAGTTCTAAAAGCACATCTATACGGGATAGAAAACTCGCTAGACTTTATGAAAATGCAGCTCTGTATAAGACTACGAAATGTAATCTCTAGGACATTGACAATTGCTGTCATACATAATTTCTTTAATTAGTAACAATTTTTAAGATGTCTTGTAAAATTATTGAACATTTCAGTTTATTAAATTCACTTTTTGGTATTTTGAGAAAAAATATTCTTTAAAATACAACAATTTTAATAAAAACAAATACTAGACAACTAGAGATGATACTTTTACGATAAAAATTAGTGCCAACTATATTAGAGATGACAAATTTAGTGCAAACTCTACGAGATTTCTATCCCGTGTAGATGTGCCTTAAAAGTGCTCAACAGATGGGGTTAGATTCTCCCTATTTTAAAAATAATTTTCTGTCCGACACTTCTTTCACCCTAATAATTTAATACCGAATTCGATGATGAAGGATTTTACTTTAACTTTTAAGTTTTAATTATATTTTATATAAAACAGCGATAGACCGTCTGCCTTTTCAGTTTTATCACTTCAAATTATATTTTTACACAATTGAAAAATTCCATTGCAATATTTAATATTCAGTAATTGAATATTTCAGCTATTTCTCCATGTCCAAGATGGAAAATATGTATTTGGTGAGGTGTAGTTTTTTTTCTAAACATATTTCATACAAAAAAAAATTAATTAGCGTGTTTTTTAATCACCTGGATTTAGAATTTTTCATAAAAAAAATGGATTTATTAAATCCAAAAAAAAAGCTGGATTTGATAAATCCACAATAAAAGCACAAATATATGAAGCAGCCTATTAATTTAATGTCAGAAAAAAATATGAATGAAAATTAAAAGAGAAACAAAAAAATTGAAAAACTAACAAATAAAAGGTTTTTATTAAATTTTTTTTTATGAAATGTGTTTAGAAAAAAAAACTACACCTCACCAAATACATATTTTCCATCTTGGACATGGAGAAATAGCTCAAATAGAAATGGCAATTTTTCACTCTACAGTAAGTAATTTAATTAAATCCAATTAGTGAATATTAAATATTGCAATGGAATTTTTCAATTGTGTAAAAATATAAATTGAAGTGATAAAACTGAAAAGGCAGACTTTTTATCGCTGTTTTATGTAAAATATAATTATAAATTAAAAGTTAAAGTAAAATCCTTCATCATCGAATTCAGTATTAAAAATTAGGGTGAAAGAAGTGTCGGACAGAAATTTTTTTTAAAATAGGAAGAATCTAACCCCATCTGTTGAGCACTTTTAGAAATACTTTTTAGATTTATTAAATCCAATTGATTAGAAAAAACGGCTAATGTATATCCCGATAAAATAAAATTTAAAAAAAATGAAATAAAATTGTTACTTGAATAATTTAAAATCTTACACGATTAAAAGCGTTACTCAAGTAATTTTAAAACCTTACACAATTAATCGAGTAAAGTTCAAAATCTCAAAATGGAGTCAATCGGTTACTCGAACAAAGCCAAACCCGAGTAATTTGAAAACCCTAGTAAATGTGGTTGTACTTTTTACACTTAGGTAATTTTCCTATGAATACAGATTTGCTGTTCTTTATTTACAATTTTATAAATAAAATTAATAGGGGTTTTCATATAAACTCGTATTCTACTCGTAAACGTTGTAAACCTGGTATATTTATGAGTTTAATGTTAAACTCCATACATAAAAATATGGCTTGTATTTATACAAGATTTACAGGGAATTTACGAGTTTATATGAAAACCCCTAATAGTTAAATTTGAACAAAGAAAGATTCAAAAAAAAATTAAAGGTATGAGTATAAAAAATGTTAAGAAACTTTATAAAACAAAAAACTATTTGTATTGTTAGGTTCAGGTGAACGGGTAAGGCGGTGAAAGAAAGCAAACAGAAAGCTTCTGGTTCGAATCTTGGCGAATGTGATAAAAATTGCCATAAGCTAACATCTTATGAATGCAAACAGAAAACGGAACAGTTTTAAAGAAACCCAAATATGAATTGATAAATTTTTTGCTTAAATTATCTCTATATATAAAAGAATAACGTGAGTAACTGACTGACTGAAAGACTCAACATCGCGCAGCCCAAACCGCTGAAAGGTACGAAGGTTTCTCCTATGTCGTAGACATCCACTAAGACGGGATTTTTGGAAATTCCTATAGGGAGGGGCAAAAAAGGGAGAAGTCTCCCCTTTGGCGGCCTGCTCAAACTACTGGAACTAGGAAGTTGAAATTCGGTATGTAGATTCCTCCTCTAGCGTAGACAACCGATAAGAAGGTATTTTTGGAAATTCCTATCGGGAGGGACAAAAAGGGGACAAAAAAGTACCTTTTTATAAAAAAGTACCTTTTTACAAAAAAGCACAGTTTTGCCAAAAACTTACATTTTTGCAAAAAGAAGTACTTTTTCCAAAAAAGTACCTTTTCCAAAAAAAGTACTTCTTCTAAAACAAAGTACCTTTTTCCATAAAAAAGTACTTTTTAAAAAAAAGTGCCTTTTTACAAAAAGTACCTTTTTTTCAAAAAAGTACCTTTCTTCCAAAAAAGTACCTTTATCCAAAAAAAGTACCTTTTTCCAAAAAAAAGTTATTTTTTCCTAAATAATTTACCTTTTTCCAAAAAAGTACCATTTTCAACCAAAAATTGTTTTTCTAAAAAAACAGATTTTTAAAAAAAAGATGAAGCTTTTTCAAAAAAGTATGTTTTCCCAGAAAAGCTTTTTGTCAATAAAAGTAACATTTAAAAAAAAAAGTAAAAAATACCCTTTTCCAAAAAAGTAACTTTGCAAAAGAAAGTATCTTTTTAAAAATAGTATATTTTTAAAAATAGCACTTTTTCCAAAAACGGACTTTTCCCAACAAAATTACCTTTACAAATAAACAAGTCGGCATAAATTTTTTTGGATTTTTGAATATTCCAAAAGTGAGTGCCTAAAAAAGAAAACGTCCTCCTTTTTGCAAAAAAGACCTTTTCCACAAAGGACAGGAATGTTGTAAAAATCGGGGTTCAAAATTGGAAAAGTGCTCCCCTTAACGGCCTGCCCAAACCGCTGGAGGTAGGAAGTTGAAATTTGGTAAAAAGGTTCCTCCTCTATCGTAGACATCCACTAAGACTGCGTTTTTGAAAATCGCTAGAGGGAGGGGCCAAAAGGGGAATGTCTCCCCTTGACGGCCTGCCCAAACTGTTGGAACTAGGTAGCTGAAAATCGAAATGTAAGTTCCCCCTCCTGTGTAGATGTCCTGGAGTATGGGCTAACTTATCCGTAAGGTACTTTCTTGAATTCTGGACAGGGACGTTATAAAATGGGGGCTCAAAAAGGGAAAGTGGCCCCTTAACGGCCTGTCCAAACTACTGGAACTAGGAAGCTGAAATTGAGTATATAGGTTCCTCCTTCAACATAGATGTCTGCTAACACGGCATATTTAGAAATTCCAAATGGGAGGGGCAAAAAGAAAAAGTGTCCCCTCGACGGTCTGCCCAAACTGCTGGAACTAGGAAGCTGAAACTCGGTGTGTGGATTCGTCCTCCAGCTTGAACGCCCTCTAGGGCAGGATTATCGGAAATTTTTGCCGGGAGGGGCATAAATAGTAAAAGTCTCCCCTTTGACGGCCTGCCAAAACCCCACTGGCTAGAAATCTGAAATGTTATATGTATTCCTTGGAGTATGGGCTCTTATCGGGAACGTAATTTTTTTAATTTTGGACAGGGACATTGCAAAAATGGGGGTTAAAGAAGGAAAAGTGAAATTTGGTATGAAGGTTCCTCCTCCATTGTAGACATCGGCTAAGACGGTATTTTTGGAAATTTTTGCAGGTAGGGTCAAAAATAGGAAAAGTCTCCCCCTTAACGGCCTGGCCAAACTGCTGGAACTGGGGAGCAAAACCCTAAGACGAAAATTTTGTAAATTCCTACCGGGAGGGGTAAAAAGGGAAAAAGTCTCCCCTTTGACGGTCTGGCCAAACTGCTGGAACTAGGAAGCTAAAATTCGGTACGTAGATTCCTTCCGCATCGTAAACGACAGCTAAGACTGCATTTTTGGAAATTCTTACCGGAAGGGACAAAAAGGGAATAATGTTTCCCCCTTGATGGCCTGCGTGAACCGGTTTGGCTAAAAATCTGAAATTTATGTGTCTGCCTTGGAGGATGGGCTAACTTATAGACAAGTTATTTTTGGGACTTTGGTGGTAAAAAGGCCCCTGAAAAAAGGAAACCTAAAACTTTAAAAACGAGTGTATTTTGGAATGCCAAAATTAAGAAACAAAATGGGGAACGAGTGGAATTGAAACACTACACAAGTGGGATGAAATGGAAATGGAATGGCAGAGGGAACGAAATGGAATGGAATATGGAACAAAATGCAATAGGGAGCGAGATAGCATGGATTGGCGAGCAAGTGGAATGGAAACTTTACAGTTAAAAACAGGAATGGAACGGAACAGGTGGAAAGGAATGGAAGAAAGAACGACTGATATCGAAATACAAGACAGTGGGTGCGAAATGGAATGAAACGGGGAACGATTGGGATTGAAACAATAAATAATGGAAACGAAATGCAATGCAATGAAGAACGAAATGGAATCTGGAATAGAACGAAATTAAATGGAAGGGGTAACGAGTGAAATTGAAACATTAGATAACTGGAGGGAAATTAAATGGAATTTGAATGACTCAAACTGATGAAACTGAAGTTTGGTACTTGAAATTTCGCATGTTACTACCTTTAAGATAGACATACATCCACTAAGGCAGGATTATATATATTTGGTTTTTTTACGGGGAGGAACAAAAAGGGATAAAGAGCTCCTTTTAATTACATGTGCAAACACTTTAAGCAAGGAACATGAAATTTAGCATTGAAGCACACTCTACAAAGAGGTTAAATTCATTAAAAGACAAAAAACCTTAGAAAAAGAATGCAATTTATATATTCCGATATATATGTGGAAGAAACCGGCGCAGTAAACTTTCCAACTGAATTTGTGATTGTACTTGAATTGCTGGGTCTACTTTTATATAAACTGGAATTAAATAAACTTTAAGGCACGCTAACAATAGATATGACTAATATTAGATATGACGAAATCTATCAGTAGTACGTAACATTAAAAAACATGATTTTATCATTAAATAAAAATGGGCGAAAAAAATTTAATTTCCTATTTGCAGCCACATTTTATATTTTTTTTTTTTTACTAACTGAGAACATTGAATTCTCTTTAATTTCTAAACTGTTTGGTAATACAAAATGAAAACTTAGATTTTTTCATAGAATTAAATTAACTGAAAGGAAAACAAAGAGAGACTAATTAAGTATTTGTTAAAAGTAGGGGACTCGCGTAAAAAAGTTTAGTTCTGATAAGATCTGCTTAGATCTAAATAGATATGATTGGATGTAATTAGATTAGATATATGATCAAATATATATATATATCTGATAAAATTAATGGCCAAATCTGAACAGATATAGTGCCAGATCTGTTCATATTTAAAGTGACCTGGAAAATTGGGTGATTTGTATGGCCAGATATGAGCAGATCTGGCCAGATTTGACACCAGATCTTATCCATTTGAGCTGTCACCGAAATAAAAATGTACAAACTAATTTTGTTTAATGAATTACTTGGTAAGAAGATCAAACAAATTATTGGTATACTTAAGTCCTTAATTTTAGTTTGAAGTCAAAATCAAATTGATTTTTGTGCCAGATATGATCAGATCGAATTAGATCTCAAATTTGTCCCGAATTTTGAGATCTAATTGGATGTGGTACAATCAGATATAATGTGATCTGGACAGATTTGTTCTTTTTTACAAGGGGAGTTAAAAAAACTCTTCATTCGAATTGAAATCATATTATCAAATTTTCTTAAATAATTTTTCAAATGAAAGAAAGATGATAAAATTGAAATAAGAATACGTATTTTCAGGTTTCATATGAAAAAGTTTCATTAAAAAGAATTGTTTTGTAAAAATTATAAGGTTTTTTATGAATGTTAGGAATCGCTTCTCGCGTGAAAGTTTCATTAATTTACAGTCAATTTACATTGGGCGAAAAATTCCCAGTAGCCTCTAGAAATAGATAATTTTCTATGAAAATCTTAAAATCTAAAATATTTTTATCTTATTTATTTCCTCTCAAGGAATCGTTCTTCGTCAACATCTTTGTTTATAATTTTTAATCAAGTTATTGTAAACACTTACCCTTTATGGTATCCATAATAATATTTTTGGTATCAATATTTGTTAATGGCGTTGGCGTTGTTGTTGTTGTTGTAGTTTGTATTGTTTTCATTGCTGTTATTGTTGTTGTCGACAATCCGGGTATTTGATTGTGTGTTTTCATAGTTGTCGCATAATCCTTTATGTGATTCTCTAATTTAAGGTCTGTTTGTATTGTCGCCATTTCATTAATCATGTTAAAATATCTGTTTCTTTTGTTGTACTAATTGTATTTAGTAGTAGTAGTAGTAGTAGTCGTCGTCGTTGTTATTGCTGTTGGGATATTATCCTTACAATACGGAAACAAGGCAAATAATTGATAATCTGTAATAATAATAAAGATATTAATTAGAATTATAAATGTTAAAATAACAGTAAAAAGACAAAAAGGAGAAATGGAAAATTTATTAATTTTAAAGGAAACAAAACAATTAACCATTTATAATTTTTAGAAGGGGAAGTAAGAAGGCAAAATGGTTAAGATTATGGTAATTTTAAAATAATTTAAGTGAATTTAAAGGAATTTAAGGAATTTTAATTAAACAGCATAATAATGTACAACAACATATTGTATGGGGTAAATTTATATGGGGACTTGTAGAAACTTAAGCCGTTTAAGAGTGTTTTGTATGTATTCAAAGAAAAAATTTCATTACACAGAGAAAATAGATTTGTGCTGACAATCGAATTTGTCCCCAACGGAATGTTTCGGTTGTAATAATGAAATTTTGTGGTTGTAGCAACAGAAACTAGTTCAGACATTACTTTGGCTGTTACAACAGAATTTGGGTATATTCAACTAAACTTTGGTAGCCACAAATGAAAATATCGGTTCCTGCAGCCGAACCATTCGATTGGCAGCAAATTCAATTATCAGCATGAATATTTTCTCTCGGTGTATAACCTGGCGGTTAACAATTACATTTTGCATAAATTAAAACTGCGGTAGTCACAACAGATGGCTTATCTTTTATATATGGTTTGTGTCTTTAATAACTTATATAGCATTTTGGAGAGTAAACATCTGTCATTTATTCTCACTTGTTCATTGAACGAAATAGTGTAAAGAACAAGATTATTTTTTTGCTTCGAAAATGTCGAATTTTGTGCCAACAAAGCATCATTTTGCGGAAAGTTTTGCTTTACTTCTTCGATTTGAAAAAAGTGCAGCAGAAGCACATCGATTGCTCACCGAAGATTATCCTTAATATGATTCATCGATTTCAATGTGCGAAAGATGGTTTGTAGGGTTCAGAAGTGCTGAATTTGATACGGACGACAAAGACCGCCCAGTTCAGACAAAAAAGTTCGAAGATGCTAAATTGGAGGCATTACTCAGTGAAGATTGTTGTCGAACTCAAGAAGAACTTTCAAAATCATTGGGAGTCACCCAAGCAGCAATTTCCAAACGTTTTCAAGCAGTAGAATTCCTCCAAAAGCAAGGAAATTGGGTAACACATGAGTTGAAGCCGAGAGAAATGATGCCATAAAAAGAAGTAATTTTCGCATCAAATCACTACAGGCGATGAAAAATGTATCCATTATGATAACCCGAAACGCAAGATATCGTATGAGAAGCCCGGCCAATCAACCAAATCAATACTCAAGCCGAATATCCATGGCACAAAGGCAATGCTCTGTATTTGGTGGGACCAAAAGGGCTACTGAAATCGGGCCAGACGATCACAGGGGACCTGTACCGAATACAATTAATTCCTTTAAAGCGAGCTTTGGCCTAAAATTCCCGGAATATGCGATTAGACATGAAGTCGTTATATTCCATCATGACAACGCTCGGCCTCATATTGCAAGACCGGTTAAAAACTATTTAGAAAATAGTAGTGGAGAAGTTTTTCCTCGCCCGCCTTATAGTCCAGACCTTGCCCCGTCCGACTACCATTTATTTCGATCGATGCAGCACGCTCTCACTGGAATACACTTCACTTCAGAAGGTATTCAAAGTGGGCTTCATTAGTTCTTGTCCGCAAAAACTCAGTAGTTCTTTTGGCGCGGAATCCATATATTGCCAGAAAGATGGGAAAAGGTCGTAACTAACGATGGCCAATAATTTGCATAAATTTATACATATTGACCAATGTTTCACAATAAACGCCAAAAATTCCTCATTTTTAAAATGTTGGTTTTTAATTTTTATTTAAAAATAAAAATAGTTTTTTTCGACCTTCTCAATTGATTAATTAGAAATTTGTTAATTTAGTTCGAGGCAAATTTCCTTATTATGCTATTTTTCTTCATCAGGATACTCCCCTAACAAATACTTTACAGAGTTTTTGCTTTCAAAAAACCTCTACACTTTCAGGAATGAAAAGACGATCGTTTCGGGGATTTTCCAGGTCCCCTTCATCAGTTTTCTTTAGAAAGTGGTGGCATTACTGCAATGCAAATTAAAGCATCAAAATCTCATATTAAATGTAGTCTGCTACATCAACAAAATGCAAATGAAGCAAACAATAAAATATGTTTTTGAAGTCTCTAACTTAAATATCCGAATTCAAATAAAACCAAAATTTTCACTTTTCACAAAAATTAAAATTTTATAATGTACCCACGCAGTGCCAAATTATTTTTTTTTTTTTTGTATGCCATAAAAATCTAGCCTTAACTCAAATATAACAAAATTGTATTTAAAAAAAACCTAATTTTAGCAATTGATTCTGCAAGGTCTAATTTTTAGTAGATTTTTCTGCCATTTTTACAGGTTTATTTCTATGAGTGTAGGAATCATCCCCACTTTAGGCCATCACATTCAATTTATTGCCTAGTGCTATTAAAAGTTCTAACTATTTTGCTATTAAAATGTATCACTGCGAGTGTGTGATTTTGTTGCACAAATCAAGGTATCAGTTCTCTCTGAATGGTCGAAACTGCATTAAATACCTGAATAAATTCGGTGCGTATGATTAACATTAATAGTTTTATATTGCTCATACGTTAAAAATTTAAGTTTTTTGTTGTACAGTTATTATTTATTAAAGTGTGTCATCAACTTTTCTTATCTCAGTTTAAATTATTTTAATAAAATTTTCATAAATTATTGTACAAATTAAACATTCTCCTTCTCAAGTCTACCCAATAAATTGATTTAATTTACTTTCATTTCATACATATTTTTTGTTTAACTGACCTACATATATATTTATACCCTACACCACTATATGGTCAGGGTATTATAAGTTTGTGCTGATGTTTGTAACACCAAAAAATATTGGTCCCAGACCCACGTTATAGTATACCGATCGACTCAGAATTTTTTTTATTTTGATTTAACGATGTCCGTCCGTCTGTCTGTCTGTCCATGCATTCTTGTGCGCACTCTACAGGTCGCAAATATTAAGATATTTTGATGAAACTTGGTACACCGACTTATGTTGGCCCATGGACTTTGGTGAACATCGGTCCATGTTTAGACCTAGTTCCAATATAAGGGTCCCCCCAAAATGATATTGTTTATACGCTGCAGGTCGCAAATATTAAGATATTTTGATGAAATTTGGTTCGCTGACTCACGTTATAGAAAATTTTGACACAAGTCCCTTTTTAACCCATTCGAATTTCGGATCCAAACATTAGTTGGCTTTTAAACAGACTGGTGTAGGGTATTGTATAGTCGGCATGCCCGACTTTAACCTTTTTACTCGTTAATAATTACATTTTTGGATTTGTTTTGATTTATTTTTTACTATATTATGCTTAATAAATATGTATACTTTTTGCCGTACATACATAAGTAATACTTAATATTTATATTTCTATTAATTAGTTTATTAATAATAAAAAAAAAAATGTTTACTCACATTTTATAATTAATAGCAAAAATGTTAGTAAAAAAAATAAAGCTGCATTTTATTTAATTAAATAAAAATTTCATAAAAAAATTTCTGCACATAAAAAAATCATTATCATTGTAGTTGTTATTGCTAATAAAACATAACGATGCTGTTAAAATTATATAAAAAACAACAACAATAACAACAAAATAATATTCATTCACTACTAGTGGCAAATGGCAAATGATAATTATCATGATAATGATACCAACTGCCATTGCCTTAAAACTTATACTACATTATTAATTAGGGTAAAATATATTTGAGATTTTGTGTTGTTTGAGGGTAAAGTTTGAAACAAATTTTTATATAATTTAAGTTGAAAAACGGCAAGTATGCTTAAAGTATGCAAAGATTTTCTGGGTCTTTATTATCCTAAAAGTATGCAACATTTTTTCACTATAGAATATTTAGTAACACAAAAGATTTCTACAACTATGAATTATTTTGTGTTAGTAAATAATTTGATATTTTGATTAAATTTTTCCAATCTTTGCTCATTCCTTAAAAATTATAATTTTGAAAATACTTTCCACCCTTATAATAATGGTAGTACACTACTCTATTGATGTGGTTGTTAATGAATCTGTATATTTAGAGTTTATATGAGTATCGTATATGGACTCATCATATAATTAACCTGCATATAATGAGGAGTATATTTTTTCTGAATGAAATGTTATAAATACAAACAGCATAACTATGAGATAATAAAGGAAATTTTTGAAAATTTTATGCAAATATACATTAACATAGTTTTTAGTTGCCATTGTTATTAATTTTATATATTTTGTCAAGTATTTATATACCCTATTTCAATTTGTTCGCGAACAAAAGTAATTAAGCGAGTAAATATCATTATAAGTACCCTACGGGGAAAGGGACCGGTCCCAGATGACACGCTGGATAGGTACCAAGGGGGCGGAGACCGGTCGTTGATCGGTCTTTTTGTTTGAAAGAGACATATCACTTTAACATGGCGTTGTCATTGGAAATGACCAATTGCCACAGTTTAGACACATTGTGGCAATAAGGTGGTGTGTCTAAAAATAGCTTTTCAAATAAACTAATAAAAAATTAAGAATTAAAAATAATCTACTTGGCGTCGAAGTAGGCCTCGATAACACAACCTTCTGCTTGTGAGGCAAACGCTCTGCCGTCTGAGCTAATATTGTTTATGCGTGATGGCTGGCTGATGGTAAAGTTATGTATTTTTCGTTTCTGTTCAAATAAAAAAGAAAAAGAAAAAACAAACACTACAAGCAAATAAAAAAAATTGGAAAATAAAAAAATTGAAAAGAAAACAACATTAACACACACACATATAGTGGAAGTGCCTTCAGTATGCCCCCGATTGACCAGTCACGGGATAGGTCCCTTAATGGCAGTTGACTTGTTTTTTTGCGTTGGCCATAATTAAATTAAAAAATCAATTAAAAATTAGAAATTTGCCTCAAAAACTCCGATAATGTAAATAAAAATATAAAAAATTCCCCTTAAGTTAAAAAGAAAAGTTAAATGAAATACCAATTGTTAAAACTAAAACAGCTTTAACATTAAAAAAAACGTTGAAAATACAAAACTTAAAATTTCTTAGCAAAACATTATAGAAATTTAAAATAAGAGCTAAAATAAGCAAATCGTGGAAAAATAAAGTTAAAAATAAATAAAAGAGTAAAATAAATAAAAAATATTTTAAAAAATATGCCGCGAATTTCGTTTTTTATTTCGGTATCGGTCAAGTTTTTTTAAAAGCAACAGTGAAAATAACGGATCAGAAAATACTTAGAAAATTAATTCATTTTCTTTTGTTCATATTTGTACTAATTTAGTAATATGCCTTCGGTTGACCGGTCACGGGATAGGTCCCTGGAGGGCAATTGACTCCTCTTTCCCCGTAGGGTAGTTAAGACCATGTTTTTGCTGGGAAACTAGGCGAAAGAAAACCGACCATTTTTTTTTGTTACTTTTTAGTTTGGCCGCATGTTTCGACATTCGATATAAAAACTAGATCCAAATAATTTATTCGTGAAAAAAAAGGTTTTTTACAGGGTTGCCAATTTGTTCCAAAAAGTTCAAAATAGGGCTCCGGCCAAAACCCGATAAGAGCCGAATAGAGTTTCCAAAAAACCGGCCATTTCGGAAACCCCGTTTCCGCTTTGTTCGAAAATTTCTATTTAAAAAAACCGGGGTTACGGTTTTTTTACCGGTTAAAACCGGTTTCGTTTATTTTTTTTACTTAAAGAGCGCTATTTCTTTTTTATTAATAATATATTTATATTCATTCAATTAATAGAAATAGCAGTTAAAAAGGGCCCTGCAGAAACAGCTACTGAAGCTGTTTGCTAAAGCGGGATTTACATCATCTGATTTTACGTCTGAAAATCAAAACAAAAAATCACATGCCATGATGTGTTTATCAAAAAAATTTTTTCGCAAATCTATTTGTTCTTACATCATCAGTCGCAGTGATGCCAACTTTCTTTTAGAACAACACTAACAATCAGGCCCAAAAAAACAATAAAAATCACTATTTTGTTAAAATATAACTTAATACCACATTATTATTGCTTTAAAAATAATTATAAAATGTATAAAGAAGTTAAAATTGTATCAAAATAACCGTTTTACGATAAAAGCGCTAGAAGCGCTAACAAAAAACAGAATAGCATCAAGCTAGCGCCTTTTTAAAAAAAGCGCTAACAGAAAATAATGCGAGTTTTGGATGATACAAAAGCAAAATCAGAAGCAATTAGATGAACATGTAAATTTTAATTACAAATGACATTTTACGCAAATGACATTTTCGCTGCCGAAATCTGGAAAAAAAATTGCTGAATATTAGTAAAACATCGCAGAAAAATAATTGTATTTCCATATGTAAATTTATATATATTTTTTTAATAGGAAGACAATCTAATACTCTTCTGAGATCAGCAGAAATAGTTATTATATACATATTTGTTTAAAGTATACTAATATTCAGCAAAAATTTGTACTGATTTTGCATTTGACTAAAATTTATTTAAATATATGTAGGTAAAGTTTTTGTAGATTTAACAGCTCTTGATTTATCATACCAATCGTATATTTTTCTTAAATTGAAAGACCCACCAACACCACACATTACCAATAATGTGTAAAGTAATGTGTTGCCATAGGGGCCGATGCATTACTTTACACCTTACTTCACTGATGAATTTTACAGGCGATGAGCCCCAAAGTAATGTATGAGGAGGAACTGATAAAGTAATTGGTTACTTATGTGGTTACGAGGATGGGTCTAAAAATAGATTTTCATATAAAAAATTTTATTTAAAAAATATTTATTACAAATATTTTTTTATTAAATATATAAACGTGGTCACGCTGGGATTCGAACCTGGGATCCCTGCTTGTTAGCCGAGAACTCTACCACTTGAGCTATCGACATACATATATAACATTTGGTTGCTTAAAAAGTAAATGAATTGTTGTGCTTCGTATTTTCGTTCATAATGTCGTAAAATATACACCTTACACCCATGCTTATAAAAATACACAAAGTAATGTGTCTAAAAATAGATTTTCAAAAATGTTTCAATCATTATTTTTCGTTTATAAATTATGCAATACGTAATCAGTGATTGGTAAGTCATTACTTTTTGCTTTGAACTAATACAGAAGGTAACGAGGTATCATTACAAGGTAATGCGTGAGTATATCGCACCAATTACCAAAGTGTTTCTGGGGACTAATCACTAAAATAAAAAAATGGAACCGATTAATTGCACAGAATTGGATGTTTCAGGCGATTACAAAGGATTTTCGTGTCATATTTAATTGAATTCATCCCAGTCCCAGTGTAGAAACGGTAATGAATTATCATTATTTTTTGGACTACCAGTAATGACACCCACTTATCTTCTGCATTATTTTAAAACATATAATAATGAGTTACTGATAATGACTTATTTTTTTCATTATTTCAATCAGAAAATAATTTTCTAGATTTTTTTGAAAATTTCTTGAAATCTATTTTTAGAATCAATATTTTTTAAACACTGGTAAGGATACATATATGTAACCACATATTTTTTTATTTTTTATATGTTGGCGAGTAAGCTTACTTGTGTGCAGCAGGTCAATTATGTTTTTATCTATCAAACATGGCGAGATAGCTCAGATGGTGCAGCTATTGACTGGCAATCTGTAGACCCAGGTTCGATTCCCGTACCAGCAAATTTTATTAAAAAAAAATACAATAAAAAATATTTTTTTTTTATATAATTTATTTTTATGAAAATCTATTTTTAGACTCATTATTTTTGTTAGTACTGGTAAGCACATAGGTAACGATATATTTTTGATTTTTCGTATGCTGGTCTGTAACCATAACTCATTAATTTTCGCGACATCGCCTTATAAAGGTAATAATAACCGGTTTTCGGTTTATTCGAAAGCGATCGGTTAACCGGGTTTCGATTACGGTTTTGGATACTCTAGGCCGAAGTAGCACGAATATCGAAAAAGAAAAAAAAACGGGGCCACTCAAACGTTTGACCCACTGATCATATTTGAAAAAAAATTTGTTAGGAATGGATCACATACATATATTGTAAATACTCCCTTTTCTTTCTGATTCCAAAACCCGTCTTTCGATATCTTGTTACGTATCTGACATATCCAGCACCGACTTTGCTCTATATCCGCAATTTAAACAAATACTCGTATTAAGCATTGTTTTGCTGTATACAGCACTATTTGGCATATACAGCAAAAAAATTAAAAAAATTAATTCATTATTCATAACAACCAGCGTAGATTATAAATTTGTAAAAGTATTGGATATTTGGGTACCGAGTACTCAATAGCGCCTGCTTATACGAATACTCAATACCCAAAAGTAACTACTCAGTAGTTTCAGTGTTGTATTTTTCCAACTAATTCTGCCATGCAAATAATCTAGAATAATACAACTCTGCCTAATAAAGCTGTTTCGAAAAAAGGTTCTACACTTAAAATACTTTTTATGTAAAGACTGTTGCAAATGTATTTAAAAACAAATTAAATTTCACTTGAAAACAGCATCATCACTAACATTTCATTAAATTCAATTTACATTTTCTTTTGTTTTTGACTGTTAATAAAATGAACCACAAGTTAGCTAAAACAACTAACAATTAGTATCGAAGTATCAATAAAAGAGATTGCTTTTAGGCGAAAGTAAAATTATGGATATGCAGGCAAAGTGAAAAACAAAAATTTGGATATGCAGCGAAGACAGATTGGAGTACTGTAGCGTGGAGTACTCCGCTATTGTGAATCCAGCTGATTGCATATTATTATGTTACAGTTTCATTTCAGTCTTTTGCAATTTTACTTTATTTAACATTTTATGTTTTTTTAATTTTATATTTTCTGCTTGCTTAATTTATATAAAAAAAAAACAACAACAACATTACAATTACAAAACTCATGTAAAAAATATAAAAAAGTCTTCATATTTTTAGCATCGAAAGAAATGGTACAAATTGCATCAAATATAATAAAAAATTTTGATAGTAAAAAGTTACCGTTATTTTTAGTAATTTGTTTTATTATCACTTTCTAGATAATATTAACTAATTAGAATAACTACCCAGCAAAAAAAATTGCACGTAATGCTTTACAAACTACTTCCTTCAATGATTCACAAGTATCCGTTAGTGTATTTTTACTGCTTTTTTAGAAATTATTCTGAACAACTTCAAAAAATCACGTCTTTCATTGCTTCCAAAGTATCCGTTATTACATTTTTACAGCTTTTTTTAGAATTACTTCAGAACCACATCCAAAAAATCACTTAAGTATCGCTTCTAAAGAGTAATTGCTCTAAAAGTGATCGTAAAAAGTGATTTTGGTATCACTTGGTATTTCCAAACAGAGGATCACGGGTTCGATTCCCGGCGGGACCAGTATTTTTTATTTTTTTTTTAATTTTTTTTTATTCTATTAATTTTTTTTTTAATATTTATAATTAATTTCCTAGTGTAGAAACGGTAATGACATATCATTATTTTTTGGAGTACCAGTAATGACACCCACTTACCTTCTGCATTATTTTGAAACATATAATAATGAGTTACGGATAATGACTTATTTTTATCATTATTTCAAATACAAAATAAATTTTTAGATTTTTTTTAAAATTTTTTTAAATCTATTTTTAGACTCAATATCTTTTAAACACTGGTAAGGATATATGTAACCACATATTTTATGATTTTTTGTATGTTGGCGAGTAAGCTTACCTGTGTGCAGCAGCTCAATTATATTTTTATCTATTAAATATTACATGTCGATATAGCTTACATGGTAGAACTGTTGACCAGAGCTTCGAAAAACTTAATTAAATTTAAGCTTAATTCACTAAAAATTAAATTCAGATTTTAAAAAGATTCATGTACCATTCCCTTAAACCATTCGTAAAGAATTCATTCATAAGCTTCAGTCCCAAAGCTTTAATATGAATTGAATGAATTCCTAACTTGAATCATTCAAATCGCATGTTCATTCACCATTTTACTAATTGAATGAAGAAATTTTATTACCATTCACTTAGTGCAGTGTAGTTTGAAACTAACATATAATAAAAACCAAAGCATACAAGCTGTAACAAATACTATTTATTTCTGTTAGATGAATTTTAAACGTTTTTCATTGTATTATGCTAATATTTCAGCAATTACATACAAATTAAAATTTTTCATTTGATTAAGTGAATGAAAACAAATAATTTTTCATTCACTTTTTTATTAAATGAATTCAGGTAAATTGGGTTTCATTCAGTTAGAATTCAATCAAAATAGAATGAATTCATATAATTTTAATCTATAGGGAATTAAGCTATCGAATTAATTCCATAAGAATGCTATTAGGGAATGAAATTTAACCCAAATTTATTGCTTTTCGATGGGAAGTCAATTTGGTTAATTGTTTTTCGATGATAACTAAATGTGGTTTTATTGTTTTTCGATGAGACTTAAATTTGGTTAATTGTTTACACTATGAGACTTAAATTTTGTTAATTGTTTTTCCATGTGACTTAAATTTGTTTAATCATTTTACACTATGAGACTTAAATTCTGTTAATTGCTTATTGCATATTGAGTGCCCATAGTGTAAAATGATTAAAAAAAATTTAAGTCACATGGAAAAACAATTAACAAAATTTAAGTCTCATAGTGTAAAACAATTAACCAAATTTAAGTCTCATCGAAAAACAATAAAACCACATTTAGTTATCATCGAAAAACAATTAACCAAATTGACTTCCCATCGAAAAGCAATAAAACCAAATTGACTTCCCAATTACCCACTACTGAGTACTCTTCTCCTATGGCAACTCAACGGTAAAATCAGTGTCGATAACTTGGACTTGGATCAAACTTGAGTGTTTTAACAATGATCAGAAGCACACTGTAAAAGTAGGAATGACTAATCTACCGTACTCCCGAACAGCTGGGTGTACTTAAGATTAAAGAAAAATTAAGCAAATTTTTGAGGCAACTTAGCAAAAGGAAATTAAATAGTGGATACTGCTTAACGTGTACAATTTCTTTTGACGCTTACAGTATTTAACTTCCTACCCCTAATAAATATGTACACTTAACAGTTGTACAAAAGAATTCAAGTTGCACTTTTAATTAATTAATATATCCTATTTCGCATTGTCTTGTAGGTTAAAGTAAAATATCAGCTTATTCAAAAAGAATATAATATTGCCTTATCTCGTTATCTCTTAGCAAAGTCTCTGTGGTACACCTGATATTTACTTAACTTTTTATTAAATATTAATATTTACTTGACAATATTTTCTTCGTAAACGTTTAATTTTTCATTGACCATTGGTTTTTGTGCTGCCTTTAAGACTTAAATAAGGCCACTTAATTATTTAATAATAACACGAAAATGTTGGTATGTTCAATCCATTAAACATTGGCATTATGTTCAATTACTTAATATTAACCCATTATTGCTAATTAAATTTACAAAAAGATCTAGAACATTACTTTATATTTGAAATGATAATAAAAATAAGTCATTATTAACGGCATTGCGTTTTAAAAAAATGCAGAACGTAAGTCTGTGTAATTACTGGTAGTCCAAAAAATAATGATATGTCACTACCGTTCGTATACTCGGTGGATCAGTTAGCCTCTACACCATAAATTCTATAGCCTCTGGTTACAGTAATTCTGATTGAGCTGCACAAACAACTTTTGCAAGAATTTTTGTGCAGGTAAGGCAAAAACGCAGTTAAGTCAAATTGTTTACCTGCCTTAATGTGCAGGTATACCAATACAGACTCCAAAAAAACCAAACAAAAGAAGCTAATGATGACAACTTTGTATTTTGCACCAGATTTTGCGATTTTTATGATTAAAAAACGACTAAAGTAGGATGTTTTTGTCACAAAAAAAGTTGACAAAACATTTACTTTATGCGTGATTTTTTTCCTAGAGTTGAATAACAAAGCAAAACACAAGAGGCAGCTAACGGTGATCTTTTTTATGAAAATAATCTAAAACAGCCAAAAATATGAGGCAGTTATCTCAAATGCACAGATACTTAAAAAAGACATAAATTTGTAAAATAGAAATGAAATTTGATAGGAAATATTCGAACCCCACCTATCCTCCACCGGGGACGCAACCAATGTGAGACCTTCAACTACCGCCAGTAAACGTATTTTTTGACTACGTCAGAGGTTTACTTCGAATATAAAAGGCCTAAATGTCGGACAGGCGATTGTATTATTGTATTATTTATATTTAGCAGAGCAAAACAATTTAAAAAAGTTTTCGTAAAAGTCAGTGAAAAAAAAACGATTTTTATGCTATCGTGCTATGTGTCCCTAATGGGTTAATGAAAAAATCGACTTCCAAAAAAAAACATACAAACATACAACCATACCTACCTACATAAGAATTAATGAAAATAGTGCAATAAAAAAGACGACAAGTAGTGATAAATGTATGAAAAATGAATGTTTTAAACAACTTGATGATGATGATGAGTAAATCGTACACAATCATTTTCTACCTAACGACAACATTGAGACACATACTCAAACAAGGCACATACACCCAGTGATATACATGCACAGGCATATAACTGTATCTATCGAATAAACCGAAAACAGCAATACATATACGATGCAATATAGTGTTCATTTTGTATAAGTATGTGTATGTGTGTGTGCATTGTATAAATGTGTTTTTTTGAGTGAGTGTTTAAGTGTTCTCGTATTTGTGTCTGTATGTGTGTATTTGAGTGTTGGTATGTGTCATATTGTTAAAATGTTGATGACACTCGAAAATGTGAAAAACAATTGACAATAACAACAGCCAACACCAGCAACACCAACAACAACAACCAGCAACAACAGCTGCAGCAGTGTCACAACAACAATAAAACACTAAAGTGAACAATGAGTTTATAAAAAAAAAAAACAAAACAACAACAAACCGAAAGTATTTTAAAAAAATATATATAAAAACATGACTATTATAACACGAAATTTATACAACAAGTGCACAAGAGTGGTTAAATAAAACATAAAAAAAAATAAATAAAAATGTTTTAAAAACAAAAAATACAACCGAAAAATTGGAAACATTGCCAAAAAAGACATCATATTTTTTTCCAAAAAAAAAGCATCACAGCAATAAAAAAAAATCACAATAAATACAAGTGACCAACCAAACGACCAACAGACCTATATTACAGCCCCAACAACCAGACCAAACAACCCAATATTGTAGTTTAATTGATTCAATACAATATAGACCTACATTATGACAACATGAATATTAGGTAGACACTTATATTTAAAAGTTGGGAAATATTTTTCAAAATACAAGCAACTTTAAACGCGGTTAAAAATATTGATAAACAAAATTATGCAACTAAATATTTTGTAAGTCACTTCTACAGGCAACAGAAATGTCGTAGTGTTTGAGCTAAAGTTTACATCTCTAATATTGGCACTAATTTGTATCGCAAAAGTACCATCCCTAAATGTCAAGCATTTGCTTTATTAATTGTTTTTATTTCACCCAATAATTGTTTCTCCAAATATCAAAAAGTACCCTTAATAAACTGAAATGTTTCGATAAAAACACGCCAATGCAGACGCTGCATAGAAATAAAATAATAACTGCATTTTTGAATCATTACAAGCAAAGCAATGAGATGCCAAATCAGTAGAAAAAGCATTAAAATTAATTATTTAGATGTACCTACTTCTCTTTTAACAGAAACACGAATGATTCTAACATTGAGTTGTCATAGCAGAGGAGTACTCCCACTTCAACATTTTTGCAGTACTTTTTGAACGAGTGCAAAGCACACTCTTTTTTATCTATTGAAAATTTAAAAAAAAAAATCCCTAAAAAAAATTTTTTTTTTATATTTTTAAACATTTTTTTATTGCCGCCACCGTGTATCGAACTAGCGACCTTTTCAATTAACTGAAAGTTAACTCCGATTCTGTAAATTTAACAGTTTTATTTTTGCCGTTCTTATTTTACTAGTAATTAGCAAAAAAATCTATTACTTTTAGCAGTTTTTTCTGCAAGGTAATTTTTAACTAATTTTTTAAAACTTTTTCTTCTATTTTTACAGGTATATTTCTATGATCTAATATTCTAATTAAATTTGTATATTTATAATCTAAAATCTGCGAAATTTTGTTGGGCATAAACTTAAAATAATACGTCAGTAGAAAAATCTCCCAAACGGGTTTCAAATCGATTGACTAACTTATAACAAATTTTTAGTTGAAATTCTGATTTAAACAAAGATTTTATTAATCTTCTAATTTTTAAGAACCCATTCGTTAAATTTTACAAAATTTATTGTCAAAATATAATATTTTCATGTTTCTGTTATTACCCGGTAGATGGCGCCACCAGTGTATCCGAAGTTTTAAAGATGGCGTTATTTCTTTCCCTCCCGATTTTTTAAAATGGACCATATAGAGATAGAGCAAAATTGACGAAAATTTCGACTACCCCTATCCGAGTAATATACCAGCGAAAATGGTTATCTCTATCCAATCTCTACCATGGGGGGGCCTTGGACCCTCGGGAATTTCTTATCAAAATTTCCCACTTCACAAAATGGCCCATATCTCGAAAACTAAGCGAGATAGAGCAAAACGGACAATATATTTGCTCCACTGGAGTGACCTTAAATGCCTTCAGATTATATGGACTAGGACCGGGGAGAGTTCCGAGACCCTAAATTTGAACAAATTTTACGACTTAGTATAATTACAAATAAACTTGTAGATTTTTTACTTAAATTTAGATTTGTTAAATTTTAAAAAATAATTTGTTAAAATCAACAAATTTTATTTTAAGCCAAAAAACAAGAATAAATTTTTGTTATAGTAACAAATTTTTCTGTCCATCCAACAGACGTATTATTTTGAGTGTATGTTTGTCTATGGTTTGAGTAAACGATTGAGAGAATGAATGATTGCAAGCCACATATAAACAAACAGATTTTACATTTTCAATGAAATTTCCAACAAATAAATACGAATAATGTTACATTCATACATAAACATTAGGGTGTCACTTAGAGTTAAAACTTGCAGTATTACACTACAAATAATAAGTCACAAAAAAATCTACAAAACTGCTATTAAATCTAAAAAGAACATTTTTAAACCCTACACCACTACCTGGAAAGGGTATAATGAGTTTGTGCTGATGTTTGAAAAATATTAGACCTAGACACACCTCTCATTATATCGATCTACTCAGCATCAGTTTATGAATCGATTTAGCGATGTCCGTTTGTTCGTACACTCAAAATAATACGTCTGTTGGCTGGACAGAAAAATTTTGTTTCTTTAACAAAATTTATTTCTGTTTTTGGCTTAAAATAAAATTTGTTGATTTTTTCACTTTTTTTGTTAAATTTAACAAATCTAAATTTACGTTAGAAATTTGTAAAACTACAGTTTTATCTGTAATTATACTGAGTCGTAAAATTTATTCAAATTTAGGATCTCGAGACCCTCCCCGGGCCTAGTCCATATCATGTGAGGACATATAGGGGCACTGCAGTGGAGCAAACATTTTGTCCGTTTTCCTCTATCTCGCTTAGTTTTCGAGATATATGGACATTTTATGAAGTTGAAAAATTTCCGATGGACCAAGGCCCCGACAAGGTCCATTTTTGGATAGAGATAACGCCTTTCGTAATATACGGTTAGGGTAGACGAAATGTTCGTCCATTTTGCTCTATCTCTCTTAGTTTCCGAGATATGGGCCTTTTTAAAAAATCGGGAGGGAAAGAAATAACGCCATCTTTAAAACTTCGGATACATTGGTGGCGTTATCTACCGGGTAATAACAGTAACACGAAAATAATATATTTTAACAATAAATTTTGTAAAATTTAACGAATGAGTTTTTAAAAATTAATTTTAAATAATTTTGAAAATTAACACTCAAAATGTATACACAATCATAACATTCACAAATAAAATTTTTTTTTTTTTTTAATTTTATAGTTGCTTTTTAGGAAAAGTTGTGACTTTTAGTCTTAAAAATATTCTTATGATAGTCATGACTCGTGACAATAGGCACCTTAGTTTGATTTTAAAATTGTTTCTATTTACTTTAATGTTATTTCTGCTTAATTTTAAATTTGTTTTTCTATGTGTACCTCTACGGGACGCTGTAATATACATATATTGGCCCTATATTGCATTCAGCAAAAAAAAAAAAAAAAATTCGTGAGAATTCAAAAACACCACAATAGCAACTATACAACAGAATAAGCAACAATTAAAGCCACTTTTAAATTTGTTTTATTATACAAGTGATATAAGAAATGTTTAACGACTTTATTGAGTAATAATTTCCCGATTTTTTAAATGACTTTACAAGATTTTTAATTACTAATATCTTTGAAGATTTAAGCCCAAATTACTTGAACGTAAATGTAACGTGACGAATCAGCTGATTCAACCTGCTTAATGAGAAACACATAGTGCTGAGTACTAGACGTAAACGAGTCGTAACGTGCCAGACATTTCTGTTGAAAACAGAA
Organism: Leucophora obtusa; assembly: GCA_949987735.1. Lineage (NCBI taxonomy): Eukaryota > Metazoa > Arthropoda > Insecta > Diptera > Anthomyiidae > Leucophora > Leucophora obtusa. The sequence continues at coordinate 322,721,878 of OX465295.1, read as the reverse complement.
TTTTTTCTCCGTTTTTATGTGAGAGTGCAAAACAGTTGGTTTTTAGTTGCATATCAGTGATGGAATTTGTGGCACAATTGTACCATGTTTGGCACAATCAAAGTTTGATACACTGGCACATTTTGGTTATTTCAAAAAATTCTAGAGAAATCTGGTTTATTTAAAAAAGAAATTCATTGGCAAAAACAATAAATATTTTTTTTTTTTTTAATTTTCATACAAAAACTTGTGTTTAAAATGGACACATAAAATATTATATTTGAAAAGTAAACAAATTAAGTAAATAAAAATCGATTGAATTCACCAATATATTAAATTGGGCATAAACTAATTTAATGATTAAATTAATCAAATGAGCTAAATTGAATCCGATTGCTTGTTATTTTATAAAAAAAAGTGTAAGTTTTGGGGTTATAGGGGTCGAAAATGTACTATTATTAAGCTGGTTGGTACTATTCTGAAAATCAAATTTATCATTCCTTAATAGCACGTTACATATTTTGAGTAACTTAGCAAAAGTAAAATACCACGTTACGACTCGTTGTCGTTACATTTACGTTCTAGTAACGAGACCTTTAACCCTCTAACCGGCAAGCTCATCTCCAGGTGGGGTTCAAAGAAAATTATGTAATTATATTTTTTAACAAAAACCTCTCCCACTACCTTTCATTTCTCCTCTATCCCATTTCCAAAGAGAACAGCACATTAATTAATAGGAAGAATTGCCTGAGTGTTGCTTCTCTTTAAAAAAATACCATTACTACACTCATAAAAAAAAGTTAGTACAAAAGTCTGTTGAACGCGTTCTGATTCTATCATGGATGGTAACCGAAACAAATGCGGTTATCGTTAGGGTAACGATATTTTAGGTTATTTCGGTAACGGTATTTTAAGGGTAACGCTATTTCATTTATTTCGGTATCGGTATTTTAAGGATAACGATGTTTGAGTTATTTCGGTAACGGTATTTTAAGGTTAACGGTATTTCAGTTATATCGGTAACGGTATTTTAAGGATAACGGTAGTCAGTTATTTCCGTACATACCGCATTTTTTCTTTTGCAAAAACTACACTAAAGTAAAAACAAAACGAATTAATTGATTGATTTAATTTATGTGAATTACTCAACAACCACGTGCAATGACCAAGTGTAGAGAATTAAAAATAACGGTATTTTAAGGATACCGCTATTTCATGTATTTCGGTAACGGTATTTTAAGGTTATCGATATTTCATTTATTTCGGTATCGGTATTTTAAGGAAAACGGTATTTCAGTTATTTCGGTAATGGTATTTTAAGGATAACGGTATTCCGGGTATTTCGTAACGATATTTTACGGGTAACGGTAGTCAGTTGAAAGGATTTTGAATCGATAACAGTATTTTAGCGGTATTGCCTGCCAACCCTGGATTCTATTTTCCTGTTATTTTGTCTTCAAATTTAGGATTGAACTAATATTTTTTTAAATCTAATTTAGCATTATAACTACTTTCAGCCGTATTTGAACTAACTTTGCATGCTAATTTTTAGTAATTTGTGTTTCTTAACTTTACAAAGTTTTCAGCTAATTTAAACCACGATTATTTTTTAATTATTTAATTTTTGTGTCTCTGCTATCAATATCACATAGAGATGGTGCTATATTTTAATTTTTTTTATTATAAGATCGTAAAATAATTTGTTTCTCGGAAACTAAGCAAGATAGAGCAAAATGGGCAAAAATTCGTCACTCTGTACCTATAAGGTAACCCTTATTAGACACATATACTCCCAATAATAAATATGGGCCCGTCTAGGGTCAGATCCCGGAAGTAGAAATTTTAGGCGACATTTTAACAGAAATTTGTGGTTAAATCAGGTAAAATTTCTGCTGAATTCAGCTCAAATTTCCTAGCTAATTTAACTGAAATTGCCCCTTTATTTAGCAGTATGTAAAATTTAGCTTAGCTAAATTTAGCAGACCATGATTTTTAACTTCGTTGAAAATTCTGCTGGCGCAAATTCAGGTACTATTTCCTGTTATTTTAGCAAAATTTTTAACTATTTGTACGGGCTTTTTTAGAGCGTACTAAAAGTAATGGTAGCGGGTTCATCTGGTAAAACTGCCCAATGATTGAGTCTAATTTTGATTCGATTGAAAAATTTGCTTTATGATTTGGTTCGCGAACTATAATTTAAATGAAACAATTCGTTTGATATAATTAAAATAATTAACAAAAATTAAACTGATTCTTTTAATTAAATATTGGTTGCGTTCAGCAGAAAAAGCTGCTCAACAATAGTTGGGTTGTAGCGGAGCATGATGTATTTCGTCTGCTGAACATTGCGTTTTAAATAAAAAAATATTTTCTTATATTTACATATTTAGTTAGAATACTCTCCTACCTCAAGTCCAAATTCTAATATAATATTGTCATATTAGATTTTATTTGTTGTTTCAAAAAGGTTAACTATTTTCATGATAGACAATACAATTGTTTCTTGGGCATCACCCCAACTCATCAGTTGTCCGCAATAAGAAAATGATGATTGGAACACCCAAACCGAGACATTACATAACGCACAAAAATTCAGCGAGACGAGAATTTTTAATTTACCTCAAATTCGAACTTTTTTTTAAATTTATTTTCTTCAATGAAATATAAAAAATCAAATTACAGCGAAACAATAAATAGTGATACATTTGATAAAAAGTACCACAAAAATATTACGCTATCGAAATACTCAACTTGTTGAGTTAGCGCACGGTAATCATGTAGTACGCCAGATAGGGTGTACAATAGACCGTACCTCAAAAAAAAGTTCGCCGTACACCCTCTAATATGAAGTATTTTTTTTTTTGCCGAACGTAGGGGTCGCCTTTTTTAATTTTTTGTTATAGCTTTGGCATTTAAAATCGGATTTAAAAGTGTGATATATCGATTTTTTTTGCCTCGAGGAGACCAGTATTTTGCTATATAGTAAAAATCCAATTAAAAAAAATTTAAAAAGGCGACCCCTACGTTCGGCAATCAATATATGAAAAAAATTTCTACTGGGTTTAGCGAAAAACTTCCTCAGCAAAAGTTTAATGATTTTTTGTGAGCTTTAATTTTCTGACATTAGGGTAGTACATTAGGGTGGTAACAACTGAGATCTGGTGGGTAACTACTAGAACGGGATACTTGAGCTCAAAATGCCCTTAGAGCAAAACACTGGTCTCCACGAGACAAAAACATCGATGTATCATACTTTGAGATCCGACTGTAAATGCCAAAGATATAACGAAAAATGTAAAATGGCGAACCCTACGTTCGGCAAAAAAAATAAAAAAATTTTTTTTGAAACCTCCTTGCAAAAATACTTCATATTGGAGGGTGTAGGGCGCACTTTTTTTTTTTGCCTGTAAGGTGGTACGCTCTAGTGTACAACCCTGTTGCGGAACTGTTTTGTTTAAATTTGTATTTGTTGAATGTACATATTGGTTGCGGACAGCAAAAACACTTTGTTAATAACACTTTGATAGTCAAAAGTTCTACAACATTTTTTAAACTATTTTCTGACGACCTGATCACTAAACGCTCAGTCTGAGCGCTCAAGTAGCGCTGTTATATTTTGGTAGCATCAAAATTTGCTGTAGTCAGCATTCCCATTTACTCATTTTTAGCTAATTTTTAGTGGTTTTAACTAAAATTTTTTACAGACTTTCTTTTTATTAGTATAGGTTTTTTGTTGTTGATACTTTTAAAAATTTTATTTTTGAGAATAACAAATAAAAACTCACAAATGTAATTTAAAAGCAAAAATTTTTATTGAAAAAAAAAACAAAAGGAATATCATTTAGCAAAATTAGTAACTAGTAATCACCGGTATGAGTATCAGGTTTTTCTGCTAATTGGTACCATTGACAGAATGTGGTAGAAATCATTCAATCAGTAAAAAAAAGTTTGTGAATGAAATCAAATTAACTAAAAGTTGCTGCTGCAAACATATTCTGGTGCTGTCGACAAATTTTTCACTAAAGCACCGTAAGTTGTTTCGATTTTACGTGTAAAAACTGCTATACCCAGTGTAGAAACGGTAATGACATATCATTATTTTTTGGACTACCAGTAATGACAACCACTTACCTTCTGTATTATTTTAAAACATATAATAATGAGTTACTGATAATTACTTATTTTTATCATTATTTCAAATAGAAAATAATTTTTTAGATTTTTTTGAAAATTTTTTGAAATCTATTTTTAGACTCAATATTTTTTAAACACTGGTAAGGATATATGTAACCACATATTTTTTGATTTTTTATATGTTGGCGAGTAAGCTTACTTGTGTGCAGCAGGGCAATTGTGTTTTTATCTATTAAATATTACATGTCGATATAGCTCAGATGGTAGAGCTGTTGACTAGCAATCTGTAGACCCAGGTCCGATTCCCGCACCAGCAAATTTTATTTTAAAAAAAATACAATAAAAAATATTTTTTTTTATATAATTTATTTTTTAGAAAATCTATTTTTAGACTCATTATTTTTGTCAGTACTGGTAAGCACATAGGTAACGATTTATTTTTTGATTTTTCGTATGCTAGTGTGTAACGACAACTCATTATTTTTCGCGACATCGCCATATAAAGGTAATAAGAAATGTAATAACAAAAGTAACTAGTTACCATTACCAAGTATGTAGTTACATAACCACATATCTGGTAATGATTTTCTACACTGGGTACTCCATATAAAAAAATTACTTTTCACGATAATCAGTTTCACGTGAAAAATGTGTATAGTTTGTTTTCATGCAAATTTAATGTACAAGACTATTATTTTTCTGGTGAAAAAGTGAGATTTTGTGTATATTGTGATTGTGTCTTTATTACAAAATTAAAAATTTGTTCATTTTTATAACTTAAATTGCAGTTTGAAGCCTTTAAAGTTCGAGTGAAATTTTTCCACATGAAAAACAACTTACGGTGCTTAACGCCGACATTTTTCTTGTTCATATTATGCCAGATCGCTTTCGGCAGTACCTCATATTTTATGTGCTGCTCTTGTATTGATTTTGGTATTTTAAACTGATAAAGTTAAACTTTGAACCATCAAATGAAACGCTTAACTGTCAAGTTAAATTTTTAGTTAATCAAAAATTGCATATTAGAACAACAAAGATTAAAAGGGTAAATTAAGAGATAATTCACGTCCAACCATCACGCCATTCGCATTAACACACTCCGATTTCAACAAAAATTCACCAGTTTCAATTTTTAATATTACCAGAAATCAACAAAACATAAATTTTCGAATCGCAGATACTTTCAGCTTGAGTATAATATGAAAACCGTTAAAATTTCACTTAAGTGTCCAACTTTTGAAGATTCCAAAATACAATTTTTTTTTGCTTCCTCTTAAAGGTGAGAGTATACCATTTAAAATTTTATGTATATCGATTTTTTCAATGAAAAGATCAGAGGTAATTTTTTGGGGATTTTAAGGTTAAAAAGCCCTTATCTGGGAACACTATATTGCTAGGTTTTTACATTTCAAAAACGTTGGTTTATTTCCTTAAAATAACCGGGTTCTTTTCTATTGCAGTCAAAATATATAACACCCCTGCTAACACCAAATGATAAACGTTCGTTTATATCTTTAAGACAAACCGGGTTGGTGCTCTTTGCAATTAAAATAACACACACTATTTTGTTTGATACTGAGCTTATATACTTATTTATTTAACACTCTAATACTTTATACACAACAGTTTAACACACAGACAAACTCTAATGATTTTAATACAACGATTTACTAGAGCGCTACTAACTAAACAAATTTTGACCTTTTTAACTAAAATATCGATATGCATCAGGATTGGCAGGCAATACCGCTAAAATACCATAATCTATTCAAACTTCTTTCAACTGACTATCGTTACCACTAAAACAATGTTACCGAAACAACCGAAATACTGTTATATTCAAAATACCGTTAACGAAATAACAGAAATACTGTTATCCTTAAATGCCGATACCGAAGTAATAGGAATATCGACACCCTGAAAATACTGTTATCGAAATAAATTAAATACCGTTATCCTTAAAATACCGTTACCGTCATTTTTAATTCTTTACTTTTAGTAATTGCACGTGGTTATTGAGAATTGTATGTATTGATAAATTCGTTTTGTTTTTATTGTCTATTGTTTTTAGCAAAAAGATTGCGGTATACAGCGAAATAACTGACCACCGTTACCGAAATAATCAAAATACAGTTAAGCTTAAAATACCGATACCGAAATAAATCAAATAGCGTTCCCACTAAAATACCGTTACCGAAGTAATTTAAAAAAAGCGTTACCCTTACCGGTTTCGGTTACCATCCATGATAGGGTACACTTTTAAGTTTAAAAGGAAACCGAAAAAATATTTTGCAAAGATCAAAATTTATAATCGATCTTGTAAGGACACTTTAGAGAATTTTTTACGTTTTCCAATTTTCATGTCGTTATATTTCGGAGACGCAAAGGGCTGGGATCCGAAAGTTCAAGTTTTGTTTATGAAACATTTATGGTAAATTTCATTGAAATCGAGGATAGTGTTTATCACAATATAAGCGACCAACTACAACCACAACTTGTTGTTACAAGATTTGTATTAACTCTATTTTGAGTACAATGAGGTCATCCTCATAACTGTATTATGTTTCCCTTACAAACTACATAAAACACTCGTTATGATTGTGGGATTTCGATCCAATTTTAATTAACTAGTGGACATTTAAATTTCCCCCATATCAATTTACAAGGCTTTATATTGTTCACATGTTTTAAAACTTATTAACACTCTTAACTTTCACTCAATCCAATTCTAAAGGTTAAACAATTGTTCTTAAAAACGTAAAATATTTGTCCGTTTTCCGCTTGTTTTTTTTTTACATCAGTACATATTTGCCATAATTAACGTTGCAATTTCCTCGCGAAAAGAAACCTCCCTTTAAAATTGCTATAAATGTATAAAACGCAATTTTTATACAAAAACTTAAAGAGAAAAATAAAAAAAAATATATATTTATATTAAAAAAACCAAAACAACTGCTACTTTTTCGTTGTTTGGTTTGGTTTTTATATTCTCTGGTGCTATTTCCTCTCATTTGGTTTCCTCTGGTTGCCACAATAGTGTGTGTATATATTTTCATCATAAAGTGCATTCATGGAATTTCATTTAATGTGAACTTTGTTTTTAACTTTTCTGTTGTTTTTTTTTTTTCATACAGGATCTTTTAATGGGAACTGACATAAAAACTCTGTAAAGTAATGAAGCTTTTGCCAAAGCAGTGAAATTTTTTGATGCATCGAATATAGAGAATATGAAGTTTAATTCGATATACATTTAATATCGTCCAACAGGCAACACTGTCCACCTTGTAGACTCGTTCCTGTATTGATTGTTTATAAACATAATTTAAAATTTAATGAAATTTTAAACTGTGTCAACGTTTAGTTGTTAATTGTTAATGAGCTGTATCATTTTTTGCGGCAATGCCCTCAGCTGGTCGTCGTAGGGAGATTAAAGTTTACCCCCTTTTTCAAATGGTTATTGTGAATCGGCATAGGAAACCATTCGAATCTTCCATGCTAGCAATAGGATGTGTTCAGCGAACTTATGTAGAACACTACGAAGAACATTTTTGTGGAACATTTTAACCCTCTAACTCTTCAATTAAAAGGTCTTTTTTTGCCCCTTTTTAAAAAGGTACAAAAAAGACCCGTAAGTTGCAGAGTTAGAGGGTTAAAATATTCCACAAAAATGTTCCTCGTAGTGTTTTACCTAAGCTGAACACATCCTATACCTAAAATGGAATATTCACATGGTTTCCCCCTAAAATCCAGGTTTATTGAAAATTTGAGCGCCAATTCTGAATAAGTATGAGATTAACCCTTAAACACATTTTAAGTTTTGACTTATTTTTGGCATTGAAGTTAAATGTTCAACTTTGATGTCTTCAGAGACCTATAGTAGAACTCCACGACAAATATATATGCGGAACATTTTAACCCTCTAACTCTTCAACTTAAGGGGCTTTTTTGTCCCTTTACAAAAAGAGGTCAAAAAAGTCTCTTTTTAATTGAAGAGTAAAGAGGATTAAAATGTTCCGCAAAAATGGTTGTCATGAAATTCTACTATAAGTATATATAGTGGGCACACTGTGCGTAGGCTCCTCTTTCGGGGTAAACATCCGCTATGGTAAGATGTCTACACATGAATGGAATGAATGAATGGAACAGGGAAATAACGGAAATAAAGGCAATTGAAACACTAAATTTGAAAAACAAAATGCAATGGGGAACGATATTGAATGGAATGGGCAACTAGAGAAATTGAAACACTAGACAATGCGACGAAATATAAAGAAGTGGAAGGGGAATGCAATGGAATGAAAATAAGAACGAATGGAATGGGGAACTAATGAAATCGAACGGGCAACAAATGAAATGGAAGGGCCCAGTGTAGAAAATTATTACCAGATATGTGGTTATGTAAGTACATACTTGGTAGTGGTAACTACTTACTTTTGTTATTACATTTCTTATTACCTTTATATGGCGATGTCGCGAAAATTATTGAGTTATGGTTACAAACTAGCATACGAAAAATCAAAAATATATCGTTACCTATGTGCTTACCAGTACTGACAAAAATAATGAGTCTAAAAATAGATTTTCAAAATAATTAATTATATAAAAAAAATATTTTTTATTGTATTTTTTTTTTAAATAAAATTTGCTGGTGCGGGAATCGAACCTGGGTCTACAGATTGCCAGTAAACAGCTCTACCATCTGAGCTATATCGACATGTAATATTTACTAGATAAAAACATAATTGACATGCTGCACACAAGTAAGCTTACTCGCCAACTACAAAAAATCAAAAAATATGTGGTTACATATATCCTTACCAGTGCTTAAAAAATATTGAGTCTAAAAATAGATTTCAAAAAATTTTCAAAAAAATATAAAAATTTATTTTCTATATGAAATAATGATAAAAATAAGTCATTATCGGTAACTCATTATTATATGTTTTAAAATAATGCAGAAGGTAAGTGGGTGTCATTACTGGTACTTCAAAAAATAATGATATGTCATTACCGTTTCTACACTGGGGGGAAACGAGTGAAATTAAAACACTAAACACTAGACCGTACCACCTTGGAATATAAAGTATTTTTGCAAGGCAATTTGGAAAGAAAAACTTTTTTTGCCGAACGTAGGGGTCTCTTTTTTAATTTTTCGTTATAGCTTCGGCATTTACAGTCGGATTTTAAAGTGTGATATATCGATTTTTTGCCTCGAGGATACCCATATTTTGCTAGAAGTGAAAAATCCAATGAAAAAAATTTAAAAAGGCGACCCCTACGTTCGGCAACAAAAAAAAAATAAAAAAAATTTATCCTGGAATTATCGAAAAACTTCCTTAACAAAAGTTTAATGATTTTTTGCAAACTTAGAGCAAAACATTAGTCCCCTCGACATAAAAAACATCGATGTATCATACTTTAAGATCCGACTGTAAATGCCAAAGATATAACGAAAAATTTAAAATGGCGATCCCTACGTTCGGCAAAAAACAAAATTTTTTTTTGAAAACTCCTTGCAAAAATAATTTGGATTCGACGGTGTACCGCGAATTTTTTTTTGTGGTACCGTATACTAAACACAGAGAACAAAAGATTTTTTTTCACCAAATTTTTTCACCACAAAAATTGGTTTCACATTCAAAAAGTTTTTCACCTCAAAATTATATTTTCCTCTTTATGATGTTTTTCCATTTAATTATTTTTTTTATATTAAATAATTAAAATTAAATATTAAAATTAAATTTTTTTGACATCAACTTTCTTCTTAGCATTTTTGTCCGAAACTTTCGGAACTATAAGGGTCATATGCATAATCACTTTTTAAAATTATAATTGGCTTATAAAACAAATTTTTGCATGAGCACTTATGTGTTAAGTTCAACAATTGATTCTCCATTATACGAGTAAACTAATAAACCACTAGAATTTGACAAACCGACGTATGTATTTTAAAATCTGTCATATTTCTCAAAGATATTTTGAGGAAGAAAAATTATTTTAATTAAAGTTGGAAAAAGTTACTAAGGAAACTGTGCGTTACACTTGTTAACGGCGCACTTCTTATTTGTAACAAAGATACTGTGGAGTGTATAAAAAAATTCCATTTACAAAAAAAACTCTCTCACGGTTATTACCTAAGTATATATTTTTTCCAAAATTCCAACTAATATGATCATCATCTAACATTGCTGAAATTTAACAAAAAGAAAAAACGTGACTGTTAGACAATAATGAGTAAATTTCTGTGTTTAAAGTTCAAACACATAAAATGTCATGTAAAATTACAACATTAGAAAAATGCAATAGACCTAATCAATTGTTTATAAAATTGTTCATATAAAATATTCAACTGTTTAATATAAAAAAAAATTTAACAGTCATAAAAAATTGTCATCATAAAACAATAAAATTAAACGTTTTTGTTTTTTTTTTTGGAAAAAAACACAGCTCATGTATATAATTTAAGCTGAAATAAAAATAATAAAATATGTGGATACAGCATGATGCTACATGGTTTTTTGGTAATTAAACCTTTAAGGCTACGTGGGGTTGTTTTTATTGTTACTTTAAAGTTTAAAACTAAATGTACCAACAAATATATACATATATTTATATCATAAGCGAAGAAATTACTTTTGAAGCAATTTCTTTATAATGTATGGGGAGATTTTTAAGAATAAAATCATTTAAAATTATATTTCGAGTTAGAAAATCATATCTAACTATTTTTGGGTCTCAAGAATAAAAAAAATAATAGAGCATTAGGAAATTTCGGGAAAAAATTAAATTTGTTTTGGATTCCATAGTCAAGAGCCTAGCAAAAACAAATACTGGATGTCATGCTTTACAAACCACTTCTTTCATTGCTTCAAAAGTATCCGTAAGTGTATTTTTTACTACTTTTTTAGCAGTAATTCTGAGCAACTTTGAAAAATCCCTTCTCTCATTGGTTTCAAAGTTAGTATATTTTATTTTGTCTGTAATTTAAATCTATTTTAACTTATTATGTTGAATTTTTATGTATACGCATCTTTTGACGTCCTTTTGTTTTATGTATGAAAGTCAGATACAAAAATCGTTCACGGATGTATTTTTTATATGTCTTAGAAGAGTTGTATTTTTAGTATCATTTTCTTTGTGAGAAATTCCTAGGAAAGCACTAGGCCAGTATAGTAAAACCTCTCAGGCTAATTTTTTTTTTTATGAACTTTTATATTTTTTTCCTTATCTTGATGTTTGTATGGTTTTTCAGCAATAACTCAAGAACCATTGATAATTTTTCATTTTATTCTTCAGCAAAATTGTAGCTAAGGCTTAAATAAACAATATTTATTAATACATCCAAGTAAGAAATCAAGTTGGACTAATTTTGTCGAATGAAATCTTCAAAAAATTGTAATTTTTCCCACATTTATTCATCAATTTTCGCCAACAACTCGTCAATAACTCCAAAATTCTGGCCATAAACGACTGAAAAAATAAAGGCAAAGACAATTCAAAATATTTTTGAGTATGGAGATTACTTTTTCCTCCATATTTCCAAAAGATGGCGTCTTTCATAATCTAGCTTGACTGAAAGCCCGAATTCGATAAGACGATTATAAATATTTTTTGGGGTATCATTGGTGATGGCGATTTATTAGGCCAATCACAATTATACACAGCTGTGGATAGAGCAATAGGGAATAATATAGTAAATATATATTTTATTTGTATTCAAATTTTCATATACAGCTGCGGTCAAAAAAAGAGAATCAATTAAATTTTTTTCTAATTTTACCCCAGTTGCTTTTATTTTTAAAGATCAAATTAATGATTAAATTGTCCCCGAAGTACTGGAAGATGGTCGAGAAAATTGTAAAAAAAATTTTGTGTAGTATTTGTTTTTCAACTTTCCTACCCGTTCTAAGTAGGCGGGGCTTTTCATCAAATTATATAGTAAAATTTAGCGAGTACTGAACGGATATGCACAAACTGAATATTGTTGAAAATTCTATAAAATTTCTTTAAGTCTCGCATTATTCTTATTTACAAATGATGGCCAGATTTAAAATGACAGCGGTTTAGATATGAGTAAATTTTTCTTTGTTTTTAGTGATTTTTAAATAAAGTTAACAAAACTGGCAAATTAAACTTGGAATTATTGAGAATTTCATCAAAACTGTCGCCAAAAGAGATACAGTTTTTTTGTGTTTAAAATTAATTTACCCGACACTCAGCGAAAGTAAAATTAACGAAGGTAAATGGTCCAGATATACGAAAGTTAATTAAAAGTGACGCATTCTACAATATGTTGATTGAAGCTGAATTGGATGCTAGGAAGGCAATGAAAGAAGTAATAGAAGGATTGTTGGGAAAGCATCGTTCTAGCAACTACCATATTTCTGCCGCTAGGATGTTAACATCGTTCTCGAAAATTGGCATCACCATGTCCTTAAAAATTTATTGTTTACATCATCATCTGGACTACTTCAGCAGATAATTGGCCACCGAAGTTTTTGAAAAAGGCCATCGCTATCATCAACTTGCTATGCCATTTGAAGAGAGATAATACTATGAGTTCATATACATCCATGCATAGTTCAATGTATGACCATTAGGCTGGGTCGATTTGTGGGGAGGCAAAAAAATCGCCCATGGCTCAGGGAAAATCGTATTCTAGGGATCAAAATAAGAAACTTTGCCGAAGGAACCATACCTCTAAAACGAATTCTACTACCCCTAACTGTTGACTTTTGTCCCGTAGGGTCAAGTTTTGAAAAATCCCACTTTGACCCATTTAGAGTGCCCCAATCGAGTCCAAATGTATGACCGACCCCCACTAACTTTGGAGGGCCGATCCACCCATGCCAGTGGTACACCCCCTGGAACTCCCCTGGGGGGTTCCCCATACAAACATTTTAAAAAATCACCATTTTTGGCACTTTATTTTATTATTTTTTATTTATTTTATTTATTTTTATTATTTTATTTATTTTTTCTCCTTAGAAATTTATTTAGTCAGAACATATGTAAATGAAAAAATTAATTTAACTTAGTAATAGAAAAGAAAAAATGCCCAGACTTGAAAGCAAAAAAGACTTCAAACAGTAATTTTTTTTATTTTCTTTTCTATTACTAAGTTAAATTAATTTTTTCATTTACATATGTTCTGACTAAATAAATTTCTAAAGAGAAAAAATAAATAAAATAATAAAAATAAATAAAATAAATAAAAAATAATAAAATAAAGTGCCAAAAATGGTGATTTTTTAAAATGTTTGTATGGGGAACCCCCCAGGGGAGTTCCAGGGGGTGTGCCACTGGCATGGGTGGATCGGCCCTCCAAAGTTAGTGGGGGTCGGTCATACATTTGGACTCGATTGGGGCACTCTAAATGGGTCAAAGTGGGATTTTTCAAAACTTGACCCTACGGGACAAAAGTCAACAGTTGGGGGTAGTAGAATTCGTTTTAGAGGTATGGTTCCTTCGGCAAAGTTTCTTATTTTGATCCCCAGAATACGATTTTCACTGAGCCATGGGCGATTATTAAATCGACCCGCCCTAATGACCATACATGATCTCATATTTTTCCATATACCTTCGGATCCGGAATTTGAGGGCATATGACCGACCGTACTAGTTCATTAGGGCGGGTCAATTTGTAGGGAGGCAAAAAAATCGCTCAAGTGACAAGGAAAATCGTATTTTAGGGATCAAAATAAGAAACTTTGCCCGAGGAACCATAACTCTAAAACGAATTCTCATGTTCCAACTTTTGACCCGTAGGGTCAAATTTTGAAAAATCCCACTTTGACCCATTTAGAGTGCCGCAATCGAGTCCAAATGTACACCCCCTGGAACCCCTCTGGGGGGTTTCCCACACAAACATTTCAAAAAATCACCATTTTTGGTACTTTACATGAAAAAATGTTTGTATTGGGAACTCCCCAGGGGGGTTCCAGGGGGTGTGCCACTGGCATGGGTGGGTCGGCCAAAGTTAGTGGGGGTCGGTCATACATTTGGACTAGGGTATTCAATTAATCGGCTTTTTATTTTAATCGATTAATCGTGCAAATAATTATTCGGGTTTTTTTCTTAACCGGTTAATCGAACAAAATTTTAAAATTAATCGATTAATCGAAAAAATTTTCTGTAAAATAATATTCATACACTTATTGTGTTTTTCATAATTTTAATTTTAAATTCAGTAACTCTTCTGAAATTCATCGAAATAAAAAAAATTTAATAATTGAGATCAGATTTTGTCATTATTTTTATTTTTTCTGTCCCCTCTTTCACATATTAAAATTTTATCCAAATCGGGGAGAACGACACCCGGAAAAAGAATATAAGAAAAAAGAATACATTAATTTGTGTCTCTTTCGTATGCATTGAATACATAAAAAACGTAAATGTAGTGAGGAATTCTGTTGAGAATTGATTTTCGCTCTACGTTTCCGTAACTCCATCCCTTTATTTTATTAATTCAGAGTGCTTACTATACAAGCTTTATTACATTGAGCATTAATTATAATTAATAATTCTAATAATCATTAATTATAATAATTACTAATGCTTTCATTTAATATCAGCGTTTAAAAAGTCGTAAAAAATAATTAAAAATTTATTATACGTAAATAGATACCACTACTTTACTATATAGTCACAACAACAGGGTAGTAATTTGGAAGATGACAAAGCAAACTGTGATAATTTTATGTTGTTTTTTTCTTTGGGATTTAAGATGTTTATTGACGCTCCTACTTAAAACGTGAAATTCTCATTGAGTTGAAACTAACAAATATTTCTAGGTCGTCCCTTAATTATTTTTTTAGGCCGGAATGAAATCCGGATAGGTACAAGCCTACAGGAAATTATTTACCACAATTTTTTTAAAAAAAATTTTGAGTTTTTATTAATAAAAAATTTATATTTTTTAAACATTTCTGTAATTTTTTACCTATTTCGGTTAATCGATTAATCGTAAGAAATTAATCGAATTATTCGTTATTCGAAATTTGGACATTTTGAATTATTGGAACAATTTTTGATAAAAATTGTTCGATTAATCGAATAACAATTAATCGATTGAATACCCTAATCTGGACTTGCTTGGGCCACTCTAAATGGATCAAAGTGGGATTTTTCAAAATTTGGGACATCAAAATTCGGGGATTCAGAATTCGTTTTAGAGGTATGGTTCCTCGGGCATAGTTTCTTATTTTGATCCCTATAATACGATTTTCCTTGTCACTTGGGCGATTTTTAAATCGACCCGCCCTAATGTTCATATATGATGGTCATACATGATTCATATATAATCATATATGGCCATATATATCCATATATATCCATATATATCCATATACCCTCAAATTTCGGAACCAAAGACACATGGAAATATATGAGATCATGTATGGTCATACATTGACTTATGCATGCACGTATATGATCACGTATACCGATGCATGATCATATACAAGTCAATGTATGATCGTGTATGTTCATTAGGGCGAACCTTATTTTTCAACTTGCGATTTAAGGCTGAAAATACTGGCTGTTAAATAACTGTATTTTTGGAAAATGTAAATAGAACCGCAATGTAGACTGAATTACCTTTCTGGCAATGCACAAAAATCCAAAATAGGTTGGAAAATGTTTAATAATTGCAATTACCCCAGAAATCGGAAAAAAATAAAATATTTTATTCAAAAACTTTAAATTTTATACTCTACAAATATTTCCAAATATCTACAAATATTCACATATAAATTTTCGTCTCTCTTGGATTATACTAACCTAGTCCCAGGTATGGCCAAAGATGGGATTTTTTTTATATATAGAGAAAACTGTGATTTTGGCCAATAATTTAGATAATAATATTTATTTTTGTTATTTTACTTAAATAGTACACTAATAGAAAAAAGTCCGTAAAAAGTAGGTAAAACTACTAAAAATTAGTTAAAAATCGAGCCTTTTGAAAACAGCAGTTTACAATTTTTTTAGCAAATATTTCTGCTGATTTTAGCAGGATAGACTGCTATTTGCATTCAACTGAATTTAGCTTAAAAATAGCAAAAATTTTGTAGATATAACAGTTTATTTTTGCTATTTTTAGTCTACTAATATTTAGCAAAATTTTCTGCAGATTTTACAGTACAATTTGTTATTTTCAATTAACTAAAAGGTAGCTGAAATATAACTAAAATTCTATAAATTTAACAGTTTTAATTTTGCTGTTCTTATTTTACTAGTATTTAGCAAAAAAATCTGCTAATTTTAGCAATTGTTTCTGCATCATCATTTTTAACTAATTTTTAGTAACTTTTTCTGCTATTTTTACAGATTTATTTCTATGAGTGTATAACAAAATCATTGCCAATTTTTTTTAATTCTTATACTTCGACAACGTTAACCCTTTCTTTACCAAGGTAAAAGGTGAAATTTTTGAAAATTTTCGATTTTTCCTGAAAGTATATTAAAACATAGTGTTGTTCTTACGGAATTTGGTGAAAATTGTCCAGATAACTCTTTTAGCACCAAATTTAATATACAGTAATAAAAAAATTGAATTAACCCTTATAGGTACAAAGGGGTCAAATTGACCCAAAATTTTTAAAATGTAAAAAAGTGCCATTTGACATAAAAATCGGCATAAAAACCTTTAATTAAGCATTTTCTATAAAAAAAAAAATCAAAATTAACCTGTTTGAGAGCATGTTGTCAAAATTACCCATTTCTTTATGTTAAATAACGCTGGTTGACTGAAAAATTTATGTAGAAAGCATAAAAAAATTTGTAATTAACCCCTTTCTTCACATTTTTTAAACAACAATTTATGGTTTCTAAATTTTTTTTTTTTTTTGTTTCGCCATATAACAAAGGTCACCCTAATGTTCATATATATTTCGGTTTTTATATGGGTAGCTAGAATTAGTAGAAATTTTGAAAAAAAAACTACGTATTTCATTGCTCAAAAATATTTTGGCTTTATTTTTTTCAGTCGTTTATGGCCAGAAATTTGGAGTTATTGACGAGTTATTGGCGAAAATTTATGTAAAAAAACCGGAAAAAATTAGAATTGTTTGAAGATTTCATTCGATTAAATTAGTCCAATTTGATTTTTTAAATGGATATATTAATAAAAAATATAAAAGATCATAAAAAAAGTCTTTTGCCCTGACTTTTCTTTTAAGAAAATTTCCTTTTTTTGTGAAATCAATTGGATTTGAAAAGTATTTTCACTTCGGATTCTTCTTTTTCAACCTAACCTAACCTAAACCTCATGAGATTATTAGGAGATTATCTCTCAATAGTATGTTTATGATTAAAATGAAAGAAAATGTTGAAGATTCCATACCGGCAATTAAGGGTTAAAAATGTGTATTACTCCCTCAGTTTTGTGTGTTTTTGTATTATTTATTTAACTTCTTCTGTGTCAAGTTTAAAGATGTTTATGATAAGATTATGTTTAAAGTTTTTTTTGTTATGAGATTATTTTTCTTTTCTTCATTGTTTTGTTTATTTGTTTAAAGTTATTTAAAAAAAAAACAAACCTAAACGAAAAATGATGTAGACAACAAATTACTAAAGTCACACTTAACACGAGTTTCACAAAATTCATTAACACTTTTGTAGTACGACAAGAGTACTAAAACTACCATAATACGAGTAAGTATGTATTAAGTACATAGTTTCATACCAAAAACAACATCCCCCTCCTCACCATCATCATCATTAGCATTAACATCGTCATTACCACACAATTAATTTACCTTAGTCATGAAAATGAATTTGCCTGCCACCATTTAATAATACAAATACCACTTTATTCATTCTATCTATGTATATTAGAGTACTCGTATCTATGTGTGTGTGGTATCTGTTTTACTAGGAAACATGAATGAATGTATATTTTCATTTATGATTTTATAGTAAAAATATTTTTTGTTTATTTTTTTATCATTTTTTTTTTTTTTTAATTAATTAGCTAAACATATAATTGTTGTAGATAATTATTTTACAATTACAACATGATATCGTATTATTTTCATTATGATTACTTATTTATTTTTCTATAATTGTTTAAAGTTTATTTTACTTAAAAATTTCTTTATTATTGTTTATTTTAATATTTTGCATGTTTTGTCAATATTTACAAAATGTTATTGGCCTGGTTAATATTGTTTAGGTATTAAAAGATATTTGTTGAAAAATCAATTATAAACAATATTTAAACGGATTATGGTATTATAAATATTTTTGTTTAATTAAATTATAATGAAATTTAAATAAATAAGTGAACTATATATAAATGATAGAAAATTTATTAATATTATGAGGAGTTTTACTACAAAATGGATGATTTCCATATTTTACAGTAATAGAAAAAAAATCTGTAAAACTTGTAGTTAAAATTAATAAAAATTAGTTAAAAATGACATTAAAAAATATTAGTAAGATAGGAACAGCAAAAATAAAATTGTTAAATATATTGCATTTTTTTTTATTTAATAGAAAATAACAGCTTAACCTGCTGAAATCAGCAAAAAATGTTGCCAAATAATTAGAAGACGAAAGAATCACAAAAAAATAAAATTTTCAAAGTGTTTTTTTCGATATTTTTAATGCAAATAAGAGTATGTATATTAGACCGTACCTCAAAAAAAAGGTCGCCGTACACCCTCTAATATGAAGTATTTTTGGAAGGCGATTTCAAAAAAAAAAATTTTTTTTTGCCGTAGCTTTGGCATTTAAAATCGGATTTTAAAGTGTGATATATCGAATTTTTTGCCTCGAGGAGACCAGTGTTTCGCTAAATAGTAAAAATCCAATTAAAAAAAATTTAAAAAGGCGACCCCTACGTTCGGCAACCAATATATGTAAAAAATTTCTACTGGGTTTAGCGAAAAACTTCCTTAGCAAAAGTTTACTGATTTTTTTCGAGCTTTAATTTTCTGACATTAAGGTGGTACATTAGGTTGGTAGCAACTGAGATCTGGTGGGTAACTACTAGAACGGGATACTTGAGCTCAAAATGCCCTTAGAGCAAAACACTGGTTTCCTCGAGAGAAAAACATCGATGTATCATACTTTAAGATCTGACTGTAAATGCCAAAGATATAACGAAAAATGTAAAATGGCGACCCCTACGTTCGGCAAAAAAAAAATAAAAAAATTTTTTTTGAATCCTCCTTTCAAAAATACTTCATATTGGAGGGTTGTACGGCGCACTTTTTTTTTTTTTTTGCCTGTAAAGTGGTACGCTCTAATGTATATAGTTCTGAAATAAGCTGTTTATTATTTTCAGCAAATGTTTTTGCTGATTTTAGCAGGACAGACTGCTATTTCCATTTAACTAACTAATTAACTTAAAAATAACAAAAATTTTGTACACTCATAGAAATAAATCTGTAAAAATAGCAGAAAAAGTTACTAAAAATTAATTAAAAATGATGCTGCAGAAAAAACTGCTAAAATTAGCAGATTTTTTTACTAACTACTAGTAAGAACAGCAAAATTAAAACTGTTAAATTTACAGAATTTTAGTTATATTTAGGCTAACTTTTAGTTAGTTGCTAAATATTTGTAGACTGAAAATAGCAAAAATAAACTGTTATATCTACAAAATGTTTGCTATTTTTAAGCTAAATTTAGTTGAATGTAAATAACAGTCTACTCTGCTAAAATCAGCAGATATATTTGCTAAAAAATTGGAAACTGCTGTTTTCAAAAGGCTCAATTTTTATTTGCATTTAAAAAAAATGGAAAAAAAAAATTTAATTTTTTGGTGATTTTTTAGGCCACTAATTAATTTGCTATTCTCCATTTACAAAAATTTAGCTCAAATATAACTAAAATTCTGTATATTTAACAGTTTTATTTTTGCTGTTCCTATATTACTAATATATAGCAAAAATAATCTGCTAATTTAACAGTTTTTTCTGCAGCATCATTTTTAACTAACTTGTAGTAGTTTTAACTAAATTTTTTACGGAGTTTTTTCTATTAGTGTAAATATCCGTTTGTTTTTGCCTTTTTTAGTCTACCAATATTTAGCAAAATTTTCTGCAGATTTTACAGTATAATTTGTCAATTACAATTAATTTAAATGTTAACTTAAATATAACTTAAATTCTCTAAATTTAACAGTTTTTTTCTGTTCTTATTTTACTAGTTTTTAGCAACAAAAAATTTCACTGTACAACAATATCGAACTTTTTCAAAATTACGGGATTCTGACAATGGACCCAAGAAACATTTTTACGGACTCTCCGGCACGTACGGAATCATGAATCCGACTTTTACGGCACATTAACGGTCCGTAATACACGTATCCGTCAAAGCATGTACGTATACGGAACATTAACGGACCGTGTAATCGGATTTTCGAACACAATACGTTTTAACTCCGTTTCCGTACCGTAAAATATGGACTTAATTGATTTTAATTTGTGTTCAAAATGAAAACAATTAAATTATTTTAAAAACTTTTTGTGACGAGAAATTGGTGGCGGTAGCTGGAATGGGTTCAACACATCAATTAACTAACTGCAAGTCGCATACATATATTAAATGGTAAGAATAATAAAATTTAGTGCGTGTTTTACAATGATTTGTGTAAGATCGTTTATTGTTGTAACAAAAGCTCTGTTCCACGTACGTTAACGCGGCTACCCAATTTTTACAAAATTGTGTGTAAATTGTTGTTGTTTCGAGTAAAACACCATCGTAAATGCAATCAAATAAACCATAACTAATTTATTTTTTCTTTTGCATGTAGATGATCGATTTTATTATGGGTGACTATCGTGAATTGATGCGCTAGATAAAGAGGCAAGTCAAAGGTAAACTGATGTACTAAAAATAGTGTAAATGTAAATAATATCGTTATTAATAAATCTATTAAAAATAAAAAAAAATTTAGTAAATTTAATTTACTCAAAATTAGTCTATTTAGATAGATGTACAAGTTCGTTTTTGGTCAGTCACTCCGTTTATACACGACATAACGGTCCGTAAATGGTCCGTCATTGACGGACTTTCAACGGACTTGTCCGTTTTTTACACGATACAACGGTCTGTAAACGGTCCGTCAATGACGGACTTACAACGGACTTGTCAGTTTTTTACACGACATATCGGTCCGTAAACGGTCCGTCATTGACGGACTTTCAACGGATTCGAATCAGTTTCGATGTTCCTTAAAATCCGTTTTCTGGTCCGTATACGGATCCGGAAAACGGTACGTAAACGGAGGTGGATTCCGTTTATTATGGACCGAAAACGGTACGTAAACGGAACGATTTATTTGTTGGGGATTCTGGTAGAGAAGACCATAAAAAAAATATACGTGTGTCGGTGTTTTGAAAGATCACATCGGAGTTTTATTTTAAGGGGGATTAAAGTATCGCCCCTTCTGCTTGTTCGTGCAGCATATCGGTATATGAAACTATGCGTTCTTTACATCTGAGGTGTAGGGTATGGTCAGCAACTTTGTAGAAAATATTAAGGCAAATATTTTTGTGGAACATATTAACCCTCTAACTTCCCCACATAACGGTAATTTTTGGCACTATTCTAACAAATCGTAAAAAACATCCCTAAAAAGGGGGAGGGCGGGGATGAAGAGTTTTACAAAAATATTGGCCATAAAGTTTTACTACATATGTCAGAAAACACCAAAGCCCAAAACTTAACACAAACTGCAAAAACCAGTCAAATTCAAGATTGCCCATTAGACCGTGCCACCTTACAGGCAAAAAAAGTGCGCAGTACACCTTCAAATATAAAGTATTTTTTGCGACCCCACCTGAACGTAGGGGTCGCCTTTTTCAATTTTCGTTATAGCTTCGGCATTTAAAGTCGGATTTTAAAATGTGACATATCGATTTTTGCTTCGAGGAGACCAGTGTTTTGCTATAACCGAAAAATCCAATGAAAAAAATTTAAAAAGGCGACCCCTACGTTCGGCAACTCACAAAATAAAAAAAAATTATGCTGGGTTTATCGAAAAATCATTAGTAAAAGTTTAATGATCCGATATAACGAAAAATGTAAAATGGCGACCGCTACGTTCGGCAAAAAAAAAAATTTGTTTTGAAACGCCCTTGAAAAAATAATTTAGATTGGATGGTGTACGGCGAGCTTTTTTTTTAGCTACGGTCTATTGCCCATTAAGGGTTAATAGTTATCACTGACAAAAGACTCCTAAATATGAGCAATACTAAAAAATAAATATTAAGAATTTCTGAGCATTTTATAAGTCATTTATGACTAAGTTTTGAGCCATTTTTGAGTATTGAAAAGAATTCAAAAATCTTCAAATAGGTTCATAAATAAGATTCGTTTATCAATTATAACTCTAAAATTTTAGCGCTCTGAAAATGATCATATTTTAGAGTCTTTTATAATGAGTCATGTTTTCTGGACGCTCAGAAATATTTTGGCGGGGCAGATATAATTTATGTCTCTCTAAAATGACCCTGATGGCTACAAATGGTAAATATTTTTTTTAAAACATTTTCAAAATTCCAACTTTAGTTTTTACAAATTTTGTTAAACCAAAAAAGTTTGAGGATTGCACTATGGGGATTTGATAGGTTTATTATAGGAAATCAAAATGATAAATATAACTAGTTTCGTGATATTTTCTAATATGAGATTTTTCTTTAATACACTTACAATATATTTTCCATAACCGATTGAGGTTTATTTGAAAAGAAATAGGTAAAGTTTGTTTTCAATTGAAGAATCAATTAAAGTACATTGAAACATATTGTTTAACTTTTTTTATCAATCAATAAAAAACCAACTATAAAAAATATGTATTGTCTGTAGGAGTTGTTATTTTCTGTCAACTATTCTATTTTTAGAAAATATAATTTAAATAATTTTGTTGTTTTCTGTTTTAAAACAAAAAATTCAAATAGTTTCGGTTTTCTTTTTTATTAAAATAGTTTGTTTATATACAAAATAATTTCAATTCAAATTACAAAAAATTCTTTACCCATACACACAAACATAGCCAATTAAAATATGAACGTGTGTGTTGTGATGGTGTAGTGTTTTGAAAATTAAACCAAAAAACAAAACTTTCAAATATGAAAAAACCAACCAGAAAATATTTTTTTTTACGTTTTAACAGTTAAAAATTGATGAATGTTTTAATAGACTTTTCAATTATTTTTATTTCTTTTATGGATTGTGTAAACAATTTTTTTAAATAAATAGCAAAATGGTTTGAATATAATGAAAAATCAGCAGTCCTTTTTTTAATTGTGTTTTCAATTAACTTAATATGTATTTTAGGTTGTTTTTAAGGATAAAATATTGTGAGTGTATACACTTCCTCAAATTTATTCTAAATATTTATATCCAAATATTTACAAGAGCATGAGGCAATAATAAATAATTAAATATTATACCTTGAACAATTATTTATTAAAACAGCGTTTGTTAAAAGTGATTTACCTGGAAAGAAATAAATAAAAAATAAAAATTAATTATGTTTAACTAATTTTTACATAGATATAAATATTGAAAATATATATGTGTTAGTTTGTTAATAAATTGTTCTATTTTTTATGCAATTTATTTTCTATAATATAAGTTTATGTCTATTTCGCCCTCAATATCGACCAAAAACGATTTAGGTACATAAATGTCAAATAGGTATTAATGAAAGCGAACAAAAAGTTAAAGACATTTTAACATTTTGTTGATGGTATATTTTTATTAACATTCATGTTAAAAGTAGTAAAATAAGGTTATAAAAATTAACCTCTTAGAAAAGAAAATATCGTGATTTATATGTGTCATTACATTTTATTACCTTTTCACTTAACAAATCAAAATCTTACCGACAACAATAACAACAGAAAGCAAAAAAAAATGAGAGTACAGAAATTTATATCAAAAAGTACTTCAAACAATAATAAAAATCCAAATAAATAGGTTTTCCATATATGGCAAAAAAAAACACATACTATTTAATATGCATTAGGGTGGCGTATGAGTTATATGAAAATAGAAGTAAAATATATTAATCATACGCAACCAATAACTGTGTATTATTGTAGACAAAAAAAAACTGATGTTCTTAACGAATCCCAGCAAAAAAATTAGAAGTATGTAATGCTTTAAAAACTACTTTTTAACAAGTATCCGTTAGTGTATTTTTACTGCTTTTTTAGAAGTAATTTTGAACAACATCAACAAATAACTTCTTTTATTGCTTCCAAGGTATCCGTTAGTATATTTTTACAGCGTTTTTGTAATTACTTCTGAACAACTTTCAAAAAATCACTTAAGTATTGATTCTAAAGCACAATTGCTCTAAAAGTGATCCTAAAAAGTGATTTTGGATATGATTTAAGGACATCGTCTTAACTAAAAATAAAATTTGGTAAACGGAATATACTTTATTAGCAAACTTCACAAATGGACTTCACTTTATACAGTCGGATAGTCGAAACGCCTGTTGAAAAGTAATACAAATTATTATAAGCTAACAGATCCTTGCTCCCGAAGGGCAGAGAGGGTAAATTCCCAATAAATTGTTCTATATTGAAAAAAAAAATTCGCGCTAATAAGTCAACATTTCGCCTTAAAGCTAAAAATATAGAGCATTCTTCTTGAACAGGAGAAGCCTGTGGGCTCCACCATCAAAACGGAAGCAGTTTGATAATTTTTTACTCGAGGGTTTTTAGCGATATACGAGTATGGAGGCACTGATGGTGGCGCCATTATGGAGGCGCGCGTTGAGATACCACCTTAAGAGACATGTGAAAACATGTTAAGGTAGGACGGAGTCGGCTTAAAAATTGTTACCCAGGTACTTTTACAGTCACTGAATACGAATCTGTTATTCGATTTTTTTTTAAATTCAAAATGGCGAACCCAATATGGTGACAGATTTTGAGGTGTTTCTTAATTTCCTTTAAAATTTATACTGTATAGTTTTTGGAATTGCTAAACTCGAATCTGACGTCAGATTTTTTAAAATAAAAATGGCGGATCCAATATGCGAAATGTTTTTTTAATGATCGGATTCGTGGTACATATTTTTTCGGAAAGTTCTGGGGGTCTCTGAATACAAATCTTGTGTCGGATCTTCAAAATTAAAAATGGCGGATTGTTTTTTTTTTAAAGTAATCGAATTCGTGTCAAATATTTTCTTCGGCAAATTTTTGGGGTCGCTGAATACTAATTAAATACAGGATTTCAGATACTAGATTTTTTAAATTCAAAATGGCGGATGCCATATGGTGTTCGCATTTCAGATATTTGGCAATTTAATTTTAAAACTACCCGTGTAAAAAAGTTTAGATCTGTTCAGATCTTTTTGGATCTAAATAGATATGATTTAATCTAATTAGATCCTGTACCAGATCTCATCAAATATGATCAGATATGGCATATGTGATAATACCTTATGGCAAGATCTAATCAGATCTAGTGCCAAATCTGCTAAAATCTGAAGTGATCTGGACAATTGCGCTAGATATGCCTAGATCTGATCAGATCTAATTAGATCTCAAAGTTGTCCCCAATTTTGAGATCTGGTAAGATCTACTAAGATCTGGCCAGATATGCCTAGACCTGATCAGATCTAATTAGATCTCAAATTTCTCCCCAATTTTGACATCTAATTAGATCTGGTAAGATCTACTGAGATCTGGTCAGATCTGATCTTTTTTACACGGGTATACAGTAAGTTATTGGAGTGGCTGAATATGAATCTGACATTAGATTTTTTAAACTGGAGAGTTCAATATGCCGGATGAAAGTTTTGGGTGTCTCTGAATACCGATCTAAACTTGGTTCTTCAAAATTCAAAATGGCGATTCTAGTAGGGCGCATAATTTTGTTTTTAAGTGCTCGGATTCGTGTCAAATATTTTTTTCAGCAAGTTTTGGGAGTCGCTGTATACAAAATTACTATCGAATTTAAAAAATTCAAAATAGCGGATCCAAAAAAGTGACCGCATTCATGTCAAATATTTTTCTGGAAAATTTTGGGGGTTGTTAAATACCAATATGATTTTAAAAATTGGATACGGCAGATCTAATATAGCGAATATTTTTTTACAGTGATCGGTTTTCTTGCAAGTTTTTATTGGAATGTTTTAAAATTTGATGTTAAACTCGTATTAAGCGACCGAAAAAATATCTGACACGAATCCCATTACGAATCGCCAATCTGAATTTGAAAATTTGGAAATCTGATTTGTACTCAGAGATCCCTAAGAAATGCCGAAAATATATCTCCCACGATCGGATTCGGATTTTTAAAAAATATCACCCGTCATATTGGATTCGCCATTTTAGATTCACCATTTTAAATTTGAAAATTTTGACATCAGCTTCGTGTTCAGCGACCCAAAAAAATATAAAGTATAATTTTTAAACAAATTGCGAAACATTTCAAAATTGTCCGCCATATTGGATTAGTCATTTTGAATTTTAAAAATTTGATGGCCTTTGTTGCTTTCTTTTTCGCACTTACATCTTTTTTGTATTACGGCATCTCTATTTTATTACACTGCACGCTACAGAGTGGAGTACTCAGTCAATGTGGATCCAGCTTAAATGTTGATTCACAATGCTGAAGTACTGCACTATGTAGAGTGGATGTGTCCGTGTACGTTTGTAGGTTTTTGGGATACTCTATCTAAAGGAGCAAACAGTTAGTGCCTGTTATATAATTATTAAACAAATAAGGAAAATTTATTTAAAAGTTTCACCTTAAAAATATTCGAAAATGTCAAATTATTCGACACGAAAAAATCAGTTTCTCGCATAATTCGGAAACCGGTTTTGACAACTCTACTCAGTTCAGAAAGAATGCCCCATATATTTTTTATCGAAAAGGAAATTACACCAAAGGTTACATATTTTATAGATTAACTATGCTACTCACGGTTCTGTCGATAATTAGCGAACTCGAGCCAAACTCGGGCAAAGAGAAAAATGCATACGGAAACCTAAAAAATACATTCTTGCAAAAAACAATAAAAAAAAAATGTACACAAAAAATGTTTTTCCTCAAAAAAATGTTTTACTCAATAAAATTTTTGAGTGAAAAACATTTTTTACTTAAAAAAAAGGATTTTTGTTTGTACAAGAAGCCTGTTACAGAAATACAACTTCCAAAAAAAATTTACAGACAAACAAATAGAATTTTTTGTAAAAAAAAAATTTTTCAGTCAAAAAAACAAAAAATTTTTTTTAGTAAGTTTGAAGTTAAGAAGAAGAATAAACCTTTTTCTCTAAAGATTATTAATTGTTTATTGTCAGATTGTCTCTATATGATAATTTTTTTAACAATTATTCGAAAACATGTCACCACATTACAAACGTAACTATACTGAAGTGCGACGACAGCTTAGCCATCTCACCCAAGTAAGGTCTTGAATACAATGTAAATAATTCATTGTTTTCTTTCCTATTCAGCTTTCTGTTATTGTCTTTTACTCAAACACAAACACATACAAACATTCTATTTTTAGATTTTTGTTTATATTCTAATCGTCTCCGTGTCTCCTTTTCGCTTTTTATTTATTTACGATTTTTACGTAGCCAATTTTCATATATTGGATTTGTAATTTTTCATTCAAAGAAATCTTTCACTCAAAATAAACTTTATTTTTTTTTTGTTTCTTAAAAATAATTGCGCAAAATGAAAAAAAAATTGATAAATAAATTTTTTTCATGCAAAATGTTTCTTTCATGTGAAAAATTTAAGGAAATTTTCGTTTATTAGTTTTTTCACAAAAGAATAATCTATTTTTTTTTTTGTAAAAAATAAATAAAAATCGAAAAAAGTGTTTTTAGACAATGAAAATCTAAATTTGTTTTGAGTAATTACATTGTAAACAAAAATTCGTGCAATAGAGGTTTAAGACCCTTAAATATATTTAGAATATTATTGCACTATTTCAAAATGTTCCATATCTTCAAAGTTTCACCCTTATAAAAACATTCCTGTAAAATTATATACAAATACTAATAAAAAAAGACCAAAATACTAAAGAATTACAAGAAGCAACAACATGATGATGGAAAAAT
The DNA here is from genome assembly GCA_949987735.1 of Leucophora obtusa. Lineage (NCBI taxonomy): Eukaryota > Metazoa > Arthropoda > Insecta > Diptera > Anthomyiidae > Leucophora > Leucophora obtusa. The sequence goes on along the minus strand of OX465295.1, from coordinate 322,693,712 downwards.
CAGACTAAAGTTAAAGATGTAGAAGAAAATATGCACAGAGAAAAAAAATTTAAATCAAGCGGAAACCCTCATTAAATTAAATAGAAACAACTTTGCGATCAAATTAAGTTTGTTTCTTTTTAATTGAATATTTGTCAACTTATTTTTTAAAAAGCGAAAACAAAATCAAAACTCTTGATATATTAACCCTTACATCCTAGCGTCGTCACATGATGACACAACTACAAGAACCGAAATTTTCAAAAGGGTATTTGATGTAACTGCGCAGTAAAAAGTATAAGGTAGTATAAAAGTTTGATTATAATTATAAATAAAAAGATTTTAGGTTATCATTACAGGGTTGCCACATATTGATTTCTTGTTCTTGATTGATTGATTGATTGATTGATTGATCGAAATCTTAATGTCGAAATTTTTGTTTTTAAGCACTTTAAGTTGTTTCGATGTCATGTGGAAAAACTGTTATACTATATATAAAAAAATAATTTTTCATCACAATGGATTTTACGTGAAAACTGTATAGACTTCATATTCATGCAAATTAAGACACTGACACTACGTATTTATTGTGATTGTATCCTTCTTATAGAATAAAAAAATTTTCATTTTCATAATTTAAGTTAGAATTTAAGGCGGTGCTTTAACTTAAAAAAATCACAAAACAAAAATTTAAAAAAAAAATCATAAAAATTATGTATTTTTTTTTAATCTTCATTATTTGCGTACATTTTAATTCAGACAACAATTTATAATACATTAAAGAATATCAGCGGGTTAATATTTCGACTTTGGTTTGAAATATCTCCGCTAGAGTGCGCGGTGCAATAATAAAAATCTTATTCAGGTACAAGTCTTTGGCCACACAAATATTAGTAGAAAAAAACTCGCGTGATTTCTTAATTCAGTAGAATAGGGATTAATTTAAATACGAAAAAGTTTCTTTTAATTAGAATCATATTTACTATAAAAAAATGCATGCTTAATTTAAAAATGTTTGTAAAAAGATAAGATGTTAATTCAAATTTATTATAATAGTGAATTTAACATTTTTAGTTTTTTCTCTGTGTATAATACTACAACTATAATGGAAAATAATAATAATAATAAGAAAAAAGCTATATATACACACCTCCCTCTTAAAACGCCCAACAAGTCTCATTTAACAGTAACAAAACAAAAATAAATAAGAAAAACAAGTAACAACAATACAAAAAAAAAAATATACGTAATAACAATATAAAATGTATGAAAACAAAAACACGAACATCAACAAACACCAGCAATATACACACGTACACTAATATAATAATAACAACACACATACTCAAATCACCAACAACAAGAACTGACACTTATGGTCTATTAAAGATGAATGGCTAAGTACATGTAGCATAAATAAACAAAATGTACATGCATTTGTGAGCAATCTAAATAAATGTCTAGTATATACAAATATGTATATGTGTGTATGTGTGTTTGTGTGAGTGCGTGCGTTCGTGTGTTTTAATGTTTTTTATGTGTAGGCGTTTGCTGGTATTTGCTAGTGTTTAAATGTTTGCATGTGTAGTTGTTTGTTCTTCTTTGTTTTGTATTAATATTTTTATTTTAAATAATAACACTACACTTTTATTCTTTTCTTTTTGAAAAAATATGAGATTTTTTATTCATTCTTTCTTTTTGTACTTTTGGTACGTCTAAAGTACCTCTTGTTGCCACTTAAAGGATTCTTATCAAGAATATTACTGTTTTCTTCATATACATATGTTATAGAAAATCTTTCTATTGGTTCTTTAAATATTATAGTTTTTAAAGAAATGCAAAAAAGAATTCTGAAATTTATATAGTACTTAGAATTCAGAAACTGGCTTTCAATTCTAAAATTTGACCGTCCCGATTTTAGTATAAAATTCTCAATTGTAAAGGTCATTTCTAAAGTCTTATTAAAATTACATTTCGGCAAACAAGCTTGCAATGAAATTCAAGAGTGCACTTAAAACAATAAGTCAGTACAAGAACCTGTCAAACGGATTTCAAATATATTGGACTAATTTTTAACAAATTTTTAGTTGAATTACTGATTTAAACAAAGATTTTAGTTATCTTCATTTAACACAATACTAAAAATCCCCAGTACTTCAACTTATTTTGATTGTTAATTTTCAAAATTATTTATAACTTATTTTTAAGAACCCATTCGTTAAATTTTTTTTTAGTGTTAAAATATAATATATTCATGTTTCAGTTATTACCGGGTAGATGGAGCCACCAATGCACCCGAAGTTTTAAAGATGGCGCTATTTCCCCCCCCCCCCCCGATTTTTTAAAGTGGCTCATATCTCGAAAACTAAGAGAGATAGAGCAAAATTGACGAATCCCTCACCATGTAAGATTTTTAATAAAAATTTTCCACTTCATGAATGGAAAAGAACGCACTCAAAAAATGTAGACAGTTTTGTTTTAACTGTAATTACAGTTGTTGTTCTATTGAAGAAAACAAAACCACTAATTTGACAGTTATCTCAGAAAAAAAAACTAACGAAAAGTACTGTAATTTCGAAACAGTTGCTTAAAGCAGCTATTTAAAATATCATAACATAAAAACAGTTATTTTTGTTAGTTATTTAAAAAATAAAAAAAATCGTTGATTTTCTAAAATTCTTGTTTAATTTATATTTGTATTTATTGATATGTTCTTAGTTTGCCAATAAAAATCAGAGAATTGCATTGTGTATTCCATTTGGAATATTTGCTTCAAATTTTAAATACTTTATCGTACTAAACACTTTTCAATAATCGATAGAAAAAAAATGATTTTTTGTTAAAATATACCATTATAACATTAAAAAAAATTAACTGTAAAAAACCATAGATTCGGATTTCAAAATTTAAAAAACCAGATCCCGGGACGGATCGGGTTTATTTGGAGTTTAGTGATTCTTTTTGCAATTTTGGGGACTTTTATTTAAAAAAATGTGTAAAAACTTGAAATTTATATAAAACATAACTGTAAAACAGTAAACACGTTTGTTACATAAGACAGAGCTTGAAAAAGATAATTCTTTTTTGAATCAATTCGCATAAAAATTTATTTATTTTTATTCATAACTTATTCATAATTTATATTCATTCAATTTTTTTTCATTAAGTACACTAAGAAAAGTTCTGTACTTACCACATGACAGTTATTTGTGTATTAAAGCGGTGGTGATTATTTTAACTGGAGTTGATATTATTTTACTTGGGTAAGAAATTTTCAATGTTTTTGACAGTTATTTTTTTAAACAACCCACAAAAACTACTACATATTTGTTACAGTTATTTTATGCAGTCGTCTTAGATTTTTTAACAAACAGATTTATTTTTATGTGTGTGCGTATTTGTTTCTCGTTCAAATATTCCACACATAGAAAATATGTTGCGCATTTAAACAAAAATTGTGGCGTTTAGAAATTTCTAGTGAAAGAATATGAGAAGAATATTTTTTTCTTTTGTGTCTTAAGTCAAAGAAAGGACGCTGAAAAAAGTCAACTGAAAATTTCGAATTATATTAAGAAAATAAGGTAAGTAATATAATAGAAAATTATATTTATTTACGTAAATACTATAAAATATTGTATTTCTATTCTTTCAGCTCTTTGATATTTTTATCTTCCATCTGCAGAAAAAAGGAACCCAAACAAACATTTCATCCCCCGCAGGCAGACATCTTCATTAAAAATGAAAAATTAAAAAAAATTATTTCTAAATTGTAACATTTATTTAAGAATAAAATAAAGTGCAGAGTATTTACAAAAGTTCGTTTTTTATTAAATAAATAATTGGTAATAAATAGTAAGTTTAACTTAACAAAAACAGTAGTTTTAACGGTTTTACAATAATTTCCATGACTGTTGTTTTAACTACATTTGTAGTTATTTTTACTACATTTGTCAGTTGATTTGTAATAGTTAAAAATAACTTCATATTGCAGTTGATTTAAATGCAAAGCTAGTGTTCACCTTTTTATGACAGTTAAAAATAATTTGCAGTTGATTTTACCTACATAATTCCCTTAGTGTATAAATAAAATCAAAACTTCGAAGAATTGATTCAAAAATAATTACAATATTTTCAAAGATGATTAAAAAAAACAGATTTTGAAATTCGCGAAACAAAACAAAAATAAAAATAATTCTTGCGAATTGAAACAAATTTTTTGATCCGTTTGAAGGACTCTTTATCAATTTAAAACATTGATTTATTAGAAGAAAATTTTAATTTGTATTTAAAATTATTATTAAATCAATGTATGTATTCAATAAAAATTTATTTCAATTACAAATATAATTTACATTTTTATGCATTGAAGATAGAATAACATTTCCTGGTTTTATTTGGTCAACTGAGAATATATCAATAACGACAAATATAAACTAAACGAGAATTTTCAAAATTCAACGAAATTTTTTATTATTTAAATAACTAACACAAGTAACTGTTTATTGTAAAACTACTGTTTTGTTAGTTGTTTATTATGATCATAAAAATAACTGATTTAAACTGTTACGAAATTATAGTACTTTTCGTCAGTTGTTTTCCTAAATAACTGTCATAATCGTTGTCTTGTGTTTTTGCATAGAAAAACAACTGTATTTGCAATTAAAAACAATAACTAATGTTTACTACACAAACAATTGTCATGCAGTAACTGTTACTCTTTTTGAGTACAGTATTGCAAATATGAAATGTCAAATATATGCAAATTCTCTTTTGAAGAGTTGATTTATAGGAAGAAGAAGAATTTTGTGTCCCCAATGCTGGGAAATAATAGATATGGATGGACAGATAGGGTGTCAATTAAGCTTTACTTTAGAAATGGGTTTTTGTTAAAATATGATTGGGGACAAATCTAGAGTTGAACAATTTTTTGGGTCATTTTTTGCGATTTTAACTTACAAAATGGGTACATAAACTAAAACTGGTAAGCAATTGTTGAGAAAAAATAAAGAACACACATTTTTGGTTCAAGTTAAATTTAGGGGCACAGCTCCGATCGGGTCCACAGATAAAACTTTTTATTGTGCTTCCAAAACAACTTTGTTTTTTTGTTAGTCGGACCTATCTTGGAAGTTTTTTTCAAAGCTCAAAGTTCGAAGTTGGACTTGCTAACAACTTCGTCTATAATAACACGGTGGTCCAAAAAAAAATTTTCCACACTTTTCAAGTGACCTAGTGTAATTTGTAGGTCTACCAGACTATATTATAAAACCGGTTTGAGAAGTTTCAATATGCAATTTCGAAATAACGGTAAAAGAGTATTTTTTGTTACTGGCGCCTTTAAAAATTTGTAACTCCGTCATTTTTTAACCGATTTTGAATTTTTTAAACGGAACGAGAAAAAAAAATTTTAAATCGGAGCTGTGCCCCTAAACTCAACTGGTGCCCACATTTTTAGTTGATCTTAAAATATCAAAGCTTGAAGAGTTTTAACTCATTTAATTAAAATTTTAATTGAAAAACTTTTACAAAATAAATTAATTGATATAACGATTTTCTTAATTGGAGCAAATTCAATTAAATTTTTAATTGTATTTACAAATATTTTAATGAAAACTCGTGATTAGTTTTTTCTATGTGTTTAGTTTTTTCTATCAAAAAAATTTTAAAATCGGTTAGCTCAAAAAAATAAAAATTTATCATACTGAATTTAGACTGAGCAAAAAATACCTCGTTTTCGTACAAACTAGCAAGAGTCGAAACCTAGGTAGTTGTTGTTCAGTCTAAATGCATTATTATATTTGTGAATCAGGATGTGTCTATAAAGATTTGCAAAATTAAAATTTTTAAAACAACTTGACCTTTCTGGAGTTTAGTATATCATATCGAAGTTTAAACTTTGCTTGCCAATATTTCGACTAGAGGTCGCCACAATTGCAAAAATTTCTTAGTGAAGCATTGGTCACTATATCTGCAAAGATTGATTGAAAAATGTCCAAATGTGCACGCTACAACATAGCTGGCTTGTTTTCTTTAAAAAAACAAATCGATTTTATCCACGGAATTAACATTTTGTTTTTTTTTTTAATTACGAGGTTGGTGCAATCGAATTACAAGGTTACAGCACCCGAAACAAAAATCAAAAAAAAATCAAAAAATTCAGTTGTCATAATGGAATTTTTCTAGACATGTAAAAAATATTACTCATTTTAATGTATCATAATTAGATGTTTCCAGAATTATTTCGATATTCGGAATAAAATAAAATATTTCCAACAAAAAACTAAAACAAAAAATTATAACACTTGCAATTTTTATTCATGTTTAAACAAAAAAAAAAAAAAAAACATTGCACAATTTTTTTTTTTTTCTTTTTTTATAATACTGACATTAGACAATAAATGGTTAGTATGTTAAAGCGCTTGAAATCATGACACATATTATGTGCGTGTCATATTTATTACTTATTTTTTCTATCGTCTCCTCTTTCCGCCTGCCAGCACTTGAGTGAAATAGAAAAAATAAAATAAATAAAAACCACTAGAAAGAAGAGCCACTGTATTTATATTGGCCTCAAGCTGCCAAGTGTTAATAAACGTTTTAAAAATGGTTAACGTTTTTTTTGTGTTTTATTAAATTTATTTTTTTTTTTTTGCAAAATGATACGCATTATATGATGTAATTAACCTAATTTTCACAGCTTGTTAAAAATTTCCTCTTTTTTGTTATTGTATTTTGTAGTGTGTGGCATGTATTTAATTTAATTTATTTTTAATTCACAGTTTATGGGCGGTTTTAATCGAACGACAACAACATAAATAAATTTATTTATTTAAACTCTTCAACGGTTATACAAATTTATACGATTACAAATGAAAATATGCTGCATAATCGTAAAATTTATTAAAAACCTCAACGTTTTTTTTTTAATTTATTTTTTTTTTTTTTGTTGGGAAAACTTAAAAAGTGAAGTATTATTGTTACCAGCAGATTAAAATTAATGTTGCCAGATTTATGCTAGAGTTATTCAACAATATCTGGTAAAACTTACGTAAGGTTACATATTGACGCAAAACGGATTTTACAATGGAGAGTAGTAGTAAAATAATTAGAAAACGACCTCACCCGGAAATGGATGAATCCTGCAAACTATTCAAGAACCACAATTTGATAAATTGCACCTGGAATGTACCCTGGGACAGAGAGGGTGCAATAAATACACTAATGATAAATATAAACGAGTAAAAAGGTTAAAGTGGGCCATGCCGACTATAGAATACCCTACACCAGTCTGGGTAAAAGCCAACTAATGTTTGGATCCGAAATTCGAATGGGTTAAAATGGGGCTTGTGTCAAAATTTTCTATAATGTGAGTCAGCGCACCAAATTTCATTAAAATATCTTAATATTTGCGATCTGCAGTTTGTAACCAAGCCAATTTTGGGGGGACCCTTATATGGGTACTAGGTCTAAACATGGACCGATGTTCACCAAAATCAATAGGCTTCGTCCTTGTGCCAAAATAGGTCTGTGTACCAAATTTCATCAAAATATATTAATATTTGCGACCTGCAGCGTATAAACAATATAATTTTGGGGGGACCCTTATATGGGCACTAGGTCTAAACATGGACCGATGTTCACCAAAATCAATAAGCTTCGTCCTTGGGCCAAAATAGGTCTGTGTACCAAATTTCATCAAAATATCTTAATATTTGCGACCTGCAGCGTATAAACCATATAATTTTAGTAGGACCCTTATATGGGCACTAGGTCTAACCATGGACCGATGTTCACCAAAATCAATAGGCTTCGTCCTTGGGCCGACATAAGTCGGTGTACCAAATTTTACTAAAATATCTTAATATTTGCGACCTGCAGCGTATAAAGAATATAATTTTGGTAGGACCCTTATATGGGCACTAGGTCTAAACATGGACCGCTCTGCACCAAAATCAATAGGCGTCGTCCTTGGGCCGACATAAGTCGGTGTACCAAGTTTCATCAAAATATCTTAATATTTGCGACCTGAAGCGTATAAACCATATAATTTTAGTAGGACCCTTATATGGGCACTAGGTCTAAACATGGACTGATATTCACCAAAATCAATTGGCGTCGTCCTTGGGCCGATATAAGTCGGTGAACCAAGTTTCATCAAAATATCTTAATATTTGCGACCTGTAGAGTGCGCACAAGAATGCATGGACAGATAGACAGACGGACGGACAGACGGACATCGTTAAATCGAAATAAAAAAAATTCTAAACCGATCGGTGTTACTATAAGGTGTGTCTAGGACCAATATTTTTTGGTGTTACAAACATCAGCACAAACTTATAATACTTTGACCACATAGTGGTGTAGGGTATAAATAGACTTTATAAGTAGCTGTATAGGAAATGCGAATGACAGGGCATGTCTCCAGATTTACACCCGTTAACGAAGGTATTGCGTCCATTTGCTTAAAGGCTAATTTTTTCTACATAAGCCTTAACTGCACCCATGCAAATAAATCTGTAAAAATAGTAGCAAAAGTTACTAAAAATTATTTTAAAATGATGCTGCAGAAAAAACTGCTACAATTAGCAGATTTTTTTGTTAAATACTAGTAAAATAAGAACAGCATAAATAAAACTGTTAAATTTACAGAACTTTAGTTATGTTTAAGTTAACTTTTAGTTAATAGAAAATGACAAATTGTACTGTAAAATCTGCAGAAAATTTTGCTAAATATTCGTAGGCTAAAAATAGCAAAAATAAACTGTTATATGTACAAAATTTTTGCTATTTGTAAGCTAAATGTAGTTAAATGCAAAAAGCAGTTTATTCTGCTAAAATCAGCAGAAATATTGCTGAAAAAACAAATTGTAAACTGCTGTTTTCGAAAGGCTCGATTTTTATTTGCATTAAAAAAAATTTTAAAAATCTTCGAAAATTTTAAATTTTTTGTGATTATTTATAAAAATTTTTGCTGATTTTGGCAGGTTAATTTGCTATTTTCAATTAACAGAAATTCAACTCAAATATAACTAAAATTCTAATACAAGTCTACCCCTTAACGGCCTGCAATAGCCTCTTTGGTTAAATATCTAAAATTAAAAGAACGGGTGTAACTGAAACACAAAAATTGAGAAATGAGTGGAAATGAAACATTACTGTAGAGAAGTAAAACGAAATGGAATAGTACAGGCTACGAGTGGAATTGAAAAATTTGACAAAGGAAACTAAATAGAATTAAACGGGGAACGAAATGGATAGGAATGGGAAACGATATTTAACGGGGAAAAAGTGTAGTTGGAACACTAAAACTGGGAAACTAAATGGAACGGAACGGGAAACGAGTGTAATTGAAGCACTAGACAAACGAAAACAATGGAATGGAACGGGGAACGATTGATATTGAAATACAGGACAAGTGAATGTAATAGAATGGAGAACGAAATCGTAACGGCAAGGGGAATGAGTGGAATTGGAACACTAAAATTGGGAAACGAAATGGAATGGATCGGGGAGCGAGTTCCATTGAAATAGTAGAAAAGTGGAACGAAATGGGAAGAAACGGGGAACGAGTGGAATTAAAACACTAAACTAGGGAACGAAATGCATTGAACATATATGATTTGAACATATTTTCTAGTATTGTAGAGATTATTCTCAATTTTTACGTTTTTTCTACAAGAAATTTTAAACCATGAAATCAAATTCTTAAATCTTAAATTAATTAAAATTAAAAAATGATGATTATAATAATTTCATTAACTGGTTAGTAAAAGAAAACCCTAAGCAAAATTATTTGATTTTTCGCCTAAATATACTTAAAACTACCAATAGCGAAGGGCTTTTTTTATATACCTTCTTCATATACGAGTATAAGTACTTAAAAGAGTAACAATGCTCACTGACAGACTAGCGGATAAAGCGGAATTTGGGCTAATTCACTAATAAGTACTTTTGTTATTTTTCTCCCGAAAAAATTGGGGTTCGATAATTCACTAAAATATATTTGTTTGAAATTTCCAACAAGTGGTAAAAATGGTGTTCAAAAGGGAAATATTTTTAATTTGTCCTAAAGGTTCTACCTGAAGCGTGACATCCAGAAAGATAGGATATTTGGAATTTTTACGGGGAGGGATAAAAAGGGGAAGCGCTCTTCCTTTAAGCCAGACTTATATGCCTTTTACTACACCCAGTGTAGAAAATCATTACCAGATATGTGGTTATGTAACTACATACTTGGTAATGGTAACTAGTTACTTTTGTTATTACATTTCTTATTACCTTTATATGGCGATGTCGCGAAAAATAATGAGTTGTCGTTACACACCAGCATACGAAAAATCAAAAAATATATCGTTACCTATGTGCTTACCAGTACTGACAAAAATAATGAGTCTAAAAATAGATTTTATAAAAAATAAATTATAGAAAAAAAAATATTTTTTATTGTATTTTTTTTTTAAATAAAATTTGCTGGTGCGGGAATCGAACCTGGGTCTACAGATTGCCAGTCAACAGCTCTACCATCTGAGCTATATCGACATGTAATATTTAATAGATAAAAACACAATTGACCTGCCGCACACAAGTAAACTTACTCGCCAACATACAAAAAATCAAAAAATATGTGGTTACATATATCCTTACCAGTGTTTGAAAAATACCCTACGGGAAATTTTAACAAACTGTCACCGAACTGGCCCCTTTATATGAAATAGACTGGTCACTTTTACATGGCGTTGTCATAGGAGGTGGAAATTAACCCCTTGTGACACGTCACAAGACAAATCCTAGGATAGGTTACTGAACTCTCAATTTCAGGGATATAAATAAGTAATTATCAGTAACTCATTATTATATGTTTTAAAATAATGCAGAAGGTAAGTGGGTGTCATTACTGGTAGTCCAAAAAATAATGATATGTCATTACCGTTTCTACACTGGGCAATAGAGCGTACTCTAAAAAAATCTTAAACAAATTGATTAAAAAATATAATTCTTTGGAAAAAAATGCAATTTACTTCCAAATATATTCCGATATTTAAAACTATCTCGGTAACGAAGTATCGTGCTTGTAATCTACACTTAAAATAATATGTCTGTTAGCTGAACAGAAAAATTTGTTACTTTAACAAAATATATTTCTGTTTCTTTTAGCTTAAAATAAAATTTGTTGATTTGAACACATTTTTTTTGTTTAAATTTAGATTTATTAAATTTTGTGTTGAAATCAACAAATTTTATTTTAAGCCAAAAAAAAAAATTTGTAAAACAACAGTTTTATTTGTAATTATACTGAGTCGTTAAATCTGTTAAAATTTAGAGTCTCGGGACCCTCCCCAGACCTAGTCCATATCATCTAAGGGCATTTAAAGATACTACCTAGGATCAAATATATTGATCGTTTTGCTCTATATCGTTATTATCGTTGGTTATCTAATTATCGTAAACTACAACATAATTTTATTTCCTACTGGGATTTGTTTGTTTAGTTCCATTTTAAGACCTGTCAAAAATTTACATTTTTACATAAAAATTGTCACTTAACCTCATTTTCTATTTATAGAATGCATTGACGTGAAAATAATAATTAAGTTATTTACATTTATTTTAAAAAAACCTACAACAATTATATGTTCGTAATATATTTTAATTAATTTATGCATTATTATCTATTTGTTTAGTTCCGGCCTATGTAAATTTTTTTTGCTTACAATTTTCCCATTAATTAAAACTCTACATTTGCATTATATGAGCCACCCTACGGGGAATGATGAGTCAATTGCCCTCCAAGGATCTATCTCGTGAGCGGTCAACCGAAGGCATATTAATAAATTAGGACAAATATGAACCAAAGAGAATGAATTAATTTTCTAAGTATTTTCTGATTCGTTACTTTCACTTGTTTGTTTAGTTCCATTTTAAGACCTGTCAAAAATTTACATTTTTACATAAAAATTGTCACTTAACCTCATTTTCTATTTATAGAATGCATTGACGTGAAAATAATAATTAAGTTATTTACATTTATTTTAAAAAAACCTACAACAATTATATGTTCGTAATATATTTTAATTAATTTATGCATTATTATCTATTTGTTTAGTTCCGGCCTATGTAAATTTTTTTTGCTTACAATTTTCCCATTAATTAAAACTCTACATTTGCATTATATGAGCCACCCTACGGGGAATGATGAGTCAATTGCCCTCCAAGGATCTATCTCGTGAGCGGTCAACCGAAGGCATATTAATAAATTAGGACAAATATGAACCAAAGAGAATGAATTAATTTTCTAAGTATTTTCTGATTCGTTACTTTCACTTGTTTGTTTAGTTCCATTTTAAGACCTGTCAAAAATTTACATTTTTACATAAAAATTGTCACTTAACCTCATTTTCTATTTATAGAATGCATTGACGTGAAAATAATAATTAAGTTATTTACATTTATTTTAAAAAAACCTACAACAATTATATGTTCGTAATATATTTTAATTAATTTATGCATTATTATCTATTTGTTTAGTTCCGGCCTATGTAAATTTTTTTTGCTTACAATTTTCCCATTAATTAAAACTCTACATTTGCATTATATGAGCCACCCTACGGGGAATGATGAGTCAATTGCCCTCCAAGGATCTATCTCGTGAGCGGTCAACCGAAGGCATATTAATAAATTAGGACAAATATGAACCAAAGAGAATGAATTAATTTTCTAAGTATTTTCTGATTCGTTACTTTCACTGTTGCTTTTTAAAAACTTGACCGATATCGAAATAAAAAATAAAATTCGCGGCATATTTTTTAAAATATTTTTTTATTTATTTTAATCTTTTATTTATTTTGAACTTTATTTTTTTACGATTTGCTTATTTTAGCTCTAATTTTAAATTTTTATAATTTTTGCTAAAAAATTTTAAATTTTGTATTTTCAACGTTTTTTAATGTTAAAGGTGTTTTAGTTCTAACAATTGGTATTTCATTAAATTTTCTTTTTAACTTTAGGGCAATTTTTTAAATTTTTATTTATATTATCAAAGTTTTTGAGGTAATTTTCTAATTTTTAATTAATTTTTTTATTTAATTATGGCCAACGCAAAAAACGAGTCTACTGCCATTAAAGGACCTATCCCGTGACCGGTCAATCGGGGGCATACTGAAGGCACTTCCACTATATTGGTGTGTGTGTTAGTGTTGTTTTCTTTTCTATTTTTTTCTTTTCCATTTGTTTTATTTGCTTGTAGTGTTTGTTTTTTCTTTTTTATTTGAACAGAAACGGAAAATATATAACTTTTCCATCAGCCAGCCATCATGCATAAGCAATATTAGCTCAGACGGTAGAGCGTTTGCCTTACAAGCAGGAGGTTGTGTTATCGAGCCCTACTTCGACGCCAAGTAGATTATTTTTAATTCTTAATTTTTTATTAGTTTATTCGAAAAGCTATTTTTAGACACACCACCTTACTGTCACAAGGTGTCTAAACTGTGGCAATTGGTCATTTCCAATGACAACGCCATGTTAAAGTGATATGTCTCTTTCAAACAAAAAGACCGATCAACGACCGGTCTCCGCCCCCTTGGGACCTATCCTGCGTGTCATCTGGGACCGGTCCCTTTCCCTGTAGGGCAGTTTTATAGTGAACACTAGAGCGTACCACCTTATAGCCAAAAAAAAAAAGTGCGCCGTACACCCTCCAATATGAAGAATTTTTGCAAGGAGGTTTCAAAAATAATTTTTTTTTTATTTTAGCCGAACGTAGGGGTTGCCATTTTACATTTTTCGTTATATCTTTGGCATTTACCGTCGGATCGTAAAGTATGATACATCGACGTTTTTCTCTCGAGGAGACCAGTGTTTTACTCTAAGGGCCATTGACTTCAAGTATCCTGTTCTAGTAGTTACCCACCAGAGCTCAGTTGCTACCCCCTAATGTACAACCCTAATGCCAGAAAATTAAAGCTCGCAAAAAATCAGTAAACTTTTGCTAAGGAAGTTTTTCGATAAACCCAGTAGAAATTTTTTTTAAATATTGGTTGCCGAACGTAGTGGTCGCCTTTTTCAATTTTTTTTTCATTGCATTTTTCCTTTATAGCAAAATACTGGTCTCCTCGAGGAAAAAAAACCGAAAAAAAATCTAGTCTAGTCTAGGTCTAGTGAATACTATTGAGGTTTTATAACATCCCTACGGGAACTTTTAACAAACTGTCACCGAACTGGCCCCTTTATATGAAATAAACTGGTCACTTTTACATGGCGTTGTTATAGGAGGGGGACATGTCACAAGGGGTCAATTTCCCCTTCCTATGACAACGCCATATAAAAGTGACCAGTCTATTTCATATAAAGGGGCCAGTTCGGTGACAGTTTGTTAAAATTTCCCGTAGGGATACAATAAAATTGTTACTGAGTTACTAGTTACGGGTTACTTTCTGCATTTTTTTTAAAAACAAAAAATAATGTGTTTCCAATAATGACTTATTTTTATCATTATTTCAAAACGTAATGTTCGAGATTTTTTTTTGTCAATTTCTGTGAATTTTATGTTTAGACTCAATATTTTTTCAATACTGGCAACCCAGCAAAAAATACTGCTTGCTTGGAAGCAGGTTCGTCAGGGAAAGAAAATAATGTAGCACTTGCATTATTGGTGATATAAGGCATGATTTTTGTTGGAGATAGCTCGCGTGAAAGCACTTGTGTCGATATCCGATATGCGCTTCTATCATAGCTCCAAATAATGGCATGAAATCACAGCTTTTAGCAAGTAAATTCGGTTATCATTGTCATTCTTTCGTGCTTTGTTAGAGCGATAAAGTGTGGTAAACAAAACTCTATTGCCTTTTTTTAACACACTACTGCAATCTATTCATCCTCAAAAGCAGTAGACGAAGCAAAAAAGAAGCACTAATCATTTTTACCGCTTCCGAATTTCTGCTGGGAAGGATTATGTAACCACATATTTTTTTAATTTTTTTATGTTGCTTACACGTAAGCATATTTGTGTGCATATTATCTATCATATATAACATGCCAAGATAGCTCACATGGTAGAGCTATCGACTGCCAATCTGGAGTCACAGGTTCGGCGTCCTGCACGCGCAAATTTTATTTAAAAAAAAAATTACGATAAAAAATGTTTTTTATAAAGGGTTCGATTCCCACACCAGCAAATTTTATTTTAAAAAAAATACAATAAAAAATATTTTTTTTTATATAATTTATTTTTTAGAAAATCTATTTTTAGACTCATTATTTTTGTCAGTACTGGTAAGCACATAGGTAACGATATATTTTTTGATTTTTCGTATGCTGGTGTGTAACGATAACTCATTATTTTTCGCGACATCGCCATATAAAGCTAATAAGGAATGTAATAACAAAAGTAACTAGTTACCATTACCAAGTATGTAGTTACATAACCACATATCTTGTAATGATTTGCTACACTGGGATATTAATTATATAATTTCATAGTATTTTTTTCATAGAACCAATGAAGAATTTCATTATGTATATAAAATTTAATTAATATTATGAAATTTTTCATAACTTTTCTTTCATAAAATTTCATAATTTTATTAAAAAAATTCGTTGAATTTCATAAATTAGATCTCCATAAATTTAATAAAAATGTGCTTTATATATATGGAATTGTTCAATAGTTTTTACTTTTTTTAATTTTTTTATAAAATATCGTCATTTCCTGAGAGAATAATCCTTTATAATTTTTATTTTTTTTTCAAATTAATTTTTTATTATTAATTTTGGACTATGAAATTTTTTTATAAATCATATTAACTTTTTCGAAGCTTTTTTTATAAAACTTTTTAATTTAATGAATTCTTTCTTTAGATATATTTCGTACATCCATAAAATATGCTACGATTTTATTACGCCTTTTGTATTTGCTAAGTACTTTTTATTTATCCACTCCAGCTTAGCAACTAACTATAATAAATAATAGTAAATGAAATTGCTTCATAGATTTTATGAAACTCTTCATTGGCTGAATGATTTATTCATTGGACGAGTGGCCTATTAATTTTATGAAGAGTTTCATTAATTTTATGAACTTTTCATAAACATTGACTTTAATGAAACCTGATTCATAGATTCTATGAAAAGTTTCAATGGACGAGTTCCAGTGACAATTTTCACTGAAACTATGAAGAAATTCATTACTTAAGTGAAGATAATACTGTCAGTGTACGAAACCGGTCTATCCTTTTACCAAATTTTGTCAAAAAATTCCCACGGAATCCATGCTTGGCATGAAATGGGTTAACAAATGTTTCTTATAGGGAATTTAGACTGAGCAAAAACTACCTAGTTTTCGTACAAAACTAGTTTTTGTTTGTTTTTTATATATGCGTTTTGACAAGTAAAAACTAACAAGAGCCAAAAAAACAGGTAGTTTTTGCTCAGTCTAAATTCACTATTATATTGAAATTGTTGTCAAAACGTCTGGACTTTCAAAATAGTTCCTATTTAACTAGAATTCGTGTTATCGAATTCTTTTTATAAATTATTTTTCTGCCACCAAAATGAACGTTTTAAATAGTTAGTAATTTTGACACTTGATATGAAAAACTTTTCGAATAATATACAGAAACACTTTTTCTCACATTTTTCGAACAATGGTGGGAAAAAACTTAACATGACAGAAAGTTTTCACAAAAAAAAAGTTATAAGAACGGTCGTGTGAGAAAAATTATGTGTTGTAGCAATTCACATTGTTTTTGTTTTAAAATGCACGTTTCATGCGAAAGATACAGCAATTAACTACTGATTAAAGTTAGTTTTCCCATTGTCGAGTTAATACGATGTCATTTGAAGACATCCTGCCGGAATTTTGTCGGTCTTTAAACCAAAATCATAATTTATGTTAAAAGAAGAGACTTAAGCCTAACTTCGTCATTATTATCAACGTGTTCTAGTAATTTTCAATATTTTTGTGATTTTTTTTTTATTATTTTGATTTATTCTGAAACATATTTTTCGAAATAATTAAACTACACAATAAAAAAAGTCGGCAATGGAATTTGTAAAAACAAATATTTTTTTTATTAAAATTTGATTTCGAACAATTTTTTTGTTTGAAATGTTTGTAAATTTATAATTTTCATATATAAATTTAAAAAAAAAATCAAAGCTACAAAAAAATTTAATTTTTTTGGGATTTACACATTCCACTGTTGGTGCCTATTTGAAAAGTTTTTTTTTTTTTTTGTTTACAAAAACGGTATGAGAAAAAATGTTTAATAATAGGTGTGTTTGGGTACTTTTCCAGTAAAGTCCAGTAAAAATTACTCAGTAACAAATTTATAGAGAGTAAGGCAAAATTTATTCTCAAAAAGAAAAATATCTAAAAATGTACGCAAACAGAAAAATTGTAAGAATTAGTAAAATACTGCTGCCAACTTTTTTCCTAAAAATATCGCTAAATCAAACTAAAAAATCACTAGAAAATATCTAAATTATAAAAAAAAATAAAAAAGCGATAAATCTCTAAATTTCACGAACTTTTTAGGTCCTGTTGAAAAATTTCACAAAAATAGCTATATTTTTCAAACTTCTTAAAACTTTCTTAAGGCACATCTACACGAGAGAGAAAACTTCTAGAGATAGAGCAAAAAACACCTATAATTAGCTTTATTGTGAATGATATAAGCTATTTAGAGGTGTTGTTTGCTCTATCTCTAGCAATTTTCTATATAGATAATTGAAAACTATATAGATAGAAAACTCGCTAGACTTTATGAAAATGCAGCTCTGTATAAGTCTACGAAATGTAATCTCTAGACCGTTGACAATTGCTGTCATATACAATTTCTTTAATTATTAACAATTTTTAAAATGTCTTGTAACATATTTGAACATTTCAATTTATTAAATTCACCTATTGGTATTTTGAGAAAAAATTATTCTTTGAAATACAACAATTTAAATAAAAACAAATACTTGACAACTAGCGATGGTACTTCTACGATAAAAATTAGTGCCAACAACATTAGAAATGACAAATTTAGCGCAAACTCTACGAGATTTCTATACCGTGTCGATGTGCCTTTAAAAAATTATTGATACATCGCCCAACTTTTCGAACTTTTTTGTTTTCCATAAAAATTTAACGATAAATCGCTGAATAATAATGATTCAAAAATTTTGTCAAGAAAATAAATGTAAAAAAATGCTAAAGGCACATCTACACGAGGGAGAAAACTGCTAGAGATAGAGCAAAAAACACCTCTAATTAGCTCTATTGTGAATGATTTAAGCTATTTAGAGGTGTTTTTTGCTCTATCTCGAGTAGTTTTCTCTCTCGTGTAGATGTGCCTTAAGAAAATGTCTAGACTGTATTAAAAGGAAAAATCGCTAGTTTTCCCGCTAATAGCTAAATTATATTTTATCCCGCTAAACGAGTTGAAATGTCGCTAGATTTGCCGAGAAAATAGCTAAATTGGCAACAGTTATTAATATAGCTGATTGCGAAATAAACCTATTCAAATTATTGGATTAATAAATAAAACCTAATAAAATGATCACTTACTTACTCCTTCCATCGTAAAGAAGCTTATATTTTAATATCTTTTATTTTTACAAAAAATTATTTCAAAATTATTTAGACAAATATTTTGTTTCTTTAATCATATGTTTTCAATCATATGTTTTTTTTCTTACAAATTCTTACTAGCAAAAATTCATCCAGTAAAAACTTGTAAGTTCTCTGGTATTGAACTGTCACTTTACTCTCTATTTTTCCTCTCTCCTTACTGAGTAATTGTGTAAACAAACACCTTCCAGTAAAAACTTGTACAAATTTGTACGAATTTGTACAAATTTTTGGGTACCCAAACACACTTAATATCGCTAAATCAAACTAAAAAATCACTAGAAAATATCTAAATTATGAAAAAAAAAATAAAAAAGCGATAAATTCCTAAATTTCACGAACTTTTTAGATCCTGTTGAAAAATTTCACAAAAATAGCTATATTTTTCAAACTTCTTAAAACTTTCTTAAAAAATTATTGATACATCGCCCAACTTTTCGAACTTTTTTGTTTTCCATAAAAATTTAGCGATAAATCGCTGAATAATAATGATTCAAAAATTTTGTCAAGAAAATAAATGTAAAAAAATGCTAAGAAAATGTCTAGACTCTCTTAAAAAGAAAAATCGCTAGTTTTCCCGCTAATAGCTAAATTATATTTTATCCCGCTAAACGATTTGAAATACGCTAGATTTGCCGAGAAAATAGCTAAATTGGAAACAGTTATTAATATTGGATTAATAAATAAAACCTAATAAAATGATCACTTACTTACTCCTTCCATCGTAAATAAGCTTATATTTAAATATCTTTTATTTTTACAAAAAATTATTTCAAAATTATTTAGACAAATGTTTTGTTTCTTCAATCATATGTTTTCAATCATATGTTTTTTTTCTTACAAATTCTTACTAGCAAAAATTCATCCAGTAAATACTTGTAAGTTCTCTGGTATTGAACTGTCACTTTACTCTCTATTTTTCCTCTCTCCTTACTGAGTAATTGTGTAAACAAACACCTTCCAGTAAAAACTTGTACAAATTTGTACCAATTTTTGGGTACCCGAACACACTGAATATAAATAGAATTTTGTAAATTATTTTTAATTTAATTTAAATAAATCGATCAATGACACCTACTACAATTTTTATAGCGTTACAAAAGTATGAATCTATAGAACATTTAAAAGTTTAAAAGTTGTTTGTTTCACTCACTAAATTTATTTAAGAAAGTGAAACAAACTAAATAAATACAAAACCCGTACTTTGTTGCAATAAAACAATTATGTCAATTACAAAATATTTCCATAAGTTCAATTTAATTGCTTCATAAATATGTATGTATGTATTTAGGTACATAACGTACTTCATTCTATAAAAGGTCAACAAGAAAAATACGTAAATCTGGCTACTTAATGATTACTAGAACTTTAGCATCATCAATATATAAAATAAAACTTAATTAAACCGGCATAAAACAAGTTAATAAAATATGATAATAAAAACCACATTTGCAAAACTAAAACAACAAAAAACTAAAGAACAAATTAATTGCACATTGCGGCAATGACGACGACAGATGACGACTGACTTTAGAATAAAAAGAAAATTTTCCACAACTAAAAGGAAAGAGCCCAAAAGTCATTACAGTTTGCAACAAATATAAAAATAGGTTCAATGTTTTATTAATATGAAAAAATATCATTAACATCATCAATTCCATCATGATTATAATAAGAATTAAAAAAAAAATAAATGGTATTAAATTAATACAATTAACAATTATAAGACAAAAAAATAGGTGAATAAACAAAAAATGTTTAAAAGTATCTCTATATATAAAAGAATAACGTGACTGACTGACTGACTGATTGACTGACTGACTGACTCAACATCGCCCAGCCCAAACCGCTAAAGCTAGGAAGTTGAAATTTGGTATGTAGGTTCCTCTTTCGGGGTAGACGTCCGCTAAGACGGGATTTTTGGAAATTCCTACCGGAACGGGCAAAAAGGGAGAAAGTGTCCCCCTTGACGGCCTGCCAAAACCCCTTTGGCTAGAAAGCTGAAATTTAAGATATGTGTTCCTTGGAGTAGGGGCTAACTTTTCTGGAAAGTATTTTCTAGAATTTTGGACAGGGACGTTGTAAAAATGGGGGTTAAAAAGGGGAAAAAGGCCCCCCTTGACAGCCTGCTCAAACCGCTGGAGGTAGGAAGTTGAAATTTGGTATAAAGGTTCCTCCACTATCGTAGACATCCACCAAGACGGGAGTTTGGAAATTTTTACAGGGACGGGCAAAAAGGGGAAAAAGTCTCCCCCTTGACGGCCTGCTCAAACTGCTGGAGCTATGAAGTTGAAATTTGGTATGTAGGTTCCTCAACCGGTGTAGACGTCCGTTGAGACGGCATTTTTGGAAATTCTTATCGGGAGGGGCAAAAAGGGGACAAAAAAAGTACCTTTTTCCAAAAAAGTACCTTTTCCCAAAAAAAGTACCTTTTCCCAAAAAAAGTACCTTTTTCCCAAAAAAGTACCTTTTTCCAAAAAAAGTACCTTTTTCCAAAAAAAGTACCTTTTTCCAAAAAAAAAGTACCTTTTTCCAAAAAAAGTACCTTTTTCCAAAAAAAGTACCTTTATCCGAAAAAAGTACCTTTTTCCAAAAAAAAGTACCTTTTTCCAAAAAAAAGTACCTTTTTCAAAAAAAAAGTACCTTTTTCCAAAAAAAGTACCTTTTTCCAAAAAAAAGTACCTTTTTCCAAAAAAAGTACCTTTTCCCGAAAAAAGTACCTTATTCCAAAAAAAGTACATTTTTCCAAAAAAGTACCTTTTTCCAAAAAAAAATCCTTTTTCAAAAAAAGTACCTTTTTCAAAAAAAGTACCTTTCTCAAAAAAAGTACCTTTTTCAAAAAAAGTACCTTTTTCAAAAAAAGTACCTTTTTCAAAAAAAGTACCTTTTTCAAAAAAAATTACCTTTTTCAAAAAAAGTACCTTTTTCAAAAAAAGTACCTTTTTCCAAAAAAAGTACCTTTTTCCAAAAAAAAGTACCTTTTTTAAAAAAAGTACCTTTTTCCAAAAAATGTACCTTTTTCTAAAAAAATGTACCTTTTCCAATAAAAAGTACCTTTTCCAAAAAAAGTACCTTTTTCTAAAAAAATTTTCCTTTTCCCAAAAAACGTAAATTTTTTAAAAAAATACCTTTTTCAAAAAAAGTACCTTTTCCAAAAAAAAGTACCTTTTCCCAAAAAAAAGTACCTTTTTCTAAAAAAATTTTCATTTTCCAAAAGAAGTACCTTTTCCAAAAAAAGTACCTTTTTCCAAAAAACATACATTTTTACAAAAAAAAAAACCTTTTTAAAAAAAAATACCCTTTCCAAAAAAAGTACAAATAAAGTACTTTGTAAAAACAAAGTATCTTTTTCCAAAAAATTTCGTTTTTCCAAAAAGTACCATTTAAAATAATATATAATTTCAAAATAACTACTTTTTTTCCTCCCCCCACGGATATCTCCACTAAAACAAGGTTTCTTGATATTCGGCATAGACGTGCGCTAAGACGGGATTTTTGGAAATTCCTACCGGAACGGGCAAAAAGGGGAAAAGTCTCCCCATAAACAGTCTCACAAATTGGAAAAGTGCCTGCCCAAACCACTGGAGGTAAGAAGTTGAAATTTGGTATAAAGGTTCCTCCACTGTAGTAGACATCGACTAAGTTTGTATTTTTGGAATTCCCTACAGGATATCACAAAAGGAAACTCGGTATGTGAGTTCCTCCTTCTGTGTAGGCGTCCGCTTAGACGGAATTTTTGAAATTCCTATCGGGAGGGGAAATAAGGTAAAAGTCTCCTCCTGACGGCTTGCCCAATCCCTTTTGGCCAACCAAAAATTTTAAATATGTATTCCTTGGAGTAGGACTAACTCACCGGCAACGTAATTTTTCTATTTTGGAACAGGAACATAGTAAAAATGGTGGTTGAAAGGGAAAAATGTCCCCACTAACGGCCTGCCCAAACCGCTTAGGCAATGCAGTTGAAATTTGGTATGAATGTTCCTCATCCATCGCAGATAGCCGCGAAGATGGAATTTTTGTAAATTCCTAAAGGGAGGGGCAAAAAGAAGAAAAGCCTCACCTTGGGGGCCTGTAAAAACCCCTTCGGCTAGAAACCTGAAGCTTAAAATGTGGGTCCCTGGAGTAAGGGCTAACTTATTAGAAAGATACTTTTTTGAATTTTGGACAGGGTCGTTATAAAATGGGGGCTCAAAAAGGGGAAGTTGCCCTTTAACGACCTGTCCAAACTGCTGGAACTAGGAAGCTGAAATTCGGTACTTAGGTTCCTCTTCCAACCTAATTCCAACCGGGAGGGACAAAAAAAGAAAAAGTGTCCCCCTTGACAGCCTGCTCAAACTGCTGGAACTAGGAAGCTGAAATTCCCTGTCGATGGATTTTCGGAAATTCCTACCGAGAGGGGCACAAATAGTAAAAGTTGGTTAGAAACCTGAAATGTAAAACATATGTTACTTGGAGTATGGGCTCACTTACCGGGAAGGTGCTTTTTGGACAGGGACATTGCAAAAATGGGGATTAATGAAGCGAAAAGTGCCGCTTAAAGGCCTGCCCAAACCGCTGGAGGTAGGAAGTTGAAATTTGGTATTAAAGTTCCTCCTCTATTGTAGACATCCGCTAAGATGAGATTTTTGGAAATTTCTACAGGTAGGGTCAAAAACAGGAAAAGTCTCCCCCTTAACGGCCTGGCCAAACTGCTGGAACAAGGGATCTTAAATTCGGTATTTGGGTTCCTTCTCCAATGTTGACGTCCCCTAAGATGGTATTTTTGGAAATTCATACCGGGAGGGGTAAAAAGGGAAAAAACTTCCCCCTTAACGGCCTGGCCAAACTGCTGGAACAAGGGATCTTAAATTCGGTATTTGGGTTCCTTCTCCAATGTTGACGTCCTCTAAGACGGAATTTTTGGAAATTCCTACCGGGAGGGGTAAAAACGGAATAATTCTCCCCCTTGATGGCCTAACCGAACCCTTCGGCTAGAAACCTGTAATATATAATATGTTTTCCTTGGAGTATGGGCTAACTTATCCACAAGGAATCTCTAGGACTTTGGACAGGAACGTGGTAAAAATGGTGGTTCAAAAGGGGAAAATTGCCCTCCCCCCTTAGCGTCTGCGTCTTTAGCTAGAAACCTAAAACTTAAAGAATAAGTGTATATGAAACACTAAAATTAAGAAACTAAATAGGAAACGAGTGGAATTGAAACACTACACAAGTGGAATGAAATGGATATAAACGTTGAACGAGTGGAACTGAAATTATAGACAATGCAACTGGATTTGAAGAGGGAATTACCTGTTCAAACACTATCCACGGAATATGAAACTTATGTAGCATTGAAACATACTCTCCAAAAAGTTAAACAAATTTTCTAAAAGAGAAAAAACCTAAGAAAAGGAATGGAACTTATATATTCCGATATTTAAACTTCATGTAACGAAGCACCGGTGGAAGAAACCGACGCAGTAAATTTTCCAACAGAATTTGTGAATTTACTTGAATTGCCAGGTCTACCTTTACATAAACTGGAATTAAAAAAAAAACTTTAAGACACGCTAAGACAACGCAGCGGGCTTTGCCCGCTATTTTTAATATTATAAAATGCTTTCCAACCCTGCTGCGCCCCCCCCCCTAAACTTTAAGGCACGCTAACAACGTAGCGGGCTGCGCCGGCTAGTCTTAAATAAAATAAAAAAAAACTACATTACCTATTTACGAGAAGTTAAAAATAATTATAATTATTTATGACTAACCTAAAATTTTGAGCATCCCAGCAAAAACATGGTAATGACAGGTCATTACCATACGCATTACCAAGTAATGATAGGTCATTGCCTTTTGCATTACTTTAAAATACAACATAGTGACTTATTGATAATAAGTTATAGCAGTACTTATATATTCTTGCAAAGTAATGACTTACTGATAATTGATTAAATAAGTATTGATTTAGTCTTTTCTTTATATTAATATTTTATTTATTAAATTGTTTCGAACATTTTTCCAAACGGAATAGAAAATTTTCCGAGGTAAAAATTTATATTTCCACTATGACCAACTATTTGACAATACAGGGTAACCACTTATTTCCCAACTTCTGAGTAACCACTTATTCTATCCTCGTGAGTAACTACTTATTCTTTCACTATGGGTAAATCTTTATTCGCACTTTTTTTGTAAGCAAGAGGTTAATGAGCACCCATGAATTTTTGGACATCGCGAACAAAAGTAAATAGCCTGGTGAGTAGTGAAACCCTTCGCTTAATTACTCGGTAATGTCTGTTTTTGCTGGGATGCGCACATACAGCTCTTTAAACTGGTTTTGATGACTTATATATCTACGATACTTGTTTGTTTGCGTTTAAAGATTCAAGAAACATACTAAAAATATTTGTCGTAGACTTTGCAACATCTCATTCATAATATAAAAATCAAGTCACAGTCAAACTACTAGCAACAACAACAACAACAAGTATTTTTTGGTCTAAATGTTAAAAAAATATTGTGGGATCTTTTTGTATGAATTATGAATTAATCATGAGTTAAGGTGTTGGGCTGTCTGTAAAAGTTAAAAAATAATGACATAACAAAAAAGTTTAAAAATATTGTGGAGCTTTGATTTAACAAAAACATAATAAAAAATGTTAACTAGTTTTGTAGCATCTGTGGAACTTAATCAGCATAGATCCACCTTATAGTAAACCGATCGACAGAGAATCACTCTCTGAGTGGATTTAGCGACGTCCCTCCGTCTGGCTTTCCATGTAAAATGAAGACTGTCGCGGTTTGCTTTTAGGCAAATAAATCAACAATCCAATAAATACTGCTTAAAGTAATATTCCTTGTGTATTTTGACAAAAAAAAAAAAAAAATACCCCGTATTCGGGGAACTTTTCAATGGTCTTCAGCAATATAATTACGGCAATACCGGTTTTTAATGCAGCAGATGGCGCAAACTGCTGTTTTGTTTTTTCTGGCAACACTGCTCTGTTTAGTGGGGAGCAGTGTTGCCAGAAAAATTGTAGCTCATTTCCATTTTGAAAGTTTAAATTCCCACTTATATACCCCAATTCATTTTAATTTAAACAAAACCCAATTTAAATGAAAAAAATAGAAGCCAAGTTCCCATCGCTCTTAAGTCTAGAAAATTATTAAGAAATGACTTAGCAAAGTAAATAAAATTGAATATTTCACGAAGAAATATTTAAATTTTGTAAATAAATGATTTGTTAAAATTTTTAAAGTAAAAAAATGTTTTAGTATAAGTAAGACACAATCACAATTAAGCTGAAATGTCACTTTTTCAAAATAAAAGTCGTACATTAAATTTTCGAGAGAAAAAATTCTGCAAAAGTTTCACACGAAACTCATTATGGCGAAAAATCTTTTTTTTTTCCAAATTTCAAAAACTAATAGTTTTTGGTTAAGTGAAAATATACTATGTCTAAGTTCTACACTAATAAAAAAAATCCCATACAAATAGCTCAAAATTGTGCTGGCGCAAATACATGTACTATTTCCTGTTATTTTAGCAGAATTTTCACCCATTTGTACGGGCTTTTTTAGAGAAAATAACCGAAAAATTAGTTCAACTTAATCAGAACGCGTTTAACAGACTTTTGTGCTAACGTTTTTTTATGAGTGTAGGGCTTGTAAACTATAAGTGTGTTTGTCTACATGCTATTTTTTACTAGCTTTACCATTTTTACCAGTTATACTCAAAAATCCGTTCGAGTACAAAAAAATAGTAAAAACTAGTAAAAAAAATTTAAGGGGAAATTTTACTAGTTTTTACTTGAAAAATTTCTTCTAGCAAAAACTAGTAACATGTTTTTTTGTTTAACAAATGATAAAATTAAACACATTTTTATGTGAATCATTATTAAATTAATTAACTCTTATGATGCGCATTAAAGTTTGCACTCCGCGGACGATTTTTTGCGATTTTGGTAAATTTTTTTTGTGTGTTTACTATTTTTACAAAATTTTTTTGTTCGAGTACTTCTGAATATTTTGACAACTTTTTCAATATTTTTTCGCTTTTACTAGTTTTACTAGAAATGTACTCGTACAAACCTTATTTTGAACATAAAGTTTGCATAAGTCGAGGTTAAATGAAAACTCCTAGTACTTGTTGAACCTGCATATAATTTATTTTTTCTGAGTCCAATTTCAGTATTTTGAAAATAGAAGATTTTTTGATTAATTATTGAGCTTGGTTGCTTTTCGTTATTTCAAGATCTGTAAATATTTAGACAAGATTTCTTCAGTAATTCAAATATTTTGGAGAAATTTTTAAATACTTTAACAGATCCAATTTGATCGACTTTATTTTAATATAATACGCATATAATTGATTCGAAAATTCTTCTGATTTTCGGCCTGATACTAAATCTTTCAAAATTTACAGTTTTTTAGTGACAAATTCGTAATTACCAAAAATTAAAAAAAAATTCCCAAAAATACTTACAAATAGTAGTAAAATACCCAAATCCTTCTTCTAAAAAATATGTCCCCAAACCCAAATCCCTAATTTGGGCCGTAATCCTATTACCTGACAATTTTCCTAAAACCTCACTTGAGAAAATAAATTCCTCCCTTGAGAAAATTTCCCAAAATTTCCTACATGTTAGCGACATCTGCAGTTTGTTTAAAAAGTTATTGACATCACATCTCTATATTATAAATCTCTGGGTTAACAACAGAAAATCCTCAGATTCTAAGAACTTTTTCCAATAAGAAAAACCTTTAGATTATGAGAAATTTTTTTTTTAGAAAAACATTCATGTTTTAAGCAATTTTCCCAATAGAAAAATCCCCAGGAACTGAGGAATTTTTTACACAAAAAATCGATAGATTCAGGAAACTTTTTCTAATAGAGAATCCCATAGATTCGGAGGAGTTTTTAATAACCTTGAAATAATCTGTTGAACGGGTTTTAAAACTATTTGACTCATTTCTAACATATTTTTAGTTAAAACACTGATTTAAACAAAGATTTTAGTTATCTTCATTTAACACAATATTAAAAATTTTCAGTACCTACTTTAAACAATTTTGAGTGTTAATTTTCAAAATTATTTTTAACTTTATAAAGGTATGTATAGTTGATCTTTTAATTACTATTAGGCATATTAAATTATATTTTGCACTGTATCTAGTGTGTTTTTATTCTCAATAATTTACTTTTATAATCTGAAATCTACATAACAAAAAAATGCATTTATCAATTAAAAGATCAACTAAACCTTGATAGATCTCAATACACTAGATACAGTGAAAAATATAATGTAATATCCCTAGTAAAAATGATTTTTATATATTCATATATGATTTTTATACAATCATTTATGATTTTATACAATTATAACTTGTCGAGTATTGTGAAACATATATTTTTATATGATTATATCAAAATATATTTAATTATATAAAATTTTTATTTGTTGTTTCAAAAAGGGTTGATCATTTTCGTGATAGACAATACAATTGTTTCGTAGACATCAATCTACTCTTCAGTTGTCCGCAATAAGAAAATGATAACTTTCTTACTCAAACCGAGACATTACATAATGTACAAAAAACCAACGAGATGAGAATTTTGTACTTTCGTATATGAACTGTCTGATTTGGTAAAACCAGTTATAAATCAACTCCTTTTTGAAAGCAACAATTACATAAAAGTACCCTTTGGGTACTATTTATATGTATGTCTGTTGTCAATACATTTTGTAAAAACAACTAATTTTAAACTCAAAACAAAATAAATATTTGTTTGAGATTTTAGCCGTGGTGTGCTTATTTTCAACAATTATTTTAATTTTTGCATTAAAAAATACAAAAATTGTTTTTTCGGACTTTCTATATTTTCATATATTTAGTTAGAATATTCTTCCACCTCAAGTCCAAATTCCAATATGATATTGTCATATTAGATTTTTATTTGTTGTTTCAAAAAGGGTTGATCATTTTCATGATAGACAATACAATTGTTTCGTAGACATCACTCTACTCTTCAGTTGTCCGCAATAAGAAAATGATAACTTTCTTACTCAACAAATAAAAATCTAATATGACAATATCATATTGGAATTTGGACTTGAGGTGGAAGAATATTCTAACTAAATATATGAAAATATAGAAAGTCCGAAAAAACAATTTTTGTATTTTTTAATGCAAAAATTAAAATAATTGTTGTATATAAAATTATATTAACCAGATCCACCATTTTTTGAATCAAATAATATATTTTTTATATAATTATATTAATCCATACATGATTTCATCCGAAAAATGGTGGATCTGGTTAATATAATTTTATATAATTAAATATCTTTTGATATGATCATATAAAAATATATGTTTCACAATACTCGACAAGTTATAATTGTATAAAATCATAAATGATTATATAAAACTCATATCTGATTATATAAAAATCATTTTTAATTGGGAAGCCTAATTATTTGCTATCTACATGGATTTATGTTGTGGGTTAAAAAATAATTAGAATATGCATTTAAAATTTAAAATTAACGGCTCGTTGTTGTTCAATAGATCTGTGATTCATAAGCTGACGATCAGAGTTGAATGGAACCAGTTGCGATACTTGAAGAATTAAAGTTCAAAGCAAACACAGTAATAACAGAGGGTAAAAATATCTTTGGTAAAATTTCGTTGATATTAGTCTTATTGAGTTTGTGTTTGTTTATTTGTTTCGCAGTCAATATAAGTAGATCATTATCAATTACTAAGCCATAAAGGTCTGTAGCGGGACCCGAAAATACGCATTCTATTATACGCATCCTGCTGGCCTTACCGAATTTTTTCAATTATTATTCTCTGTAATTTACTTGTATGATTTCAAATCTAACAAAAAACATTCAAATATGATTTTTTTTGTAGCTTTGTCGCTTTAAATTTTGTGTAAATGCCGCGAAAAAGTCTATACAAAATAAAAATAATTTTTCGTAAATATTAATAGCACCAATTTTAATAACTTTTCAAAAAAAAAAAAATTATTTTTGAACCATTTTTTTTTTAAGTTTTATATGGCAACTCTGGTGAAAATATTTTTATTAAATTAAATAATTTTTATAGAGAAAATGTCAGATTTTGTATCAAAATTAAAAAGCAGACGCGTAGCTGTGAAATTGTTATTTTACGTAGACGCAAGCATCATGTACACACAGAAAAAAACAGGGGGAATATTACCTAAGAGCTATGTAATTATACAACTACATAATTTTCAAGTTAGTTTTACAAAGTTCTAGTAAAATATCCACATTTTTTTTGTAAAATATATACAATCCTTGCAAAATATATACATGTGTAGTGGAAAATATCCGAAAAGTTACATATATTTTGCTAGAAATTTGTAAAACTTACTTCGAACTTATGTAGTTGTATAATTACATAGCACTTAGATAAAGTTCCACCTGTTTTTTTTTGCGTTGGCAAACAATTTTTTAATATGAAGCTCTCCTAATGAAACCAGCCTAAGAAATTAAAAAAGCGGGCATTTCATATATTTTTTAATAATTAAAGATTTTATACTAAATGACCTGTACTCTATTTTACCTGTTTAAGCGTTAAACACTGTTTAAGTGAGATGTTTTACAGTACATTTTTCTGCCCTTAAACATGCTAAATTATCATGTCTAATTTCTAAATACGTTGTTACACGCGATAAGTTTAAGTTTAATGATATCAATTGGTGTTGAATGACAGGTATGAAGCAAAAGAAGACGTCAACAAGAAAAATAAAAAAATTAAAATTGAATAAAATAAACTAAATTTAAATAAAAACCAGTTAAAATGTTTTTTTTTTTAATAAAGAGATAGACGAACAAAAGAATTAATTAAATTTAGTAGGTTTGAGGTTAAGAAGAAGAATAAACCTTCCTCAAAAGTTATAAACACATTAAATTTACAAATCAGACTAGATCTAGTTTCTGCCTTTTTATGGACAGGCTTCATCAGTGATCTTCCATTAAATTGTATTATTGTTTATATTTTTATTGTCAGATTGTCTCTATATGAATAATTTCAGAAGTGATCAAACAGACATATATAAACATCCTACTTCAGATTTTCTCTGTTTATCTTCTTATTTCCTCCGTGTCACCTTTTGCGGTAAATGTAAAATCTAGAAACAGTCATTCACTAGAAATTGAAAAATCTTGTTTTTGACTGGGGCGCACAATGTTAGTTCACTTTTTATAGCAATTATAACGTTGGATAATGCCAATAATTATTATATATTGTTGCCGGCTGAAGTAAAAATAGCTTTTTGGGAAATTTCGTTAAATTTTGGTTTTTTTGTACAATTATTAAGGAAGAGCTGTTCGAGACGTTTAACTGAAATACTTCAATTTTATGAGTGAATTTATGTGTTTAACTTTTACATTAACGTCTTTAAGAATCGTACTGTGAACAGCGAACAAGATCTTAAAAAACTATTATTTATCTATTAAAATCCAAAACGATTCTGTTGCCAGATCCACCCAAAGTTAGTATTTCCATATGAATACAATATAGCGAAAGTGTTAATGATATTTTAGGGTTAGTATCAGTGATGCCAACTTGGAGCTTTAAGCACTATTTATGGTGCTTTTTGATGACCCAAAACGCCAATTTTTGCTCATGGTGCCAAAACAAAAACACTAAAATAGTGCTTTTTTATTTTTTGGTTACTGCTTTTAGTTCTTTTTTAATATATCGTTGGCTTAGTCGGCAAATATATCAAGTCCGCTTTTTTTAATTTTTCAGGAGAGACATAAAACTGTCTAACTTTTTTTTTGAGTTAACTTTTTTTAAATCTGTAAACGCAGTTTTCTTCTTTAGTTTATCTTGTTTAACCACAAACAAATTATAGAATTCCAAAATAAAAGTTTGCAGACTTATAAACTCTTTTTGGACTTAGCACATTTGCTCTTCCCAGCAAACAAAGATGATCATTAATGACTCAGAATTGAGCTCCAAAAACATAAACATTTGACCACTTTTTCCTATGAAAGTGGTCCGTCCAAAAGAACCCCCTGTGTACTCAGAAATGACTCCGAAAAAAGAACGTATAAAATCGAAATTTTCTTCATAAATTTAAATAATTTTGTAATCTTCTTTGAGTCCGAAAAATGAACCCTCGTTTTGAGACAGCTTTTTAGATTGTAGAGACAACTTTTTGGATTGTTTTCTGAGGGTTCATATTTTCTACCAAAAAAAAAAGAGTGTTTAATAAAAAAAACAATAATCATTTCTATGAGCCATTTAAAAATCTTATTTATGAGCGCTCCGGAATTGCTGGCTGGGTTTATAATTTTCTACTTTAAATGTGGACTTAGCAGATTTTCTTTTTTTTATTTTATTTTTATTTATGTCAGCAGAATCCATGACAATCGTCTAATAAAATTTATAAGTTAACAATGTTTTTCCTGAAAATATTTATAAGTAATAGTTACCCAGCCAACACTTTTCTGAGCGCTCAGAAATTATGACTCATAAAAGACTCTAAAATACGAGCATTTTCAGAGTGCTCAAATCTTAGAGTCATAAATGAAACATAATAGACTCTTATTTATGAGTGCATTCAAAATTTTTTTTTAATTTTTTCAATACTCATAAATGACTCAAAAATTAGTCATAAATGGCTCAGAAAATTCAAAATTTTCCAGCAATGCTCATAATTTGGAGTCTTTTATGAGTCATAAAAATGCGCTCAAAAGAGGCTTCATCGGTGAAGAAAAACACCCTCATATATCTATGATTTCAGAAGGTCTAAGGGCTCTTTTATGAGTCTTTTCGGACTCCAATTGTACACTGGGTACCTTAAAAGTTAAAATAACTAAATAATTATTTAGTTAATATTTAATAATGTTTTTTCTTTTTAAATAAACAAAAGTCGCATTTATGTAATTCAATTAAAGAAATTTGTTGAAACAAAATGTGTGTTGTTTTCAGCTGGACTTAGCATGTGGTTTTGGATGTTTTGTTTTTTTTGGACTTGGCAGAATTGCTTACCACTGCATAACAACAAGAAAAAACAACATAACGGCATTTTATTTTTTGTAACTGATGTGTTTTGAGTTACATTAGCATACTACATCAAAAACTCAATTTGCATAAAAATTGGACTTGACAGGTTTGCCGACTAAGCCAACGATATTTCGAATCAGCTTGTCTAAATCTATAAAAATGCTGTTTAAATCCCTGCAAAAAATTCGTTTTGTAAAGCTGTGTAAATTAAAAATTAACCTAGTTCCAACTTTTGCTTGTTTATTGTTTTCAACCATCAACATATTTTTTTTTAAAAAAGGCATAGTGCTTTTTTACGCTTTTTTAAGCAAAAAAACAACGCTTGCAAAACATTTGCGCTTTTTACACTCCAAAAGTTGTCAACACTGGTTAGTATTTTTAAACCTGCAAATTAGTTTAAACATTACATTTGGTATTTACGCAATTTTAATGTAATATTACACATTATATGTGCATCAGCTGACATATATTTGGTGTATATTTTTTCGTTTACACACACTCAGAGTGAATTTATAAAATTTATACTAGGGGTGCAGTTTCCTAACTAAAAGTTGGATAAATTTCAACAGAAATTGACAAGAGGTGTAACAATACGTAAAGGCAACCTACACTGAGAGAATTATCTGCATGATATTAATGAATTTTTGCATAAAAATAACGAAGTTGCACTGGAACGCGCCCATTGAAACTTTTCATTGAATTAATGGAATTTTTCATAAAATGTTGTCAAAAATTTCATTTCGTTTATTAAAACTTTCATACACTCAATGAAAAAGTTTCATTAAAACTAGATTCATAAAATATATGAAGCTTTTTCATCGTATTTATGGAATTTTTCATTTATTTTGTGAAGAAAACTTCATTAGTTTGCTGAAAAATTTCATTAAAACTTGTCCACCAAAATTCTCTCTGTGTAGTGCAGGAGAAGGTTAAAAGTAAATTCAATAGCATTTTTTAAATATTTAAATTGGCATTCAAAATAAATTAAATTTACACTTAATATTATACAAAATAAATACAAAATGTTAAAATAATAAATACACTAATTACATTTCTAATTTTCACCTTAGTGTTTGCTATGACATTATAAAGTCAATAATATTGATTGCTATATAATTTACATTATACAGTTTAAAGTTATAAAATGTGTTGAAAATATTCAATTAATGCAAATTTATATATATTTTTTTGGACAGCCTACTTTCATAACATGATACATGATGCGTTTGAGTTATTGGAATGTATTGTCAGGATGAGTCAGTTAAATTACAACGATCTTTTTGTGTTAACCTCATAAAGGAAAGATGAAAGAAACAGACAACTAATCAACAAGTATCATCTTGGTCTCGTAAAATTGACAAATCGTTTTTTTTTTTTTTTTTTGTTTAACTCTATCTCAGCACAAATCTTTATTTTACGCTTGTTTAGTCAACGTAATGAATGTTTTAAGGCGGCAATTATCACGTGTGTTAAAATTACGTTGTTTTTTATTTTCATTTTATTTATTTTTTTTTTTTTCTTTATTGTCATCACAATCATCAACACCTCATAAAATTGTTATGTTAAAGCTTTGCTACAGCTTCTTACGAATATGTACGTACTTTTTGTGTAATTTCTCTAAATTTAGCTGCACAGTGGGACGGTTAACACTATTCTGCAAATAGTTGATACATTTCTTATTGGCAGATTTCATTGAATTTTTAATGAATAGAAGAAAAGCAAGAAATATGCACTCAGATAAAAAAGTTAGTAAAAAAAATTTGTAAACAGTTTCCAATCGAACTTTACTGTTTTTATACTGATTTTTAGTACAATTTCCTTTAGTAATCATTTTTGCTATTCTCTTATTACAAATTACGGATTCTTTTACTAATTCTTGCTGCTGATTTCAGCAAACATTTTGCTAATTTTTCAAAACCAAGTGCTAAATTTAGCAGAAAAATATACTAATCTAAAACAATTATTTTATTTTTATTTTTTACAATTTTTGTTTAGTTTATATTTGTTACTATTGATATAATCTTAGTTTCGAAATAACACTCAGAAAATTGTATTGTATCTCCAATGCATAAAATGGTAATAACTGGAGAACCGTTTGCAATTTTGACTCCAAATTTCAAGTACGATGAAGTAATTATACGCTTGTTACAATCGAAAGAAAAAAAAAATTTTTTTATAATTTTTGTTTTTAGATTTTACAGTTTTTTTGTACACTTTTTTGCTAATTTCAGCAGATTGATTTTAAATTACAGTTTACAATAATTTACTGAAATTTAGTAGCTACAACTAGTTATTTATACTAATTTCATTGTACTAAAATTATTGATATTTAGTAAATTTTTTAACTGATTTTAGCAAATCGATTTTGAATTGCAGTTTACAGAAATTTTACTAAAATTTAGTAGCGGCTACTAATTTTTTCTACCAATTTTATTGTACTACAGATTACACTATGCGACAGTCAAAATCGGGATGGGATGAAACCAACGGGAAATGTTATATCGGTCAAAAATAAGTTATACGTGTCCCGGCGTTTCGCTGGGCCAACCCTAGGAATCGAGATATATCTTTTTTTTGACATAACTCGAGAACCACTAGTCCGATTTTGCTCAAACAATTTTAAAAAAATTAAAAATTACAATTCCTTTAATCTGTTCATATAACGTTTTTCTATATACTCAACAGTTTTGACGGTAAAAATAAACGTTTGTTACCGCTACCATAAAAATCAATAACCTTTTGTTTATTACTTTTTTTTAATATTTTAGGCAAAAAATATTTTTTTCTTCATACATTTATTTTTACCGGCAAAACTGTTGAGTATATAGAAAAACGTTATATGAACAGATTAAAGGAATTGTAATTTTTAATTTTTATTTAAATTGTTTGAGCAAAATCGGACTAGTGGTTCTCGAGTTATGTCAAAAAAAAAGACCACCAAAGGTCAAATCGATATATCTCGATTCCTAGGGGTGACCCAGCGAAACGCCGGGACACGTATAACTTCTTTTTTACCGATATAACTTTCCCCGGTAGTTTGAACCCTTCCCGATCACTGACCCCTACCATTTGTCTCACAGTGTTAGCAGACATGTGTTGCTAAAATTAGCAAAAACGGTCGATGTAAAAATTATCGCGCAAAATGATATGGAAAAAATTTAAGACAATGAAAGAGGTATTTGATATCTCTTGTCGGCATATACACTCAAAATAGTTTGTAGTTTAAATTAACTGAAAATGTAATTTAAAATAAATGAAAAACCACTTGAAAACCGGTCTACTAACTTTACATTTAAATCATAAGAACTTTTCATTTATTTTTAAATGTTAACTACAAAATCCGTAAAAAATAATGATTTTTCATTTATTTCGTTTTTTAACTTTCAAAAAATTAACTACAAAATGCGTAAGAATAAATGATATTTAGTTTATTTCGTTTTTTGAACTGACCCAGAAATCTAAAAATTTTTCTTTTTTTAACAAATTATTATGTGAAAAATTTCACCGTTTATTTCGCTCGTTTTGATTTACTGAACTAATTTATTCTTCCAGTTCATTCAGCTTGTTCATGTCGGTAGAACTTACTCGAAATAAGGCGACAAACTTATTTAAAATAACTAAAAGTGTAGTTATTTTTGACTGTTGAAAAATAACTAAAAAATGCATTAAAAATAACTACGAATGTAGTGAAACTATATTTTACAGTTAATATTTTTTATTATATTATAATTTTTTTTTTTTTTTTTTAGTGCAAAAATATATTTTTTTATAAAAGACATATTATTTTTTGCTTATAAAAAAATGAGTAAATGAGTCATCCTACTAAAATTTGAACTCTAAATTCGAAACGGTATTATGTTTTTATGCATTGCAGATACAACAACATTTTCTGCTTTTTATTTGCAGACAAGAAATGTATCAATAAACTACTGAATAATAATAAACTAAAGAATATTATTTAAAAACTCAACGTTATATTTTATTTTTTAAATTACTGATATAAATAATTGCTTATTGTACAATATAACTGTGTTGGTAGTTGTTTATTGTAATAATAAAAAAAAAACTGTTTAAAACAAATTTGCGTTAATTGTTTTTTAAATAACTGTCACAATAGTTGTTTTGTATTTTTCCATTAAAGTACAACATTACAATTAAAAATATGAGCCACCTATTACTAAACAAAAAACTGTTATGTAGTAATTGTTAAACTATTTTGAGTGTATATTCGCAGTGTCCCAAATATAATGGGCAGGGCAGCGACTTCCATGCAAATTCTTGTTTGTAGTCATTAATCCAAAAATGATTTTGACCAAAACTTTTCTCAATTAAAAAATTTGCAACAAAATGGCATCGATTTGTTATTGCATATTTTGCTTTTAAGTGCATATTTTTTGCATATTTTATGATTTTTATTGCATATTTTTTATAAAAACTCAAAATAAAATTTAATGAAAAATAAAGATAATGCAGAATTTGCACACCTTAACGCAATACTTAACTACTACTTTGTCATCTACTTTGATATTTATATTGGATTTAATTTTTAACCATATGCTCTCGAGTAAGAAATATGATTTTAAGCGTTTATTTTTGGATCTTTAGTGCACATTTTTTTGGTTTTTAGTGCATATTTCCATTTAAGTGCATATTTTGCATTTTTACTGCATATTTTAAGAGCATATTTTCAATTTTTAAGTGCATGAAAGTCGCTGCCCTGATAATGGGTAATCATTACTTTGAATTTTTTTTTTTTTTTTTTGTTTTTAAGTACACAGAGGGAATTTTTCTGGACGAATTTTGATGAAGTGTTTCCGTAAACTATTGAAGTTTTCTGCACAGAGTAAATGAAAATTTTCTTTCTTTAATAAAAAAAGCTTCATATATTTTATAAATCTTGTTATTAAGTTCAAAGTATACCGAAAAAATGCTGAAGTGGGAGTACTCTCTTCCAACTCAATGTTAAAATCATTAGTGTTCTTTCTAATTTCCCATTCACTATTTAGTTCAGTAAAAATTATCACTAAAACTCGTAGAACAAAAATTTTCTCTGTGCAAGAGCAGGTTATTTAAAAACACAAAAATTGTTGAATAGTGTAATTGGTAAACAATTATTTAACAATGTTTTATATTGCAAAATTAGCATTATTTATGTTTACCCAATTAATAATACGTTGACCATGTTGGAGTACGTTAAACTAAACAAAATAGTGAGATTATTTAGAATTGCGTATTCTGCTAATTATACAGAATTTGTAAATTATATATTATAACCTCGCACATTGGGGCAGATTACCAGAATTTGCAAATAATTTCATAATTCCTTACCACTACAATGATATTAAATATAGTTATAGAAAAAGTATTATCATTAGGGCAAGGATTTTCATGCACTTAAAAATGGAAATATGCGCCTAAACTATGCGGTTAAAAAAGAAAAATATGCACTAAAAACTATTATTTTTGCAAAAATAATGCACGTTAAAACTTAAAAATATATTTAAGTTAGTGATTTTGCAAACAGACACAGAACTCGAAGATTTCCCAAAAAAATGCTCCTAATAATGAAAAATATGCACGAATATGCATTAAAAAGCACAAAATATGCATTAAAAAAGTACCAAATATGCATTTAAAGTCAAAATATGCAAAAAAATGCATTTATGACAAAATATGCAAAAATATGCAACTACAAATCGATGCCATTTTGTTCTAAATTTGATGATTCGGATAAATATTTAGTTCATATTAGTTTTGGACTATCGAGAAAAAACATGCATTTGCATGGAATTCCTTGCCGTAATTATCATACATACCCAGTGTAGAAACGGTAATGACATATCATTATTTTTTGGACTACCAGTAATGATACCCACTTACCTTCTGCATTATTTTAAAACATATAATAATGAGTTACTGATAATGACTTATTTTTATCATTATTTCAAATAGAAAATAATTTTCTAGATTTTTTTGAAAATTTTTTGAAATCTATTTTTAGACTCAATATTTTTTAAACACTGGTAAGGATATATGTAACCACATATTTTTTGATTTTTTGTATGCTGGCGAGTAAGCTTACTTGTGTGCAGCAGGTCAATAATGTAGAGCTATTGACTGGCAATCTGTAGACCCAGGTTCGATTCCCGCACCAGCAAATTTTATTAAAAAAAAATACAATAAAAAATATTTTTTTTAATATAATTTATTTTTTTGAAAATCTATTTTTAGACTCATTATTTTTGTCAGTACTGGTAAGCACATAGGTAACGATATATTTTTTGATTTTTCGTATGCTGGTGTGTAACCATAACTCATTATTTTTCGCGACATCGCCATATAAAGGTAATAAGAAATGTAATAACAAAAGTAACTAGTTACCATTTCCAAGTATGTAGTTACATAACTACATATCTGGTAATTATTTTCTACACTGGGTATATACATTAGAGCGTACCACCTTACAGGCAAAAAAAAAAAGTGCGCCGTACACCCTTTAATATGAAGTATTCTTGCAAGGGGTTTCAAAAAAATTTTTTATTTTTTTTTTGCCGAACGTAGGGGTCGCCATTTTACATTTTTCATTATATCTTTGGTATTCACAGTCGGATCTTAAAGTATGATACATCGATGTTTTTCTCTCGAGGAGACCAGTGTTTTGCTCTAAGTACATTTTGACCGTTCTAGTAGATACCCACCAGATCTCAGTTGCTACCACCCTAATATACGACCCTAATATCAGAAAATTAAAGCTCGCAAAAAAACATTAAACTTTTGCTAAGGAAGTTTTTCGCTAAACCCAGTAGAAATTTTTTTTATATATTGTTTGCCGAACGTAGGGGTCGCCTTTTTAAATTTTTTTTAATTGGATTTTTACTATATAGTAAAACACTGGTCTCCTCGAGACAAAAAAAATCGATATATCACACTTTAAAATCCGATTTTAAATGCCGAAACTATAACGAAAAATTAAAAAAGGCGACCCCTACGTTCGGCAAAAAAAAAACAAATTTTTTTTTTCAAATTGCCTTGCAAAAATACTGCATATTGGAGGGTGTACGGCGAACTTTTTTTTTCGTTACTGTCTATTGCACATGTTTTGAAGTTGCTGCTTGAATGACTCCCAATGATTTTGCAAACTCTTCTTGAGTTTGACAACAATCTTCATCGAATAATGCCTCCAATTCATCATCTTCGAACTTATTTGGCTAACCTGGGCGGTCTTTGTCTTCCGTGTCACACTTCTGATTCGCACAAACCATCTCTCGCATGTTGAAATCGATAAAACGTATTTAGAATTAGCTTCGATGTGCTTCAGCTGCACTTTTTTTCAAATTGAAGAAAAGCAAAACTTCCCGCAAAAGATGCTTCTTTGTTGGCACAAAATTCGTCATTTTCGAAGCAAAAAAAAAACTTTGTTGTTTACACTATTTCGTTCAGTGACTAAGTGAGAATAAATGACAGATGTTTAGTCTCAAAAATGCCATATAAATCATTAAAGACACAAACCAATTTTAAAAAATACGCCATCTACTGTGAATGCCGCATTTTTAAGTTATACACGCAATATGAAATTACTTTTTCTCGTAACCACATAAGTAACCACTTACTTTATCACCTCTTCCCCATACATAACCTTGGGGCTCATCGCCTGTAATATTTATCAGTGAAGTAAGGTATAAAGTAATGCATGGGCCCCTATGGCAACACATTACTTTACACATTATTTTTGGTAATATTTGGTTTTGCTGGGAATGAACCAACGAGGTGTGTTGCTTATTTAGTAATAATTTATTTATTGCCAAAATGACTATAAATGACTTGGTATTTTTTTTGTAAATTATTTTAAAATACTTTCGCAATAAAATTTTACATTGAAATCTAAAATTTCCTCTTGTTTTTTTTTATTTAATTTTAAATTCCTTTTGTTTATTGAAATCATTAATGTTAATATTATTCAAATTTTATGATAATTTTTTAAAAATACAGGAAATTGAGAGTTTGGATAGTTTTTGATTTGACATATAATTGTGAAAATTCACAAACTGTAACCAAATAAATACAAGTTTTTTTTTTAGAAATATATGTATTTATGAATGAGAAGGGTGATTGTAACTTTTAAATTTAAACATAATTATCAAATATAAATAAATTAAATATTAAAAGAATTTTGCAAAAAAAAAACTATTTATATTTATTTAAAAGTTAGCATTTAAATTTGAAAGATAACTGGGCTTGTTATAATAAAATAAATAATATTAGATTAAAAGAGAATGTTAAACATTTATCTCAGCATTATTTGGATATATTAAGATATAAAATTTATCAAAAAAAGGCACATCGTTTATTAGTTCCTGCAATATATTTGGGGATTAAGTTGAATTTTAAATTTAAAGTTCATCTGATGATTGTTACGATAAGTATTATTTTTGTTCGTTTCAAAAATTCAGATTTGTTGTAAAAATTAATTGTAAATTCTATTTGGAATTTGTGATAATATTATCTTAAAACCAGCCCTATATCTTTGAAAAAAAAATAAATCGAATGGCCCGATTAAAAAAAAAATGGAGCTATATATGCAAATGCATGTTTTTATCGATAGTCCAAAACTAATATGGACTAAATATTTATCCGAGTCATCAAATTTAGAACAAAATGGCATCGATTTGTAATTGCATATTTTGCATGCTTTTGCATATTTTGATTTCAAATGCATATTTAGTGCCTTTTGAATGCATATTTTGTGATTTTAAATGCATATTTGTGCATAATTTTAATTTTTAGGAGAATTTTTATTTTGTAAAAAAATATAGCAAATTGATACGTTTTCATATTTTGATTCAATCAAAATAAACATTCTTAAAAACCTTATTGATCTATGGGAAATCTTCGAGTTCTGTGTCTGTTTGCAAAATAACTAACTTAAATATATTTTTAAGTTTTAAAGTGCATTATTTTTGCAAAAATAATAGTTGTTAGTGCATATTTCTTATATTTTTAATAGCATTTTTTTATTAATCTCTTTTAGCGGCATTTTTTAGTCGCATATTTTCTATTTTTAAGTGCATGAAATTCCTTGCCCTAGTTATTAGAGTAGTTTTAAACTTTGTAATACTAGTTATTTTGTTGTGTTAATTCCATTTAAATTTTTACATTCTTACAAATTTCGTTTAAATTTCAAATTTTATATAAGTGTTTTTATATATAAGTGTTCCTAAACTAAACTATATTTAATTAAATTTCATAGTTACAAATATCAAATTTTAATTAAATATAGGAAGTAATTTACTAATTACTTAGTGCACAAAAACATGCAAAACACTAATATGGAGAAAAAAATGTATAAGTATATCTAAAACTGACATGACTAAACATGTCAAATGGATATTTGCATACGCATATACATTTCCCTCTTGACTGGAGCCAAATCATTCATTCATTTTATTCACTCCTATCAGTTGTCCATTCAATAACATCCCTACCCTCTAATTAACGCTATACTGGATTCTAGTCATATAATTCTACTTTGAAATAATCTTAAGATTTTAATTAACACACTATTAATAATTTAGTTTAAATATAATTTTAAATTCATAACATTCTCTTTAAAATACTTACTGCAATAATTTTCTAATATTTTTCCAAATATGTTGTCTATTAAGAATATTAAATAGTTAAACCAAAAACTATTTTGAATAAAACAGAAATGCAATAATTGCAATTACAACTAAATTAAAATAAATAATATTATGTAAATAGCAGAAAATCGTTAGAGAAAAAAAAAACACAAAAAAACAAAAATGACAACAAAATGATATCAATTGGAATATTTTATAATATGCACAAATAAAATAATTTAATTTCAATATTCATTCATATTCAACTAACTATAAAAATTTAATGTTTGTTTAAAAATTCATACAGTTTGCAATATAATTAAGCGTACACTAAACAATTGTTGTCATTTAATAGAAATTGCTTTAAGTTTTTTTTTTTGCCTCCAAAAATGAGATAATTTAAATTCAAATTTTTTTGCCACATTCTCATTATTAATTTTATAAATCCGTTATCAGTTTTTTTGAATGAGTCAAAAAAATTTTATTTATTAAAATCTATAGACATTGTGGTTTTCCATATCATAATTTCACGTTTTTCCCGAAGCAATCATCAGTAGAATTTCAATATCAGAATTTGCTTTGCTAATGGCAAACTGATCTGTATACCCAAGTAAAAAAGTTGAGATATAAGTTTATATTACTTACTTTAATAGAATTGCTTATAATTATATATTACATACAAAATTATATAATATTAGCTGTGTTTTTGCCTTAACTATATCCGTTAACTTATAAAAAAAAACTCAAAGTGCATAAATGGTAATTTAGGCGAAAACTAACTTATTACTTTTCGTGCATAGGATACATATAATTACCAGCACAAAAAGAGATGCCGAAGCAGTAGAAAAAGCACTATAATTGATGATCTATTATATATTTACTTCTTTTTTTAGCATGAACACTAATGATTTTAACATTAAG
This sequence comes from Leucophora obtusa, assembly GCA_949987735.1. Classification (NCBI taxonomy): domain Eukaryota; kingdom Metazoa; phylum Arthropoda; class Insecta; order Diptera; family Anthomyiidae; genus Leucophora; species Leucophora obtusa. The sequence continues at coordinate 322,650,554 of OX465295.1, read as the reverse complement.
TTGTCATAGGTAGTCTCACTTCAACATTTTTTCAGTACTTTTTGAACGAGTGCAAAGGAAGCTCTTTTTCACCAATTAAAAGTTAAAAAAAAAATTGCTTGTCTAGCTATCTAACGCTGAGCTATACTTTCATCCAAATGCATGTTTGTAGTCAGTGGCCAAAAATGATTTTGACCAAATACTTTTCCGAATCAAAGAATTTGCAAGAAAATGGCATCGATTTATTGTTGCGTATTTTTGCATATTTTGTTATAAATGCATATGTTTGCATATTTTGCTTTTAAGTGCATATTTTATTGCATATTTTATGATTTTTATAGCATATTTTTGCATATTTTGCACATTATTGCATATTTTTTTAATATTTTTAAATATGAAATTCGATTTAAGAATTCATACTTTAAAACTAAAAAAAATTCTAAAGAATTAATTATTTGGAAGCTCTGTTGGTAGCATAACACTACACTAGAAAGAGAAACACTTAGTATACAATGTGTTGTCATCCACTAACACATTTGTTATAGATGTAATTTTAAATTAACGTTTTCGGGTGTTATTGCTCACAAACAGAAAGTTGAAAAATTTTATAAAAATTATTTTAAGGAAACTTGTCCCCGAGCATTAATTTCTGCCACTTTTTTCTCTGAGTTACGAAAGTGAGTACGATTTTATAGAACATATATTTAAGTTCTATTTTATAATAAAGTTTTTTTTTTCAGGTAAAATGCCACACACCCTTAATATTTACAATCGACTGTATTTCTTTTTATTTTCACTGAATTTTCTAAAAATATATTTAACTATGTGTATTTGAAGACATATTCAGTGTGTTCGTTTACTCGAATTTCTTACTACTTTTACTACAATTGCAAAGTTTTGTTCACATTCAGTGTGTTCGTTTACTCCAAATTCTTACAACTTTTACTACAATTGGAAAGTTTTGTTTACTTTTTGTATTGAACTTTTCCAGCTGTAGTAAAAGTAGTAAATTGTAGTAAGTAAACGAACACGCTTTTTGTATTGAATTTTTCCAGCTGTAGTAAATATAGTAACTTGTAGTAACCCAGCAGAAATTACTGCTTGCTTTGAAGCAGTTTTGTCAGGGAAAGTTGAGCAGTGAAGTGATTGCATTATTGATGATATCATGCCTGATTTTTGTTCGAGATAGCTCGCGTGAAAGCACTTGTTGCGAGAACCGAAAAGGAATGAATTCACCGCTTTTAATTAGTGCTCCTGTTTTTCTTTTTGAAGAGAAAATGCCTTTTATTTTTAGTAAAACGTCTTATTTTCATTAAAATAACTTTTTTCCGCATTTTAAAAATTGTTGATAAAAGAACCGCGAAAATATTTAAGCAATCAAAATGTATTGATCATTTCATGCCTATTTGAAAAGCACAGCAAAAAGTGATAAACAATTAATCAACTTATGCCTTTCATTAGTGCTGTTTACGAAGCTATACATTTTTAGAAGCGGTAAAAGTAGCAGTAAGGAAGCAGTAATCGTTTTTACTACTTCCACATTTTTGCTGGGAAGTAAACGAACAAGCTTATTGTAACCGATACCTGAATTTTTACGTTTATGTTAGTTTTTAACTCTTTCACTACCCTTGTACACTACAGTGTACACATCTTTAAAAGAATATAGGTTTGTGTTTTTTTTTTCGAATTTTGTATAAATATTCCATACAAATTTAAGCATTTATAAAATTTTTAAGTAGGTATAAATTTAGCTTCTTACGGTGGGTCTCATACTGCAGGTTTAAACTTAGGTTAGTAGTTAACCCTAAAATTTGTTGTTGTTTTGTGTACATTTTTTTGACATTTTATTTTGTTTTTAGTTAAGTTAAAGTTAAACCTACAGTATGAGACCCACCGTTAAAAATTAAGTAGTTATAAAAATGCTACCAAGTCTTAAAATTTCTTGGCTTTTCTCTTTCAAATGTAAACAAAAATATTTGTCATACAAATATTTGAAATTTTAGTATTTTTTATTTCATAAAATATTAAAAACAACAAAAGCTAACAAATGAATTATGCATTTGTTAGCAATGGTGGAGCAGGGCACACACGATTATTACTCCATTTCGCGTTCCGGCGAAGTCTTTGTACGAAAACAGCTTTTGTACAAAGGGGACTCCAAATGTTTAAATTTCATTTGTTTACAAAAAATAAAAGAAAAATCAGGTAAGTACGGATAGTCGTTTTTTTACAAGTAAAGGGTTCTTCAACAGGGACGCTACAAAAGTAGAAAGACAGGGACAGCAAACGACGCCATATTTCTTGCCGCTCTTTTGACATTTCTCTTCAGTAAGGTTTGCCATTTCATGATGGAAAGATATACGAGCCAACAACGAGTCGAAATTATTAAAATTTACTACCGACATTCGGAGTTAGTGGCATCAACGTTAAGAGCGCTACGTCCAATTTATGGTCGTCATAATGAATGGCTTCGTCAATAAACAAAATATGCGTTATTGGTCAGACAGTAATCCACACATACTCCATGAGTCATCATTGCATCCCGAAAAAATTACGGTTTGGTACGGTTTATGGGCCGGCGGCGTCATTGGGCCGTACTTCTTCCGTGATGATCAAGACCGGCACGTTACTGCGAATGGGAATCGCTATCGTTCAATGATAACCGAATATTTTTGGCCCCAATTGGATGATATGGACTTGGAGGACATGTGGTTCCAACATGACGGCGCCACAAGCCACAAGCCACACAGCGAATGTCACAATCAATTTATTGCAAACCAAGTTTGGAGAAACTGTTATCTCACGAAATGGTCCAGTCGATTGGCCGCCTCGGTCGTGCGATTTGACGCCGTTAGACTATTTCCTGTGGGGCTACGTCAAATCTATGGTCTATGTCAACAAGCCAGCGACGATTGATGAACTTCGTACGAATATCGGCCGATTTATGCTTGTAAACCGTCGAAAATTGGGTTCAACGTCTGCACTTCTGCAAGCGTGCCCGTGGTGGCCATGCAAAAGAGATCGATTTCCATACATAATGGCATCGAACGTACTTTCACAGGAATAAAGAATTTGATTGATATCCAAAACTGTTTTTGTTTTATTTAAAAAAAACTTTTGGAGCGCTCTTATTGAAGAACCCTTTAGTTATAGATATAGATATAAAATTCGAAAAAAAAACAAACCTTATATAAAATTTAATAGTGCAAAAAAAACTTTATGCTTTTTACAAATAAGTTTATTAGGAACTTGGACTTCAAATAAAAATCATTATATCTATAAGCAGTTCCCCGTGTAAAAAAGTTTAGATCTGACCAGATCTTTTTGGTTCTCAATAGATATGATTGAATCTAATTAGATCCTGTACCAGATCACATCAAATATGATCAGATATGGCATATGTGATAATACCTTATGGCAAGATCTGATCAGATCTAGTGCCAAATTTGTTCAAATCTAAAGTGATCTGGACAAATGCGTCAGATATGCCTAGATCTGATCAGATCTCAAATTTGTCCCCAATTTTGAGATCTAACTAGATCTGGTAAGATCTACAAAGATCTGACCAGATATGCCTAGATCTGATCAGATCTAATTAGATCTCAAATTTGTCCCCAATTTTGAGATATAATTAGATCTGGTAAGATGTGCTGAGATCTGGCCAGATCTGATCTTTTTTACACGGGTCGTCATGGAAATATGGTCGCGATATTTGTTAATGAAGTCTAATTTTTTTAATATATAATAATCTCCGTGAAAAGGGGGTTTTGGTGTATCTCCTAAACTAATGAAGATAGATAATTGAAATTTGGGATATAGCTTCGTTTTATGACGAAAAGAAAGCCAACCAAAGGATTTTTGGCTACTCGAATGTTTAAGGGATAAAACGGGGCTCAGAAGTTTGAAAAAATCGATTTTCGAACGTCATTTTTGGTGGGTAGGAGGGGGAGGGGGCAAAATATGTCACATATTTCTTTCTAATTTGAGGACTCTTAACAAGAATCTGAAGTCAAAATAACGATACATCCGCAAACAAAAAGTCGGTAGTGAAAGGGTTAATAAATATAATTTAAAAAAACATTTATTTTTAATTGCATATTTTTTGGTTTTTAGTGCATATTTCGTTATAAATGCATATTTAAGTGCATATTTTCTTTTTTATAGTGCATATTTTAAGCGGATATTTTCGATTTTTTAGTGCATGAAGTCCTTGCCCTGCTGATATATTCATAATAATAAAAAAAAATTTTAATTAGAAAAATGTTGGTCTCTCCAGGAATTAAACCAGCGATAATCTGTTTAGAAATAACAAATAATACCAAAATCATTCTTTAGGATTCTTTTAGATTAAAATGTTCCGCAAAAATATTTGTCTTAAAATCCTACTATAAGTCTCTGAAGACATCAAATTTCGAAATTTCATGACAAATATTTTTGCGGAACATTTTAACCCTCTAACTCTTTAACAAAAAAAAAATCCTTTAATAGAAGAGTAAGAGGGTTAAAATGTTCATGTTTTTCATGAAATTCTACCATGAATCTATGAAGATATCAAAATTGAAAATTTAACTTCAATGCCAGAAATATGTCAAAACTTAAAATGTGTTTAAGGGTTAATCTCGTACCTATTCAGAATTGGCGCTGAATTGTCCAACAAACCAGGATTTTAGAGGAAAACCATATAATCTTCCATTTTAGGCATAGGATCTATTCATCGGACTTATGTAAAACACTACGAGGAACATTTTAACCCTCTAGGTCTTCAACTTACGGGTCTTTTTTGTCCCTTTTTAAAAAGGGTCCAAAAATGTCCCTTTAAGTGAAGAGTTAGAGGGTTAAAGTGTTCCAAAATGTTCCTCGCAGTGTTCTAGGTAAGTTCGCTGAACATATACCTAAAATAGAAGATTCCTATGCCGATTTGAAAACATTTGAAAAAGGGGGGAATTTTAAACGCCTCCTAAAATAAAATTGCCGACACACGTATATTTTTTTTTTGTGGTCTCCTCTACAATAATCCATTGTCAGAACACCGTAATTTTTTCGTGTTTTACTGTATATACATTTCAATGTATGTATGGCACAGTTAATTAAAATTGTATTCCTGGAATTTTAGCCGCTTCCCGGAAAATCACCCAAATCCAAATGCTGTGTAGGGTATCACATAGCCGACCTTAATTATTTTACTTGTCCATTTTGAATTCATAAAATATTAATTGATATTTTTAATTTTCATTTAAAATTAAGAAAATATCACTTATCTGTTTGGATGTGATTAAATATAACTAGATCTGATTCTAAAAAGTTTTAAGGCACTGTAAACATTAGAATTTTAATATCTGATCAATTTTGTTATTCACTGTATATACATATTTTTACCGTTCTTATATACTCTCATAACGTAAATATTTAGTTTTATATAAATAAATATATAGTTCGATATATTTGCGTGTAGTACATATAGGGTAGAACGGCGACATTCGCCAGTGGGACACATACATCTCCAATCATAAAATTGGGACTTATTTTTGAAACAAAAATATAAACCTGTTAAATATTTATTAAAAAGTAAATAAAATTATTATTTTTACCTCAAAAACATAAATTTTTTGAAATTCCTAAATTTTTAAAACAAATGGCTCCAAAATGGTCTAAAATAGTTTAAATAATTTGAATGCCAATGTATTGCCTAAGATGTCTTATACCAAGACTTGCGACATTTAACTGAAAAATTGCCTCCAAATCTCACTTTTACACCACGATAGATTTACATTTTTTTTTTTACTTATAATATAGATGCAAATTTACCCCTCAATTCATAAATGCTTTGTAAAGTTATAACCGGTTTACAAAACGTCATTTTCATACAAAATTTGTTTAATAAACCTCCAATAATTTTACAATGCGTTTATGAATTTAGGGGTTAATCTTTTAGAGGTTTTTGAAGGTCTTTGATTTCAAATCTTAAGTCAGATCTTAAAACATCAAAATGGAGAATCCAGTATGGCGTCTTTTATTTTTTTATATTTTATATTTATAAGTCAATTGTTTATTAAATGTGGTCGTTCATCACGATTTTGAAATAAAATATTTAAAATAAATTTCGCCACCGGATATCGAACTTGCGACCTCAAGATTGCTAGTCTACCTCATTTTTTCTTTTATATATTTTTTATTTTATATATTTTTAAAAATTGAAAAATTAAAAAAAAAAATATTGAATTCAAAAAAATTAAATTTAAACATTAAAAAAGAAAAATAAAAGTATTGGTCCTGCCAGGAATTGAAACCGCGATCACTTGTTTGTAAATAAACTGTATCAAAATAACGTTTTAGGATCACTTTTAGAGCAATTACGCTTTACTTAAGTGTTTTTTTTTTTTTTTTTTTTGTTTAGAAATACTTCTAAAATAGCTGTAAAAATATACTAACGGATTCTTTAAAAGCAACGAAAGAAGTGAGTTTTTTAAAGTTATTCAGATTTGCAGTAAAAATACGCTTTTGAAACAATAAAAGAAATAGCTTGCAAGGCATAACTTCGATTTTATTTTTGGGAATTAATTAAAAATCTAACTATTATTAGAATTTAAAGAATTAAATTTGGCAAAATCCCAAAACTTATTTAAAAAATTGTGAATATACTCCATATACTATTTATGGCCAAACTTCAAAGTTATTGGCCCATAGTGCGCAGAGTTGGGAGTTTCGTCGTTTTGAATAACTTTGAAAAACATTTAAAAAAAATAAAGACTTGGCATAATTTCAATTTTAAGCATTTATATGAAAGCTAAGTTATGAAAATTTTTAGGTTAAAAGGAATTTTTCATAAAAATTTGTTGGTTTGGTAACGACAACACTTTGAGCAAAAATGACGAATGTACCCCAGTCTACTCTACATATGTATATATTGCATTAATATGCAGTAATTAATTTGTATGCATTTGACATAGATTTTCTTATTATATTTTTACTTTTTTATAAACAAATTCGTTAAATAAAATGGTGTGGCTTTCAATAAATGTTTATATAGTTATTTTCCAACGAATATCTAATGTACACTAGAAAAAATTTTCAAACTGAATTGGCAAAATATCATAACAAAAAACAACGTATTGCAAAAACTAGAGCCTTTAAAACGGGCAGAGCTTAAACACTTTCAGAAATGTGGCAACTCTGTACGCCAAAAATAGACAATATGGGTATTGATTTTTACAAATTTCTTAATTTTAGCGGGAAGCTATAAAACTTATGTAAAACTAGTTTTGGAAAGAAACTTTTAATAAATAATATAATGAAATTAGTTTCATGAGTTTTACGAAAACTTTCATTGGCTACATTCCAAAAAAGCGTAGTCGATTTGATGCGAAAATTCATTAATATTAAAATCATAGAAATAACCCTGTAAAAATAGCAAAAAGGCTCCTAAAAAGGTATTTAAAAATGACCTTGCACAAAATAACTGTTGAAATTAGCAGATTTTTTGTTAAATTATAGTAAAATAAGAACAGCAAAAATAAAACTGTTAAATTTACATAATTTTAGTTATATTTGAGTTAATTTTTAGTTAATTGAAAATGACAAATTATAAAGTAAAATTTGCAGAAAATTTTGCTAAATATTAGTAGACTGAAAATAGCAAAACTAACTGTTATGTCTACAAACTTTTTGGTATTTATACCCTACACCACTATGTGGTCAGGGTATTATAAGTTTGTGCTGATGTTTGTACCACCAAAAAATATTGGTCCCAGACCCATCTTATAGTATACCGATCGACTCAGAATTTTTTCTTTATTTCGATTTAACGATGTCCGTCTGTCCGTCCGTCCGTCTGTCTGTCCATGCATTCTTGTGCGCACTCTACAGGTCGCAAATATTAAGATATTTTGATGAAACTTGGTACACCGACTTATGTTGGCCCAAGGACGAAGCCTATTGATTTTGGTTAACACCGGTCCATGTTTAGACCTAGTGCCCATATAAGGGTCCCCCCAAAATTAGCTTGGTTGCAAACTGCAGGTCGCAAATATTAAGATATTTTAATGAAATTTGGTTCGCTGACTCACATTATAGAAAATTTCGACACAAGTCCCATTTTAACCCATTCGAATTTCGGATCCAAACATTGTATAGGGTATTGTATAGTCGGCATGCCCGACTTTAACCTTTTTACTCGTTTTAAGTTAAATTTAGTTGATGGCAAATAGCAGTCTATCCTGCTAAAATCAACACAAAAAAAAATAGTAAACTGCTGATTTTAGAAAGCTTTTATTTGCATTAAAAAACCCAGTGTAGAAAATCATTACCAGATATGTGGTTATGTAAGTACACACTTGGTAATGGTAACTACTTACTTTTGTTATTACATTTCTTATTACCTTTATATGGCGATGTCGCGAAAAATAATGAGTTGTCGTTACACACCAGCTTACGAAAAAAAAGTGTTTAAAAAATATTGAGCCTAAAAATAGATTTCAAAAAATTTTCAAAAAAATCTAAAAAATTATTTTCTATATGAAATAATGATAAAAATAAGTCATTATCAGTAACTCATTATTATATGTTTTAAAATAATCTAGAAGGTAAGTGGGTGTCATTACTGGTACTCCAAAAAATAATGATATGTCATTACCGTTTCTACACTGGGAATATAAAGAAAAAAAAACTATGAAAAGTTTTAATTTTTTGAGTCTACTAATTATTTAGCAAAATTTTTTGCTAATTTAAGCAGGTTAAGTTGTTATTTTCGATTAACTGATATTCTGTTTATTTAACAGTTTTATTTTTTCTGTTCCTATCTTAGTAATATTTAGCAAAAATCTGCTAATTTCTGCAGTATTTCTGCAAGGTCTTTTTTAACTCATTTTTAGTAGTTTTAGCTAAAATTTTTACAGACTTTTTTCTATTAGTGTATGAAGATAACCCTGAAAACATTTGGAAGATATCTTTTAAAAAGATAGTAAAGCGATATCTTCTCTATTTCATTTGAATGAAAATAATCAAGTAGTATTTTGAAATTGTCTTCCTTTTATCATTTGGAAGATATTTTAGAGATATTTGGAAAAAACAATTCAAAAACTGTGTTTTTTGTCATAATTTTTTATGATAATATTGCGGCATTATCACCTTTTTATCATTTCGAGAATCAAGACAATTGGTTTAAAATTTTTGAAAATGTTGGAAAAAATAATACAAAATTTGAACAAAAAACTATTATAAGAAATATGGGAAACAAATTCGTTGAAAAATTACGATTTAGTGCTCGGAAAAAATTGGGTATGATGCCGAAAAGATAATTAATGTCTTTGACAATGGATTATGTATGCAGATATTCTTTTTCAGAGTTAAATTTAATAATGAAAAATATAAATCGTTTGGTTTATTTCGAGGAGTTAATTTAGCAGTATCACCTTTTTATCTTCCAGGTGATAAATTAGCGATATACGATTATCTAGCGATATCACCGATTTATTATTCAGAAGTATCACTTTCGTATTGCGTGGGAGTTTCGCCATAGAGAGGACATTTACTCCCGAAAGGGGCATCTTTCGCAATAAGAATGTGATTATTGCGGCCATAAAATTTTCCTTCCAGGCGATACGATTGCAAACATTTTCGTATTTTAATGTTTGCAGGGAATTCTCTCAGAGTATGTATTTGTATATTTTTATAAAAATTTGTTTGATGTGTATAAAATAAATATTGAAATTACATTTACAATAATTCATATAATTTAATTAATATGTATGTGATAAAGTATATGAGTATATATATAAAACAACTAATTGACAGTGGCTAGAACATATGAGGTTTTCCAAGCAAACTGCCCCGCCACAGGAAAAAGTAAATATCATTATCAAACCTCTAGTATTTATCAGGGTTGACAGGCTTTAAAACTTTTCAGGCTCAAGACCGTTTCAACTGACTACCGTTATCTTTAAAATAACGTAATCTAAAAAATACCGTTGCCGAAGTAACTGAAATACCGTTCAATGTTGCCAGGTTTGACGATTTATCGTGATTTTGACAATTTTTCCTATCAAAAATATCAAAATGACGATTTGACGATTTTTTCCTTCAAAATGACGATTTTTATTTAATACGAAATACAGCATGAAATGTCCAAAACTACGATACCTTTCCAATCTATAATTCTAAATCTCAAGCTTTTAGTTTTTAAAATTATGCAGAATTACAAAAAAATGAATGTGGGAACAAACCAAAAAATCAAAATCAGATCATTTTTATGCAGCAAATCTATACGATTTTTGAAAAATAATTTAGAATTTGTGATTAAAAGAGTTCGTATTAAAATTCTTATCAAAATTATATCTAGAAAAAATGTAAAAATCCGTTCAAGTACATCATAATTTTTTTTATTTATTGCCAAACTGGCAATTTTTCTTTAAGATACGTATTTTAAAATGTACAAAATTTATAGGAAAAATAATCAAAAATATAATAATTTTTGCGTAAAACTTCTGTCCAAAACTGCAACGAATCCAAGTTTTTTTTAGTGGGCAAGAATGCCTGTGAAAAATATATTAAATATTTTAAAATCTGAAATTTTTGTTGGTACTTCTTTTTTTAAAGCAACTATTTCAGGATACGGCAAATTTCGATGATGTTTATAAACATTATATAAAACATGTTAAACAGAACAAGCACGAAATGATTAAAAAAGGATAATTTTTAAAATGCTTATTAAGTTTTAGGGTCCCTATAACAAAAATATATTTTATTTTGACGATTTTAACCTATTTTTTGACGATTTTTCAAAAACCTATGAAAATTTTGATGATATTTTCCAAAATTTTAGACGATTTTGTACCTAATAAACCTGGCAACACTGATACCGTTACCAATTATTACTCTACGGATCAATTATTGCACTCAGAATAATATGTATGTTTTCTCAACAGAAAAATTTGTTACTTTGACAAATTTTATTCCTGTTTCTTACCTTAAAATAAAATTTGTAGATTTTATCACATTTTTTATTATTGGGAGTATAACTTAAAAATGCGGGATTCACAACAGATGACGTATGTTTAACACATGATTAATGTCTTTAATAACACTATGCGACAGTCAAAATCGGGATGGGATGAAACCAACGGGAAATGGTATATCGGTCAAAAACAAGTTATATGTGTCCCGGCGTTTCGCTGGGTCACCCCTAGGAATCGAGATATATCTTTTTTTTTGACATAACTCGAGAACCACTAGTCCGATTTTGCTCAAACAATTTTAAAAAAATTAAAAATTACAATTCCTTTAATCTGTTCATATAACGTTTTTCTATATACTCAACAGTTTTGCCGGTAAAAATAAATGTTTTTTACCGCTACCATAAAAATCAATAACCTTTTGTTTATTACTTTTTTTTAATATTTTAGGCAAAAAATATTTTTTTCTTCATACATTTATTTTTACCGGCAAAACTGTTGAGTATATAGAAAAACGTTATATGAACAGATTAAAGAAATTGTAATTTTTAATTTTTTTAAAATTGTTTGAGCAAAATTGGACTAGTGGTTCTCGAGTTATGACAAAAAAAAGACCACCAAAGGTCAAATCGATATATCTCGATTCCTAGGGTTGACCTAGAGAAACGCCGGGACACGTATAACTTCTTTTTTACCGATATAACTTTCCCCTGTAGTTTGAACCCTTCCCGATCACTGACCCCTACCATTTGTCTCACAGTGTAATTTATATGGCATTTTGGAAGGTAAACTTCTGTCATTTATTCTCACTTAGTCATTGAACGAAATAGTGTAATCAAGAAAGTTTCTTTTTTCTTGCTTTTATTTGCTTTGAAAATATCGAATTTTGTGCCAGCGAAGCATCATTTGCGAGAAGTTTGGATTTACTTCTTCAATATGTAAAACAGTGCATTTGAAGCACTTCGATTGCTCACCGAAGCTTGTCCTGAATAAGTTCTAACGATTTCAGGGCGCGAGAGATGGTTTGTGGTGTTCAGAAGTGGTGATTTTGACACGGAAGACAAAGACCGCCCAGGTCAGCCAAAAAAGTTCAAAGATGCTGAATTGGAGGCATTACTCGATGAAGATTGTTGTCTAACTTAAGAACTTGCAAAATCATTGGGAGTCACTCAAGCAGCAATTTCAAAACGATTGCAAGCAGCAGGATTCATCCAAAAGCAAGGAAATTGGGTACCACCAAGTTGAAGCCGAGAGACGTTGGTAAGCGATTTTGCATGTCCGAAATTCTGCCTGAACGCCCTAAAAAGAAGTAGTTTTTGCATCGAATCATTACTGACGATGAAAAATGGATCCATTACGACAACTCGAAGTGAAAGAAATCGCATATGAAGCCCGACCAACCATTCAAATCAAAGCCAAAGCCGAATATCCATGGCGTCAAAGTAATGCTCTGTATTAAGTGGGACCAGAAGCGTCCCATTTATTATGAGCTGCTCAAATCGGGCCAGACAATCACATGGGGACTGTAACGAACACAACTGATGTGTTTGAAACGAGCATTGGCAGAAAACCGCCCGGAATATGCGGCCAGACATGAAGCTGTAATATTTCATCATGACAACGCTCGGCCACATGTTTCAATACCGGCTAAAAACTATTTGGAAAGTTTTGCCTCCCCCGCCTTATAATCCAAACCTTGTCCCGTCCGACTACCCTATTGTTTCGAACGATGTAGAACGCTCTCACTGGAATACGCTTCATTTTATAACAGGGTATCCGAAATTGCTTTGACTCATTATTGGCCTCAAGAGCAGTGCTTTTGGCGCCGAATCCATATGGAAGGTCATAGCTAACGATGGCCAATACTTTGAATAAATTTATATTGTACCAATGTTTCACAATAAATGCCCAAAATATGCCAAAAATCCCGCATTTTTTAAGTTAAGTTTTAAGTTATATGGGCAAATGCGGCCCGTCAACAAATTTCGTGCGGCCCGTCAACAAATTTCGTGCGGCCCTTCATTAATTTTAAAACAATCAAAAAAAATTTTTTTAATTAAAAAAATATTTTAAAAAATTGTAATTAAATTAAAAATAAATAAATAAGTCAGAATTTAAAAAAATACATAACATAATAAGCGTGTTCGTTTACCGACAAGTTACTACTTTTACTACAGCTGGAAAAAATCAATAAAAAAAGTAAACAAAACTTTCCAATTGTAGTAAAAGTAGTAAGAATTTCGAGTAAACGAACACACTGAATATAAAAAAACAGCGATAACAAAATAAACATCCAATGGAGCCTCAAAAAAATTACACCGATCAACAAATATCGACTTTTTAGCACAGATTTAAGCCTATGAACATACTTTAGTGTCTCAATATGACGTAGAAGTACTTAAATAGAGTCTCTTATTTTTTATGAGTTTGAATTCAAAAACATTACCTTTCATTTTGGGAAATGTTTAAGGCTGTTCTACGGACCTCGTAAAGATCTGTAAAATCTACTTTTGACCTTGAAGCACTTAAATTTGGTAAAACAGTTAGACACAATAAAATTTTATTCATATATCTATGAAAATAGCAAACCAATTAGTAGATTTTTCTGCTATTTTTACAGGTTTATTATTTAAAAGTGATTTTGTAGATAAATTTTTGTCAATTTTTGCTAAACTGTTAAATATAATAACAGACATCCTGCTGAAATCACCAGAAATATATGATGAAAAATAGTAGACTGCTAATTTCACAAAAATAGATCTTTATTCTCTTAAAACAATTTAAAAACTTTTTGTGTTTTTTTATTCTACTAATATTTAGCAAAATTTGTTGCTGATTCCAGCTTTTTCCTATTAGCGTACTTAACCTGACGAATCATCTCGCTTTTGACGGTATTATACCACTTTTTAAAGGCTTCCCAAGAAACATTTTTACGGACTCTCCGGCACGTACGGATTCATGAATCCGGCTTTTACGGCACGTTAACTGTCCGTAATATACGTATCCGTCAATGCTTGTACGTATACGGAACATTAACGAACCGTATAAATGGATTTTCGAACACAATACGTTTTAACTCCGTATTGGTGTATCCGTTTCCGTACCTTTAAATACGGATTTCATCGGTTTCAGTTTGTTTACAAAATAAAAAATTATATTTTTGTAAAGTCGGTGAAAATATTATTATAATGGGAATATATGGAGAATATGCAATAGAGGGAATTCTTTATATCACACCATTAATCAAACAACATCAAGTAACAAGGTAACATTTATGAAACTTAATGTTTCCCAATGTTTTGTGTATAACATGTGAGAATTTGCATCGTGTACACAGTCAATTAAACCATAACTAATTTATTGTCTCTTTTCCATATAGATGTTGGATTTTACTCCGGGTCCCTAAGCGCTGGATATATCGGTAAACCGAGCTGGATGTGCTAAATATTGTATTGAATTTATTAAATAGAAAAAAAAGTACTTTGTATTGAAAATAATAAACATTTTGTCTATTTTTGTTGAAAAAATCGGTAGGATACGGACAAGGAAATACTCCGTTATTACACGACATAACGGTCCGGAAACGGTCCGGCATTGACGGACTTTCAGCGGACTAGTCCGTTTTCTACATGACATAACGGTCCGTCATTGACGGACTTTAAACGGACTTGTCCGTTTTTAACACAACATACCGGTCCGTAAACGGTCCGTCAGTGACGGATTTTCAACGGATTCGAATCAGTTTCGATGTTCCTTATGTTCCGTTTTCTGGTCCGTATACGAATCCAGAAAACGGTGCGTATACGGAGTTGGATTCCGTTTATGACGGACCGAAAACGGTGCGTAAACGGAACGAATTGTTGGGTTGTGTCGCCTTGAATTTTTATCCCGTTTTTAAAAAAGACAATTGCGGCTTATGCCGAATTTTTAATAGGATATACAACTCTTAAATAAAGTTTTCATTATTTATTTTTTCTAGAGATTGCCCAAAAATGAATCAGAAAAGTGCCCAAAATATATTATTAAACTTTCACTTGTATGAAAGTGGCGCATCCAAAAGAGCCTTCCTTTCTGATTCAAAAATTGCTCAAAGAAATATTTAAAAAAATTTTTAGGCTAAAAAATTAAACTTTTTGAGTTATTTTTGAATTGTTTACAAAATATTAAAATTTATTTTCTTTTCCGAGTCTTTTCTGAACCATTTTTGGATTTAAAAATTTGCCTAAAGAAAGACCCACAGCTCGAAGGCTACTCAATGGACCTTTTTAGATCCGGGCTTAAGAAACCAAAATACTCAAAAAAGGTTTTAGCAGTAGGCTGCACGAAAAATTCATTTTTGTTGAGTACACTCTAAAAAATGTTAGAAAATTTACTACTATAAAATAGGTAAAATTTTGTTTAATTTTACGAAAATTCGATAAATATAAACAAAAAATGCGTAATCTTTTTTCGTACACACTTCCATACGCAATAATACACACAGAAAGTATTTTTAGACATTATGTGTTTATAAATAAACACATTGTGCTTATAAATAAACACATTGTGCCTAAACTTACTATTGTTTTCTCAAATAATATTTTTACGCACAAAGTTGGTAAATATACTATCCTATAATAGTAATAAATACTCTGACATTTCAGATTGGAAAAAATTGAAAAAAAAAATTATAAATAATAAAAAGAAAAATCTAACACGGATTCTTCTTTGTGAATTACTACATTTCCACAAACACATTAGTATCTGGAAATAGCATGAAATTGTTTTGGGTAATTATTGTTAACGCATGTCGTAGTCTAAACCTTATTTCAAAATTGAAAACGCCGTAAGGGAGATACGGCCTAAGCAGGAACAATTGGGTGCAATGACTCCTGCTCTACAAAATGCCTTCTTTGCAAGGGAGGCAGTCAAGCAACAACCATTAACAATAACGGGAGAAAACGCAGTAAGAGAGATACGGCCTACGCAAAACAACTGGGTGCAATGACTGCTGCTCAACAAAGTTAGGCAGTATTCAATGAATACTGCCTAACTTGCAAAGAAGCTATCTTGTTGAGCAGGAGTCATTGCACTCAGTTGTACCTGCGTAGGCGATATCTCTCTTACGGCGTTTTCTCCCGTTATTGTTGACGGTTACCTCCTCCCTTTCAAAGAAGGCATTTTGTTGAGCAGTGGTCATGCACCCATTCAATAGTTATAACAAATTTGTATATGAATTTTAATGCCTTAAAATCACAAAACGACTAATTTCGACATAAACGATTATACGAGAATGACTCGGATATTATAATTAAGAAAATACGTACTAAAAATTAATTTTATTTAAAAAAAATTTTTTGGGTGGTGCTTAAAGTTAGCACAACTGTAGTAAATGTACGCATTTTATGGGATTTTTACGCACTTTCTGTGGATTCTTCCGCATTTTTTGTGGATTTTTACGCATTTTATGCGTACATTTACACGTGAAACGTGCTTTTTTACATACAAATTTAGTAAATTAACACACTAATTACAAAATTTCATTTAATTTTTATGCACTTTCAATGTAAAATTACAAATTATTTGTGCACCAACTTAAACGCAATGTGCGTATTTTTCTTCAATTACGCACATAGAGTAAATTTACCCAATTTATAGTAGGAGTTCAGTTTCCTACTATAAGTTGGGTAAATTTCAACAGAATTTAATTAGAGTGTAACGTATTAATTGGTGCGGCCCTCCGTAAGTTTGTGAAATCCCAAATTTGGCCCTTCAAGCCATTTAAGTGCCCACACCTGTTATATACCCAATACAAACGAACTTTTATGTACATATGTACATTTTTTATTTGTAAGAAAAAAATTTTTTTTTTTAATTTGTTTGATACTATGTGGTTCGAAAAAGTACTGCTTTTTTAAACTGGTTGATACTATTTTGAAAATGCCATTTATCATCCCTGTATATTAAGTAGAAAAAAAGTGAGCTGTACACCTTCGAACATAAAGTAGTTTTGCAAGGCAATTTCGAATTTTTTCTTTTTGTCGAACGTAGGGGTCGCCTTATTTAATTTTTCGTTATAGCTTCGGCATTTACAGTCGGATTTTAAAGTGTGATATTCGATTTTTTTGCTATAAAGGAAAAATCAAATGAAAAAAAATTTATAAGGACGACCCCTAAGTTCGGCAACAAAAAAATAAAAAAAAATTTCTGTTGGAGTTATCGAAAAACTTCTTGGCAAAAGTTTAATGATTTTTTGCGAGCTTTAATTTTCTGACATTAGGGTTGTAGGAACTGAGATCTAGTGGGTAAATACTAGAACGGGATTCTTGAGGTCATGGGACCTTAAAACAAAATATTGCTCCTCTCGAGACAAAAACATCGATGTATCATACTTTAAGATTCGACTGTAAATGCCAAAGTTATAACGAAAAATTTGAAAAACAGAACCCTACGGTCGGCAAAAAAGAATTTTTTTTAAATATCCTTGCAAAAATAATTTAGATTCGACGGTGTACGGCGAAATTTTTTTTTTGTGGTACGGTCTACTGTATATGATTGATTGTAGACGAGAGAATAATATGATAATTGAAAAAAAGAGATTCTAACTATAAAGGATTATAAATAGGCGACTATATCATTTGTAAAGTATGATTTATACAATAATAATTTGATTGCAACAACCATGTGTGGCTTTCGGGTAATGATTTTGGTAAGAAGAAATAAGGGTAGGTAACCTCTTACTTTTCTATTATCAAAGCTATTATTTTAACAAGGGCATGTCCATCGAGGTAACTCCTTACCTACCCAGCAAAAAAAAAATGCAAGTAGTGCTTTACAAACTACTTCTTTTAATGCTTCACAAGTATCCGTTAGTGTATTTTTACTGCTTTTTTATAAGTTATTCTGAAGAACTTCAAAAAATCACTTCTTTCATTGCTTCCCAAGTATCCGTTATTACATTTTTACAGCTTTTTTAGAATTACTTCTGAACCACATCCAAAAAATCACTTAAGTATTGCTTCTAAAGAGTAATTGCTCTTAAAGTGATCGTAAAAAGTGATTTTGGTATCATTTGGCATTTTCAAACAGAGGGTCCCGGGTTCGATTCCCAGCGGGACCAATATTTTTTTTTTAATTTTTTTTATTCTATTAATTTTTTTTTAATATTTATAATTAATTTGTTTAAATTCAATATTTTTTTTGATTTTTAAATTTTTAAAAATATGTATATATAAAAACGAGTAAAAAGTTAAAGCCAACTAATGTTTGAATCCGAAATTCGAATGCCCAGCTAAAAATCGACATATATGGATCCATACAGGTTAAATGTATGTACGTGCATTCTCATAAACATGCATTCATGACCATACATGGATACATAAATCTCCATACATGATTCATATATGACCATACGTGTGCATTAACGAAATTTGAGGTAATATCTACATGTATGTACATTAGGGGTATAACCAATTTTTGGCCCTAGCACCACGCGATGGCGAAGGTTGTGTTATTTACGAAAAAATAATTTTGGGGTCATTTCGGATAAAAAACCTCACCCACGACTTCTTTTAAAATCCATTGTTTTTAAGTATTAAACACAAACTCGGAATATTTGAAACACATTAATAATTTTCTTTGAATAATAAAAACAATTAAAGTACATAACGTAATTTTCAATGACATACATTCAGCTTCGTAAGTATTTACACAAATGTTAAATGCAGGTTGATATATTGATAAAAAAAACTTTTTTGCGCCTTTTAGGTAAATAAATAAAAAAATAAATCATTTAAAAACTTTACCGCGTTTGGTGGGTGAACTTTTTTGACAACTGCGAAAAAGTAATAGCATTTTTTTATATAATTTTCAATGGCCTATTCGACTATGCTAGGGCCATTTTGATATTTGCAAAAAATTGCAAAAAGTTATATCCCTAATGTACATGCATGAACACGCGTGAACACGCATAACAAAGTGGTGTTTTTATGCCAGTCAACTTTCATATCAAAGAATAGCTCAGCGGTAGAGCTCAGCGACTAGCAATCGTGAGGTCGCAAGTTCGATACCCGCTGGCGGCAATAAAAAAACTTTTGTAAAATAAAAAAAATATAAATTTTTCTGCGAAGAATTTTTTTTTAACTTTTAATTGGTGAAAAAGAGCTTCCTTTGCACTCGTTCAAAAAGTACTGAAAAATGTTAAAGTCGGAGTACTCCTCTCCTATGACAACTCAATGTGAAAATCATTAGTGTTTATGTTAAAAAAGAATTACATCTAGATCATCAATTGTAGTACTTTTTCTACTGCTTTGGCATCTCTTTTTTCGCTGGGTAGCAATATGTTATTCTGAACTTAATTGTTACGCTTACCTTATTACCTCTAGGTTACAAAAAAAACTTAAAATAATACGTTTTTATTTTCTTAAAATTTCAATTTGTTTTATGTTGACTATTAAATTAAGAATTACATATTTTTAACAAAAAAATTTTGAAAAATTTTTTTTATAAGTTTTGGCTATAAAAATAAGCATTTTGTAATGAAGAGGGCTCTTACTTTTCTATTACTTGACCTATTATTTTAACAAGGGCATGTCCATCGATGTAACTCCTTACCTAGTAACATATTATTCTGAACTTGCAGGTAAGGAGTTATTAAAAACATTTTGTTTACATTTGAATTTTTAAACCGAATATCAATTTTAAATTCACAGGTTTTTAACAAAAAATAGAATTTCTAAAATTTTATAAAAAAAAACGAATTATTTATACCAATAAAACAACCAAATGTATGAATTTGGTATTTACAAGTAATGCAAGGGTAAGGTGTAAGGGTCCAAAGTTATGCAAGGGTATGCGGTTTAATATATTACCAGGTAATATGTATAGTAGTACCCATATATTACCAAGGTTTTGCTGGGATAGTTGGTCATATTGCAACCATGTCTTTTCTCTGCGTATTTTGAGACAATTTCAAATAAAAATTATCGATGTTAGAATTGACAGTAGAAGTGTTTACAAAGGAAAAGTAACTATTCCACAAACGATTCTTTGGAACAGAATATGTTCCCAGGAACGTTTTGAAAGCCGAAAAGTTAGAAAAATTACGAATATGGTACTACTTTTCCGTTTTTATAAAATTATAACCTACTCTTTGTGGTATAGTATACAATTACTTTGTGCTGATGATTGTTACTAGCAAAAGTACTCGACCGAGACCCACTTTTTATTACACCTACCCAGTCAGAAAAATATAAACGGGAAAGCGCTGGCAAGACGTTTCAACAGGAGATGAAAGTGCTGGCAGAAAAGGAAACGAAAAGAAAGGATTCTTAAAATTATAAACTCAAATGGTGCGGCTGTTCAATAAGCGCCGCACTCAAAAATGTCTGTCGGTAGAACCCACTGAAAATGACAGTTAAAAAAAAGGAATTTACAATTAAGAAAGCGACAAAGGTATTATATTGAGTAAAATAACTAAAAATGTAGTTATTTTTAACTGCTGGAAACAACTAAAAAAATGCCATAAATATAACTAACAATGCCGTAAAATTAACTGGCGCATTTTTAATACAAAAATTTTAAAACAACTAACAAAATAGGTAGAAACTACTGTTTTTTAAAAGTTATTTTTTTGTCATATTAATATCGTATAAAAGTATATTTTAATTAAAATAATCTTTTTGTTCATTCGATTGCACTATAGGTAATTTCACCCATTTTTGTGGCAAAAAGTAATTTTTCGCACATTCAAGAATGATTTTTTTTTGTTGGTATTCAATTAAGAACACATCAAAGCAAATAACGGCAAGTTTTGTTTTTGTAAAAAATTAACAACGACAGCTTAGCAAGTGGTCAAAATCATTGTTTGTGAGCAAAGTGTTGAACGCAGTATATACAGTGCAATTTGGTCGAATTTTTAAATTTCTTTAAATAGTTAAAAAAAAACATAAATTTAAACTAAATATGGAAAATAAAAGTGATAATAAGTGCTTAAAGGTTAAGAGAAAGATTTTATTAAAAAAAAAAAATTTTTTTCGGCGAAAAAAACTCACACTTCTGACATAACTTTTAATTAAAGTTTTTTTTTCTGAAAAATGAACTTTGGATAAGCTTTTAAAAAGTTGGCCGAATTTGGCTGTGTTTAAACAATCAGAAACACGTTAAATGAAGAGTTTTGAGTTTAATTTGTCAATTTGATGTTGCGATTTTTTGCGTTTTTTGAGAAATATCATTTTTGGTAGGCAGCCTACGTTTGCAAAATAGCGAACTTGCGGAAGTTTACTTGGATGAGCAAAAGAAAGATGAGAAGAATACTACTGTTTACAATTTTATTGTTGGTAAAGCTGAATGCGGCAATGTTTTGAATGAGGAATGGGTTTATGGGAAGGATAAAGTGCAAATTTTTTTGTAAGAATATCTCAGTTAGATGGAAGAGTTCTCATAGGAAGATAAACATATTTCAGATGCAAAGCGAACTCTGGCTAAACGCTGAATTTATTTTGGCAATTAAAACTAAGCTAACTGCAGAATAGGGCTTCCGAAGAAAGAGTATTCTGAGAAATCTGAACGTACAAAGAGGAAATTTTAAATAGCTTTATTAAAAATTAAAAATGAAATTAAAAATGAAATGAAATTACTTTAGGTAATGAAATGTAAGGCAAATTTTTAAATAGCTTTGTTGAAAAAAAAATTGTTTCTACAAAAGTTTCTACACTGATAGAATTTTCGTTCATAGCATTAATGAATCGATTTCATTAAAATGGAGTCATTGATTTAATGAAAAAATTCATTAACTGAATGAAAATTCATTTATGTTATGAATTTTTTCATTAGATTTTTTTCTTATTTTTTCATAATTTCATTAAAAAAATTCATTAAATTAATGAAAATTTCATAAAGAAAAAAATTAACTTATAAAATTGATTTCATTCACAACTTTACCTCTTTTTGGTTTTCCCTATACACTCCATTTCATAACTATAGCCGCAATATAAAACAGCTGATATGTGAGGTTCTAAATAATTTAGTCATATAAAAGACTTTATAACTGAAAGTTACATCTAAAAGACATTTATTTCCACAAAACAAAATAATTTTTTTTAACGTAGATTAATTAAATCGCCATTTTTATTATTTTTACTAGTGTTTCATAACTATAGCGCACTTTCAGAAAAATTAATTTAAAAGTTAAAAGCATTTGAGTAAAAAATTAAATAAAATAATTTAATGTTAGGTAAAGTCGACCTGATTTTATTTAATACCAAAAATTTTAATTTAATACCAAAAAAAAAAAAAAACACATGAATCTTTCATAATGTTTATTTTGAAATTAATGAAAAAAATTCATATATTCTATGAAACTTTCATTAGATAAATGAATCCATTCATTAAAATTGATTTAATAAAACATGTTTCATTAATCCAATGAAACCGTTCTTTGGGGACTTTTCAATGGAAAAATTCATTGTATTAATGAACAAATTCATTAATACTATGTACAAAATTCTATCAGTGTATTTGTTCAATTTTCTGCTATAATATGCCCCAGATTTAAAAAAAAATATCTTTTTTTTTTTTTTTTTTGAGATTTTGGACAAAAAAAGTTTGCATTTTACAGTTAACATTTTTACCCAAGCAAATCAGAAGAAATTTTAAAATTACGCCGCCATATTGGATCCGCCATTTTGGATTTGAAAAAACCCCTGTATACAAATTTTCATGTAAATAAGAAGAGATTTTTTAATATTTACGCCGCCATATTGGATTCGCCATTTTGAATTTGAAAAATTTTACCTCAGATTCGAAATCAGCAACTTTCAAAACCCTCCGTATATCGATTTTCATGTAAATCAGAAGAAATTTTAAAATTTACGCCGCCATATTGGATTCGCCATTTTGAATTTGAAAAATTTTACCTCAGATTCAAAATCAGCAACCTTGAAAACCCCCACATATAGATTTCCATCTTTATTCAGTGATTCCTTATAGTTTTCGCCAGAAAATGGGGTGAGTTTACCTATAGTGGATTGTAAAAAATGTGTAATTACTTCATAATACTTGAAATTTCAAGTAAAAATTCGAAACCGTTATTATGATTTTCTGCAATACAATTTACTGATTTTTATTTTGCAAACTAAAAATATATCAATAATAACAACGAAATCTTTTGTTTTTATTAAATAACTAAAAAAATAACTGTATACTGTAAAAATACTGTTTTGGGAGCTGTTTATTATGATATTTAAAATAACTGATTTAAACAACTGTTACAAAATTACAGTACTTTTCGTTTGTTGGTTTCTTAAATAACTGCCATAACAATTGTTCCGTATTTTCCATAGATAAATAACTACAATTACAATTAAAAACAACAACTATTGATTACTACACTAACAACTACCGCGTATCAATTTTTATTATTGCGGAAAAGCACCGGGAAATTTGCAAAACCAAGAAATGGTTGGTCTGGAAATAGATTTTCTAAAAGTTCATATATGTGACCTTCTCCGAGAAAAGGGACCTAGTGTGTGAAAATGAAGTTTTAAATTAAACATTCAAATTTTAATGTTTTTCTCATTTTTATCGATTTTCCCAAGTTTTTGACACACTAGGTTTTATGACACCCTAGGTCCCTTTTCTCGGAGAAGGTCACATACATATATGTTTTTTTTTTTGGCCAACCGTGATTTTAACCCAGTACGTCATTATGGCAGGTGAGCATAAATATGCATAATTTTTTAATATTTATCAAAATTTTTGAAGATTTTTCAAAGTTAAATAAGAACCTCCCACTTATACAAAATTTATATATTTACCCTTTGTAAAATTGTAAGAGGTTTATTGAACAAATTTTGTATGAAAATTTGATTTTGTAAACCTCCTATAACTTTACAAAGCGTTTATGAATTGAGGCGTTATTTTTTTATTAAAATAAAAAAAAAAACTGTAAACACCTGAAGTTGAAAATTAAAGTTTGTACAATTTTACCTAATTTTAAAATTGTTATTTATTGCAATTATCAAAATATTAGCAGTATTTTTAATAAAACTGGTCCCACCAACAACATTGTATATATAAATGAAAAATTTGTAAATTTTTATTTAATTACCTAGTAATCAATTTGAAATCAAGGTTTCTAATACACTTGGCCACTAGCTAAATTAAAAAAAAAATCGAATGCCAAGTGTTTTTCAAAAAAAAATGTATTTTAGCTAAAAAATTATACAACAACAACAATATGTGGAAAACACGTTTCGATAACTGCAAATACTAAATTCAAAAAAAAAAACAAAAAAAAACGGCCAACGGCTAAATAAGAAAAATACATCTAAATAAAATCTTCTAAAAAATTCTTGAAAATATCAAAAATCCTATAGAAAAATGCAACGAAAAAAAAAAATAACACACAGTCTTTAAACGAAATTTTTTATTTTAAAAAAGCCATAGATTGACCTTGTCTTCACACTGTTTTAGTATGGTCGTAAAACTTCTGCAGTGGTTTTCCTTGTAATTATTTCAATTTATTACAAACCGTACAAAAGTGAATACAATTTTTATTTTATATCTTTTTCAAAATTTCAATGAGATTATGAACAACAAGTAGTCTTATGTTAGTTTAAAGTTAGTTGTTGCATTTTTGTGTAGTTAAAGTAACTAGTATTAGTTTGTAGTTCAGTAATGGGACTTGGTTGGATGTACATATTATAATGTCAACGTTTCAATAATAACTACTCGTATTTAAAAGAGATACTGTAAACATGGAAAATACAAACATAAATATTTAAAAGCCTAAAAAGATTATGTTCAAAACAAATTTATACAAACTATGAGTACTAGGGTGGGCCGATTTGTAAGGACAAAAATTTGGCGATATTGTGCCGTCGATTTTTCGATAGATTTTGGCATGACCCAAATTTCGTCCCAAACTCGTCTAAAAACCCAAAAAAAAACATTTTTTTCGAAAAAAATGATATCGCCATCGTTTTAAGCATACAATTTTACCTTTAATAGGATATATTTAAAAAATTTGAAATCGGCAAAATTTTTTTTAACAAACCAACTTTAAAATACCTTAAAAATTAACGCGTAAAAAAGATCGATTTTTCGACAAAAACTCGTCCAAAACCTCAGGAAATTTTTTTTTTAGAAAAACTGCTATCGCCATCGTTTTTAGCGTACAATTTCACCTTGGAAAGGTAATATTTAAAAAAAAATTAAATCTGCCGATTATTTTTTTTATTACTTACTAAAAAAAAAACATTAAAAATAAAAGTTGAGAAAAATTCAAAAAATTTAAATTTGGACGCCTCGAAAATGATTTTTTTGATATATCGTAGTGGACCTCATGCCAAAAGATATCGAAAAATCGATGGCACAGTAGCGATTGCTAAATCGGCCCACCCTAACGAGTACTAAAAGTCAATATTACAGATCCCACTCTCGACGGCGATGGACTCTAGGGAATTTTTGTTACAACGGTTATATTTTTTCAAACTGAGGTCACATGAATAGAATTTTAAAATGTATGTATTCAAACATCAAAAATGATGTAACTCTAGCATGTCCAATAAAAAAACCCAGTTTTTGCTAATGATATTAACCAATACTACACTCACAATAAATTTTCCATAATCGATTGAGGTTTATTTAAAAAGTAATAGCTAAAGTTTGTTTTGAATTGAAGAATCAATTAAAATACATTGAAACATATTGTTTAACTTTTTTTGTCAATCAATAAAAAACAAACTAGTAAAAAATAAGTGTCGTCTGTGGGAGTTGTTATTTTCAGTCAAATATTCTATTTTTAGATTTCTATTTTTAGAAAAAATAATTTAAATAATTTCGTTGTTTTCTGTTTTAAAACAAAGAATTTAAATATTTTCGGGTTTCTTTTTTGTTAAAAT
The DNA here is from genome assembly GCA_949987735.1 of Leucophora obtusa. Taxonomy (NCBI): domain Eukaryota; kingdom Metazoa; phylum Arthropoda; class Insecta; order Diptera; family Anthomyiidae; genus Leucophora; species Leucophora obtusa. Next base: position 322,624,747 of record OX465295.1, on the reverse strand, counting down.
AATTTGTTTATATACAAAATAATTTCCATTCAAATTACAAGAAATTCTTTACTTACTATACACAGAAACATAGCCAATAAAAATATGAACGTGTGTGTTGTGTATGGTGTAGGGTTTCGAAAATTAAACAAAAAAAAACTTTCAAATATGAAAAAACAAACCACAAAATCGTTTTTTTTATGTTTTGTGAGTTAAAAATTGATGATTGTTTTAATAGACTTTTCAATTATTTTTATTTCTTTTATCGATTGTTTAAACAATGTTTGAAAATAAATAGCAATATGTATTTTAGATTGTTTTTAACGATAAAATGTTGTGAGTGTATGCTCGAACTGTAAACTTTTATTTTTATAAGCTGGGCACCCCACTGGTAAAGCTAATTCAAGTACGCTGACTTTAATGGAGGTAACCGTTTATCGCAGTTAGCGCTCGTATTCGCGATTTAAAATTTTAATGCTAATAGTGCGTTTAGTCAGATAAAAAATAATCTACCTGATTCAAGTTAATCCAACTTTTTAATCTTAATCGTTTACACATGAATTTTTTGACAGTTAAAATATTAACTTGACAGTTAAAAGTTTAATTCTGTCAGTTTAGAACACAAAGGTTGCGCCGATAGCGATCCGGCACATGATGAACATGGAAAATGTCGGCATTAGCAACATATTTGTCGACAAAGCCAAAATATTTTTGCGGCAGCGTCTTAACGTTCATTTTTATCTGACTGTAGTGTGTGTGTAATTTTAGTGCTGCCAACCGTCATTATAAAAAAAACAGCGATATTAGCAGTACGAATACAGAGTCATTTAGAGATAGTAACCTCATTAAAAGTTGGATTATCTGTTAATAGAAAAGATTAAAAGAGGGTTTAATTAACTTTCTTGCTGCTTAATTAAGCAGTTAATCCCACTTTTACGATATTAACTTTTGTGCCTAAACGCACTATTAAGTATCAGAAAATGATATATTTTTTTATTTGTATTAGCGACCCAGCAAAAAAAGAGATGCCGAAGGAGTAGAAAAAGCACTACAATTGATGACCGTGATCTACTTCTTTTTTAACATAAACACTAATAAAAAAAATTTTTTAAAAAATTAAAAAATATTGGTCCCGCCGGGAATCGAACCCGGGACCATCTGTTTGGAAATACCAAATGATACCAAAATCACTTTTTACGATCACTTTTAAAGCAATTACTCTTTAGAAGCAATACTTAAGTGATTTTTTGGATGTGGTTCAGAAGTAATTCTAAAAAAGCTGTAAAAATGTAATAAAGGATACTTGGGAAGCAATGAAAGAAGTGATTTTTTGAAGTTGTTCAGAAGTAATTCTAAAAAAGCTGTAAAAATGTAATAACGGATACTTGGGAAGCAATGAAGGAAGTGATTTTTTGAAATTGTTCAGAATACCTTCTTAAAAAACAGTAAAAATACACTAACGGATACTTGTGAAGCATTGAAAGAAGTAGTTTGAAAAGCACTACTTGCAATTTTTTTTGCTGGGGACATTCACGCACTTTGATTTAAATCAATCTGGTTTGATAAAATTTATATGTGGTACATAACGTTTTTGCAATAACTAAACAATTGATTCTGGTAGAGGAGACAAAAAAAATATACGTGTGTCGGCGTTTTGAAAGGTCACAACGGAATTTTATTTTAGGGGGGGGGGGGTTAAAGTTTCCCCTCTTTTTCAAATTTTTATTGTGAATCGGCATAGGAAACCATGTAAATTTTCCATTTTAGGTATAGGATATATTCAGCGAATTTATGTAAAATACTCCGAGGAACAAAAGGGACTTTTTTGGTCCCCTTTTGAAAAGGGGCAAAAAAGACCCGTAAGTTGAAGAGTTAGAGGGTTAAAGTGTTGCACAAAAATGTTCCTCGTAGTGTTTTACATAAGTCCGCCAAACACACCCTATACCTAAAATGGAAGATTCGCTTGGTTTGCCCCTAAAATCGAAGTTTGTTGAACATTTGAGCACCAATTCTGAATAAGTACGAGATTGACCCTTAAACACATTTTAAATTTTGACTTATTTCTGGCATTGAAGTCAAATTTTCAACTTTGATGTCTTCAGAGACCTATAGTAGAATTTCATGACAAATATTTTTGCGGAACATTTGTACCCTCTAACTCTTCAACTTACGGGGCTTTTTTGTCCCTTTCTAAAAAGAGGAAGAATAAATTCTTCGAAAATATGCTTTAAGAAATTTAAGAAATTTCTATTATATGAATTTCTTATTACTTAATTCTAGATTGACAACAAAAATCAAAATTTATCTTATCCCATAAATGCATGGATACTGAAGATGGGTCCGTAGCGGGACCCGAACATACGTATTCTATCCTGCTGGCCTTATAGAATTTTATCAATTTTTGTTCTCCGTAATTTACTTGTATGATCTCAAATCTGACAAAGAACATTAATTTAATTTATCTTATATTCATCGAAGGAATTCCAGAAATCTCCCAATTGATCTCAGCTAAAAATTTTTGATAAAGAAAAAAATTATAAAACATTTTCTTCTTTAAACACTTTTGCCGTACAACAAGGCTTTAGTGTTATAACAACAGCCATCATTCACAACATTCAGCTACACAATTTACGCGTAATTAAAATTGCTACCACTTTGGTTTTGTTGCTTTGCGCGAAAAAAGACACTCAAATCCAAATTTATAAAATGAAAATGAAAACGATCGTGTTAAGGTCAAAGTGGTGGTTTTGATGTTGGCGCGAGGGGTATTTTTTCTTGTTGGGTTTGTGTGCATTTTTCCAACTAAGAAGAGACACATTGTATACCTTGATCATAGCCACAAAGTTTGTTGTTAGAAGTATTGAAATAAAATTACTGCAATTGCATTGAATGTTTTTTGAAAATGAATATAGTTTGAAATATAAGCAAATTGTTGGATTTTTTCAAAAGAAAATTACAGCAATATCAGCAACTACACAATTTCCACTTGTTATTTAAAAAATCACATCTAAATTTGAAGAAACTACCAATTATAGTTTCAAAATTGCAATTGATATTTGAAAAATTTCGTTTGTAATTTTAATTCAAAACTTTTATTTTCAAAAAATAACTTTTGTATTTAAAAGAAGAAAAAAAATAGCAATTATAAATTAAAACACTCTAAAGGGTGGTCCAACCAAAACGCACGATGTTAATTGTAAATAAAACAAAGTTTTCAGAGAATTATCTTAATATTTTTTATTATGATAGAAGGATCTATGACAATTATGTGTGAAACAAAATATCGACCAAATGCTCGCCACGGCTTCGGTGGCATGCCTCTATCCGATGGTCCATATTTTCAATGACTCTGAGACAAAATTGAGGTTCAATGTCGCTAATGTGCCGAATTATTTCATCCTTTAGCTCTTGAATTGTTCTTGGCTGATTGACGTATACTTTTTCTTTTAAATATCGGCAAAGAAGAAGTCTAAAGGTGTCAAATCACATGATCGTGGCGGCCAATTAACATCGGCACGACGTGAGATAACACGGCCATTGAATTTCTCGCGCAAAAGAGCCATTGTTTCGTTGGCTGTGTGGCAAGTGGCACCATCCTGTTGGAAGCACATATCGTCCAGGTCCATATCCTGAATTTCTGGCCACAAGAAGTCCGTTATCATCTCGCGATAGCTAACACCATTCACGGTAACTGCTTGGCCGACCTCATTTTCGAAGAAGTACGCCCCGATGACGCCGCCAACCCATAAACCGCACCATACAGTCACCAGGATGTTTTCACATTTTCAACAGACCCGGTTTGTTGAAATTTGCTCACAATTCTCCCAATTATGGACAAATTTGGTCGATTATGCTGACCAAAAAACTCACGAAGTGCACGAAATGCATTTTGATTTGAACGCCTATTTTCGTAAAAGGCTTCAACAATCTTAAAGCGCTGCTTAATTGTGTACCTCTCCATGGTTGAATTTGTCAAACACTGAAACAAAGAAATGTCAAATTAAGTTGAGCAAAAAACTTGACGTTAGGGTGTGACTAACAATTAGCATCGTACATTATAGTTGGATCACCCTTTTTTTGATATTTCAAAATAACCCAGAAAAAAAGAGATGCCAAAGCAGTAGAAAAGGCACTACAATTAATGATCTGTAATAGGAGAGGAACCATAACCGCACCATACAGTCACCAGGATGTTTTCACATTTTCTACAGACCCGGTTTGTTGAAATTTGTTCACAATTCTCCCGATTATGGACACATTTGGTCGATTATGCTGACCAAAAAACTCACGAAATGCATTTTGATTTGAACGCCCATTTTCGTAAAAGGCTTCAACAATTTTAAAGCGCTGCTCAATTGTACACCTCTTCATGGTTGAATTTGTCAAACACTGAAAGAAAGAAATGTCAAATTAAGTTAAGCAAAAAGCTTAACGTTAAGGCGTGTTTAACAATTAGCATCGTACATTATAGTTGGATCACCCTTTATTTGATATTTCAAAATAACCTAGAAAAAAAAGAGATGCCAAAGCAGTAGAAAATGCACTACAATTAATGATCTGAAATAGGAGAGGAATACTCTCACTTCAACATTTTTTCAGTGGCTTTTGAACGAGTGCAAAGGAAACTCTTTTGCATCAATTAAAAGTTAAAAAAAAATTCTTCCCAAAAAATTTTTTTATTGCCGCCGGTTATCGAACTTGCTTTTTCAAGAGTGCTAGACTAGCTACCTACCGCTGAGCTATTCTTTGATATGAAAGTTGACTGGCATAAAAACACCACATTTTAATGCGAAATATTTTGCTTTGTTCTTTCCATAAAAGTACCTTTAAAATAAGTGACAAAGGTGCACTGAAATTCAGTATTGTTTTCAGTACTATTTTCACAGGTGCATAAAAAGCTAATTTTTCATAATTTTTATTTTATATATTTTTAAAAATTTTAAAGTTAAAAAAATATTGAATTTAAATGTTGTATTATGTTTGGAAATAAACTGTATCATAATCACTTTTTAGGATCACTTTTAGAGCAATTATGCTTTAGAAGCAATGCTTATGTAATTTTTTGGATGTTGTTCAGAATTACTTCTAAAAAAGGGATACTTTTCAAGCAATGAAAGAAGTGATTTTTTTGAAGTTGTTCAGAATTACTTCTAAAAAAACAGTAAAAGTACACTAACGGATATTTTGAAAGCAATGAAAGAAGTGGTTGAAAGCATGACTTCCATTTTTTTTTTGCTTCGACCACCATACCATATGCCCAGCAAAAAAAATTACAAGTAGTGCTTTACAAACTACTTCTTTTAATGCTTCACAAGTATCCGTTAGTGTATTTTTACTGCTTTTTTAGAAGTTATTCTGAACAACTTCAAAAAATCACTTCTTTCATTGCTAGAAAAGTATCTGTTATTACATTTTTACAGCTTTTTTAGAATTACTTCTGAACAACTTCAAAAAATCACTTCTTTCATTGCTTCCCAAGTATCCGTTATTACATTTTTACAGCTTTTTTAGAATTACTTCTGAACCACATCCAAAAAATCGCTTAAGTATTGCTTCTAAAGAGTAATTGCTCTAAAAGTGATCGTAAAAAGTAATTTTGGTATTATTTGGCATTTCCAAACAGAGGGTCCCGGGTTCGATTCCCGGTGGGACCAATATTTTTTTATTTTTTTTTTTTAATTTTTTTTTATTCTATTAATTTTTTTTTTTTAATATTTATAATTAATTCGTTTAAATTCAATATTTTATTAATTTTTAAATTTTTAAAAATATGTATATATTAGGGCGGGTCAAATTGTATTGATAAAAATTTTTTGATACTGCGTACTCAATTTTCGAAAGCTTTCAGCATGGGAAAAAAAAGTTCCACTACGACATATCAAAAAAATCATTTTCGAGGCTCCCAAATTTAAATTTTTTGCAATTTTCTAAAACACAACTAAAATCCAAAAAATACCCAATCCTTCTGCCCGTACTTACGTCCGTTTGTCTGTCTGTCCATATATATTTATGAGCACGCTACAGGTGCCAAATATTAACATATTTTTATGTATTAGTACACCGACTTATGTCGGCCCAAGAACTAAGCCAATTGATTTTGGTTAATCGATCCATGTTTGGACCTAGTGCCCATATAAAGGTCCCCCAGAAATGGACTTGTTCTCACTCTATAGGACGAAACCTACTGATTGTGGTTAAAATCGGTCCATGGTTATACTTAGTGCCCATATAAATGACATACCTTAAGGAAGTCGTCACTGGCATTTCCAACATGGGTCATTAAGTTAAAAACCGCTATAAAAAAAATTGTTTGCGTTTTTCGTATCTCCCCTACTTTTATTCTCAATTATTCTTTCTTTCTTTTGCCATTGCGTTAGAAAACATTTTTTTTCTATAGATTTTTTTTTATAGATTTATTAAGATGTGTTACACTAATAGTAAAAAATCTGTAAAAATTTTGGTTAAACCTACTAAGAACTAGTTAAAAATTACCTTGCAGAAAAAACTGTTGAAATTCGCAGATTAGTTTTGTTAAATATGAGTAAGATAGCAACAGCAAAAATAAAACTGTTAAATATACAGAATTTAATTATATTTGAGTCCAATTTTAGTAAAATATCATTATCGTCAATTCGAGTCAGTGAACAGTTGGTTCAAATCGTTCTTTTTTGTTTTGTGATTGAACTGCATGTCGTGAACTAATTTGTTTTCACGCACTATTCACCTTTTACATTTTAAGTTAAAAATAAAAGCCAAAACAATTTCCTATATAGTTGGTATAGAGTTGAAAGATTCGTTGGGCTACTGACTAAATTTCGCCAGAATATTATTCTATGTTAGTTACTAAAATTTCACAGTTCTCTTATTTACTGTCATTATTTGTTTTCAGGGTTGCAACATTTTTTAAAAAAAATCAGTTTTAAAGTACAGCGGCTGTTTTCTTAATGGAAGGTACCGCGTTGGTCTAACAATTTTCGTCAGCATATTCTAGCTTAATTATAATTATTCGACAATTACCAGTATCTTTTATTTATTAAAAATAAAAAAATTAATTTTGGTGGATTTTTTTGTTAATTTTGAACAAAAATATTATTATTTTCTAAAATATCATTTCAATTTCAAACAATTTATTGTAAAGAGATACAAATAATTGTTGAAATACCCCTACGGAGAATGAGGAGTCAATTGCCCTCCAAGGACCTATCCCGTGACCGGTCAACCGAAGGCATATTACTAAATTAGTACGAATATGAACAAAAGAAAATTAATTAATTTTCTAAGTATTTTCTGCTCCGTTATTTTCACTGTTGCTTTTAAAAAAACTTGACCGATACCGAAATAAAAAACAAAATTCGCGGCATATTTTTAAAAATATTTTTTATTTATTTTACTCTTTTATTTATTTTTAACTTTATTTTTTCACGATTTGCTTATTTTAGCTCTTATTTTAAATTTCTATAATGTTTTGCTAAGAAATTTGAAGTTTTGTATTTTCAACGTTTTTTTAATGTTACAGCTGTTTTAGTTTTAACAATTGGTATTTCATTTAACCTTTATTTTTAACTTAAGGGGAATTTTTATACCCTACACCACTATGTGGTCATTATACCCTACACCACTATGTGGTCAGTGTAGGGTTTATAAGTTTGTGCTGATGTTTGTAACACCAAAAAATATTGGTCGTAGACCCACCTTATAGTATACCGATCGGCTCAGAATTTTTTTTTTATTTCGATTTAACGATGTCCGTCTGTCCGTCCGTCCGTCTGTCTGTCTGTCCATGCAATCTTGTGCGCACTCTACAGGTCGCAAATATTAAGATATTTTGATGAAATTTGGTACGCAGACCTATGTTGGTCCAATAACGTAGCCTATTGATTTTGGTGAATATCGGTCCATGTTTAGACCTAGTGCCCATATAATGGTCCTACCAAAATTATATTGTTTATACGCTGCAGGTCGTAAATATTAAGATATTTTGATGAAATTTGGTACACAGACCTATATTGGTCCAATAACGCAGCCTATTGATTTTGGTGAACATCGGTCCATGTTTAGACCTAGTGCCCATATAAGGGTCCTACCAAAATTATATTGTTTATACGCTGTAGGTCGTAAATATTAAGATATTTTGATGAAATTTGGTACGCAAACCTATGTTGGCCCAATAACGTTTGCGCAGGTCGCAAATATTAAGATATTTTGATGAAATTTGGTACATAGACCTATGTTGGCCCAAGGACGAAGCCTATTGATTTTGGTGAACATCGGTCCATGTTTAGAACTAGTGCCCATATAAGGGTCCCCCCAAAATTGGCTTGGTTACAAACTTCAGGTCGCAAATATTAAGATATTTTAATGGAATTTGGTGCGCTGAAAATTTTGACACAAGCCCCATTTTAACCCATTCGAATTTCGGATCCAAACAATACACCAGATTGGTGTAGGGTATTGTATAGTCGCCATTCCCGACTTTAACCTTTTTACTCGTTTAAATTTTTATTTATATTATCAGAGGTTTTGAGGTAATTTTCTAATTTTTAATTGATTTTTTAATTTAATTATGGCAAAAGCAAAAAACAAGTCAACTGCCATTAAGGGACCTATCCCATGACCGGTCAATCGGGGGTATATTCAAGGCACTTCCACCATATTTGTGTGTGTGTTAATGTTTTTTGCTTTTCTATTTTTTTCTTTTCCATGTTTTTTATTTGCTGTGTGTGTGTTTGTTTTTCTTTCTCTTTTTTATTTGAACAGAAACGAAAAACATATAACTTAACCATCAGCCAGCCATCACGCATAAGCAACATTAGCTCAGACGGTAGAGCGTTTGCCTTACAAGCAGAAGGTTGTGTTATCGAGCCTTACTTCGACGCCAAGAAGATTATTTTTAATTCTTAATTTTTTATTAGTTTATTTGAAAAGCTATTTTTAGACACACCACCTTACTGCCACAATGTGTCTAAACTGTGGCAATTGGTCATTTCCAATGACAACGCCATGTTAAAGTGATATGTCTCTTTCAAACAAAAAGACCGATCAACGACCGGTCTCCGCCCCCTTGGGACCTATCCTGGGTGTCATCTGGGACCGGTCCCTTTCCCCGTAGGGACCGAACAATGATGATCAGTTCATACTAATAAAATGGTGAATAGTTTAATTGAACTAGTTCGTTCATGAACGACACAACTGTATTATATACACGCGTCAATTAATTAAAATAATTTTTCTTGATCAAAATATCTTTGATAAATATGTCAGATTTCAAAATATTGTTACGGTTTTTTACCTTTTAAAAACGTTGGTTTATTTTTTTTTAATAAACTGGGTTCTTTTCGATTGCAATCAGAATAACCAACCACACTGCTGACAATAATTTTTACGTTTTACCTTTTAAAAAACGTTCGTTTAGCTCCGTTAGGTAAACCGGGTTGCTGCTGTTTGCAATTAAAATAACACACACTCTTTTATTGGATTTTGAGCTTAACCACTTATTTATTTAACACTTTATTACTTTACATTTGTATAACACACAAGTTTACCAACTATTACTAAAGCCCGACTGACTAATTAAATGACATATGGCAGCCTTATATAGTTGTACTTCCATGGTGGTAGAGAGTTCCGGAAACACCTAGAGTACTAAAGGGCGGATTATGGGACCGTAAACGTAAATGTGATGTAACTGTACCGTGCCGTAGCTAAAAAGTACACTTATAGATTATCGTAAACGACATTACTATTTAGCATCTATTTCATGTGGTTTTATATTTTATTCTAAATTTTTCCATTTATTTGTTAATTTTTATTCCTTATTTGTTGTTTGAATCATTTTTCTTTATTCATTTCATATTTTTTCCGACTAAAATCAGTCACCTGTTTCGATGCCGGATAGAAAATTCTGATTTCAACAGAATGATCCGGCAAGTTCGTTTACATTTACTTGTTAGTAACCATTCGTATACTTTTCTTCTTGTGGTATCGAAACAGCTGATTCGTTACAGATACATTTACGGTTGGGTAAGTCAGCCTTCACATTATACTTATTTGTAGTGCTGCCAGATTGACCGGTTTAGTAAATCTCGTTTCTCGGGATATTTTCTTCTAAAAGTTACAGAATTTTCTATACTAGACTAATACCAATTCGTAACAATATTATTAGTTTACAATGGAAAATCCAAGAGAAGTGCACAAAAAAATTATTGAAAATAATCCATTGTGGACTCATACAAAAATTGCAAAAGAAGTACTCGTGACCAGGCAATGTGATCGCCAGAGTATTCAAAAAGTTCATCAAGGACCTAACAATTGAAAGAACGCCTGGAATGTGCAAAGCAAAGGTCCCCAGAAAAAAACCAAAGCCAAAAAGGTAGAGACGATGGTGAGGGCGATTCCAAACATTTCTGGCCGCGAAGTGGCACAGTGCGTGCAATGTTCGAAAACTTTTGAGCGAAGAGTTAAAGCTAACGTTGCCCTCAATACATCCAAAGTTCAGAAAGTTCCAGACAGAAATGCTAAGAAGAACACTGATGCCAAAAAAAAACGAGCAAAACTTCGTTGCGTTACATTTTTTAGTGGTGCACTCTTTATTAAATAAAAATTATGATTGTTAAAAATATGCACTTTTTATTCAAGGATTGTTTTTAATTAAAAAATAAACTAAAATCAACAAATTCGATTTTAAAATTTTGCATTGAATTTCAACAAACTCGTTTTTTGATATGGCAACATCTTTGTTAAAATTTGCTATGAATTTCAAAAAATATGTCTTTTTTTATTTATGTAATTGAAATAAATTCAACAATCAAGTAACAGACACGTTGTTTGTATCTACAAAATCAAGTGTAGGCTCATTAAAAGTTTAGTTGTATTTACAAAAAGTTTAACTGAATTTACAAACTATTTTTGACTGTGTAGAAAAAGTTTATTAAACTAATAGGAAGTGTTTTGTGATCGTTATTAAATATTTTAAATGTAATTATACTATTATTTTGTTCTTTTTGTATTAAGTTTTAATAAATATTTCCTTGTGTTTATGTATTTATCTAAAGCCCGTGAAGATGATTAAAGATTTTAATCGAAATAGGACCAGCTAATTATAAACAACACTAATTGCAATTTTTGTCTTAAATATTACTTAAGAAATTTCGTTTAAAAATTCCTTACTTAAGTAAAACTTTATAAAACAAAATCGTTTTTGTTGTAACTATGAAACTGACCCTTAAATACTTACCCCAAACATAAAAATTCTTAACAACTAAACTGCGTAACTTGACCTAGAACAACAAACAAAAACCTTAACATTGAAAAAATAAAAAAAAAAATAATCGTAAAGTTAACGACCTTATTACAAAATAGCATCTTCAGCACTTACAAATTAAAAGTAACAATTAAAATTATAAACAAACAAAAAGAATGTGGTAACTTAATACTGGTCCAAAAACACTATTTCAAAAGCAATAAATCACGTAATACATATTTAGAAATATTATCTACTTTAGCGTTTTGTGCGTTTAGAGGAAGTAAAATCATGAAGAACAATGTCTTAAAAATCGTGGATTGTGACAAAAATATTCTTCATACCAAGATGAAAAAATCATTTTTTTTTTAATTTCAACAAAATTTTATTTTGATACTTGTCCAATTTACATTTTGCGAAAGTTTGACAATTTTCGACGGCTTATGAATTAGCCACTGAGATGGCTAAGTTGTCGCACTTTAGTACGAGGGGTACTATTTATATTACGGGAATAGCAAATTAGAACAAACATTTTTAAATGAAAATGGCTATACACTTTTGCATTCGTTTAAACCATTTTTAATCACTCCCTTACACCAATCGATGCGAGCCTTTTTTTTTTGAGTGATTGATAAATTATGGGGTATCCAGCGAGAGCAAATTTTTTTTTTACAACTAAGTGTTCATGCAAAATCGAATGCATCGATGTTTTTTGGTATAACAACCATTTTGGACGACCTTCAGGGAAGAGATAATCCTCGCCGAAAGTTGTGAAAAATAATCCAATGAAAACCTTCTCTTGAAATTTCCATTTTTTGGCCAAATTGATTTTCTTAACTCACTGTAAACAAAACAAATAGCACTTTTACATCAAAACCTTGTGAGTACGTTTATGCTAAAAAATGTCAAATTTTATTATGGTGTTGCCAGATTTAGTGTTGCCAGTTACCGAAATATAAATAGTACCCGTCATATAGTTACGTTTGTAATGCAGGAATAGGCACAGGTTCGATTCGTACAGCCGACGGGTTGTTGAAAAATTGTCATATAGAGACAATCTGACAATAAAATATAAACAGTAATACAATTTAATGGAAAATCAATGATGAAGCCTGTCTATAGAAAAAGGCAGAAACTAGATTTAGTCTGATTTGTAAATTAATGTGTTTATAATTTTTAGAGAAAAAGATTTGTTCTTCTTCTTAACCTCAAACCTACTAAAATAAACTTTTTAAATTTAACAAAAAATTATGCTAAAATCAGTAAATCGATTGTAAACAATCAGCAAATGCAACACAAAATCATAGGAAAAAATTTAGTATTTTGTCAAGTCAGCATAGCAATATATTTAACTAAAATTAAAAATTATTTAGAAACTTTCTAAGTCGGATTACTAATTGTTTAACTAATTTTTCTATTAACTTTTTTCCATGAGTGTACCAAATCTACCTATGAAAAAAACATTTTTCTAAATTTCCAATCACTTATAGCTCTTTTAACCTTAAAAACTTTTTTCATATCAGTCTTCTAAAACACCGTTTCTATGTCCAAATACTATCCTTAATTTATGTAAAAAAAATACTTATGTTTATAAACGTTTTTTGATTTTGGGTGTTCATTCAGCCAAACAATTTGTATGTTTTAAACATTATTTAATCTTTGAATATGAATTTATAAATCTGAATAAATACAATCTACTGTTTTGCATAAACCAGATAAAAAAAAATATACTGTATATCTTTCACTTATCAATATATAAATTTGTTACAATGCCTCGTTTATCCCAAAAAAAAAAAAAACAACTATTACATTTACATATGCAATATATAGTTAAAGGCCTTATATGCTACAAAACAGTAGTTTAAAAGAATTAAAATTCATTTCCCCCATAGATACACAGCAAAAAAAGAGATGCCGAAGCAGTAGAGAAAGCACTACAATTAATGATCTACAATATGTACTTCTTTTTTAACATAAACACTAATGATTTTAACATTGACTTGTCATTGGGTAGGAGTACTCCTACTTCAACATTTTTTCAGTACTTTTTTAACGAGTGCAAAGAAAGCTCTTTTTCAGCAATTAAAACTTAAAAAAAATTCTTCACAAAGAAAAATTATATTTTTTCATTTTACAAAAGTGTTTTTATTGCGCCCTCACGATTGCTAGTTTAACGCTCTACCACTGAGCTATTCTTTGATATGAAAGTTGACTGGCATAAAAACACCACTTTGTTACTGTGAGATATTGTTCCTTATTTCCTTCAATAAAAGTACTTATTAAACAAGTGTAAAAGGTGCACTCCAATTCAATATTGTTTTCAGTATTATTTTTACAGATGCATAAAAATCAATTTATAATAATATAAAAAAAAATAATTATAAATTGCTTTTATATTCCCGGTGTAGAAACGGTAATGACATATCATTATTTTTTAGACTATCTGTAATGACACCCACTTACCTTCTGCATTATTTTAAAACATATAATAATGAGTTACTGATAATGACTTATTTTTATCATTATTTCAAATAGAAAATAATTTTCTAGATTTTTTTGAAAATTTTTGGAAATCTAATTTTAGGCTCAATATTTTTTAAACACTGGTAAATTTTGGCAAGTAAGCTTACTTGTGTTATGTTTTTATCTATTAAAAATCTCATGTCGATATAGCTCAGATGGTAGAGCTATTGACTGGCAATCTGTAGACCCAGGTTCGATTCCCGCATCAGAAAATTTTATTTAAAAAAAAATACAATAAAAAGTACTTTTTTTATATAATTTATTTTTTTGAAAATCTATTTTTAGACTCATTAATTTTGTCAGTACTGGTAAGCACATAGGTAACGATATATTTTTTGATTTTTCGTATGCTGGTGTGTAACCATAACTCATTATTTTTCGCGACATCCCCATACAAAGGTAATAAGAAATGTAATAACAAAAGTAACTAGTTACCATTACCAAGTATGTAGTTACATAACCACATATCTGGTAATGATTTTCTACACTGGGTTTTTAAAAATTGAAAATTTAAAAAAATTTTGAATTTACACAAATTAATTATAAATATCAAAAATAAAAACTTAATAAAAAAAAAATATTGGTCCCGCCGGGAATCGAACCCGCGACCCTCTGTTTGGAAATGCCAAATGATACCAAAATCACTTTTTAGGATCACTTTTAGACCAATTACTCTTTAGAAGCAGTACTTAAGTGATTTTTTGGATGATGTTCAGAAGTAATTCTAAAAAATTTGTAAAAATATACTAACGGATACTTTGGAAGCAATGAAAGAAGCGATTTTTTAAAGTTGTTCAGAACAACTTCTAAAAAAGCAGTAAAAATATACTAACGGATACTTGTGAAGCAGTGATAGAAGTAGTTTGTAAAGCATTACTTCCAATTTTTTTGCTGCGTACATGTATGTAGTGTAATTTTTAATGAATAAAAACACTGTCGTAAAAAGGCTAGAGAAATAAAAACTTAATCTTAGGACAAGTTTTATATCCAGAACTACACTCATAAAAAAGTTAGTACAAAAGTCTGTGAAACGCGTTCTGATCAGGAACAATAAAGGTTTATGACTTTTATCACAAAAGTCAGAATAAAAAAGTTATTTTTTGACTTTTATTTTTTTGAGCAAATATAAAAGTTTTTTTGACTTCTACTTTTTTAAGCAGAAATAAAAGTTATTTTTTTACTTTTATTTTTTTGGGCAAAAATAAAAATTATTTTTTTACTTTTATTTTTTTGAGCAAAAATAAATGTTCCTGTTTCGACAAAAAACACATTAAAATATTAAAATCTTGACAAATTCATATCAAACACATAAAAATATGAGAAATCCATGGGAATTTTTAGTTGTCATTGATTTAAAAAAAAAAATTTAATCTTGCTCAAAAAAATAAAAGTCAAAACTAACTGTAATTTTTTGCTTGAAAAAATAAAAGTCAAAAACTAACTTTAATTTCTGCTGAAAAAAATGAAAGTCAAAAAAAAAACTTTTATTTTTGCTCAAAAAAATAAAAGTCAAAAAATAACTTTTATTTTTTCTCAAAAAAATTAAAATCAAAAAATAAATTTTATTTCTGCTCGAAAAAATAAATATTTTTGCTCAAAGAAATCAAAGTCAAAAAATTTTGGAAGACTAGGCCATGATGTTTCAATCAGTTCTCCGATATTTGGTTATATGTTCTTTTTTTTGTCTAAAAATTCAAAAATAACTGTTATTTAGGATTGATTGAACTACACAGAAAAATGTATTTCAATTAAAATTCTGATTATTAGAGTTTGCTAAAAACCGAAAAATTTGGAAACCGCGGTTTCGGTTTTTCAAAATTATAAAACCCGCGGTTTCGGTTATTTTTTCGGTATTCTAGTGATATTAATTGAATTGTTTTAAAATCAAATATTTTAACACGTTCCAGATATTTATTAAAATTGGATTGCATTTCTCACTCGAATAAAGGTAATAAATAGCACCATTGCGAGACCTTTCCGGGAGAGGAAAAAAAACGGAAAACCGTTATAAATTAAATTTTTGCTTTTGTCGGTAACTAAAGTTGTATTTTAAAGAGTTTAAATTTTAGGAATTTTTTTGATACAATAAAGTTAAAAATTTATAAATTAAGGGGACTACGAGATAAGACTTTTTGAAAAATACGCGGTGAAAATCAGACCTGAAAATGTGAAATTCTATATCTCTTAAACCACAATTTTTTTAAGCCTCAGTTTTATTACCCGTAATAACAAAAACAAAAAAATTTTCAAAGTAATATTTAATGGAGAAAATGTTCACTACAATTAAATACAAATTTTTGTAAAATAGGAATATCCCACCCAACATTTTTCTCAGCGCTAAGAAATTATGACTCATAAAAGTTTCTAACATAAAATATGATAATTTTCAGATGACATTAAAAAATTTTCTAAAACTTTTTAATACTTATAAATGATCTTGGGCTCTATTATGAGTCTTTTCGGTTTCTAATTGTACACTGGGATGTAATTTAATTAATTATTTTAATTGGTTAAAGTATATACAGATATAGTTAAAGGTAAATGTATTTACCAATTAAATAAAATTGAAACCGAAAACCGACTTATTTTTGTCAGTTTTCGGTTTCGGTTTTTAAGCTCGAAAAATCGCGGTTTCGGTTTCGATTAAAACCGAACAGCAAACTCTACTGATTATGGTCTCGAAAAAATTTATGGTTTACTATAAGCTTTATTGGCAAAATACTAAAAAAAAAAGCTTAGCACTCTAACGGACAAGGATGTCTCAGGGCAGCTATTATAAAATTGCCCACAAATGCGTCAAATGTGTATTTGATAATCATAACTGAAGCAACTCCGATAAAAAACATAATTCCTTAAATCTTTTGAGAAGAAATTTTTCGTCCAAGGACACACAGGGTCCTCTCAGAATACCTTTAAAGAACATCGTCTTAATTTGAATACTAATGGACAGATGTTTATGAAATATTGCAAAAAGAATATAACACATTGGCTTAAAAGTCCGTAGGCTGCCACATAGGTGGCGCCACTAATGAAAAATCCATACGATTTTTTGGAAATACCAACCTATCAAAATTGAATGACAATTCGTTCATTAGTGAACAAGTTACAGCTGTTTTAGTGACGCTACTTTTGCGATTTTAAAAACAATGGATTCAAAGCAGTTTCATGTGTTGATTTATCATTGCTTTTTAATGGGAAAAACACCTTTCAAGCTCCATCGAGACAAATGGTAAGAATGTCGTTTGCTGACTTTAGAAATAAATCTGTAAAAATAGCAGAAAAATGTGCTAAAAATGTGTTAAAATTGCTGCTGTAGGAAAAACTGCTAAAATTAGCAAATTTTTTTCCTAAAAACTAGCAAAATAAGAACAGCAAATTAAATTAAATCTGTTAATTTTACAGAATTTTAGTTATATTTAAGCTAACTTTTAGTTAATTGAAAATAACAAATTGTACTGTAAAATCTGTAAAAAATTTTGCTAAATATTAGTAGACTAAAAATAAAAAATAAACTGCTTTATCTACAAAATTTTTGTTATTTTTAAGCTAAATTTAGTTGAATGCAAATAGCAGACTATATTGCTAAAATCGGCAGAAATATTTACTAAAAAAATTGTAAACTGCTGTTTTCAAAAGGCTCGATTTTTATTTGCATTAAAAAACAATCGAAAAAAATATTATTTTTTAGGCTACTAATTATTTAGCAAAATTTTTCACTCATTTTAGCAGGTTAATTTGCTATTTTCCGTTTACAAAAATTTAACTCAAATATAACTAAAATTCTGTACTTTTAACAGTTTTATTTTTGTTGTTCGTATATTACTAATATATAGCAAATATAATCTGCTAATTTAGCAGTATTTTTCTGCAGCATCATTTTTAACTAATTTTTAGTAGATTTAACAACATTTTTTACGGACTTTTTTCTATTAGTATACAAACACCGATGACGCCGAACGCTCTGGTCGCCCAAAAGAGGTGGTGATACCGGAAAATATCAAAAAAGTTCACAAAATCGTTTTGGCAGACTGTAAAGTGAAGTTGCAGGAGATAGCTGATACCTTAACGATATCGAAGGAACGTGTCGGCTTTATTTTGCATGAACATTTGTCAATGACAAAGCTGTTTTCGAAATGGGTGCTGCACTTGCTCACAGTGCACTAAAAACAACAACGTGTCAATGATTCTAACAGCTGTTTCGGCGAGATAAAAAGGACTTTTTGCGTCGGTATGTGACAATGGACGAAACTTGGATCTTTCACTTCAATCGGCACCCGTTTTGTGGACAGCAACTGGCGAACCTCGCCCGAAGTAGCCAAAGACGCAACAGTCAGCTGGTAAAGTTATGGCATCAATATTTTGGGATGCGCCTAGAATTTTGAACATTGATTACCTTCAAAAAGGCCAGACCATCAATAGCGATCGCTACATGGCCAAACTGTTGCGGTTGAAGTAGGAAATCGCAAAAAAACGGCCCCATGTGAAGAAGAAAAAAGTTCTCTTTCACCAAGACAATGCGCCGTGTCACAAGTCGTTGGCTGCCTTGGCCAAATTGCACGAATTACACTTTTAATTGCTTCCGCATCCAGATTTATGTAGCTCTCAGCGATTTTCACCTGTTTTCAGACTTTAAAAATATGCTTGCTGGAAAGAAATTTTGTTTCGAATTAATAGGTGATTGCCGAAAAAGAGGCCTATTTTGAAGCCAAAGATAAATCATTCTACACTCAGATAAAAAAGTTAGTAAAAAAATTTGTAAACAGTTTTCAATTGCAGTTTACTATTTTTGCGCTGATTTGTAGTACAATTTTTTTTTAGTAATAATTTTTGCTATTCTCCTATTACAAATTATGGATTTTTTTACTAATTTTCGTTGATGATCTTAGCAAAACATTTTACTAATTGTTGGTTTTTAGTTTTGATTTAAAAATAAAAATAGTTTTTTCGATCAATAAGCGAGTTTTAAGTTAAATTAACGAAACTCATTTCTTTACTTTTTTATCTAGGGGGCAGTTTTCTAACTTTTAACGACAATATTCTGTAGTTAAGTTGCCACTTTACTATAATAACTTGACAACTGAACTAAATTTTTATAACTTTAACAATTTTATGATTTCATTCTTTTAAAGTTTTGGTTTTTTACAACATTTATATGGAAATGTGTGCGTATTATGCATAAATATATAATATTATTCAATTTACTATTAAATCTCTTTATTGTTTTTAATATTTTTCTTTACGCTTGAATTGAAAAACAATAACAAACATAACAACAAAAGCAGCAACAAACATTTACTACTACTACCACCAATTGTACGCTCAAAAAAAAATCAGCAAAAAATTTAATATTTTGTCAAGTCAAAATGGCAAAATATTTAACTAAAATTTCAATCTGAACTGAAAATTAGTTAAAAAATTGCAAAAATTGGATTACTAACTGTTTTACAATTTTTTCACAATAATTTTTCTATGAGTGTAGTTAATGAAAGACACTTATTTTTCATTTTACGTGCTTGGCATAAATTTCACTGCTAAAAAAAAATAAATCACCGATTTGAAAATTAAATTACAGACATAATTTCTTGAGTGTAGCAGTACAACGGATACTTACAATATACATATGTAATGAAATCTACTTGAAAATATAATTGAAATCACCAAGGCGTATGAGTAATTCATACTTATACACACACACACAATTACACACACAAACATTTCTATACAAGCAGATAAAGATAGCGTTTATGTAATAAAATGACTGCCCTATATACCGAATTACAAAATATGTATGTATTAAAACATTAAGTGAATGTGCATGTATTGAGATATTGTATGGATATTGTGTGGATATTGGTATGTGTTGGTTAATGTGGGTGCATGTGTGTTTTTATCAGCTTAAGGCTAAATGAAGCGCATATAATTTAACTTCGAAATCAATATAATCATAATCGTCATAACAAAAAAAAAACCCCTCAAAAAAATCTTAGAAATAAAAAAATATTATGATGATGATTTATATACATTTAATAACAAAGAAAACCCTTAACACACAAAAACAATATACAAAGATTAATTCCTTAAAAACATCAAATTCCTAATACTTTTACCACTAACACTCCCACAACTATATATGTATATATAATCGTAGAAATATTATATTCAATTTGATTTAATAATAAAAAAAATGCCTTCTTATACCTAAT
The DNA here is from genome assembly GCA_949987735.1 of Leucophora obtusa. Lineage (NCBI taxonomy): Eukaryota > Metazoa > Arthropoda > Insecta > Diptera > Anthomyiidae > Leucophora > Leucophora obtusa. Next base: position 322,604,803 of record OX465295.1, on the reverse strand, counting down.
AAATATTGTATTTAATAAATTATTTTGTTTTAGGATCACAACCAAAATACAATATAATGATTTAACCCTCTAATGCACGCATTTTGATTTTCAATTGAATTCAAACAACTCCATAAGTGCAATATTACAAATTATTTAAAGAGAGACCTGAAGAAAGAACTGCTGAATCCGGCAGGAGCTGTTTGCTAAATATTAGTAAGATAAAAACAGCAAGAAAAATTATGTAAAATCTATAACATTTTAGTTATATTTGAGTGATATTTTAGTTAATTTGACAATGACAAATTATCCTGGAGAAATCAGCAAAAAAAACTTAGTTAAATATTTGACGAACAAGAACAAGAAAAAATTGTTATAAAATAAAATTTTCTTGCATTCAAATAACAATTATTATGATAAAATCAACAAAAATATTTGCTGAAAAACTGTAGATTGCTGATTTCAGCAGGTTAAATTTATATTCACATTAAAAAAAATCCAAAAAGAAAACTGTAAATTCTTGTCGTTTATTTAACCTTCTATTTTAATTTTTAACTCCACAATTTTCTTGAACGTAAGGTTTGGTTTTTATATATACAAAGTTCTTTATTTTCGATATTTCGCTACTCCTTTGTGTAGCATCTTAAGGAAATAACAAATTAGCAAATTATAAACAAATTTGAAAGTTTGTTATTTGCTGAAGATGCTACACAATGTAGTAGCGAAATATCGAAAATAAAGAACTTTTTATATATAAAAAACAAACCTTACGCTCAAGAAAATTGTGGAGTTAAGAAAACTTTAAAAATATAAAATTGTTTCTGACATTTTTAATATACACTTAAAATAATACGTCTGTTGGATGGACAGAAAAATTTGTTACTTTAACAAAATTTATTACTGTTTATTAGCTTAAAATAAAATTTGTTGATTTTGAAATTAAATTGGCGTGAAAACAAAGTCTACACAATTTTCACGTGATACTCATTGTCGTGAAAAATAATTTTTTTTTATATGGAGTATAACAGTTTTTTCACGTGAAACTCAAACAAGGTTCAAAGCAAAAAACTGTAATAATAACAAAGGATAAAAATAGCATTGTTACACTTATAGAAAAAAGTCCGTAAAAAATTTAGTTAAAACTACTAAAAATTAGTTAAAAACGAGTAAAAAAGTTAAAGTCGGGCATGCCGAATATATAATACCCTACACCAGTCTTATTTAAAACCAACTAATGTTTGGGTCCGAAATTTGAATGGGTTAAAACAGACTTGTGTCACAATTTTCTATAAAATCAAAAAAGAAGAGAAAATCGAAAATATAGCCCATATGGGCGATAGGTCCAAATATGGACTGATCCTATCTAGAATCAATAGGCTTTTTCCTTGGGACCATGTGAGTCAACGAACCAAATTTCATTGAAATATCTTCGTATTTGAGACATGCAGCGTGTAACCAAGCCAATTTTGGGGGGACCCTTATATGGGCACTAGGTCTAAACATGGACGGATTTCAACCAAAATCAATAGGCGTCATCCTTGGGCCCACATAGGTCTGTGTACCAAATTTCATTGAAATATCTTCGTATTTGTGACTTGCAGAGTGTAAAAAAGAAAATTTTGGGGGTACCCTTATATGGGCACTAGGTCTAAACATGGACAACCAAAATCAATAGGCTCCGTTCTTGGCCCGACATAGGTCTGTGTACCAAATTTCATTGAAATATCTTCGTATTTGTGACTTGCAGAGTGTAAAAAAGAAAATTTTGGGGGGTACCATTATATGGGCACTAGGTCTAAAAATGGACCGATTTCAACCAAAATCAATAGGCGTCGTCCTTGGGCCGAAGTTAGTATGTACCAAATTTCATCAAAATATCTTAATATTTGCGACCTGTAGAGTGTTCACAAGAATGCATAGACAGACAGACGGACAGACAGACGGACATCGTTAAATCGAAATAAAAAAAATTGTGAATCGATGGGTATACTATAAGGTGGGTCTAGGACCAATATTTTTTGGTGTTACAAACATCAGCATAAACTTATAATACCCTCTCCACGTAGTGGTGTAGGGTATAATGATGCTGCAGAAAAAAACTGCTAAATTAGCAGATTATTTTTGCTATATATTAGTAATATAGGAACAGCAAAAATAAAACTGTTAACTACACGGAATTTTAGTTATAATTGAGCTAAATTTTTGTAAATGGAGAATAGCAACGTGCAAAGTGTGCTAGTTGAAAGTGTGCTAGTTGAAAAATCCAACAAGCGGGGGATCCGGTAGGTAAACCTAATTCGAGTACGGTGAATCCAGTGGTGCTATCCGTTTTTCTAGCTTAGCTATTGAAAAAAAGATATTTGTGTTTAAAAATTCTGGGACCAAGGACCCAAAGAAACGAGATTTATCTAATTTTTTGACCATTTATTTTTGTCCAGGTTATTTGTTAGCTTTCGGTTAAAAATGATCAGAATCGGTGCAGCGGTTCGAAAGTTCTGAGTGAAAATGTGAGGACACTTCGAAATTTTCCATACAAAATTGTAAAGGGTTCTTCAATAAGAGCGCTACAAAAGTTTTTTTAAATAAAACAAAAACGGTTTTGGATATCAATAAAATTCTTTATTCCTGTGAAAGTACGTTCGATGCCATTATGTATGGAAATCGATCTCTTTTGCATGGCCACCACGGGCACGCTTGCAGAAATCCAAACGCTGAACCCAATTTTAGACGGTTTTCAAGCATAAATCGGCCGATATTCATACGAAGTTCATCAATCGTCGCTGGCTTGTTGGCATAGATTTGACGTACCCCCACAGGAAATAGTCCAACAGCGTCAAATCGCACGACAGAGGCGGCCAATCGACTGGACCATTTCGTGAGATAACACGTTCTCCAAACTTGGTTTTCAATAAATTGATTGTGACATTCGCTGTGTGGCTTGTGGCGCCATCCTGTTGGAATCACATGTCCTCCAAGTCCATATCATCCAATTGGGGCCAAAAATATTCGGTTATCATTGAACGGTAGCGATTCCCATTCACAGTAACGTGCCGGTCTTGATCATCACGGAAGAAGTACGGCCCAATGACGCCGCCGGCCCATAAACCGCACCAAACCGTAATTTTTTCGGGATGTAATGATGACTCATGGAGTACGTGTGGATTGCTGTCTGACCAATAACGCATATTTTGTTTATTGACGAAGCCATTCATTATGACGACCATAAATTGGACGTAGCACTCTTAACGTTGAGGCCACTAACTCCGAATGTCGGTAGTAAATTTTAATAATTTCGACTCGTTGTTGGCTCGTATATCTTTCCATCATGAAATGGCAAACCTTACTGAAGAGAAATGTCAAAAGAGCGGCAAGAAATATGGCGTCGTTTGCTGTCCCTGTCTTTCTAGTTACTTTTGTAGCGTCCCTGTTGAAGAACCCTTTACATTTTATTGCTTCGTTAAATGTACTGAAATTTGTATGGAAGTGAAAAATTTGCATAAAGATTTTTATGGTGTCCTCACATTTTCAATCACAACTTTTAAACCGCAAGACCGATTTTGATTATTTTTAACACAAAGTATCTTGGTAGAGTAACAAACGACAAAATTTAAAAATCGAGTGTTTAGGGGTGCTTGAAACCATAATTTTCAAACTCAAATATCTTTTTTTTAAGAGCTAACCTAGAAAAACTGCTAGCACCACTCGATTCAGCGTACCCGAGTTAGTTTTACCCACTGGGTCCCCCACCTGTCGGGAAAAAAAGTCTCCTTTTCGTGCACAGTGTAATTAGTAGCCTAAAAAATCACCAAAAAATTTAAAATTTTCAAGGTTTTTTTTTTGATTTTTATTTTTAAGTGCAAATGAAAATCGAGCCTTTTGAAAACAGAAGTTTAAAATTTTTTTGCAAATATTTCTGCTGATTTTAGCAGAATAAACTGCTATTTGCATTCAACTAAATTTAGCTTAAAAATAGCAAAAATTTTGTAGATTTAATTTAATGGAAGATCACTGATGAAGCCTGTCCATAAAAAGGCAGAAACTAGTTCTAGTCTGATTTGCAAATTTAATGTGTTTATAACTTTTGAGGAAGGTTTATTCTTCTTCTCAACCTCAAACCTACTTAACAGTTTATTTTTGCTATTTTTAGTCTACAAATATTTAGCAAACTTTTCTGCAGATTTTACAGTACAATTTGCTATTTTCAATTAACTAAAAGTTAGCCTAAATATAACTAAAATTCTGTAAATTTAACAGTTTTAATTTTCCTGTTCTCATTTTACTAGTATTTAGTAAAAAAAAATCTGGTCATTTTAGCAGTTTTTTCTGCAGAATCATTTTTAACTAATTTTTAGTAACTTTTTCTGCTATTTTTACAGATTTATTTCTATGAGTGTACGATTACATATTTTGTTGATATGACGAATTTCCAATATTTCTTTTTTTTCCAATCCAACTTGTTTGTTGGAACTCAACCAGTTCTTTGCTGACGCGGTCATTATCATTAATTCGAGTCAGTGAACTAGTTCATACAAATCGTTCTTTGTTGTTTTGTGATTGAACTGCGTGTCGTAAACTGATTTGTTCATTTCAAAACTTTTTTTACACCCTATTCACCTTTTAAATATTTTTTCAAAGTGGTTTATCTACAAGTTAATGGCATCACAAAATTTGCAACTATGTTAAAAATAACAAAAAAAAGATTTCGGTAAAAACAAAAAATTATGCACTTTGACTATTTTTTCTTAATTTTGAACAAAAATATTACTACCTCCTAAGCAAATTAATTCAGTTTCAAACAATTTATTGAGAAGAGATACAAATAATTATTGCGAGACCAAATAATGATGTTCAGTTCATATCATTCGAAAGTGTGAATCGTTCAATTGAACTAGTTCATTCATTCTATTATACACACGCATAAACGCTAAAAAAAATAAAAAAGTGCAGATAGTAAATAAAAAATAATAACAAAGTATTTGTTAAATAAAGTGTTTTTTTTAGTTACAAATATATCTTAAAATAAAATTAAATTCATATGATTGAAAAAAATTCTTCATAGAGACGATCAAGCATGCTGTACAGCTTGGCTTGATGGTTCCGTGTATTTGTTTTTGTAATTCCCATCAAACAAGGCATTACACGATCAAATGCTGTACATGTTGTACAGCATGCTTGACCGTATATAGGCCGCTTAACGTGCTGCTTTCTTTAAAAAGAGGATAGAGAAGAGATGAAATGTGGTGAAAGATGAAGGGCTTAAAATATGGCAACACTGTTATTGCGCGAGATTTTGAATGTTAGAACAGTTGTTATGCGCCATTTGATGGAGAGTTAGCGAACTTTGTTGAAGCTGTTTAGTGCATAGCCCTGTTATATTATTTTACTTCGGTGCGGTTAAGTGCTATATGAACACCGAAAGAGGGCGCTGCAATATGTATGAGGGATAGAAAAATCATACATATTATTTTTTTCCAAATTGATGTTGCGGTCGTTGGGGATTAACCCCGTAACATTATGTGTAATAGTCCAACAAGCCAACCATTATTTAAGGGGTGTTTTGTAATTAAAAAATAAATTTAAATCCGCGATTTTTTTTTTAATTTTTCTTTGAGTTTCAACAAAATCGTTTTTTAATATGACAAAATTGTTTGTTAAAATTTGTTTTGAATTTCAACAAATGTGCTTGTTGGCTGTTTAATTGTAGGCTCAATTTTAATTAAAAAATTAATTGTATTTACAAAAAGTTGAACTCTATTTACAAACTAGTTTTATCTGTGTATAATTTGTTTTCAAAATAGATACTTCAACCTAATTTACTCTTTTTTATCAATATCTTCCTGTAAATTTAATTAATTTTATAAACTTATTTACATATAAGTAGTAGCTGTATTTTCGTTCATCCCTATCAACGTTAAGTATTTAACGCAATTCTAAGTTAAACCAATTAGAGTATTAAAAAAATTTATCAGTTAGTGTTTATGATATTTCCGGTATAATCGAACGCACGTCAGTAACAATTTTTTAGAAGTAGCGCCAAAGGTTTAAGTTAGGTTAGTTTTTAACGTTGATAATAATCCATGTTGAAATTTAACATGCATACGAAAGGCAATGAGTTAGTTTTCCTTTTAAACACGTTTTTATGTACTTTGAGTTTTTATCTGAGTTAACGGATATAGTTAAGTCGAAAACACAGCTAGTATTCAAAGAATACTTTTATGTAAAATTGTTGCTTTTTTTTAGACAGCTCAGACATATAATTCTCGTTCTTTTGATTTTATTTACTGTATGTAATGTCTCGGTTTGTGTTATAAAATCATCATTTCCTTATAGCAGACAACTGATGAATGGAGTGAAGTCCAGGAACCAATTGTATTGTCTATCATGAAAATATCTAATATGACAATATCATATTAGATTTTTAACTTGAGGTAGAACAATATTGTGTCTAATTATACGGAAATTTTCTTTCATTCTAAAATATTTTTTATTTTTTTTTTAATTTTAGAAAGTTTCCACTTTAACTCTTTCTAGCTTTGATTGTATAAATATAGTTAAACTTCTGTATATAAAATTGTATATTTTACAAACATTAGCAAAAGGTTAAAAGCAGTGTTGCCATTTCAGTTCTTTTCGGGTATTTTTTAGTGCTTTTTTCCTTCCCGTACCCGGTGATTTTTTACAAATACCCGTTTATAAAAAGCGGGTATTTACAGTGCTTTTTCAGATTTCCGGCAGTGCTTTTAGTGCTTTTTGTACAGTTTATATTTTTGGTATTTGTTCTCCTTTTTTCAATTTTTCTTGAATTTTTTGTCAAAATTTAAAAAATAATACGAAATATACAAAAAATACATTTTTGCACAATGTTTGTAGTACAATTTTAAATAACAACTTCGTTATATTTAAATTTTGAAATATTAGTTTGGTGCTTTTTTACCACTTTTTTGGTCATTTTTGGAACCTTTTTTACACGATTTTACAAAGCTAAAATGTGTTTCTAAAATCTTGACTTAAATTTTTCAAAAAATTATTATCGTGCTTTTTTACCCCATTTTTGGTAAATTTTTACCCTTTTTACCCGTTTTCAAAATGCTCACGGTGCTTTCCTGCCTTCAAGAGTTGGCAACACTGGAAGAGTTGGCAACACTGGTTAAAAGTGACTAAAGGCAGCCTTGGACATTAGAGGGTTAAGTACAATATAAAATAAATAATATAATGAGAGGACTAACTTTTTTTTATTTTACGTACTTTTTTTTAGTGTGACCAATAATTCTTATTTATTTATAAATTTGTGTAATTTTTTTCTTATATTACTGTATAGAGATGTATGTTTTGCCCACGATAACTACCCTTTAACCCTGTAAAAATTTATTTAATCAAAATTGATTTATGGACAAATTTTTTTTATGGTAAAATGTGTTTTAGGCCAATGAGAATCCATTTGGAGTGTCAAATTTAAGGAAAAGTCCGAAGCAACGAAAGTTCAGCCAAATTTTTAAATATTCGGCAGCCGAACAGTAAACTTTACAGCTAAAATACAGTTTTCCTTAAATTTTGCACTACACTCAAAAAAATAAGTTTGCAGAAAAATTATTAAAACGTCTTGTATATCAAGTGTACTAGTTTTCAGCAATTTTTTTGCTGAAATTCCGTTTTCAGCAAAAGTTTTAGTTATATTTTTTTAGCACTTAATTAATTTTAAACTAATGTTTTGATACAAAAATTGTGCTGATAACCACATTTATAGCGAGGACGACAACCATATAGACAAAATGTAGATGTCGCAGCTTCTCTGGATGTAGTACAAATAAATTAACTAAAGTAAAATTTCTCTACAAATTTTTTGAGCCTTTTTTAATCTACTAATATTCAGCAAAAAGTTTAGTGATTTTAGCAAGGATTTTTTTCATTTGGAATCGACTAAGCAAAACTTTTGCTGAGATTACTATTTTTTGGTAAAAATCAGCTCGCTGTTTTTTAATATATTTCTTCTGTGTGCATTAATTAAAATACGAAAATGTTTACTTTAACTAGTATCATATTTACTTTGATATAAATCGCATTTAATTTAAAAACGTTGGTAAAAAATAAGATTTTAATTCAAATATGATATAATAATTGATTTAACTATGATCTTTTTTTCTGTGTAGTGTAGCAGAAAAATGGTTGTTATGACATTGCTACAGTTTTTTCTGTGGAATAGATTTATTTTGTTTTTTTTCGTATGTGCTTAAGCATTTGTTTAAGGATTAACAAAAAATCAATTTAGAAAGTCATATTTAACCACATGAGATTGTTTGGTATTTATAAAGATTAATATTTTCTATAAATGCGTATTTACACAAAAAGATTTACAAGCAATAAATTACATTTATAAATCATATATTGATGGTTACACGTTTCACAATAGAGTAAGAAACCGAATGGCTGAAGGCTAAGCCGATTTTTTCACGAACCTCGTCGCTGTCAAATGATTTTATAGTTACGCTAATTACTTCTTTATTCCGCAAGGCCGTTCAATAAATTTACCTTAAATGATTATTTTGTAAAGATAAATTAATTAAGCAATTTCGATAGAACATTTAAATGGACAGTTATCACTAAATCAACTTAGAAACTGATTCTGATTCAATTAACTAAAAGTTCACTCAAATATAACTAAAATTTTGTAAATTTTAAAGTTTTATTTTTGCTGTTCTTATCTTACTAGTATTTAGCAAAAAGAAATCTGCTAATTTCAGCAGTTTTTTTTCTCCAATGCCATTTTTTTACTAATTTTTAGTAGCTTTGCCTGCTATTTTTACAGGCTTATCTTTATGAGTGTAGGACTAACTTTTCCTGTTCTTAGAAAATAAGATTGTTTTAGGCTGCTTACTGTCTTTTATTTGAAAAATCCCTCAAAATTCCCCAAAATATTCTTTCTGCCACTCACAGAAATAAATCTTTAAAAATAGCAGAAAAAGTTAGTAGTACTAAAAATTACCTTACAGGAGAAACTAATGCTCTATGCTCCTTATATAAATGATGGGAATATATATATGTGTTGCAGAAGAAACTGCTAAAATCAGCAGAATCTGTTTGCCAAATATTTGCTAAACGAAAACAGCAAAAAATGCTGTTAAATCTACTAAATTTTGGTTAATTTTTTGCCGATTGCTTTCAAATGGGTATTGTTTGTTGGCGCAGCTAACCGAAGAAAAGCGTTACCTATTTGTGATAAATGGCATTATGTAATATAAATATTGGAACAAAGTTGTCCAGTTAAAATTTAGCCGGCAGTTAAATTCAAATTCTATATGGGAAACAACAACAAATGTATCAGTTAAAGTCCCAGTTGGCTGCTAACTGGACATTCAGAAATCGGGCCATAGGTCTCATATCTTATATTTCCTTCATTTTGTGTATGTATGTTACATCAGTGTTGCCAGAAAAGTTTTAGCTCATATCTACATTTCAAAAATTGAAATCCCCAAAATTTCCAGCAAAGAATTTTAAATCCCCGATTTAAGTTTGCAAAGTGTAAGTAGTTACAATTTTTGGTCTCCTATTCCATTTCCCTTTACCTGGTAATAGAAGGTTTTGCCACTAGTCCGATTTTGCTCAAACAATTTTAAAAAAATTAAAAATTACAATTCCTTTAATCTGTTCATATAACGTTTTTCTATATACTCAACAGTTTTGCCGGTAAAAATAAATGTATGAAGAAAAAAATATTTTTTGCCTAAAATATTAAAAAAAAAGTAATAAACAAAAGGTTATTGATTTTTATGGTAGCGGTAACAAACATTTATTTTTACCGGCAAAACTGTTGAGTATATAGAAAAACGTTATATGAACAGATTAAAGGAATTGTAATTTTCAACTTTTTTAAAATTCTTTGAGCAAAATCGGACTAGTGATTCTCGAGTTATGTCAAAAAAAAGATATATCTCGATTCCTAGGGGTGACCCAGCGAAACGCCGGGACACGTATAACTTGTTTTTGACCGATATAACATTTCCCGTTGGTTTCATCCCATCCCGATTTTGACTGTCGCATAGTGTTATTTTTGATATATATTAGTAAGATAGGAACAACAAAAATAAAACTGTTAAATATACAGAATTTTAGTTATATTTGAGTTAAATTTTTGTTAATAGAAAATAACAAATTAACCTGCTAAAATCAGCAAAAAATGTTGCTAAATAATTAGCAGCATAAAAAGGCAAAAAAAAATTTTAAATTTTCGAAGTTTTTATTCGATTTTTTTTTAATGCAAATAAAAATCGAGCCTTTTGAAAACAGCAGTTTACAATTTTTTTTAGCAAATATTTCTGCTCATTTAACAGGATAGACCGCTATTTGCACTCAACTAAATTTATCTTAAAAATAACAAACATTTTGTAGATATAACAGTTTTTTTTTGCAATTTTTAGTCTACTAATATTTAGCAAAATTTTTCCAAATTTTACACTACAATTTGTGATTTTTAATTAACTAAAAGTTAACTTATATATAACTAAAATTGTCTAAATTTAACAGTTTTATTTTTGCGGTTCTTATTTTACTAGTATTTAGCAAAAAAAAAAAATTTGCTAATTCAACAGTTTTTTCTGCTGCATCATTTTAACAAATTTTTAGTTGCTTTTTCTGCTATTTTTACGGATTTATTTCTGTGAGTGTATAAGTTTTGAAGAGTTTGCCTTAGATTCTAATAACTTTTTCTAAAGATAATGAAAACATTCCTACAGTAAACTATCAGTTTCTGAGATCCATAAATGTTGAAAACTTTTTCCTATAAAAAGCTGTTAGATTTTAAGGACTTTTTCCTTAAGAAAACCCTCGGATTCTATAGGAAAAATCCTGAGAAGCTGATGTTTATTCTGTAGAAAAAAAGTACACAGAATTTAAAGCAGTAACCACAATTGAGTTACCCTTTGTTAAATAAGTCCACAAAATTAATCAATTTTTAAAATAATTTGTCATATTTGCGAACTTATTTTATTTTTTTTTGTATGTTTTATCCTTTTTTATGATAATTTTTAATTTATTTTTGTTTCTTTGAATTGTTTTTAGTTTATTTAAGTTGGGTATGTCGTTCTTTTCCTTAATTCAACTTTGCTTAATATAGTTTCGCCTTAAGGCTTTTCTTATACATAGATTAAAATAGTTTGTAAATAAAGTTAAACTTTTTGTAAATACAATTAGACTTTTAATTCAAATTGAGCCTACAATTGATTTTGTAAACACAAACATTATGTTTGATACTTGATTGTAGAATTTATTTCAATTAATAGCCAAGAAACATATTTGCTGAAATTGAAAGCAATTTCTAACAAAAGATGTTCTCATAGCAACAAACGAGTTTGTTGAAATTCAAAGCAAAATTTTCCAATCGAATTTGTTAATTTTTATTTGTTTTTTAATTAACAATAAAAAATACCCCTTGAATAAGAAAATACATTCTTTTAAATATCAATCATAAAAAATCTAATTTAAATAAAAACATATAAATTTAAGTTATATTTTTATCCAAACATAAAGAACACTTTTTATTTCTTGTTGTATTATATTTTATTTAATTTCAGCACTTTTAGTAGTTTTTTTAATCGTTTACGAGTGTTTAGTAGAGTTCTATCGTTCATGAACTAACTAGTTCAATTGAACGATTCTCTCTTTTGAATGATATAAACTAGATCATCATTATTCAGTCTTGGAACAATTGTTTGTATCTTTTTTTATTAAATTGTTTGAAATTGAAATGGTTTGTTTAAGAAATAGTAATATTTTTATTTAAAAATGAGAAAAAAACAGTCAAAGTTTATTAAAAAAAAATTACCAAAACTAATTCTTTTATTTTGTAGATTTTCTGAAAACTAAATTGAAAAAATATGCATGAGCTGAATAGTGCGTAAAAAAGTTGTGAAACCAACAAATCAGATCACAACAGTTCAGTTACAACTCAAAACAAAAAAGATCGAATTGAACGAACTTGTTCACTGAATCGAATTGACGATAATGACCGAGTCAGCAAAGAACTTGCTGAGTTTCAACAAACACGTTTGTTGAGTTTCAACAGATAAGTTTAATTGGATAAAAAACTTGAAAAGTGTTCATGTTCAACTATATATTTAATTGATTCAATTAAAAATATTCTTGAAATAGAAATTGAATTTTAGCAATTATTTTTGTCACTTAAAAGTTGGTGATATTTTTGTCTATGTAGAAAAGATGTTCCTTCGTTTTTTCAATAAAAGAGTTTTAAAAATCTGATGTTGTTTAGGGAAAAAGTACCCAGAATTAGTGGGTTTCTATGCCTATGAAAATGCAAAGTAAATGAAAACATGTTGGTAAAATAAAACACTTTTAATTCATTTTTTCCTATTCCCATCAAAAAAAATGTGTAATATACATTTTTTATGAATAAAGAATAAAAGAAACAAAGAAATAAAGAAACAAAGTTGTTGAAAAAGCACTACAATTGATGATCTAGGTTTACTTCTTTTTTAACATAAACACTAATGATTTTAACATTGAGTTGTCATAGGAGAGGAGTACTCCCACTTCAACATTTTTTCTGTACTTTTTGAACGAGTGCAAAACAAGCTCTTTTTCACCAATTAAAAGTTAAAAAAAAATTCGTAGCAAAAAAATTATATTTTGTTTATTTTACAAAAGTTTTTTTTTATTGCAGCCACCGGGTATCGAACTTGCGACCTCACGGTTGCTAGTCTAGCGTTCTATCGCTGAGCTATTCTTTGACTGGCATAAATACACCACTTTCTTACTGCGAGATATTGTTCCTTATTCTCTTCAATAAAAGTACTTATTAAACAAAGGTGCACTCCAATTCAATATTGTTTTCAGTACTAGTTTTACAGGTCCATAAAAATCAAATTCTCATCATTTTTTTTATATAACCATATTTTTAAAAATTGAAAAATTAAAAAATTATTTAGGTTGTTCATAAGGGGTGTGCTATCTGTTGTATCGTTGTATCGTCCTAACAAAAAACAGAGTTGTTAAAATTTTTATTTGTGTTTAACAACGATTTTCTATTCAGTTTTCTATCGGTTAGCACACTCAAACATAGGACACTAAACATACGTAAAAATGTTGTATCGTGCTATTCTCAAATGTTGTATTTTTTCAATTTAATTTTTAACAACTCTGTTTTTTGTTAGGACGATACAACGATACAACAAATAGCACACCCCTTGTGAAAACCCTTATTGAATTTAAACAAATTAATTATAAATATTAGAAAAAATAATAAAATAAAAAAATTTTTTTTTTAAAAATAAAAAAATATTGGTCCCGCCGGGAATTAAACCCACGACCCCCTGTTTGGAAATACCAAATGATACCAAAATCACTTTTTAGGATCACTTTTAGAGCAATTACTCTTTAGAAGCAATACTTAAGTGATTTTTTGAATGTTGTTCAGAAGTAATTCTAAAAAAGCTGCAAAAATATACTAACGGATACTTTGGAAGCAATGTAAGAAGTGATTTTTTGAAGTTGTTCAGAATAACCTCTAAAAAAGTAGTAAAAATACACTAATTGATACTTGTTAAGTAGTGAAAGAAGTAGTCTGTAAAGCATTACTTGGAATTTTTTTTTTTTGCTGGGTTTTTAACAATATTTCAACACATTTTTTAAATACTCACCCCCAAATTCATAAACGCTTTGTAAAATTATAGGAGGTTTATTGAACAAATTTTGTATGAAAATGACGTTTTGTAAACCTGCTATAACTTTACAAACCATTTATGAATTGAGGGGTCAGTATTTTAATGAACAAATGATTAAAATAAAATAAAAAATATTAGATTCTAATAGAAAATTACAAAAGAAAAGCAATAAAAGTTCGTGTTGATAGCAAAATTTTTAGTTAACATGTTGCAATAATTTTTTTCTAGGTAAAAGAATGTTCATATTTGCCACACCCACAACAACAAAAAAACGCGAACACTGTAGTTTTTCTAGTAAGTTTGGGTACGTTCGTAAATGCAGTAGTTAGGCAGCACTGTGGCATAATAAAAGTAAAACGTTCAAAAAAGCATCACTTGACAGCACTGATTTACGTCAAACGCTTTTTTATGCAAACAATTGACAGTGCTGTCGCATCATTTTAATTTCTGATTCAATAGTGCGCGTTCTAAATTTTTATGTTAAAATCATTAAATACAAAAAGAAAACTAAACGTTGGTGCATAATGGAAGAGTAAGTAGTGCATTTTATACAAAAAATTGTCATTTTTACCATCAAGATTTTCAATAATATTTGTTAATGTTATTGCGAACATGTTTTTTTATTTTTTGCAAAACGTTCTAAAAAGCAAACTCTGTGCAGTTGTTGAGCAGTAGCAAAGCATCTGCAACAAAACTTGGCATAACTGCCGCAGTGTTGCACAAATTTACTGCATTTACGAACGTACCCTTTGCACTCTCTGCAAGAAGTAGGACTTTGCTTATGGGAAAATATACTCAGAATTTGAGGCTTTTTCTATAGGAAAAATTGCTCACAAACTTAGGTGTTCCATAAGAAAATATCTTGAGAATCTAAGGCTTCACACCACTCTCTACTCTCCCTTCCAAAAATGCAATAAATGAACGCAGAGTTTTTGATGTTGTTGTATTATTGTTGTAATTTATTGCTTCTAAGTGGAACATTGCGAACAAAAATCATATCATATACCCGCAGTAAACAAAGTGATACTTTTTACTACATTTTTGGAAGCAGGTTCTTTTCTTGCTGATATAACATATGACATGATTGAAATACAACAACATCACAAACTATGAATTCTCTTATTGCAATTTTGGAAGGGAGAGAAGATTTTTATCTTGTTGCATGTGATATGCCAAATTTTTCAATAAATAAATAAATAAAATTTTGAAAGGGAGAGAGGAGAGGAGCGCTAAAAAAAGTGCTTCTAGTACAGCAATGCTTCTAAAATCATGTCTATTTTCTGCTGGATTATCTAAGGAAATAGTTATATTTTTTATTAAAAAAAATATTTTAAAATATATTTTATATTAAGAATATCCATGGCTAAATTCCAAAGTTATGACCAATTATGTGAAATAAAATATGGAAATTTTCTTTTAACACTGAATTACAATTAAAAAATTAGCATTTCATAAATTTTCTAGATAATTTTCATATCTTATTCAACATAATTGGTCATAAATTTGGAATTTATCCATGGATTTTCTTATTATATATCTAGCTTGTTTTCTTCGTTGAAAGATGGGCTTTGCTTTTCACGATTTTTTTCAAAAGGGCCAGTTTTATAGTCAGGACGAAAAACGATTTTTTTCTTAATTATTTCTTAAGTATGAAAATTAAAAAAAAAAAAATGTCTTACTTTAAGTAATATATTTTTTTCAAGGGAAGCAACACCGGAAATTCTTCCTATTAATTAACGTGTTCCTTGCTTTGGAAAGGAGATAGAGAAGAGATGAACGGTGGTGAAAGATGAAGGTCTTCAAATATGGCAACACTGTACATAATTGCGCGAAATGTTGTATTTTAGAAAATTTGTTGTATGCCATCTGATGGTGAAATGGCGAACTTTCTTGAAGCTTTTTGATTCAAATCTGTTTTATGTTACTTTACTTCGGTGGGGTTAAGTGCTATGGGAACACCGAAGGTGGACGCTGAGATTAGAGATGAGCGATATTTTCATACCGGTGATTTAATCACAGTTATTGATAAAATACTGGTAACGGCAGTGATCAAATATTTCAAGTCGCAGTTACTCGGAATGTCGTTCTTTTAATATTTTTGTACTATTCTTTCTTGCAAACTTCATTATGCACAGTAATACATGTTTTTTTTCAATAACAGTGACTTGCTTTCACACTCTTCTGAATAAAATGTCTCCTTCTATCATGTCTTTGTTACCGGTCATAACTATTCTTCTTTTAAGGCCCAGTTTTTAGGAAGTGGATTATTTTTAAACTTAGTTTAACGCAGTTTGTAACTGGAATACTGCTTTTAAAATGTGGTTTATTTTGTTTCATTTCAATAAAGAAATAAATTATACTCGAGAAAAAGTTTTTCCGGCAAATTTTTGTTAATAAACTTTGAAATGGCTGACAAAATTCGTTTTCGGTTTAACTAAACCAAGTTTAACTGACATCTTAATAACTCGCCATAAATATGATTTCGTTTATTTATCAGAAAATCGCAGTCTTTTCCATAGAAAAACCGTGATCACGATCAGTTTAAAAGAACAACGATTTGAACATTTCCTGATTTCACTGAGAACAATTTTACTGAGAAATCGCCGGATCGCCCATCTCTATTACAAACCCGTGATCACGGTCACTGTTTAAAAGAACGGTGATTTGAAAATCACGATCACTGGTAGCAGCGTTATTCAAAAATCACCGGATCGCTCATCTCTAGCTGAGATACATATGTATACTAGAGTGTCCCTTAAAAATAGATTTGTCATTACAACCCCAGTTTTATTGGAAATGGTCCCAAATGGAAGAAATCGATTTGTTTTTTTTTTGGAAAATGTTAACCCGTGCCGAAAGTTGAATGAAAATGGTCCCTTTTGGAAAAAAGTTTATTGCTATTAAAAAATCCCAAAATTCGAAATTTCGAAAAAAAATTATTTTTTATTCCATTTATTCATTTAATATAGTCAAAATGATTCACACATGGAATTTTGACTTCATCGGATATCATTAACCCACTTTAGCCTGGAATCCAAAATGATGATTTTAAAGATTTTTTAAAATGCCTTATTTGGAGATGTCGATTGCTATTTGTACCACATAATAGTTGATGTTAAAGAAAAAAAATAAATTGGAAAAATGATAATTCGAGTTTGTGTTTGGAGCGACTGCTTTTCAGGACATTTTAAAAAAATTGCTCATTTTGTCAAAAATTTTAAAAATTTCAATGTTTTCATCAAATTTTACACGGTTTTCGGAAAAACAGCACTCAAATTTAGTTAGATTATAATTATCTTTTCATTTCTTTAAAAAAAATTTAACCCTTAGTGGCCTGGGGTCAGAAAAGACCCATGGAACTTAATATTAATTATGACTACGAGATTGTAAAGCCATTAACGTGATCCATATGGGGATAATTTTTATACTTTTGGCCAAAAACGCCCCACTAGAAATTTACAGAATAACACAAACACAAACTGGAATTATCATTTTTCCAATTTATTTTTCTTCTTTAATATCAACTATTATGTGGTACAAATAGCAATCGACATCTCCAAATTAGGCATTTTAAAAAATCTTTAAAATTAATTTAAAAAAACACGTTTTTGAATTTTTATCAAATTTGTGGGTCATTTTGGATTCATTTAGACTATATTAAATGAATAAATGAAATAAAAAATAATTTTTTTCGAAATTTCGAATTTTGGGAATTTTTAATAATAATACACTTTTTCCAAAATGGGCCATTTTCGTCCAACTTTCGGCACGGGTTACCGTTTTCCAAAAAAAAAATACAAATCGATTTCTTCCATTTGGGACCATTTCAAATAAAACTGGGGGGTGTAATGAACGAAAATCGACAAATCGTTATTTTAAGGGACAGTCTAATGTATGTATACTCATAAAAAAAGCCCGTACAAATAGGTCAAAATTGTGCTGCCGCAAAAAAAAGAGAGCGGTACACCTTCAAATATAAAGTTTTTTTGCAAGGCAATTCCAAAAAAAAAAAAAAATTTTCCGAACGTAGGGATCGCCTTTTTCAATTTTTCGTTATAGCTTCGGCATTTAAAGTCGGATTTTAAAGTGTGATATACCGATTTCTTTGCCTCGAGGAGACCAGTGTTTTGCTATAAAGAAAAAATCCAATGAAAAAAATTTATAAAGGCGACCCCTACGTTTGGCAAACAAAAAAATAAAAAAAAAAATTCTCCTGGGTTTATCGAAAAACTTCCTTAGTAAAAGTTTAATGATTTTTTGCGAGCTTTAATTTTCTGACATTAGGGTTGTAGCAACTGAAATATGGTGGGTAAATACTAGAACGGAATACTTGACGTCAATGGTCCTTATAGCAAAACATTGGTCCGCTCAAGAGAAAAACATTGATGAATCATACTTTAAGGTCCGACTGTAAAAGACAAAGATATAACGAAAAATGTAAAATGGCGACCCCTACGTTCAGGAAAAAAAATAAAAAAAATTTTTTCAAACCTCCTTGCAAAAATAATATAGACGGCGAACTTTTTTTTTAGGTACGGCTTAGGCTTTTTAAGAGAAAATAGCAGAAAAATTAGTTCAATTTAATCAGAACGTGTTTAACAGACGTTTGTACTAACTTCTTTTTATGAGTGTATGAGGGATAGAAAAATCATATATATTATTTTTCCAAATTGTTGTTGCGCTTACTGGGGATCGAACCCGCAGCTTCATGTGTATCAGTCCAAAGCGCTAACCATTACACCACAAAAACCATTAAGACAAAAATCGTTCTTTGTTCTGAAGTTTTCCTTAATACATCTTACTTTTGGCAAAATCAGAAATATTTTTTTTAATATTCCTGCTCATTGCACTTACACTAGTGAAGCGATTTAAAAAAAACAATATTTCTAAATATTGCTTTTTAATATTTTATTGTCGTTTATATTGTTACCATCTATAAACAGATTGGGTTTCTTAAAACTAGATGTAGTCGTGGTTAAAAACTACACAAAAATATTATATTATTTACCTGTTCAAAAAAGTCCTTTTTGGAAGTTTTCTATGATATCCTTTATTTTTTGTTGTTTTATTGCTTCAAAATATCCCTTTAAAATTTCAATTATATTTATTTAAAATTAAATTGTTTTAAATATTATTACGTATTATTTCACAATTATTTTAGATTTTTTCTATTAAATAATTTAACACATTTTTTACACAATTTTTTTTTTAATTATCTATCTATTCTTTTTTTTATATAATCGCATTAATATTTAAAATAATTTCAATGTGATAATTTTTATTTTTTTTTAATACACAAAGGTGTTAACAAAAAATTTATATAAAATTTGTTTGTTAATTTTTTTTTAAGAATTTTTTTTAATTCAATTTTTTCGTTAAGAATTAAATAATATTTGTATTTAATTTTAAAATTAACGCATATTAGTTTTCGTTATTTATTTGTATTTTTTTTTCTTCGATTTAAGTAAAAATTTTAATGATCAGAACCTTCCTGCTGAACTGTCAAAAACAGACTCAACTTAAAAAGATCATGCAAAAACAACGAAAGACACTTGAAAAGCGCGTTGTTTTTTCTCATGTTGTTGCTGTTGCGGTTATTGTTGTTGTATATGTTTAAACTAAACTTACTGGCTGGTAGCTTTGACTTTGCAATCTGTTATGACTGCTTACTTACATTGAAGCGTTTTGTTAGCATATAAGCCTAAAAAAACGACTAAACAATTACAATTTATCGTACGTACTAACGTAAATGAGTTAACAACTAACGTAATGGAATAAATCCAACATTTTGTTGTATATTGTACGCTATCGCAATTGATGATCATTATCGATATTAACCCATTAAGCATCGTTTGTTACGTTTTTTCGAAGCTGTACTTTTAAATAGTGATATTAGTTTATTGAATATTATTGTTGTGCTTGAAAAAAATTCTAAATAACACATAAAAAAATAAAATCGAGTTTCAATTAAAATTTGTTTTATTCAAGTTTTAGATATTTCTAACAGACTTTTAAGGTCAGTTTTCTTTCTAAAGTCAATAAATCATCATTTATTCCATTTTGATATCCAATGTTTCTGGGGGATCGTTAAACCAACTTCAGGGATAAATTTTATCTACATAAATAAAAATGAAATGATGTTAGTTGGTAAGCGCATCAGTTGAGAACGGCTGGACCGATTTTGCAAATTTTTGTTTTTATTTTTATTCAATGTTAGTAAGAGTCCGAATAAGGTTTTTAGAGAAAGAAAAATTGTCCACGCCCACTGCTATCACTATTTTTTCCGATATATATAAAATTCCTATTTACCCTAATTTCCTAAATGCGGCAGCCTGCACGAACGCCTTTGGTTAGAAACCTAAACATTATAATATGTGTTCCTTGAAGTTGGGGTACGCTAATAGACAAAAATCTGTAAAAAAAATTAGTTAAAACTACTAAAAATTAGTTAAAAATGATGCTGCAGAAAAAACTGCTAAATTAGCACAGTATATTAGCAAGATAGGAACAGCAAAAATAAAACTGTTAAATATACAGAATTTTAGTTATATTTGAGCTAAATTTTTGTTAATAGAAAATAACAAATTAACCCGCTAAAGTCAGCAAAAAATTTTGCTAAATAATTAGTAGCCTAAAAAATCACGAAAAAATTTTAAATTCTCGAAGTTGTTTTTTAGATTTTTTTTTAAATGCAAATAAAAATCGAGCCTTTTGAAAACAGCAGTTTACTATTTTTTAGCAAACATTTCTGCTGATTTTAGCAGTATGGACTGCTATTTGCATTCGACTAAATTTAGCTTAAAAATAACAAAAATATTGTAAATATAACAGTTTGTTTTTTTCTATGTTTAGTCTACTAATATTTAGCAAAATTTTCGGCAGGTTTTACAGTACCATTTGTTATTTTCAATTAACTAAGGGTTAGCTTAAATATAATAAAATTCAGTAAATTTAACAGTTTTAATTTTGCTGTTTTTATTTTACTAGTATTTAGCAAAAAAAAATCTGTTAGTTTTAGCAGTTTTTTCTGCTGAATCGGAAAATTTTGATTCTGAAATATTTAATATGAAAAATTTTGGTTCACGTTGTTTTGCTGTTATTTAAATTTATTTGTTCTTTTTTATAATTTGTTACAATTACAAAATTTATTAAGTTTGAGAGTATAACCTACCGAAAAAAATTAAATAAATATAATATTTTTACATTCATTTTTAAAAAAAGTTAACGAATACGAATTTTTTACAGAAAATAAAAATTGGGGCTTTTGGGGATTACAAATTGAAAAATTGGGGATAAGGTCTGAAAAAGACATGGCAACACTGGGAGTTACCGATATTATTTTAAGTAAAATGAAGCTCTAATCAATGATTTCTTCAAAGCTTAAAGGCAAAATAACCATTAGAGATACATATGTTACCAGCCCTTAGTTGTTAATAAGTTAGTACATTATTGGCGTACATATGAAAAATAACCAAATACATACTTTAAAGAGAAAAAAAATTAAAATAATGCCAAAGACCTGACAGACACACTGTTTTTTAAATAATTTTTCGTTGTTGTTTACTCTATAAATATAACAAAGATTTCGTTTGTGTGTTCCCAACTTATGTGTAAAAGATGACTTAAGATTTTAAACAAAAGAAAATTTTGTAATTTCTACTGATTTATTTGTATGAATATAATTTTGTGCAATAACCACAAAGGTGAAAAAAATAATGTTTTGAATAAAAGTATAACAATAGTAAATTTTGTTCTTAAATAAAAATAAAATACCCTAAACTTAGAATTTTCTAAGTTATTTAAACTAATCAAAATAATCCAACCTTTACAGAAAAATTTAAAATTAACATTCCTCACTTTTCTATGCGTGGGAAATTTCCCGGGAATCTCGGCATTTCATAGAAATTAATTTTTTCACTTGTGACCAGTGTTGCCGTTTTGGTTATTTTTAACCAAAATTGGTTATTTTTTTCCAATGTGGAGATGTGAACTTTTTTTTCATTTTGCTAACCTTTTTTGGCAATCAAGTATACTTATCAATTTTTTTTCTGTGTTTTTAGGTTTATGTACTGCTTATGCTTGCAAGAAGCTTCCCGTACAGATGGAATATCTTTGTAGGAACATTTGTAACTTCTTTGCGCATAATTCGAAACATATTCTTGAATTTAAAGAATTTTAAGATTATTGCAGTGTAGAGTCATATAAAATATTAGGTATTTCTGGTACCTGTTGACTGACACTATGTAATGTAATCAATCGTATTATTATATTGTTTTGCATTTATATTTTATATCGTTCGACTTGGAAGTAAACGGTAAAAAGCTTGTGAATTGGGTTAACTAGTAGGCGATACTACACCCAAAAAAGTACATGGTCGCATAGTCAACAAAATCCATAGTCAATTTAGATTTTTTGTAAATCAACTATAATAATCAATAACAACTATTGGTGTAGGCATTAGCAACCACGTTATACATAGTCGATTTTGTAATTACTACATAATTGTGAAATACAAATTGTCGAATAGAAAAATAAATAAAACAGCCAAAATTAAAAAAAAAAAATTTTTTTTTAAATATATAAATTTCAAATAAGAGATGTTCCAATACCTATTTTGCTCGAATTGCAATTAATGAGTTTATTTTTCATTGGAGATAAAATTTCAAATCAAGTCCAAAACTAAAGGTAAATAATTGCAAAATATACGAATTTCATATATTTAGTTAGAATTTAATTTAAAATAGTTTATTCTATTTGTTTCCAGAATTTCTAGAATTTAATTAAACATAGTTGCCTTCCACTACTTCATATCAACTATGGCATAGTGGGGGTTATTTCACCTATGAAATAGTTGAAAATATAGTGATCAGTAACTACGTACTTTTAAGGGTGTAGCTTTAAGGTTTCTTTTTTATTTCTCTCATATATTCTTAATATAATAAATAAAGAAATTCAATCGGAAGAAATGCGTCTTCCATATGTTAATGGCCAATTGAAATTAAATTTTAAATTAGGTTTGAGCAATTTCACCAAAACTAATTACGTTAATAATTTAATTTCATTAAAACCGGTTAATTTACTTGATGAAATTAATTGATGTATTTAATTAAATGTAGAAAAAATTTTATTTTCCGTCTATTGATACGATCAGGAAGAAACTTTTTGAAGTAATTTCACTTAATGCTTAATTTTTCAGGCATTATTTTTCGAATTAAAGCTTACATATGCCATTTTTTTTTTGTTTCGAATTTAGGGATTGTAAGAACTATTATCGCTAATTTTTTATAACTTTTATTTTTAATCTTTATATGCATTTAATAATTTTACATTTAATAATTTTATATTTGCATTGTTATCTAATTATTCATATAATTTTTATTTTTATTTTAAACAATTTTTATTGCTTGTTTTGTTACTTTTAGTAGAAATTTGTAACCGATTATGGCCTTTAGGCTAGGTTATTGTTATAAATAAAGAAATTAAATTAAATTAAAGCTGAACTATGTTTAAATGAAGGTACCCTACGGGGAATGAGGAGTCAATTGCCCTCCAACGACCTATCCCGTGACCGGTCAACCGAAGGCATATTACTAAATTAGTACAAATATGAACAAAAGAAAATTAATTTTCTAAGTATTTTCTGATCCGTTATTTTCACTGTTGCTTTTAAAAAAACTTGACCGATACCGAAATAAAAAACAAACTTCGCGGCATATTTTTAAAAATATTTTTTATTTATTTTATTCTTTTATTTATTTTTAACGATTTGCTTATTTTAGCTCTTATTTTAAATTTCTATAATGTTTTGCTAAGAAATTTTAAGTTTTGTATTTTCAACGTTTTTTTAATGTTAAAGCTGTTTTAGTTTTAACAATTGGTATTTCATTTAACTTTTCTTTTTAACTTAAGGGGAATTTTTAAAATTTTTATTTATATTATCAGAGGTTTTGAGGTAATTTTCTAATTTTTAATTGATTTTTTAATTTAATTATGGCAAAAGCAAAAAACAAGTCAACTGCCATTAAGGGACCTATCCCATGACCGGTCAATCGGGTGCATATTCAAGGCACTTCCACCATATTTGTGTGTGTGTTAATGTTGTTTGCTTTTCTATTTTTTTCTTTTCCATGTTTTTTTATTTGCTGTGTGTGTGTTTGTTTTTCTTTCTCTTTTTTATTTGAACAGAAACGAAAAACATATAACTTAACCATCAGCCAGTCATCACGCATAAGTAACATTAGCTCAGACGGTAGAGCGTTTGCCTTACAAGCAGAAGGTTGTGTTATCGAGCCCTACTTCGACGCCAAGAAGATTATTTTTAATTCTTAATTTTTTATTATTTTATTTGAAAAGCTATTTTTAGACACACCACCCTACTGCCACAATGTGTCTAAACTGTGGCAATTGGTCATTTCCAATGACAACGCCATGTTAAAGTGATATGTCTCTTTCAAACAAAAAGACCGATCAACGACCGGTCTCCGCCCCCTTGGGACGTATCCTGGGTGTCATCTGGGACCGGTCCCTTTCCCCGTAGGGTTGTGTTATCGAGCCCTACTTCGACGCCAAGAAGATTATTTTTAATTCTTAATTTTTTATTATTTTATTTGAAAAGCTATTTTTAGACACACCACCCTACTGCCACAATGTGTCTAAACTGTGGCAATTGGTCATTTCCAATGACAACGCCATGTTAAAGTGATATGTCTCTTTCAAACAAAAAGACCGATCAACGACCGGTCTCCGCCCCCTTGGGACGTATCCTGGGTGTCATCTGGGACCGGTCCCTTTCCCCGTAGGGTAACTTGTCCAACTTAAAAAAATATGAAATAAAAAAAAAAACAATCTTTTTATATAGAACTCTTAAAAAAAATCTCAAAATACTTTGAATTTTCAAGAAAATATTTAAAACATCTTGCCATGATAACACCAAATTAAATTTTAAATAATTTAGAAATAACTTTGGAGCCTTTATTGTCATTTTTCCCAAACTTAGCGAGCGGTAATGAAGAAAAGATTTTAACCCAATGGAAATTATTAAGATTTTCAAACATTACAGAATTAAACAGTGACATAGATATAGTTGAATTTTGGGATGAAAACTGTTTTTAATAACTAATTGATCACAATCCACTGACATTGCCACATAGTTTAATTGCTGCCGAATGAAAATTTTCAGAACTTATTTTAATAAAAACAAAGTTTCGAAATAACCTTGATTTTATTAATAATATAATGCAATTAAAAAAAATTGTGCAAAAACTAAAATCATTCCCACTATGTGTGATCTGCCAAAGAGATGTTTTAACCTCATAGAATAACATTTTTTATACTTTAAATAACACAGTGATGAATTCTACCTGAAACTAATTTGTTTATCTCAATTTGGAATGAAATTAAATTCAAATTTTTTAGTTATTAACGGTGGGTCTCATACTGAAGGTTTTAGAGTATGAGACCCACCGAAGTAAGTATTTAATATGTAAAAGAATCTAAAATACAAATTTTGTTAATAATTAAATTTAAATAATAACCCCTCAATTCATAAAAGCATTGTAAAGTTATAGGATGTTTACTAAAAGAAATCTTCATACAAAATTTGTTCAATAAACCTCCTATAATTTTACAAAACATTTATGAGTTTAGGGGTAAATATTTTAATATATTTAAATAAAAACTAAGAAAATTTAAATTTTGGTTATTTTTTTTCTCATTTGGTAACTTTTTTTAAACATTTTAGTTACAAAAAATTTTTGTTTGCGGCAACGCTGCTTGTGACACATGGTTTCTAATAAAATTTAGTATACTGAACACAAATATGAAAATATTTTTTGAATCCCTCAAGAATTTTTCGATACATTGTGAGTTTTTGTTAAATTTTGCCAAATTTAAGAAAAATCTAAATTTTTATGGAAATTTTTACGTTATTTCAAAAATTGTTTGAGCGTTTTCAAAAATGTTTTTTATATTCGTGTTTAGCATACAAAATTTAATTGCAAACAATGTGTCACAAGACATAACTAAAATATATTGTTTTTGGATTTCTTCCAAAATTCCAAAACTTTGACCTTAGGTTGCGTTTACACTTGCATCGAAATCTCAAGATTTCGATATTCACCACTCTGAAAAAAACAATGAAGAAAAGCTTATAGACGTTTAAGTTTTTAGAGAATGCATTTATTAGAATTAACTGTGCGTGCTTTATTCAAAATCGAACAGCTATTAGCTTTGCTTCATTGTTTTTTTTTTAGAGTGGTGAGTATCGAAATCTTGCCATTTAGATGCAATGTAAACGCAGCTTTAAATTAATGTGATTTGGACGAAATTCTTACCATCTCAGGTTAGACTAAGAGGCAAAAAATTTAAAAGCCAAAAGAAAATATTTTCCCATACATTTCATTGCAGCCCTAATGCACATTGCTCATATTTTTTTTATTTTTTAAATACAATAAATTGTTTCAACAAATATTAACAAAAATTGTATAAATATCTAACAAAGTACATAAATAAAATAAAAAAAATATGTACGAAAAGTAACATGTATTATAAAGTGACGTTATGTAGTTCGTAAATGTCTGACCATTGAATATACTCAAAGTATTTTTAATTCGACTACACTCAGAAAAGTTTTACAGTTACTACATAACAGCTATGTGAGCAGTGTTGCCAGGTTTAGGTTTAGGCACAAAATCGTTGAAAATTTTAGAAAATATCGTCAAAATCGTCATAGCGTTTTAAAAAATCGTCAAAAAATACATAGTTTAAAATCGTCAAATAAAATCTATTTGTGTTATAAGGAACCTAAAATGTTTATAAGCATTTTAAAAATTATCCTTTTTTAATCATTTCATGCTTGTTCGATTTAACATATTTAATATAATGTTTATAAGCATCATCGAAATTTGCCATATCCAGAAATAAAAGTCCGTAGGATAACCAATAAAACAACAACTTTTTGGCAAAATTCGACTTTATTCATCAACATAGTCTCCTTCAAGAGCGATACAATCACTCCAACGCCTTTGTAACATGTCGAGGTATCTTTTATAGAACGATTTATCTTTCGCCTCAAAATAGACCTCTGTTTCGGCAATCACCACTTAATTCGAACCAAATCTCTTTCCAGCGAGCATTTGTTTGAAGTCTGAAAACAACTACAAAAACAACGCAATTGAAAGTGTAATTCAGGGGTATGGCATCACCAAAAAAATAAGTTATAAAAAAGTCGTTATCACTAGATGGCACTTTGTAAAAAAAATTGACAATTTTCTTTTTTTATTTAAATTTAAATAATAACAAACAACAAAGGAAAAAATACAAACAAATATTTAAAATTTTATTATTTGAATATATTCCGCGTTTGTTTTTTCCTTATTTTGAGCAGTTTTCAGCAGTTTTTGAGTTTATAAATATAGGCTTAACTGATATTAAACTGATACTAAATAGTTGCTCAGGTAATACTAAATACCAGCGCCCTCTATCGGTGAGTAGTTTAAGTTTTGATTTCCTATCTCTATAATTAATAGTCTCTGGTGTAATTCGTGCAATTTGGCCATGGTAGACAACGACTTGTGACACGGCGCATTGTCTTAGTGAAAGAGCACTTTTTGTTTCTTCATATGGGGCAGTTTTTTTTGCGATTTCCTCCTTCAAACGCACCATTTGGGCCATCTAGCGATCACTATTGATGATGTGACCTTTTTCAAGGTAATCAATGTACAAAATTTTAGCCGCATCTGATGCTAAATACTGATGCCATAACTTTACCAGCTAACTGTTGCGTCTTTGGCTTCTTCGGGCGAGGTTCGCCAGTTGACTCTGGAGTGAAGTGGCAGATCCAAGTTTCGTCCATTGTTACATACGACGCAAAAAGTCCTTTTTATCTCGCCGAAACAGTTGCAAACAGCTCGCAGAATCATCGACACGATGTTATTTTTGGTACACTGTGAGCAAACGCTGCACCCATTTCGAAAACAGCTTTCTCATGGACAAATGTTCATGCAAAATAAACCCGACATGTCCCATCGGTATCTTTAAGGTTTCAGCTATCTCCTGTAACTTCACTTTACGGTCTGCCAAAATGATTTTGTAAACTTTTTTTCGATGTTTTCCGGTATCACCAACTCTTTTGGGCGACCACAACGTTCGGCGTCATCGGTGTTTGTACGACCACGTTTAAAGTCAGCAAAGCACTTTCCTACCATTTGTCTCGATTGAAGAGAGTTCGAATATCACTTATCAAGCCAAGCTTTGGCTTGAACGGTGTTTTTTCCCCATTAAAAAGCAATTAAAAATCAACACACGGAATTGCTTTGAATCCATTGTTTTCAAAATCGCAAAAGTAGCATCACTAAAACAGCTGTAACTTTTTCACTAATGAACGAATTGTCATTAAATTTTGACAGGTATCATCTGAAGGTTGGTAGTTCCAAAAAATCATATGGATTTTGCATTTGTGGCGCCACCTATGTGTTATCCTACGGACTTTTTAGCCGATGTGTTATATTTAAAGTTGAAATTTCTCTTTTTTTACGATTTCGTTATTAAAAAACTTGTAATTTTTTGAAAAAAAAATATTAAAGTGGTGTTTATAGATGACGTTTTGCTTCACACGAATGAAAAAACAATAACAAAATACATGCAATACAAAAACAAAATACATGTAGTCACTCATTCGTGAGACAACGAACGTCTTCTAGAAACCCAATGCAAATTTTTTTACGAGGGAATTGCAATTACTTAAATATTTTTCAACCGATTTTGGATTTTTACGCCTTGCTAGAAAGGTAATTCAGTCTAAATTACGATTGTATTTACATTTTACAGAAACACATTTATTTAATGCATTGCCTTAAATCGCAAGTTATGTTTGTCGTTTTAACTGCAACTGAAGTTGTTTTTACAGTTTTACAATAACTTTGATTTTAACTGCACTTGTGGTTGTTTTTACTAGATTTGTCAGTTGGTTTTTAACATATTGCAGTTGTTTTTCAACTGAAAATATATTTTCAGTTGATTTTGCCTATATAATTCCCTGAGTGTATGTGCAATATGTGTTTAATAGATACTTATAGGCATACACTGTGTTTCTTTAATATATACAACTCAATATAAACAACAACAACTGCTACTGTTAGTTTAACTTAAAGTATGTAGTTGGTTAGTTTAACTAACAAATATTATGATTTTTTTCTTTGAATTTATTTTTTTTTTTTGTAAAAAGCTTGTTTTGAATGATACAATAGTGCAGCTTTAAAAGCAAGTAACCCCAAATAAGAAACTTATATAAATTTAAATTAACACATCGGCTTGGATTAATTCCCTCGAAGCAAATTTTGATTAAACCAAAAGATAAATGTTGGACTTGCAGAATTTTGCTGGATGAGTTTTAATTTTTTCGGTAAACTAATGAAAAATTTCTTAAGTATGATGAAAAAGCTTCATACATTTTACAAATCTAGTTTTAATGAAACTTTTTTATTGAGTGTATAAAACTTTTAATATATAAAATGAAATTTCTCACAATATTTTATGAAAATTTCCATTAGTTCAATGAAAAGTTTCAATGGACGAGTTGCAGTGAAAATTCATTGGTTTTATGCAAAAATTTATTTATATCATGCAGATAATTCTCTCAGTGTGTTTATTTCTTATTTTTTTAGAGGAGAAGGAAACCCCTAAATAGAATCTGAATAACTTTGAATGTAGAATTTATTTGAATGTTTTTTTTTTATCAATAAAAAATTGCATTTACAAAAATTTTATACCCGTAGTTTTTTTATTTTATAAAAACGGTACTCACGATGGGTATTGCAAACGATGCAAACGTTGCAAATGATTGCAAAAAAACAACGATTGCATCAACACAACAACAAAATGTATGTATTTGCAATTTGCTTTATTTTTCTTCATTTGCAATAAAAAAACCTTTAACAAAAACCACTTTGCATATAACAGGTGTGGGCACACAAATGGCTTGACGGGCCAAATTTAGGATTTCATAAACTGACCGAGGGCCGCACCAATTAATACATTACTCGACAAAAATGAATTTTTTGTACAGCCTTTTGCTAATATCTTTTTTTTGAGTATTTTGGTTTCCTAAGCCCGGATCTAAAGTCAAAAACGGTCCACTGAATAGCCTTCGAGTTGTGGGTATTTCTTTATTATCCCCTCACCCAGGAAAATACTTTATGAGTCAATGTTGCGGAGAAGTACATCAAAATCTTTTATATTTTTGTATTTTTCTATATTTTTGATCCAAATATATTTAAAAATATAAGGCACAGACTCAATAAATGTTTTTAAAATATTTTGCCCTCCATAATACGAATCTGAAATCAAAAAACTTTGTCGAATTAATTTTCAAAAATATAGTTTTCGTTATTTCAAAAAATTTGGTTTAAGGTTTTTACCAATTTTTCAAATATTTTTAAATTTACTTATTGGATTTTGATCCCTTGACTGATAACCCCGGCAGAAAATTTTGATACTTTTATGAGGGTTCTTATTTAGTAAGTCAAAAGAAAATTATTCAAGCAAAACACATATTTTTTCTATATTTTAAACTTCTTTCTCAAAAATTACGCATTTTTTTGGATGAAAATATTACTCTTAGTAAAATGAATCATGAAAGCCACAACAATTTGAGGCAAATTTTTAAATCCAAAGATGATTCAGAAACGACCCAGAAATATAAATAAATTTGAATATTTTGTGAACAATTCAAAAATGACTCAAAAAAGATAAATTTTTTAGCCCAAGGAATTTTTTAAAATATTTCTTTGAGCCATTTTTGAATCAAAAAGAAGGCTCTTTTGGATGCACCACTTTAATACAAGTGAAAGTTTAATAATATATTTTGAGCACTTTTCTGATTCATTTTTCGGCTCGTTTGTTGGCTGAGAGCTCTAGAAAAAATTAATTATAAAAACTTTATTCAAAAGTTTAACATCATATTAAAAAATTGGGGTAAGGCGGAATTGTTTGCTTTAAAAGCGAGATAACCTGATTAACCTGAACAACCACTCCGTCAAAAGCGGAGTGGTTGTTCAGGTTAAGTACACTAATAGAAAAAAGCCTGTAAAAAGTTTTGCTAAAGCTGCTAAAAATTAGTTAAAAATTACCTTGAATAGAAAACTTCTAAAATAAGCAGATTTTCTTTGCTGTTAAATATATGGAATTTTAGTTTTATTTGAGCTAAATTTTAGTTAATTAATATAAAAATTTACTCTGCTAGAATCAGCAACCAATTTTGTTAAATATTAGTAGAATCAAAAAACTCCAAAAATTTTTAATTGTTTTAAGAGAATAAAAATCTATTTGTGAAATCAGCAGTCTACTATTTTTCACCAATATTTCTATTGATTTTAACAGGATGACTATTAGTATGTTTAAAAGTTTATTTTTGCTCTTATAATCGTACTAACATTTAGCAAAAACCTGCAAAAATTTTGCTGCAAAGTTACTTTTAAATAATAACCCTGTAAAAATAGCAGAAAAAGCTACTAATTGTTTTGCTATTTTCCCAGGTTTATTTCCGTTAGTGTATAAATAAAATTTTATTGTGTCTAAGTGTTTTACCAAATTTAAGTGCTTGAAGGACAATTCTCACAAGTAGATCTTAGAGATCCTTACGAGGCATGTAGAACAGCCTTAAACATTTCCTTAAATGAAAGGTAATTTTTTTGAATTCAAACTCATAAAAAATTAGAGAGTATTTCTACGTCATATTGAGCCATAAAGTATTTTTCGCAGGCTTAAGGTTTAAATAAAGAAGAAGGAATTTTCCACTTAATATTCGTATATTGGAGGCGAAAATACTTTAAAAAGTTTTATAGGACTTCTGTGCAAAAAAGTCGATATTTGTTGATTTAAATTCTAATTTTAATTTTTTTTTATTTAATTAATATTTTTTTTTAATTAAAAAAAATTTTTTTTTATTGTTTTAAAATTAATGAAGGGCCGCACGTAATTGGCTGACGGGCCGCATGCGGCCCGTTGGGCCGCATTTGCCCATGTATGGAATATAAGCTAAGTTGCTTATATTCCATACATGGGCATATTATGATTTATAAAATAAGATATTAAATAAAAAAATTGTTTGTGATTTTTTATTAACATAAAAATTTTTTTTATTTATTATTTTATTATTATTTTTATGATTCACAAATTTTCTCAAAAATACGATTTATTTTTAGTTTTGACGTAAACAAAATCACTGTTGCCAATTTAGCTATTTTCTCGTCAAATCTAGCGATATTTTACCATTTTCAGCTATTTTCTAGTGATTTTTTAGTTTGATTTAGCGATATTTTTAGGAAAAAAGTTAGCAGCAGTGAACAAAATAGCTCATAAAGCAAAAAAACGCTCACGATATGTTAGAATTTGCATAGCAAATTTGCAAATTGCAAATATGCACATGTACCATCGTGAAAACCCTTAAAGATTTTTTCCATCCAGTTAGGATCGTTTTAAATTAAGCTATCCAAAAATTTTTAGATTTTTAGAAAACTGCACTTGAATTCTTTTTAAACGAGTAGTTAACAGACCTCTCTTAAATTTCAAAGTTCACATAATGAATGATTTTAATATTGTTTTTTTTTTAACTTCTATTTATGAATATACCGTAATTGTTAATTTTTTTGTTTCATTTCTAATTACTACTATAAAACCAACAAAAAAAATGTGTAATTTTTAAGAAAAAATAATGAAATAAAATTGTTGAAACTATTCGAGTTACTTGAGTAAGTTCAAAACCTCAAAATCGAGTTACTTGGTTACTTGAACAAAACCAAGTCCCAGTAATTCGAATACCCTAATATCTGCCTCTTGTTTTAGTAGAGAGAAAATCGACAATCGACCATATTTAAAAAAAAAATTATATTGACGTTCAAACCCCTCGTTATTGTTTGCAATTTTCCCTATATTTACTTTTTTTTGTTTAGTTTTCAAAAATCAATTAACGCTCTTCACTGAAACAAACAAAAAAATTTAAATTCACAATAACTATAGTTTATAAATTCGAATGTGTTATTTCATATTGTCAACAAAACTTGAAAAGCTTTTAAAAAAGATTGTATATTCGTCGATGTAATAAAGTAATAAACCTTTTTTTTAATATTTTTTATGCATACAATCAATCAATAAAATAAATCCTTTTTAACACTTGACACTAGAACAAACAAAAGAAAATTGCATATAATTTTTGTCCGTTGTTTTTATTTAATTCTATTCACAAACAAAAAAAAAAAAAAACAAATCGAAATTTTTCGTTTTACAATTTTTTCTATCTTCAGTTTAGATTCACACCCCTCTTGGTTATTTGTAATGCTTTAGACGTTTGGTCGTTTAATCGTTACTGTCATTTTGTCATATCATAAATTTTGATGAATATTTAAGTTTCTTTTTCAGTTTTATGATTTGTTTGTTTGTTTCTTTAATGTCTTGTGTATTTTTTAAAGTTATAAATTTTAAAATTTAAAAAATATCAATTCCTCACGTAGATCATGTTATATCGTGTCTGAATGTGTAGCAAGAAATATGTTTTAAAACAAAACCAATGCTTTAAAATGGATCTGTCTAAACATTGATACACTCAGGGAACTTCTGCAGTCAGCATTTGTTAGTTGTTTAAGTAGTGTTTCAGTTTTGTTGTAAGGTATTTAAAAAAACAAACAATAAAAAATACTGAGAATTTGTAACATTCATTTTATTCAGTCATTTGGTTTTTTAAAAAAAGTAAACCCAAAAAGTAATTTTTGTTAGTTGTTTTGACTAATTTGTGGTTCATTTTATTAACAGTCAAAAACGAAAGCAAATGTAAGTTGAATTTAATGAAATGTTAGTGGTCCTGTTTTCAAGTGAAATTTCATTTGTTTTTAAATACATTTTTAGCTGTCTTGTGTTTATCTGTCAAATTCCACATTTTGAATCAAATGCTAAAAGTTTATAAAAGCTACAAGTTTTTCTTTGAAGAGTAAATTGGGTTTTAAAAAGAAATATTTTATGTTGTGTTTGGGATTTTATTTTTTACTACACCTTTTGCAATTGTAATTCAGAAAATATCAATTGAAATCCAGAATTTCCATTTGAAATTCAGAAAATATCAATTGAAATTCAGAATTTCCATTTGAAATTCAGAAAAGATCAATTGAAATTCAGAATTTCCATTTGAAATTCAGAAAATATCATTTGAAATTCAGAAAATATCAATTGAAATTTAGAAAATATCATTTGAAATTCAGAAAATATCAATTGAAATTCAGAAAATATCATTTGAAATTTAGAAAATATCAATTGAAATTAAGAAAATATCAATTGAAATTCAGAAAATATCAATTGAAATACAGAAATCGTCATTTGAAATCCAGAAATTGAAATTCAGAAAATATCAATTGAAATTCAGAAAATATCATTTGAAATTTAGAAAATATCAATTGAAATTCAGAAAATATCATTTGAAATTCAGAAAATATAAATTGAAATTCAGAAAATATCATTTGAAATTCAGAAAATATCAATTGAAATTCAGAAAAGATCATTTGAAATTCAGAAAATGTCAATTGAAATTCAGAAAATATCATTTAAAATTCAGAAAATATCATTTGAAATTCAGAAAATATCAATTGATATTCAGAAAACATCAATTGAAATTCAGAAAATATCAATTGAAATTCAGAAAATATCAATTGAAATTCAGAAATCGTCATTTGGAATTCAGAAAATATCATTTGAAATTCAGAAAATATAAATTGAAATTCAGAAAATATCATTTGAAATTCAGAAAATATCAATTGAAATGCAGGAAATATCATTTGAAATTCAGAAAATATAAATTGAAATTCAGAAAATATCATTTGAAATTCAGAAAATATCAATTGAAATTCAGAAAACATCATTTGAAATTCAGAAAATGTCAATTGAAATTCAGAAAATATCATTTAAAATTCAGAAAATATCAATTGAAATTCAGAAAATATCATTTGAAATTTAGAAAATATCAATTGAAATTCAGAAAATATCATTTGAAATTCAGAAAATATAAATTGAAATTCAGAAAATATCATTTGAAATTCAGAAAATATCAATTGAAATTCAGAAAAGATCATTTGAAATTCAGAAAATGTCAATTGAAATTCAGAAAATATCATTTAAAATTCAGAAAATATCATTTGAAATTCAGAAAATATCAATTGATATTCAGAAAACATCAATTGAAATTCAGAAAATATCAATTGAAATTCAGAAAATATCATTTGAAATTCAGAAAATATCATTTGAAATTCAGAAAACATCAATTGAAATTCAGAAAAATGTAAACACATTTTTAAAAGAATCTGTCCAGGTAGATAATGTTATCCCCTATAAAAAATTTATATATGAGTTTTATCAAAATAAGTAAAATTCATTGCACTCACGCGAGTGAAAAATATTTTAAATTTGTGTGCCTCAATGATTTTATGTAGACTAATTTCTTTCTTGTAACGAATTATGGCTCCATTAGACATTAAAACGCAACGTAAATTTCATCCTTACATTTTGGAGCCATAATTCGTAACAAGAAATTATGTAGTCTACATAAAATCATTCAGGCACACAAATTTTAAATAATCCTCACCCGCGTAAATAAAATGAATTATACTCCCACTTATTAATCGAACGTATTTTGATAAAATCCATATATAAATTTTTTATAGGGTATACATTATCTACCTGGCCAGATTCTTTAAAAAATTCTGTTTACATTTTTCTGAATTTCAATTGATGTTTTCTGAATTTCAATTGATATTTTCTGAATTTCAAATGATATTTTCTGAATTTCAATTGATATTTTCTGAATTTCAAATGACGATTTCTGAATTTCAATTGATATTTTCTGAATTTCAATTGATATTTTCTGAATTTCAATTGATGTTTTCTGAACATTAATTGATATTTTCTGAATTTCAAATGATATTTTCTGAATTTCAAATGATATTTTCTGAATTTCAATTGACATTTTCTGAATTTCAAATGATATTTTCTGAATTTCAATTGATATTTTCTGAATTTCAAATGACGGTTTCTGAATTTCAATTGATATTTTCTGAATTTCAAATGACGATTTCTGAATTTCAATTGATATTTTCTGAATTTCAATTGATATTTTCTGAATTTCAATTGATATTTTCTGAATTTCAAATATTTTCTGAATTTCAATTGATATTTTCTGAATTTCAAATGATATTTTCTGAATTTCAAATGACGATTTCTGAATTTCAATTGATATTTTCTGAATTTCAATTGATATTTTCTGAATTTCAAATGATATTTTCTGAATTTCAAATATTTTCTGAATTTCAATTGATATTTTCTGAATTTCAAATGATATTTTCTGAATTTCAATTGATATTTTCTGAATTTCAAATGGAAAATCTGAATTTCAATTTATGTTTTCTGAATTTCAAATGGAAATTCTGAATTTCAATTGCTATTTTCTGAATTTCAAATGGAAATTCTGAATTTCAATTGATATTTTCTGAATTTCAATTGATATTTTCTGAATTACAATTGCAAAAGGTGTAGTGGCAATGCCCTATACGTTGTTAACGTGGCTTAAGGATCCATGAGACATACGTAGACGTAACGTTACGTATCTCCTTGGTGAAAATCTAATGAGTTATGTTCAAAGAGCATAGCTGACAGTTTATTACTCATTATTTTAGATTGCATCAGCTTATTCGTCACGTTACGTTATGTTATGTATAACTAATTCTAGCTTGAAAGTTTAATTCCAGTTCATGTGGAGGTAGACCTGGTAATTCAACTAAATTCAAAAATTCAGGTGGAGAGTCAACTGCATCGGCTGCTTCCACCACTTTATCAGTATATAGCTAAGCCCGAACCTTCGTTCCGTGTTATTTTAAATATCGGAAACATACTGAGAAGAAAATTGCATTATTTTTCTAAAGGCACGTTTATGTATGAGAGAACACTTGCTAGACTTTGCGAAAATGCAGCTCTGTATAAGTTTACGAAATGTAATTCATTGATTTTCTTAAAATATATCTCATTCAAATCGTAAAGTTTCTAGCTGTGAAGCGATATTATTTAAATTGTGTTTCTTATTAAATGATTTAAATTTAAGTATTCAGCACATAAAAAAAATTCCCCCTTTATAGTTGAAAGAAATTTTATTAAATCTTCTCTTTTCACATTAGTCATCGCACTTTTTCGTGTAAAATACATACTTATGGTGTTCAAATTCTGTTGGACTGTTCTAGAATTTTAATTTGATTTAAATTCATTTAGCAAAAACAATAACAAAAATATAAAAGCGATAAAAAAATAAATGAATTTTTTTGTATATGCTACAAATTGAGTAGCTGTCTGGTATTTTTTAATCTGATTTTTAAGACGGTTTTTTACTGATTTTGTATATTTTTACATGTTCTTCAATATACAGTTTTTTTTTTTTGTAACATCCCAGCAAAAAAATATATAAAGTATTTTATAGCGTTTAATTTTTTTATTATCACAATATTTTTACCGATTGCAGTATATTTAAAAAGTAATCGGTAATGTTGTTTTTAACTAATAATTAGTTGAAATCCTAAGAAATAAATCTTTTAACAATAAGTGTAGAAACGGAAACATGTCATATTTTTCCATACAAATTTGCAATTGAACAACTTTTTTTTTAGTGTTGCACCAGAGAAACAAGCCGATCAAAATAATCGGCGGCGGCGGCGCAAGCAAAAAATCGGCGGCGGCGGCGGCGATTAAGGTTGAGCCGGAAAAAATCGGCGGCGGCGGCGCAACCAAATAATCGGCGGCGGCGGCGGCTTGATCGGCTTGATAGAACATTATACACGTAATTTAAAGATGTTTAAGGTTTTTTCCAAAATATAGCAGTAGAAAATTGTACAAAAAATTTGGAATTATCAAATAAAAAATAATTTTAAGTTAAATTCATCGATAAAAATTACAAATTTAGGATTTTTAGTTTTTGAACGGACCTAGAAGGTGAGATAGTTGGGCTTTCCAAATATATACATATGTTTATATATTCAACAAAATTGTGTGGAAATATTTTCAAATAAAACTGATTTTCTTAATTTTTTTCTTATTTTGTTTAATTTTGACGGCTTTTAATTACAATATTTTGTTAAAAAATTTGTTATTCTTAATTCAGAGTAAAATGAAGTTCTACTTTAATCGCTTTAAAATTGTCAAAGTTATACATTTATTTATAAAGATGGAATCTCTGCATTTATAAGAAAATTGAAAAAGTTAACGTTAATGAGTGTGCCAACAAGAACATCGAGATGTCTTATAATAGCTGAAATTAAATGTTTAGAAAAATTATGATAACTTTTTCAATTTTAAATTAATTTAAACAAAAGAATCTGATTTTACTAAAAACTAAACCCACTTTCAGAATAAATTACAATAGTAAAGAATTTTTTAATACTGTAAAAAAGCCGTCAATATTTTTTAAAAAATATTTCAAAATATTTCAGTTACAAATAAATAATTCTATATACATATATTTGGAAAGCAAATTTTTTTGTCTTTCCAAAAACGTCGGTTGAAAAATTGCTGAATTTAAAATTGTTAAGTGCTTGAAGTCGCTCAAAAACAGAGTTTTGACACTATAACCCCTGTTCTGAATTCCAAAACTTTTTAATTAGAGTAGTTTTGTAAAATCACACAAAATTCAAAATGTCGGAAATTGACTGTTTCGAACAAATTTTAGCAAACTGAAAAATTTTAAAATAAATTTTAACATATCAATTTTTGCAACAAAATATTCCTTTTACTTTCACCAAGCTTTTTCAACACGAAATAAAACGAAGAAAATAATTCGGATGTGGATCACGGAACAGCAAAAAAATCCGGAATGTTTCACTTTAGAATTTTTTTGTGAATTCGGAACTCAGAATAGCGTCGATTATTGTAAATATCTCCCCAATTTAATAAGTCGGCCGAGAAATAACTTACTTAACATTTTTTTCGTCCGCAATGTCTTAAAAATGTGTCTTTTGATAATAATTTTAGGTGTACTGAAATTTCTGAAAAATGTGATGTGATCTACTTAACCAAACCTACGACCATAGATTCGAATGAATTAATTCTTTAATTCACTTTTGGATTTTTAATTAAAATTTACTAATATATCATTCGGTTATACCATTCCTTATGAATTCATTCACTGGCATCATTCTTTTAATTTTTATGCATAGTGAATGAATTCTTTAATGAATTCATTATTTTTATAATTATCTTTCAAGTTTTATTCGGTTTTTAAAATATTAAAACAAATGTTTGCGTCTTTAAATTTTGGTTAATTACCTTCATTATTTTTATTATTTGATATCAATATTAAATCCCTAAAATAAGCCACATTTTTATTTAATTTGTAATTATAAACTAAATTGTTATCAGAATCATTGGTATATTCATACCTTAGTCTTTTACGGATTGAATAAAATTACTTGATTGATAAGCCATTTTGTAAAAGATTAGAATTAATGAAAAAAAAAATAGGAAAATTCTGTGATATTAGTCGTTAGGTGAAACTGTAATTTATTTAGGTTGTAATTATTTATTTAAAGTTTTTATTAAATTGCGTGTTGTGATGTCCAATTTTTATTCAATTTTAAATAAAATACTTGACAATGTAAATAAGTAAAATCAAATTAATAAAATTCGCACTCCAGAAGAAGTTTAAATACCGTCAACGAAACGTCGAGTGAAAAGGATTTGATTTTTATTTCATTTTAACATTTAATTGACCATAATTAGCCCGTGGATAGAAAATTCTGTAAATAAAGTATTGGTCACAAAATAAACTCGAAGAAATTAATTATTTAAATTGATTGTAATTCTATAAGGAATGTATTCAACATAAGAATGCATTCTATTTAATATTAAACTTTGGAAATGAAACATATGAATTAATTATAAAGGAATGGTTTGATGGAATTATATATATTCAATTTCTAAAGCTGAATTCGGTTTTGTGCGAATTAAGCTAAAATTGCATATCCTAATTTCAGCGAAATATGTCAGAAGTTTTCAAGCAAAACTTCCAACTTAAGAAATATTTATGACAAAAATCCTTCTTAGCTCTAACTATAAAACTGGTTCTTTTATTTCTTTTGAACTAAAAAAAATACTCTTGATGGTTCAGGAAACGATGAAGTAGAAAATTTGTTTTAAAAATGACATTTGTTTTTAATTTTTTTATTTTGGAAAATTGATACTTCCAGCCGAAATGAGCCGAAAAAAATCGGCGGCGGCGGCTGAGACAAAAATGACCGGCGGCGGCGGCTTAAACGGCTCACGGCGGCTGGCTTGTTTCTCTGTGTTGCACCTTAAAAACAAATAATAAGAATAAATGAGAGAATTGTGAAATTTTCGTAATGAACATAGAATAGATTCTATTTTCGCGAAATTTAGACAGTAGCCCG
The DNA here is from genome assembly GCA_949987735.1 of Leucophora obtusa. Lineage (NCBI taxonomy): Eukaryota > Metazoa > Arthropoda > Insecta > Diptera > Anthomyiidae > Leucophora > Leucophora obtusa. Next base: position 322,564,698 of record OX465295.1, on the reverse strand, counting down.
ACGAATCTTGGCGTTTCATACATAATGTATGGGAAATTTTTTTCGGTTTTAAGCCCGGTTTTAAGCAAACTCCATATAACAAAAATGATTTTTCACTTGCGTGGAATTGTTGCGAAATTGCAGTGGAATTTTTTTCGTATCTATTTAATAGACATGACCATTTGAAAATGTAGCAAAAAAGTGACATTTGGGTTAATTGTTTTATAGCCCATAAAAAATTTGTGCGTTTTAATGTTTTTATTATAGTTTTTAAGCTCCAAATATAGAGCGAAATTTTTTCGCTCTTTTGAACAAAATACTGGGCTTAAATCCCAATTTTCACTACAACTAAAAACTATTAATTTTTAAAAACCTTTAGTTTTTGATTCAAATGTCATACATCTGTATTTCAGGGTATTATCTCTCACAGCGACAATCGCTACACCCACGTTCTTAATAAGTAAAAATTTCCCTTTGCAATAAAAAAAAAATTGAATAATATATTGAATATTGAATCTGCCGATTTTATCGATTCTGACAATTATGGTGGGTCTCATACTGTAAGTTTAACTTTAACTTAACTAACAAATAAAAAAAATTTTAAAAAATTGTATACAAAACAATAAATTTTTGGCTTAACTATAAGTTAACTCTTAATCCTGCAGTATGAGACCCACCGTTAGTGTATAAACATTTCAAAATAAATAAGAAATAAAATTCACTTGTATGAAAAGTTAATTGATTTTCAATAGTTCAAAGTCGAAAATACATATCGTTGGCTTGCCTGCAAGTAGTGCTATGTGTTTTTTAACAAGATTTGAGGAGAGCGAAAAAAATAGTCTTTTAAGATATTTTATTGGCATCATATGCCTTAATGATTCACGACCTCATTAACTAAAATCATCATTAAGGCATATGATGTCAATAAAATATATTAAAAGGATATTTTTTAACAGTTTTTTCGCTCTCCTGAAAATATATTTAAAAAAAACGGCAAGCCGACGATATGTATATTTTTTTTATTTATTCTTAAAAATATTTTTTGGAATATGGATTATTTTTTTGCTGGACTAAACAAACATTTTGTTTAAACTGTATTATAAATCACAGTTTCAATTAGCATAAACCGTTTAGAGCGTGACTTGTAAAATAAAACTTAAGGATTTCATTTGAAACGCATTTCAATAACAATAACCATTTAAAGTTGCGTTTACACTTGCATCAAAATACCGAGATTTCAATATTCACCACTCCGAAAAAAATAATGAAGGAAAGCAAGCAGTTTTGAATAGAGCTTGCGTAGTTAGCTCTAATTAATAAATTTTCTAAAAATTTACGGTGGGTCTCATACAGTAGGTTTAACTTTATCTTAACTATTAACAAAAAAAAAGGTCAAAAAAAATTTTCACAAAACAACAAAAAATTTTTGGGTTAACTATTGACCTAAGTTTAAACCTGCTGCATGAGACCCACCGTTAATGTCTATATTAGGGAATCAAAATCATGATTAGTCAATTAATCATTATTTTGAATAATCGAAATAACTGATTAATCGATTAATCATATTTTTGATTAATCAAAATTGTTGAATAATCGATTAATTGATTAATCAGAATTTTGATTAATCAGGAAGTTTGATTAATCGCACATCCCTAGTCTATATGCTTTTCTTCATTGTTTTTTCACAGTGGCGGATATCGAAATCTCGAGATTTCAATGCAAGTGTAAACGAAACTTAAGATATTTCTATACCGAATAATATGATCTTTCAAAGATTCGTGCATAAAAGTAAGTTTTTTAATATTTTTTTATTTTTTTTTTGTTATTATTGAACCAAAACAGATAAAAGAAAAAGTGTGATACACTCAAAAAAATAAGTTGGTAGAAAAATTAGTAAAACGTCTTGTATATCAAGTGTACTAGTTTTCAGCAATTTTTTTGCTGAAATTCCGTTTTCATTTATATTTTTTTAGCACTGAACTAATTTTGAACTAATGTTTTACTAATTTATTTTGCTACAAACATTGTGCTTATAACCGCATTTATAGCGTGGAAGACAACCAGATAGACAAGAAGTAGATGTCGTAGCTTGTCTGGATGTAGTACAGACAACGGAAATGATAAAAAAGAAAAACAACTCTACACAATTTCTACATTTAAATTTTCAGCAAATAAATTAACTAAAGTGAAATTTCGCTACAAGTTTTTTGAATTTTTTTCAGTCTACTAATATTCAGCAAAAAGTTTAGTGATTTTAGCAAGGATTTTTTCATTTGCAATGGACTAAGTGTTAGCAAAACTTTAGCTGAAGATAACTATTTTTTTGGTAAAAATCAGCTCGCTGATTTTCAGCAAACCTTTTGCTGACATTACCAACTTTTTTGCAAGCACGCTCCTGACTAAAAATTTGCTGACACAGCAACATTTTTTGCTGACTTTACTGACTTTTTTTTTGAGTGTAGTTACAAGATTTTTTAGTTATATTTAAATAAAAGTTAACTGACTAACAATCATCCTGCTGACATTAGCTTTAATATTTATTAAATATTAGTAGAGTTAGATTAGAAAATGTAATTAGTAAACATTTCTGCTGATTCCAGATTGTTATCCGCTTTAAAAAATATATACTTATAAAAAAGTTAGTACAAAAGTCTGCTAAACGCGTTCTGATTCAATTGAACTAATTTTTCCGTTATTTTGTCTTAAAATCTAGTATTGAATTAATATTTTTTGTAAATCCAATTTAGCATAATAATTAATTTCATATGTACTTGAACTAACTTTTAGTAATTTGTGTTTTTTTATTTTACAAATTTGTCAACTAACAAGGAAAGTCCCCCAACGCGGATCTGCAGATCTTAATCAGCTTCGAATATGTTGCAGAGAAGAAAAATTTAAAGGACGCGTATTTTTTCTAGCTGCCCAATCTCATATCTAAGGGTTAAAAAATGGGATAAAAAATTGCCAATTTTTTAGTTTTTTCGGTTTATTTCATATTTGTTCCAAAGTGACTAAAGAAAATTTTGGTGTCAAACGAAAGATATTTGAGAGGCATATTTACCGGTGTATAAAACATGCTCAGGCATGCTTATTTGTTTATGGCATAACATTGGGGTAGTATTTTGTATGGAAGGTTACTTAAAAAACGTATTTTAAGGTTTTATTTTCCTATATCATGTTATATATTTTCAGAAAGCTTACTTAAAACTGCATTAGCTGATGCGGCAGGACATGTTGTATAACAACTACTGTTTCCAATTATTCGACATAGGCGGTTAACCGGTTATTGCATTATTCGAAAAATCACTAAAACTGATTAACCTGTTATTCGGGTCGGTTATTCGAGAAAATCGGCGATTAATCGATTAATCGTTTAAAATAAAATTAATGTATTTCCTTAACTTTTTAACAACAAAAACACTAACAGCTTCCTGTTTTTGTTAAATATCAACATGACACATGAACACGATGTATTTAAAAAAATTCAAATTAAAAAAGCACATCTACACTAGAGAGAAAATGCTAGAGATAAAACAAAAATCACCTCTAATTAGCTCTATTTTGAATGAGTTTAGCTATTTTGGAGTGTTTTTGATCCATCTCTAGCAGTTTTCTCTCGCGTGTAAACGTACCTTAAGGTTGAAAAGTTTCGGAATCTGAGATTATCTAAATTGAAACATTTCTTATACGAATAGAAAAATTTATGTAAAATATGGCTGAAGTTATTAAAAATTAGTTAAAAATGGAAAAAAAGCTGCTGAAACTAGGAGATTTTTTTCTAAATATTAGAAGTTAAAAATAGCATAACTCAAGGTAGATTTTTTACTTTTTACGAAATTTTTTTTTAATCTGTAAAACTTTGGACACAAAATTTCTTTGAATGCAAATTTAATCAATACTACAATAAATATAATATTGCATTTAAAAAAATTATTATCCAAAGTTCTTCCTCCTCCGCTGAAGAAATAAAAAAAAATAGTTACATTTGAGTAAAGTATTAGTTACATGAAAATACCAATTTACTGTAGAAAAATTTGGGAAAAAATTTTCTGAATAGCAGAGTTAGTAGACTAAAGAATATCATAAACAATTGTTAAATTTCTCAGTCTTTTTCCCGTTTTTAAGGGCCATTGACAATAAACAAAATTATCCAAAGTTTGAGCTAACATTCCCATCTGTATTTATGTATTTAATAAAATTTTAAATTTTTCCAAATGTATTTGAGAAATTTATATTTTTATTTTAAAAGCATTTTTACAAACATACATGCTTTCTCTTTTTCTTAAGTCTCATAATTCCTATAAAGTTTTCATTATGAAAGAGAAAACATGTATGTTTGTAAAAATGCTTTAAAAAAAATTCTGAAATACATTTGGAAAATTTTGGAATACAAATAGAGTCTTTTTAAATACATTTGGAAATTTCTGAAATAAATTTGGAGAATTTTGAAATACAAATGGAATTATTTTGAATGCAATTTTACAATTCTGAAATACATATTTAAAATTTTTAAATGCAAGTGAATAATTTTGAAGTGTATTTGAACAATTTTAAAATACAAATAAAATTTTCTTTAATAGTAATAAAATATATTAAAATATATTTGTAATTTTGAAATACATTTTGAAAATTTTAAAACACATTTTGGACAATTTTGAAATGCAATTGGACAAATATCAAAGTTTTTAGACAATTTTAATTTTTAGACAGATTTTTGGATAATTCTAAAACATTTTTCAACAATTTTGAGTGATTTTTGGACAATTTTAAAACATTTTTGGAAGAATTTAAAACATTTTTGGATAATTTTGATACATTTAAGACAATTTTGAAACCTTTTTAGACAATTTTAAAATATATTTGGATAATTTTAAAACATTTTTAAACAATTTTGAAATAAAACTGAAAATGGTGTAGTTTGACATGTTGTAGAATTGACGTGGTTTTGAATCGATTATACTTTCTTTGGAGATGTGAGAAAAGGTAGAGTTTCTACAGAATTAAGATGTCAGTTGACAGTTGTGGGACACATATTTGAAAAAATGCAACCTTGCCTTGAAGGACATGGAAAGAGAATTTACATTAGCTTTAATTTTTAAAAGAACAGAATTAAAAATCGCCTACTGTATTGATTAAAGACTATAGAGCACTTCGACGCTGATCCAGCCAGACACTTCGTGTATTTTGGGTAGTTTTAGAAACACCTTTATTTTGCGTAAAAAGGTATCTAAAGGCTTAACGACCTCTTTCACTCAATTTTAAAAGAATTTGATGGTATTTTAGTAATTTTATGTTTATTCTAAGCTTTTCTTGTAATTTTTTAGTCAAAGTTAAGAAAATTATGAAGGTTTGGGAAAAAAATAAGGGAAAAATTCCATATTAAAATTGTAACCGGTTAATCGACATGTTTTAACCGATTATTCGGATCGAATAATTATTTGAGTTTTAAATTATTTGTTTCGACATTAACCGAAATAGAGGCGATTAATCGAGGAATCGGTTAATCGGTTAACCGAATTGGAAACACTAATAACAACTAAAAAAGATATTTGGGAAAAGCTCCATTTTTCATACTATTTTGTATGGCGACATGTCTGAAACATAAAATTTTACCTAACCAGAATGTACTCACAAAAAGAAAAAGTTTGATACCCATATTGTCTATATTAAGTACTCAGAGGTTCCCAAATTTATAAAAATATAGACAAAAATTGGTCTCAACCCCAATTTCGAAAAAAGCTGAAACACCCCCTTACTTAAATATAACAAGGATAAATATATGTGAATTTGCACCTTAACCCTGTATATATCCCCATAAAAAAACCACCCAAAATTTTGATTTTCTGTGTTATGCCATAAACAAGTAAGCATGCTTGAGCAATTTTTATACACCGGTAAATAAGCCTCTCAAACAGTCCTGGGGGTTTTAAATTACATTTCAATTACAATTATGTACTTGTAATTTGCAATACTACACCATTTCTAACTGTAATTGAGAAAAGAACAATTGAAATTGAGATTTTCCATTTGAAATTGAGAAAAGTTCATTTGATTTTGAGATTTTCTATTTAATATTGAGAAAAGAACAAATGAAATTGAGATTTTCCAATTCAAATTTAAAAAAGGTGATTTTATATTTTTGTTTTTTTCTCAATTGAAATTGAGAAAAAAATAAAAGATATTGAGGTTTTATATTTGAAATTAAGAAAAACACAAATGAAATTGGGAAAATTAGAAATTAAATTAAGAAAAGAATAAATGTAATTGAGAAAAAATCAAATGATTTTGAAAAAAAGTTTAATTAAAGAATAAATTTTACTAAACACAAAATAAAATAAACAATAAAAACAACAATCAACATACGGGCATATCTTTCATTTGTATGACAGATTAATGGATTGTGCAGGAATGCTGTATGGCTCTGCTGCAGTCGCCAGCAGTTATCAATGGGCACGTTTACCAGAGAAACCCGCTACCGCTACAATTGATATGTAGCGCTTTATGATTACCTTAATCTGGTAAACTACGCTACTTTTGTTTTTGTCTTAAAATACAAATATTTGTAGAAGTTTCATTGATTTTTTTGAATTTTTTTTTTCCTTTTTTTTCCTATATTTGTATATGTTTATTATTCTTTAAAAAAAAATATACAAAAAAATAAACGACAGCTGGTGTATCATTAACTGCTCACAAGTAGCGTAAAATTTTTACGCTACCAAAGAAGGTAGCTCTACCACAACATGTTGACTTAGCGGTAGCTAATCAAATCGTTCACCAGATTGTTGAGAAGCGGATTAGCAACAGTTGAGCATCTGGTAAACGCACTCAATGGTAGCATTCGGCAGAGAAACCTTAAACTGATACCGGTGACTTGTAGGGCTTTGTGATTACTTACTCTGCTGAACGGTGTTTTCTTTGTATTGTTTTTAATACACTTTTTCTATAGTTTCCTTTTATTTTTTTTTTTAATTTTTGTTTTCGAATTATATTTGAATGTTTTCATTTGTCATTCTTACAAAACAATTTTTATTGTAAATGAACAACAACAAATGTATCACTTATTGATCAAAAGTAGCAAAAAAATTTTACGCTACAAAAATATGACAGCGCTACCTGAGCGCTCAGACAGAGCGGTTAGTGATCAGGTCGTTCAGCAGATAGTTGTACAACTGTTGTAAAACTGTTGACTATTAAATTGTATCTGCCGAACGCACGCAATGTTTTAGCTTAATCAATAGGGTTTTCAAAGTACACCAATTTCTGCTACCTTACCTTGGGTGGGGAAACTGTTGGAATGCCCACGGTGGACTTGACATGGACTTTTATCCACTTTATTTCAATTGTGTTGAGTATGGGGGAATATGGGCTCAATCTGAGTAGAGTTGCAGACGAGTTTTCAGTTTCTAACCTGTTGCAATAAGGAGCATTATCAAAGACTACCACCAACTCTGAAAGGTCGTTCCACATCTCCTCCCATCTCACGAGAAGATTTTTCATCCATTCCCTGGCAGCAGGGAATCCAATTTTTCATCCAATTTAATAATGCCTTTAACATTTGGGCCACGTGATGGTGGAAGTGTTTGGCTAGCGCGAGTTCAAAATCTTGAATAGCCATGTTTACGGCGTTAAAACAAATTGAAATTTCTTTCGTCCAGCCACACTATTTGGTTACCGGCTCTGACGTAATCGTTCAGACGAGTAACGTATTCTGAATATTTAGCCTTGTTATGTAATGTGACCTGTTTTTAAGGAACATATCTGGCCGTGTAAGATATTTCCAATTTCTTGCCATTTTTATTTCCGCGCAAGGCTTAATTTCATTCACAAGAATGATTTCTTAGTGACTAAAAACTTTAAATTTCTCAATTTCATTTGTACTTTTGTTAATTTCTTTTTTTCTCAATTTCAAATAACAAAATCTAATTTCCATTTGTTTTTTTCTCAATTTCAAATGTAAAATGTCAATTACATTTACCCTTTTCCCAATTTTATTTGGAAAATCTCAATTTCATTTGTTTTCTTCGTAATTTTAAATGTAAAATCTCAATTTCACTGTCATTTCTTAACCCCTAATTATTTTTCAAAAATTACTTTCAAATTGAAGATCTAAATACACATCTTGACTTTAATTTTTATGGTTTTTATTCTAATTATTTGCATATTTTCTATTATTTTTTTAATGATTTTCAAAGTAAGCCAAATTGGCGTAACTGCCCCAAACTTGGGGGATATTCGCCAAAAGTGCTAGCTAGATACAATTTCAACAAAAAAAAATTTGTTAATACGCAAATTCAATCTTTTAATGACTGAAATAAATAATTTAGCATAAGTTCTTTAAGATATGTGATTAAATATTCAAGAATCGAGGCAAAAGAAAATTTTATTTCCTCTAGCTAAATGTGTATGTGGGGGTTTTTTGCGTCGACGAATCCATTTTTGACATTTATTTTTGAGTGCCACCAGAGGGAGTTTTCGTACATTTTTTGAATTTTATCGCCTTTTTTTGGGGGAAATTGACGAAATTGTGGCGAAAATTGACGAATATTTGACTTTCTACTTCGAAAAATCCGGGGGCTGGTAGTTCATTTTTGAGCTATGGTTTCTTCGACAAAGTTTCTTGGAATGACCCATAGAACAAGAATTGAGATGCGCCTTTGTCGCAAGAAAAAATTGACCCACCCTATTGTCTGTGTATTTAATAGTGTGTAAAATTTTTTGGGTGTACAACTTAAAAATGTGGGACTTTACACATGGTTTGTGTCTTTAATAACTGATATGGCATTTTGGAGGGTAAACATCTGTCATTTATTCTCACTAAGTCATTGAAAAAAAAATGCAGCTGAATCACATGGATTGCTCACTAAAGCTCTTATCCTGAATATATTCCATCGATTTCAATATGCGAGAGATGTGTTGTGCGGTTCAGAAGTGGTGATTTTTTGATACGCAAGATAAAGACCGCACAGGTTAGCCAAAATAGTACGAAGATGATGAATTGGAGGCATTGCTCGATGAAGATTGTTGGCAAACTCAAGAAGAACTTGCAAAATCATTGGTACACCGAAAAAATTCCTCAGTTACCGGCTGGCTACTAAATTTTCAACCGATTTTCAGTTGAAATACCCCTTACTGAGGCTCAGTTGTTTGATTTAGTTAATGGTAAATGAAATTATTTTAACTGAACTTTCTGTTACTGAAAACAACATTTCCGTTAAAATTAAATTAAATTTGGGATTAGTATTGGGTATACAAATTAATAATGTCGATTTTTTTGCTTGAAATATGCATTTATTATAATAACAAAATGAATTGATACATTATTCAAAGTATTGTCCATCGTTAGTCACTACTATTTCCCATCTTTCTGGTAGCATATGGATTCCGGTCCAAAAGAACTGCTCCGGTTTTGAGGTAAAGAATGAATCAAGCCAATTTCTGAGACCCTGTTCTGAAGTGAAGCGTATTCCAGTAAGAGCGTTTTGCATCGATCGAACAAATGGTAGTCAGAAGGGGCAAGGTCTGGGCTATAAGGCGGGTGAGCCCAAACTTCCCATCCACTGTTTTGCAAATAGGTTTTGGCCGGTCTTGCAACATGTGGCCGAGCGTTGTGATGATGGAAGATTATTGACTCATGTTTGGTCGCATATTCTGGTCGTTTTTCGTTGATTGCTCTCTTCAAACGAATCAATTGTGTTGGGTACAGGTCCCCTGTGATCGTATGACCCGATTTCAACAGCTAATAATACAAAACACCCTTCTGATCCCACCAAATACAGAGCATTACCTTGACGCCATGGATATTCGGCTTCGGCGTTGATTTGGCTGGTTGGCCGGGCTTTACATATGACTTTTTGCGCTTGGGGTTATCGTAATGTATTAATTTTTCATCACCAGTAACAATACGATACAAAAATTACTTCTTTTTGTAGCGTTCAAGCAGCATTTCCGACATGCAAAATCGCCTTTCAACGTCTATCGGCTTCAATTCATATGGGACCCATGAATGAATCCCAATGCTTTTAAATGTAGGGAAATGGCTTGTTGTATGACTCCCAATGATAATGCAAGTTTTTCTTGCGTTTGACAACAACAAACGTGTCTTCTGTGTCGAAATCACCACTTATGAATCGCGCAAACCATCGTTCACAAGTTTTTTGAGTTGGTGCATGTTTCGTCAAAATGATTAAGTATTCCCTTACCCTTGCAAAACTGATTGCACAAATACAGAAAATAAATGTTATAATTAGTTTCGCGAAAATAAAATTGGCTTCAAATTATTATTTATCGGTTTATTTGACTCACAAAATCTAAATTAGGAAATAAAAATAATTGGTATGAAAAATATACCTATAGTGAAAATTCTAAATGCTGCAAATGAAATAAGTGCTTCTGTCAAACGGAAATTAATAAGATTTCAAAAAATTTGATTTTAGAGGGTTCACATATTTTTTTAAATATTCCTAAGTATGTTGTCGACAAAAATCTTGGAAAATATTCTTAAGTCGACATAAATTGTTTTGCCAAAAGTCCTAAGATATGATTATATACAAAATGAGGTAGAAATTAGTCTATTGTTTTATCTTAATATATAAAAAGTCTCTGTGTGTTTCAATGCAAAAACAAAATACATGCAGACACTCAGTCGTTTCACGACGAACGACTTGTAGAAACCCCCGGTTAAAGTAAAATCCGTAATATTTGGTGAAATTCTCCAAATCCCTCCCCACAAAAATTGGTCTGAAACCGAGATTGAAATTCCCAATTCAGAGTCAAATCCCCCTATCTGACAACACTAGGTATTTTATTTTGACAACTTGCGATTGTTTTTCAGCTGTCACACTGAACATACTACCTACCAACAAATATTGATTTTTAAAGCAGTGTTGCCAGTAAAGTGTTTGCTCGTGTCCCCATTTTGCAATCTGAAATCGCCAAATTTCACAACAAAAAAAGAAATACACAGAAAAAGGAGCCACAAAACTTGAAGTAAGTAAACCTATTTTTTGGAATTTAAATTAGATTTCTAACAATTTTATTGTTTAAAATGTTTGTAAAATAATAATAATAATAATAATAATAGATTTTGGCTCTTGCTATATTTTACTTGTCAAAGCGCATATATAAAAAACAAGCAAACCCCAGTTTTTGCTCAGTCTAAATTCAGCATAATACTAAATTTAATATAATACTACATTTACACTTAATCAAAAACTAGTAGTTTTTGAAAACTACTTCTATTTACTTGCCAAATTCTATACAAATTTTGAATCAAGAACTAAAAGTTTTTAAAAACTACTAATTTTAGGTTGTAGTGTGAATTGGGTATAAAACTAGTTTCTGCTTGTTTTTATATATGCGTTTTCAAAATTAAAAACCAGCAAGAGCCAAAAACTATGTAGTTTTTCCCCAGTTTAAATGCAGTATTTAATACATTCACATTTGTATACAAATCAAAGAATTTTGAAATTTTGAAACAAACACTGAAAAAGCAACAATTTCCATTTTTGTTTTTAATAAATCCATTGAAAAAAATCGATTTTATTTTTAACAAAATTACACACACAAAAGTTTGTCGGAAGAATTCCAAAAAACCCGTCTTAGCGGACGGCTACGCCGAAAGAGGAACCTACATACCAAATTTCAACTTCCTAGCTTCAGCGGTTTGGGCTGGGCGATGTTGAGTAAGTCAGTCAGAGATTAGGGAACAAAATCCCAAATATGTCAATCTCCAAATCCCTATCTGTCAACAAATAGAAGTTGAAATTCCCAATATGGGGACGATTACATAGATTGAAGAATCCTCTTATCTGGTAACTTTATATAAAAGATATAGTGAAAAACAATAAAAGCAAATATATATAAACTATTACAAAAAAGTGAAAATTGTTAAGAAAATACTAAAAATCCTGAAAACCAACACCATATAAAGTGCAATATATATATATATATATAAAGAAACAGATTTTTTCATAAATTAACTTCAATAATGGATGTTTTAAATAAATTTTATTCCTCCGTTCATACCACAGTATCACAACTACAAGGCGTATTGCCAGGAAATAATGTTACGCGAGAATATGAAGTACTGGATCAAGTAGGCACTGCCGGAGTGGGCCTACTGTGGAAAGTCTATAATGGTTATAAAAAGTCCACCAAACAAGAAGTGTCAGTATTTGTATTCGAAAAGAAAGCATTAGATCGATGGTCTAAGGAGGATAGAGAGGCCATATTGGAGACTATGCGCAGGGGTGTACAACAATTAACTAAAATAAGACATCCCCACGTCTTGACCGTTCAACATACCTTAGAAGAAAGTCGTGATTCATTGGCATTTGCCACTGAACCTGTATTTGCATCCCTAGCCAATGTGGTGGGAGATCAAGTGCGAGCAGAAAAGAAATTATATGATGTGGAAATACGCCACGGTCTTTTACAACTATTCGATGGTTTACAATTTCTTCATAATGATGCAAAAATTGTCCATCGTAATATTTGTGCCGAAACTATAGTGATTAATAAGAATCGTTCTTGGAAATTATTTGGTTTTGATTTTTGTGTTGCCAATAATCCCCAACCAGATGGAAAGCCATATTGGCCTTGTAAAGAGTATTCGACTTCTATGCATATGTTAGCTCAACCGGCTTTGGAATATTGTGCTCCAGAAATTGCCTTAAACAATATCAATTCTACCGATAGTGATCTATTTGCTTTGGGTGTTTTAATTTTTACCATTTATTCGGGAAAACCAATGAAAATGTTTGGCAATGATTACAGTGCCTTTAGGCGGTATGCTAATGAATTAAATCAACGTAAATATCCACCCATGAATGTCGTGCCAAGTGAATTGACTGAAAGTTTAAAGGCCTTATTACATCCTAGTCCACATTTAAGGCCCAAATTACATGAATTGAAGGAGGTAAAACTAAAGAAAAAAACAAAATCTTTATAAATCTTAGAAAAGTAAACAAGAATCTGAAAAATTTTCTATACGAAAACTTTTCTAGAAATGAAGAATTTTTATATGCTCGTACAAAAAATCGCTGATTCGTAGAATTGTTCTGTACGGAGAAATGTCTCAAAATCTGACCACTTTTCTATACAGAAAACTGTGTCAGAATCCGTAAAAAATGTCTCAGAATCTGAGAATTTTTCTATACAAAAAATGTCTCAGAATCTGAGAATTTTTCTACAAAAAAATATTTCAGAATTAAAGAAACTAAACGAAAAATATTCTAGAATCTGACAATTTTTCTATATGAAAACTGTCTTGAAATCTAAAATTAATTTTATTCGAAAAATATCTTAAAAGTGGTATAATTATTCAATATGAAAATAATCTCAAAATCGGAGAATTTTTCTATAAGAAAAATGTCTCTGAATTGACGAATGTTTATATACAAAATTGTCTCACAATAAGAGAATTTTTCTAAACGAAAAATGTCTCACAATGGTAGAATTTTTCTATACGAAAAATGTCTCACAATGAGAGAATTTTTCTATATGAAAAATGGTTTATAATGGGAGAATTTTTAAATACGCTAAAATTGCTTAAAATCGGAGAATTTTTCTATAATGCCAAAAATGTGTTAAGACTCAGAGAATTTTATTATATGAAAAATGGCTCAGAATCGGAGAATTTTTCTATACAGAAAATGTATCAGAATCTGGGAATTTTTCTATAAGCGAAAATGTCAGAATGTGGAAAAAATGTCTGAGTATCTAAAAATTATTCTATAAAAAAAAGTCTCAGTATATGAGAATTTTTCTAAATGAAAAAAATTTCTCAGAATCAGAAAATTTGTTTGTTTCAAAAAATGTCTTAGACGCAGAATTTTTCAATACGAAAAATAAGAATTTTCTATACGGAAAATTGTCTGAGAAATTTTCTATTGGGAAAATTGTCTCAGAATCATAAATTTTCTATAGGGAAAATTGTCTCAGAATCTGAGAAATTTTCTATACGGAAAATTGGCTCAGAATATGAGAAATTTTCTATGCGGAAAGTGTTTCAGAATCTAGGAAATTTTTTATACGAAAAATTGTCTTAGAATCTGAGAAATTTTTTATACGAAAAATTTTCTTAGAATCTGAGTAATTTTCTTTACGGAAAATTGGCTCAGAATCTGAGAAATTTTCTGTACAGAAAATTGTCTCAGTATCTGAAGAATTTTCTATACAGAAAATTGTCTCAGAATCTGAGAAATTTTCTATACGAAAAACTGTTTCAGAATCTGAGAAATTTTCTATACAAAATTGTTGCAGAATCCCAGAATTTTTTTTTTTCTATATTGAAAATTGTCTTAGAAACTCAGAAATTTTCTGTACGGAAAAAATGTCTCAGAATCTTAGAAATTTTCTATACAGAAAAATGTTTCAGAATGTGAGAATTTTTCTATACGGAAAAATGTCTCGGAAGCAGAAGATTTTTTATACCGAAAAATTTCTCAGAATCGGAGAATTTTTCTATACGGAAAAATGTCTCATAATTAGAGCATTTTTCTATACGGAAAAATGTCTCAGAATCAGAGAATTTCCTATACTGAAAAATGTCTAACAATCAGAGAATTTTTCTATACGAAAAAATGTCTTAGAGTCGTAGAATTTTTTTATACGAAAATTGTTTTACGAGGCGTAGAATTTTTCTATACGAAAATTACGAATCTTATAATTTTACAATACGAAAAATTTCTGACAATCTGGGAATTTTTCTCTACGAAAAAAATACTTAAAAAAAATCAGAAAAAATTCTCAGAATTTAAAAAATTTTTATTGAAAATATTTTATATACAAATTTGTCATATTTAAAAGGAAATCGTTGATTCCGTTGTACACTAGACCGTACCTCAAAAAAAAAGTTCGCCGTACACCCTCCAATATGATGTATTTTTGGAAGGCGATTTCAAAAAGAATTTTATTTTTTTTTGACGCCCGTAGGGGTCGCCTTTTTCAATTTTTCGTTATAGCTTCGGCATTTAAAATCGGATTTTAAAGTGTGATATATAGATTTTTTTTGCCTCGAGGAGACCAGTGTTTTGTTATAAAGGAAAAATCCAATTAAAAAAAAATTTAAAAAGGCGACCCCTACGTTCGGCAAGCAATATATAACAAAAATTTCTACTGGGTTTAGCGAAAAACTTCCTTAGCAAAAGTTTAATGATTTTTTGCGAGCTTTAATTTTCTGACATTAGGGTGGTACATTAGGGTTGTAGCAACTGAGATCTGGTGGCTAACTACTAGAACGGGATACTTGAGGTCAATGGCCCTCGAGAGAAAAACACTGCTCTCCTCGAGAGGAAAACATCGATGTATCATACTTTAAGATCCGACTGTAAATACCAAAGATATAACGAAAAATGTAAAATGGCGACCCCTACGTTCGGCAAAAAAAATAAATTTTTTTTTTTTGAAACCTTGCAAAAATACTTCATATTGGAGGGTGTTCGGCGCACTTTTTTTTACCTGTAAGGTGGTACGCTCTATTGTACACCTTTGCAAAATAATTCTCAGCTTTTATAGCCTTTTTTTAAGAAAAGTTCTTAATTTAGTGCCATTTCGCGTAGATTTTAACAGAATTTTTTAATTGTTGCAAAATGGAAATTGAGATTCATTGTAATTTTCAGATTTTGATAAATTTTTAATTGTTTTAATATTTTTCAATTATTTAAATAAAAGTTTATCAAATGTTTTCTTTCAGGTAACTTATTTCCATAATGTTGGTGTTAAAACTCTTAGCTATTTGGACTCATTATATCAATGGGATAATTTACAAAAATCGAAATTCTATAAGGGTTTACCACAAATCATACCCACACTACCACATCGTGTTAATTTACACTCGATTCTACCCTATTTAGTTAAAGAATTTGTCAATTCTCCGATGATACCATTTGTTTTACCCAATGTCTTACTTATTGCTGAAATGAGTAGCCAAAAGGAATATTGTGACCATATCCTACCCCACCTAAAACCAATATTTAAACTCACCGATCCCATACAAATTCTATTAATATTTATGCAAAAAATGGATTTATTATTAAAGCTAACACCAGCTGAGGAAGTTAAAATGCATGTATTACCTTTACTCTATCGTTCATTGGAATGTGATATGCCACAAATACAAGAATTGTGTTTAAATGTGCTGCCAACATTTTCCACACTTATTGATTATAATGCTATGAAAAACGCGGTAATACCACGTATTAAGAAATTATGTTTAATGAGTACTAATGTATCGGTTAAAGTCAATTGTTTAATATCAATTGGTAAGCTATTGGAAAATTTAGATAAATGGTTGGTATTGGATGAGATATTGCCATTTTTACAACAAATACAAAGTCGAGAACCAGCCATAGTAATGGCGATAATTGGTATGTTTTCTTTTCTAATATTAATCATTGCTAATAAAATGAGTTATTTTTGTTTTATTCTGCCTTAATAAAGGTATTTATAAGATAGCCATGACTAATACTAAATTGGGTATTACCAAAGATGTTATGGCTCATAAATGTATACCCTTTTTGGTTCCCTTGAGTGTGGAAAATGGTTTAACTATAGCTCAATTTAATACAATAATATCGTTAATTAAGGAAATGTTTTGTAGGGTAGAAAAAGAACAACGAGAAAAATTAGAACAACTTTCTACTATACAAAGGGATAATAAGTAAGTTTCTTGTGTGAATACATATTTCAAATTCTTAAAAATTCATATTAAATTTTTATTGCTTTTGCAGACCTAAAGATGCTTCTGAAATTTTAGCTAATGAATTAGAAAAATCGAATAAAACTGGAGTAGGCAGCAGTAATAATGATGATATGTTTTCTGGTTTCTCTCTAAGTCAAGCACCTACAAATAAACCACAGACTATAGCACCTCCTCCAATGACTTTACAACTAAATAAACCGAAAGAACAATTAAAGTAAGTAAATTTTTACACATTAGTAGATTTGCAAAACTTCACCGATTCTCAGGATGAACGATATTTTTACTTAAGAACAATCATTTACTGACACTGTGACATTTTGAAATACTGTTTTTTAATTCTTTAACAGTTTTTATGACAATTTTCCTAAAAAATACTTATGTTCTAAGAAATTTCCGCTATTGAATATTATTATTTATGTATTATTTTTTTTTTAAGATAAAAATTTTCTAATCTTATGACTGTAAAACTGGCCTTAAGTTTTAGTTTGAGAATAATACTCTATTTTAACTATATAAGACTTTATTTTGAATATAAGACTTTAATATCAGGCTTTATTTTGAGTATAAGGGCCAGTTTTGCAATCAGAACTAAGAATGATTCTTACGAGTATAAGAAATTGTAATTTTGTGGTGAATACAAGAATGAAGCATAAGTATAAGATTTTAGTTTAGGTAATATAACTATCGATAGTAGTGGACTTAATCGTGAGTATAAGATTGGGTCTGAGTATAAGATCATAAGTATAAGACTTTATCTTGAGTACGAGACTTTATTCTCAATATAACTTTATTTTGAGTATAATACTTTTAACTCGGTATAAGATTTCAGTCTGAGTATCAAAATTTACTCTGAGTATAAAACTTTAGTTTGAGTATGTACACTCAAAAAAGTTTGACAGTTACTACATGACAGTTGTTTGAGTAGTAATCAGTAGTTGTTTTTAACAGTAATTGCAGTTGTTTTTCTATGGAAAAATACAAAACAACTTTTATGACGGTTATTTAAGAAAACAACTAACGAAAAGTACTTTAATTTCGGAACAGTTGTTTAAATCAGTTATTTGTAATATGTTAATAATTAACTACCAAAACAGTATTTTTACAGTAAACAGTTGTTTTTGTTAGTTATTAAAAAAATAAAAAATTTTGTTGAGTTTTTTTTTAATTTTGAAAATTCTGGTTTAGTTTATATTTGTTTTTATTGATATATTCCTAGTTTGCAAATAAAAATCAGAAACTTGTATTGTATCTCCAATGCATAAAAGCATAATAACTGGAGAACCGTTTGGAATTTTTACTTCAAATTTTAAATAGGCTGAAATAATTACACATATTTTGGTAATCGAAAGAAAAAAAAATTTTTTTTTTTTTTTATTAAAAATAACCAAAATAATTAACTGTACAAAACCGTAGTTTTTTTTAACCGCGTAACTCGATTCGAAAAAAAATTTTCGAATTCGTAAATATTGCAAATATTGTTAAAAATATAATTCTGTATAAAAATTTTCCAATTCCAATTTATGTTTATCCTAAACCTTGTACACTACACATAAAAATTCAAAAAGTAACATTTTTGCTAAAAAATTTTATTTACGAAAGGTACAAAATTTACGAATTCGAAAATTTTTTTTCGAATCTAGTTACGCGGTAACCCCCTGATTTTGTCAGTTTTTTTTTAAATTTTTGTAGTAAAAATTTGTCAGTTAATTTTACGGCATTGATAGTAATTTTTAATGCGTTTGTTAGTTATTTTTCAACAGTTAAAAATAACAAAATTTTTCGTTATTTTAAAGGTAAATACCTTTGTCGCCTTTTTAACTGTATATACCCTTGTTTTAACTGTCATTTTCAGTAGATTCTACCGGCAAACTTTTGTGAGTGTATGAGTATGGACTTTAGTAAAGAGCATACGAGTTTATTTCGAGTATAAGAATTTGATCTGAGTATAAGGTTTTAGTCTGAATACTGTGGTCTGAGTATAAAACTTTAATGTGAGTATAAAACTATCGTCTGAATAAAAGATTTTACAGCGGTATTCAAAATGAAAATTTAGCATAGAGTTAACATGAGATTTATTCCTAATACTGTTGTTAAACTCATTCTATTGTTGTTGCTAAATTCCTTCTAAGCATCTGTTATCAAACGCCAAAAAACAAAAAATTCCATTCACAATAATAAAATAGCCTTGTATTTTCAAACACAGGGTTGGTCTTAATCGGTGTGCTAAGAAATCATTTTGAATAAACTCTATGCTAACAAGTTGCTTGGCCGAAAAAACATTCTAGTTAACAGCTCGTTGTGTGCGATGTATAAGAAGCTACTAACTTTTCATTTTGAATATGGGGTAAATTAACTTTTAAGGCCTTTTAAATTCGAGTAAAATTTTTTCACGTGAAAAACAACTTACGGTGCAAAGTTTAAGTGTGAATAAGAGACTTTAGTCCGAGTATAAGATTTTTTAGTATACATGTTGTAGGGACTCCAGCGATTTTTCTATAGCAAAAATCTGTGGATATTTCTATAGGAAAAAGGCCTCAGGATCTGAGATAAAAGTCCTTTGAATTAAAGGATTTTTCCATAGAAAAGAATCCTCAGAATCTAAAAATTTTCTGTAGAAATTTGAGGATTTTCTATAAAAAAAAGTCGTCAGAATGGAAGGATTTTCTGTAGGAGAAAGTCCTTAGAATCGAAGAATTTTTTGTAGGAAAGAGTTCTCAGAGTCTGAGGAGTTTTCTCTAGGGAAAAGTCTTCAGAATCCAAGGATTTTTAATAGGGAAAAGTTCTTGTATCAGACGATTTTTTTACATGAAAAAGTCATCAGAACCTTATGATCTTCCTATAGGAAAAACTACTTCCAATCTGAGAATGTTTTTATAGCAAAAAGTCTGTAGAATTGAAGGATTTTTCCATATGAAAAAGAAAGAATTTTTGCATAGGCAGAGCACTCAGAATCTGAGGATTTTTTCTATGGGAAAAATCATCATGATCTCATGATTTGTTTATAACAAAAATTCTTTATTAGAATTTGAAAAAAAGTTCTCAGATTCTGAGACATTTTTTTTTTTGTATAAAAATATTAAAATTGCAGTTTCTCTAATACCCACACTACTTATTTTTTTAGGATTGCCCATAATGCTTCAGCTAAACCAGATATATTATCATCATTAATGACATCAAATATCTCCAACTTGAGCCATACCAATAATATGACCAATAACAAGGCGGCTAATAATTTACATAATCCCTATAGTCCAACTGGTGGCACAATTAATAGTGATAATTCTGCAAATAATTGGGCCCAAACAAATTCGTGGCATAGTGCCAATCCCTTAGTAATGAATCATCAATTACCAGCACCTACTACAACAACAGCAGCAAATATGTTACCAACGCCCAATAATAATTTCTCTTCACTTGATGATTTAGATCCATTTGGTGGTAACACAAAACCAAAACAGCAGCAGCAATTGGGCACAGCTCAAGCTAATACATTTACATTGCAAAAACCCACAGTAGATTATATCTATCCAGCGGGTTACAATCAAGTGAAAACTAATGTTAACACCCCTTTAATAATGGGTAACAACAGTATGAATATGAATTCAATGATAAATTCAAATTCATCAATGGCTCCTTTAATGCCACAATCATCAACGAATGCTCAACAATCTCATGATAGTAAGAATTTCAACACTTTGAGTCAACAAGATATATTAAGTTTTTTAAATTAAAAACAAAGTAATTTAAAAATATATCTACATACATTAATGGTTGATTCAACTTCTTGTGATTTATATCTACTTATAAAATAAACAAAAATGTGTCAAAACAAAAAAAAAACAAAAAACATTCCCCTAAACAGTAATCGTATCAAATTGATCTACATAATGTATTTTGTATGTATGATGTGAAACTTCCTTTATTTGTAAAATGTTCATCATAGTTGATAATGATGAAAGAAGTGTGTGTTTTATATTTATTATTAACTTAATTTATTTTTAAAAAATATGACTTGCAACAAAAATATAAACTATATCGTAAAATTAAAATATTTATATATCATTCTAATGATAAAACGAAGAAACATTTTATTCAATTTGTAGTGTAGTTTAAAAAAAATTAACAAATTTAAAAAATTGTATATTTTAATCGAAAAAAAAATAAAAAACTAAAAAAAAACCAAACAAAATTTTTCAAGTATTTTAAATAATTTTTTAGATGGATGGTAGATTTTTTTGGGAGTCCAAAAGCCCAAATTTTAAAATTAAATGTAAAGGTAATTAATAAGGCAAGGAATTCCATGAAAATGCATGTTTTTTCTCGATAGTTCAAAACTAATAGAATAAATATTTCAATTTTAAAATAAAATGGCATTGATTTGTAGTGCATTTTAATTTTTCATTATTCAGTAGCATTTTTTAATGTGTTAAAAATATGTACAAAAATGGATACATTTTCATATTTTGATTCAAACAAAATGTTTTTAAAATCTTTTTGACCTAAGAAAGAGGGATGAGTTAGTTCTGTGGCTATTAGAAAAATAACTAACTTTTTATGTTTTAAAGTGAGATATTTTTCAAAAATACAGCTATGGACATAGAAATAGGACACTTCATACAAAATTATCTTCATGCATTTCTCTTAATAATTATAAAGCAATAATTATATTTCTTTTCTAGTATAGTAAACTGTAATCAAGTAGTCTCAGAATATATATAAAACTTTGCAGTATTTAAAAAATGCAAATATTTACAACAAAATTACTTTATTTTGTTCATATTTGACTTGGACATAAAAATAGGACACTTGCAATAATTGTCAAAATTTTACTCGATGCACTTAGTAATAATTTTCTTTTCATAATTTGCGTTTGAATTAAGTAAATTCTTTTCTAATTGTACCAATATGGGACGTGGAAAACATTGTAATCCAGAAAAACGAAGACTTATATCTCAAGTCCACAACGAGATGAAATCTCCAACTGAAATTGCTAAAATACTAAAGTGTTCGCGAAATATGGTATACAATGCTATTCGTCTATGTGCTGCCGACAAGAAAAATCTTACGCAAAATAAAGAACGTAAGCCAATCCGTCGTAAAACTACAGCTTATATGGACAGGAATATAGTACGCAAAAGCAAACTCAACCCATTTATGTCCTCCCGTCAAATAAATAATGAAATCAGGGAAAATTCAACGTTCAAGTGTCATACAGGTTAGTAAGAAGAAGACTAAATGAAGCAAACTTATTTGGACGAATAAGTAGAAAGAAGCCTCTTCTTTCAAGAAAAAATATTAAGAAACGTAGATTGAACATTTGTACACCGCCCAAAAAACCAGGCTTTAAACATTAATAACAGCGGTGTTCAAAATGAAAATTTAGCATAGAGTTAACATGAGTTTTATTCATAATACTGTTGTTAAACTCATTCTAGTATTGTTGCTAAATTCCTTCTAAGTATTTCTTATCAAATGCCAAAAAACAAAAAATTCCATTCACAATAATAAAAAGCCTTGTATTTTCAAACGGTGTGCAAAGAAATCATTTTGAATAAACTCTAGGTATGCTAACAAGATGCTTGGTCTAAAACACATTCTAGTTAACAGCTCGTTGTGTGCGATGTATAAGAAGCTACTAACTTTTCATTTTGAATATAGGGGTATATTTGTATTCCAGAATATAGTTTTTTTTAAATACATTTGGAATTTTATCAAATACATTTGGAGAATTTTGAAATACGAATGGAATTATTTGAAATGCATTTGGATAACTTTCAAATACAGATTTAAAATTTTTAAATACAAATGAATAATTTTGAAATACAATTTGAAAATTTTAAAATACATTTTGGACAATTTTGAAATGCAATTGGACAAATATCAAAGGTTTTTGGACAATTTTAAAACATTTTTGGACAATTTTCAATGATTTTTAGACAATTTTAAAATATTTTTGGACAATTTTGAATGATTTTTGGACAATTTTGAAACATTTTTGGAAAATTTTAAAACATTTTTGGATAATTTTGAAACATTTTGGACAATTTTGAAACATTTTTAGACAATTTTAAAATATATTTGGACAATTTTAAAACATTTTTGGACAATTTTAAAACATTTTTGGATAATTTTAAAACATTTTTGGAAAATTTTGAAATATATTTGGAATTTTCTGAAATAAAAGTGAAAATGGTGTAAAGTTCTATTATCAAACGCCAAAAAACAAAAAATTCTATTCACAATAATAAAAAAGCCTTGTATTTTCAAACAAGGAGTTGCTCTTAATCGGTGTGCTAAGAAATCACTTTGAAGAAACTCTATTCTAACAAGCTGCTAGGCATAAAAAACATTCTAGTTAACAGCTCGCTGTGTACGATGTATAAGAAGATACTAACTTTTCATTTTGAATACGGGGGTAAGTGTTTAAAACAAATATACGTTTAACCGCTTACGGTGGGTCTCATACTGTAGGTTTAACTTAACTACAAACAAAAGAAAATGTCAAAAAAATGTACACAAAACAACAACAAATTTTTGAGTTAACTATTAACTGAAGTTTAAACCTGCAGTATGAGACCCACCGTTAAGGAATCAATTTTTTTTTAGAGTTAGGCGCAGTTTTTAGGATATGGATTATCTTTTTACTGCTTTTAAAATGTTGTTTATTTTGTTTTATTTTAATAAAGAAATAAATTATACACGAGAAAAAGTTTTTGCGGCAAATTTTTGTTAATTAACTTGGAAATGGCTGATAAAATTCGTTTTCGGTTTAACTAAAACAATTTTAACTGAAATCCTAAAAACTCTGCCTTAATGTTTATAATATGCCAGCAAAACTTTTTAGAAAGTAACGCTAAGAAAATATGTATGTTAGATGTGAAAATGTATAAATGTTGATTTGATAATTATCCGCGTTGAAAGTTAACGTACCTAGGGAAGGAAAGTCGAAAACCCAGCTGAAATCAATCGATTTCAAACACATATCCCCCGTATTCAAAATGAAAAGTTAGTAGCTTCTTATACATCGCACACAACGAGCTGTTTACTGGAAAGTTTTTTGGACCAAGCATCTTGTTAGCATAGTTTATTCAAAATGATTTCTTAGCACACCGATTAAGACCAACCCTGTATTTGAAAATACAAGGCTTTTTTATTATTGTGAATGGAATTTTTTGTTTTTTTGGCGTTTGATAACAGATACTTAGAAAGAATTTAGCAACAATACTACTAGAATGAGTTTAACAACAGTATTATGAATTAAACTCATGTTAAATTTTCATTTTGAATACCGCTGTATATTTTTGTGATACATATAACCTCAAAAAATAATTGATTTTATACTTTAATTTCAGGTCGTAACAGTTTAAGTAATAATGGATCAGTCGTATAATAAAAACAAACACATTTTTGAGTTCTTTTTTAATTGTTTATTGAATTTTAATTTTTTGTCTTCGTTTACTTTAAATTTTCTCGTATACTTATTAACATTTTTTAAGAAATTATACTAAAACTAAATTCGCTATAAAACATGGTTAAAATATCCTTTCTGTTAGATATTCTGTACAAACGTGCAATGCTTTTTAAATTTAAAACAATTTAAAAAGACATTCGTTTTTTTTTTTGTTAAAGGGGCAGAGACATATAATATAGAGATGTAACCAAGTATATGTGTTGTGTCTAGGGTATTTAATTAATCGACTTTTTAATTTAATCGATTAATCGTGCAAAGTATTATTCGGTTTTTTTCTTAACCGGTTATTCGAATAAAATTTAAAAATAATCTATTAATCAAACAAATTGTATGTAAAACAATTAGGTTGTTCATAAGGGGTGTGCTATCTGTTGTATCGTTGTATCGTCCTAACAAAAAACAGAGTTGTTAAAATTTTTATTTGTGTTTAACAACGATTTTCTATTCAGTTTTCTATCTGTTAGCACACTCAAACATAGGACACTAAACATACGTAAAAATGTTGTATCGTGCTATTCTCAAATGTTGTATTTTTTCAATTTAATTTTTAACAACTCTGTTTTTTGTTAGGACGATACAACGATACAACAGATAGCACACCCCTTATGAACAACCTAAATATACAAATATTGTTGTATTTTTAATAATTTTATTTAAAAAGAAAAAGGAAACAAAATAATTTTAGTAACTCTTGTAAAATTCATAAAAATAACAAAATGTATTGAGATTATATTCTGTCAAAATTTGTATTATTTTCTTTCCCCTCTACCACATATTCCAATTTTTTCCAAATCAGATAGACCTTTCTCTGAAGACCTTTCTTGCAAATTTTGTATTTTGGAAAAAATTAAATATGTATGTGAATTGGGGAAACTCCAATTCTCCTTTCGTCGGATTTCAGAATTTAATTCGATTTGAAATCGCATCGAACGCAATGAAAATTAACGATTTTATGTGGATTCGTTTTTCAGAACACCCCCTATAACTTTATAAATTATTCTTTAAAAAATCAAATTCGTTTAAGGGTGTAGCATTTCAGACCCAAATTGCAAATTATAACATAAATTGATAACAATCGTGGCTATTCTGCCTAACAAATCCACGTAAAATCGTTTGATTTCATATAAAATTTCGCTTTGTTGTTTAAACTCGCGTGATTTTATGTGTATTCGTTTTTTAGAATAGCTACTCGTGTTCTTTTATTTGCACTTTAAAAAACGTGAACTTTTAACAATGATGGAATTCACAGTTCTTACTATTTTAGGTAGTAAATTAGTATTTATCGTAAATTTGAAAATTTTCTTTGGTAACGCAACTTTCGTCAATTTTGTAAAGAAATATTTCAATAATTTAATAATAGCTGTATTTTCGGTCAAATTTAACTTTAACCGATTAAAGTATAAAAACAATTATAAACAGTTACCCCCGTATTCAAAATGAAAAGTTAGTTGCTTCTTATACATCGCACACAACGAGCTGTTAACTAGAATGTTTTTAGGTTGTTAGAATATAGTTTATTCAAAATCATTTCTTATGCGGCCTATAGACTACTCAAGTTACTTGCACAATAATGGGTTTGTGCAGGTCAGTTGAACAGTGTGTGGCCTGGTTTGTGTACTTGTACAAGTATATTTTTAGACTTGAGTAAAAATCAAAACGATTTTGATTTTTACGCAATATTTTAGAACTTGCGCAAGTCATTTGCGCAGTGTATGCTGAAATTAGCACAGTTCAGCAGTAATTTTTGGAGAGTGAACATCATAACTACGGATAAAAAAAATTAAAAGTATGAATAAACGTAGAGTAAAAAATGTCAATATAAATTTATTAACATCGCCAACGAATTTCAGGTATTTTGGCCTGCGCAAAGTGTGAAATAAAGCTTTTAAAGACTAATATTTCCTCATAGCAATAAAAATCCGCTACATGTTTCTGCTGCTATGTGCAAATTAAAATGAATATTGCACAGTTTACTTGAATGGTGTGTGGCGAATAATGTGACTTGAACAAACTCGTTATTGTGCAAGTGACTTGCATAGTCTATTTGCCGCATTAGCACACCGATAAGAGCAACCCTGTGTTTGAAAATACAAGGCTTTTTTATTATTGTGAATGGAATTTTTTGTTTTTTGGCGTTTGATAACAGAACATTAGAAGGAATTTAGCAACAATACTAGAATGAGTTTAACAACAGTATTATGAATAAAACTCATGTTAACTCTATGCTAAATTTTCATTTGAATGCCGCTGTTAGTTTTCATTTCAAAGACGTTTTCGTATACTTTGAGTTTTTTCTGAGTTAACGGATATAGTTAAGTCGAAAATACAGCAAATGTTATTGACTAAAATTTTCTAAATATTTTCCGTTTCTTTATTCTTTATTCGTTAATTTTAATACTATGGATTTGCAAATACTATTTTGGACATTTTATGTAATAATAATAGTTTAAATTAAAATTAAAATTATATTATTTTTATTTAAATTCTATTTACAAAGAAGCACTAAACTAGAAGACTAGATTATTGCGTTTAAAAGTCTTTTTTCAAGCTTATAAAACGTTTACAAAATTATTGTAAAAAAAATACTTTCATAAGAATTTTGTTTTGGTTTTCGAAGTTAAAATTAAAAAAAACAACATGCTTTTGTAGAAAAATTTATTCATATTTACACCCGTCACAGAAATCACGTTCACGTAAAACACATGCTTGTTGCTTTTTCAAAATTAACATACGCACAGTTTAAATGTAAATCAAATGTAATCTAATTTATATTTTAGTTTTTAGAAGATTTAAGGATTCATTTTAGTTTGACAAATTTGATTTTTCAAACCCTCTTTAAATTCTCTTGTTACGAAAACTATTTTAGAAGATTTTGAAATTAAATTTTTAGCTCATTTTGGAGAAATTGTAATATGAGAGTTGTGGAAACTCAAACTTCAATTACTTGTAATTTCACAATTCCATTTGAATTGAAGACGCATGTTTCTGAACTCAGAACAGGAATGTATACATATACATATGTTTATAAATATTTATTTTGTTTTTTACTCTGAGACCATTGCGATTTGAACGCGATGCAAAAAAGCTTAGACTGTTATTTGCATTTTCTCAGCCTTGCATAACTTTTTTGCATTGTGTGCAAAATACCATCGTGATTACCCGTCTGAATTTCACAATGCCCCGATAGCTTAAATGGGGCATTTACTGACATATTTGTTGGTGTTGCTCAAAAAAAACTGAAATTAAATATAGTTAAATTTTAACTGGACATTCAGTAATCGGGATTATGTAGGTCATAAATTTTTGTATTTTTGTAATAAAAAAAACTACTCCTGTATTCAAAATAAAAAAAAAATTATTCTAAATAATTAACTCTCACAAGGAAAGATAGTCAAATAAAATTTTTATTATGATACAGGCGTTTGTTTTCTCTGACAAAAATCGCAATTAAGTTTATAAACTACAAATGTTTACTATAAAATCCTTTCTACGAAAACCAAAACAATGATCCCACTATAACAACAATTGGAAAATTACTAGTATATAAAATCTGTTATCATAATCTCTTCTCACTTTCGAACTTATGTCTGCACTAAAATATGTGTAAATAAACTATGTATACGTCTTCCCTGTTCCCTATAGACTAATGAATTTAAGCCATCCGTATTGTAGCGTAGCCTTCCCGAACGCAACAGGGCAACACGATTTTCATTTTTCTTTTCAGGTTTATGATGTAGCATTGTGTATTCATTGAGATGTGGAGCAAAACGACAAATGTCTATATTGCGTGACTTTAAACGTTCGAACAGGTCATCATCTTCACCACCCCAACCCTCGTACATATTAGACATACCATTGATGGTACGAAACTGTTGAGTCCTTATGGCCACGACACCACCAAACAGACCACGATAGGGTAAATGAAAACGCCACATATCTAAGGCAGCACACATATGACGAGGTAATTCAGTACAGGCATATAAACTACCCACATTTAAAGGCAACAAATCAACATCATGCAGCACAAGGCAGGGAAATTCATGTTCAGCAGCTATGATCGAGCCCACATTAAATAGTTTAGCCCGATTAAAGGGTTTTTGATCATATTGTTCTATTAAAAATATTCTATAGTGTACATTTTGATGTCTTAAATAGTTATGCATATAAACTAGAAATGTATGCAATTGTTCCTCTCGCTGCCTATAAGGCACTATTATTGCTGTGCTATACTTAGCTCTACATTGTTCCGGCATATACTCGCCACCCGGTAAAATTTCTTCAGCATTAAGCAGCTCATCTCGATAGTGTGGTGTATACATGTATGTATTCTCATAGAGAATTTCTTCATATTTACATTCTTCCATATGTTGTTGTGATATATTTGTGGTCACTTGAGCCACTAAGGCATCGGGTATTTCTTCAGCATCTAGGTAATCATAATGTGAGGCAAAGCGATGTGGTAATACGGCATAGATTAATATTATGGAGCAGGTTATTTTAGCAATAATTTCAGCAGGATATTTTCTTTGAAAAATTTTAATATTCATTTTTTATTATTGCTTGTTTTGTAGTTTATAAGGTGAAGATAGTGTTGAGTGAATTGATTAATTTTAAAACTACTTAATTATGCATTTTTCTAAAATAAGATTATATTTTTTGTTCGTTTTTTTTTTCTTTTTTATATCCTATAGAACAACGTATAGGCAGTGGAAAAATCAAAACAAAATTTGGGGGGGTAAAACGTCATAATGCAGCAAATAGGCCAGCTGTTGTTGAATGACAGTCGAAGGCAGAGTTGTATTTTGCGTTAATTGTTAAAATGGCATAAATCTGAGAAAAATAAATTCATTTAAATTAATATTATATGAGGCGCACAGATTATACACCGATATGAATCAGCTGATTTGGGCAATATGGCCGACAGAAAATAAGCAAAATGAAATGCACAATAATCTAAAAAGAGACAGATAGGTATATACAAAAAATGCGCAAAACAAAATGTATCGAGAATTTATATTATCTCCCTCTTGACATGACTTCCAAATAAACAACCATACGGTTCGAGACTACTTTTTGAGACCTGTCACTAGTTTCACATATGGTATTAATCTGTGATGAGGTGCATCATCATCCATGAGAATGAGACTGTTGCTTTAGAAAAAAATATTCCTTAACATAGTCTTTTAGCTCTGTTGGATAAATAAATCGCAGCGGAATATTTATAAAGATTCTCAAAAAATTTTATTTTTTTAATTAATTTCCAAATTCTAAATTCTATTACAAGAAAATTAAAAACAACTTGATTCAATAAAATTTCCAAAAAATGTGTATGTAGTACAATATTTTTAAAGTGTTTTCTTTCATTAAACTATTCCAACATTCTCCCTTAATGAAAACTCTCTTCTAAACCAAGTTTACTTGTTAACTTCTTATGCTGCAACCTTTTTAGAATTTTTGTTAGAATATCTGAAGTATTTTCCGAAGACGGTACGTAAGTCAAATGCATATCACCCCTTTGGTTACTTCCCTAACGTGATGAATTCGTATATCAATATGCTTGCTTCTTGCGTGATATACTGGATTTCTTACTAGTTGTTGGGTACTGAGATTATCACCATAAATTGTAGTTGCATGTTCCACCAGTTGGCCAAAACCAAGTTATTGAAAAAGATTTCTCAGATAAACTACTTCTTTCGCTGCGGCAGATATAGCCATATATTCTGCTTCAGTACTACTTAATGCAACTGTTGGTTGTTTTTTCGTTTCATAAGATATTACTGCACCAGCCAAAAGAAAAACATATCCAGTATATGATTTTCTGTCATCACTACTAGAGGCCCAATCGGCATCAGCATATCCTTGTAATTCTTTTCCATTTGGCCTATAATGAAGTACAAAATCAGTAGTGTTAGATAAGTACCTGAGAATATGCTTTGCTGCAACAAGATGCTCCTCGTGAGGATTTTTATTGAATTGCGACAGTTTGTTAACAGCATGAACTATATCAGGTCTCGTACATATCACAATATACATTAATGAACCTATTAAGGATGGGTATTTGCTAATATCAACCTTTTTACAATTTGTACAATATTTACAGATTTTGAAATTTGAGCCAGGATCCAAAGGAGTACTAACTTTTCTGGTTAATTGCATACCGTGATCTTCTAATAATTCTTTTATAATTTGCATCTGTGATAACTTTATTGAGCCTGTTGATTCTTTTCTTTCAATTCCCAGTCAATTATCTCAATTTTCTTACTAATTGCTGATTCTAATACTTCCTTAGCCCGATATGTGGCTTGTTTAGAAAACGGCTGAAGACAAATTTTAGCTTTAAGACAAGTTTCAAAATTAAAATCCTCTGGAATATTGTTAATATTCATCCCTGATACCATCCCCTTCTTTGATAATTCGGACAAACTTTTTATATTAAGATGGCCCCAACGTTTATGCCATAACATGAAATCATTATTTGTTGTCTACATACCAAATGCCTCTTGCTGAGATCTTGCATGACAAATGTAAAGCTGGCCTTTCTTATATCCAGTCAATATAATATCGTCAGTGGAACTTATAACCTGCATCAAATTACCTTTAAAGATAGCCTTTTGTTTGTTCTCCATTAATTTTGAAACACTTAATAAATTGTATTTTAATTTTGGTACCAAAAGTACGTCCTTTAATTCTATTGTTTCTCCAGCATCCGTAACCAAATTCATATCTCCAATACCTTTAGAAAAAATTACGTAACCACCGGCTAATTCAATTCTCTCCTTGTATTGTCGAAAATTATTTAACTTAATGTCACTGCAACACATATGGCACGTCGCACCACTATCAAACATCCATGTATTTTGCTGCAACTCATTCGATTGCAAACCATTTAACATACCATTCGCTTCTGCTTGATATTTCCAACAATCACGCGCAAAGTGACCACTTTTACCACAATTAAAGCACTTAAAATCTTTTTGTTTATTTCCAACACGATCTTTCCTTGTTTTACCTCTTAAATAAAAAATCTGTTGTTGATCTTCAACTTCTACCATACTGTATCTCCTTTCATATTCTTCGAGCATTTTATTGTTCAAAGTATTTAAGGAAGGAAGGGAGTCACGCGACTCCATGGCTACCACAAAATTTTCATAATTGTCTGGTAAACTGTTTAGCAAAATTATTACCAATAATTCATCAGGTACCATAATATTTACTTCAGCTAGTTTCTCAACAATATCACTGAAATTTCTCTGATGTTCTGACATTGTCTGACCACCTGTCATTTTAGTTCCCAGTAGTTTTCTAAAAGGTAAAACTTTTCTTGCAGGTCCTTGAGGTTGATACTTCTCCTCTAGTTTTATCCACGCTTCTTTCGAATTTTTACAATTTCTTATCACACCCAATTGAGCTCTTTTCATACATAAGAATATTGTTGAAAGGGCCTTTTGATATTTTATGTTCCATTCTATTAAACCATCTCCATCTTCAGGCTCTTCAATTGCACCAGATACGTATCCCCACAGATCTGTGTGTATAAGAATACTGTGCATATGAATGCGCTAGCCATCATAATTATCTTCCTCTAATTTTTCAATATTAAATAACGACGTCATGTTAAATATTAATTTTACGGTCCCGGGCCCATAACCTTTGTTGGATAAATAAATCGCAGCGGAATATTTATAAAGATTCTCAAAAAATTTTATTTTTTTAATTAATTTCCAAATTCTAAATTCTATCACAAGAAAATTAAAAACAACTTGATTCAATAAAATTTCCAAAAAATGTGTATGTAGTACAATATTTTTAAAGTGTTTTCTTTCATTAAACTATTCCAACAAGCTCAATATACTTAGTCCAACGTTTCTCCAATTTTTTTTATTCCTTCCAAAAAAATAGGATTTCTCGAGGTTCTCGAAACAGGCATTTGTTTAAGCAATAATTTCAACGTTGGAGCTAAATCTCTTTCCACCGAGCCATTTCTTTAGGTTTGGAAATTGAGGATGAACAACGCCAAACACTTTTTTTAAGTTGTCACACGATTGCGTTTGTGGTTAATTGTGAGCAAACGCGGCGCCCATCTTGCGGATAGGGTTTTGAAACCCAACTGATCCTTTAAAATCGAAACCTCTATGCCATATGAAATTCCTATTAGACTGGTCATGAAAAGTTGCTCCGAATACCGCTCCCCGAGGAAAAAATTTCAGCTCAATCGAAGAATTTTTGAGCTATCCCTGGCTCTTCAAAGTTTTGTACTACGATTTACAAGGGGAGAAAATTACTTTTTTTAAAATACTGGATCTTAAATAAATAAAATGTCGATAGAATCGCAATCTAGACTTAGAGTTCTTACTTGTGACTCATTGTGACCGTCATAAGACTATTTTTAAGACTGAGAGTCTAACTTTTCATACAAAACAACAATAAAATTCAAAAAAATCAAATTTTATTTGGCAATGTTATGATTGTGTCGATATGAAGTCTTAATTTTTTTGAAGTGTTCAAACAAAAATTTTAATAAATATATGTAACTAGCGGGCGCAGCCCGCAACGTTGTTAGCGTGCTTAAAGGTTAAGGGGGGGGGGGGGGGGCTACGTGTGTATGTTAAGATAATTTGGTAAAGTGCGAACTTAGGTAGATAGACCCATAAGTAGTTTTGTTCATTTGTGTTCTAAATGAAAATAAATAACGTAAAGCAGGGTTGGAAAGCATTTTATAATATTAAAAATAGCGGGCAAAGCTACGTTGTTAGCGTGTCTTAAATTTTTTTTTTAAATTCCAGTTTATGTAAAGGTAGACCTGGCAATTCAAGTAAATTCACAAATTCAGTTGGAAAATTTACTGCGTCGGTTTCTTCCACCGGTGCTTCGTTACATGAAGTTTAAATATCGGAATATATAAGTTCCATTCCTTTTCTAAGGTTTTTTCTCTTTCAGAAAATTTGTTTAACTTTTTGGGGAGTATGTTTCAATGCTACATAAGTTTCATATTCCGTTGATAGTGTTGAACAGGTAATTCCCTCTTCCAATCCATTTGCATTGTCTATAATCTCAATTCCACTCGTTCAACGTTTATATCCATTTCATTCCACTTGTGTAGTGTTTCAATCCCACTCGTTTCCTATTTAGTTTCTTAATTTTAGTGTTTCATATACACTTGTTCTTTAAGTTTTAGGTTTCTAGCTAAAGACGCAGACGTTAAGGGGGGGGGGGCAATTTTCCCCTTTTGAACCACCATTTTTACCACGTTCCTGTCCAAAGTCCTAGAAATGCCTTGTCGATAAGTTAGCCCATACTCCAAGGAAAACATATTATATATTACAGGTTTCTAGCCGAAGGGTTCGGTTAGGCCATCAAGGTGGAGAATTATTCCGTTTTTACCCCTCCCGGTAGGAATTTCCAAAAATTCCGTCTTAGAGGACGTCTGCGTTGGAGGAGGAACCTACTACATACATAATTTTAGGTCTCTATATCCAGCAGTTTGGCCAGGCCATCAAGGGGGAAGTTTTTTCACTTTTTACCCCTCCCGGTATGAATTTCCAAAAATACCATCTTAGGGGACGTCAACGTTGGAGAAGGAACCCAATTTAAGATCCCTTGTTCCAGCAGTTTGGCCAGGCCGTTAAGGGGGAGACTTTTCCTGTTTTTGACCCTACCTGTAGAAATTTCCAAAAATCTCATCTTAGCGGATGTCTACAATAGAGGAGGAACTTTAATACCAAATTTCAACTTCCTACCTCCAGCGGTTTGGGCAGGCCTTTAAGCGGCACTTTTCGCTTCATTAATCCCCATTTTTGCAATGTCCCTGTCCAAAAAGCACCGTCTCGGTAAGTGAGCAGATACTCCAAGTAACATATGTTTTACATTTCAGGTTTCTAGCCAACTTTTACTATTTGTGCCCCTGTCGGTAGGAATTTCCGAAAATCCATCGACAGGGAATTCCAGCTTCCTAGTTCCAGCAGTTTGAGCAGGCTGAGAGGAACTTAAGTACCGAATTTCAGCTTCCTAGTTCCAGCAGTTTGGACAGGTCGTTAAGGGGCAACTTTCCCTTTTTGAGCTCCCATTTTATAACGACCCTGTCCAAAATTCAAAAAGTATCTTTCTAATACGTTAGCCCTCACTCCAGGGACCCACATTTTAAGCTTCAGGTTTCTAGCCGAAGGGGTTTTTACCGGCCCCCAAGGTGAGGCTTTTCTTCTTTTTGCCCCTCCCTTTAGGAATTTACAAAAATTCCATCTTCGCGGCTATCTGCGATGGATGAGGAACATTCATACCAAATTTCAACTGCATTGCCTAAGCGGTTTGGGCAGGCCGTTAGTGGGGACATTTTTCCCTTTCAACCACCATTTTTACTATGTTCCTGTTCCAAAATAGAAAAATTACGTTGCCGGTGAGTTAGTCCTACTCCAAGGAATACATATTTAAAATTTTAGGTTGGCCAAAAGGGATTGGGCAAGCCGTCAGGAGGAGACTTTTACCTTATTTCCCCTCCCGATAGGAATTTCAAAAATTCCGTCTAAGCGGACGCCTACACAGAAGGAGGAACTCACATACCGAGTTTCCTTTTGGGATATCCTGTAGGGAATTCCAAAAATACAAACTTAGTCGATGTCTACTACAGTGGAGGAACCTTTATACCAAATTTCAACTTCTTACCTCCAGTGGTTTGGGCAGGCACTTTTCCAATTTGTGAGACTGTTTATGGGGAGACTTTTCCACTTTTTGCCCGTTCCGGTAGGAATTTCCAATAATCCCGTCTTACCGCACGTCTATGCCGAATATCAAGAAACCTTGTTTTAGTGGAGATATCCGTGGGGGGAGGAAAAAAAGTAGTTTTTTTGAAATTATATATTATTTTAAATGGTACTTTTTGGAAAAACGAAATGTTTTGGAAAAAGATACTTTGTTTTAGTACTAAGTACTAAGTACTTATTTGTACTTTTTTTGCAAAAGGTATTTTTTTTAAAAAAGTTGTTTTTTTTGGGAGAAAGGTACTTTTTTTGGAAAAGGTACTTCTTTTGGAAAAGGAAAATTTTTTTAGAAAAAGGTACTTTTTTTTGGGAAAAGGTACTTTTTTTTGGAAAAGGTACTTTTTTTGAAAAAGGTATTTTTTTGAAAAAATGTATGTTTTTTGGGAAAAGGAACATTTTTTTAGAAAAAGGTACTTTTTTTGGGAAAAGGTACTTTTTTTTGGAAAAGGTACTTTTTTTGAATAAGTTATTTTTTTTGGAAAAATGTATGTTTTTTGGGAAAAGGTACTTTTTTTTTGGAAAAGGTACATTTTTTTAGAAAAAGGTACATTTTTTGGAAAAAGGAATTTTTTTTGGAAAAAGGTACTTTTTTTGGAAAAAGGTACTTTTTTTGGAAAAAGGTACTTTTTTTGGAAAAAGGTACTTTTTTTGGAAAAAGGTACTTCTTTTGAAAAAAGGTACTTTTTTTGGAAAAAGGTACTTTTTTTGGAAAAATGTACTTTTTTTGGAAAAAGGTACTTTTTTTGGAAAAAGGTACTTTTTTTTGGAAAAGGGTACTTTTTTTGGAAAAAGGTACTTTTTTTGGAAAAAGGTACTTTTTTTGGAAAAAGGCACTTTTTTTGGAAAAAGGTACTTTTTTTGGAAAAAGGTACTTTTTTTGGAAAAAGGTACTTTTTTTGGGAAAAAGGTACTTTTTTTGGAAAAAGGTAGTTTTTTTGGGAAAAGGTACTTTTTTTGGGAAAAGGTACTTTTTTTGGGAAAAGGTACTTTTTTTGGAAAAAGGTACTTTTTTTGGAAAAAGGTACTTTTTTTGGAAAAAGGTACTTTTTTTGGAAAAAGGTACTTTTTTTGGAAAAAGGTACTTTTTTTGGAAAAAGGTACTTTTTTTGGAAAAAGGTACTTTTTTTGGAAAAAGGTACTTTTTTTTTGGAAAAAGGTACTTTTTTTGGAAAAAGGTACTTTTTTTGGGAAAAGGTACTTTTTTTGGGAAAAGGTACTTTTTTGGAAAAAGGTACTTTTTTTGTCCCCTTTTTGCCCCTTTCGATAAGAATTTCCAAAAATGCCGTCTCAACGGACGTCTACACCGGTCGAGGAACCTACATACCAATTTTCAACTTCATAGCTCCAGCAGTTTGAGCAGGCCATCAAGGGGGAGACTTTTTCCCCGTTTTGCCCGTCCCTGTAAAAATTTCCAAAACTCCCGCCTTGGTGGATGTCTACGATAGTGGAGGAACCTTTATACCAAATTTCAACTTCCTACCTCCAGCGGTTTGGGCAGGCCGTCAAGGGGGGCCTTTTTCCCCTTTTTAACCCCCATTTTTACAACGTCCCTGTCCAAAATTCTAGAAAGTACTTTCCAGAAAAGTTAGCCCCTACTCCAAGGAACACATATCTTAAATTTCAGCTTTCTAGCCAAAGGGGTTTTGGCAGGCCGTCAAGGGGGACACTTTCCCCCTTTTTGCCCGTTCCGGTAGGAATTTCCAAAAATCCCGTCTTAGTGGACGTCTACCCCGAAAGAGGAACCTACATACCAAATTTCAACTTCCTAGCTTCAGCGGTTTGGGCTGGGCGATGTTGAGTCAGTCAGTCAGTCAGTCAGTCAGTCACGTTATTCTTTTATATATAGAGATTTATTATGACTTTGCAAAAACAAATACATGGGGAATACATTCACATCTAAAGGCTCCATTAGTCTGGTAGTATCGTGTCAGCTGTTTACTTTCAACTAGGGATAGTATACACAACTACTTAGTTTGGAAATAGATTTGACGTAAGAAAATCTATTGAAAATAGATTTCTACTTTACGATACCTCATTTCACCTCACTTTACTGCCAAACTAATTTGGGCTTAAGAGTCACAGACTTTTCGTAGGAATAGGCACCTAAATTTCAATTCTACCAAGGTATCAAAATCGGTTGGAAAATATTAAAGTGATTGATCCTAGACCATTGCAGGGTTAAAATGGGTAAAACTCATAGTCGGGAAGTATGCATTACCTCAGTACTTAAGCCCAAATTAGTTTGGTAGTAAAGTGAGGTGAAATGAGGTATCGTAAAGTAGAAATCTATTTTCAATAGATTTTCTTACGTCAAATCTACTTCCGAACTAAGTAGTTGTGTATACTATCACTAGTTGAAAGTTAACAGCTGACACGATACTTTACGATACTACCAGACTAATGGAGCCTTTAAGTACTAGTAAAGTACAAGTACTTGGTGTGATCCCGTCTTTGTATAGGGATTTTTGTGGTATATTAATACCCAAAGAGCCAAAATTTTGTCCATTTTGCTCTATCTCGCTTAGTTTTTAAGATATAGCCAAAGTACCAAATTAACATGCTTTCGTTGATATTTAGCTTAGTTTTGGAGATATTCGCAATTTAAAAATCTAGCTAAGTTAGGGCAGATCTGGTCATTGTATATATGTTTTAGGGGTGTATTAATACCCGAAGGACAAAAATTTCGTCCATTTTGCTCTATTCAGCTTAATTTACGAGTTGTTCACAATTTTAAAATCTACCCAAGGAAGGTGTGATCCCGTCTTCGTATAGGGGTTTTTGGGGTATATTAATAACCAGAGGCCAAAATTTTGTCCATTTTGTTCTATCTCGCTTAGTTTTTAAGATATAGCCAAAGTACCAAATTAACGTCCTTTTGTTGATATTTAGCTTAGTTTTGGAGATATTCGCAATTTTAAAATCTAGCTAATTTAGGGCAGCTATGCTCAGAGCATCAATACCCAACGGGCATTGATGCTCTATGTCGCTTAGTTTACGAGTTATTCACAATTTTAAAATCGCTTAGTTTTTGAGATATTTACACTCAACCAAAAAAGTTACTGTTATTACTTGAAATTTAACTGTTTTGAGCCCAGCGGTATTTTAATTAATTTTAGCAACACATGTATGCTGATCTGTAGTACAACAAAATTAGTAGAAAAAATTAGTTGTCGCTACTAAATTTTAGCAAAATTGTTGTAAACTGTAATTCAAAATCGAGTTGCTAAAATCAGTTAAAAAACTTACTAAATATCAATAACACTTGACACTGACCATCAATTCTATATATTTCGGACATGTTGATTACGATGGCGTACTTTATTTTTCGATCAATGGTACAGATTTTTCGCTAAATGTCGTTAAAGTTTGGCGGTTGTCCATTCAGTTTTTTATATAAAAAAATTTTCAATTTCAATTAATATGAATTTTTTGTGTTAAAATGTAAGCACAGGACCTGTGGCTATATTTTCGATATAAATGCGATGTACTATTCTTGATATTTAAACCACTACATAGCGTTTTATTTAGGTTTTTTGCTATTTCAGCGACTTTAGGCGCCGAATGTACAATCGACCTCAATAAATGTAATTCCTTAGTAAGGAAGCAATTTAAACGAAAATATTTCAATAAAAAAAATGTATTCATCTATACCGGACTATACGTTAAAATCGCGATTTTTTAAAAATTTTGTATGGCAGCATAGCTTTCCAAGATGTCCCCAAAGTCCAACTTTTAGTATAAATGGGGTCACCTCTAAAAACTGTTGTTGCAAAATTTCAAGCAAAACAGTTTCCATTTGCAAAAGTTATCGCAATAAATACATTTTTTACTAAGGTTATTAACGTACTAAAGACATTTTAAGATACTAAAGTGTCTTTAGATGTGACCCCATATTATACTAAAAGTTAGACTTTGAGGACATTCATGTTTACAAGTTTCTTTGAAATTAGAAAATTTTTGAGAAAAATTGAGAATTATCTCTTGAAAAAATGTAGAATCTGTCAGGTTTCTTAAATTTCAAAATGAAAAGTGTATGTTTAATCACAGAGTATACATAATAAAGAGATTGGGGGACTCTCTATCACTGAGAAAACATTTGTTCTATTATGTGCCTTGGAACAGGAACATACTCAAACCAATATCACCCAGCAAACATGGCAATACGAAGAAGATTCTCCGAACATATCGCCAGGAAGAATACATTTATTGCCGGCAATATTAATTTCGTATTCCGGAAGTTTCCTCCGTCGGAAACAACTGTTACACTAAAACAATACTTCCAGGCAATATGAAAGCAATAAAAGGGATATCGCTAAATAAACTCCCGGTACAATAAAAAAACGATGTAATTTTTTCATTATTAAATTTAAGCCTGAAAAACAATATCTGCATAGATAATTCATTGACCAACTTATAAATTATTTTGATTTCATCTTAGCCGATTTTTCCCGCGCAATTAATCTTAACTTTTCACGAGTTTATTTCCTATATATCTTTTGATTGTTTTTGTACAAATTTAGTTTTAATTTTTACCAAATTGATAAAAGATTTCAAACAAATTTTCTTTATCTTCCAAATGATACAAAGATGATATTGCCGAAATATTGTCATAAAAAGTTATGACAAAAGATAAAATTTTTGAATTATTTTTTTCCAAATATCGTCGAATTATCTTCCAAGTGATAAAAGGAAGACAATTTCAAAGTAAATACTACTTGATTATTTTCATTCAAATGACAAATAGAAGATATTGCTTTAATATATTCTTGGAAGGTATCTTTTAAATGTTTGCAGGGACATTAATTGCGCTCTTTACATGACTCAAAACATCGAT
Source organism: Leucophora obtusa (assembly GCA_949987735.1). NCBI lineage: Eukaryota > Metazoa > Arthropoda > Insecta > Diptera > Anthomyiidae > Leucophora > Leucophora obtusa. The sequence goes on along the minus strand of OX465295.1, from coordinate 322,524,961 downwards.
TGTAACCAGGGATGGAAAATAATAATTTAGTTATAAAAATCAAGAATGGAACTATACTATGGAATTATACTATTCTAACAGTATTATAGCCCTAGATTATGAATTTTAAAAAACCATACCTAAAAAATTGCAAAATAATATCGGAATGCGAAAAAAGGCTGTGGGGTTCAAAAAATTAATTAAAAGATTTACATTCTGCAAACGATGCCAAAATTTTCTTTTTTTGCAACTAACGACCAAACTTTGTTTTATGAAATGGGCATTATACTCCGTAGATTACAAATTTAAAAGACCGCACTTAAAAAATTGCGAAATAATAGAGGAACGCGAAAAAAGACTTTGGGTAGAAAAAAATAATTAAAAAACTCAATCAGCGATTAATGCAAATGAATACAATGACGTAAACATTTTCCTTTTTGCAAATATTTTTTTCGCGATTTATTTTTATTTTTTGCAAACTAAGCACTAAAATTTTGTGTATAAAATTGGTACTATAGACCCTAGATTATAAATTTAAAAAAACCACACTTAAAAAATTGCAAAATAATCGCGGAAAGCGAAAAAAGGCTTTATGGTACAAAAAATTAAAAAACTTAATCAGCGATTTACATTCTGCAAACAAATATATTGATGAAAAAATTTTTCCTTTTTGCAAATTTTATTTTTCGCGATTTTTTTTGCAACTAGCCACCAAACTTTGTTGTCTGAAATGTGTATTATAGCCCTTAGATTATAAATTAAAAAAAAAAAAAAACGCACGTAAAGAATTACAAAATAATAGCGGAATTTGAAAAAAGACTTTATGGTACAAAAATTTAATCCCTAGGTTATATATTTAAAAAAGCCGCACTTAAAAATTGCAAAATAACGGCGGAATTCGAAAAAGGCTTTAGTACAGAAAACGAATTAAAAGAGGTAATCAGCGATCGACATTCTGCAAGCGAATATATTGTTGCAAAAATTTCGCTTTTTGCAAATGTTTTTTTTCACAATTTGTGCTAATATTTGCTAATATCTAAATATTTAATTTTTATGTTATTTAACGAGCCAAAGAGGAAGCTATTTTTAAGTTACATACATTTTTAAATATGTAAGAGCGATCTAACATTTTTTGGTATAAGAGCCCGATTAAGTGAGCCTTTTCCATCCCTGACTAACCAGTCCGAGTTCGTTCCTGTTTCAAGCCGCCTAATATTTTTTCAAATAAAAAATATTGAGTGTTGCAAGGCCATTGGTTTAATGTGAAATTATAAAATGAGTTTAAAAATTAATCATGTTGTCTACTATTGCATTAGGCTGATCGCGACCCCCATTTGGGAACCATTGGTATAAACTAACTCTTTAGTGATGACTATTATATAAAAAGATCAATGGGCGCTGTTCTAAGTTCCGAATTCACATAAAAAATTCTAAAATGAAATATTCCGAATTTTTTTGCTGTTCTGTGATCCACATCCGAATTATTTTTTTCGCTTTATTTCGTGTAGAAAAAGATTGGTAAAAGTAAACAATTGCAATAATTAATATATAAAAAATTATATAAAAATTTGTTAAAAATTCTAAAATTCGTTCGAAAAATTATATAAAAATTTGTTTAAAAATTCTAAAATTCGTTCGAAACAAATTTCGAAATATTAAATTCCGTGTGATTTTACAAATCCATTCTATTCAAAAAGTTTCGGAACTCAGAACAGGGGTGAATAATTTAATATAATACCCAACTCTTAACTGTATGAAAAAATCCTTAGAGCTATGAATTTTTGTGTAAAAAAAATTTTTCTTAACCTTCTGTAAACTTCAGTAAAATCTAAATGATTGTGTAAACAATTTTTCTTTAAGAAAAAATTCACTTTTTTATTTTATTGAGAACAAGAAGAGAACTGAAAGATAAATTTCAAAACGCTAAAGGCACTGAAAAGATAAGATAAAAAGTAAATAATGGTGATACGACATCATACTGAATATCAAACAAACGTAAATGCATTAAAACAACTCTATAGTATAAAACCACAGTCATAGATATTTGCATATGCATTTTAGTAATGTAATTGCCTTTGATATGGAAGTGTTAACATTTTTAATAACAATTTGAATAACAAAATATTAAATAAACAAACAGTTAAGCAGTAGCTGCTACGGTTGTTGTTAAACAACAATTTTAAATATGAGACATATTATAAAGTTATTGATATTCACAACATTGTTGGCATTAATAAAAGCTCAAGAGATATGTTAGTAATAAAAATATTATTTGAATTACAATTTCAATTTAAAAACATAATCTTCTATGTTTTAGTAAAACCATGTTATCGTGAAACTATATTGGATTGTCCAAAATTTTCTTTGTGCTCTAAAGTAAATGGTGGTAATAAAAATACCTTAAAATGTCTATGTTTAAATAATTTTCAATTAAATTCTAACTGGCAAGATTATGAAAATTTTAAAAATTCCACACTTCTAAATGAAAACTATTGTCTACCATTGAATAACACAACAAAAACACAGATAAATAAAGTTATGGTTTATATGCGTTCTCCAGCAAGAAAAGATCATTTAGCTTTTGGTATATTAATGGTATTATTAGCGGCTACATTGGCTACAGCAGTATTATATGGTTTAAAAGTTTTAAGACCGATCAAAAGAACTAAGGCCGTATATAAAAAATTAAGATATAAACGACAAAATATAACGCCCTTACAAGAAATGGATGAATTAGAAATGAATAGAATATACAGTGATGTGCAATAAAATAGAGCCATTAAAGTTTTCTTATAATTTTATTCTTGTTGCCTTTATTTTTAGAGATCAAAATAGTGGATAGATTCGCCCAAAGGTGCGAGAAGATAGTTCAGAAAATTATGTAGAATTTTAACGTGACGTCTGTTTTTTTATTTTGTTACTTGTTTTAAGTAGGCATGGCTTTTAATGAAAAATAAGCGATATCGACCTTCTATCAAATTACATAGTAAAACTTTGCGAGTACTGATCAATTCTGAAAAAACTGTATATTTTTGGAATTCCTATAAAATTTCCTTAAGTCTTGCATTATTTTTTTCTACAAATGGTCGCCAGACTTAAAATGACAATTCCTTAAACATGACCAAATTTTTCTTTGTTTTTACCGATTTTAAAATAAAGTTAACAACACTGAAATTTAAACAGGGAATGTTTTATACTATAACGTAAAAAAAGGCCTGACTGATTTGTCATATCGCGGTAAGTATAAAGTAAGCCCATTCACTTTAAAGTTTCAGTGTTATTAACTTTATTCTAAAATCGCTAAAAACAACGAAAATTTTGGTCATGTTTAAGGCACTGTCATTTTAAGTCTGGCGACCATTTGTAGAAAAAAATAATGCAAGACTTAAGGAAATTTTATAGGAATTCCAAAAATATACAGTTTTTTCAGAACTGATCAGTACTCGCAAAATTTTACTATGTAATTTGATAGAAGGTCGATATAGCTTATTTTTCATTAAAAGCCACGCCTACTTAAAACAATTAACAAAATAAAAAAAACAGACATCACGTTAAAATTCTACATAATTTTCTGAACTATCTCCTCGCATTTTTGGGCGAATCTATCCACTATTTTGATCTTTAAAAATAAAAGCAACGAGAATAAAATTAGAAAAAAACTTGTATGGCTCTATTTTATTGCACATCACTGTATGAAATGCAAACTTTATAAAATATATGTAGGTATTAATGCAAAGTTAAAAAAGTGTTATTAATTAAATGACATAACCAAAACAATTCAAACAAATTGGTCTAAATTTGAAAGTGTGATAACAAGGACATAGTCGAGGAAGAAAAAACAGGTACACTCAGAGACTGAGAATGCAGTTGAAAATCCTTACTATATAGTAACTCCAAAAATTTTGGACCAAAATTTTTCCAAGTGTACTGCTATCTCATGCCGTATTTATTATAATTACTAATTCATGTTTAATGAGTTATCTACGAAATTATCAATTTAAAAGTTTTATATGAATAATAGTTTTTTGTAAAGTAAATATTAAAACAAAAACATGCAGTTTTTTATTAAATTACCTACCTGGAATAAATGTTACAGGTCATGGATTTACCGCTGCATTTGCTTAACAATAATTTGTTTAATTTGTGGATTCTTGTTTGAGTTTTCGCTTTTATGGTATAAACCGCATCTGAAATAAGAGAATAATTGCTGAAAATAAGGGCAAGGAATTCTATGCAAATGCATGTTTCTTTCGACAGTTCAAAATTGATATGGACTAATAAATATTTATCACCACCCAGGTAGAAAGTTACAAAGGAGCTAGCACTGGCAAAGCACCGAAATGGATGCTATGATTGCTTGTTAACAGTGTTTTCCCAACACCCTAATGATAACACCGACCTATTTAATGCTTTGCAGAGTATTGAGATAGCAACAAGAAACTCAAAAATAAAATGTTTTCCATGCCACCAAATTATGAGCCCTCATCACTGAAGAATTTTAAATTACTCTTAAAATAGATGATTCTTGATGTTATTGTATTGTGGAGTCAAATGTTATTTAAATATCCACACATTTTTGGAGCTTATTTTTCAAAAACAAAATAATGTTTTAGGAAAACAAGCGCTGGGAAGTCACCCTCTTCAAGCGTTGATAAAGCGTCCAAATTTAGTGGTTTGCCAGTACTTCTTTTTGTAAGACCTCGGTCTACTTGTGCTTTGCCAGTGCTTGTTTTTTGTTACCACACGTAATTTCTACCTGGGCAGATAAAGATCAAAATGGCATAGATTTGACCAGGAATCCATCCCAGTGAAAGGGTGTGGTTCCTACCGAGTTCGTTGAGAGTTTTTAGTTATACGAATGTTTTAGGGGTAAAAAAGGGCCGAAGAGTTAAAAAATCGATTTTTTGATGCGATTTTCGGTGGGTAGTTTAGTATGAATATTTAAAATTAATATTCATTCTAAAAATTCAGCTTCAGTCATATTTTATTTGAAATACAGACATTATAAATTTTTAGATTGTTGTTTATTTTTTCAAGGGAGAATCTAGGTCTTTTCTTATTTTTAAGTATTAATCAGCTTTAAAAATATATACTTTGTATTTTGTTATTGCATTTTCGTTCGTCTGACAAAAAATGTCATCTGGAAACACCACCTTAGATTTGGTGTTAAAATCAATAAAGACTTCGAAAGTAAAAGTATTCTATAGTGTATTTTCAATTCATATTTATATTCATTTGATAAAGTAGAAATTTGTATTCTTAAAGTTAAATCATCTGTAAGATATATTCAAAATTTATTATAATTCAATAATAACTTACGTTACAAATAGTCGTAAATTCATATCATTTCAATCATTCTGTTGCATATACATATATCAGAAATGGATTTTTTTTTTATAAGTTAAGCTCTTTAAGGGCAAAATTTAAGATGGAGGGTAAAATGCCAGCATCTTCTAATTCTAAAATATCCTCACGCATTCTATCATTGCGTAAAGTAATTAGCTGGAAAGTAAAATAGATTTAAAATTGAATATAAATATTATACAATACAAAATTTGTTATAAAAATACACACCCTTTTTATTTGTAATTTTTGTTCTTCCGTTCTACAAAAAGCCAAGAAAACAGCAGACATATGAGGACGTTCTAAACGTAGACAACGCTCAACATATTTTAATAGATTTAAAGAATGAACCACCGGGCAACTCTGAAATTAAAAGACAATGTTACGCGTCTGTTTTATTAATACTTATTATCCCTTCATACCTGTAACCTAAACAATGATTTATGCAATAGCTCCTCTTGTTCAAATGTCCGTGTTGGGTTTGCATTTTTAAATGGATGCAACAATACACAATCCCAAGCTAATATTAAGCCTTCGGTATGTAATAATTCTGGTTTACATGATAATATATCAACCAATGCATTCAATTCTTTAACCATATTAAGCATAACCATGCGCTTTAATATACCATTCCATATTTTTGCAACAAATATATCAAAACCCAAGCAGATATTTGCCAATATTTGCAAAGTATTAGGATTGTTGGAATTTTTTTGCCATATCGTTTTGAGTATGTCAATTTTATTACTTTTGGCGAATTTTTCCAAACTTGAATTATAACCCAATTTTTTCAGCTCATGCACACATTTGATAGTTATATATTGTTCCTGACTCAATGTATTTTCAAAACATGTACTGCCGTCATAGAGTTTAAAATAACATTCATACATTTGTAATTGTTTCGATGTATTAAAAGAACTAAAAAAAGGCATAAAATAGAGAAATATTTTTAATAAATGTGGAAATATTATTCGACCTCTGAAATTGACTAGATTATTAAATAATTGAGCTCGAGGTATTTGTAGTTTTTTATAAATTGTCCTTCATTATTTTATAATACCGATATTTCGTAATTCTTTGAATGACTCTATCAGGGTTTATGTAAAAAACAACAAATATTAAAAACACTTTGTGGTGTATTAGTTAGCGCGTTGGACTGTTTCACATAAGCTTGCGGGATCAATCCCCAGCGACCGCAACATCAATTTGAAAAAAAAAATTGAATATGTATGATTTTTCTATCCCTCATACATATCCCTCCTCCTTTCGTGTTCCCATATCACTTAACTCCACCGAAGTAAAATAATATAACATAAGGTTTCGAGTTCGATCCCCAGCGACCGCAAAATCAATTTGAAAAACAAAACAATATGTATGATTTTTCGATCCCTCATACATATCGCGGCGTCCTCCTTCGCTGTTCTCATATCACTTAACCTAATCGAAGTAAAATAATATAACAGGGCTATGAACCAAACAGCTTCAACAAAGTTCGCCAACTCTCCCTCAGATGGTGTACAACAACTGTTCTAAAATTCAACAATTACAGTGTTGCCATATTTGAAGCCCTTCATTTTTCACCACATTTCAGCTCTATCCCCTTTCCAAAGAAAGCAACACGTTAATTAATAGGAACAATTTTCTGAGTGTTACTTCTCCTAAAAAAGTAACGATATTTCGTCATTCTTTGAGTGACATAAGCTGTGTTCGGGTACTCAACATTGGGATCCCGCGGGATTCCAATTTTACCAAAAAGCGTTTTCTTACTACACAATTGGGTAAATGAGAGCTGTCATGAGAGAGTAATATTCTTGTTTTTCTTGCACGAAATAGCCCAGACTTTTTTTTCGTGTAAATTTGGGTAAATTGTTTTAATCAGCTGTTATATCATCAGTTGGGTGCAACTAGTTCAATTGAACTCTTCACTGATTTGAACCAAAGACCTAGTTCACAACTAATAGCTCTTTTAGTTCAATCGATCATTTCATTCATTCAGAAAATATGTTTATCATTTACAAAAATTAGTATAATAGTTGCAAAAGCCTATCGGTGATTTTACAACTCCATAAAATTACCGACAATTTTGTGAAGACGTTTGTTTAAATGTGTTAAAGAGTTAAATATGTAAATAAATCGAAGCTTTTGTTTAATATTAAAATCTTTTCCAAATTTAATAAACTGTGTATTCCTTTTTGTAAATAGAAATGCCTAAAAAGGAAATTTTTATTAAATTTTTGATTTAAAAAGGGGTTTAACTAGAAAAGCTATCTAGATTTTTACAACAAATTGAACAAGAACTATAAAGAGCGCTCACCAAAACGAACTATAATGCACAAATCAATTGACATTTGTTTTTCGGGCTTCAAATGTGGTTTTTCGCGTTCGTTTACTTTTGTGCATTTTTGTTATTTCGGGAGAGTATTTCTTGTTAACTCTCATTTTACCGAACTTTACCCAAAAAGTAAAGAAACAGAGCTATTATCAGCGTTTATGTAAAAAACAACAAACATTAAAAACACTTATAGATATTGCCGCTGCATACCATGTAAATATATTGTTGTTGTTGTAACGGCTTCAAAATGAGAATTTGTAGTTAATAATTCTCATCTAAAGCCGGAGTGGCAATCCTTGCTCGGATAAATTCGAAAATTCGAATACATCCGAATCGTTCCGGCACATAGTCCGATTGCCGTGGGAACCGGGTTATACCGCCCACACTCGGTCGTCAGAGCCTCGTTAGCGTTAACAGGGGACACCATGTCCAAGGTGGACTGTGGGTGAGGTTGGCATTTGGAAATAATTTCCCTTGACCCCCTAAATATATTGTTGATATGAGCGGTGGTTTGAACAGTAGTTAATAGGTGTGTTTCTTTACTTTTTGGGCAAAGTTCGGTAAAATGAGAGTTAACAAGAAATACTCTCACGAAGTGACAAAAATGCACAAAAGTAAACGAACGCGAAAAACCATATTTGAAGCCCGAAAAACAAACGTCAATAGATTTGTGCATTATAGTTCGTTTTGGTGAGCGCTCTTTCTAGTTCTTGTTCAATTTGTTGTAAAAATCTAGATAGCTTTTCTAGTTAAACCGCTTTTTAAATCAAAAATTTTTAAAAAATTTCCTTCTCAGGCATTTTTATATACTAAAAGGAATACATAGTTTATTAAATCTGGAAAAAGATTTTAATTTTAAACAAAAGCTTCGATTTATTTACATATTTATCTCTTTAACACATTTAAACAAGCGTCTTCAAAAAATTGTCGGTAATTTTATGGAGTTGTAACATTACCGATAAGCCTTTGCAACTTTTGCGCTAATTTTTGTAAATGATACACATATTTTTCTGAATGAATAAAATGAGCGATTAAACTAAGAGCTATTAGTTGTGAACTAGGTCTTTGGTTCAAATTAGTGAATAGTTCAATTGAACTAGTTGAACTGATATAACAGCTGATAAAAACAATTTACAAAAACTTACACCAAAAAAAGTTTGGGCAAGAAGAACAAGAATATTAGTCTCTCATTTCCGCAATTGTGGAGTAAGAAAACGCTTTTTGGTAAAATTGAGATCCCGCGGGATACCAATGTTGAGTACCCGAACAGACCTATTATATTGTGTTTACTCTTATTTTACATAACTTTAACCAAAAAGTTACTGAATTCAGTTACCGACATAATTCTGTTATATACTAAAAGAATTATGTCGGTAAAAGTAACTGCAATTGATGTTAAAAAACTGTACACTAAAATTGCATTTAAAAATAACTGTAATTATTGTTAATTTAAATGTAATTACAGTATACACTTTTTAGACTGCAAATTTCACATATTTCTTTAGATTTTTTTGCTCTAAATTTTATTTATGTTTCACAAATTATCTCGCACGTCAGTTGTCGGACTGATTTCAGGTTAAAATGTCAAGAAACTTTTTTTTTAGCAGAGCTGACATACAAAAATTTATAAATTCATAGAAAAAGTAAACAAAAAATACCAGATAAAAAACAAATGCAAATCTAAAGTAGAATGTTTGTGTGTCTGTTTGATCACTTCTGAGAGTAAAAACAATAACAGAAAAGCTAAATAGGAAAGAAAAACTATGAATTAGCCACACTATAAGCAAGGCCTTACGTGGGTGAGATGGCTAAGCTGTCGAACTCTAGTATAGTTACGTTTGTAATGTAGGAGTGCATGGGTTCGAATCCTACAGCCGACAGGTTGTTGAAAAAAATTATCATATAGAGACAATCTGACAATAAAATATAAACAATTATAAAATTTAATTGAAAATCACTGATGAAGCCTGTCCATAAAAAAAAGGCAGAAACTAGATCTAGTCTGATTTGCAAATTAATAATATGTTTATAACTTTTGAAAAAATTTGTATTCTTCTTCTTAACCTCAAACCTACTGAATTAAAATTAGTAAAAATGCATATTAATTACTATATTAATTGCAGTTGGTCTATATGACGCATTTGAAAAAACACTTTACTAACCTAATGACTTTACCTTGTATTATTATGCGATGGTAAAAACTAGTTCATGCAAACTTTATCAAATCATGTTGCTTTTTACTAACAAATTTTACTACAAAATTCAAAAGTACACTCAAAAATGTCAGTCTGTGCCAGTCGTCTTCACAATATTTTACCCTCTCTACTCTATATTGTACACTTTGCACAATTATTTTAAAAATTATTGCAAATTTATTAAATTTCATTACTTACCCATCTGGTGGATACATATGAGCAACTAAAAATTGTAAAGCAACATCTCTTGGCCAACTATTGATAATATAATTAGCTCTGTAAAGAAAAATGCAAACAACTTTATTCACTCAATCTTCTCAAAGCAGTGTTGTTTACCTTTGCATCGAAATCCCAAGATTTCGCTATTCACCACTCTGAAAAAACAGGGCAAGAAAACTTATGGATGTTTAATTTTGAATAAAACACACAGAGTTAGTTTTAATAAATGCATTCTCTAAAAAATTAACGTCTATAAGCTTTTCTTCATTTTTTTTCAGAGTGGTTAGTATCGAAAGCTTGAGATTCCCATGCAAGTGTAAACACAACCTAAAGTTTAAGATAATGAATACCTTATAACATTTTCTGCAGCATTGCCGGTATCAACTGTGATATTATCCACTAAATATTGATCTTCAAATAAGGTGTCATCCATCATAGTACCATCTGGTGCATCCATTGTAAACGAAAGCCATTTTTGTAATAATTTAAATTGTATATGTTCTACATCAAGATTATGTAACTCAGCGATCTCTTTAACCACAGTATTTATGTCTAATTTACCACCTTTCAATATTAAATCATGATGATATAAATGATAAATGAGATCAGCTGGATTTTCAATTAAACGCATAAGTTTTTCATCGGTTAAATTATAAATGTAAAGTAAATGTTGAGTTTTTAAAATGGGATATTTGCGTTTAATTTTCAATAATTGTTCTTGATATTTTGCATCGGTAATAAGTTCTTCGTTTTCTAAAGCATATTTATAACACTCGTAAGAAGCCTCCACTTGATCAGCACCATCTGGGGCATAATTGGAAACAAAATATAAAATCATAAATGCCTTAGAGGGATTATGAACATGTTTTACCAAACGTAAGACCTAAAACGAGGACAATATTATTTTATTTTTTATTTAAACACAGTAGACATATTTAATTACCCACCGATTTTAGAAAAGCATTATTGGTAGGTTGTAAATGCCATTTCTCCGAATCGTCACGACTTTTATATTCGGCTATAGAATTTTTCACCGCTGACATACAAAAATAATCACAATTGTGAGCTACATCAGTAGAACCCTTTAGAACTGTATGCATTTGTATAAGCGGAAACCAACTTTCACAATTATCTACATTTAATTCGGTATCCAAAATATCTTTCAATGGTTGTTCTACTATCGGCTTAAAGGGCAAACGATAGCGTGCAATTTTTGGTAGCACACCAATTTCTTTTTGTGATTCAAACCACATATCGGTTTCCATTTGACCGGGACGATTACGACGTCTTGTTGTCATTTTATGTTTAAGAAAATGTAATATACTTGTCCACACTTGCATTTCTTTGGGAACTGTACCAAAATATAATAGAATTTCTATGACACACAAATATAATTCATAGAAATATATGTGGATCTTAAAGGAGAAAAGAAAAATATTAGCAATTTTAAGTTTGTTTTAGAAGTGAAGTAGTTTAGCTAAAACAAAATTAAGAACAAATTATGTTTGGAATTTGAGCGATGAATACAAATGTTGATGTACAAAAAGTTTGTTTAAAAAAATAAGGAAAAATAAATTAGAGGAAAAAACAATTTAAGGCTGCGTTTACATTTGCACCGAATTCCCGAGATTTCGATGTGGTGAACTGTAAAAAAAACAGTGAATTTAAGCGTATAAACGTTAAATTTTTAGAGAATGTTTGTATTACAGCGAACTTTATGTGTTTTCTTCAAAATTGAACATCTATAAAATTTGCTTCTTTGTTTCTTCAGAGTATTGAATATCGAAATCTCGAGATATCGATATAAGTGAAATAAAACCATTAGTTGCAAATATAACCACAAGTTTTAGAAAAAATCAGACTTGATTTGGTTCCGCCATTGGCAAAAATACTATTAGAGATATCCCACATGTGTAACCATGTTTATTGTAGGCCTTTACTAGCAGATTATAAAAATATTACTCCTTTTAAAATTGGTTCATAAATCGAAAAATGGTAAACTTTTAAAATTTTGACATGCTCGAAGTGCCCTATTTTGGAGTCCAATGGCACAGATCCCGGTAGATCTGTGGAGTGGACCGTCTCGAAATTACGGTTGCTATGGGTGGGTGAAGTTTCATCTCAAACCGACCAACCAAAAAGATATGGCTGAATTATTTCAAAAATATTTTGAAAACACTCCAATGTGTACTGAACGGCAGAAAACAGCTTTTGAAGCTTTTGAATTCAGTGAACGTAATTTATTGTTTTTCAATTCACTGAACGAAAATGAAATTGAACTAACTCAGTGGTGAATTAATTCGGTAATTCAGTAAGGAATGAATTAAATTTTTATGAGTTCAATTTATAAAAGTGAACGCGTTCACACTTGTGAAATAATTGATTTGATTTAATAAAAAGAACTATAACAATTGAATTCAGCAAAAAAAGTCAATACAAAAAAGTTATTTTAAAAGCACTCCGAATAGCATCAACTGATTGTGAAGTAGTTACAATTTAGATCTAACACTGATTTATTGTACACGTGATGTCCCATGTTGTCAGTATTTCAATTTAAGTATTTTGTTAGTACATAATTTGAAAGTGATTACATTATGTTAATAAAGTATGGTTTTTAGGTATACATTTTCATCACATCAATACGAGTACAATTTGTTTGCATTTTTAGAGTGATTTAGAAGTAATCTTTATAATATATAATATAATACATTTTTAAAAGTGATTTAAAAGTGCTTTTTATAATGTCTGAAATAGCATATTTTAGAGGCAATTTTAATGTTTAGCCGTTACAGAGCCCATTTCTGAACCTATTGTGTAACAAAAGCTTCAATTTATTATTATTTGTAGGGCAATATTAACCCTTTCAGACCCAACCAGCTGCAAAAATTTACTGATTTTGTAATTTTAAGGTAAAATGGTATTAACACTATTAAAATTTCCTGATGTCAATTAATATTTTATGAAATATAATTTAGGTAAAAGTATAATTGAAATTTTTTTATCTAAGTAAACCTATTAGTATTGAAAATATTTGCAACTTTAAGGGAAAACATCACATCTCACAATCGTGTATGCTGGGTCTGAAAGGGTTAAGGAAACACTTCTTTTGCATCTGAATCAATTCGATTAAGTCAAAATCAGACAAAACCAAATTTTTTTTTTAATTTTTGTTCAATAGTTTTTTTTTAAATAAGTTTGTAACATGTTTACTTCAGTCTTTAAATTCAAAAAAGATACGATACTGAATTAAATAAGATTAATACATTAAGACCGAGTTTTTGGGAAGTCAGTTAAACTTGGTTTAGTTAAACTTGGTTTAGTTAAACCATGTGTCAATTAGGGGAAATAGAACATCGCATGCAAACGGTAAAAACGTGCTCTGCGTAAAACCGGGGCTGAGTGGATGTCTTGATCTGAACCCTTGATGGATATGTGGACATGGGTTAGAGGGATCTCTGTCAACATTTGACCAACCTGGATAATAGTGGGAATATGTTTTGGGCACTCCTATCACTTTGTGGCATATTTCCTGCTCATTCATCCTTGTATGGGGATTTAGGAGATATTAGTATTGGAACATTGTTCCGGTCATGTTTCATGTATACATCTGTTTGCATGGGTACGGACTATGATGTATAACTAAGGATTTCATAGGACCCATTATTATTCCGGAGATGGCTCCCGTACCTCCCTCTCATCTTCACGTAGCTTTAGGTGGGAATTAACACTGCCTATTGACTTTATAGGAATTTTTGCCTTGAAAATGTTATTGAGAAAAAATTACGTTCATCAATTGGATTTTCTTGAGCGATAGACTACATAAAGTTGGTGGACAAATCCACGTTTCGGTAGGTATCTCTCTCAGGTCCTGTGGATGTGTTGATTATGTTTTATTGACGGTTTTTAGGGATTATTTTAATTTTGTCAATTTATTGGTGACGTCCATTCATTGGTTTTTTTGTGGTGAGGGATTTTCGTGTGTTTTGTGGAATTTTTTGGAGTGCTGCTTTTTGGCATTTTGATTTTTAATTTTGTTTCTTATACTGCCTGAGTTGGGCTGTATTCCTTGGCTTTGGATGTATTGTATTACGGGGATGTGGCCGATGGAATTTTTTGAGTGTAGATCCGCTGAGTGGATTGGGATTGTCACTGGGATATGGCGGAGGTTATGGGGTTATTGGACTGATTTCACGGGATAGGCAGTTTGGTGTTACTGCCGCTGCTTACTGATACGGTTGGTATCTTGATTGTGATTTGTGTTTGGGGACCTGATCACATAGGGTTTGTTTTTTTTTTTTGACAATTTGGAAATATTTTTTGTATTTCATTTGAATTGTTCGGTTCAGTATTGTGTTTTTTTTTCTGCTTGTCGCGATTGTAATTGATGGGAACGTGTATGGTGGTCTTTATGGAAGCGGAGTCGATGGGGTGAGTTTTTGAATTTATTGTCTTTTGGGGAATCTGTACATGGGGTATTGATGGGCTATTTTTGTTGTTCGAATTTTATTGTGTAGTTTCGCGAGTGTGTGTTATATAGTCCGCGGGTGTTGTGACCAGCGGATATTGGTTCTCGAGCGTGGTACTGGGATGGATGCGGTAGGCTTTTTGGATTGTTTTGATTTATGGTCTTTTGGAACGGGTTAGGATTTGGTTTGTTATGTTCGGGAGCATATTATATATGCATCTCACAGGGGTTCCACGGAACTAGTAGGTTAATGCTGCTGATGAGTTCCTTTGGCAGGGGACGAAAGCGCTTCAGGAATTGCCCAAGTGCCTTCGCGGCTATGTTATTACACGGGTGGTGGGTATTTTCGATTTTAGTTTTCTGTTGTTAAATTTTGTGTGTTTTCTTTTTTCATTTTATTAGCAGTGTGTTGCGATGGATGGAGGAATGGTAAATTTGACATTTTAGGGCTCTTTTCCCCTGTTTTGTCTTTCCGAGGGGTTACCGGTCTGGCGGACTTGTAGGTTAGGTGTAATCTAGGGGTCTGCAATGACACATTGAGTGAGTTATCTGCATGATTTTAATGAATTATCCGCATAATGTTAATGAATTATTGCGTAAAGGAAATTCATTGAAATTTTATCCAGAAAGCTCTCTCCATGCAGCTTTTCTCCCTATTAAATCAAAAAACAAAGGAAAGAAAAGCATCGACGTTTTAGAATTCCACAGTACTAAGGCCATCATTATAAATTTGCTGAAGCCGCTGATCTATGATTGAAATTTTAGCTTTAAATTCATTAAAGAATCCGAGAACCGTTGAAGGACAGTTTTTCTCCAGACATATTTCGAAGGCGAATACCATGTCGTCATTTGAATTTTGCAAGTCAACCATCGTTAGCTTAAAATCAACGTTTTCAATAAATGATGCATTAAGTTCCAATGCTATAATTTGCAATCGTGCTTAGTTAAATTCTTATGGGGAAGAAGTTCATTTAGCAAAATTTGAACTTTAATTAAAATTTGGAACTTTAATGGACATTTTAGAGTTGAAGGCGGTTATTTTTTTAAATCTATTTTTGTGTTGAAGAAATAATATATTTTTTGTCACTATAGAATTATTTATTAAGTTTGTTTTATAGAACTTTTTATTTATAAGCAAATGTAAGGGATCAACCTCTGTTAACGAACCTCTTGATTGGTCTCTTTTAAACGATAAAATATGTTAAGATTGCAACAAATTTTATTAACATATTTCTTTGGTGCACGGTGCAAAAGCACGCGAGCGACTTCATAGAGCCTTAACAATACATTTTAATTAACTTTTATATATTTGCATTTAGTGAAAAGAAGAGTTCATATTTGGGTCATAGTCCAGGAGATTCAATGGGAGCCAATTCTTTATTTCCTTCCCTTTTTCAATCGGAACTGTAATTGAAGTATTTTTTAAAATATTTACGAATAATCAAAAAATATGTAAATATTTGGAATCTAATAAATTCGTAATTTACAAAAAAAACATTATATATACATTTTTGAAAGTTGTTTAAAGCACATACATTCGAAACAGAAAAAGGACACTCATCGCTCCATTGTAACCAATTTAAAAGTTGTTTGTTTTGAATGACTTACACATATTTTTGCTGGGTAGTGTCCGACCGATCAATCGGAACAATCTGCCCAATAATATTCACCCGTCTTTGGAACAATCTGCCCAATAATATTCAAACTATTAGCAACACACAACGTTTTAAAAGGGAAATTTTAATATTGCTCAAATAAAATAATGTAATGTAATGATTTTAATTTTAATATAATTATGTTTGTATTTTTGTTTATTTTTATTATTATTATTATTATTATTTATTTTTAATTTTTAATGATTATATAACTAAATTTAATTAGCAAATTGATATTTTTAATGTTGTATTTGTCTTCTCAAAATTGTAAATGGAATATATCTTCCAGCACAGTCAATTATAAGAATTCATTCTTGTTGTGCTGGAAAGTCAAATAAAATAAATGAAATGAATGAAATGAAATCGGCTTCCGCATCGGCTTCTTCCAAAAATTCACAATAGCACAATAATCGCAATCGGCTATAATTTGGCCGATTGCCGACTATTACCCAAATCATTCCGAAACAACCCACACAACAACAATTTCAGTAAGTAAACGCTTTTAGGCTGTTTTGAGTTAACAGCCCAGTGTAGAATCGGTAATGACATATCATTATTTTTTTGAACTACCAGTAATGACACCCACTTACCTTCTGTATTATTTTAAAACATATAATAATGAGTTACTGATATTGACTTACTTTTATCATTATTTCAAATAGAAAATAATTTTCTATATGTTTTAAAAACTTTTTTAAATCTATTTGTAGACTCAATATGTGCGTTCCCGTACGTTACCGCGGGTACCCGCGGGAACCCAAAACAGCCCAAACAACAACAATTTACACGCAATTTTGAGTACGGGAACGCTTTTGGGCTAGTTTGGGTAGCCGCGGTAAAATACGGGAACAGACATAATATTTTTTCAACACTGGTAAGGATATACGTAACCACATATTTTTTGATTTTTTGTATGTTGGCGAGTAAGCTGACTTGTGTGCAGCAGGCCAATTATGTTTTTATCTGTCCAACATTACATATCGATATAGCTCAGATGGTAGAGCTATTGACTGGTAACCTAGAGTCCCAGGGTCGATTCCCGCACTAGGAGATTTTATTAAAAAAAAAATTTTACAATAAAAAAATAATTTTTTACTAAAACTTATTTTTTTGAAAATCTATTTTTAGACTCATTCTTTTTGTCAGTACTGGTAAGCATATAGGTAATGACATATTTTTAGATTTTTCGTATGCTGGTGTGTAAGCATAACTCATTATTTTTCGCGACATCGCCATACAACGGTAATAAGAAATGTAATAAGAAAAGTAACTAGTTACCATTACCAAGTATGTAGTTACATAACCACATATCTGGTAATGATTTTCTACACTGGGAGGATAAATTATTGCTTAAAATACGTCTTTTCTCCTACTTTTCCACGGTAACTCAAGTGTTCCCGTACTCAAAAGTGTGTGTATACTAGAGATGAGCGATCCGGTGATTTTTGAATAACGCTGCTACCAGTGATCGTGATTTTCAAATCACCGTTCTTTTAAACGGTGACCGTGATCACGGGTTTGTAATAGATATGGGCGATCCGGCGATTTTTCAGTAACATTGTTCTCAGTGAATGTGATTTGCAAATCGCTGTTCTTTTAAACAGTGATCGTGATCACGGTTTTTCTATGGAAAAGACTGCGATTTTCTGATAAATAAACGAAATAATATTTATGGCGAGTTTTTAAGATGTCAGTTAAACTTGGTTTAGTTAAACCGAAAACGAATTTTGTCAGCCATTTCAAAGTTTATTAACAAAAATTTGCCGGAAAAACTTTTTCTTGAGTATAATTTATTTCTTTATTGAAATAAAAAAAAAAAATAAACCACATTTAAAAGCAGTATTCCAGTTACAAACTGCGTTAAACTAAGTTTAAAAATAATCCACTTCCTAAAAACTGGGCCTTAAAAGAAGAATAGTTGCGACCGCTAACAAAGACATGATAGAAGGAGACATTTTATTCAGAAGAGTGTGAAAGCAATTCACTGTTATTGAAAAAAAAACATGTATTACTGTGCACAATGAAGTTTGCAAGAAAGAATAGTACAAAAATATTAAAAGAACGACATTCCGAGTAACTGCGACTTGAAATATTTGATCACTGCCGTTACCAGTGATTTATCAATAACTGTGATTAAATCACCGGTATGAAAATATCGCTCATCTCTAGTGTATACTGCTTTTCCGGCCTAATAAAAAAAATCGCTTAGGCCGATTACTGTAAAACCAAAAAAGTGCCTTCGGTCGGACACTATTCATAATAAAAGATATCGAACGAAAAGAAATATGAATTAATTGCATTCAATATATTCCCTTTGGTGAATTAATTCATTGAATTGTTAATTCAGAATTCAAAAATTGAATTAAATAATTAATACTTCAAAGCTCTGGGCTCGGTTTTGTCAATATGAAGAAATAAAAGCAAAATACACCTTAAAATAGGTAAAATCAAAATTTCTCACCGTTTTTCTAATTTTTTTTTAATCATTTTTTTATAGATAAATTTTGACGAAAGGGTTGAAATTGAACTATTCAGACTGGTGTATGGTATCACATAGTCGGCACGCCCGTCTTTAAATTTTTTAATCGTTTTTTATTTCTTTCGATAGTTAATTCTGCACTTTTTTTTAAGAGAAGCAACACTCAGAAAATTCTTCCTATTAATTAACGTGTTGCTTTCTTTGGAAAAGGGATAGGGAAGAGGTGAAAGGTGGTGAAAGATGAAGGGCTTCAAATATGGCAACACTGTAATTGCCCGAGATATTGAATTTTAGAACAGTTGTTGCACACCACCTTATGGTCACTTTGTTGAAGCTGTTTAGTTCATAGCCCTGTTATATTATTTTACTTCGGTGGGATTAAGTGCTATCCGCTATGTATGAGGGAAAGAAAAATTATACATATTATTGATGTTGTGGTCGCTGGGGATCGAACCTGCAACCTCTTGTGTAAAAGTTCAGCGCGCTAACCATTACACCACAGTGCCCACTTTGAGGATTTTTATAATTTTTTTAAAGAATTTTTTGTTTAGGTACTCTCATTTTATCGGACTTTACCCCAAAATAACGTCGAGCGAAGGTAATGTGTGTTTTATTCAAAATTAAGTGTGTATAAGCTTTTCTTCATTGCTTTCACAGTGGTAATTATCAAAATGGTGGTGAAAAAAATCTTCAAATTAAAAATGTTTGTGGTAAGGTAAAAAAAAGAAAAAAAATGATAAACAAATATTTAAGTAAAAAATGTTTGAGGCAAAAATGTTTGTGGCGTAAAAAATTGTGTAAGTTAAAAAATAGTGGTGAAAAAAACATTAAAAAGTTAAAGCGTTAAGTTAGGCTTTACTAATTTTTCACATCAGTGTTTTGGTCACAAATAAAAAAATATTTTTTTTATATAAAAACTAAATTTAAGGTGAAACAATTCTTTTGAGTTACAAAAAATTTTTAGGTTAAAAAATGTTTAGATGAATATACAAAAAAATATAATGACAAAATATTTATTTTTACCATAAGTTACTGTGAAATCGTAATCAAATATAACAAGTTGTATTGAAACTTGTGAGTAGTCTTCACTCATAACTTTTGAATCCCTGAACCAATTTTTCACATTTTCAATCCCAAACTGTTCAGGTAAAAAAAAAAAGAAAAAAACATTTATGCTTTCGTATTGCCAATGTAATCGTTGCGCAGCAGTAGATCGTGGAATCTTAGAGCTATATACAGTATGTTGGCGGAGGGTATAAAACTGTTCTCCTTTGTCTTAAAATGTTTAATTTTATTTCGCATTTATTGATTTTTATGTTAAAATGCTTCATTTAAAATTTCGCCTATTACTCACCTCATCTATAAACAATTTAAGTTTGGATGTCAATAAATCGACATTTTTAATTTCGTTTATATAAGGTTGACATAAATTCCTTATATTTTCCACCGTGGTTATCATTTGTAATTCTTCATCACCAAAACTATCAATTTTTATTTCATATTGCATCTCCTGGGCCTGTAAAATGCTTACTACCTAAAGAAAAAAAAAATCAAATGGTTTATGTAAAATATAAAGATGACAATAGCTGTGTTTGTGAGGCAGGCTATCAACATTGACATTAGTAACTTTAAGAGTTAACAATAAACGTTGGCTAGTGTCAAATTTATATGGGAATGACATAAGCTAACATTGATAGCTTGCCGCACAAACACAGCTAATATCACAATTTATGTTTAAAAAAAAACAATTACCTGTGTCACCAACATTTTTTGATAATCCAATTGAAAATCTCTACTCATGCGCTCCAGCAAATAAACATCCAATTGTTTGTTATGGAATTCTTTTAACAACTGTTCTATACTATCAATGTCGGCATTAAATTTACCCTTAATAAGGGGATCTTGCTTACAAAATTCCATATAATAAAAGTGTTTAATGCGTCTGTAAATATAAATAAATTGTTATGTAACAAACGGTAATTGATAGTGTTCAAAACCAATTACTTAGTTCTTACGGCCTCTATATTATCCGTTTCTTCGAAATGTACATTATACATTTCAGCTAAGGTTAATAAATTAACCTTTTGTTGGTCGGTCTTTAATGCAACGCCCAGTTTTTCCAAAATCATTTTTGAATAAGAATCTGATGCAAGCATAATAAATAAATCTAGAAACATAGTGAAGACATATTTTCAATATTGCATATTTTTAATAGATGTTTTTTTTTTGTGTGATAAACTTACCCAAAAAGTTAACATCTTTATGTGACATAACATTCCTAAGAACTCTAACCATTTGCAGAGATACAAAATCACCAGCCAGCAATTTACAATTATGCTTTAATTGATAATTTAATAAATACTGGGCCATTATGTACCAAACATCGTGTATTTTATTTTTAATAAGATGTTCTAAAGACTGGAAAAAGTCATTTCTAGCGCTGTCTATATCAATTTCTATTGCTGGATCTGCGATTTTAAGTATGACATTATGTAATTGGGCCAATAAACAATTGGTCGAGGGTGCAGCCAACACCAAGAACAATAATGTACGGGAGACAAATTTCACTATATGAATATGTTCACTTTGGGTAACCTGAGAGGAAAAGGGCGAGAAAAGTTTAAAAATTGTGCACTAAACATTTCATATCAATTCTAATTCTTAGCTTAATGGCAAAAGTTTGTGATGTAAACTTTTTCATTCAATACTTTTTATTTAAAAAAAAATTTGCTTAAACAAAGTTTATTTTTTTATCTTCTATCACAAATGATACGGCCATTAAAGATCAATAATTTTATTATTTATTATTTATTTATTATTTATAACAAAAACCAGCTCAAATGTTAATTAAAAAAATGTTTCTACCAGTTAGTTTTTACATGTTTCTGTCCGCACTATCGAATGCCATCAGAAAACCTTTTATACTAACAAGGGGTCGAATTACGGCATTCGTGATCGAAATTTTTCGTTCGAAATTAATTTTTTTTTCGGAAATTAAGCATTTGGATGAAATTTTTTGAGCCAGGGATTCTACAAATCGGCCCTAGACTGGATATAAAATGAAAATATGGTGTTATCATTGTTAGTTTTTACGTATTTACACATTGAAAAAACGGATTTCGAACAATTTCGCTCGTTCACGAATGCCGTAATTCGGCCCCAGTATTCAAAGAAGAGCGAACAGATTATACTTGATACAACTTGATAAAAAGCGAATATTTACGTTTATATCTATGAAATTTTATATATGTACTTGTATTAATTTCCATATTTTTTTTTAATTTTTTGTATACAATGCTTTTTCTTAAATTGTAATTGGTTGCTTTCAGGCATTGGTTTACGTTTCATTATTATTGTTTTAATCAATTCCAATTGAAAAAATTTCATTGGCATTGAATTGTTATGAACTTTTTGGCACTGACATCAAGTAATGTCAATTAAATTTCAATGCCAATGATAAATTCCCAAGTATGATGTAGCTGTTTAAAAACTACACCATTTTAAAAAAAAAATTAAAATAGTGTATCAAAGATATATTAAGTAGTACAAATAACTTATTGTAATGATCAGAGCAGACTTAATTCAATTTAAGCTTAATTCACAAAAGATTGAATTCAGATATATCCGTGAAACCTTTCCTAAAGATTTCATTCATATGCTTCATTCCCAAAGCTGTATTAAAAATTAAATAAATTCCTAACTTGAATCATTCAAATCGCACGTTCATTCAACATTTTACTAATTGAATGAAGAAATTTTATTATCATTCACTTAGTGCTGTGTAGTTTGAAACCAACACATAATTAAAACCAAAGCAAGCTATAACAAACTACTATTTATAATAGAGATGTGAGTAGTGTAGATGGAGTATCTTTCGCCTCTTTTTTTCAAAGCACTGTCATTTTTAACCACTAATTATTTTCCAAAAATTACTTTCAAATTGAAAATCTACAAATCGTAGCTTTAATTTTTATGAATTTTATTCCAATTATTTGCGTATTTCCTATTTTTTTTTAATGATTTTCAAAGTAACCCAAACCGGCGAAACTGCCCCAAACTTGGAGGACATTCGCCAGAACAGATAGAATTTCACCAAAAAAATTTGTTAATGCAGCAAAGTCAATATTTTAATGATTGAAAAAAATAATTTAGAATAAATTTTTTAAGATATGTGATTCTTTTTAATAAATAAATCTCCATTATAAGACATCGGCTGAAAAATCCGTAGGATGACGCATAGGTGGAGCCACTAATAAAAAATCCATATGGTTTTTGAAACTACCAACCTGTTAAAATTTAATGCCAATTCGTTCATTAGAGAACAAGTTACAGCTGTTTCAGTGACGCTTCAAAATTACAAAAATCTAAAATATTAGTATACATTTAAAAATGAATACGATTGTCCTAATTTACTACACTCATAGGAATAAATCTGTAAAAATAGCAGAAAAAGTTACTAAAAATTAGTTAAAAATTATGCTGCAGAAAAAACTGCCAAAATTAAAAAATGTTTTGCTAAATACTAGTAAAATAAGTACAGCAAATGTAAAACTGTTAAATTTACAGAATTTTAGTTATATTTAAGCAAACTTTTAGTTAATTGAAAATAACGAATTGTACTGTAATTGTGCAGAAAATTCTGCTAAATATTATTAGACTAAAAATAGCAAGATTAAACTGTTATATCTACAAAATTTTTGGTATTTTTAAACAAAATTTAGTTGAATGCAAATAGCTGTCTATAATGCTAAAATCAGCAGAAATATTTGCTAAAAACAATTGTAAACTGCTGTTTTCAAAAGGCTCGATTTTTATTTGCATTTAAAAAAATTTTAACTTTTTTTTCGATTTTTTAGGCTAATTATTTCGCAAAATTTTTGCTGATTTTAGCAGGTTAATTTGCTATATTCCATTTATAAAAATTTAACGCAAATATAACTAAAATTCTGTACATTTAACAGTTTTATTTTTGCTGTTCCTATATTACTAATATATAGCAAATATAATGTCCTAATTTAGCAGTTTTTTTCTGCAGCATAATTTTTTTTAAGTAATTTTTAGTAGTTTTAACAAAATTTTTTTCTATTAGTGTATGGTGGCGCCAAATACCATTGTGCTTTGGCATCTATGTTGTAGACAGATAGAGAATTATTTGACAACAAGCAATGGAGCGATACACACCTGAAGAACGTGGAATTATTCTTACTGCTTATTTGACAAATTTTCGGTATGTTGCTTTAACGCAAAAATCATACAATCATAATGAGCGACGAAGCCCATTTCCACTTAAGTGGTTATGTTAACAAGCAAAATATGAGTTTCTGGGGCACAGAGAACCCACATGAAATGCAAAAAGGGCCATTGCATCCCCTCAAAATGCCGTAAAACGAACACAAATGTGCATCAACTCGGGAGGTGGTCATTTGACCGATATAATTTTTTCAACTTAATTGTTTTACATCTTCAAATAAACTCGTCGTGAAAAGTGAACTAATTTTTTTAATTTCTAACAAAATAGTAGGCAATTCACATTAGACATTACTCTTGCGCTAGCCGAAATTTTTTTTATTCGACTCACACACTCACAAACAAACTTTTTCTACTCACACTCACTTACGTTTCCTTGAGTCCCCGTGAATCACGCAAAATCCTGTTCACGTGCCCATCTCTAATTTGAACTATTTATTGATTTTTAGACTAATTTTAAAAGTTTTTCATTTGTATTATACTAATATTTCTGTATATAATCGCAAATTTAAATTTTTCGTTTGACAAAATGAATGCAAAACGAGTAAAAAGGTTAAAGTCGGGCATGCCGACTATAGAATACCCTACACCAGTCTGGGTAAAAGCCAACTAATGTCACCAAAATCAATAGGCTGCGTTATTGGGCCAATATAGGTCTGTGTACCAAATTTCATCAAAATATCTTAATATTTGCGACCTGCAGCGTATAAACAGTATAATTTTGGTAGGACCCTTATATGGGCACTAGGTCTAAACATGGACCGATGTTCATCAAAATCAATAGGCTTCGTCCGTGGGCCAAAATAGGTCTGTGTACCAAATTTCGTCAAAATATCTTAATATTTACGACGTGCATCGTATAAACAATATAATTTTGGGGGGACCCTTATATGGGCACTAGGTCTAAACATAGACCGATGTTCACCAAAATCAATAGGCTTCGTCCTTCGGCTGCCATAAGTCGGTGTACCAAATTTCATCAAAATATCTTAATATTTGCGACCTGCAGCGTATAAACAATATAATTTTGGTAGGACCCTTATATGGGCACTAGGTCTAAACATGGACCGATGTTCACCAAAATCAATAGGCTGCGTTACTGGGCCAATGTAGGTCTGTATACCAAATTTTATCAAAATATCTTAATATTTACGACCTGCAGCGTATAAACAGTATAATTTTGGTAGGACCCTTATATGGGCACTAGGTCTAAACATGGACCGATGTTCACCAAAATCAATAGGCTGCGTTATTGGGCCAATATAGGTCTGTGTACCAAATTTCATCAAAATATCTTAATATTTACGACCTGCAGCGTATAAACAGTATAATTTTGGTAGGACCCTTATATGGGCACTAGGTCTAAACATGGACCGATGTTCACCAAAATCAATAGGCTGCGTTATTGGGCCAATATAGGTCTGTGTACCAAATTTCATCAAAATATATTAATATTTACGACCTGCAGCGTATAAACAATATAATTTTGGTAGGACCCTTATATGGGCACTAGGTCTAAACATGGACCGATGTTCAAAAAAATCAAACTTGTTCGTCCTTGGGCCAACATAGGTCTATGTACCAAATTTCATCGAGAAATCTTAATAGGTGCGACCTGTAGAGTGCGTACAAGATTGCATGGACAGACAGACAGACGGACGGACGGACGGACGGACAGACGGACATCGTTAAATCGAAATAAAAAAAAATTCTGAAACGATCGGTATACTATAAGGTGGGTCTACGACCAATATTTTTTGGTGTTACAAACATCAGCACAAACTTATAATACCCTGACCACATAGTGGTGTAGGGTATAAAAATCATTTTCATTCCACCATTTTACTAAATGTATTCAGCTAAATTTGAATTTATTCAAAATAGAATTAATTCATATAATTTAAAGCTTTTGTGAATTTACCCAGTAGCAAATGGTCGAACTAGTTCTAAAAAGTACTAGTTTTTTGACTAGAAACTACAAAACTAGTTCTCAAAATAAGCATTTTGAACCAGTTGTGTACTAGTTAAATACGATCTATGTAGGGACTGTAAAAGAAATTAAAATGCGAAATTTGAAATTCTCATTTCGTTTATGTTTGTATTTCATAGAACATCAGAGTTTGCAAATAAACGCCCAAATTTTTTTACTGTAAATTGCCTTGAGGTGCAAATCAAATGGTACAGTACTGGTACCGAACGTAACTAGTTTTGTAAATTTCTTATAAGTACCAGTACAGCTCCCTGTTTTTATTCTTAAAACAATTTTTAACCATTTGTGTACCTATTAGTTTGATTGAAACAATGCGAGACTATTTCGAAAGATTAAATTTAAATAGGAGTTTTGAAATTCTAGTTTTGTTTACATTTGTTGTTAGTAATATAGTCAGAAATTGCGAATAAACACTCAAATTTTTTATTGTGATTAGAAATCATAAACACAAAATGTTTTAGATTTCGTTTGGTAAATGGATCTAATTATCTCCGTAAGGAAACTATCGGTCTAATCTACGTTTCATCAAAGAAAAAGTGTTTGTTTTTTATCTACGTATATAATTTAGATCTTTACCAACTGGTACGGTAGAACTCGTACTAGTTGCCTAATTCAAATAAACTAGTACATAACTGGTTCTGAACTAGTATTTTTTGCTACTGGGTAGCTATCGAATTAATTCCATATAAATGCTATTTAGTATGGAATAAAATCTAACTCAAATTACATTAGTTTTTAAAAACTGAATTAAAGAATTCATTTATTTCAATTCAATCGGTATTCAGTCGGTTAACCGTTACTTGATTAATCAACGAAATTTTTTTAAATACTTGTTCGAGTAAAGTAAAATCAAATTTGGGTAAATTGTTTTTATCAGATGTTCTATCATCAGCTGGGTTCAACTAGTTCAATTTAAACTATTCACCATTTCGTTCTTTCAGTCAATCGCTTATTTCAATCACTCAGAAAAATATGAGTATCATTTACAAAAATTTGTGTAAAAGTTCCCAAAGTTTCTTGATAATATTACAACTACATAAAATTAGCAACAAACTTTTCAAGACGCTTAGATAAATGTTTAAATATGCAAATAAATCTAAGCTTTTGCTTAATATTGCAATCTTTTCCAAGTTTAATAAACTATGTATTCCTTTTTGTAAATGAAAATGCTTGAAAAAGATATTTTTATTAAAATTTTAATAATAATTTAAAGCGCGATTGAACTAGAAGAGTTAACTAGGTCTTTACAACAAATTGAACTATACCCAGTCAGAAATCGCCAGTGGTACAAAAAATCAAGCACTGGCATACCACTGGGTAACCATGGTATTAAAAATAAATGACTGGCAGAACACTCATTTGGTACGCTTTGCCAGCGTTTGCGAAAAGCGTTTTACCAGTATTTTTTTTACAAAAATTTCGGTGGTTTATAAAAAAACCACTGGCAAAGAATTGGCTTAGAATGATACGCCAGAGTTTGCAACCAGTGGTTATCCAGTGCTACCAGGCGTACAAAAATCAATTCACTGGAAAACCAATGATTTTATAAAAATGCTGACGCTTCGTTAAAAAATGTTTGTAGTCGGAAGGTTCCGAGTTCAAATCCGGTTGCAAGCAAAAAAATTTTTTTCGATTTGTTTTAATTTAAAATTTTTTTTGTTTCATTAAATTAATTTTTTTGTTTCTGGGAAAACTCCTTCAAGACCAACTTTCTTTTTGCCCTCCAAACACTGGCATACTAGTTACTAAAAATTGTTTGCCAGTACTAGCATTTTGGCACAGCCAGTAGTTGTCCAGCTATTATCACTCATTTATGTGTTTAGCCATTAAATATTATATGTCTCGTTAGCTCAGTGGGTAGAGCAATCGTCTGCCAATCTGACGGCCTGGGTTCAAATCACGGCAGGGTCAAAAAAATACATATGAACTTTTTTTTAATTTTATTTTGGAAAATATATTTCCAGACCACCTATTTATTGGTTTTGCCAGCGTTTTGCAAACGTTTAAAAATTTTGTTCCTCCAGTGCTTTTAAGGCGCTTTTTGAACAGCCGGTCCTTTTGTCTTAAGATGTTATCATTTTGAGAATGGGAAAGCACTTTTTGCCAATACTTGTACCACCTGTTAAAGTGCTTTGCCACCGCTTTCCCGTTTGTATTTTTCTGACTGGGATAACTAGAGAGAGCGCTCTCCAAAACGAACTATAATGACCAAGTCTATTGACGTTTTTTTTTTCTGGGCTTGAATTATCATTTTTCGAGTTCGCGTACTTTTGTACATTTATATCACTTTTTGAAAGTATTTTTTGTTAACTCTCATATTACCGAACTTTACCCAAAAAGTACGCAAACACAGCTAGTGCCTCGAAATTCAATAAAACTTGCTATGAAATTGAAAAATTACACCCAGAGCAACAACAAAATTGTTTACGTTGTTGTTTTGTGTTTATTTTAACCCTTTCACTACCGACTTTTTGTTTGCGGATGTATCGTTATTTTGAATTTCGATTCTTGTTAAGGGTCCTCAAATTAGAAGAAATATGTAACATATTTTGCCCCCTCCCCCTCCTACCCACCGAAAATGACGGTCGAAAATCGATTTTTTCAAACTTCTGAGCCCCGTTTTACCCCTTCAACATTTGAGTAGCCAAAAATCTTTTGGTTGTTTTTCTTCTCATCATAAAACGAAGCTATATGCCAAATTTCAATTATTTACCTTCATTAGTTTAGGAGAAACACCAAAACCCCCTTTTCACGGAGATTATGATTTATTCAAAAAATTAGACTTCATTAACAAATATCGCCACCATATTGTCATGTTGAACTGCTTATACATATAATGATTTTTATTTGAAGTCCAAGATCTTACTTATTTGTAAAAAGTATTAAGTTTTTTTTGCACTATTAAATTTTATATATTCTTTTAAAGATGTGTACACTGTAGTGTACAAGGGTAGTTAGTGAAAGAGTTAAAATTTCACGTTATATTTTATTAGAATTTGGAAAAAGATAATTTTTTTTAATCAACTCGAATAAAATTTGATTAATTTTATAAATCAGTGGAATAATTTATAATCGCTTGAAAACAACGATTTAAAATTGAATATATTGATTGATTCAATTTTGATTGGATTTAATTAAATGTTATATGGTTTGATTCGCGATTCGAGCCATTATTGTTTAAACTGATTTTTTAAAGCTAAACCAATTCGTTTGATTCTAATGAAAGTATCAACAAAAATCAAATTCATTATTTGAATAAAATATTTTTTGCATAAAGCAGCAATTAATTCAATCAATAAATTGAGAAACCTTCCTTATTAGTAAATTTTTGTTAAAACTTTGTTCAGGTTTAATATATTTGGTAGGATTTAAAAAATGAATTAAGATTTTAATTCCAAGTAGCAAAATTAATTTTTTATTTATTTTTAGTAAGTTTTTGTTAGAACTTAATAAATTGTTTGTAATAAATTACCCAGACAGTAATTTCGGAGCGCTCATAAATAAGATTCTTAAATGACTCATAGAAATGATTTTTATTTTTGAAAATTACTCTTTTTTGGTAGAAAATATGAACCCTCAGAAAACAATCCAAAAAGTTGTCTCTACAATCTAAAAAGCTGTCTCAAAATGAGGGTTCATTTAAAATTTATGAGGAAAATTTCGATTTTATACGTTCTTTTTTCTGAGTACACAGGTGGCTCTTTTGGACGGACCACTTTCTTAGGAAAAAGTGAAAAATGTTTATGTTTTTGGAGCTCATTTCTGAGTCATTAATGATCATCTTTGTTTGCTGGGTAGTAAATTTTTTCAATAACATCCCAGCCAGCAAACAAGCCCAAAAATAAATCAAAAAAAGTTCAAAAAATATTATTAAAAATTCAAATTTTTGTATGAAAGTGGTTCATCCAAAAGAGCCTCCTTTTTTGTTTCAAAACTGACTCAAAACAAGATTTAAAAAGATTCAAAAGGCTCAAAAATTAATAATTTTTTAAGCCTTTTTTGAATTGTTCACAAAATATTCAAATTTGTTTACATTTCTGAGTCATTTCTGAACCATCTTTTGGATTTAATAATTTGGCTCAAATTTTTGTGTCTTTATGATTCATTTTAGAAGGCTCATATTTTCGTCCAAAATATGAGCAGTTTTTGAAAAAAAATGTGAAAATTTTAAAAAAAAATGTGTTTTATTGGAGTAAGTTTTGACTCATAGAATAAGAACCCTCAAAAAAGTATCCACATTTTGCTGGCTGGGAAGCTACATTTTTGTAAAAATATTGCAAATTAAAAAAAAAAAAAAACTCAGTAAATTTTTGTTAAAACTTACCTTCTTTTGTATTTGCTGTTGTGGCAATGGTGCAACCTCATCAAATACTGATACTGAATAACGTTTTTTTGGTTTTGTCTCCGGTTTTGTATCAAATGAATGATTTATAGATGCAGTAAAATTCAACGTAAGATCACCAACACAAATATCAGAGGCTTCTATCGCTTCACATATTAATTTTGATATTTCCGTTTCTTTGCCTTCGTAAAAACTTTCTATAGCATTCAGTGAATAACTAGTTCTAGCTATGCGTATATAATTAATCAATTCGATAAGTTCATATTTATGAGCATTTTCAAAAAGTAATGCTCTCACCAGAAGTTCATAAGCTATGGGAAACGCTAAAGGATCGTTATCATTTAGCAAAGCAGCTAGGGAACTTTTCTGTGAACTTTTGGTTAAATGTATTTGTTGAGCTATCAACTCCAGAGCCATTTCAATATAATCATCTTTATTGTCTTTATTACAATCGGTAATTTCCATAATAGTGTATGTCAAGGCACAGGATAAAAGTAAACATTTCATACTTTGACATAAACGTTTTATACAAAACATTTTTTGTAAATTTAAAGCTGTCGATAGTTCACACATTTCTCTTGTGAAATATTCCAATATATTTTCCGTATTCAGACTACGTTTAATGATATTTTCTATGCCAGCATCGAGTAGTTGTAAACGATTTTCGTATAATACCAATTCTGAAGTATCGTTGATTTGTAACCCATATTTATGACGTAATATAAAACAATGCTGTATAGTTTTTAAACGTTTTTGTGATGTAACACAACCGTGAGGTATGATAAGTTTGAAAATGTCTATAAGATTACGTTGTTCTTCCGTGTAGTTTTCAGTAGAAGATGGTGTGGAGTTTTCAAGAAGTTCCTGTAAAAACAAAAAGTGTGTAAAAAAGTTGTAGACGGGCATGTTGACTATTTGCTATCCTACACCAGTCTGATTGAAAAGCAACTTATGTTTGGAGCTGAAATTTGCATGGTTTGAAATGATCTCAAAATTGGCCTGTAAAGTATGTAATAGGAAATTCGAAAATTGAAAGAAGTTTTGAATTTACCTAAAGCCTCATTCATACTGAACCCAAAACTAGAAGTTTTCGTGTTTTTTAAGTTTTCGATTTAAAATTTGTATGAGATTTGACAATCGAAAATAAAATAAATTTGAAAACTACAATTTTAGTATGAATGAGGCATAATGTTAGGTATATTTAAGAGAAAATATAGTCGCTATAGGAGCTAGGTCCAAATATGGACTAATTCTGTCTAAAACCAATAGGCTTCGACAATGTACTAAATTTCATCAAAATAATATTTGCGACTTGTACATGCACACAAAAATACATGGACAGACAGAATGACGAACGAACAGACGGATATCGCTAAATCAAATCAAAAAGTGATTCTGAATTGACCGGTATACTAAAAGGTAGGTCTAGGTCGACGTTATTTTGGTGTTACAAGCAACAGTATGAACTTATATCCTGTGTTCCTACGGCACTCGGTTCTTTGTACCGGAACGACTGAAAGCGCAACAAGCCCCGACCAAGGAATGCCAACTCAACAAACCCACAATGCCCTCTTCTTTTTTCTAACCTGGAGCAACTTTATCTGCCGAACTTGCTCCAAATCCTTTTGGTTCGTGCCGGAATCAAACAAAACCCGGGGCTATGGTTCTGCTTAGTTTGTCAGGACCAGTTACACTCTGGCGGAACATCAGTCAGGTATAACATCTGCAATCAGTGGGTTCACCTGCCCGACCTGAGTTGATAACCCTTATGTAATTTAACTGCAACGGCCTCCAAGATAAGATCACGGAGATTTATGCAGCTCCACAAAGTCATGGTCGCTGCGGTCCAAGAAACTAAGCTCAATGCCACCTGCAGCCTTCAGAGTTGTAGTAACTACAACATTCTGCACAAGGACCGCACATGGAGCGGAGGCGGGGCCTCGCATTCATTATTGACAACACCGTGCCGTACAGAATAATCTCGCCTGACCCAAATGTATGTGACATATAGCGGTAAGGTCAGGAGCTGCTGAGATCGAATTGTACAATGTGAATATTCCGCCACAGGATATCACCCGGACATCAGATTCCTTCTAGTGGGTGATAACCGTATGGTGATGGGCGATTTTAACGCACACCATGAGCTCTGGCACTCCAATTTGGGGGAAGAGTAGAGAGGGATAACCCTGGCGGAACAAGTCGATGACTCCATATTCTGCACACTGAATGAGGGCGCCTCCACCAGAATTGTAGTAAGTTACACTAGCTCGCCAGACATAACAATTTCGAATGCCTCCTGGCGGCCGATTATATCGTTGGGCTCAGACCACCTTCCTATAATTATCGCGCTCGATAGACCAAGTGCTTTCATCGCCTCTGAACGCCGCACGTACATCAACCACAAAAAGGCTAACTGGTTTCGCTTCGCGGAAGGGAAGTTCCGTGAAATCGTCAACGGCGGCTGCTTGCTTCATTCTAGCTGGAAGGATTGCGAAGCTGAAGCGGCAGTAGCCCAGGATCGGCCAACTCAACCGGGAGATCAAAAAGTTGGTCAACGAGCACAAGCCAAACAAATGGGTAGATCACTTGAAGTCGTGCAACCTCAGCACCGGAGCCAAGAAGCTATGGTCTACCGTCAAATCTCTCTCGAACCCGTCCAAAAGAGACGACAGGGTTTCGATTATATTTGGCGACAAAACAATATCGGACCCAAAGAGCTTTTTTAGCCGGCAGTTCATAGAGCACCCCGATCAAACGAGCCAAACCATCTATTAGAGCTCTATGACCCGACGGAATTTCAATGCTGATGATCAAGCAATTGGATATGCCGGGAGTCGAATACCTGACAAAAGTCTTCAACCTTTCATTATCAAGCCTAATTGTGCCCGAGGTCTGGAAAATGGGCAGGGTTGTACCGCTTCTAAAGCCAGGAAAGGTTCCGAACCAGGGAGCATCATACAGACCCATCTCCCTATTGTCACTGGTAGCGAAGACACTTGAGGCATTACGCCTCCCCAGACATACACAGCATTTCCAGCTTCCCCAGCACCACCATAGTTACCGTAACCAACACAGTACAACAACAGCTTTAACCGCCATTGCCACATTGCGCTCGACCTATCGAAGGCATTTGATACAGTCAGCCATGTGACCCTCTTCAAAGAGGTCAATCCGAATCGAGTCTGGATAGTGAAGAAGAGGTGGATAGTGAATTCTCTGTGTGGTCGCCAGTCGTTTGTGGAGTTTCGAAACAGAAACAGTCCAAGCCCCGTAGAATTAAACAAGGAGTTCCTCAGTGTGGAGTTCTTTCCCCGATATTGTTTAATTTCTACTTCTCGAAACTCCCGACATCACCGGAAAGGGGTGGAATTGATTTCTTATGCCGACGACAGTACGATACTGGCGAAGGGTCATGACGTTGATGTCATATACGGTAGGCTCAACAGTTATCTTCAAGGTCTTACGAATTTCTTTACTGGAAGGAATATGCAGCTCTCCCCTGCAAAATCCTCGGCGACTCTCTTCACCACTTGGACGAAAGAAGTAAGGCTGGAACTGAATGTAGTAGTCGATAGCGTACAAATTCCGACGCTTAACCACCCCAAAATTCTTGGCGTTACATTCGACAGCCTCTTCATTTCCTCACCACACGCCACTGCAATATGTTGTGGCAACCTGGTTGGCAACCTACAAAGAGATTGGTCGGTCAGTAGTCAATTATGCGGCGCCAGTGTGGTCGCCTAGAGCCAGGGATACCCAGTGAAGAAAACGCCAAACCTGCCAGAACTCAGCCCTCAGGACAATTACAGGATCGCGTGCAGATGTCCTCAGTACAACATATACATGAGGAAACGAAGGTCCTTACAATAAAGGAACCATTTTTTAATTTTTTGGCACGCTGTGTTGCTTCTGTGTTTTTTTTACAGGCCAGCGTCTTTTTTAAACTTGCGTACAAACAATCTGGTCACAGATGCCCTTTTCCACCAGAGCCTGCCATTCGAGTAATCCCCAAGCAATCCTTAAACTTCTTTAGAACTCTAGAAACCGTTTTCCGACATTCATTTCAAAGTCTACTAAAAAAAATTTTCAGTTTGAGTGATTTTTAAAAAAGTTATTGCAAAAAAATAATGTGATGGACAGTTTTTCTCAAACGCAGTCTTTAGGATCGGTCCATATTTAGAGTTATCGGCCATATGGACAATATTTCCGATTTTCTCCTAACATTAGGTAAAATCAAAATTTCTTACCACTTTCCTAATTTGTTACCATTTTATAGACAAATTTTGACACAATTCAACCCATTCGGTCAGACTAAAAGATCGAGTAGACCAAAAACCCGGGAAGACCATTTAGTGTGATTTTCCTTTTTAAGTATTTTTTTATAAAAATAATTTTTTTTTTTTTGGAAAAAAAAGTTTTTTTTTGGAAAAAAAAGTTTTTTTTTGGAAACATACATAAGTATTTTTTTTTTTTTAAGTATTTTTTCACAAAAATCACAATAGATTTCAGAAAATGCTGTATTTATCATTTATTTATATTAAAACGCCACGATCTTTTTCGGGTAGTAGTACAGAGTTTTTGCATCCTAGCTCCAAATGGTTTATAACTTTCTAAAACATTCAGAACATCTCAATAGAATTCAGAAACTGCGGAGATGCGATGCAGTGCCATTTTTGGGTTAACTAATTGTTAACTCTTAAACCGTCAGTGTGAAGACCAGCGTTAGGGTTTAAAATTTGTAAAAAAATATTTATAAATAAAAATGTAATAAATCCACAAAATTTGTCTTAAACTTACCGTAAATAAGTCCACTACTTTTGTAGCATATTTTGAATTTTTATCTGCTTTTAATGTTTTAAAAAATGTATATGCCACTTCTGGCTTACCACGTCTAACCAATTGATAACAGCAATTAAAATTAGCAGCCTCGGCAATTTCTGGAGCTGCTTTAGTAAGAACTCTTATATCGTCCAACATATCGGGTAAATCCATTTTAACAATACGAAACATAAATAAATTTAAATTAATATCCGAAGCAACATCAGTAGGCCAACCATATTTAGCTTTCATTATTTTAATGACTTGGATTTCATATTCGGTATTGATTTTCAAAGCTAATGGATGAGTGGAATAACGTAGTTTTATCAAAGGTGCTACAGTTTCAGGCCAAGGTACAGGAGAATTCTAAAGAAAAATTCAATAAAATTGCCATGAAATTTTCATAAATTCACTTACGCCTTTAAATTACCTGTAATACTAGTAAAGCTGATTCTAAACGATCATCTTCATTGTGTAATAACTCGATACAAGCTACCGATCTTTCTAGCCAAGTTGAAAACGAATTTCTACTACCCACCAATAAAGCTATATAACGTCTTATGGCACCCACGTGAGAAGTACCTTTCTCTTGATATATGGGATATAGAAAATCATTAACCAAACTTTTTAAATTATCCAAGTGGACCCTTAACAATATACATTTAGCTGTTTCATCCGTACTATCCTAAAAATATATTCAGTTTACAAACTACTTTAAATTTATATAACATTTTACTTACTTGCATATAATTATCCAAAGTAAATATTAAATTATAACTTTTTTTCAATACAAACAAATCTTGCAGAGCATTTACCACATCCCTTAGTTTACTAATGTTACGCTCATGTTGTCTTCTAGCATCCGAATACATAAAATGTAAATCTTCATAGATTTCTGCTACTTTAGTCGAAAATTCCAAACCAATTTCCGGCCAATGTTTGGCATATTGTAATGATCTTGTTTTCTGTATACTCCACTCGGTTATAAAAGGCATAATATTTGGATGTGTATTACTAACAATCGGAACAAATTGCCTTAACCATTGTAATACATTAAACGGTTTAATATCGTTTGGTATTAAACCCAACAATTTACGTAAATCATTTTCACTGAGCTGGGGCATCAAAGCACAAGCATGACGTTTCCAAATTAAACAAGCCTTAGTCATATCGGGCACATTGGATTTAAATATTGATGAAATATATTTGCTTAAATTTGGATGAT
This sequence comes from Leucophora obtusa, assembly GCA_949987735.1. Lineage (NCBI taxonomy): Eukaryota > Metazoa > Arthropoda > Insecta > Diptera > Anthomyiidae > Leucophora > Leucophora obtusa. Next base: position 322,488,672 of record OX465295.1, on the reverse strand, counting down.
AAACAAATGTTTGCCAATCGTTATTAATTTCATAAGGATCTATAATGGCCAAGGTTTTAAGACGATCTAATTGTTCAACAATTTCTAAAATATGTTGTTCATCTTCCTGTGGTGATACAGAGAGAGGTAGAATAGAAAGTAATGGAATATTATAAACATATTTGAAACGTGGTATGGTTTTTTATATTTTTTACCTCTTCGTCGAAATGTGTTAGCACCTCTTTAAGGAATTTTTCCAATATTTTACGCGTAGGCAAATTGAACATACGATTTTGTCTAAAGAATTCTTTATTTTTAATATTTTGCAATAGTTTTATAAGTTCGCCAAAATGTTCATTTAATAGTTCCGGATTATTCTTAAATATAAAGAAGATAAGATATTAATAAATTCTTCCTAATACTTTTAGTAAAATTTGTAACAACAAATAATAAATTTGTAACAACAAATAATAAATTTGTTAAAACTAAATAAATTTTTGTGACTTTGTGGAAATATTAAGGAAATTTGAATTTCTACAAAATGTAATATTAATTTTAACTACCTAATTTCGTAAAACACTTGGGTGAAGTAAAGGGAACTTTCAATGTAAATTGTTTTTGTAACAAAAACAATTTCTATAGAAATAACACAACACTTCACCGAAGTGTTTTAGAAAATGACCCCCTAAATTACGTACACTTAAAGTAAACCATGCAACATTCCATGAAAAAAATTTCGTTTTTTTTTTGTTTTATATACGAATCTTGTGTATATTCTAGGAAATTCAGTTTAGGCAAGAATTAAGTGAATATACGAAACTAACGACAATCTTTCGTAATTTTTTTATTCATTTTTATGATAATTTTTATCTTACAAAATTAACAACACAGGTAGAAATTATGTGTTGTAACAAAAAAGAAGAACTGGCAAAGCACAAGTAGACCGCGGTCTAACAAAAAGAAGTAGGTACTGGCAAGCCACTAAATCTGGATGCTTTACCAACGTTTGAAAAGTGTGACTTCCCAGCGCTTGTTTTCCAAAAAACATTATTGCTTTTGAAAAAGAATCTCCTAAAAGGAGTGGATATTTAAATAATTTTTGACTTCAAAATTCAATAACTCCAAGAATCATCTATTTTTAGAGTAATTTAAAATTTTTCAGTGATGAGGGCTCATAATTTGGTGGCAGGGAAAACACTTGATTTTTGTGTTTCTTGGTGCTATCTCAATACTTTGCAAAGCATTAAATGGAACCATCCGCGAATGGGCTAGTCATCTTAACGCGATAAGGATGCTTAAGTGCGAGGAGTCATTGTGGCCGTACTTGAGGAAGTAATTTATCGCGTTAGCATATTACGCCCAGAGGGGACACCCATGCCAGAGGGAATCATGAGGGGCAGGAACTAAGAACTACCCTTCCCCTGGCTTCCACGGTACTTAAATGTACCAGTCGTCCGATTAAACTCCTGTCTGTCTGTCTGTCTTCACATATTTGGCGGCTTGAGGGTCTGCGTCTGATCCCCAGTAACCAAACCTTAGCAGTAGGTTAAAAATGTCAGGAGGGTTGTTTTTTTAAGAATATGGAAGATACAAAGAAGAAAAAGGTCCCTCCGGTTAAGGGCCTAATCTCCAGAGACCCAATTCCCACAGTGGCGGTTTCATGCCGTGGTGAATTGTATGCTACTGAGACCTCGGTTAACCAGGTGTTAGCACCAGGCTTGGTTAATTGGCAAGCGACTGCTGCTGCTGCGGATGGACGGAATTTTAACACCAATCCGCCCACTCGCAAAAATACTGGCCCGGCCTCTTAACCAGAAGGAGAAGCTCAAGTCAAAGGTGGCTTGGTACATCAGGGTTCTTCGGAACCCAGTACCTCTAACGCTGCGAAGGTCCTGATTGGTAGCGCACCAGGCAAATTCCCTGCTTCGGGTGCTACTAAGGACAGAGTGGGTGATCCATCCTGTTCTGCAGCTTTCCATATGCCTAATGTGGCTAGTGAACAGAAGGAGTTCACTCCGGGTTCATCAAGTGTACCCCCAGCCCAACCGGGCAAGAACGTGAACCCCCGTCCCAAAAATCCCTCAAAAGAGCCTTTTTGAATAGGCGGTCCGCCTTTAGGACAGTCGACCGACTTGGCACTAAGCCGATTGACGTGCTTTCGGAGCAGGAGAAATCCCCGCTCCAATCGGCTAGAGCTCTCATTGAGGAGCATCAACGCGTTCGAACTCAACCGCCCGCTGGAACAGAACTGGCTAAACTAGCTGAGAGAGCGGCGCCTAAACGGCAACGATCTGAGGAAGAGCAGACGCCCACTCGGACGAAACGTCCAAAACATAAGCATACACGGCTATTCAGTAAACCATTCAATGAGGTGGTGAAAAACCATCTCATACTGGCTGTTGTGGATAGGAGTGTGGAGGATGGGACGATCTTTCGAGCGAATTGGGAGATAGTCCAAGTTAAATTAACAGAGGTGTACTGCGGATCCCGGTCCACCTGCCCAATGCGACAATGCTGGGTGGTTACACGTGCACGTCAAGCTTATTGCCTGTGCAGACAAGCGATCAGCAATGCTGTACAAGCGTTCCATAGCGTTCCTCGGGGAAATATGGCAGGGCGCTAAGCTTGAGGTGGTTCTTCCCAGTGAGATACCTCGCTGGCCTAGGTCCACAGCTAAAATTCCAGCTGCTCCATCTGACCATACGGAGATACTGAGAATCCTGCAGAACAGTAATCCACAACTACCCACCCATAGGTAGTTAAGGTTTCTGAGCCTGTAGGTAACTTTAGAAGAGCTATCGTTGTTTTTACAATCCTTAGCAACAATCCGGCAGAAGCGGGGAAAGGCCTATTACGGTTTAGGTACGACCTTCCCCACCATCTACCGGGGTGACGATAAGGCCGATGCACCACCCTTGGACAATAAGTCTGGGGATCCAGAAGAAACGGAACGCATGTCATGGCGATGTAGCTGCTAATTCTTCTGACTCAGAATATGCATTATCAGTCACAGGACTGGTGGGCGAGTTCTTTGAACAGATGGACGAAGCAGTCGATGAAGACGCCCTTTTAGGTTCAGGCCTGGAGGACGCCGACATCACCATCATTAATGGCAATCCACAATGATGAAGGTAACGCAGATTAATCTTCACCATTCCAAGGCAGCATCTGCAGCACTGCCCCTCTGCGTTGCTAAGAGCAGGGAGGAGATTATTATGCTCCAGGAACCATGGATCCATGAGGATCGGGTTTGTGGGCTAACGCTTGACGGCTACAGACGGCTGTACGTGAAGGGTACAAGTAAGCTAAGGGCCTGTATTATGGCAAAGAACTCCCTTAATATTTTTGTTTTACCTATTTACACTGACAAGGACACAACGGCGGTAGCTCTGGAAACTGGCTGTAAAAAGCTTTGGCTGGTATTCAGTTATATGGCGCAATACCATGGAGAACAACCACCCAACACTGTGGTCAGGAAGCTGGCGCAAACGCGCACCACAGGGTTTGGGAAGCAAGTTCTTGATATTACGCTTCTTAGTGAAAGCAGGTTTCAGACGATTAGAGATTAGGATGTTTCTAGGGATTGTGCCTTTTTGGATCATCAGTATAACGTCGACTTCTCTGTTGATGTTAGAAATCAGAAGAGGAATCCGTAGTTAATATAAGGAGGACAAACTGGGACATGCACTGCGGCACCGTCTCCAGGATCATTCCACATGATCCACCACTCATAGGGAGTGCGGTTGATATAGAGGACTCTGTGTTCAGGCTAACTGAAGTGCTGAACGAGGCAACGTCAAGGGCATGCAAACCCGTACATGCCATACGAAGCCGAAGGACTATAGACCAATAAGTCGGTCTTACTTTCTGTTGAAAATCCTGGAGAGAATTATCGATGTACACCTTAGGATGTCCATTGAACCAGGTCTGATATCTGCCTCCCAACATGCCTTTAATAGGGGCAGGTCAGTGGAGACGGCTCTTCACTCACTCGTGGGATGTACTCGTATTGAGAGATCTCTCGAATATAAGGAGTACACTTTGGTGGACTTTCTAGATATAGAGTGGCGGTGAGAGGCACCCCACAGGGGCGGGGGGGGGGATGTGTACTGCCGCTACTCTGGAATCTGACCATGAATCGGCTACTCGTTCAACTTGATGATATGGGCGGTAGGGCAGTTGCCTATGCGGATGATGTGACAATTGCGGTATCGGGTAAATATGCGGATATTCTGTCGAAGCTCATGGAGTCCTCATTGAAACTTCTCTCTGAGTGGAGTGAAAGTAGCGGGCTGGGGGTAAATCCGAGCAAAACGGATCTTGTTCTCTTCACTAGGAATAGGATCAGGGGACTCAAACTGCCGAGATTGAACTTTTTGGTATTGTCCTAACGGCTTTACAGGTATCACAACGCGAACACGATTTAGAGGGACCCACGTGAACTGGTCTTTATGGCGGCTGCCTCAGGAACCTAACCTATTAAATGGAGCGGTGTTATCATTTGGGTTCGGGAAAACACTTTATTTTTTTATTTTGGCGTTGGGAAAGCATTTGATTTTTATTTTTCTGGGTGCTTTCCCAGGGCTAAAGCATTGATACCACCGTGGAACGATGTTATTATTTGGGCGTTGAGAAAGCACTGTTAATAAGCGCTCATACCACCCATTTTGGTACTTTGCCAGTGCTGGCCTCTTTGTAATTTTCTACCTGGGAATGATTCCGTAAAAATTGTTGATGAATTTTAACATGTTATTTTCTATTCACTAAATCTTAACCCAAATATAACTAAAATTTTGTATATTTAATTAACAGTTTAATTTTGCTGTTCCCATCTTACTAATATTTAGCAAAAATTATCTTAATCCAGCAGTTTTTTTTAAGATAATTTTTAACTAATTCTTAGTAGTTTTAACTAAAATTTTAAAGACTATTTTCTTTTAGTGTAGTGCTTTTTTCAATAGAAAAACTCTTTAGCTCTAAAGGCAAATCTACACGGGATAGAAAACTCGATAGAATTTTAATTAGTAACAACTTTTAAGATGTCTTGTAACATTATTGAACATTTAGTTTAGTAAATGCACCTTTTGGTATTTGGAGAACAAATTATTTAACCCTCTAATTCTCTTTCTTCTGATTACAATAATATTTAAACCATATATTTGGATTTGAAAATCTACTATGGAACAAATATTAAAATTTTAATTTATCGCTTTATTTAGGCGATATAGCACAACAAAGGTTGAAGACGTATATTGAAATCTAGTAGTCTAATAATTTCGGTTTTAGCTGTAAATAACACTTATCAATAAAATAAAATTTCGTACCGAAAATTGTTGATCAATTGTTGTTATTTTAAAAGTTATGGCGATTTTCGCTTTTTGAAAATTATGAAATTTGGCGAATTTGGCACTAAACATCAATAAATTTTGACGAAATTAGTTCTGCTTACTACTACCTCTAAGTATATAATCTGTGTTTAATTTCAAGAAAATCTGTTGGCTAATTTTTGAGTTAGAGATATTTGTAAAACGTATCCTGGCGTTATCCTGTGAGTCCTGGAGAAAAATATTTAACTGATTTTACAATTAGAGACTCTAAACTAGCTTTGTTATTATCGGTAATGTACGCCAGATCTTAAATGTATTTGTGGCAATTTTTCAAATATTTTTTTCTGTTTTAAAAAGTTCATTTTTTAAAATTTTCTAAATTTCAACTTTACATGCTTCTCGCTTGAAAACCGTTCCTTATACAAAAAAATTTTGAAGCAAAAAAAGTGGGTAGTTAAGTTTTCTATGGATATAATACAACTTGTTTAATAAAATATTGTTATTTAGCCAAAAACTATTTAAAATTTGAATACCGCCTTTTGGCGGCCTTGGGCATTAAAGGGTTAAAATACAACAATTTTAATAAAAAATAAATACTTGACAACTAGACATGATACTTTTATGATGAAAATTAGTGCCAACTAAATTAGAGATGATAAAATTAGTGCAAACTCTATCCCGTGTAGATGTGCCTTAAGGATTTACTTCGACTGAAATAAAAAAAAAATCGCTTGTTTTGCATTAAACGATTAAATGGCAATTTTATCGATTAACCAACCCGAATAAAAACTTAATTGCAATTTATATGTTTCGTAATATACCAAATTGTTGGCTAAAATATTGTAGATTTCGTATATTTTTTTCGTGGTGCAAATCAACGAAATTCGTAAAATAAAAAATAATATTTCGTAAAATGCATACAAAAATTTCAAAGATTTCGATTATTTAACGAAAAATTTTCGTGGTGCGAAACAATGAAAGAAAATATAAAAAATTCTTCATAACATGCACCCAAACATATTATATTACGAAATATTTTCGTGGTGCGAAACAACAAAACAATCGTAAAATATAAAAAATATTTCGTAAAATGTACACAAAAATTTCGTAACTTTCGTACATTTAACGAAAGATTTTCGAGGTTCGAAGCTATGAAATATTTCGTACAATGTGTGAAAGGTTTCGTATATCTTACGTATGGACTATTTTCGTTGTATTTATAATAAATTTATAGGAACGTATTATTACGTTTAAGGAAACGTATAGAAAATAGTTTAAAGTTAAAACGAGCACTTTAAGTTTTTAAAATTTAATTAATATTAAATTACTTATATTTATATAAACAATAAAGTTTTTTTAGTAAATTTTTTAAAATTCTTTTAATTTTTGCATTAAAAAATACAAAAATTCTAACTAAATATTAGTGAATTTTTATTAAAGTTATATACCACTTTCAATGTAAAGAATTTATAAATTTAAGAGTTTTTATTTTTAATTGAAATTATTTTTTATAATTCTCTTACCTCTCCCAAACTATTCATTTCGATTAAAAACTTTTTAGCTTTAGCTTCATAAATCGGTTGCAAACACAATTCAAATTGTTCGCCAAAAACCTAAAAATATTTTTTTTTTTTTAAATATGGTAACACATTTTGCAATATAAAGCTCCCGAAATAACAAACCTCTGCTTCCTCCAAATGACCCTTGGCAATTAGTTTCTTAAATCTTTCACTAGGATGAGTTTCTGAAACTGATATCATTTCCAAAATCGTGGGTAATTCATTGACATTAGCTTGTATGCCACTCAAGTAGTATAAATTAACAGAACATTTGGGTTGTTGGACCAACCAGGAATGTTCCGTAATATCCAATTCATTATGACATTTGAGAGCTTAAGGAAAGTTAATTTAAAAATTTTCACAAAAACAAAATGAAATTTCTACCTGGATAATCTAAAATTTTAATTGTACGATCATGAAGCCTTGATTGTTTAGTTAGGGTTAAAAATTCAATATTATCATCATTAGATTCCATAACAATTAAATCATCAATTAAAACATCTTTTGCCGCAGAAGGGTACAATAATATTTTCGTAAATGGACACAATTCCAACAAATCACCAGAATTGGTTAATATTACACTAAAATCGTTGTATTAATTTTATAGTAATGCATTACAAAACTTATAATTTAAGCTTACTTACATGAAATTTTCCAAATTGTAAATATTTTTAACACCCTGATATGATTCGGACAAATGTAAACGTACTACCTCATCATGTGAAGATCTCACATAGATGGCATTATTCGTACCAGCTATAAATAATGGATCTTGTCCCGAAACTTCTAAATCAAAATTTTGACTTATTAATAATGCCGCTGTGATGTTGTTTAAACCTCGTATACCAAATGAACGTTGTGCAGAAACATCATTATAATGAGTTTCATTAAATGCCATTGTTTCGTTATCATTTATTGTTATATTTAAATTGGATTCTAAATAAGTTTCATCGATTTCAGAAAGACTAGAAAAATTTAAGAAATGAAAGAATAATTTAGTATTTAAAGATCAATCATAAGATCTGTTTATAAAACAAACTTAAGGTCAATCTTTAGATCGATCGATTTAATAAAATGTATTTAATTTTACAATTCAATGGGAAATTTAGTTTAGTCAAATTTAAGAATCAATAAGGGTTTTCACAAGGGGTGTGATATTTGTTGTATCGTTGTATCGTTCTAACAAAAAACAGGGTTGTTAAAAATTAAATTGAAAAAATACAACATTTGAGAATAGCATGATACAACATTTTTACGTATGTTTAGTGTCCTATGTTTGAGTGAGCTAACAGATAGAAAACTGAATAGAAAATCGTTGTTAAACACAAATAAAAATTTGAACAATTCTGTTTTTTGTTAGGACGATACAACGATACAACAGATAGCACACCCCTTATGAACGACCTTAATGTTTCTCCTTATAATATAAATTTTAATATCAATTGAATGTCTATTTGTATAAATTTTAAAACATAAATCATAAATGTATTTACAGTAAGTGCCTTTATAGAATCAAAAGTACATAAATTTATTTTCCTATTGTAATAGAAATTGTAGACCTATTTAAAGTTCAATACTTGCAGTTTTTTAGTACAAAATTAATATACATAGGTACATAGATTTTACACCAGTTAAAATTTTTGTTATAGGGTCAATTGTAGCTCTCTTTAAAGCCCAATTTTAAGAATCAATATGTCTGTTCCATCCGCGGGTACCCAAAACAAACCAAACAACTACAATTTACACACAATTTTGAGTACAGGAACGCCTTTGGGCTAGTTTGGGTAACCGCGGTAAAGTACGGGAACAGACATATTAGATTTATTTTTATTAAAATTTTATCATTAATCTTGGATCTGTTAGTAATCCTTTTTTATAATCCATCAATTTACTTACCAATAAACACTACCATTAGTACAAGTAAAATAAAAGCGTTTATCAACTTCTTGTATTCCCGCAAATGTTTTTCCACCAACAGCATTTACATCCATTTGTTTAACCGATTGACAAAATAGCGGTATTCCCTTAATGAATACACCATGAATTTCACCATCACTTAATCCGCATACAATTAGATTGCCTGTTTGGGAAATGGCCAAAATATCAATTTTGGCATTAAACGACAATAAACTGCATTTAGCAATCATTTCATCTTCCAATAAAAATACAGTTTTGTCAATGGCTATAACCATTTTGGTATTTTGTACCAAAGCTTGTACATGGGGATATTGGGTGACCTAACAAATAAAATGATATTCCACTTTTTTTATTATGAACAAAATTAATTTTATATATTTAGCTAGAATATTGTTGTACCTCAAGTCCAAAATCGAATATGATAATGTCATATTAGATTTTATTTTTTGCTTGAGAAAGGTTGACGATTTTCATGATAAACAACACAATTGTTTCCTGGGCATCACCCCATTCATCAGTTATCTGGAATAAGAAAATGATGATTGCGGAACACATACCGCTGTAGCACTTGAGATAGAACAATATTCTAACTAAATATATAAAAATACAGGTCCGAAAAAACTGATTTTTGTATTTCTAATGCAAAAATTTACTACCTAATTTCGTAAAACACTTGGGTGAAGTGAAGGGAACTTTCAATGTAAATTGTTTTTGTAACAAAAACAATTTCTATAGAAATAACGCAACACTTCATCGAAGTGTTTTAGGAAATTAAATTAATTTTGTAGAAAGACATTTTAAATTTTTACCACTTCATCACTTGTTATACGAAATATTCCGCGTGAAGAGAATGCATTTGATATTGTTTCATCTTCTAAAGGAGATTGTTCAAAATTATTCCACATTTTCAGTATTTTTTCAATTATTTTCAGTAATTCCTTAATTAATTTTTCAGAATTTGCACAAAATGGTTGATTTGATTAAAATTGGCGCTCTCGGCTGATTTTAATTATCTGTCATTTACTTTTCTGATAAAGTACACTCACTGGAAATGATAACAGAAGATTCCAGATTCAAAGAAAACATAAAAATCGCTTACCCCCCGTTTCCACATGCAAGTAAATGGTTGCAAGTTGAGAATACGTATTATCAGCGAAAATTTCGAAAATTACCGAAAAAACCTCAAAATTTTACATATGTCCACACTACTTGCTGCAAGTTCATTTTTAAAATGACGTCGAAGGCATAGGTTGTCACTAAATAGCACTCCAGTATTGCCAAGTATTCAATATTTTAACAAAGCTGGGAAAAAATGTTTTCTTAACAATTTTTTTTTTTTGCAAAAACCTTTAAAATTGATATTTTAAATTACCATTAAGATGTGTCGTTATGTTATTTTTTTACGTTTTTTACAAATAAATACAAAAGCAGTTGCATTACAACTTTTACTTTACCAAATACTAGGAAATTAATAGAAAACATTAGTAGGCAACACCGTTTTCTTTATTCTGTCATTTCAATTGCCGCAAGTATCAAAAATCCACTGTGTTGCGGTGGCCACCCCGAAGTTTCATAAAATGATACTGCATGTCTGGATGATAGAACATCCAGGCCTGCATGAACCCTTTCGTCATATTATGATATTTAAACTATACCTTCGGCATGGGAAATCTACTATGGAACGAATATTAAGTGTATAATTTATCGCGTTATTCGGGCGAAGACCCAGTGGCCAGGTAATTTCGGTCTTTGCGGTAGATAACACCATAAAGGAAGTAAAATTGCTTACCGAGGATTGGTGATCGGTTATTTTACGAAACATCGGGAAACTTTGACGAAATTAGTTCGGCTTACTACCACCGCTGAGAATATAATCTGTGGTTAATTTCAGGAAAATCTGCTGGATAGTTTTTTTATTATGGTTGTCATTCTGTTGCTGTTGGGTAAACGCCAATAAGGTTCCCAAAAGTTTTGCAACTGAACAGCGCACTTCATAGCTACTGCCATCAAAAGCTCGAAAACAGAGAGCTGGTAAATTTTCCAATTCCGTTTTATATAGAAATGGAGCATGTTGTATCATTTCTAAAATACATTTTTGCTGCTGCTACTCGCACTGCCATAACACGATCCGTTAAACTGTGTTTGGTGGCTTTATAAATGTCCTTATGAACATTGGCTATGGCGGTGCCCATGCCAGCACACACCTTTTCGAGAGTAATCATAATTTCAACCCGCGCTTGTGATTCGGCATTGCGTAGAGTTCTTAGCAGTACATTCACGGTTTCTTCATACGAACGACCCATCATACGTCCCAGTTTTTCATACATAGATCCGAGGACACATATTGCAGCTAATTTTGTTGGTAAATAACGTGGAGAATCATCTTTATTCTTTAGAATATCATTGCATACATTTGCTGTATCAAATAACATAAAAGTATCACCTACCGAAAATAGTGTAGCCAAACAACTGGCCAATAATTTACGTGTTAACGGCCCCGGAGAACCGTTTATTTGAGCTGTTAGCTGTTGAACCAGCTTCTTTTGGTGATTCTTAATTTCATTACGATCGACTATTAGCAGCGTTTTTTTCTAAATAACCCAACCATTCAAATATAAATACCGAACGTTTTGGTTCGGGTAACTGCTTCAGAGCATCTTCGTTCAATGTTAAACTATGTGCAAGTTCCATGGTATCATCGATGTGAGTTGTATCTTCTGTAGCACCGCTGTTTGTTTGATCTGGTTCAGAGCGAACAAATGATGAAAGGAAATATATCCACACTTATTGTTTTTTAATAATTCATTTGTTTGGCTGTAGTTTACAATTTTTTTTATCGTTGTTGTTTTTGTTGGAAAAATCACTTTCTTGGATAGATATAAGCAAAAGATACCTAAGCCTTCATGAGGCCAACAAATCAACTGTTATTTTCTATTTTGTATACACAATTATAAATGCACTGAAAAATCACTTTTATTTCTTTGAATTTCCCAAATATTTGAATGGAAATTGTTGGGAAAGTTAAGAATAAAGTATGATTTTTTTTCACTGAACATTAAAATTGGACAACAAGAAGAAAATTAGTGACAATTGTAAATCAATTTTTATTGGAGGTTGAAGACACAGATGCTGCCGCATGATTGAACGAATTCTCTGTTGACCGAAGTAATGCGGTCGCCAAACTAGATGTAGGATGGTGGATTATCTGCGCAGTTTGGGCAAAGTGTTCGTATTTTGGTTGTTCTCTGTGGGATTGAAGTTTCGATGGCTATCTTTCTATCCTCAAGGTAGTTGTCCAAGTTTGCGAAATCCACCATTTTTGGTTTTTTTCAATCGAAATTTTAAGTTTTTTTCACGTACGTAAAATATCAGATTCATTATAGGTACGTCACTACAAGTAAAAAGGGAAATAAAAGAACACAAAGAAAAAAAAACCACGATGTTCATGTATTCTTACGTTACACCGTTGGAAAAAAATAGTACTTTTTGCTAGGGTTGCCTGGTTACCTTTGCGATTCGTGACGGTTTTTGGTAAGACAGGGGTGAAGGGTTGAGACAGAAACGTTTTCATGAATGAAATTGTCAGTTTTGTTTTGGATTCAAATGTAAAGTTTGAATTTCTTGATACGGTTTGTGTCCAAGTAATGGAGTCGGCGGTAAAAATTTATGAACTCGAAAACGAAAAGAGACAGACTAGTTATTAGAATTACACTCAAAACGAGAAAGGGATATTGATATATAGATAAAATTAATATGGAAAGTGATATAATAATGGTTGGGTTGGAAGGATATATATACCCTAGCTTTCAATAGCCATTTTTAGAGGAATTAGTCCATGTAAAATCGCAGAGTGCAGTGGTCGTATAGTCGTGGGTAAAGTCGCCGTGCTAAAATTTTGAACAAAAATAATAAAAAGTTTTAAAAGTGAATGTGTATAAGAACATTTTTAAAGTTTATACACAGCCGTATAGTGGCAAATTAATAAGTCGTGGAACATTAAAAGACATTTGCCTTACGCAAAATTTTGGATAACGGGAAAGGGAACATAGGCAAAGTGAGTTTTCTGTGGTAATTTTTTTTGTAATAAAGTGATATTCAATATCCGCCATTGTCTGTAGGGTAGACACCATTTTGTGACAACGACCCAGGATCGAAGACTATTTATCCCCTGTATATATTTTTGGCGTAGGTGGAGAACGTAAGTAAATCGTGTTAGTAAAAATATTAAAGTGCGGGGATAAGAATAGATTTGTTTTTATTAACTTAGTTGGGACTGGTCTGTTCTGGAGCAGGGCCAGACGTAAATTCTTGACGGAGGCCAGTAGCTTCTGGGAAGCACCCGTCGGAAGTTCTCCCAGTATTTTATGTGGAAATTACAGAAGAAAAATTGGAATTGTGAATTTGGAACCGTAATGTCAAAAAGCACCCACTGTAAAGCCAGGTAACCATTACACCTATTTTTGTGACATATCAAAGCCAAAGCGAGGCAAACAAAAGAATTTGAAGTTACAAGTGATACATAGCCAGTGATATCCAGAAAAAGCCCAAGAAAAATCAACAAAATTAAACCCAACCGGTGTTAGTGTAATATAGTGTATATGAGTGTTTAGGGTTATTTTTTTTTATTGGTATATTAAATTTAGTGTTAGTATTGTGTGTTTTTTTTTGCGCCATTTAAAAAAAAAGGAGGGCAAAGTTTAGGTAATATAAAGAAAAAGTATATGTATACCGAAATTCATTTTGTTGTACAGTTAGGTTATGTTCGCAATTTCTACCCGTTTTTTTTTGAAAGATTTAAAAATGTATAGATTTACCTAACAAGTTGAAAGGAGCTCCTAAAGGCTGTTAGTTTTTTTTTAAAGTTTTTTTTACCATTAGAGTAAAGCGTCCGGGGGGTAGTCAAAAAAAATATATTGTGAACAGAACCGAAGTTTGGAGGGTAACGTTCAAACCCTGTACGTTAAAGATCGCGTATCAACGCATGTATAATAATTGGGTATATTTGTATCAGTCTTGGCAAGTTGTACACATGTATTTTATATTGAGCTCTTGTTTTTTTATGGCGGTATTGTTAAATTTGTTTAGGTATATTTAATAATTTTACTAGAATAAGTTTTTTTAATACTTACGCAGTAATTAATTTCTATTAATCCTTTTTGTTATTTTACGATAATTTTTATTTTTTTTTGTTTATCTAATTTTATTTCTTTTTCCAAATTAACGTATTTCGTTTTGTGTTTAGCAATTAAAGTTGCCACTGATTCAAATTTGAACTATTTTTGTCCGTTAAATCAAGGTCGTTTAGTGCAATTCCTAACGTTTTTTTTTGGTCGATTCAGACTATAATCGTTTGTTAAAGTTATAAGAAATTATAAAGATTATCGTATTTAGGTATACATTATAATAGTTTTTTTTGGAATGATTTGTTTATATTAGTTTAAGGTTTGTAGTCAATAAAATATGTCTTGAAGATTTATAACGTAATCTAATATGATTGGCTAAATTTTAATTGATACAGGGGTTGGTAAACAAAGGTAAGTGGTGCAGTGTGAGCGGGTTAGTGGGGTCACCGTTGATCTGGTGGAGAACCTGGTGACCAAGGTTGGGTCTGGGCGGCTGGAGGACGCCATCTACCTCCCACTCCAGGTGTGGTAACTGTGGTAAATTAACGTTTTTTTTGATTTTTGTGATTTCTGATTTTAATTGTTGCGGGCCTTGGGCTAGGTCGAAGGGATGGGACGCACACCCAGAAAGAAGAGTCTGTTCGCTTATAGCCGGTGCCTATTCGACCTAGTGCCACTGAGGTCTGTTCCCAACAATATGGCGCCCAATTGGAAGAAGAAGAATTAGTTTTTTTTTGAATTTTTGTGTGATAAGAGCTATACACAGTAACATAGCCCACTAGTGTGAAAATTTAAATAGCCCTTCGTATTCATTTTAGGTTTTTAGGAGACGGTTCTTGCAGCCTTTGTAACGGTTCTTGATTTTATCGAGAAGCCTGTTGTACAAAGAGCTGTGAGAATCGTTTCTGGAAGCTTGGAATGAATGACGTACAATACCAGGAGGTTAGTTAAGTTCATAATAGTCTAGTGTGAGACGTTATTCGTACTAACTAGCCTTCCATTTGTTTAGTAAAGAAAGTTTTAGATTCAGCTTTGAAAAGTTTAGTTTTGTGAACCTGTGGGAAATCTTTCCGATAGCCGCTCAGGTCAGGAGCTTTGAGGTCTGAAGTATCGGGCGATTTCCAATACAGGCCTTTGATTAGTTTGGAAAAAAAAACTTATCAATGCACAATCTAAACTTATAATTTTTAACAATTTTTTTTTGTGTAATATTGATCTTTACCACACCGGAGTAGCTCTCAAAAGGGAGAGCCAAACTAAGTTATACCGCACACACCACCATCTTAGTTTACCACCCCTAATTTATGATATATTGAAATTTATAAAGTTTTAACAGTTTTTAAATTTTTAGAGAATTTTCTTAAAATTGGTTATTTTTTTAAATATTTGTTTTTATTTTTCAAAAATAGCCAAAAATTTAATTCGAATTTTTTTTAGTAAAGATTTTTGAATAGTGTTTTTTTCTACGTATTGGTCATTAGTGCCAAATTAGGCATATAAAATTTAAAATAATAACTTATATATCAGTTAAAATTTTTGTTTATTTAGGAATTTTGAGTATTAAGTTTATACCAACCAATAGTTTTTATTACCAATTGAAAATCTAAGCAGCTTATATGTTTATATATTATTATCATTTCTATTATTTATTTCTTTTTATATCTATTATATTTTTACAATTATTATATTTTATACTTTTTATATACATTTATCATTCTAATTTTTTTTTAATTTTTCTGTTTAATTTTTATTTTACTACATATATTTTTTATTAATTGTAATTTTATTTTGTTTTTTTTTATTTGGCTTTGTTTTTTTTTGATTTGGTATTTTTCTAATTTGCATGAGTTTTCTTAAAAATATTTGGCTAATTTTGATATTTTAGAAAATTTTTAAATTGATAATATTACTGTCGGTTTTGAGTAAATCCATTTTTTCTGCAGTTGAGGTATGAATTTGGAGACCAGATCTCAATCTAAGAATAGAGAGGAGAATAAACAATTAGAATTTGAGAATAACAGAAATTCAAACCAAACCAGAAATAGGAAAAGAGGTATACAATCTGAGTTTGATTTGAACAGGTCGGCGATACATACTATACCAAAGCAGAGAAAAATTTACAAACCGAAAAACTCTAATATGGCTCAGAATACTAGTAACCCAGACATAGGTCCACAATTTATTGATCTGGCAAGAACCATTATGCAGGAAAACCAGGGTGTGGGTACTTCCAACCCACCTTTGAATACGGCTTTTCAATTTCCCCCTCTTAATGCAGGCACAACTGATGAGGCTATAGCACCAGGTGTTAGGGAGGTAGTAGCTGATGAGGTTTTAGTGATTCAAAGATCTCTCGAAGAGAAAGTTCGGAAAATGGTCCAAGACGAAATGTTAGAGGTTAGGAAAACTATTGGTGAATTAACCAAAGCTGTTCAGGGACTAGCTTCGTCAAATAGCCAACCGAGCGCAGTCCATAACGCTCATAACAACAACAATAATGGCAACTACAATAGAGATAATGCTAATGTTAACAACAACGTTTTTAATGAAGTCAGAAGTGAAAACTTACCCGGTACATCTGCTGCTTCGGCTCCGAATACAAATTTTGGTGGTCTTGTGGCTCGAAATTTTAACGTGTTAAATCCAAACGGAGCGACTCCTAGCGGATCATCGCAGGTGGGTAATTTAGTTTTGCCCAATAATAACCAAACTTTCGATTTGAGAGGGATTAGGATTGATAAGCTAGGAGTGGTTTTTGACGAAAGGTCAATGAATATCGAGGATTTTATTTTTCGTTTAGAGCACCTTCAGGCTCATTATAATATCCCGTGGAATGAGGTTGTCAGGGATTTTCACCTTTTAGTTTCGGGTTCGGCAAAAGATTGGTTTTGGTTGTTTGTTGAAACGCACGGTTTACCTCAATGGCCAGCTCTTCGTCACGCTTTACTTAATAGATACCAGAAATCTCGTTCTAATTTTGAGGTTTTGAGAGATCTGGTGGAGAGGAAACAACAAATCAATGAATCCATAGACTCTTATTTTCATGTAATGAGTAAATTGCGATCACGTCTGGTACAGCCAATCCCAGAGTTCGACATGATCAAGATCATGAAACGGAACGTAAAAGAGAGCGTTGGACGCATTATTTATCCAATTGCTGTTTCGTCAGTCGAACAGCTACGTATCGAATGCAACGAAGCAGAACGAAACTTTCCGAGGAAGGATTTTAGAACCATGCCACCACCTCGTCAAATAAGACAGGTCAGCGAACTTTATAGTGATCAAGATCAGTGCCAGTACTATCAGGAAACGCCTGAACAGGAAGTTGAGGAAATTGCTGCCTTCCGTATCGGACAACAACAACAGAAACAACCCGTTATATGCTGGAATTGCCAGGCATCTGGCCACATTTTTAAAGATTGCCCAGAAGACCAAAGAGCTCTCTTCTGCTATAGATGTGGCAAGCCAAATGTGGCCGCTCCAAAATGCCCAAATTGTCTTCAGAAAAACCAGAAGACTGGCGTGTGTTCAACAGGGGACTCACGTCAAAAGGAGAACCCTGCATTATCCAAAAATTAAACAGTAATAATCAGCAATCTGAAAATAGCAAAACCAAGTTAAAACAGAAATTAATAAACGTAAATAATTCCAAATACATACCCCAAATGAGACATTATTTACCTCTTGAAACACGCCGCGAAAACTACGAAAAGGTAAGGGATCGAATTTTCAATTTGGATTCCGTTTCGAAACCAATTTCAAAACGTATTTTAAAAGTTCGTAGTAAATTCGCTGAACGCCGTCAGATCAAACGTTTTATTGTAGAATCCATTTTTAGAGCAACTAATAGCAGTTTAGATCCGAGAGTTTTTGTAGAGGTAGAAATTAACGGCCAGGTTCTCACGGGACTTTTAGATTCGGGAGCGTCAGTTAGTATTTTAGGCAAAGGTTGCCGAGAATTAGCCAATGAATTAGACCTAGATATTCTACCAATGTTGACCAAAGTAACAACTGCCGCTGGTCAACAACATAGAGTACTAGGTAAATCAAAATTATCCATAAAGTACAAAGATCAAGAACACAAAATGTTGTTGTATCTTTGCCCTGATTTGGAACAGGTTCTTTATTTAGGCATAGACTTTTGGCGTTTGTTTGGTTTAGCACCTGAAATTGTAAATGTAAGTGAGATTAACATAGAAAGAATTCAGAATGATTTTGTGGATAGTGATAAAGAGCATCGGTTGAAACCTCACGTACTTAGTGTAGAACAGCAGAAAAAGTTAGATGAAGTGGTTAAATGTTTTGATACTTTTGAGGAAAAAGGTTTGGGTTGTACCGAACTTGAGAAACATTCTATTAAGTTAATAGAGGGCGCGGTCCCCGTAAAAGATAGGTACTATCCAATATCGCCTGCCGTTCAGAAAATAACCTATGACGAAATCGATAATATGCTGAAACTTAACGTGATAGAAGAAAGTGAAAGTCCGTGGAGTAACAGAACAACAGTCGTGCGAAAACCCGGCAAAAATCGGTTTTGTTTAGACGCGAGGAAATTAAATGATTTGACCGTGAAGGATGCGTATCCGCTGCAAAATATTGACGGAATTCTTAGCCGTATAGACGAAACTTACTACATTAGCAGCGTCGATTTGAAATATGCTTTCTGGCAAATCGAGCTGGATGAGGAAAGTAAACCGTACACCGCGTTTACTGTCGCAGGTCGGCCGTTATATCAATTTCGCGTCATGCCATTCGGTTTGTGCAACGCGGCACAACGTCTATGCCGGTTAATGGACCGAGTAGTACCTCAAAAGTTAAAGGAAAACGTGTTTATATACTTAGATGACCTGTTGGTGATATCTAGTGATTTCGATGAACATTTGAATCTTCTAAAAGAAGTGGCTAAATGCTTGAAGGAAGCAAATCTGACAATTGGGTTAAAAAAATCGCAATTTTGTTTTCAAGAGCTGAAATATTTGGGATTTATCGTTGGAGGAGGAGCGCTGAAAACAGATCCTGACAAAGTTAAGGCCATCAAAAATATCAGTCTGCCTAGAACAACACGAGAAGTTCGCAGTTTCTTGGGCACAGCGGGCTGGTACAGACGATTTATAAAGGATTTTGCAACGATATCAGCACCGCTTACCGACACGTTGAAAAAAGCAAAGAAGTTCGAAATGACACCCGAAGCCATTGAAGCTTTTGAAAAACTTAAAAGAGCTTTAACTTCAGCCCCAGTATTGAAACATGCGGATTTTTCAAAACGATTTTATATTCAATGCGATGCTTCGGATTACGGAATTGGCGCGGTTTTATATCAGTTAAACGATCAAAAAGAAGAACACCCGATTGCCTTTTATTCGCAGAAATTCAATTCGTGTCAGAAGAATTACAGCGTCACTGAAAAAGAGTGTTTGGCTGCAATCATGGCGATTAAAAAGTTCAGGCCTTACGTAGAAATGATGCCATTCACGGTGATAACTGATCACGCAAGTTTAAAATGGCTAATGAGCTTAAAAGATCTTAGTGGAAGACTAGCTCGGTGGTCTCTACTGTTGCAAGCATATGATTTTGAAATCGAACACAGAAAAGGTTCGGAAAACGTTGTAGCCGATATGTTGTCGCGATTGCCTCAAGACTTTTGTTTAGACGAAATCGAAAAAGATTGCGAAAAGGAAGATTTATTGGATTTCGAAACTACTGAATTCGAAAGTGATGAATATTTGGACTTGATTAAAAATATTAACGAAAATGCTGAACGGTTGCCTGATCTTAAAGTCGAAGATGGCATGGTTTTTAAGAAAACAACATTCGATCGTGATTTTGGAGAACAGTACATCTGGAAACTTTGGATACCAGCAAATATCACACAGGCCATTATCGAAAAAGCTCATTCTGCAAATACAGCTGCTCATGGGGGCGTTAGAAAAACTTTAGAAAGAGTAAAGCGTTTCTTTTACTGGCCAAGAATGACGGTTCAAATTAATGAATATGTTAAATCATGTCAAATTTGCAAAGAGGTAAAACCGGCGAATAGAAATTTAATGCCTGAAATTGGACAGGAAGTGGTGACAGAGCGTCCGTTTCAGAAACTCTACATTGATTTTTTGGGGAAATATCCTAGGTCAAAGAGAGGCAATTGCTACATTTTTATCGTTGTGGATCACTTCACGAAATTCACCTTCTTGAAGGCTATGAAAGACGCCACAACAAATAATGTAGTGCAATTTTTAGTGAAAGAAATATTTCATAAATTTGGTGTTCCGGAAGTGATCCACAGCGATAATGGATCGCAATTTATAGCTAAGGGATTTCAGGAAATGATCGAAGCCTACAAAATAAAACACCTTAGAACACCAGTTCATTGTCCCCAGTCTAACGCCTCAGAAAGGGTTAATCAATCGGTTTTAAGTGCGATTAGAGCATACTTGAATGAAGATCACCGCGATTGGGACATGTATTTGTCCGAAATAGAGTGTGCTTTAAGAACTTCGGTTCAGTCAGCGATTGGTGTTTCACCTTTTTTTGCACTTTTTGGATATCACATGTTTTCGAGTGGCAGCGATTATAAATTAGCCCGAAAATTAATGTCCTTAACGGACCATGAAATTAATACTCTCGAAACTAACGAGAAATTTGAACTAACTCGGGATAGAATTCAAAAGAATATGCACGAAGCATATGAAAGAAGTGCCGAAAGGTACAACAAACGAGCTCGTCATGTTAAATTTCTACCAGGTCAAGAAGTTTATCGAAGGAACTATGTTTTAAGCGACTTCGAGAAAAATCGAAACGCAAAATTCTGTAGAAAATTTTTAAAATGTAGAATCCTGAAACCGGTAGGAAATAACATGTACGAGCTCGAAAATATGCAAGGTAAATCTATAGGTATTTACCATCTTAAAGATATTAAGATATAAGGAGATGTTTGAAAAATTTCAGATCTGTGATAGAATTTAAATTATGTGCAATATTAGGATGTAAGGGATACAATTTTTGATTATATTTATTTAAAAGTAAGTTGTGTCCGTCCTAATGTTTACAAAATAACGAGATGTTTGTTAAAGTTAATTTAACTGTGACAAAATTATTTTGTACCTGATATTATATAGATTTGTTTTTTTTTGGAAAATATATACCTTAAGTTATAGATATCTAAGTTTTTCATATCATAAAATATAGTGCAATTCGTACAATATTTACCCCGTGCAATGTTCTTCCACATTTTGTATTAAATTTAAAGCTTTTGCTGTTAATAGCTTAATCAGTTCTCCGAGTTTTTAAATGTAGGAAAATACCTGAAGGGAAGAGGGGGACACAAAGTAAAAACTTAAAGGCAGAATAATGATAAAAACTTCCCTAATAGCTTCTCAAGTTTCCTGGATATTGATCCCAATCAGCTTTATTCACCAGAACCTGAAAAAAAAGCGCATTAGAAACAACATAGAATATAATCCTGATAAATTTTAGTTCAATAATTTTTTTTTTGAAATCAATACAACTTTTGTCGAATTCGGTGTGGAGGGAAAATCTCTAGACACAATATTGAAGTCAAAAATGGCACGTTTTGCAAAGAGGGTTAATCCTCTATTTAGAATTTATTTTAATTTCTATTTAATTTAACTGGTTTTCCAGATTAAAGATAATTTGGTGCTACAATTCTGCCCAACGCTGTAGGTAATTTGGCCGAATTGAATAGTAATCCTATTCAAAATCGAACGTATATAATTGTTTTAATCTGCTGTTATTTTAATCTTTACAGTCAGAGCGGTAAAGATAATAAGTCTGTTTTTTTTTAAGTTCGTATACGAAATGCGTCTTTTGACGAATCATTTATAGTTTAAAATTACGTGAAGCAATGAGTTGCCATTGGACAAATGCATACGTGATGCAGTCCAGATTTATATTTACTCAAATTTTTATTCTATTAAATAATTTGTTGGTGATTTAATTCGCAAAACATGGGTTAAAGCAACCATGGTTGTTTCGGAAGTGAATCGTTAGAATTGGGTCATAGACAGGCATACAGATACGTCCTTGGTATTTTGATTTTTTTTTATGAGCCTAAGGGCTACAATTTTGTCCCTCACTGTGGGTTCAAAATCGTTAGGCTATTTGTCTGGAAGACATTTTCTTTGAGATCCGGTAGCTTACGGAATTGGTCACAAATTTTAAAAGTTTTTCAAAGTTTTATGAGTAAAATGCGTTTTTTTATATATGTTTTTTTTAAACCGCTATTATTGTGGTTACAACTGTATTTTTTTTATTTTTCAAGTGAATGCGATAAA
The DNA here is from genome assembly GCA_949987735.1 of Leucophora obtusa. Classification (NCBI taxonomy): domain Eukaryota; kingdom Metazoa; phylum Arthropoda; class Insecta; order Diptera; family Anthomyiidae; genus Leucophora; species Leucophora obtusa. The sequence continues at coordinate 322,466,479 of OX465295.1, read as the reverse complement.
ATACTCAAGAACGACATTAAGATTTTTATTAATACGTGACAACCCTGTAATAATAATCGAAATTTTTTTTTAAATTGTGGTTCCAGCCAAGTTTTTATACTATTTTATGCCTACACGTTTTCAACAAAAATAAGGTCTTCAGTTTTTCCATCCCTGATGGGATAATAAGGGTTAATGACAAATTTCATGAAACATAAAAGGAGAACGAAAACCCGAATCAATTTTGCAATAGGCTTTTTATTTTTATCCATTAACTGGATGGATGACTGTAAAGCAGGGATCTGAAGGACTTAATACAATTTAAGCGTAATTCAAGGGAGAACTAAATTCAAATTTGATAGAAGGAAAGTGTTATATACCATACTGTTCAACCATTCGTAGAGAATTCATAAGATTCATTCCCAAAAACTTTAATAAGAATCGAATGAATCCTCAACTTGAATCAGTTATGTAGACTGTGCTAAAATTTCGGCATACATTGCACATTTGAAATTTTTTTTTATCTTGATAAATGAATGAAGAAGGAAAAATCATTCTTCAATCACCTGTTTACTGAACGAAATCAGGTAAATTTGGCTTAATTTAATTACCATGAAAACGACAATGGAATTAATTAATGAAAATTGAAGGTTTTGAAATTTAGGCAGTCGAATGAAATATATTGGATTGATATTATGTAATGAATTTTAGTGCAAATTACATTAGGTTTAAAAAAATGTAAGAGTGAGGAACGTATTCATTTAAACCTCTAACCGGCCTAAGCTTTCTTGCAATGAAATTTATACCATGTGTTCCTCACGGAAAATGAACAATAAGTTCTTTTACAATATTTTTTTTTCGTTATCTATTTTAGGCGATATGGGCCAAAATAGGTTAACAGGGTATCTCGGAAACTAGCTCATAAAAATTACTAGGTTTAAGCATAAATTATTTCTCTTACTAAGAAGTAATTACAATAAAAGAAATTACATTTTTTGTGTTGTTACTTAAGAGGATGTAGCGATTTTCGTTTTCCGAAAAATACGAAATTAAGTGAAAACGCATCTTAACTTCAATATATAGTATTCAAACTTATAAGCTTTGCTACTTATACCAAATAGATTCTGTTTACCAAATTTCAAAAAGATTCGTCCATTAGTTTTCAAGTTAAGGCGATGTCCTTTAAATATATCCTTATGGAATCCTGTGCGTCCTTGGACCAAAGTTAGGAATTTTTTTTGAGTGGCTTAGGCTTCAATCTTACTTTGTGTTCATTATCAATTGTTTTAGTCAATTTAAATAAGTTTTTAAGATTTTTAAAAAAGTTTTGTTATTTTTAAAATATTTAATTTTCGATATTTTACCAAATTTAATTTTTGACACTTTTTTTGCCTCCAAACCGTTCACTGTATGCAAAGGAATTATTCACGAAAAATTTAACAAATTTTGTTTTCTATCGAAAAAGCTTAATTTCCCAGTAGCAAATGGTCAAACTAGTTCTAAAACGTACTAGTTTTTTTTGACTAGTAATTACATAACTGGTTCTTAAAATAATCAATTTAAACCAATTGTGTACTAGTTAAAGACGATCTATGTAGAGACTGTTTAAAGAAAAAAAAAAAAATTCCCTGAATTAGAATATGAGATTTGAAATTACTGTTTTTTTTTGCATCAGAGTTTGTAAATAAACACCTAAATTTTTTTTTGATTGTGAATTGAACTGATGTGTGAATCAACTAGTACAGTAATGGTGCCATAGAGTCAATCTAAAACTAGTTTAGTAAATTTATTTAAAGTACCAGTACAGCTTCTTGTTTTTCTTTCTAAAACAATAATCTTTAACAATTTGTATACTTAATAGTTTCGTGAAACTGCGCAGAGATTTCAAAATATTGAATTTTAATACGAGTTTTGAAATACCACCTACGGTTGTAATACTTAATACTTTCTGAGTTTGCAAGTAAACACTGAAATGTTTTATTGTCATTAGAAATCATAAACCCAAAATATTTCAAATTTGATTTGGTAAATGGATATAATAAAATCAGTAAGAGGAAACTATCGGTCTAATCTACGTTTTATCAAAGGAAAAACCTTTGGTTTTTTTTTATCTATATAATTGAAATAGCAACCAGCTGGTACAGTACTATTTCCAAAGAGTCACTTCGGAACTGGTTCCGCGAGTATTACATTAGTACCAGTTTCGCTCCTTATTTTTCCTCCTTAAATTGCAATTTCCCAAACTAGTTCTAGAACTAGTACCAAAGTGACAGTTTGGCGACAATTGCCCCCGTCCCTATGACATCTCAATGTTAAATTCTACAATTGTTTGTAGGGAGAGGCGGTAGAACTCGTACTAGTTGTCTGGTTTAACTAAACTAGTACATAACTGGTTCTGAATTAGTATTTTTTTTTCTACTGGGTTCTTATTATAAAATACTCATTTGTCGCATTTGTGGTAATTTAATATACCCCGCCTGGAGGCGGGCTTGCGGTTAGAAGGCTAAAACTCACATATTTTTTTTTTTTTTTGCCAGACGCTGTTGCAGCTGATTAGGAAATATCGTTCGAATGGCCCGGCTAATGAGACTTCAGGGTGTGGGAGTTCCCCACGTTGGGAAGAATCAACGAAGGCCACGCACACAGGTTTTGGCATCAATTCTGTTCCAACACCCGTGTTTTGTTGCGGTGGCCACCCCGAAGTTTCATAAAATGATACTGCATGTCTGGATGATAGAACATCCAGGCCTGCATGAACCCTTTCGTCATATTATGATATTTAAACTATACCTTCGGCATGGGAAATCTACTATGGAACGAATATTAAGTGTATAATTTATCGCGTTATTCGGGCGAAGACCCAGTGGCCAGGTAATTTCGGTCTTTGCGGTAGATAACACCATAAAGGAAGTAAAATTGCTTACCGAGGATTGGTGATCGGTTATTTTACGAAACATCGGGAAACTTTGACGAAATTAGTTCGGCTTACTACCACCGCTGAGAATATAATCTGTGGTTAATTTCAGGAAAATCTGCTGGATAGTTTTTTTATTATGGTTGTCATTCTGTTGCTGTTGGGTAAACGCCAATAAGGTTCCCAAAAGTTTTGCAACTGAACAGCGCACTTCATAGCTACTGCCATCAAAAGCTCGAAAACAGAGAGCTGGTAAATTTTCCAATTCCGTTTTATATAGAAATGGAGCATGTTGTATCATTTCTAAAATACATTTTTGCTGCTGCTACTCGCACTGCCATAACACGATCCGTTAAACTGTGTTTGGTGGCTTTATAAATGTCCTTATGAACATTGGCTATGGCGGTGCCCATGCCAGCACACACCTTTTCGAGAGTAATCATAATTTCAACCCGCGCTTGTGATTCGGCATTGCGTAGAGTTCTTAGCAGTACATTCACGGTTTCTTCATACGAACGACCCATCATACGTCCCAGTTTTTCATACATAGATCCGAGGACACATATTGCAGCTAATTTTGTTGGTAAATAACGTGGAGAATCATCTTTATTCTTTAGAATATCATTGCATACATTTGCTGTATCAAATAACATAAAAGTATCACCTACCGAAAATAGTGTAGCCAAACAACTGGCCAATAATTTACGTGTTAACGGCCCCGGAGAACCGTTTATTTGAGCTGTTAGCTGTTGAACCAGCTTCTTTTGGTGATTCTTAATTTCATTACGATCGACTATTAGCAGCGTTTTTTTCTAAATAACCCAACCATTCAAATATAAATACCGAACGTTTTGGTTCGGGTAACTGCTTCAGAGCATCTTCGTTCAATGTTAAACTATGTGCAAGTTCCATGGTATCATCGATGTGAGTTGTATCTTCTGTAGCACCGCTGTTTGTTTGATCTGGTTCAGAGCGAACAAATGATGAAAGGAAATATATCCACACTTATTGTTTTTTAATAATTCATTTGTTTGGCTGTAGTTTACAATTTTTTTTATCGTTGTTGTTTTTGTTGGAAAAATCACTTTCTTGGATAGATATAAGCAAAAGATACCTAAGCCTTCATGAGGCCAACAAATCAACTGTTATTTTCTATTTTGTATACACAATTATAAATGCACTGAAAAATCACTTTTATTTCTTTGAATTTCCCAAATATTTGAATGGAAATTGTTGGGAAAGTTAAGAATAAAGTATGATTTTTTTTCACTGAACATTAAAATTGGACAACAAGAAGAAAATTAGTGACAATTGTAAATCAATTTTTATTGGAGGTTGAAGACACAGATGCTGCCGCATGATTGAACGAATTCTCTGTTGACCGAAGTAATGCGGTCGCCAAACTAGATGTAGGATGGTGGATTATCTGCGCAGTTTGGGCAAAGTGTTCGTATTTTGGTTGTTCTCTGTGGGATTGAAGTTTCGATGGCTATCTTTCTATCCTCAAGGTAGTTGTCCAAGTTTGCGAAATCCACCATTTTTGGTTTTTTTCAATCGAAATTTTAAGTTTTTTTCACGTACGTAAAATATCAGATTCATTATAGGTACGTCACTACAAGTAAAAAGGGAAATAAAAGAACACAAAGAAAAAAAAACCACGATGTTCATGTATTCTTACGTTACACCGTTGGAAAAAAATAGTACTTTTTGCTAGGGTTGCCTGGTTACCTTTGCGATTCGTGACGGTTTTTGGTAAGACAGGGGTGAAGGGTTGAGACAGAAACGTTTTCATGAATGAAATTGTCAGTTTTGTTTTGGATTCAAATGTAAAGTTTGAATTTCTTGATACGGTTTGTGTCCAAGTAATGGAGTCGGCGGTAAAAATTTATGAACTCGAAAACGAAAAGAGACAGACTAGTTATTAGAATTACACTCAAAACGAGAAAGGGATATTGATATATAGATAAAATTAATATGGAAAGTGATATAATAATGGTTGGGTTGGAAGGATATATATACCCTAGCTTTCAATAGCCATTTTTAGAGGAATTAGTCCATGTAAAATCGCAGAGTGCAGTGGTCGTATAGTCGTGGGTAAAGTCGCCGTGCTAAAATTTTGAACAAAAATAATAAAAAGTTTTAAAAGTGAATGTGTATAAGAACATTTTTAAAGTTTATACACAGCCGTATAGTGGCAAATTAATAAGTCGTGGAACATTAAAAGACATTTGCCTTACGCAAAATTTTGGATAACGGGAAAGGGAACATAGGCAAAGTGAGTTTTCTGTGGTAATTTTTTTTGTAATAAAGTGATATTCAATATCCGCCATTGTCTGTAGGGTAGACACCATTTTGTGACAACGACCCAGGATCGAAGACTATTTATCCCCTGTATATATTTTTGGCGTAGGTGGAGAACGTAAGTAAATCGTGTTAGTAAAAATATTAAAGTGCGGGGATAAGAATAGATTTGTTTTTATTAACTTAGTTGGGACTGGTCTGTTCTGGAGCAGGGCCAGACGTAAATTCTTGACGGAGGCCAGTAGCTTCTGGGAAGCACCCGTCGGAAGTTCTCCCAGTATTTTATGTGGAAATTACAGAAGAAAAATTGGAATTGTGAATTTGGAACCGTAATGTCAAAAAGCACCCACTGTAAAGCCAGGTAACCATTACACCTATTTTTGTGACATATCAAAGCCAAAGCGAGGCAAACAAAAGAATTTGAAGTTACAAGTGATACATAGCCAGTGATATCCAGAAAAAGCCCAAGAAAAATCAACAAAATTAAACCCAACCGGTGTTAGTGTAATATAGTGTATATGAGTGTTTAGGGTTATTTTTTTTTATTGGTATATTAAATTTAGTGTTAGTATTGTGTGTTTTTTTTTGCGCCATTTAAAAAAAAAGGAGGGCAAAGTTTAGGTAATATAAAGAAAAAGTATATGTATACCGAAATTCATTTTGTTGTACAGTTAGGTTATGTTCGCAATTTCTACCCGTTTTTTTTTGAAAGATTTAAAAATGTATAGATTTACCTAACAAGTTGAAAGGAGCTCCTAAAGGCTGTTAGTTTTTTTTTAAAGTTTTTTTTACCATTAGAGTAAAGCGTCCGGGGGGTAGTCAAAAAAAATATATTGTGAACAGAACCGAAGTTTGGAGGGTAACGTTCAAACCCTGTACGTTAAAGATCGCGTATCAACGCATGTATAATAATTGGGTATATTTGTATCAGTCTTGGCAAGTTGTACACATGTATTTTATATTGAGCTCTTGTTTTTTTATGGCGGTATTGTTAAATTTGTTTAGGTATATTTAATAATTTTACTAGAATAAGTTTTTTTAATACTTACGCAGTAATTAATTTCTATTAATCCTTTTTGTTATTTTACGATAATTTTTATTTTTTTTTGTTTATCTAATTTTATTTCTTTTTCCAAATTAACGTATTTCGTTTTGTGTTTAGCAATTAAAGTTGCCACTGATTCAAATTTGAACTATTTTTGTCCGTTAAATCAAGGTCGTTTAGTGCAATTCCTAACGTTTTTTTTTGGTCGATTCAGACTATAATCGTTTGTTAAAGTTATAAGAAATTATAAAGATTATCGTATTTAGGTATACATTATAATAGTTTTTTTTGGAATGATTTGTTTATATTAGTTTAAGGTTTGTAGTCAATAAAATATGTCTTGAAGATTTATAACGTAATCTAATATGATTGGCTAGATTTTAATTGATACAGGGGTTGGTAAACAAAGGTAAGTGGTGCAGTGTGAGCGGGTTAGTGGGGTCACCGTTGATCTGGTGGAGAACCTGGTGACCAAGGTTGGGTCTGGGCGGCTGGAGGACGCCATCTACCTCCCACTCCAGGTGTGGTAACTGTGGTAAATTAACGTTTTTTTTGATTTTTGTGATTTCTGATTTTAATTGTTGCGGGCCTTGGGCTAGGTCGAAGGGATGGGACGCACACCCAGAAAGAAGAGTCTGTTCGCTTATAGCCGGTGCCTATTCGACCTAGTGCCACTGAGGTCTGTTCCCAACAACTGTCTTCAAAATTTACTTGCAAGTTGAGTCGCAAGCAAGGTTGCCAACACTTAAACTGAAAAAATGGCTACATTACGGAGAAAAAATGGCTAGAAATGGCTAAAATTGGAAATAATGCTACAACTCACTTTTTCTAATAGAAAAAAGTCTGTAAAAAATTTAGTTAAAACTACTAAAAATTAGTTAAAAACGAGTAAAAAGGTTAAAGTCGGGCATGCCGACTATATAATACCCTACACCAGTCTGGATTTTAACCAAAATTAATAGGCTTTGTCCTTGGGCCGACATAAGTAGGTCGGTGTACTGAATTTCATCAAAATATCTTAATATTTGCAACCTACAGCGTGTAAAAATGGCAATTTTAGGGGGGACCCTTATATGTCTAAACATGGACCGATTTTAACCAAAATCAATAGGCGTCGTCCTTGGGCCGACGTAAGTCGGTGAGCCAAATTTCATCAAAATATCTTAATAACGGACGGACGGATATCGTTAAATCGAAATAAAACGTGATTCTGAGTCGATCGGTATACTATAAGGTGGGTCTAGGTCCAATATTTTTTGGTGTTACAAACATCAGCACAAATATACAGGATTTTAGTTATATTTGTGCTAAATTTTTGTTAATGGAAAATAGCAAATTAATCTGCTAAAATCAGCAAAACATTTTTATAAACAATTAGTAGCCTAAAAAATCACCAAAAAATTTTAAACGTTCGAAGTTTTTTATTGAAGATTTTTAGTTGATTTGAAGATTGTTACAATGAGTGTTATTTTTGTTCGGTTTAAGATCAAATATTACAAATTCTAAATAGAATTTACAATTTTTATTTTACAACCAATAGAGAAAAAACTTATGAAAAAAACTTTCCTAGAACCAATGGTTGACAATTAATGCATTTTCAAGTGACATCACTATCATCAGATTGTCTTTATGGGGTCCTCTCTAGGCTATAATGTAGATTTTAGTTTTTTGTATATATATGTTAAATTTCAAAGAAATGCATTTTGAGAAGTAAATTCAAACATTTTTACTTATCCATTTTACATTATTATAACTAACGAAAACCACATGTCTTTAACAAAGCTATTATTTTTTCCGTATGTTGTAGTTGTGCTTATTTATTGAAGTTCCTTCAATAGGTAAAGCAATGATTCGTGTTTTTAGCATTCAAGCTTTTAATTCTATTTATAGAAATTAGAACTAAAGCAAAGAAACTTTTACACGGTTGTTTGTTCTTGTGTATAACATCCTAACACAACATGCCGTATAAATGACTAAAATGTTGCAATTAAGAAGTTTTTTCGATTTTTTTGAAATGCAAATAAGAATAAAGGCTTTTGAAAATAGCAGTTTACAATTTTTTAGCAAATATTTTTGCTGATTTTAGCAAAATAGACTGCTATTTGCATTCTACTAAATTTAGCTTAAAAATAGCAAAAATTTTGTAGATATAACAGTTTATTGTTGCTATTTTTAGTCTACTAATATTTAGCAAAATTTTCTGCAGATTTTATAATACAATTTGATATTTCCAATTAACTAAAAGTTAATTTAAATATAACTAAAATTCTGTAAATTTAACAGTTTTATTTTGATGTTCTTGTTTTACTAGTATTTAGAAAAAAAATTTGCTAATTTTAGCAGTTTTTTCTGCAGCATAATTTTTAGCTAATTTTTAGTAACTTTTTCTGCTATTTTTACAGATTTATTTCTATGAGTGTAATTTTAATACAAATCAGTGACAGTAAAGAGTTCTCAAACGAATTTCATGAAAGTGGCCTCCAAATCTCCAAAATATTTTCATTCAAATTGTACAAAAAACATGATTTTAAATTGAATGTAAAAACTACATGTGCCGTGAACCCAAACAAAAGTTTTAAAAACTGAAAATTTCGTACTAAAATTTTGAAAATCATAAAAATTCAAGCACTTTTGTATGAAATTAACTGTAAAACATTAAAAGAAAAAATGGCTCGGGAAAAATAAAACGGCTAAATCTTCCGGCTAGATCCAATCTAGCCATTTTTTTATGGCTAGATGAAATTAAAATGGCTAGATCTAGCCGGAAAAAGGCTAAATTGGCAACCTTGGTCGCAAGTCGTATAAGTGTGATTGTATTAATGAAAAAGTGTGAGTGTATTGAGTTTTTCGAACTTGCACTTGCATGTGGAAACGGGGGTTAAGCTTCATTTAGAATACACGAAATCTGGAGATTTCGACATTCACCATATCGAAAAAAAACAGTGAAGAAACGCTTAAACGGAATATACACGAAGGAACATTCGCGAGTGTTCATTTGTGTATCTCAATGTGTCGTGTTGACATACGTGTTACCTTATGCTGCCTACACACTAGGGAACATACTTAAAAAAAGAGAGCATTTTTTGTGAATGTGTGAGTGCGTTTGTGTGTGTGTGCGTGTTGAGAGCGTGCATTTCGTGTTTACAAAATTTTTTGATATTTTTTGTTCCCTCAACCATGTTCCCTAGTGTGTAGGCAGCTTTAGGTTGCTTTTACAATTGCATCGAAATCCCGAGATTTCGCTACTCACCACTCTTAAAAAACAATGAAGGAAAGCATATAAACGTTAAATTTTTATAAAATGTATTTATTAGAGCTAACTACTTATGTGTGCTTTTTTTTAAAATTTGTACATTTATATGCTTTTCTTCATTGTTTTTTCAGAGTGGTGAAAAGCGAAATCTCGGGCTTTCGATGCAAGTGTAAACGCAACCTTAGTTCATTTAAAGCAGTCATGCTGTTACGTGCTTTTATAATGACGCATTTAAGAAACTGAAAATGACGCCAATTATAATTAATGAAAATTATAATTAATTTTATAAATGTATATATTTGCGAGAATTATGGGACATAAAGTGTGATAGCTAAAAAAAGAATTAAAAACACAGCAGCATATGAAAAATTAACAACAAATTAATTTGATTTTCTTCTGCGCATATTTGATGTGATCACATCGACAAAAAAACAGAAATGATGTTTCGTTTGAGATTTTGTTGTTGAATGGCATCGTTTGTATAAAAAATTAAAATAATAATAGAAACAACTATTCTGTGACGAATGTTCCTCGTGTGTAGGCAGCTTAAGATTTATGAAATTTATGCGTATCCAGAAAACGGTACGTAAACGGAGTTAAATTCCGTTTATGATGGACCGAAAACGGTACATAAACGGAACGAATTGCTTGTTAGGATATTATATAAAAATTTTAACGATGTTATTAAAAAAAAAAAACAACGAAAATAATTTTGTTAGTTTGTGTGTTATTTTCAAATTTCTTTGCACATTTCATTGCATTTGAAGACACTAGGTAATGAACGATTGACTCGGTAATTGTAGGTAAATACATTGTTTTGTAAATTGTGGAAATTTAGGGGTTTATTTTGTAATACGCAACGCCTTGCGTTGCGTTGTTTTCCATACAAATTGTTTTTGTAACAATAACAATTTACATATAAATCAACGCAACGCAAGGCGTTGCGTTTTACAAAATAACCCACTAAAATATTTTATTACAGATCAAAACATACTAAAAAACTGTTTTTAAACATTACTGCGAAGTAATAGTGGGAACAAACTGTGTTAAAGAATTTTTTATATTACGAATACTGAAAGTATTCAAATATCGAGTATGGTTTTATTATAAATGCATCACTAATTTATTGAATTTGTTTTTAATTTATTTTCATGCAAATTTGGGAAAATTTTCGAAAAAAAAAGAGTTTAGTCTTGGAATTTTTGCAGTTTTTCCGTTTCGGTTGAATACAAAATATTATATTCCATATATTCTTGGGTGGATGGCTCTTAAACAATTCATTTAATCATTGAAAATTCACGTTTTTTATTTTTTTAAAGTGGGTTTCTTTTTCCAAACTTTATCAAGCAGATATTTTAGGCTATACCCTGCTTTAAGCGTTTAATAAAATTTTCTTTATTAATCATTTGTGAATATTCTTTTTGCCAAATTAGCTTAAAAATCTGTAATTAGGCTATTTTAAAAGTTTTTGAATAACACAGTAAAAAATGTAGCATATCGTAAAAGACAGCAATTTTGCACCATATACTTCAAGCTTTTTCTAAACATCTTTAAAATGTTAGAATCATCTTTCTTTAGGCACATCTACACGAGAGAGAAAACTTCTAGAGATAGAGCAAAAAACACCTCTAATTAGCTATTTCGAGGTGTTTTTTTGCTCTATCTCTAGTAATTTTCTCTCTCGTGTAGATGTGCCTTTTGATTTGAAAATAATTTAAACAGAAAGTGATATTAATTTATGATCTAGGATCAAACTGAAATAACATTCATTTACTTAAATAACAGATCAACTAAACATTTCCCCCATTCATCGTTAGAAATTTAACTTCGAAAAGTGGACGATAATCATCAATTTTTTATAGAATACCCCGCCTGGGCACACACTGTTCAGCTGACTTGCACAAACTCGTTATTGTACAAGTGACTTAAGTATTCGGTCGTATTAGTAAAATAAAAATTTTGATTCTGATCCCTGTATTTACACATTTGACACAAGTTATTAGTTCTTGGTGAATGCTACCATCGAAATCGTGCACAATTTTTGTTTATTTTTGTATTGTGAGAAATAAAACTGGAAAACACCCACTAAAACTCATTAAATTTTAATAAAAAAAACTAAAATGACCTCAATTATTAAGTTACATACGATATCGGGAGCCATGGATGAAACACCTCCATGTTATATACTACAAATAGATGAGGTTAAAATTATGTTGGATTGTGGTTGGGATGAAAAATTCGATGCGAATTTCATCAAGGAAGTTAAGAGGTAATTTATGGAATATCATCTGAAATAAAATAGCTAATATGTATATACCCTAGACATGTCCATTCCATAGATGCTGTTTTATTATCTCATCCGGATGTCTACCATTTGGGTGCCTTACCGTACTTGGTGGGAAAATTGGGCTTAAATTGTCCCATATATGCCACAATACCCGTGCATAAAATGGGACAGATGTTTATGTATGATTTGTATATGTCACACTTTAATATGTATGATTTTGATTTATTTTCGCTGGATGATGTAGATGCGGCTTTTGATAAAATCATCCAACTTAAATTCAATCAAACGGTATCATTAAAGGGTAAAGGTTATGGTATTGCCATTACCCCCTTGCCGGCTGGCCATATGATTGGTGGTACTATATGGAAAATATTAAAAATAGGAGAAGAAGATATTGTCTATGCTACCGATTTCAATCATAAAAAGGAAAGGCATTTAAATGGATGTGAATTGGAAAGATTACAAAGGCCTTCATTGCTTATAACCGACGCCTTTAACGCCTTGTACCAACAGGCCAGACGTAGAGCGAGAGATGAAAAACTTATGACAAATATATTACAAACATTACGTGGTAATGGTAATGTTCTTATATCTGTCGATACTGCTGGTCGAGTTTTAGAATTGGCTCATATGTTAGATCAATTGTGGAAGAATAAGGAGTCTGGCCTGATGGCGTATTCCCTGGCTTTATTGAATAATTTCTCTTATAACGTTATCGAATTTGCTAAATCTCAAATTGAATGGATGAGTGATAAGTTGATGAAAAGTTTTGAGGGTGCACGTAATAATCCATTTCAATTTAAACATATGCAATTGTGTCATAATCTAGCTGAGTTGGCACAACTCCCTGGACCCAAAGTGGTATTGGCCAGCGAAGCTGATATGGAAAGTGGATTTACAAGAGAGCTTTTTGTACAGTGGGCTGGCAATCCTAATAATAGTATCATATTTACTTCAAGGTAAAAATATAGATTTAAAAAAATTGTATTTTTTTTAATAACTGTGTATTAGTTTTTAACATGGATGTTATCGAGACGATGCGTTTATCTGTAAGGGTAACGTAATTTTAGATTATTTCGGTAACGGTATTTTAGGGGTTACGCTATTTTATTTATTTCGTTATCGGTACTTTAAGGTCACCGGTAATCCAGTTATTTCGGTAACTGTATTGTAAGGATAACGGCATTTTGGTTAATCCGGTAACGGTATTTTAAGGTTAATGGTATTTCCGTTATTTCGGTAACGGTGTTTTAAGGTTTTATTTAAATTTTATTACATTTTTATTTGATTTTTTTTCGATGGATACCGCGATCTTTTTTTTTTACAAAAACAAAACGAAAATAAAAAATGGGTGTAAAATAATCATGGGCAATGACCAAAAGAAAAGAATTAAAAATAACGCTAACGGTATTTAAAGCATAACGGTATTTCATTTATTTTGGTATCGGTTTTTAAGGATAACGGTATTTCAGTTATATCGGTAACGGTATTTTAGGGGTTGCAGTAGTCAGTTGAAAGGGCTTTGAATCGATAACGGAATTTTACCGATATTACCTGCAAACTCTGGTTTTTAAGTCCAAATTCACACTAAAGCGTATAACATTTAAGATTGTGAAGTCGTGATCAAACAAACATCTTTATAACTAATTTTTGTTTTCTTTTCCTTAAATCCTCTATTCTGAAGTCGTGATCAATCAAACATATTTTCTTTACACCTAATTTTTTTGTTTAATTTCCCTTAGAACCTCTCAAGGTACCTTAGCCATGGATTTAGTTGAAAATCATACACCCGGCCGTAAATTAGAACTTGATATAAGACGTCGCGTTGAATTAGAGGGTGCTGAACTGGAAGATTATTTACGAATACAGGGTGAAAAAGTTAATCGACTCATTGTCAAACAGGACGCGGAAGCAGAAAGTAGTTCTGATTCTGAGGATGATATTGAAATGAGTATTATAACGGGGAAACATGATATCGTAATAAGGCCAGAGGGTAAACAACATACTGGTTTCTTTAAATCTAATAAAAGACATCATGTTATGTTTCCCTTTCATGAGGAAAAAATTAAATGTGATGAATATGGAGAAATTATCAATTTAGATGAATATCGTATAGCCGATGTATCCTATGACTATCCTATGGATGATGCAAATAAGGAGAATATAAAGAAGGAAGAAATCAAGGGAGAAAAAGTTAAAAAATCTGAAGACGGTATTAATTTTGAAAGAATTAAACAAAAATATATATTTTCTTATAAATTGTTTAAATTTTAGAAGTACAATTATTGGAAAAACCTACCAAATGTATAATTCAACGTAAAGTGTTAGAAATAAATGCCCAAATACAACGCATAGATTTTGAGGGTCGCTCTGATGGTGAGTCTATGTTAAAAATTTTGTCACAATTAAGGCCAAGACGTGTTATAGTTGTGCATGGCATAGAAGAAGCTACACAAACAGTAGCCAGACATTGTGAACAAAATATAGGTGCCAGAGTGTTTACACCCCACAAAGGAGAGGTAAGTTTAAAGTAATACAAGCTTTTTTGCTAAAGTATTTTTATTTTTTATTTTTTTTATTTTTATTTTAGACAATTGATGCTACTACTGAAACTCATATTTATCAAGTTCGTTTAACTGAGGGTTTAGTAGCTCAATTAGAGTTCCAAAAAGGCAAAGATGCTGAAGTTGCTTGGATAGATGCCCGCATTGGTGTACGAACTCAAGCTATTGATTCGATTACTACACAAAATAATGCCACTGATACTGATGTAACTGAGACTGCTGCAAATGATGAAAAAACTCTTACTTTAGAATCACTGGAAACCGATGAAATCCCTGTTCACAATTCAGTGCTGATCAATGAATTAAAGCTTTCAGACTTTAAGCAAATTCTAATGCGCAACAATATTAATTCTGAATTCTCGGGTGGTGTTTTATGGTGTTGCAACGGTTCCCTAGCTTTAAGACGTATAGATACTGGCAAGGTTACAATGGAGGGTTGTCTATCAGAGGAATATTATAAAATACGTGAATTATTGTATGAGCAATATGCTATTGTTTAATGAAAATAAAAACTTTGTATTTAACATTTATTTTCCGTGCTTATTATTTTTTTTTTGAGCAGTTTTCAGCAGTTTTTGAGTTTCTAAATATAGGCTCAGCTGATAATAAACTGATACTAAATAGTTGCTTGGGTAATACTAAATTACAGCGCCCCCTACCTGTGAGTATGTAAGTTTTGATTTCCTATCTCTATAATTAATACTCTGGTGCCATCTAGTGATAACGATTTTGTTATGCTTATTTTTTTTGGTGATTCCATACCCCTGATTGCGTAAACTCAATTTTTTAGTAAAAGTCACTTCCTAGTCAAAAAGGCACTTAAAATGTTTGTTCAAAAAATTCATACTTTTGTTATTTTATTTAAATTGAAATTATAAACAAACAAAAAAGCAAAAAAAAGTAATTATCAAATTTTATTATTTGAACATATTTTGCGCTTGTTTTTTTCTTATTTTGCGCATTTTTCAGTAATTTTTGAGTTTTTAAATATAGGCTCAGCTGATACTAAAGTGATACTAAATAGTTGCTCAGGTGATACTAAATTTCAGCGCCCCCTACCGGTGAGTAGTGTAAGTTTAGATTTTCTATCTCTATAATAAATAGTCTCTGAAAGTGCCATCTAGTGATAACGATGTCGTTATAACTTTTGTTTTTGGTGATGCCATACCCCTGAAATTTTTAAAACGAAAAAAATGCGGTTTTTTTTTTAATTTGCGAATATTGTAAATTTTCTATTTTTAATTTTTATAAAAAAAAAAATTACTTGGAGAGCTGTGTTAAACACTATCCACGGCTCTTATGTAAAAAACTGAACTTAAGAGAGTTTCAGTGAAAAATAGCAAAAAAAAGTGAAAAAGGTGGTACTTTTAATTAGTTTTGTTGTTTTTAATCAATTATAATTAAATTTTCAAGTTCACTTGTATTGTTTAATATATTAGTCGTGTTCGTTTACTTACTACAAGTTACTACTTTTACTAAAACTGGAAAAATTCAATACAAAAAGTAAACAAAACTTTCCAATTGTAGTAAAAGTAGTACGAAATTCGAATAAACGAACACATTGATTATGTCTGTTTTCTGTGAATTCGTTCATTTTCATTCAGTGAATTAAAAAAAATAAAATTACGTTCAGTGAATTAAAAAAAAATAAAATTACATTCAGTGAATTAAAAAAAAATAATACGTTCACTGAATTGAAAAAAAATAAAATAAGTTCACTGAATTAAAAAAAAAATAAAATAAGTTCACTGAATTCAAAGCCTGTTTTCTGCCGTTCAGTAGAAGAAAACAATAATGTACAAATAAAATTTTTAAATAAGCAATTTTACAGCGTGTGCTAGTAACAAATTAGAAACCGGATGCTGTTTATCAACCTACATGATTCAAAAATAAAGCCTTTTACTATTAAAAATAAAAACTTTACAGATAAAGATAAATTTGGAAAGAAAAATATAACTATTAATTTTTCAAACTAGTTATAATAGTTATATTTTTTTCCAAATTTATCTATACATATCTGTAAAGCTTTTATTTTTAATAGTAAAAGTCTTTATTTTTGAACGAGTAAAAAGGTTAAAGTCGGGCATGCCGACTATACAATACCCTACACCAGTCTGGTGTATTGTTTGGATCCGAAATTCGAATGGGTTAAAATGGGGCTTATGTCAAAATTTTCTATAATGTGAGTCAGCGCACCAAATTTCATTAAAATATCTTAATATTTGCGACCTGCAGTTTGTAACCAAGCCAATTTTGGGGGACCCTTATATGGGCACTAGTTCTAAACATGGACCGATGTTCACCAAAATCAATAGGCTTCGTCCTTGGGCCAACATAGGTCTATGTACCAAATTTCATCAAAATATCTTAATATTTGCGACCTGCAGCGTATAAACAATATAATTTTGGGGGGACCCTTATATGGGCACTAGTTCTAAACATGGACCGATGTTCGCCAAAATCAATAGGCTTCGTCCTTGGGCCAACATAGGTCTATGTACCAAATTTCATCAAAATATCTTAATATTAATACCTGCAGCGTATAAACAGTATAATTTTGGTAGGACCCTTATATGGGCACTAGGCCTAAACATAGACCGCTGTTCACCAAAATCAATAGGCTGGGTTATTGGGCCAATATAGGTCTGTGTACCAAATTTCATCAAAATATCTTAATATTTGCGACCTGCAGCGTATAAACATTATAATTTTGGTAGGACCCTAATATGGGCACTAGGTCTAAACATGGACCGATGTTCACCAAAATCAATAGGCTGCGTTATTGGGCCAATGTAGGTCTGTGTAACAAATTTCATCAAAATATCTTAATATTTACGACCTGCAGCGTATAAACAGTATAATTTTGGTAGGACCCTTATATGGGCACTAGGTCTAAACATGGACCGATGTTCACCAAAATCAATAGGCTGCGTTATTGGGCCAATATAGGTCTGTGTACCAAATTTCATCAAAATATCTTAATATTTACGACCTGCAGCGTATAAAAAGTATAATTTTGGTAGGACCCTTATATGGGCACTAGGTCTAAACATCGACCGATGTTCACCAAAATCAATAGGCTGCGTTATTAGGCCAATGTAGGGCTGTGTACCAAATTTCATCAAAATATCTTAATATTTACGACCTGCAGCGTATAAAAAGTATAATTTTGGTAGGACCCTTATATGGGCACTAGGTCTAAACATGGACCGATGTTCACCAAAATCAATAGGCTGCGTTATCGGGCTAACATAGGTCTGTGTACCAAATTTCGTCAAAATATCTTAATATTTACGACCTGCAGCGTATAAACAATATAATTTTGGTAGGACCCTTATATGGGCACTAGGTCTAAACATGGAATGATGTTCAAAAAAATTAAACTTGTTCGTCCTTGGGCCAACATAGGTCTGCGTACCAAATTTCATCAAAATATCTTAATAGTTGCGACCTGTAGAGTGCGCACATGATTGCATGGACAGACAGACAGACGGACGGACGGACAGACGGACATCGTTAAATTCTGAACCGATCGGTATATTATAAGGTGGGTCTACGACCAATATTTTTTGGTGTTACAAACATCAGCACAAACTTATAATACCCTGACCACATAGTGGTGTAGGGTATAATCATGTAGGTTGATAAACAGTATCCGGTTTCTAATTTGTTACTAGCACACGCTGTAAAATTGCTTATTTAAAAATTTTATTTGTACATTATTGTTTTCTTCTACTGAACGGCAGAAAACAGGCTTTGAATTCCGTGAACTTATTTTATTTTTATACCCTACACCACTATGTGGTCAGGGTATTATAAGTTTGTGCTGATGTTTGTAACACCAAAAAATATTGGTCGTAGACCCACCTTATAGTATACCGATCGGTTCAGAATTTTTTTTTATTTCGATTTAACGATGTCCGTCTGTCCGTCCGTCCGTCTGTCTGTCTGTCCATGCAATCTTGTGCGCACTCTACAGGTCGCAACTATTAAGATATTTTGATGAAATTTGGTACGCAGACCTATGTTGGCCCAAGGACGAACAAGTTTGATTTTGGTGAACATCGGTCCATGTTTAGACCTAGTGCCCATATAAGGGTCCTACCAAAATTATATTGTTTATACGCTGCAGGTCGTAAATATTAAGATATTTTGACGAAATTTGGTACACAGACCTATGTTAGCCCAATAACGCAGCCTATTGATTTTGGTGAACATCGGTCCATGTTTAGACCTAGTGCCCATATAAGGGTCCTACCAAAATTATACTGTTTATACGCTGCAGGTCGTAAATATTAAGATATTTTGATGAAATTTGGTACACAGCCCTACATTGGCCCAATAACGCAGCCTATTGATTTTGGTGAACATCGGCCGATGTTTAGACCTAGTGCCCATATAAGGGTCCTACCAAAATTATACTTTTTATACGCTGCAGGTCGTAAATATTAAGATATTTTGATGAAATTTGGTACACAGACCTATATTGGCCCAATAACGCAGCCTATTGATTTTGGTGAACATCGGTCCATGTTTAGACCTAGTGCCCATATAAGGGTCCTACCAAAATTATACTGTTTATACGCTGCAGGTCGTAAATATTAAGATATTTTGATGAAATTTGGTACACAGACCTACATTGGCCCAATAACGCAGCCTATTGATTTTGGTGAACATCGGTCCATGTTTAGACCTAGTGCCCATATAAGGGTCCTACCAAAATTATACTGTTTATACGCTGCAGGTCGCAAATATTAAGATATTTTGATGAAATTTGGTACATAGACCTATGTTGGCCCAAGGACGAATCCTATTGATTTTGGTGAACATCGGTCCATGTTTAGAACTAGTGCCCATATAAGGGTCCCCCAAAATTGGCTTGGTTACAAACTGCAGGTCGCAAATATTAAGATATTTTAATGAAATTTGGTACATAGACCTATGTTAGCCCAAGGACGAAGCCTATTGATTTTGGTGAACATCGGTCCATGTTTAGAACTAGTGCCCATATAAGGGTCCCCCCAAAATTGGCAAAATTAAGATATTTTAATGAAATTTGGTGCGCTGACTCACATTATAGAAAATTTTGACATAAGCCCCATTTTAACCCATTCGAATTTCGGATCCAAACAATACACCAGACTGGTGTAGGGTATTGTATAGTCGGCATGCCCGACTTTAACCTTTTTACTCGTTTTTTAATTCATTGAAGTTATTTTATTTTTTATTCAGTGAACTTATTTTATTTTTTTTCAATTCAGTGAACGTATTATTTTTTTTTTAAATTCACTGAATGTAATTTTATTTTTTTTTTAATTCACTGAATGTAATTTTATTTATTTTTTAATTCACTGAATGAAAATGAAATTGAATGAATTCAGTGGTGAATTAATTCAGTAAGGAATTAATTCACTTTTTTTTCCGTTCGATATATAAAATTGAACGCGTTCACCGGTGAATTAATTCATTTGATTTAATAAAAAGAACTATTGCAATTGAATTAATTCTTTGAATTTGTTGTTTGATGAACGCATTCAGTTGAATGAATTCATGAATTACTTAAGAAAAGGAATTCATTCAATTCTAGAGAAAATTGAATTCGTTTGGTAGTGAATTCATTCAAAAAGGAATTAATTCTTCAAAGCTCTGATCCTTGGTCACGATGAAATTGATAATAGCAAACAAAAAATGAACTTTTTTAGTTTCTAGCGGCTACAGCGGCATTTTTTACAAAACTCATTTCGCTTTGAAACATCTACAATGATGAATGAAATCCGCCGAAATCTTCATCAAATGAAAGCCTTTAATTAATTAGCTTCATACTAATATCGAAAAGGCATTAAAAAAAGGATTAAGAAGATATGGAGCAAACAATTTTTTCAACCTCATAAAGCGTTCTTATATAAAATATTTAATTTTCCGAATTTGAAGATATTGATAACGGTTTCCAGTAAATTAATAACCCTAAACCAAAACACATATCAAGTCGCCGAAAAATTTTATATATTCATATAAAAAATCTTTTTAAGTCCTAGTATGTGAGAAAATATTTTTTGAGTGTATTCTAATATTTTATACTTATTTTATGAGCTCTCTGAATTGGTGTAACGTTTATCAAATGTAATTTATTTTATTTTAATTTTATAATTTTTTTTTTTTTATTTTTAACTTAAAATCGCCATAATTGCTGCGCCGTTAACGCAAAATTATTAACGCGAACGGATTTAGCATGCTTAAACATCGAATTAAACAAACACAAAACGTCATTCATGTCGTAAAACAATTTTTTCAATATTTTTTTTTTAATTTTCCAAATTACCCATATCGTCGGCTTGCCTGCAAGTAGTGCTGTGTTTTCTAACCAGTTTTGAGGAGAACGAAAAAACTGTTAAAAAATAGCCTTTTAAGATATTTTATTGACATCATATACCTTAATGATTCACGACCTCATTAACTAAAATCATCATTAAGGCATATATATGATGTCAGTAAAATATCTAAAAAGGATATTTTTTTAACAGTTTTTTCGCTATCCTGAAAATCTATTAAAAAACACATAGCAAAACTTGCAGGCAAACCGACGATATATAATTTGATATTAAATTTATTAACACTAATTTTATTTTTCAGATTGGATCTTAAAAATATGAAAACTATACTTTCAATAGCTAAGTTGTATATTCTTTCTTTTGCAGCTTTAAAATATCAATCAATTTTTGTTCTCAATACAAATTTAGATATCTTTGAGTTTATACCTTAACATCAATTGTGAGCAAACTGTTTTTGAACTCAATAATTTGCCATAATTAATAGCCGAAACGACGAGCGAAAACCTCTGACCATATTAATATAGTCCGTGGAGGAATCCAAATGTGTATGAAAATTGGTCATAAACAAAATGTTCATAAGTTTTTATTTAAAGCTTCATATAAAATTTGTATGAAGTTATTAATTTAAAAATTTTCAAAGAAATTTAAAACGATTTGAAAAGTATAACGTAGGGCTATAGATGTCTTCTAGAGCGGATATTGCACCTGATTGCGGGTGGAAATATGCCGGCATACAAAACGATATTTGTATTTTTTCTTTACAAATGCAACGCTCCTGGCAAATCCATTGCAATTTAGGTCTATGTAAATTTTTAGTAAAAATGCCTAATACTCGATATCGACAACGCTAACCGCAATCGGCACGATTAATAAGTAAATAGTATAATTATGTTATTAAATTTAACTTTATTTATATTTTTAACTATATACATTTATTTTAAGTTAGTTTATAACATCTAATTGTCCATAAATTGTAACATAGGATCTTCTTCTCTAGTTCTTTTACGTTTCCATTCTTCGATTTCATCTTCGGTTGGGGCTTTAACATCATACATACTATTGTAGGGTCGTTTTCTATCATCCATCGCTTCTTGTTTAGATTTCTTGTCCGTTTTATCTTTACGTTTCTCTTCTAAACGTCTCCTTTCTTTGGCTAACTTTTTATCTTTCTTCCTTAGTTTTTCAGCTCTTTTCTTTTCACGTTTTTTCAATTTCTTTTTGGTTTTCTTATCTTCCAGGGCAGCCTTGTGTAACTCTTCCTCATCTTCAGAAGATGATGTTGAAGAAGAGGAACTGGAAGATGATTGTTCTTCAATTTCTTTATGTTTTTTTGTTTCGTCTTTATTGTGAGTTTTATTCGAAGTAGAAGAAATATTGTTGTCTTCTTTTTCTGCAGTAATCGTAGTAGTTCCAACTGGATTGGGTATCTTAAACTCTGATGTTGCTTCTGGTTCTTTCATACCCACACAGTAGGAATTTTTGATAAAGGATTTGCAACATTTATAACCCCATCGACCACCATTCCAATAACTTCCCCATACAGTGTTATGATTATTAATATATACATCTTCTTCGTATATACTACGAGACTTGGGTTTTTCCATACCCTTAATAATTTTACCACTTCTTGAGTATTCAATATACTCCTCCGTTTGAGCCAATAATAACGACTTAGGTGGAGCTTCTAAATGTTCATCTCCACCATATTTTTCCACTATATGTTCTTTACCCTATAATTTTAAAGTTTTTTATTTTATAACTATGTATATACCTTATGTGTAAATTCTTTTATAACTTTTAACTTACACTTGATTTAAATTGGTCTTTCTTTTTGTCATATTCCTTTTGCAATAATTCTAATTTTGTGGGTTCTGCCAGCAAATGTACATCTACACCTTTACCATGAGCCTCCCAAGCAAATAATTGAGCATGAGAATGTTTGGTAGTATCACCGCTAAAGCGTACAAAGTTTTCACCCGCAAATTCAGCCCTGAAAATGTAAAAATTTTTGATATTAGAATTTAAATGATTATAAATTCTTAAAAACAACATACTCTTCTGCTGGTGTTCTGGGATTAGGATTATCTCGCATAGATCTTGTTTTAGGATCATAGTAAGCGGAGTTTGGATCTAAATTCCTTAGGTATTTGGCGGTATCTTCTCTAATACGCAAGTTGCGTACAGTAATTCGTTGTTTTGAATCCACTTTTGTACCCGGCATATCAACTTCATCCACATATTTATCCTCATTATTATCATCATCCGAAATTTCAGCATCAGGATCTAGATAGCAAATAATATTATGAAAGATTGTCTTAAAACTATGTTTTAAAACTAGTCTGATGACAGTCTCATCAAGTAGAAATAGGCACGGTTATTTCCCTATTAAAATTCAAATTAATTAAAGTACATTTTGAAGCTGAATCCTGGTTCCTTTTATAGTCTAGATGTAAGCTTAATCCTCTGTTATTTCGTAGTTCTATTTAATAAGCTATCCTGGGTTTTTTTAGTCCAATTTGGGTCATAATCCTCCGTCATTATTAAGTCCATTATAAAGCTCAATCCTGGGATTTTTACAGTCCATTTCTAAGCTTGGATCTAAATTTTGTTTTTTTAAGAGAAGGAAATTTATCCTACTAAGGAAATTTATCCTACTAATTAGTGTTGCTTTCTTTGGAAAGGGGATAAAGAGGTACTGGGGTCGAACCCGCAACCTTGTAACAGTCCAAAGTGCTTACCATTACACCACAGCGCCACAATGAACAATGTTGTTTTTTTAATCTAGGTGGTGCATCAGTCCCCTAAAAGCTGAAGAAATTATTATTCTTAATAAAAAACTTACCATTTTTTAATTTCTCTGCCTTAAGCTGTCTCTTGGCTTCTTCGACCTTTTCAAATTCTTCTATAATTTCTCGATGATTAGCCGGATCATATGAGCTCCAACGATCTCGTTTTTCATCATAATTCACAGACTCATCATTGGCTATATGCTCGTCATGCACAACAATAGACTCTGCAAATTTTGCTATAATCTTACGAGGTCGTTCCAAACAGTCTTTACGCTTGTGGGAAATTGCTCCACAATTCTCACAAGCTCCTTTGCGAAATTTTGTAACTAAACGTGAAGTGTCGACACCTCTCGGAGCTCGTCTCTCCAATTCACCTTGATCTTCATCACGTTGGGGCCTTTGATGTTTAAGTGTAGGACCTTGAGCTCCATAATACCATGGAGCATTTGAAATGTACTGGGGTATATGAGGATTAATATCACGACCCTCTTCATCTACGGCCGCTGGAGCTGTACCCGCCTTACGAGCTTCTTCAAGTTCTTTGGCTTTACGCCAATCTTCGCGTGATTTTTTCTTAGGTTCCTCTTCTTCCACATCATCTTTGCTATGTATAATTTGTGATACTGGAGTACGTACTGTTTGAGAACTCATTTTTTATTAAAAATTCAGAAATTCTCCACAAGAATGTATTTTTTCCAATAAAAACAAACGTTTTAATTCAAAGCAATCCACAAGTAGTGCTGCCAGACTTGACGATTTTAAGTCATTTTGACGATTTTTTAGTGAAAATTTGACGACCATTGACGATTTCTTGGTATAAAAAATTAGGCCTGTTTGTTTACATTTTTAGTAAAAAATAATAAACTTAGAAAGTGCCGAAGAATGCCAAAGCTGATTCTCAAAAGATGGTATCAAAAGCAGTAAATAAAAGAAACTGACTTTAAAAATTTCACATTTCACGGTAAAAACCAATTTATGAGAGAAAAAAAACTAGTAAAAATAGTAAAAACTAGCATGTAAACAAACAGACATAGTATTTTTCAAGCGAAAAATGGGTGAGTTTGTTTCCATGCAGATTTAATATAGAAGACTACTATTTTTCAAATGAAAAATTTACACTTTATATTTGTTGTGATTATGTCTTATAAAATAAATGGTTCATTTTCACAAATTAAACTAAAATTTAAAGCCTTCAAAATTCGAGCGAATTTTGCCACGAGAAAATGCAAATTTTAAGCCGCAAATTGTTCGTTGAGAACCATATTTTTAGATATTCACAATATTCTTCGATCCAGAGTGTAAAAATACTCTGCGATTTCTACAATATCAGATTTTTAACGAATTTCAAGCAAAACTATAAATCTCATTGTAAATGCTGTTAAAAATACAAAAAAAAATAAAGGAACTTGAACTTTATATACAAAATTTTTATGGATTAAAAGTCGCTATTGTGTTTGACAAAATTTTCTATCACGTCGGATTTTTGAGAAAATCGCGGATAAATATGCATAAAATTTTATTTTTGTGAGTTATAGAACAATTAAAGTCTATATAAATTATTTACCAGAATACAAAAAGCATAATCCATGTCGAGATGTTTTATCGGTTAAGAGGTCAATAGACGACCAAGCGCATGTTGTATAACTTGGCTTGATAATTCAGTGTATTTTTTTGTACTTTCTACAAATAAGGCGTTATATGATCAAATGCTGTATATGTTGTTTGATCGTCTATAGGACGCTGTACTAATCGTAACCGACTTTTTACAGGTGACATAGAAATAAATAAAATAATCGTCCAGCTAATGAAAATTCTGAATTATAAAGCTGCCTACACATGGGCATGTTCTATTCAATATTATATCGTCTGTATCAATGTTTCATGTTGAAATTATTCAACTGTGGCATCGTCTGTATTAAAAAATGTAAACAAAAATGAAACACATGTTTCAACGAATGTTTCTGCGTGTGTAGCCAGCATAAACCCTAAACCACATAAAGGCAGTGTCGACCGCAGTGCGACGTTTTGTCGATAAAGCAGTTTTTGTATCTTCTCTATTTGTCACACATAAACAAGAGCTGGTTTTAAACAAAACGCAATAAGAATTTTTGAAAAATATTAAATCGTTTTCGCGAAATTCAAGAACAAAGTTTGACAGCACTGCCACTGTCCACTGGCACTTTAACTATGTGGTTTGGGCTTAAAACTTCTTAAAGGCCTTAAAAGCAGTAATCTAGACAGGAATTTAAATTAATTCTTACTGCAGGCTCTATAAAATATTTTTTATTGAAAATTTAGTCGAAATTAGTGTTTTATGATACATACTTTACTAGTGACGATTTTTAACGAATTTTCATAAAATTATTGACGATTTTGATGATTTATTATAAATTTTTGACCCAAGAAATCTGGCACCACTTTGCATCAGGGATGCAAAATTTAGGACATTATTATTTTTTCAGTACATTTTCACTGGCAAAACTACGCAGTAACCTCGCGGCTAGAGTTGTGAAATTTCGATACTTTTTGAGTACTCAATACTACTCGATACTTTTCAATTAAGTACTCGATACTACTCAATACTTTTAACGGTTTTTTTGAATTTAAAAATAAAAATGTTATGAATTCGTATTTATTACGAAAAATAATAACAATTCACATGTTAAATAACTATTGTTACTTACATTTTAATGAATTTAAAACATTTTAAATAAATAAAATAATTTTTCCCAAAAATTCGTTACAAATTTCTTTGCTTCACAAAAAGAGTTGTATTTTCAGAGCTGTATTTTTAGAGTACTATTTTTAGAGTTGTATTTTCATACGAAAAATATACATTTCAACGGAAAATTGCATCTTTAAAAGTATCGAGTAGTACAGTTTTAGTATTGAGTACTCAAAAAAACAGTCAGTATTGAGTACTCAGTACCGGAATACTCAATACTTTTACAACTAAACGTACGTAAACGTAAACGTACTTGCCGGATCATTCTGTTGAAATCAGAATTTTCTATCCGGCATCGAAACAGCTGAATGATTTTAGTCGGAAAAAATATGAAATGAATAAAGAAATAAATAAATAAATAAAATAAATAAATTGATTCAAACAACAAATAAGGAATAGAAATTAACAAATAAATGGAAAAATTTAGAATAAAATATAAAACCACATGAAATAGATGCTAAATAGTAATGTCGTTTACGGTAATCTTAAAGTGTGCGAAAGCTAAAAATTTCGGGTTCGAAAAAGTAGTTTTTTTTTAAGCTTCAATACCATTTGGTTAAGCTTCAATACCCTGCTTTGCATTAACGCTCATTTAGCCATACGTAACGTGACGAATCAGCTGATTCAACCTAAAATAATGAGTAAAAAAGAAATGGTCTGTCAGCTATGCTCTTTTAACTCATTAGATTTTCCATAAGGAAACTCGTCACGTTACGTCCACGTAAATCTACCTTTAATAGTTCACTTGGCACTATATCAGTGATGCCTACTTGAAATAAAAAAGCGCTAATATAAAAATTTAGTCATAAACTTTTTGAGCAAACAACAAAGAACAGTAAGTCGCCGTTTGTCGCGCTATTATGAAAAACAATAGAAAAAAAATTAATAATGTAAAATGTAGTTATTTTAACGATAAAAAAACAATTCACAAATGCAATAAAAATTTGACAATTCATATCCACAATATTATGTTTACATTCTATACGTTGATATACAATTGTCTTAAACTTTTCACGGTGGGTTTCACACTGAAGGTTTAAAGGCGTATCTAAAAATGTTAGCCTTTGCAGGCATGTGGAATTCACATGCTAACATTTTTCAATACATATTAAGAAAAGAATCATTTAACAGAGTTTGAGAGAGTTGGGAAGTCTTTTAATTATACAGTCGTTGGTCCCTTTCATTTTTTCTGCGTGTTTCAATAAAAAATTCTGAAAATATGTTCATTGTGAATGAAATTGTATTTACTGTGAAGGAAAATCCGTCGATTGTGAATTAATATTCCATTTACACCGGGGTTATACGTTAAAGGAATTGAAAACTTGAATTCAGGGAATTAAACGAAAAAAATTTAATTCCTTAGGGAATTAAACGAAATAAATTTAATTCCTTGGCTAAAAGTTGAATTAACTAGAATTGAATGAATTCCTTGACTTAAAGTTGAATAAACTAGAATTGAATGAATTTCTTGACCAAAAGTTGAATTAACTTGAATGAATTCCTTGACCAAAAGTTGAATTAACTAGAATTGAATGAATTCCTTGACCAAAGTTGAATTAACTAGAGTTGAATGAATTCCTTGACCAAAAGTTGAATTAACTAGAATTGAATGAATTCCTTGACCAAAAGTTGAATTAACTAGAATGTTACGTGCCGAAAAGGCGCTAGGGCGGCAAATGCCGGCTAACACGCGGACAGAACACAAAAACACTCACAGGTTGGTTCATCCCGCCAAACCCCTAACCCATCGGTCCGAACAATTAAAATTCACAACAACAAAAAACTTAAAACACAAGGAAACACGTCGCAAAAAGGGGGGGAAGGATGTTGGCCCCCACTGGCCCTCCCTGCCTTGGTCGTCCGTCTATCCAGTACAATTCACACGACCCCATAAACCACGATACTCACACAATAACTCCTTTAAATATATAAAACTACAGAAAATTTTCTAGAAAGAACGTTATAAATTAAAATTTTATTAAATAATTCCCTAAAGCTAGTGAACTAATTATAAATGACAAGCAATAAAAAAAATAATTATATTAAAATATGTGCAGAAGTTTTATTGCTAATATTTACAGTGCCCGGGGTAATTTTGGGGATTTTGGAGAATCCCGAATGGGAACCCAGAAAATTCCCTAGTCTGGCATCACCATGTCATAAACGCAGCCTACACTGGACGAAATGACTGCCAACAACAAATTACACAGGGCAAAAAGGGTAAAGTATAAAATAAAAAGAAATACAAATAAAACATGCAACAACAGAAAACAAATAATTAAAAGTTGTAAAAAAAATAAACGTGATAATAAAAAAAAATTAAGATAAATTAAATAAAAAAAATGAATAAAGTAATTAAATAAATAACTTTACGATCTTAAAAGTACAATATAAAATTAAAAGTGAATATAATATAAAAATAATATAACAAAAAAAAACTTACAAAGAATGCATAAAAAAAAACAATATGCATAAAACAAACAACCAATGCAAAAACAAAATGAAATAGAAAAAAAACATCTGTACAAAAAGCTACAATCAATAAAAAAAAAAACCATAAAAGTGCCGATGTTATTAATTAGTAAGTTATTTTAACCCTTAAATCGCTTAATTCCTTTTTCTGTTTTATTTTCATTTTTTTTTTAAATTTTCCTATTTATCCTTTTTTTTATAGAATTCACAATACATATAAGCCCACTACGGCTATAACGATGGTAGACTTTGAAACACCCTACACTCAAAGGAGCTCCCCAAAGTTGTCAAGCTGTTTCGCAATATAGCATAAATAAATTCTATATAACGAATTGGACTCTTAATATTTATCCTTTTTTTAAGTTTTACGTAATTTTTCTTTCAGCGGGTTCATAAAATTTCTAAGGCATTATGTTATATGGTTTGTTTCTAACTTATCACTAAACTTAATATAACATGCACAAACACTACACTTACACAAATTTAATATAAATATACTGTTTTTTTTTCTCTTTTTTTTTTTTTTTTAGGTATTTATATTTTCTATTTCATCTAAATTTCTTTCCTTTTAAATTTTATTATCTTTTTCTTAGATTTCCTTAAAATTTTCCTTATTTGTTTGTGGTTGCATTTTCATTCTTTATTTTTTCTTTTATTTCTTCATTTTTCTTTTCAGGCTCAGATTTACTCTCTATTAACATCAAAAATGGTTACCTTTTTTTCAGGCTAAGTTTCGTTTGGCGCTCGCAACCATAATACATAAATTTCCATGGCCTCCCTTTTGAATTCTGGCCCCTGGTACCAGATAGAGGCCATATTAATCTAGTTTAATGAAATGTGTATTAGAAAATTTGCACTTCAGTTTCACTTAATTAAAAATAAAACTTACGTTCTCTTTAATAGAACAAAAACTTCAGGGAATTTATTTTTGTTTAGCGTTTAATATTAATTTCTGTATTTTCTTTTTGTATTTAATAAACAAACATTATAAAGTTTCACCGAACATTACCCGAACTGCCTGTTGTTTGCCTGAATGTTTACGTATCATCTACTTAAAAATGGCTAAGTCTGCTTTGACCTGCATTCATTTTCACATATACGATTATATGGTGATCCTTTTCCTATACCATGGTTGTCCCTTTCTAAGATTTCGCCACCAGAGGGCACTCAAACATGAACAAAAGCTCACAGCCATGGACGAAAATTATGAACACTTAATAAAACGAACATAACTCAGTCATGACTACACATTTGTTTTTCTAAGTACACTAACAAATATACACAGTGTATTACAAAACGAGACACATCATACACACATACATATACCACAAAACACAGCTGACCCATTGTCAGTGGCGTACAAACTACTGATATAGTATTCAGTGACGTGACTTCTGATTGGGGTACGAGGGGCAAAATACCCGCCGTAACAAAACTCCGTTCTCTACAAGTTTTCGCCGTAGGGGACGGTGTACGAGGGAATTTTGAACACAACACAACAAAAATATAAAAAAAAACGTGGGTAACTCCCAATCCCTGAAAACTAGTCCCGATGCTCTATTCACTGAGAAGAAATAGGAAAACGCGGTGAATTTTAATTGTAGCTTATACAAATAACCTTGCACAACGTGGGGAACTCCCACGCCCTGAGATCCTCATGCTCTCAGACTGAAAAGCCGGGCCATGACTAACTAAAACAAATCTACAACAATTAACAAAAGTTTCAACTGGATACTCTTTTCCCTCAAACAAAATACTTCTGATATTAAACACTAAAACAACTAACAAAATTCCGATTTTACTCGACGAACCTACTATCCAAACCTTACAGTTTGCGCAACAGCCGACTCCCGCATTTTTCCCCTTTAAAAATAAACGTAGTGGCAACCCAAAATTTGAAAATCCGTTCGAATCATTTCATGTAATCGGTTCCAATGACCAATTGTAGCACCCAGTGTGCAAAGTTCCAAAATATCGCCATATTTCGTCTTTTTAGATAAAAACACTAAATCTAATCTAAACTATACCGACCAGATTTCCAATATTATAACGGTCCACGCCCCTACACAATTTTTAAACTCCGAACCAACGTTGCCTGTAAGAGTTTGGTATGTTTCTGACAACTTTTAATCGCAAAAGAATCAGAGACGTATAATAAAATCCGACAAATATACCCGAGAATTTATATATTAGTCATTTAAATCCCACCACTAGACAAAAAACCCAATTCCGTAATATAGATTCACCAACCTTAAAATTACACTACTCTGAATGATCTATGAATGATTTTTCTTTTCTTTTTAACAATATAAAACAAGCAAACATCACAAACATTTACTTATCCTATATTGCACAAAAAAAAATATCACAGACCATTAAAACTTATTAATTATATCACAGGTTGAAAGAAAAAATCTATATCACAGTTATTAAAAATTAATTAACAGGGCACTAGTGGCTCGCATAGCCCACTCGTATACCACGCTCCTGACATCCTAATACCAGGCTCAAATGTTGCCAACTCTAACTCTTCCCAAAAACACGCCAGTTAGCGCCCTACAAATCGCGAGGATCAAATAGAAACAGCTCAATTGATAACAACGACAAAGACATATGTGCCAACATTTGCTAGTGCTGCCACTTAATGACAATTTACAACACTTAGAGAAACTACAGGACCCTCTAGTGACACAATCTTTTCGGACATATAAAATTTGAAGGAAAGCCCTTAACAAAATTAGAAATGAAGAAAAAGCAAATATATATTTAGTTTAATCACAGCAAATAATTACATATATCTAAGAAACCAATTGATAAAATCATAATAAAAAATAAAATAAGAATAAAAATGAATAAAATAAAAATAAAATGAAGACAAATAATGACAATGCATAAAAGTAAAAATATTAAAAACTATAAAAAAAAACTACAATATATCATGGGAGTAAATATTTAATAAATTTTTCGAATAAGTAATAACTAAAAAAAAAATAATATATATTGAATCATGCAAGTAAATAATTTAATAAAAATATTGAATTGATAAAACACAAATTAAACAAATAAAAATAAGAAAAAATAACTGAAGAATAAAAAAAATAAAAAATATATTTGTATAATAAAAAAAATTCGATAAAATAAATTTAATAAATTTTTATATACAATTTGCTATAAATAAATAAATATGCTATAAATGATATGATAAAAATACATGTATAAATAAAAGTAACTAATCAAATAAAAATACACAAATAATTTCTACAATTTCACTAAATATAAAATCTGACGGGACACAGCCAAGTCGCTAATAAATATATTGTATAAACAAATAATTAAATAATCATAAATATGCACTAAAACTATAATTATCTAAAATAAAACTTAAGCTATTGCGTGGGTATCACAGATAAATATCACAGTGCTTCATCACGAAGCCTTTCACGACTGTCTCAAGTCAAAACTTAAATAAAATTATGCACATAAATTCACGGTTTCGATTGTGCCCAGGTATATTACCCCAAGCTCTACTCGGCCGCAATCTTACCGAAGGCCATCGAACGTCCCTCCCATACAACGGACCTCTAGGACTTAGTCCTGAGCGGCTATGGCGAGAAACCGTTCGCTGCTTTACAATTGAAACGCTCAGCTGAAACTAAAAAAAAATTAACACAAAATTGAGAGTAAAGCGTGCAACTAGGGTGTAC
The DNA here is from genome assembly GCA_949987735.1 of Leucophora obtusa. Classification (NCBI taxonomy): domain Eukaryota; kingdom Metazoa; phylum Arthropoda; class Insecta; order Diptera; family Anthomyiidae; genus Leucophora; species Leucophora obtusa. Next base: position 322,434,117 of record OX465295.1, on the reverse strand, counting down.
GATTTACAACTCGCTAGGACATCCACTTCATCTCCTGCACTTACCGAACGAATGCTTGTCTTGAGTTTCCCTACCTTTTTACCCCGTGTCACAAATTCAAAGACTCAGTCTCGATTTGGGCCATATAGGTTCACCGGATAAAAGTTTCGGGATTCTCAAAGCAAAGCATTCGTCGTTGGGCTATTTCAAATAAATTTATTATTCTATGGTAAGTGTTTAGATATAATACACACTACAAAAAAGAAATTTTAAGACATTTACAAATGTCGAAGCTCTTTCGTTTGGGCGCCATATTGTTACGTGCCGAAAAGGCGCTAGGGCGGCAAATGCCGGCTAACACGCGGACAGAACACAAAAACACTCACAGGTTGGTTCATCCCGCCAAACCCCTAACCCATCGGTCCGAACAATTAAAATTCACAACAACAAAAAACTTAAAACACAAGGAAACACGTCGCAAAAAGGGGGGGAAGGATGTTGGCCCCCACTGGCCCTCCCTGCCTTGGTCGTCCGTCTATCCAGTACAATTCACACGACCCCATAAACCACGATACTCACACAATAACTCCTTTAAATATATAAAACTACAGAAAATTTTCTAGAAAGAACGTTATAAATTAAAATTTTATTAAATAATTCCCTAAAGCTAGTGAACTAATTATAAATGACAAGCAATAAAAAAAATAATTATATTAAAATATGTGCAGAAGTTTTATTGCTAATATTTACAGTGCCCGGGGTAATTTTGGGGATTTTGGATAATCCCGAATGGGAACCCAGAAAATTCCCTAGTCTGGCATCACCATGTCATAAACGCAGCCTACACTGGACGAAATGACTGCCAACAACAAATTACACAGGGCAAAAAGGGTAAAGTATAAAATAAAAAGAAATACAAATAAAACATGCAACAACAGAAAACAAATAATTAAAAGTTGTAAAAAAAATAAACGTGATAATAAAAAAAAATTAAGATAAATTAAATAAAAAAAATGAATAAAGTAATTAAATAAATAACTTTACGATCTTAAAAGTACAATATAAAATTAAAAGTGAATATAATATAAAAATAATATAACAAAAAAAAACTTACAAAGAATGCATAAAAAAAAACAATATGCATAAAACAAACAACCAATGCAAAAACAAAATGAAATAGAAAAAAAACATCTGTACAAAAAGCTACAATCAATAAAAAAAAAAACCATAAAAGTGCCGATGTTATTAATTAGTAAGTTATTTTAACCCTTAAATCGCTTAATTCCTTTTTCTGTTTTATTTTCATTTTTTTTTTAAATTTTCCTATTTATCCTTTTTTTTATAGAATTCACAATACATATAAGCCCACTACGGCTATAACGATGGTAGACTTTGAAACACCCTACACTCAAAGGAGCTCCCCAAAGTTGTCAAGCTGTTTCGCAATATAGCATAAATAAATTCTATATAACGAATTGGACTCTTAATATTTATCCTTTTTTTAAGTTTTACGTAATTTTTCTTTCAGCGGGTTCATAAAATTTCTAAGGCATTATGTTATATGGTTTGTTTCTAACTTATCACTAAACTTAATATAACATGCACAAACACTACACTTACACAAATTTAATATAAATATACTGTTTTTTTTTCTCTTTTTTTTTTTTTTTTTAGGTATTTATATTTTCTATTTCATCTAAATTTCTTTCCTTTTAAATTTTATTATCTTTTTCTTAGATTTCCTTAAAATTTTCCTTATTTGTTTGTGGTTGCATTTTCATTCTTTATTTTTTCTTTTATTTCTTCATTTTTCTTTTCAGGCTCAGATTTACTCTCTATTAACATCAAAAATGGTTACCTTTTTTTTCAGGCTAAGTTTCGTTTGGCGCTCGCAACCATAATACATAAATTTCCATGGCCTCCCTTTTGAATTCTGGCCCCTGGTACCAGATAGAGGCCATATTAATCTAGTTTAATGAAATGTGTATTAGAAAATTTGCACTTCAGTTTCACTTAATTAAAAATAAAACTTACGTTCTCTTTAATAGAACAAAAACTTCAGGGAATTTATTTTTGTTTAGCGTTTAATATTAATTTCTGTATTTTCTTTTTGTATTTAATAAACAAACATTATAAAGTTTCACCGAACATTACCCGAACTGCCTGTTGTTTGCCTGAATGTTTACGTATCATCTACTTAAAAATGGCTAAGTCTGCTTTGACCTGCATTCATTTTCACATATACGATTATATGGTGATCCTTTTCCTATACCATGGTTGTCCCTTTCTAAGATTTCGCCACCAGAGGGCACTCAAACATGAACAAAAGCTCACAGCCATGGACGAAAATTATGAACACTTAATAAAACGAACATAACTCAGTCATGACTACACATTTGTTTTTCTAAGTACACTAACAAATATACACAGTGTATTACAAAACGAGACACATCATACACACATACATATACCACAAAACACAGCTGACCCATTGTCAGTGGCGTACAAACTACTGATATAGTATTCAGTGACGTGACTTCTGATTGGGGTACGAGGGGCAAAATACCCGCCGTAACAAGAATTGAATGAATTCCTTGACCAAAAGTTGAATTAACTAGAATTGAATGAATTCCTTGACCAAAAGTTGAATTAACTAGAATTGAATGAATTCCTTGACCAAAAGTTGAATTAACTAGAATTGAATGAATTCCTTGACCAAAAGTTGAATTAACTAGAATTGAATGAATTCCTTGTTGAATGAATTCATTAAATTTTATGAAGGCATTAGAAAAAAATTAATGAATTCCTTTAAAATAAATCGACTGAAAAAAAAAATGAATTCATTCAATTCCTTAAGTTTGGTCAGGATAATTCATTCCCAAAATATAAATTCAGTTAAAAAAAAGGGAATTAATTCTTCGAAGCTCTGATATTTTGTATGCAAAATATCGCACTGTCGTCCGGCGATTTGTCGTCGTAATAGAATCTATTCTATTTTCATGATGACACATTAACACATGCTCAAAATATTTGTCAAATTGCTGCCATATTTTTAACTTATTAATGGTTACCATTAGAATAGAAAATTCGTACTTTGTTTACAAAAAATTATTTTTTTTTGACAGCAGAAATATAACTGCAAATAAAAATACATAATTTAGCGCAAAAAAGCAAAATTAAATACAATAAAATGTAAAACAACAAGAATTAATGCAAAACTAATCGAATACTGTATATGAAAATTCGTTTGTAATAAGGGCTGGTCGTTTGTGTAATAGCTTGCGAGAATTTGCGTTAATTCCATTTTTCTTTAGACTCATTTAAACATAGGATTCTTCTTATTCTTAATCATCGATAATTGGGATTTAAACTTATTTTGTATATAACTGTGTAGTTTCTTTGGAGGAGTCGTAGGGATTTTTATTAGACTTAAATACTTTATTCTCATAGTATTAATAGTACATGTAATATGTTTATATTGGCCATTTAGGCTACTTATATTACAAATGAATAAATAAATGAATTGTGGCGAAACAAATACAATCCATATTCTTGTTTTGCTTTCCGTTTTTCTAAAAGTCAAAAAATGTCGACGGTCGATGAAATTAAATTAATCGCGACGACTTTTGCTGTCGTCGGTCGACAATCGACCCAGTTGTGATTAATCTCTTATACTGCATTTAGATGATCAAAAACTACCTAGTTTTTAGCCTTTGCTAGATTTTACTTGTCAAAATGCATATATAAAAAAACAAACAAAAACCAGGTAGTTTTTTCTCATCTAAATTCAGTATTATATGAAATTTTTACTCAGTTCAAAAAGTCCTACGGTAATAAAAAAGCGCTATTTTAGTTACAAAAGCACCAAGTTGCCAACAGTGCTTAGAATCATCAGTCCTTCTTTTTTCCAATATTCGTATAGTGCTATTGTGGTGAAAAATTACGGTAAATCTTAAGTTATTCCGAAAAAAAACTTAAAAAATGTATTTTCCTAAACGGCAATTACAATTACTTAGCCTTAAGAGCTAATTAGTATTAATAATTGTGCAAAAATTAACGAAAAAAGACATAAACCCCTCTAAAACTGCTACAACCAAATTAAACGCAATATAATTGAAGACAAAAGAGACTGTCGTCAAAAACGCAAAACAACATACAAAGAATTAAAAAAATACAGAAGTGACAAATTAAAAGAAAATTTAATGTTTTTGCAATTCGTTAAAAAAAGTGCAAAAATATTGTAATTAAAGATAAACTATTGCAGATTACAGTTTTACTTTTAATTCCAAGTAAGTAAATAACATAAATTCGAAAAATAACAACCAACAAAATATCGATAAGTTTCACCACCCACCTAATTTTTTTCTATTATATGTATTTTATTTTCACTCTCCCTTAAAAACCTTCACCACTTTGCGTACCACTTGCGAATAACTATACACTTTCAACAACATGAAAACAATTGAAGCTTTCACAGAAGTTTTTGTTCGTACATATTAGGGATTTTTTTCGATGGTTTTGCTTAAAGTTCATGCATCTAATTTTACCCATATGATGATGGTTGGTTGAATTACTATAACCTTGGAAAGTTGTTGATTGTTGTTATTTGTTGTAATATTTTCGAGGTTTTAGTCTGGTTTTCTAATAGAGTAAATCATTACTTAAGATTACCTCTTCAATGAATGACCCTTAGTTGTCCTTTATGTATTTAATCATTCAAATTCGAAGATGTAATTATTTAGATTTTCAAAAATTTGCATGAGACCTCGTTTTGTCTAACTGGAATCGGTGCATGATTTTAAATTGGGAAACTAGTTGAAGTGGAAATAAAAACAAAACACATTGTTGTCTTGCTTTTGATAAACGCCACAGATATAAACGCCATAGACATTTTGGTGTAAATGAAGTTAGAAGTGGATTATATATGATAAATATATGTATTCTCTTCCTACCTTCAACCAATAGATACCTGTCAGTGTTTAGATATTAAAGTAAATGAATGTTATTATTTTAGTTTGACTCTAGATCATAAATATCACTTTCTGTTTAAATTATTTTCAAATCACAGAAAGATGATACAATTTTTACAAGTAAATTACAAAGAATAAAATTTTTTTAAATAATTCGATAAGACCAGCAAATAATTTAAACAGAAAGTGATATTAATTTATGATCTAGAGTCCAACTAAAATAATAACATTCATTTACTTAAATAACAGATCAACTAAAATATTTCCCCCATTCATTTTAGATATTAAAGCTAGAATTAGGCCCAAATTAGGTTGGTTGTTGTAACAGCTTTAAAAAGAGAATTTGTAGTTAATAACTCTCATTTAAAGCCGGAGTGGCAATCTTCGCTCGGATATATTCAAAAACAAGAGGGCTAAAGCCCGCTTGCTAGGTTTGTTTAAGTCCCCAGGTGACTGGGGACTTATACAAATCAAAGATTAAATTCGGCTGTACCCAGTCTTTAGATACCCTCCATCCTGGTGTTTTTATTCGGGGATTCTACTAAGTACAAACAAGTATGAATTATTACCCATTTTGTATTCGGTCAATCCACTGTGCAACAAATGAGTATGATTTTTCCGCCACTACAAGTAAATAGTTCCGTTTAATCTTGTTTAATCTCAGTGCTGCCACAAGCAAGATTCAAAATTCCCAAAAGTGTAGAGAAAATTAACCAAAAAATATGAAATTATAAATTGACTTCAATTAACATATTATTACAATTTGAACTCCGAAAAAAGGTAATAACCTCATCAGTAAACTTAAAAAAAAGTGATTTGGCCATTTCAATTGTCCCATCGTTCTTGGCGATATATTAGCTCTGTTTCTTTACTTTTTGGGTAAAGTTCGGTAAAATAAGAGTTAACAAGAAATACTCTCCCGAAATAACAAAAATGCACAAAAGTAAACGAACGTGAAAAACCACATTTGAAGCCCGAAAAACAAATGGCAATAGATTTGTGCATTATAGTTCGTTTTGGTGAGCGCTCTTTCTAGTTCTTGTTCAATTTGTTGTAAAAATCTATATAGCTTTTATAGTTAAACCCCTTTTTAAATCAAAAATTTAATAAAAATTTCCTTTTTAGGCATTTCTATTTACAAAAAGGAATACATAGTTTATTAAATTTGGAAAAGATTTTAATATTAAACAAAAGCTTCGATTTATTTACATATTTAACTCTTTAAGACCTGCTAACTTATCTATAAATAATCTGAGTTTAGTGCTTAACCATAGTTATGAATGTCAAATGTAAATGGAAATATCTGTGGTTAACGTTTAACCTTGGTTATGTTGGAAATAAGTTACTCGCCCTAACACATTTAAACAAGCGTCTTCACAAAATTGTCGGTAATTTTATGTAGTTGTATAATCACCGATAGGCTTTTGCAACTATTATACTAATTTTTGTAAATGATAAACATATTTTCTGAATGAATGAAATGATCGATTGAACTAAAAGAGCTATTAGTTGTGAACTAAGTCTTTGGTTCAAATCAGTGAAGAGTTCAATTGAACTAGTTGCACACAACTGATGATATAACAGCTGATTAAAACAATTTACCCAAATTTACACGAAAAAAAAGTCTGGGCTTTCTCGTGCAAGAAGAACAAGAATATTACTCTCTCATGACAGCTCTCATTTACCCAATTGTGTAGTAAGAAAACGCTTTTTAGTAAAATTAGGATCCCGCGGGATCCCAATGTTGAGTACCCGAACACAGCTATTATTACAAAGAAAAGTTCCTTAAATATGCAGCATTTATGATGAACTTTTGAATGAATCCTATGAATCTTCATAAAATCAAGAAAAAGTTTTTCCGGCAAATTTTTTTTAATAAACTTTGAAATGGCTGACAAAATTCGTTTTCGGTTTAACTAAACCAAGTTTAACTGACATCTTAAAAACTCGCCATAAATATTATTTCGTTTATTTATCAGAAAATCGCAGTCTTTTCCATAGAAAAACCGTGATTACGATCACAGTTTAAAAGTACAACGATTTGCAAATCACATTCACTGAGAAAAATGTTAATGAAAAATCGCCGAATCGCCCATCTCTATTACAAACCCGTGATCACGGTCACTGTTTAAAAGAACGGTGATTTGAAAATCACGATCACTGGTAGCAGCGTTATTCAAAAATCACCGGATCGCTCATCTCTAATTCATATAGATGTGTGCAGACTAGAGATGAGCGATCCGGTGATTTTTGAATAACTCTGCTACCAGTGATCGTGATTTTCAAATCACCGTTCTTTTAAACAGTGACCGTGATCACGGGTTTGTAATAGAGATGGGCAATCTGTCGCTTTTTCAGTAACATTGTTCTCAGTGAATGTGATTTGCAAATCGTTGTTCTTTTAAACTGTGATCGTGATCACGCTTTTTCTATGGAAAAGACTACAATTTTCTGATAAATAAACGAAATAATATTTATGGCGAGTTTTTAAGATGTCAGTTAATCTTGGTTTAGTTAAACCGAAAACGAATTTTGTCAGCCATTTCAAAGTTTATTAACAAAAATTTGCCGGAAAATCTTTTTCTCGAGTATAATTTTTTTCTTTATTGAAATAAAATAAAATAAACCACATTTTAAAAGCAGTATTCCAGTTACAAACAGCGTTAAACTAAGTTAAAAGATAATCCACTTTCTAAAAACTGGGCCTTAAAAGAAGAATAGTTGCCACCGGTAACAAAGACATGATAGAAGGAGACATTTTATTCAGAAGAGTGTGAAAACAAGTCATTGTTATTTTTAAAAACAACATGTATTACTGTGCACAATGAAGTTTGCAAGAAATAATAGTACAAAAATATTAAAAGAACGACATTCCGAGTAACTGCGACTTGAAATATTTGATCACTGCCGTTACCAGTGATTTATCAATAACTGTGATTAAATCACCGGTATGAAAATATCGCTCATCTCTAGTGCAGACCTTTAAAAATATAATTCCTTAATTGGTATTTTAAATCTCAATTTTGCAATAAGTTGATCTCAGTGAATTTTTCTTTTACCCCGATGTAGTACTTTTCAAGCAGATTTGAAAAAAAATCCGCGGAAAGACCTCTGTAGGGAGTTTATTTCTGTGCAAAGTTTGGAAATGGACATAGCTATATCTAAGTCATTTATAGTCGGATTGGAACACTACATATATATATATATATAACATTGGAAAGATAGTAAAAATATCTTATGGACGAAATTTTTTTTTGTTTGTTTACCCATTACCGGCGAATGAGATTTATTTTTAAGATTTTTTAAAATAAACCGTTTTTATAAAAAACCACCGTATACTACCACATAATTTTTTACTTATTAATATATTCTCAAGATTAAAAACTTTTGAGATGTAGTTCAAATTTTAATCACTTGAAACACCGAAGATATTAGAAGTCAAACCTAATTTTTTTGAAGATGGTACAAAATATACAACTTTGACTCTAACCAAAAATTATACTGAATTAACTCATCGGGAATCGAACATATTTTGGGAGTAAACACATTTTAAACCTATTGTCGGTATTAATATTTTTCATTTGTCAAAAGTTAGCCATACTTTGAAAGAAAAAAATCTCACGATTTTGACCAACATACCATTTTGGCCAACATACGTCCAAATTATTCAATCGAATCAAAATTGAATCAACACAAATAGGAACAAATCTTATCGCACTTTATTCAATGTCCAATCATTGATTTAAAGGCATTATGAATTATTCAGTAATTTATGAAATGAATCCAATTTTGTGCATATAAATTCCAAAAAAGAATTATCTCTTTCAAGGTCTGGGTGTGTATGTATGTATGTATTTTTTTCTTACTCAGTAACAACAACAACACACAGTTAATATATTTTTTCATGTTAATATGGAAAATTCTAGAGGTGCTATTACATTTTCATTCATAACTTTTAAACGTCTGGACCAAATATGCCCATTTCCCATACCAAACTGCTTAAGAAATTGGACAAAAATTTTGACTAAAAATTACATCCTAGCACAACTATTTTGAACGTGATCGTAATTTCAACAGACAGACAGACGGACACGGCTATATCGGTTTCGCTATTGATAACGATCAAGAATATATATTTTTTTATGTCCCAGATTTTTTTTTCGATAAGTTACAAACGGAATGACAAACTGATATATAACCTCCTGCACATATGGTTCTTAATACCACTACAACTACATGAGATAGGGACAAGCTCTCAATTTTTTAACGAGTGGAGCTACTATAGTATACTATGGCCTCGTCAGCGTTAACAGCGGACACCATATCCAAGGAGGACTGTGGGTGAGGTTGGCATTTGGAAATATTCCCTTGACCCCCAATTAGTTTGGTAGTAAAGTGAGGTGAAATGAGGTATCGTAAAGTAGAAATCTATTTTCAATAGATTTTCTGACGTCAAATCTACTTCCAAACTAAGTGGGTTATTTTGTAAAACGCAACGCAACGCCTGGCGTTGCGTTGATTTGTGTGTAAATTGTTATTATTACAAAAACAATTTGTATGGAAAACAACGCAACGCAAGGTGTTGCGTATTACAAAATAACCCCCTAAGTATTTGTGTATACTATCACTTGTTGAAAGTAAACAGTTGACACGATATTTTACGATACTACCAGACTAATGGAGCATTTAGTTATAAGTAAAGTAACTAAAATAATGAGTAAAGATGAAATAAACTGTCAGCTATGCTCTATTAACTCATTAGATTTTCCATAAGGAGATACGCCACGTTACGTCCACGTATGGCTAATGGAGACTTTACTGGTTTTTGTTCGCTTACACGGTAGGTATCTTAATCCGTAAACATGTATGAAAGGGAAGTATATTAGGTTTAAATTTTTTATTCAAAAAGCTTAGAATTCCAAAAAAAGTTTTCATTTATGGAAACATTAAGGAGCCTTAAAAAAGAGTATTGAAATTATTTCACATCCGCTGAATAAAAATTAAAAGATATAAATTTAGAACAAAATGTTTTAAAAAAAATTTAAGGGGATAATAAATTTGAAAAATAAATTCTAAAATTGCTGCTGCATTTAAAGGCCAGTTGCGAATTAAAAATATGTTTTTAGAAAATTGTTTTCAAATAAGGACAAAAGTAACATTCACATACCGTTTTAATTATTGAGATGAAATAAGCATCCTAAATAATATGGTGCTCCAAAGTTGTACAATTTTTATACTTTTATATTAAAAAATTGTTGCGGGGGCTATGGAACCCGTTTTGATGATTTAGTTCACGCCATTGGCGGGAACTTTATCACCCTTCACGCCGCTGGCGTGAACTTTTTACCCACCCCCCTTCGTACGTCCGCACGAAAAACAATTTTTCGTGGCGGCTACTTAGGGGATGGTGATATGGGAGGGGGTATGAACTCATTCCCCGAGTCCCACCTTTTCGTTTTATATGGGAGGGGGATCTTCAGTCCCCGAGTCCCTTTTCTTTTTGTTTTATTCAATTGGGGAGGGGTCTTCGATTTCCCGGAGAAACCACTCTCCTACCCGAGTCCCGGTTTGAAAATTTTAAGGGTTATATATTTTTTTTAACATTATGTTCCACCTTGCGTGTGCGGTTGGCCGGACCGCAGTGGAAACATATTAAGCCATTTTGGGAAACGTTTCAGTATGAGGCTGAGTCGCACCTCTGTTTCCCAAAGACTCAATTTTAGCTGAAAAGGAAAAGAAGAAAAATGAAAATTATTAAAGTTTTTTTTATGTGGAACGATACAATAGTTACCCAGGACCCCAGTCCGGGGTCGGCAGATCTCCATGGTCCACATGAAACTGGTCAAATCTGAGGGAAAATAAATATATTAAATAGTGATAAATTGCAAAATTTGTATAAAGGGAAAAAGTTAAAATTAAATTAAACTTACCATGTGATGAGTGATGTATCCAGTGTTTATATGAAAACATATGGTAAAGGTCCACGCCAAATGGTGTTGAACATGTCGGCGGGAGCCGCCGTAGTATTTTGATTTGCCGCCGCCGCTGAAAATTTTTCTTTGGCAATAAATTGAAAATGAGATCGTTTTGAGTGGAATAAAAACCTAGGAGAATCTAGGAATTGGTATTTCTGATAATTTGTATTAATTCCTATTTTCTCTAATCCATTTATGGAAAATCTGATTGTAAGCCGCAGAGCAATTTTTTTTCTTTAGGCCAGCGTTCCAATCAACTTAGTCGGCGCAGACCTCTGGTATAAGTAGAATTGTGTTTACTATTTGTTTACAATTTGACATTGTTGGTGTAATGGTACAAATCAATAGTAAAAGTGGTACCGTAAAAAGGGGAAAAAATTTGTAAGAATATTGCACGGTTGGATATTCCATTCAAAACGACGGTTTTAGCGGATGGGCTAAAATTTTGTTTTGAGAAAGGAAATTATGAATGAAAATAATTGACTTCTAAAAATGATGGGCTCCTGGTAGTTTAAAATATACAGGATAGGGCAATTTTGGATAGGACAAAGGGAAAGGATAGGAAATGGTTTATAGATGCAAAATATGGTGAAAGGAATAATTTCTAGAAAAGATTATTTCTAGAAAAATTAAATTGAATTTTTTTTTTTGGGAAAAAAGATGGCAGTTATGGAGGGAAAAATTTAAATAAATATATAATGATTTGGTAAATAAATACAGCAAGATATATCTATTTGCTGGAAAAACTCCGTAATAAAAAATCAAGTTTTAGTTAGACAAACCGAAAAAGTATTCATTAGTTAACGCAAAGTGAAAGTGTTCGCATCTAAAAACGCAGAGGAAAATTTAACTGAGACAGAATAATTTGAACTGATAATTTAAGAAACAAAGTCTCTTATAGTGAAAGTAAAGTTAGTGGTGCAATTAGTGAACAATTAAATTTTTAAAACAGTCTAAGTGAAGAGGCTATAACTATAATAGCCAATATAAAAAAAGAAGTTAATAATAATAATAATTGCCCATAAAAATAAAAAGGAAAAGACAGTATTTAGTTAAGCTAATCCGGTCTAATAAGCAGAAATCCGACGGAAGTGAATGCACTAGGAGGGATATTTCTTAACCAGAGAAGGAAAAATTAAACTCGTATTGATTTTAAACGTGAGTGAAAGTGTTGTGTTTTTTTTGTGAAATAGGTTACAATAAAAGCTATTTATTTTGTCCATAGCTGGCCACGTCACCAAAGAAGAAAATAAGTCCTGTGAAGGAGGAGGAAGTTGGTTCCACTACAAAGGTACTGGTAGTCCTACAGGCAAAGCTGGTGAGGCCAGGTAAAGAAAATTGTTTTTTATTGTATATTGCGTGGCGAACAAATCAAGCACAGGATTGTACACAACTATAGTAAAGTAATTTCGGAAAAATTTAAAGCCAAATGAAAATTTTTTTTTTGATATTTAAAAAGATAACAGTCTATTTTTATTGTCGTTAGTGTTAGGTTTTTATTTTTAGTGTATTTATATGTATGTATGTATATAGGTATGTTTAGGTTAGAATAAGCGATATTTGGTTAGTCGGAAATTTCATTTTTTAAATTATTGTTATTTCGCCTTAAAATCCGTAACCAATCCCCGGAGAAAAAAAGAATCTGAAAAGAAAATTTGAAAAGTAAAATATTAGAAAATTTTAAATTAAATATTTATCTCTTGAAAAAAAAACATAACTTATCGCATTTAGGGAAAAATCTTTAACCCATATTAGTGACAGCATTTATAACATCCTTAGGGAGCTCCTTCAGGAACGTTTAGTGAGGAAGTGCGGTATCCTTATTGGAAAAATTGGTAGGATTTCATCCCTAGAAAAGAAGATAAAAGAGATAGTTATTTTTGAGAAAGTATAAAAAATTGTGTGAAAAAAAAGAGGAAATAAATTTAAGGTAAAAAAATAATAATATATACGAAATTTTCTTTTGAGATTTTTAAAACAAATAAGGGTATTTAGTTGAGGAAAAAAAAAACAAGTTAGAAAGATTTTGTTTCAAGTTTAAGTTGAGGAAAAATCTGATTTTAAGGCTAATGAGAAAATTTATTGCATGCGATTTTTAAGTTTTGTTTAGTGTTTTTTTATAACGTTTTTTTTTATTCAAATATGTTTTTTTTCTAATTTATACAGTTTATAAGTATTGTTTTTTTTATATAGATTTTATTTTATATTGTTTAGTGGTTAATTTTAGTTTAATAAAGATGTTAGTTTTGATTTGAAAAGAATAAGAAGATATGTTGGCTTAGATTGGAAAGAGGGTAAATGGCAATGATGGTAAGTTGAGGGAGGAATGGTCGAGTGGTGTTCGGGATCGTAAAGCGAACTTCGTGGGAACATATTTTACGGTCAAGGTTGGGAGGGCAGACAGAGATTTCCATCTATCTCTGACTTTAAGTGTGGTATATTGTGGTTTGGTATTTTTAGTAAAATTGATATTTTTGAGTTACCTTTTTTTTATGCGCGTGCTCGAAACTGATGAGAGGGTTGGGACCGCCTGAGAGAGTGCGTAAGAGCTTGCCGGAAACCTCATCAGCCAGACGGTTCGTGACAAAATGAGGTGACTGTTTAAAAAAATACTGAAAATAAAGCAGCAAATTGAATTTGTTGCAAAAATTTTAAAGGTTTTAAAATCAATAAACTTAAAACAATTTAAAGGGAGAAACAAATTAAAAAATGCACTCAAAAAGAGCATTTGCATTAAAAGTGCAACAATGCAACAAAAATTGTATTCAATCTAATTAACTACAGATTTAGACAACTGTACCAATGTTTATAGAATTATTAGAATGCGACAAGAACTGTGGAAACTGCGGGTGGTCTAAGTGTGAAAAATTGTAATCTTTTTAATGTTTTTAAAAATAAAAATCGTTAATAAAATCGTGAGTTTTAGAAATTTTGACAAAATAAAAATGGATTTATCCAAACATAGAGCATCTGTATACAAAATATAACAATAATGGGGAGACCTTTCGTAAGTTTTTTTTAATCCCATGGAATTTGTGAAATATAAAAATAAAAATTTTTATAAATAAAAATATAATACCAATTTCTAAAATAAACAATGATCTTTGAATGGATTCGAATCCGGTATGATGGAGAATAGTCGTCTCCAGAGCTTTGAAGAATTTATTTAAAAATAATTATTTTTAAATATGATTAAAGAAAAGTGATTTATAAATTCGAGAATAAAAAAAATATAAAGATAACTCGCTTTTTGAATTCGTGAATCAATTTTTTTTGTTTTGATTGATTGATGCCAACGACGAGTTCACCACTAGAATGTATTTTTTTTTTATTTTTTTTTTTTAATTTTTGCAATGCAATAAGCCAATAAGGTCAAACCCAAGGCGCATTGTAACACATTATACAAATTCATATTTATATCTACAAAATTTCTCATCTTATATATAAAAAAACCGTATATACAAAATAGATCCTTAAAACAGGATTATAAAGGGAAATACACTTAGTATTTGATGTTTCAAATCGTATGCTCTACTTCCTTGGACACGGCTAAGGCACAAACAACATCATCACAACTCAAGTCCCTATTGGCAACAGCCTAACCAAATGCCAATCAACGACACAACTAAGAACTATTTTGGAAATAAGCCAAAAGTCTATGCTTAAAAGCCCCAGGTGTTAAGGTAAAATCATGCAAATGGTATGGTAAATAATTCCAATTCCTACAAGTTCTTATTATAAAAGAATGATCAAAGATCGTACATGAAATAAGAGGTTCAACAATACATGGGGTAGTTGCGTATCTCGTGAATGTAAATTTCGAAAATAAATAATTTGGGATTCCATAATATATTATCTTGTAAAAGAATAACAAGTTTCTTAATTGCAAGTACTTAGTAAAGGAACATCCCAGAAATCTATTCATAGCCTCAGAAACATGATCACGATAGCCAATGCCATATACAAATCTTACAATCCTTTTAACAATACGTTCAAGTTTAGTTAAATTATAACCCCATGTGCCAGAATCAATCTCAATGCAATAATTAACATGAGACATTAACAACGCATAAGCTGCAGTATACTTTACCCACAATGGGAGATGCAACCCACAACTATATAATTTAATATAAAACATAGGGTAACTTTAGAGGAGATGGCATCAATATGCTGACCAAAATTAAGGCGTTTATCAATTATCACACCCAAGCACGTCAGCGATTGGACAAAATCTACTTTTGCCCCAGCAAAATTTATTTCAGGATAGTCAATATTGCGAGAACCCGTACGAAACATAATAGTTTTTGTTTTGGAAGGGTTAATAGAAAAATCATTACTAACCATCCAACTATTTAGCCTTTCCAGAGTAAAATTAATTACCGCCGCCAATACCTCTGGTAATTCCCTGCAGTTTCCAAATAGCAATTGAATATCATCTCCAAATATGAATGGTTTAACCAAGTTTAAATCCAAACAATCAACAATATCATTCAAATACAATAGAAATGGGCCCAAGAACAGAACTTTGTGGTACTCCAGAAAATGTGTGAATAATGCCAGAATTCATATCGTTCACCCTCACAAACTGCGATCTTCCTTGCAAATAAGAATGTATTAATCTACAAGCCATTACAGAAAAACCAAATTTTTATTTCAGTTTTGCAATGAGAATAGTATGATTTAGACGATCAAAATCTTTGGTAAGATCCAGAGATACCAGTATACAGTTTTTATGTTCATTCAAATGCTCCCTAGCTGTTTCAGTAATGTCCAATAGCGTAGCCGATGTATTATGCTTTTCTCTGTAAGCATATTGAACGTTTCTCAGCAGGTTATGTTAAGCAATGTAATCCAAGATTTGTTTTTTTAACACATACTCCATAATTTTTGAAATTGAGGGAAGGATACTAATAGGTCTAAAATCAACAGAGCCTTTTTTCAGTATTGGAACTATTCTAGCAAGTTTCCACCCATCAGGATATGAAGAAGTAGTTATAATAAAATTGAAAAAGTGCAAAAGCGGCTCCAAAATAAATGGAAATACCAATTTAATAAAATTAAGGGGAAAACCATCAGCTCCTATGAATTAGACTTAACCTTCATTAAGGCACTCCATAAGTCATCGGCATATATGTTATCAAATGCAAAGCCTTCAATTTCACCACTCACAGAATTAAAATCAAATGGATATAAATTAACGTTACCATTAGAAGCAAAGGAATTATTCAAAGCATCAACATCAACATTTGCCAATTGTGCGCTCTCTCTGGAGCACCCTGAATTATCTAAAATTTTCCATAGACTTCTATTATCTGCTACGTTATTAAACATTCTAATGTGATGTTGCCTTCGAAATTTTCTTATCAGAGATTTTAGCTTGTTCCTTAGTTTACAATATTTTCTGCGATTATCATCAGTAGGAGTAGCTTTGAATTCCACATAAGCACCATCTCTGAGAGTCCTAGCATGAATTACCACTGCTTCGTTCATCCAAGAATCCCTTTTATTCTTAGGTTTGTATTTAACAACAGGAACATATTCAAACAATCCAGATAGTAGAGAGTTAAGAACAGATAATTTAGAATTAACACAAATATCAGAATAGAGTAGGGAAAAGTCAAAATCATTAACGTATGCATCCAATATATTTAGATTTACATTTTTAAGATCTCTGTACTCAATATATTCTGCATTCTTTAAGGGCACAAACGGTAAAGATATATATATCAATGCGTTAGGCTTATTCACTGGCTGTTTGCGAGTCTATTCAGAAGTCTTGAATATCCTTTGTCGAACTCAAATTTTACCAATCCTTATTATGAAAAAAGAATATAATCGTGGTCTTTATGAAATCCCCAACGGAATTGGATTGGAAACGGATTGGATTCTGTAAACGGGCTTATAAAAATTAACGGAAATGGCATTATAATGACGTCATAAAACTTTTAATATATTTATGTTTTAAAAATTTAAATAAAAACATATAATAATTATATAACATTTGAAATTTTTTATTAGAATTAATTAATTTAATGAAAATAATTTTAATCGGATTGGAAATTTCCTCATCAAATCCGTAGAGAGGATTTATAGAATCCAATATCGGAAAATTCAATTTAAATTCAATTTTTGAATTTAAATTCAATTTTTGAATTTAAATTCAATTTTTGAATTTAAATTGAATTTTCGAATTTAAGTTCAATTTTTGAATTTAAGTTCAATTTTCGAATTTAAATTCTGAATTTAAATTCGAAGAGTTCCTATGTCGATTCAAATTTTCGAATTTAAATTCAATTTTAAATTCGAATTTAACTTTCGAATTTAACTTCACTGTTATCGAATTTAACTTTCGATAACTGCCGTATTTAACTTCACGGACATAATATTTAAAAAGTTTTATAACGTCATTGTAATGCCATTTCCGTTAATTTTTATAAGCCCGTTTACAGAATGCAATTCGTTTCCAATCCAATTCCGTTGGGGATTTCATAAAGACCACGAATATTTGCAATATTTACGATTTATATAAATAAAACAATTAAAAACAAATGTTCAGGAGAGCAAAAAAAAAAAAAACTGATTCATCGCTAATAAAATTTGTTTGAATCAGTTTGTCTTCTATTGTCTATTTTTTAAGAAATGGCAACTAATTTCTATGTATACATATTTTGAAAACATTTGCGTTATTTACGTCGCTAATGTAGATATAGAGTTTCGAAAAAAAATTTTAATATAATCCCAGCAAAAACGTGGTCTTAGGTTCTTACCAAGCTGTTTACTCGCTTAATTTCTTTTGTTCGCGATGCCCAAAAAGTAATGGGTACTCATTATTTTTTGGCTCCTTGTAAGCGAGAGGGTTATGGGTACTTATTCTTTTAATTTTAATACATACCCAGTGTGGAAACGGTATTGACATAGCATTATTTTTTGGACTACCAGTAATGACACCGACTTACTTTCTGCATTGTTTTAAGACATATAATAATGAGTTACTGATAACACTGCATGACAAAATCTTGACTTTTAAAAATTAATAGAGCTCTGACTATCAATTCTATATATGGTTGTGCCCACGAATTTAAGTCAATTCAAGTTTTTTCTAATTTTAGTGGCTAAATTCGCCACGAAAGGCAAGGAGATGGTTCAGAAAATTGTACAGAATTTTAATGTAATGTTTGCTTTTTCATTTTGTCACTTGTTTTAAGTGGGCGTGGCTTTTAACGAAAAATTAGCGATATCAACCTTTTATCAAATTACATAGTAAAATTTAGGCAGTACTGATCGGTTCTGTACAAACTGTATAGTTTTGGAAATCCTATAAAATTTCCTTAAGTCTTGCATTTCTTTTATCTACAAATAGTCACCAGACTTAAAATTGCAGCACTTTAAACATGACCAAATTTTTCTTTGTTTTTAGCGATTTTAAAAGAAAGTTAACAACACTGAACTTTTAACATGAAATGCTTTTTACTATTAAGCACGGTAAGTTGTTTTTCACGTGGAAAATTTTCACTCAAACTTTAAAGGCCTTAAATAATAATTTAAATTCTGAAAATGAAATTTTTTTAATGCAATTAGCAAGCAAAAACCGCAATAAACACAAAGTGTCACTTTTTCACAAGAAAAATAATAGTCTTGTATATTAAATTTGCGTGAAAACTAAGTCTGCATAATTTTCACGTGAAACCCATTGTCGTGAAAAATTAGTTTTTTTATATGGAGTGCTTTAAGCATCGTAAGTTGTTCACGTGAAAATTGTGTAGAGTTTGTTTTCACGCAAATTTAATGTACAAGACTATTATTTTTCTTAGGAAAAAGTGACATTTTGTGTTTATTTTGATTGTGTCTTTGTTATAAAATTAAAAAATTGTTTATTTGTTTAAATTAAATTGCAATATGAGGCATTTAAAGCTCGAGTGAAATTTTTCCACGTGAAAAACAACTTACGGTGCTTAACGTAAAAAAAATCTTGACTGATTTGTTATAAAGATTTGTTGTAAGAAAAGCATAAAACTATTGACTTTAAAATTTCAATGCTGTTAACTTTATTAAAAATCGCAAAAAACAAAGAAAAATTTGGTCTTTTTTATTAAACTTCTTGATATTATTTTTCTAGATCTAAAAATAATATTCTTAATTTAATTTCAGAAAATTAACCCTTAAGTGCTGCTATATGTCCCACTCAAAAAATATTAGTCTATTTTCATCAAAGGGTCAAAAAAGCCGCAACAGCATTTAAAGGCTAAATTTCTAAAATTAAATTAAGAATATTATTTTCATATATTTAGTTAGAATATTCTTCTACCTCAAGTCCAAATTCTAATATGATCAGTGTTGTCATTTTGGTGTTTTTCGGGTATTTTTTAGTGCTTTTTACCTCTCCGTACCCGGTTATATTTCACAAATACCAGTTATTAAAAAACGGGTATTTACAGTGCTTTTTTCAATTCTAGAAAGTGCTTTTTATAAAACTTATATTTCTGGTTTTTCTTCTCGTTTTATTGGAATTCTCCTTAATTTTTGTTTAAAAGATGAAAAAACAATATAAATTTCATAAAAAATACATTAAACAGTCCTTCTCGCACAGTGTTTTTATACAATTTTCAGTCAAAACTTCGTTATATATAAACTTTAAAATTTTGAAATATTATTTTGGTGCTTTTTACCACTTTTTTGGAAATTTTTATAGCCTTGTTTTACACATTTTTACAACACCAAATGCATTATAAAATTATAAACTTAAATTTTTTTAAAATTTACTTTTGTGCATATTTGGTGAATTTTTACCCTTTTTACCGGTTTTTACAATGCTCTCAGTAGAATTGTGAAATTTCGATACTTTTTGAGTACTCAATACTACTCAATACTTTTCAATTCAGTACTCGATACTACTCAATACTTTTAACGGTTTTTTTGAATTTAAAAATAAAAATGTTATGAGTTCGTATTTATAAGGAAAAATAATAACAATTCACATACACGTGTTAAATAACTATTGTTACTTACATTTTAATAAATTTCAAACATTTGAAATAAATTAATTAAATAATTTTTCCCAAAAATTCATTACAAATTTCTTTGCTTCACAAATAGAGTTGTATTTCCAGAGTTGTATTTTTAGTACTATTTTTAGAGTTGTATTTTCATACGAAAAATGCACATTTCTACGGAAAATTGCATCTTTAAAAGTATTGAGTAGTACCGTTTTAGTATTGAGTACTCAAAAAAACAGTCAGTATTGAGTACTCAGTACCGGAATACTCAATACTTTTACAACAATTACATAAAAGTACCCAGGTAGAAATTGCCGACGTTACAACAAAAGTTGTACTGGAAGAGCACTGTTTTTTACGAAATTCCGGTACTACTTAAAACGTGCTTTGCCAGTACTATTTTCTGAAAATTAACGAGCTTTTTTTAATCTATTAAAATTAACAATTTTATAAATTTTACGTATTTTTACATCTATTACACAATTATTTATGTAAGAGAGACATCACCATTCTTTTCTTGTGAAGTTTCGAAAGAATACATTAAAAATTTGTGATGTACACTAAGAGGACAGTAAAGTTCTAGCAAACTACTAAATTTGTTATTAAATGTACTGGGATAATACCAAAAAAATAAAATCCCAAGCCTGCGCCAACGTTGGGAAATAACTACGGCCAAGCGTTTATTGGTGTTATCATTTCGACAACATGCCAGTACAGTGAAAGTTAAAAATCCGACGATTTGCCAGTACTTGTACTACCGTCTCCGATACCGGGCCGACATTGTGCCGTTTGTATTTTTCTACCTGGGTACCCTTTGGGTACTATTTATATGTATGTTTGTTGTCAATACATTTTGTAAAAACAACTAACTTTAAACTCAAAACAAAATAAATATTTGAATGAGATTTTAGCCGTGGTATGCTTGTTCCCAACATTTATCCTAATTTTTGCATTAAAAATACAAAAATTGTTTTTTTGCATTAAAAATACAAAAATTGTTTTTTTGGACTTTCTATATTTTCATATATTTAGTTAGAATATTCTTCTACCTCAAGTCCAAATTCTAATATGATATTGTCATTAGGATAATTGTTAAGAATATTATTTTTATTTCTAGAAAATTAATATCAAGAAGTTCCATCAATACCCGCTCAGAAATATCTGTTATATTAATATGTTTAAAAAAAATTAAAATCTTCTCAAATTTGACCTCTGACCTTACACAGGGGCAATTTAATGTATTTATATTTTGCCCTAATTTTCAGGATTGAAGTATTTAATCTTGTGTTGTTATATTCCGGCCAAAATCATGAGAAATTAAAAGAAGAAAAAATAAAAACTTGCCTAAAAGCTAAATAAGTGCCAAAAATCGCTGTTTTCTCGAAATCCGCTCAAAGAAAATCTCTGCCGCAGCCAAATGGATCAAAAAAATTTCTACAATTTTTGTAGTTTTTAATCTCTAGTATCTTCTTAATATAACCTTAAAGTCCATTCATTGATTTTTTAAAATTTCTTTAAAAAAATTTTTAAAAATTTAAAATTGTAAATTTGAAAACAGTATTTAAGAATTCCGACCTTTTTTGGCACTAATTGAAAACGAGTTAGCAAAACACAATAGAAAAAAATAGTTCTTATCTGAGTTCTTGGAACTTATATATATGTATATATATATTATATATATAAAAATGCTTCCGAGGTAGATTATTTCAATAAATTTTAAAACTTGGACTCGAATTTCTTGATTAAGTGGCATGCGATACATCAGTTGCCTGGTGAAATTGTTATAACTCGGCTGATTTTAAACCGATTGAAGTTTTTATTGCTTTATTACAAGGAGAATTCACTCTAAATCACGATTCTTTAGTGTTTTTAATTCGAATTAGTTTTAAAATATCAATGTTTTTGAGAAAATGCACAAAAAGTCATATTTTCCCCTTGTAATCCGTGTTCCAATTTTCAGGGCCGATGCGGCACGCCTTTCCGATTATCCTAATTTTTTGGCGGATATAGTTTTACACCCAAATAAATATTTCCAGGGTGTAGCCCGGTTAAAAACTCAAAAAAATTATTTTTGGAGAACCCTAGTGTACACAAAGGTCTTCAATGCCCAAAAAGGCAGTTTGTATGTTGCCAAATGGCTACACTATGCATTTAAGGGTTAAATTTGATTTTAATTATACCCTACACCACTATGTACCGGTCACGAATTTCCAGAGGACTTTTGAGGTGATTGTACCGACCAGGGAAGACTGGGCAGCCGACTCCGTTATTCGGAGTGGTGATATCTCAGTGTTCACGGACGGTTCGAGGACGGACATGGGGACAGGGTCGGGAGTTTACTCCGGCGAACTGGACCTTCGAATCTCCATACGACTCTCGGGCGATTGCAGCGTGTTCCAGGCGGAAGTGTATGCAATTGACGTGGCCGCACGGATGATAATGGAACGGGATTTGGATCCATCGTCCATTAGCATCTTTGAGGACAGTCTTGCTGCTTTGAAAGCCCTGGAATCCGATACTGTCAGATCGGGGTGTGTGCGGCACTGTATTGAATCCCTCGACCGTATTCGTCGGCACTCGGTAAGGCTGGCGTGGGTCCCTGGATACGCTGGGATTGCGGGGAACGAGCGGGCTGACGAGTGTGCGAGGAATGGCTCCGAGTCGGTTGAGGACCCTATACAGACGGAGGTCCTGGTTCCTCTGGTGGAGCTATTCGGTGTGATAGGGGATATATCGGATAGGGAGACGAGGGCAAGGTGGACAACCTTGACCAATTGTAGGATATCTCGGACCCTATGGCCACTGCCAGATCCGGGGAGGACAAAGATTCTTCTTGGATTTGGCAAGCGGACGGTCGGGATGCTTGTAGGGGTTCTAACGGGACACTGCGCGGTAGGCCGAATGGCTGCGCGTTGGGGTTACGCCCAGGCGGACTACTGCAGGGGCTGTGGGGACGAGGAGGAGGAGGAGACAGTGCATCATCTGCCTTGTGAATGTCCGGGACTGAAGGAACGGCGACTCAGATATCTGGGGTGCAGGTTCTTCGACGACCTGGACAGTCTACGCGATGTTTCTCTGTCTGGTCTTGCGAACTTTTTAAGGGGATCGGGATGGTTCTAGATTTCTCGGGTCGTGGTATTTCTTTCCATGTGGGGAAAACTAAGGGAATCACAATGGGCCCTATGGCCTCCGAGTGAACTCGCCGTTCTGGCGGGCTCCCATTCAACCTAACCTACACCACTATGTGGTCAGGGTATTATAAGTTTGTGCTGATGTTTGTAACACCAAAAAATATTGGTCCTAGACCCACCTTATAGTATACCGATCGGCTCAGAATTTTTTTTTATTTCGATTTAACGATGTCCGTCTGTCCGTCCGTCCGTCTGTCTGTCCATGCATTCTTCTGCGCACTCTACAGGTCGCAAATATTAAGATATTTTGATGAACTTGGTACACCGACTTATGTCGGCCCAAGGACGACGCCTATTGATTTTGGTTAAAATCGGTCAATGTTTAGACCTAGTGCCCATATAAGGGTCCTACCAAAATTATACTGTTTATACGCTGCAGGTCGCAAATATTAAGATATTTTGATGAAATTTGGTACACAGACCTATATTGGCCCAATAACGCATCCTATTGATTTTGGTGAACATCGGTCCATGTTTAGACCTAGTGCCCATATAAGGGTCCTACCAAAATTATACTGTTTATACGCTGCAGGTCGCAAATATTAAGATATTTTGATGAAATTTGGTACACAGACCTATATTGGCCCAATAACGCAGCCTATTGATTTTGGTGAACATCGGTCCATGTTTAGACCTAGTGCCCATATAAGGGTCCTACCAAAATTATACTGTTTATACGCTGCAGGTCGCAAATATTAAGATATTTTGATGAAATTTGGTACAGAGACCTATGTTGGCCCAAGGACGAAGCCTATTATTTAACCAGACTGGTGTAGGGTATTGTATAGTCGGCATGCCCGACTTTAACCTTTGTACTCGTTTTTTTTTTTTTAGATTTTACAGTTTGTTTAGTTTTTAGTACATTTTTTTTTGCTAGTTTCAGCAGACTGATTTTAAATTTCAGTTGACAACAATTTACTGAAATTTAGTAGCGTTTACTAATTATTTATACTAATTTCATTGTACTAAAATTATTTATATTTAGTAAATTTTTTAACTGATTTTAGCAAATCAATTTTCAATTGCAGTTTACGACAATTTTACTAAAATTTAGTAGCGGCTACTAATTTTTTTTACCAATTTTATTGTACTACAAATCAGTAGACATGTTTTGCTAAAATTATCAAAAAATACAGCTAGTCTCCAAACATTTATATTTCCCGTAATAACTGCAAAATTTTCATTAGCCGTTACAGACTTTTTTTGGTTGAGTGTACAAAAAATGCATTAAGCCCAGTATTTTGTTCAAAAGAGCGAAATTTCGCAACAATTCAACGGAAGTGAAAATCATTTTTTTATATGGAGTTTGACAGCTTTTTTCGCCAAAGTATGAACAAAATACCGGGCTTAAGAAATAACATCTACATTCAGAGTGATAAATTAATCTTATTCAAATCTTAAGACACCAAACAAGGGTTTTTCAACTATATTATTGATTTTTTAGTGTATAAGGCAGAAGACTTTGAATTCCGGGCAAGACCGGATACAAATAGCTAATAAATAAGGCAAGGAATTCCATGCAAATGCATGTTTTTTTCTTGATAGTCCAAAACTAATATGGACTAAATATTTATCCGAATCATCAAATTTAGAACAAAATGGCATCGATTTGTAGTTGCATATTTTTGCATATTTTGTCAAAAATGCATGTGTTTGCATATTTTGACTTTAAATGCATATTTGGTGCCTTTTTAATTCATATTTTGTGCTTTGTAATGCATATTTGTGCATATTTTAAATTTTTAATAGCATTTTTTATTTTGTAAAAAAAATACAAAATTAATACGTTTTCATATTTAATTCAATCAAAATAAACATTCTTAAAAATCTTCAAGTTTTGTGCCTGTTTGCAAAATAACTAAACTTAAATATATTTTTAAGTTTTAAAGTGCATTATTTTTGCAAAAATAATAGTTTTTAGTGCATATTTCTTATATTTTTAATGCATATTTTTCTTTTTTAGCCGCATATTTTAGGCGCATGTTTTCCATTTTTAAGTGCATGAAATTCCTTGCCCTCCTAATAAACAACAAAATTTGATTGAAATAAAATAATAAACAATATATAATGAGATAACAATGTAAATTTATTATTAAATACAAAAAAGAAAACCGTTTTGAAAATATCTGTACTTGAAGTTGTGTCGTCATATGAAGACGCTGGGGTAATAAGGTTTAATTAAGGCGATAAAGGCCGATGAAGTTGGAAATAAATCTAGAAAATCATAACCGTATTCATAATAAAAACTTAGCGTAGCGCTCTTATTATGTGAATTTAGATTGTTGTTATATTGAATTTACAACAGATTGAACAAAAAATACCTACCCCCGTATTCAAAATGAAATGTTAGTAGCTTCTTATACATCGCACACAACGAGCTGCTAACTAGAATGTTTTTTAGACCAAACATCTTGTTAGCATAGAGTTTATTCAAAATGATTTCTTAGCACACCGATTAAGACTAACCCTGTGTTTGAAAATACAAGGCTTTTTTATTATTGTGAATGGAATTTTTTGTTTTTTGGCGTTTAATAACAGATACTTAGAAGGAATTTAGCAACAATACTAGAATGAGTTGAACAACAGTATTATGAATAAAACTCATGTTAACTCTATGCTAAATTTTCATTTAGAATACCGCTGCTAGTTTTCGTACAAAACTAGTTTTTGCTAATTTTTTATATGTATATTCGTTTTGACAAGTTAAAACTAACAAGAGCCAAAAAAATAAGTAGTTTTTGCGCAGTCTAAGTGGTGCTACATTTCTTCTAAAAATCTGGCATTAAACGTAAAAGAAAACAAAGAATTACATTCACAGTA
Source organism: Leucophora obtusa (assembly GCA_949987735.1). Classification (NCBI taxonomy): domain Eukaryota; kingdom Metazoa; phylum Arthropoda; class Insecta; order Diptera; family Anthomyiidae; genus Leucophora; species Leucophora obtusa. The sequence goes on along the minus strand of OX465295.1, from coordinate 322,408,189 downwards.
AAAAAACAAGCCTTTGGTTTTCACACACAGAGTTCTTAATCGGTATGCTAAGATAATTATCTCTATATATAAAAGAATAACGTGACTGACTGACTGACTGACTCAACATCGCCCAGCCCAAACCGCTGAAGCTAGGAAGTTGAAATTTGGTATGTAGGTTCCTCTTTCGGGGTAGACGTCCGCTAAGACGGGATTTTTGGAAATTCCTACCGGAACGGGCAAAAAGGGGGAAAGTGTCCCCCTTGACGGCCTGCCAAAATCCCTTTGGCTAGAAAGCTGAAATTTAAGATATGTGTTCCTTGTAGTAGGGGCTAACTTTTCTGAAAAGTACTTTCTAGAATTTTGGACATGGACGTTGTAAAAATGGGGGTTAAAAAGGGGAAAAAGGCCCCCCTTGACGGCCTGCCCAAACCGCTGGAGGTAGGAAGTTGAAATTTGGTATAAAGGTTCCTCCACTATGGTAGACATCCACCAAGACGGGAGTTTTGGAAATTTTTACAGGGACGGGCAAAAAGGGGAAAAAGTCTCCCCCTTGACGGCCTGCTCAAACTGCTGGAGCTATGAAGTTGAAATTTGGTATGTAGGTTCCTCGACCTGTGTAGACGTCCGTTGAGACGGCATTTTTGGAAATTCTTATCGGGAGGGGCAAAAAGGGGACAAAAAAAGTACTTTTTTCCAAAAAAGTACCTTTTTCCAAAAAAGTACCTTTTTCCAAAAAAGTACCTTTTTCCAAAAAAGTACCTTTTCCCAAAAAAAGTACCTTTTCCCAAAAAAAGTACCTTTTCCCAAAAAAAGATCGTTTTTCCCAAAAAAGTACCTTTTTCCAAAAAAAAGTACCTTTTTCCAAAAAAAAGTACCTTTTTCTAAAAAAAGTACCTTTTTCCAAAAAAAAGTACCTTTTTCCAAAAAAAGTACCTTTTTCCAAAAAAAGTACCTTTTTCCGAAAAAAGTACCTTTTTCCAAAAAAAAGTACCTTTTTCCAAAAAAAGTACCTTTTTCCAAAAAAAATTCCTTTTTCAAAAAAAGTACCTTTTTCCAAAAAAAAGTACCTTTTTCCAAAAAAAAGTACCTTTTTCCAAAAAAAGTACCTTTTTCCAAAAAAAGTACCTTTTTCCAAAAAAAGTACCTTTTTTCAAAAAAAGTACCTTTTTCCAAAAAAAGTACCTTTTTCCAAAAAAAAGTACCTTTTCCCGAAAAAAGTACCTTTTTCCAAAAAAAGTACCTTTTTCCAAAAAAAGTACCTTTTTCCAAAAAAAGTACCTTTTTCCAAAAAAAGTACCTTTTTCCAAAAAAAATTCCTTTTTCAAAAAAAGTACCTTTTCCAAAAAAATGTACCTTTTTCTAAAAAAATGCACCTTTTCCAAAAAAAGTACCTTTTCCAAAAAAAGTACCTTTTCCCAAAAAACATAAATTTTTCCAAAAAAATACCTTTTTCAAAAAAAAAAAAAAAAAAAAAAAAAAAAGTACCTTTTCCAAAAAAAGTACCTTTTCCCAAAAAAGACCTTTTTCTAAATAAAATTTTCCTTTTCCAAAAGAAGTACCTTTTCCAAAAAAAGTGCCTTTTTCCAAAAAACATACATTTTTCCAAAAAAAACACCTTTTTAAAAAAAAATACCTTTTCCAAAAAAAGTACAAATAAAGAACTTTGTAAAAACAAAGTATCTTTTTCCAAAAAATTTCGTTTTTCCAAAAATTACCATTTAAAATAACATATAATTTCAAAAAAACTACTTTTTTTCCTCCCCCCACGGATATCTCCACTAAAACAAGGTTTCTTGATATTCGGCGGTTTCTTGATATAGACGGGATTTTTGGAAATTCCTACCGGAACGGGCAAAAAGGGGAAAAGTCTCCCCATAAACAGTCCCACAAATTGGAAAAGTGCCTGCCCAAACCACTGAAGGTAAGAAGTTGAAATTTGGTATAAAGGTTCCTCCACTGTAGTAGACATCGACTAAGTTTGTATTTTTGGAATTCTCTACAGGATATCCCAAAAGGAAACTCGGTATGTGAGTTCCTCCTTCTGTGTAGGCGTCCGCTTAGACGGAATTTTTGAAATTCCTATCGGGAGGGGAAATAAGGTAAAAGTCTCCTCCTGACGGCTTGCCCAATCCCTTTTGGCCAACCTAAAATTTTAAATATGTATTCCTTGGAGTAGGACTAACTCACCGGCAACGTAATTTTTCTATTTTGGAACAGGAACATAGTAAAAATGGTGGTTGAAAGGGAAAAATGTCCCCACTAACGGCCTGCCCAAACCGCTTAGGCAATGCAGTTGAAATTTGGTATGAATGTTCCTCATCCATCGCCGATAGCCGCGAAGATGGAATTTTTGTAAATTCCTAAAGGGAGGGGCAAAAAGAAGAAAAGCCTCACCTTGGGGGCCGGTAAAAACCCCTTTGGCTAGAAACCTGAAGCTTAAAATGTGGGTCCCTGAAGTGAGGGCTAACTTATTAGAAAGATACATTTTTGAATTTTGGACAGGGTCGTTATAAAATGGGGGCTCAAAAAGGGAAAGTTGCCCCTTAACGACCTGTCCAAACTGCTGGAACTAGAAAGCTGAAATTTGGTACTTAGGTTGATCAGCCTGCTCAAACTGCTGGAACTAGGAAGCTGGAATTCCCTGTCGATGGATTTTCGGAAATTCCTACCGAGAGGGGCACAAATAGTAAAAGTTGGCTAGAAACCTGAAATGTAAAACATATGTTACTTGGAGTATGGGCTTTTTGGACCGGGAAGGTGCTTTTTGGACAGGGACATTGCAAAAATGGGGATTAATGAAGCGAAAAGTGCCGCTTAAAGGCCTGCCCAAACCGCTGGAGGTAGGAAGTTGAAATTTGGTATTAAAGTTCCTTCTCTATTGTAGACATCCGCTAAGATGAGATTTTTGGAAATTTCTACAGGTAGGGTCAAAAACAGGAAAAGTCTCCCCCTTAACGGTCTGGCCAAACTGCTGGAACAAGGGATCTTAAATTCGGTATTTGGGTTCCTTCTCCAACGTTGACGTCCCCTAAGATGGTATTTTTGGAAATTCATACCGGGAGGGGTAAAAAGGGAAAAAACTTCCCCCTTGACGGCCTGGCCAAACTGCTGGATATAGAGACCTAAAATTATGTATGTAGTAGGTTCCTCCTCCAACGCAGACGTCCTCTAAGACGGAATTTTTGGAAATTCCTACCGGGAGGGGTAAAAACGGAATAATTCTCCCCCTTGATGGCCTAACCGAACCCTTCGGCTAGAAACCTGTAATATATATGTTTTCCTTGGAGTATGGGCTAACTTATCGACAAGGCATTTCTAGGGCTTTGGACAGGAACGTGGTAAAAATGGTGGTTCAAAAGGGGAAAATTGCCCCCCCCCCCCCCCCTTAACGTCTGCGTCTTTAGCTAGAAACCTAAAACTTAAAGAACAAGTGTATATGAAACACTAAAATTAAGAAACTAAATAGGAAACGAGTGGAATTGAAACACTACACAAGTGGAATGAAATGGATATAAACGTTGAACGAGTGGAATTGAAATTATAGACAATGCAAATGGATTGGAAGAGGGAATTACCTCTTCAAACACTATCAACGGAATATGAAACTTATGTAGCATTGAAACATACTCTCCAAAAAGTTAAACAAATTTTCTGAAAGAGAAAAAACCTTAGAAAAGGAATGGAACTTATATATTCCGATATTTAAACTTCATGTAACGAAGCACCGATGGAAGAAACCGACGCAGTAAATTTTCCAACTGAATTTGTGAATTTACTTGAATTGCCAGGTCTACCTTTACATAAACTGGAATTAAAAAAAAAAACTTTAAGACACGCTAACAACGTAGCTTTGCCCGCTATTTTTAATATTATAAAATGCTTTCCAACCCTGCTTTACGTTATTTATTTTCATTCAAAACACAAATGAACAAAACTACTTACGGCTCTATCTACCTAAGTTCGCACTTTACCAAATTATCTTAACATACACACGTATATTGCAATTTATTATGGATTCATTACTAACAATCCACTTTCATGAGAAAAAGTGATCAAATATTTATTTATTTTAAACCCATTGTTGTGCAGAATTATTTATTTGTGGTGGCTGGGTGAAGGCTTTTATTATAAAAACTGTACTTTAAATAAAAAGCGAATTTAAAAAAAATTGTCGGGGGGAGGGGCGCCCCCCCCCCCCCCCCCTAAACCTTAAGGCACGCCAACAACGTAGCGGGCTGCGACCGCTATCTTTAATATTATAAATCGCTTGCCAACCCTGCTTTACGTTTTTTATTTTCATTTAAAACACAATTGAATAAAACTACTTATGGGTCTATCTACCTAAGTTCGCACTTTACCAAATTATCTTCACATACACACGTATATTGCAAATTATTATGGATTCATTACTAACAAACCACTTTCATGAGAAAAAGTGATCAAATATTTATTTATTTTAAACCCATTGTTGTGCAGAATTATTTATTTGTGGTGGCTGGGTGAAGGCTTTAAATAAAAAAAACTTTAAATAAAAAAACGAATTTAATAAAAATTGTGGGAGGGCGCAGCCCCCCCCCCCCCCCCCCCCCCTTAACCTTTAAGGCACGCTAACAACGTAGCGGGCTGCGCCCGCTAGTTATGAATAACTCTGTTTTAAAAAGATGCTAGACCTTAAACACATTCTAGTTAACAGCTCGTTGTGTACGATATATTTACTTATTTTTCATTATGAATGCATCTGTTAATTTTCCTTACAAACAAATATTACATAACTTTTCATGCATAAAACTAAAATTTTTTCTGGGTTACTTAGGTAAATTTTATTTTTTAACAATTAATTTTTAGAATTTTTGCTAAAAATCGTGTCGATTTTCTATTTTATATACTACAAACATACATATGTATATGTAATATTACAACGAAATTTTAGAATTATTTTTTGTTGCTTTTTTATTAGTTGTGTTTTTATTCAATATTGTTATTAGTCATTCATCATTATTATTCGAGTAGTTGGTTCTCTTTTATACAGACTTACGAACTATTTTGTTTTTATAATTCAAGATGTGTGCTTATGCATTAGGGTGTCCCGATTAAAAAAAAAATCGAACAAATAGTACTCAAGCAATGGACATTAATAAGCTGAATATGGGAAAAATAACTTTAAAAAATTTTGCAAGTTCCTTACCAGCCTTTAAAGTTGGCGATATTAATGTGTACTGATAAGATAAAGTTTGAAGTTGTTGAACAAAATTGGTATCAAAATTTGAATATTGACGAGGCCGTTACAAAAATTTTGTCTAACATTTTTGTTTGTTTAATTTTAATTCACTAATGCTTCTTTTATGATAAAAAACAGGCATTAAAGACATACACCCGTATTCAAAAAAATTTTCATTTTGAATACGGGGGATGTCTTTAATGCCTGTTTTTTATCATAAAAGAAGCATAAGAATTCTTATACATCGCACAAAACGAGCTGTTAACTAGAATGTTTTTTAGGCCTAGCAGCTTGTTAGAATAGAGTTTATTCAAAATGCTTTCTTAGCACACCGATTAAGAGCAACCCTGTGTTTGAAAACACAAGGCTTTTTTATTATTGTGAATTGAATTTTTTTTGGCGTTTGATAACAGAACATTAGAAGGAATTTGGCAACAATACTACACACATAATCATCCATGCATAAAAATACGAAATAAATGTCAAAACAACAAAAACTTTCGTAAAATAAACCATTTTTCGTATATTTTACAAATTTTTTTGTTATTTTGACATTTTTTCGTATTTTTATGCATGGATTATTATGTGTGTAGAATGAGTTTAACAAGTATTGTGAATAAAACTCATGTTAACTCTATGCTAAATTTTCATTTTGCATACCGCTGATAGTTTTTTACATTCCTTCCTTTAAAAGTTTTAAAGGAAAATGTGAACTGGATTTGTTGCGGACAGCATACAAAATAAAAAGGCTCATTTGGCTTTTTTTTTTAATCACTGGATTTATTTTATTTTGTTAAAAAATTCACATTTTGTTTTTTAATTTTTAAAATTTTATATTTTTATCCAAATCTAACACGTATTCCCTAATATAATGCGAAAGAAAAAAATTTAAATTTTGCGAAAATGCAATTTCTGGAACAAAATTAAGCTAAATCCAAAACGGATTTATTTATTTTTTAAATCCATTTTCGATTTAGCTTATTTCAATTCCTGTGTTCACATTTTTACAAAATTTAATGATTTTCTTGCACAATATATTGGCGAATAAGTATTAGATTTTAATAAAAATTATAAATTTTGAAAATTAAAAACCAAAATATGGATTTTTTAACAAAATAAAATAAATCCAGTGATTAAAAAAAAGGCCTATTGACTCGCAACTTTTAAGACCCGTTTTGCCAAAAATTTCAAAATTTTAATTTTGAAAATGGCATTCGTGAACTAAAGTTTTTCTATCAAATTTTTTGATCTTCAGTCGTTGGTAAGGCACTAAAGATCCATTCCAAAATGTTTTGCTTACTTTTCCCGTGTTCAACTCATTAATACGCATCGTTTGAGTGCCACTACTTCGATCAATTCACAAGCAAGCTATTTTTCGAGACACCCTTAATGTGCATGTATTTTGGTTTGGTTTGTTTTGTTTTATAATTTTTTTATTCGAAACTCTTTAATGAATACTTTACAACGTGTTTTTATTCAGTGTTATTTTTTATTTTGTTTACATTTTAAATTTTAGCTTTTTTTATTTTATTTTAAGGTACTCCTCTAGATTTCCGCTGTTTTTTTTTTGTTTTTTATTTCTTTGTTTGCATTTTTTTGTTTATATAAAATTGTATGTGATATCATACTTAATGTCTTTCACTTACATTTTCTAGTAGACTAGTTCGATAGTCTATTAGAAGATGTAAGTGGTTTGATAATTCAGTTTCGATTTTTACCAAATAATATGTCTGTTCCCGTACTTTACCGCGGTTACCCAAACTAGCCCAAAGGCGTTCCCGTACTCAAAATTGCGTGTAAATTGTTGTTATTTGGGCTGTTTTGGGATCCCGCGGGTACCCACGGTAACGTACGGGAACGCACATAATATGTCTGTTCCCGTACTTTACCGCGGTTACCCAAACTAGCCCAAAGGCGTTCCCGTACTCAAAATTGCGTGTAAATGTTGTTGTTTGGGCTCTTTGGGGATCCCGCGGGTACCCGCGGTAACGTACGGGAACGCACATAATGTGTATTATCTACTTTGTTATTTTGTAGTACATAAATATTGCACTACTGCCACCATTTTCTAAAGAAAACTGATGAAGGGGACCTGAAAAATCCCCGAAACGATCGTCTTTTCATTCCTGAAAGTATAGAGGTTTTTGAAAGCAAAAACTCTGTGAAGTATTTGTCAGGAGATGAAGAAAAATAGTAGTTGTTGAAAAAAGTACTTATTATGTTAATTCATAATAAGGAAAATAGCCTTGAACTGAATTAATAAATTTATAAGTAATACATAAAACTTAAAAAAAAAATATATAATATGAAGCAAGTGAAGTTTGCAAGCATAGTCCCGATTTAAAATTTTTTTCCAATGTATTATTTAGAGCTGATTTTAAAAATTATAATTTTTTATGTCGGTCACGCCTCTTTTCTAGTAGACGGGGCTTTAAAGTTGAAAATAAAAGCTCAAATAAGTTCGGATCAGAAAAATAAACACCAAATGAAAGCTCTCTGAAATATTTTTTATTAAGGTTCAGTATAATCCACTATATCAACCCATTGTGGACTACTGAAAAATTTTAACTTTTTTTCATATCTTTTTTTTTTGTATAAAGCCTATTTACTCAAAATTTAACGTATACATATAACGGTTAGTAACCCAGTAAAAAAGAGATGCCCAAGCAGTAGGAAAAGCACTACATATGATGATCTAGATGTACTTTTTTTTAACACAAACACTAATGATTTTAACATTGAGTTATTATAGGAGAGTACTTTTTGAACGAGTGCAAAGGAAGCTCTTGTTCACCAATTAAAAGTAAAAAAAAATTCTTCGGAAAAAAAATATTTTTTTTATTTTACTATATTTTACTTATTTTACTTTTATTATTATTTATTTTTATTATTATTCATTTTTATTATTATTTATTTTTATTAATATTTATTTTTATTATTATTTATTTTTATTATTCTTTATTTTTATTATTATTTATTTTTATTATTATTTATTTTTATTATCTTTATTTAAATTATTTTTTTTGTAGTATCTTTTATTAATCATATATGGCCCCCAGGGCTTTGGTTATGTAGTTTGAAGTAAATTAATATTGTATTATTATTTAAAAAAAAAAAGTTTTTTTATTGCCGCCACCGGGTATCGAACTTGTGACCTCATGATTGATAGTCTAGCTCTCCAGGCACGTATCTAGGAATTTCTTTCGGGGGAGGGGGCTTTATAAAAGTGTCTTAGAAGAACACAAAATATTGGGCCTAGATCCAAGTTGTATTATAATATCCTTAGAAAACTTAACTACCTACTTTTTCTGCCTTAAAATTTTTTTTGTATAAGGAACGGTTTTCAAGCGAGAAGCATGTAAAGTGAAATTTAGAAACCGAGAACACATAAATTCTTTTCTTTAACGGCTATTTTCATGCACCGTTCTTGTGCTTTTTCCATTTTGATAGGAAACATTTTTTGAGCATTTTTGTTACTTTAAAGAGGAGGAAAAATTTAAAATTTTCTAAGTTTTTCAAATGGTCCTACGGAGCTGTTTTGGAAGTAGTATCATATCCTGGGAACCGATGTAGAACTCATTTATAACTAGTTCTCAATCACTAGTTCCGAAAACATACTAAAGACATAGTTAAAATGGTAAATATGACTCTTTGTATGGGTTCTTGCACTCATACACCATCACTAGTTCCAAGGGTGCTATTAGAGATTATATAGTTACTGCCTGAGAAGTAGTTCTAGAATTAGTAATTTTAGAACTACTTCTAATCTTATATTAAATGTTAAAAATTAAAATAAAAACTGTTTTTAAAATAAAAAAAAAACTTAAGTTAAAAGGTTAAAAAATTTAAAAAAACGTCGATTTTAAAACCGCATAAAAAGAGAACTGAGTATATATACATACATATGTATATGTATAATTTTTGATAAATAACACATAATTTTGAATTGACTGTTTAAACAAATCATCGAAGTTATTGGGGTGTGTCAGTTTTAGTAATTGTTATTTTGAAGCCTAAAAGTTTGTTTGTCTCATGGCATTTTATGCGATTTGTTTTATTTTGAATCCAAAATGTTATTGAACTTAAAAAATTATAAAAAAAACATATTAAAATAAGTAATTATCATTTATGTATGTAGCATTGATAGCTAACCAAGATAATGGTGAATTAAATAAAAATCCACCCAGTGACAGTAGATTTATACATGTAGGTTTTAGTTTATGCGATTTAAAATATAATTGATAAAAATATGTTTAACTGAGGACGGCTAACTTACCGAAAAGCATACTTCATTTAACACTAACCAGAGATAATTTCATGAAAATATTATTATGTGTAGGGCTCGGCAGTTCATACATTTAAATTCGCAAAATATGCATTTAAAATTTAAAAAATATGCATTTATTATTGATTTTTTTTTTTAACATTTTCAATATTATCAATTCAATTTTAGTATTATTTTTCTTTGAAAGTAGCTTAAACATTTAAATTTATTGTTAATCATCGTCAAAAAATTAGCAATTGATTTTTTCTGATAATCTTGTCTTTGTGGCAAAAAATTAAAAAAAAATATTTCCAAATCTGAAAAATAATTTTTTTCATATAAAAAAGTATGCTTAAAAACATACATTTTTAGCAATTTATGGAAAAAAGCAATTATAGCAAAATATTGTTGAATATTTAAAAAATGGCATGAGAATATGCATTTATATCAAAATATGCAAAAATATGCATTAACGATTTGATGCCATTTTGTTGCAAATTTGTTGATTCGCAAAAGTATTTGGTTAAAGTTTTGCTACAACTAACGAACAAATATGTATTTACATGAACTTCCGAGCCCTACTCATGACTAAGGTTAAATATCAACTTCTATACCTTAACCAATAGTAAAATTTGAATCTTAATAAGTCTGAATGAATACTATTAAATTGAGAATATTTTTAGATAAGTTAGCAGACCTTAATTATTAATAAAATGTTTTCTATTTTTCTTTTAATTTCATTACAGTTTTTAATTACTGCAAAATTCATGGGCATACAAATGCAACTTCTAAATATTAATTTTATAATCAAACATTATCATCAAGAGAAGCAGCAAGAGGAAGAAAAACAAGAACAGCAGTTTAGAAAACGTCAACAAATATTTGATCCACTTTAAAGATTTCTTTGTTTGAGTGGTTGTGAACAAAATCAGCAAAGTCAGCGGCAGCAGCCAACAAAAAGTAAGGAAGGAAAAAATAATAAAACAAATAATTAACAATAACAATTTAGGGGCCAGTTTTATAGTCAGAACTAAGAACAATGTTTGTTTTAAATGTTCCTTAATATTTATTACTTTCAAATTTAAAAATTATCTACTCATAGCAAATTTATATTACTCTCGAAATCGAGTGAAAAGTAGATCGACGGAAATATATAAAATTAAGTATTTCAAACTGATTTCCCATACAAATCAAAACGAAATCAAAATTAAATTTTGATTTCATTTTGTATGGGACAAGAATTACAGAAGATATTAAAGAATAACATAATGAAAAGTTAATTGAAAGAAATTTTAAAAGTTGATTACGGCTGTTTACTTTGTGTCCGACGACATATATGACCATTGGTCATATAGGATCATTGGTCATATATGACCATTGATCGTATATGATCATTAGTGTCCGACCGAACTCACTTTTAAAAGGTCGAACCGAAACCTAATTTCAGGCAAAACAACAAAGTTTGACCGAAACCGAAAAGTATTAAAAAAACAAGATATTGATTGCTTTTAATAATAAACCCAGCAAAACATGTATCATGTATCAGTTTCAGAATTAGTTCTACAACTAGTTCTCTAGAGCCAGTACTAGTTCTACTTTGGCGTTGTTACCCACGATTTTTATTTGAAATCAATCGCGGACTTAGGCCGGTCTGGGGTGGGCAAAGCCCAAAATTTTCCCAAACATGTACGCGAACAGAAAATTTGCAACAATTTGCAAGTTTGTTGTATCAGCTGATTCCAACACCAAATATACAAATAAATTTTAACTGGTCGCTATGGAAGAAGATAATTTTAGGTGTTAAATCTTTAGCAGAAACCTTTTAGAAGATTTTCTTATCTTTTCCATAATTTATTTTGAAAGTTTCATTGCTTTGCGTTTCGATAAAATAACATAATTGTAAAACATTTTTTTTTTGTTTTCAACAAACAAACATATGTGTTTTTCTGTTTGCAAATTCTTACTGGCAAAAATTTGTCCAGTAAAAATTTGCAAGAAAAAGAAGAAGACTTAGAAACTCTCATAATAGAACTGTCACTTTATTCTCTCTTTTTTCTTTCCGTTTACTGAGTATTTGCGTTAACCAACGCCATTCAGTAAAAATTTGTACAAATTATCCACCGAATGGACCTATGGTTTGATAGCAAAAATTATCACATTATAATTTTTTTTAAATATCAATTAATCCTGTGTTTTTGATTGGTTAAATGTTTACTGGTTTCCTAGGAAGATAATTTGTTATAATCCTAGGGCCAGTTTTAACTATGGTCAGACCTAAGCTTGATTTTTGTCTTAAATATTTCTTAAATAAGAAATGTTTGAAAAATTCTTACTTAAGAAATATTTAGGATACCAATCGATCTTAGTTCTGACTTAACTCTTAGGGCCAGAGTTTTTCTTTAAGAAAATTATTAGAATCACAGAGTTATTCAATAAGCATCTGAAGGCACTTGATACGAAAATAAAAAAGGATTTTGAATAGGAAAATATACACTACTATTTTAATGAAATTTCAATATGTTGCAGAAAAAAATTTTAAGATGAACATCTCACGAACAAAGCCCGCTACGTTGTTAGACTTTAAGGCACGCAAGTCTATTTAATTATAGTTTACAGTTTAAGTAGAAACAGCAATTCCAGTAAATTCACGAATTCACCTGGAAAGTTTACTGCGCCGGTTTCTTCCACCGATATATCGGAATATTTTCTTCTTCTAAGGTTTTTTGTCTTTGAATAAATTTGTTTAACCTTTCTGTAGAGTATGCTTCAATGGTAAATTTCATATTCCTTGCTTAAAGTGTTTGTACATGTAATTAAAAGGGGCTCTTTTGCCCTTTTTGTTCCTCCGCGTAAAAAACCCAAATATATATAATCCTGCCTCAGTGAATGTCACATGCGAAATTTCAAATACCAAACGTCAGCAATTTGAGTCTTTCAAATTCCATTCCATTTCCCTCCAGTTATCTTATGTTTCAATTTCACTCGTTCCCGTTCCATTTCATTTCGTTCCATTCCAGATTCCATTTTGTTCTTCATTCCATTACATTGCATTTCATTCCATTTCCATTGCCCACTGTTTTAATTCCACTCGTTCCCCGTTCATTTCCATTTCGTTTCACTTGTGTACTGTTTCAATTCCACTCGTTCCACATTTTGTTTCCTAATTTTGGCATTCCAAATACACTCGTTTTTAAAACCTTAGGTTTCTAGAGGCAGGCGTTAACCCCAATTTTAACCAAGTTCCTGTCCAAAGTCCCAAAAAATAACTTGTCTATAAGTTAGCCCATTCTCCAAGGCACACACATAAATTTCAGGTTTCTAGCCAAAGGGGTTCGCGCAGGCCGGCAATTTTTAAAAGTTATTCCCTTTTTGCCCCTCCCGGCAAGATTTCCAAAAATGCAGTCTTAGCTGTCGTAACGCTGGAGGAGGAATTTTAGCTTCCTAGTTCCAGCAGTTTGGCCAGGCCGTTAAGGGGGAAAATTTTCCTGTTTTTTACCCTACCTGTAGAAATTTCCCGTCTTAGCCGATGTCTACAATGGAGGAGGAACTTTCGTACTAAATTTCAACTTCCTAACTCCAACGGTTTGGGCAGGCCTTTAAGGAGGCACTTTTCCTTTTTTGACCCCCATTTTTGCAATGTCCCTGTCAAAAATTCAAAAAAGTACCTTCCCGATAAGTGAGCCCATACCCCAAGGAACACATATTTTACGTTGCAGATTTCTAGCCAGTGGTGTTTTGGTAGGCCGCCAAGGGGGAGACTTTTACTATTTATGCCCCTCCCGGGAAGAATTTCCGAAAATCCGGTCCTATAGGGCGTCCAAACTGTAGGATGAATCCACACACCGAGTTTAAGCTTGGTAGTTCCAGCATTTTGGGCAGGCCGTCGAGGGGGACACTTTCTTTTTTTGCCCCCATTTTCTTAATTAAGAAAATTCCATTTGTATTCTAAAATTGTCCAAATGTATTTCAAAATTATTAATTTCTATTTAAAAATTTTAAATTTGTATTTCAAAATTGTCCAAATGCATTTCAAATAATTCCATTTGTATTTCAAAATTCTGCAAATGTATTTGAGAAAATTCCAAATATATTTAAAAAGGTCTATTCTGGAATACAAATATAGTTTTTTTAGTTTAGTTTAGTATTAGTATACCTTTGATATCAAGTGAAGGGTTTGTTGAATTCAAGGATTACAATAATCTAGATTTAACTTTGCTGGAGCAGCATGTAGTACAATTCGATTTTACAGACTTTTATGATAACCCTGATATAGAATATCAACTTTCTAGTCTAATGAATTGCATAAATCATTTGCACTCTTTAGTTCCTTTAAAAAGATACAGAATTTCTCCGACTAACGAAAATTGGTTTAATACGCCACTAATAAATTATCACCTCTCACTTAGAGATTTGGCATTCGGAGAATATCTCAGGGTAACCTCACGGGAAAATTGGAGAGCTTATTGTAGGGCTCGTAATAGATCTAAAATAGTTATTAGAAACGCTAAACGCAAGGCTCATGCTGACAGATTTAGGGATCTAGATACGAGCGGGATGTGGAAAATTTTAAGATCTAATGGGTGTTTGGATACCGTCGATCATGTAGATGATTTGGATCCTGATGATTTAAATATGGAGTTTTCGACTTACAGATCAGTTGATTTATTCAACCCCTTCGATGCCAATTTAAATTTTCATGATAGTGGTTTCTCTTTTCGTAATATTGATTTTGGAGATCTGCGTACTGCTCTTTCCAATATTAAGTCTAACGCTTCTGGTCCTGATGATCTGCCTCTTAAATTTATAAGGATAATTTTTCCTTTTATTCATGAACAACTTTTGTATTTAATAAATAATATTATTACTAGTTCGCATTTTCCTTCTGATTGGAAAGTTGCAAAAGTAATTCCTATTAGGAAGAAAGATTCCCGTGGCGAGTTTAGGCCAAAATTCGTTGGTTCCTGTCCTATCTAAAATCATTGAGCACACTATTAAAGAACAGATTATGATGTTTTTGAACGAGAATAATTTGTTAAATCCTTTTCAATCACGTTTTCGTACAGGTTATAGCACATCTTCGCTTTTAATTGGCCTAACGGACTCTATTAGGCGTATAGTTGATAAAAATGATGTTGGAGTGTTGTTATCTCTAGACTTGTCTAAGGCTTTTGATAACATAAGCTACGCGATCTTGATACAAAAGTTATGTAATAACTTCGGTTTTTCATATTCTTCTTGTAGGTTAATTTTTTCTTATTTGTCTGGACGATGTCAATTTGTGCATTGTAACAACTCAGATTCGGAGTGTTTAGCTGTAACCAGTGCCGTACCTCAAGGTTCAGTTATAGGACCTTTATTATTTATGCTTTATATGAACGACTTCTTTATCTTAATGGATTTGAATGTGATGCTTTTGTCTTTGCGGTCGATATACAACTTCTATTTACTGGTCATCTTCAGCTCATTGACGTTTTTGAATATGACATGAATTTTCTATTATCTAATGTTTCTACGTGGATGAGAAATTGCAATTTGCGTATAAACTCTGCCAAGACAAAAGCTATGCTTTTTAAACCTCATAACTCTGAAGTTAATGTATCTGTTACTATTAATGGCGAGCATATTGAATTCGTTGAAGATATTAAATGCTTAGGTGTTGTAATAGATAATAAGCTAGAATTCGGTCAACATATAAGCTGGTTAAGTTCTAAAATAAATTTTACCTTGCGTAGACTATATTCCTTAAATCTTTATTTACCTCTTTCTATTAAAAAACGTATAGCACATGCATTATTAATGTCCAAATTGTTATACTGTATTGAAGTTTACTCTGGATGTAGTCTTGAGGACTTCAATAGGCGTAGATTGCTTTTTAATAAAATAATACGCTTTGTTTACAATTTGAAACCACATGGTCATGTGTCGAGGTATATTTCCGATTTTTTGGGATGCAGTTTTAAAACTTTTGTGAAAATCCGATTGCTATTATTCTATCATAAGGTAATGCTCACTGATTGTCCCGAATATATACACAGACACAGACACTTTGTATTATTGAACTCTGACAGGAACCCTCAACTTCTGTATCCGACCAGAAATTACGTTATTCATGAACGATCTTTTCATGTTCGTGTTGCAAAGGTTTGGAACCATTTACCCCGTCCCCTTAGATCCTTTGATCTATCTTTGAAAACATTCAAGAGTAAACTTGTAGAATATGCTTCTGCCCATGACATTTAAGTGGCCAAATCTTTGTTTTATTTTAATTTGATTTTACTCTTGCATATTTACATTATTTCTAGTTTTGTTCAAGTAATGGGGTGTTTAAATTCCTCTAAGTTTAGAACGCAATACATTTTATCATATATTTTTTATTTCTGCCATATTATTTCTATTTTTTAATTAATATATTTTGTCATATATATTTTTGCCATATTATTGTTACTTTATATTTTTTGTAAGTAAAACTAATTTTTATTACAAATTGTTTTATCTTGTAGTCTCTTTCAAATGCTCTTATGTATATACAAATTTAATTACTTTTTAAGACTATAGTTTTAAGAAATATTATAAAATAACCTGTTTTTGTTAGTCTACCAACTATAATGGCCCTAAGGGCTCAGTTGGTTTATTTGAATAATAAATAAATACATTTGGAATTTTCTGAAATACATTTGGAGAATGTATGACCATGAACGCATGTTTATGAGCATGCACGAACATACACTCAACCTGCATGGATCCATATATGTCGATTTTCAATTCAATTCAATTTCAATTTATTTCTTATAATATTTATATTATTTACATTTGACTTAGAAGCAAAGAGTTTAGGAACTTCGTTCCTTTTCTACTTAGATATATAAATATATTTTTTTAATTTATGAAATTTATGTACATTATTATTAAACGGAAGGAAAAAAATTTACAAAAACCTTTATAAGATAAAAATGAGAAAAAAAATAAAGTAGATAAAATTATGATGAGATGAGTTCATTGATATGTACATGTTGTGAGAGTTGGCATCTTCCATTAAAATTTAGAGTCAATCTTTCGATTTTATCCAGAACGAGGTCGAAGCCAGCGAGACTATGTAGGCGTCGGGTGGAATAGTGGCATGGTAGTTTAAATATCATTTTAAGTAGCTTATTTTGTGCTACTTGGAGTTTTTTTATATGACATTTTGCAGACGTGTACCAAACTGGAGCACAGTAAAACATTATGGGGTGGAATATAGATTTGATGATGAGTTTTTTATTGTCTATGTTCATTTCCGACTTTCTGTTTATAATTGGGTACATTATTCTAATAATTTTGTTAATTTTGTCCACTACATAGGGAATATGATTATTAAAATTAAGCTTGGTATCAAGCATAACGCCCAAGTATTTGACGTTGTTTTCCCATGGAATATCATGGTTCATGAAACGAGGTAAAGTCTGGGGTATAAAACAAGACTTACGTTTTCTTGTAAAATAAATAGCCTGCGTTTTTTCAGGGTTAACCAAAATCTTCCATTTATCAAAATAATTACTCAACCCAGTAAGAGCAGACTGCAAGTTTGTAATAATATCGGCTGAATAAACATCAGAACTAAGAATTGATGTATCATCTGCAAATATAGACGTAATGCAATTGGAAAATGTTGGAATGTCAGCAGTAAAGATGTTGTAAAGAACTGGCGACAGGCAAGAACCTAGTGGACATCCTGCAATGATATTAACTTGTTGTGAACAGGTTTTACCCAAGTAAACGCTGAACGATCTATTTTGAAGAAAGTTTTGAATAATTTTTATGAGTTCAATTGGAAAGTTGAATTTTTTCAATTTAAAAATAAGTCCATTATGCCAAACGGAGTCAAACGCAGCTTTTATGTCTAGCAATATCATTCCAGTTGATTTGCCGTTTTGAAAATTATTTTTAACTAATTTTCTGATTTTTAGTAGGGGTTGAGACGTATTATGTTCACTTCTGAACCCGAATTGTTGCGATGGAAGTATATTGTTTGCATCGATAAAATTAATAAGCTTTTCCTTAATAATTTTTTCCAAGATTTTACTTATAGAAGAGAGCAGACTTACTGGCCTATAAGAAAGTGGAGAATCAGGAGGTTTATTTGGCTTGAGTATTGGTATGGTTTTTGAGATTTTCCAATCACTAGGAAAGTAGCATAATTTAAGGCAAGCATTAAAGATGTTCGTTAGATAGTTGATACCTTTATTAGGCAAATTTTTTAGACATTTATTATTAATACCGTCTAAACCTGGAGTTTTTTTGTTTTTCAATTTTTTTATAATTACACCAACTTTTTCAGTAGTAGTGAAGTAACAGTTTTGTGGGATTGGGTTAATATTACGAATAAGGTTTGCAACACCATTAACCTCAGTAATCGTAGTAGTATCACTTAAATTTGATGAAATACAGTGGTTCAAATTAAAGTTGTGAGCCAAAATTTCAGCCTTTTCTTGCCGGGTGAAACATACTGCATTGTTGTGTTTTAAAATTGGAATATTGCTAGATTTCTTCTTTAACATTTTTGAAACTTTCCAAAAAGGGGAAGATGCTTTGTCCAAATTGGACAACATGTTATTCCAAGTTTGGTTTCTGAAGTGGTTTATTTCATTCGTAATATTTTTATTTAAACGTGTCATAGCTCGACGATCATTAACATCTCTGTAACGCTTCCAGTTCCTTTTAAATACGTTCCTTAATTGTATCCTAATTTTTATGTTGTTTGGTAAGGGTTTAGAGGTTGGTGCAATTCTACGTTTGGGCACACTTTCATCTATTCCCATTTTTACTACATTATTGAAAACATTTATCATGTTGTCAATTTGAGAGCTGTTGTTTATTTCATTAACGCTATCCGCCACAGGAAGATTCCTGTTTATGAATTTCATAAAATGCGGCCAGTTTGCCTTGCTGAAAGCGTAGCATAAATTGTCTACCATTTCATAATTTAAATTAACTGTACTAATGATTGGTAGGTGATCAGAACTCAAGTCATTTATAACTTTTACTGCGGACATATTTTGAGATATATTAGTTAGAAAAAAATCTAGAGTTGACGGTTGTTTACTTGGATCAGCCGGAATATAAGTATATTCGTGGGGAAATACTATTTGAGTTTGGTTTAGTTGGAGTTTTTCATATAATATGTTACCCCAGCCATTACTTCTTTGACATCCCCAATAACTATGTCTGCAGTTAAAATCTCCTCCTAATATGTATTTATTTGAGCTCGTTAGTTTACGGATATCTGACGCAAATGTTTGTTTTCTTCTAGGGTCCCTGTTTGTTGACCCACCAGGATAATAGCAAGAATAAATATTTATAAAGTCATTACCAGATTTTACCTTAATACCTATGTTTTCAATCAGTTCTGTGTTAATAGGAGGTATAAGTTGGTGCTGAATGTGTTTTTTAATTAAAATAGCTACTCCACCTCCTCCACCACGTTGTCGATCGTATCTGTAGCAGTAGAAGTTCTGATGTTTTATTGTAATTTTTTTATTTAGCCAGGTTTCACAAAGTAAACAAATGTCAATATTGGTTTTTTCCAAGAAATGGAATAATTCGTCTTTTTTAGTGCGAATGCTACGAGCATTCCATTGTAATAACGTTATGTTGCTGTTCATTGGTACAAAAATTTGCATGCAAGGTTTGTAACAACCTCGAATTGCTCTTCACGAGACCTGCATTTTTTTAAATTTGAAATTAATTCAAAGGTAAGATTTTTTAATTCTTCTAAAGAGAACAAATTATTATTATCGTTATTTTGGGTGAATGGTTGGCTATAACCCGTTCTAGATGGATTTGGTGTTTCGCTCTGATTTAAAGCATTTGGAAAATTAACATTGTAATTTGATTGGTTGTTGAATTGTTGGCTTCTTTGTCTGGTACTCTTTGGTTGAGCACGTTGCCTTATTTGCTTATATGTTTCCCTATTAGGGCAGTCAGGGGACATAGCCTTATGGGGGCCTTTACAATTAGCACATTTTACAATGGTTGACTTGCATTCTTCAGTTTTGTGATTCCCGGCGCAATGGGCACAAAATGTTTTAACATTGCATCTGCTGGCACCGTGTCCATACATCTGACAATTATAACATTGGGTCAGTTTAGTTTTGTTGGGTTTTTGGTATTCCCACCTGACTTTTATGTAGTTGATGGCTGAGTAATTTTGCCTTAATTCTCTTAATGTGATTGACTTTTTTTCAAAGTAGACAATGAATATAATTTGTTCGTTGTTACTGTCCCTAGCTCCAGCATAGGCTCTAGTAACAATTTTAACGTCGATACATTTAAGGCCCATGTCTAAAAGTCTGGACTTAACAACTGATGGGTCTGTTTTATCTAGACCTAATAGTACAGCCTTATAAGGCTTTTCGTTTTTAGCAGCATATGTGAAATATTCGAGCTGAAACTTCTTAGTGAGAGAGTCACAAACGGTAGTAAAATCTACGTTATTTGTGCAAAACAATTTTAGTCCGATGGAAATTTTACGTATAGAGTAATCTTTGATTTTTAATATTCTACATATTTCATGAACTTGTTCAATTTTACATTTTAATATTGTTATTGGTGGTATGTTAACTTTAACAGCTGGTTCGATAATTGTTTCATCATTATCGTCATCATCGATAGTTTGCAGAGGTGCAAAATAATTTGAATTGCTAGCTCTCTGAGAGCTGTTTGTGAACATTTTTTTTCTATTCATGTTATACCCAGAGCAGGCATCAACATCTTCTTTACAATTGCGTTTAATTTTGTTTTTGTTTTTTTTTATGATATTTAGATATTGTTAACAAACAATAACAACAAGAAATAAAGAAAAAAAATAAACCGTTAACTTTTATTACACTTTCAGGAAACAGAACAAACTATGACTTAACACATCAAATGCTAATGCAAGACTGATATATGTCGATTTTTAGCTGGGAAATACAAATAAAATATTTTAAAATATATTCCTCCATTCATATTTGTAATATTTTAAAATATATTTGTATAATTTTGAAATACATTTTGAAAATTTTAAAATACATTTTGGACAATTTTGAAATGCAATTGGACAAATATCAAAGGTTTTTAGACAATTTTAAACAATATTTTGACAATTTTGAAAGATTTTTGGACAATTCTAAAACATTTTTGGACAATTTTGAATGATTTTTGGACAATTTCGAAATATTTTTGGAAAATTTTAAAACATTTTTGGAAAATTTTAAAACATTTTTGGATAATTTTGAAATATTTTAGACAATTTTAAAACATTTTTGGATAATTTTAAAACATTTTTAGACAATTTTTAAATATATTTGGAATTATTTGAAATAAAACTGAAAATGGTGTAGTTCCAAGTCACTAGTTCCCAAAACAAAAGATGGGTTCTACACCATTTATAATTGTATTTCAGAAATGATAATTTAATTTCAAAAGTTATCAATTTTTTTTTGTTTTTCAGATTTATCAAATGTATTTTAGAAATAATTAATTTAATTTCAGTTTTATCAATTGCATTTCAGAACTTATCAATTGTTTTTCAGATTTATCAATTGCATTTCAGAAATAATCAATTGATTTTCAGTTTTATCAATTGTATTTAGAAATTAGAAATTGTATTTCATAATCACTTAAGTGGACTTAAGTTTGAACCGAGTCTATTGTTTATTACTGATATTCTCATTGGAACGCATAAATGCATCCAACCCATGTATCCAAAATTTCGTATTTTCGAAAATTTAAGAACAAAATTATAATAGCTTGTGTTTTTTGAAGAATAATTTATTAAAAAAAAAAACAAGGTAAGCCAAATTATGAAAAAAATTTTCAGAGCTGATGCCGTTTAAGTTAAAATAATTTTCAAGTAAATTTGTCTTTACTTATTTAAGAGAAAAAAAAATCGTATTCTTAATTTTTAGTTTTCTATAGATTAAGTTACTTAAGCTATTATAAAATAACAATTAAAAAAAAAAACATTAAACATAATTTAGCTTCTTTTTATATTGCTCGTTTGGCTGTTATATTTTTAACAACACTCATTTTACACGTTACATATTTTTTTTTACAAATATCAAGTAGGAAAGTTTTTACTACGAATTTCGACTTAGGCGATTATACTTAAATCACACAAAGTTAATACTTATCTCCCAAAAATATAACCATTCAATTTATATCTTTCCTTACAGCTTCTGTTTTTTAACCACTGCGTTTTTGTACCAATTTAATTGAAATGGATTCATCATCAAAATGGTCTCTTATGGTATCCTTAATTATTGGCATAAGCATTTTCAAATCACCGTTAGAAGTTGATGGTCACATTTTGGTTTATCGTCGCCTAACCAATCAGGTTCTTGTAAATTTATATTCCCTTAATGAAACCAAAAAATGGTTTCTCTAATATTTATTTTCATCTTTCCTTTTTTGTTTTTGGTATAGTTAATCGAAGAATTCAATGATATGCCTGCCCAATTTGGTCCTAGTCTACCTTCGAATGGTCTAAAGGTATTTGGCATACCCGTGGTACCAAACGATTTTGCTTGTGAAAAGATAAGTCCACCACCAAAGTCAATATATCCTAGTAATGCTAAATTTGCTGCAATCATACAAAGGTATTTATATCGAATGGAGTTTTTTATGTTCATTTATTAAACAAATTTAATTTTTTTTTGTGGAAAAATGCTGATTTTTGTAGTAATCAAAGGTACATCTTTTTTTTCTCTATAATTTTTCTTTTTATAACATTTTACATATAAAAACAATTAAGCATCGAATTGGGTTGGGATGTTAAATTTTATCATGATCATTTAAAAAAGGTATTGTAGTGGGGTTTTATTTACTTTTTTTTTCAATATTTTATAACGAGCTTTAAACTCCCATCAGTTTTTGATTATTTTTTTTTACAACTATTTCTGAAGCTAAAAACAGGGAATTAGAAAAAGTTTCGAAATTGTATGGATAAATTAAAGGTCTTACGGAGAAAAAAAAAATTTTTAATGTGTTTTTATTTATTGCACAAGACTGTCAATCTGGTAGCTTTAAACCACGATTGAAGAGAAACCACGATTGAAGAGAAATATTTTTTGATTTTATAACATGAAAGCCTTAGCCAAAATTGTAAGATGGAATTTTGAAAAGTAGACGGTTCGGTGTTCGGAAACCCAGATTTGTTGAGCAGTCGTGGGGATCTTGTCCCCGAAGGCCTTATAGCTCTGCTACAAAAAAAAATTAACAACACCGAAAATAGCAAGAAGAACAAAAATAAAAATAATACCACTCAGTGAAGTACCAGTAGCATTTGTAAATGTACTGATATGGCCTTTTCTCCCTACCCAACCATTGAATAACCAAATGGCCCACTACCGGTTATTCCCCTAACAAAAACTAGACATTCGCCTATATTCTCCTACCCCATGTTTAAAAATTACTCCATTCTAAAATTCAAATAAAAAAAAAACATTTTTATTCACATATAAACAAATTAAAGTTAATTTATATATGCTAGCAAAAACAACTGTTATCAACAAAAATCCAATATAAAAATATTAATAAATGATTTTTAAGACTAATTTATCGCGATTCTTTAAATATAGAAAGTAATTAAACGACAGAGTTATAAGGGAGTTGAAATACTTACTAAAACAGAAATATTTAGAAATAAAATTTAGGATTATTTAAAGCCTATCGAATTTTATAATATCAAAACTTTTCCCCGCGAAAACCACTGAATTTATTTATTTATTAATTTTTTTTTTATTTCCAATGGAATTTAAATCAATCTTTTTCCCGACGACTCGAGTTTTGAAAGAAAATACAAATTTTCCACTTACCCACTTATTTTGCTGATGAACTGTGTACACTTCACTGCTATCTTGATATTTGTATGAAGTCCTTTTAACAACCAATTTTGGAAAATTTATTATTTTATAATTTTAAACTTTAAAGTATTCTGCACCAGAAATGATCAGAGACTATTAATATAGATATAGGAAATCAAAACTTGTACTACTCACTAGTAAGTAACAGGGAAGACCTCTGCGGGGAGTTTAGGGGTCGCCTTTTTCAATTTTTCGTTATAGCTTCGGCATTTAAAGTTTAAAGTGTGTTATATCAAATTTTTTGCCTCGAGGAGACCACCCAGGTAGAAAAATAGAAACGGCACAATGTTGGTCCGGTATTGTAGACGGTAGTACATGTACTGGCAATGCGTCGGATTTTCAACTTCACTGTACTAGCATGTTGTCGAAATGATAACACCAATAAACGCTTGGCCGTAATTATTTCGCAACGTTGGCGCAGGCTTGGGATTTAATTTTTTTGGTATTATCCCAGTACATTTAATAACAAATTTAGTAGTTTGCTAGTACTTTACTGTCCTTTTAGTGTACATCACAGATTTTTAATGTATTCTTTCGAAACTTCACAAGAAAAGAAATGTATTTACAATTATAATTGTGTAATATATGTAAAAATACGTAAAATTTATAAAATTTTTAATTTTAATAAATAAAAAAGCTCATTAATTTTCAGAAAACAGTACTGGCAAAGCACGTTTTCAGTAGTATCGGCATTTCGTAAAAAACAGTGTTCTTCCAGTACAATTTTTGTTCTAACGTCGGCAATTTCTACCTGGGCAGTGTTTTGCTATAAAGGGAAAAATCCAATAAAGAAAAAATTAAAAAGGCGACCCCTACATTCGGCAACCAATATATAAAAAAAAAGATTCCACTGGGTTTATCGAAAAACTTCCTTAGCAAAAGTTTAATGATTTTTTGCGAGCTTTAATTTTCTGAAATTAGGGTGGTAGCAACTGAGTTCTGGTGGGTAACTACTAGAACGGGATACTTGAGGTCACTGGCCCGTAGAGCAAAAACTCGAGAGAAAAACATCGATGTATCATACTTTAAGATCCGACTGTAAATACCAAAGATATAACAAACAATGTAAAATGGCAACCCCTACGTTCGGCAAGAAAAATTTTTTTTTGAAACCTCCTTGCAAAAATACTTCATATTGGAGGGTGTACGGCGCGTTTTTTTTTTGCCTGTAAGGTGGTACGCTCTAGTGTATAACTTAAATATGAGGGATTCACAACAGATGGTTTGTGGCTTAATAACTTATATGACATTTCCGAGAGTAAACATCTTTCATTTATTCTCACTTAGTCATTGAACGAAATAGTGTAAACAACAAAGTGTTTTTTTTGCTTTGAAAATGTCGAATTTTGTGCCAACAAAGCATCATTTGTGGGAAGTTTTGCTTTACTTCTACAATTTGAAAAAAGCCCATCGATTTTGAAATAGTGTTTTAAAAAATTTATACTTCTTTCACTATTAACTGTTAATTAGTTTATTACTGTAATTTATCAATCATATCTATTTTTGTATTTACAGTAAAACTCGTTTAATACGAACTCGGTTAAGACGAATTCTCGGTTAATACGAACCAATTTGAAAGTCCTGAAGTTTTGCCATTATTTTTCATATAAAAAAACATCTGTTAATACGAACTCGCTTAAGACGAACTCTCGGTTTAACCGAACTGTTTGTGATAGTCCCACACCATAAATTTCATATTATTCTCCATGTTGAATATGAACTTAGAAAAAACTGGGAATATTCCTTATAAATATTTTTGAATTTGCAGTGAAAGGCTTAAACAATTTGGTATTAAAATTTTCAGTTGTATTAAAAACAGGGATGAAAAAGCTCGCTCTTTTTTTTTAAACGAGCTAAACAAATTTAGCTCGCTCTTATATAAGAATGAAAGTAGCTAAAAAATATAGCTTCCTCAATTTTTTAAAACAAGCGAGCTCAATGATTACGCTCAAAAAATGAATAAGAGCTTCACAAAAAAAAGACTCTTTTTCCAGAAAATAAATCGAGTATTATGAAAACGTAAGCTCTTTTCAAGTAAATTTGGAAACTCTTTTGGCTTGTTTACAAAAAAAAAAAAATTCAATATTTAGATATTAAATACAGCATTTCCAATAGAATTTCAAAATAAATGTTAAAAATTGTTAACTAAATAGATATGTAAGGGACTAAAATACCCAAATTTTATACAAAGTATGGTGGTTGTTTGCGAAAAAAATTTTTGCAAAAAGGAAAATATTTGCATTAACATATTCGTTTGCAGAATGTTAATCGCCAATTAAGTCTTTTAATTTATTTTCTGTACCACAAAGCCTTTTTTCGCATTACGCCATTATTTTGCAATTTTTTAAGTGCGGTTTTTTGAAATTCATAACCCAAGGACAATAACACCCATATCTTATGCCAAAAAAAAAAAATTGCGAAGAAAAAAATTTTACAAAAATGCAAACATTTTTGCATCAGTATATTCGTTTGCAGAATGTTAATCGCTATTTTAAGTTTTTTACTTAATTTCTGCGCCACAAAGCCTTTTTTTCGCATTCCGCGATTATTTTAAAATTTTTTAAGTTCCGTTTTTTTTAAATTTATAATCTAGGGACTAATAATACCCATTTCATACAACAAAATTTGGCGGCTAGTAGCTAAAAAAGAAACCGCGAAAAAAAATTTACAAAAAGGAAAATTTATCAATTTCAATTATCAATATAGTTGTTTGCAGAATGTAAGTTGCTGATTAAGTTTTTAATTAAATTTTTGCACCATAAGGTATTTTTTCGCGTTCCGCCATTATTTTGCAATTTTTTAAGTTCTGTTTTTTTAAATTTATAATTTAGGGACTATAATACCTACTTCGTAAAACAAAGTTTGGCGGCTAGCTGCAAAAAATAGAAATCGCGAAAAAAAATTTGCAAAAAGAAAATTTTTTCATAAATTTTTTAATAAAATTTTTGCACCATAAGGTCTTTTTTTGCGTTCCGCCATTATTTTGCAATTTTTTAAGTTCGGTTTTTTAAAATTTAAAATCTAGGGGTTAAAATACCCATTTCATGAAACAAAGTTTGGTGGTTTGTTCATGAATCGTTTATCACGGATGACAACAGTACACTACCACATCATATTATTGTGAACTTAAGCAACCAACACAATATCAACACCATCGTTTTAGTTTTACTGAAAACTTATGTATAACAGTGTTGCCAGTTTGTGGGATTTATCCCAAAATTGGGAATTGTATCATCAATGGGGATAAAAACTTCCGTTTGTAGAAATGGGGATTTATTGGGGATGATACGAAATTTTAGGGGATCATTTGGGGATAAAATATATTATTGCTTTTTCATATTTTTATGAATTTAATCCTGATAATTCTAAATATTTATATTTTTTTCTAAGAATGAGATAATAGTGAATGATTTTTAGCTACAAAAATTTGAGTCTGGCAAGGTAATGTTCCTAGAAACTATAATTCCTCTTGGTGAAAATTCAAATTCGTTTTGGTTCTAAAATTTTTAAAGTTATTTAATAAGAGTTATAAGAAGTTCTTCTTAAATTAAATGTATACTTTACAAGTTACTCAATTGTCAAAAGTTAATCCATCTGCTGAAATGCTAAAACTTTTTAATGCAGTACCATACACAACAAAATGTCTGTTTATTATTAAATATTTAAAATGAAAAATTTTGGTTCAAATTTTCTTTGCTGTTATTTAAATTTATTTGTTCTTTTTATAATTTGTTGTAAGCACAAATTTATTGAGTCTGAGTGTACAACTTACCGCAAAAAATAAACGAATATGGTATTTTTCCACTAATTTTTCGAAAAAATTAACGAAAACAAATTTTTATATAAAATAAAAATTGGAAATTTTTTGGGATGGCAAATTAAAAATTGGGGATAAGGTATGAAAAGACTGGCAACACTGATGTATGTAACCGAAATACGTACCTACTCTGTTGAAAGCTATCATGCTAATGAATGGAGTATTTTTTTTTTTTTGTTATGCTTTTAGTTGAGAGTTTTGTTTTCATTCGTGTTGTGTAGGTATGAAAAGCCGATTATGATCGGCCAATGGTATAATCAGCGTTGCCATATAGCCAGTTTTAACTGCTTTTTACAGTTTTTTGGGGTGCCTAACAGTTTTCCAGTTTTTTCATGTAAAAAACAGTTTTTTTTAAATTCATGGATTTTTTTACAGTTTTTTCATATTAAATCGGCACATTTGTTTCATTTACATTTTTTTAACTAAAATTTAAGAATTAAAATATAAAAGTGCTTATGCATAATAATTTGAAAACCTTATAACGCGTTTATAAAATGAATTTTGTATAAAATATTTGTATTAAGTATAAGCCATTTATAAACTTAGAAAGTGATTATGCATATGACCCAAAAATTACATTAAAGCTTTCATATTGTAAAAAATTAGGTACAAATCAAAACATAAATAACACAGTACAACACATGATTTTGGGACTCAATTCTGAGAATTGCAGTTGGCTGCATTAAAA
Organism: Leucophora obtusa; assembly: GCA_949987735.1. Taxonomy (NCBI): domain Eukaryota; kingdom Metazoa; phylum Arthropoda; class Insecta; order Diptera; family Anthomyiidae; genus Leucophora; species Leucophora obtusa. The sequence goes on along the minus strand of OX465295.1, from coordinate 322,380,340 downwards.
ATGTAATGCCATACGATTAATGCAGCCAACTTGACAAAACGAATAATGCAGAAGTTCTTATTTTTGGGGCTACTTTCACGTACAATTCTCAGAATTGAGTCCCACATCAATGAGCTGAAAAATGTTGTACTGTGTAAATTTAAAAATGCCAATATAATACTACAAAATTTGCTTACTGAAAAAACGAAACATTTTTATAACAAATTTCATCAAAAATTAGCACGGAATGAAATTGGCTAAACCATATCTGACACGTCATAGATCCGACGGACATTTGTTAGCCGACCTTTTCAGATCATTTCTAAATGAAAAATAATTCAGAAATTCATATTTTTCATATTTTATCATCAAAAAAGACCTAAATTGATTTTTTATTTTTTTCTTTAATAAATATTTGCCAATTCTGGATAATAAATTTACTACTATTTTTTCAATTATGATTGAGGACAATTCCAAATAACGTAATTTTTTTAAGGGTTTTTTTAAACACCGTCAAACAATTCCCGACATAACAATACTCAATCCCCTGAAAGGTAATTTTAAGTGGAATGCAAATCTATAAAGAATATTTTGAAGTACAACACTGACCAGTAAAGTATTCTATCCTAAGTCAGGGGTTAATAAAAAAGTTCACATCTCGGAAGGGTGATTCGATGAACTTTTTTTAACTTCAAGTTCGGGCCTAGGAGACCAAAATTCTTAAAAAAAGTAAAATTAGAAGGCTGTTCAAAAAGTCGATTACTATAAATGCCAAACGCAATTAAATTATTCCAATCTCGATATTTTAAAAATGGAGACCCTGGGATAATATTTTAGTCCCAGGATACTTCGGGATCCCAGAATTTCTTCTGGTTCTTAAAATTTTTTACAAAAACAGTTTTTCTATAAAGAAACAGTTTTTTATTACAGTTTTTCTAAAAAAATATATGGTAACACTGGGTATAATGAAAAAATTAAAATAGACAAATGTCTACCCCCAAAAAATTCTTTAGTTGATCGTAATGAATATTTCAACTATTTAATATGTGAAATACTCTAATGATACCAAAAAAAGCTCTAAAGCGACGAATACATTAAGGAACATTGAGTAGGGTTTTTAGCAAACTCTACTACGTATTGGTTTTACTATATTATTTATTTTTAATTTTATTTTTCAATATTGTTTAATTATACCACCGATTCTTTTTAAATGTTTTTTTTTTGGAATGAATTTGGTAAATTTTATTTTATAGAATTTCGTTAGGTTATTTTAAGGGTATCGGTATTTTAAGTTATATCGTTAAGTTATTTTAGGGTTAACGGTATTTTAATTTATTTCGTTAGGTTATTTTAAGGTTAACGGTATTTTAAGTTACTTCGTTAGTGGTATTTTAGGGTTAAAAATATTTCGTTGAAAGGGTTTCGAATCGTTAACGGTATTTTACGGTTAGTGTTTCCCAACCAAGTTAAAAATTTTAAAAATTGCCAAAATTAAAAAAATCGTTTAAATTTAAAAATTGTCAAAATTTGAAAAAATCATAAAAAACCGCCAAAATCTTGAAAATAGCAAAATTTAGAAAAATCGGCAAAATTAAAGAAATCGTCGAAAATTAGAAAAAAATCATCAAAATTAAAAAATCATCGACATTAAAAAAATCGCCAAAAAGCTATATATATTTATATTAATAAGAATTAATATAAATTATTTTTTTTGTTTTTATAATTTATTATTCATTAAAAACATTATTAATTTTTTTTTTGACTAACTTTTTTATATAATAATATAAAAATTGTAAAACAAACATTGAATTGAAAATAAAGAACAACTAACTAACTGCTAACTTTTTTATCTGAGTGTACATTTATACTTTTTCGTTTTATAAAACCTACATATTATAACACAACACACCATCGCATCCATAGCATTCATTGCGATACTTAAACACTAGTTCAAAGTACTAATTGCTATGTTATGGTAGCGAACAATCGTGTGTCACTACAATCACTTATTGTTTTTTTCGTTGCCATGTTTAATGCTTAAGTTCGCTTACGTTTTGATTTGTCTTCTAGTCGTAACAGGGTGGTTTAAATCGTAATGCACACATACTAGCACCATGTGATTTAATGACTACAACAAACCGATTGCACTCACGCAGCCCTTTACTGTATATCTTTATGTTTTGAACATTTTTGGGACTTCAATAGAAACACAACTTACAATAGGTTATGGGCCAACATTGCTTTGGAAAAAAATCGAAAATAATAAAAAAAAAAACAAAAATAGAAGTTTTTTGTAAAATAGAGAACATTCGCCATTGTGAGCTGATACTGTGAGGTTCTTTTTAAGAAAAGTGAAAATAAATAGAAATTTTTTCATAGACTACTTAGTTGTTTTTTTTTGTTTGAAAAGAGAAAATTTTTAAATAAAGGAAGAAAATTTCAAGGAAAAGGGAAATTAAACGAAAGAAGAAGATAGTTTTTGGAATCAAGTGAATTTTCTTCCGAAATGGCTACGGTTTCTCCTGGGGAGGAGAAGGACGCTTCGGCGTCCATAATCCTTTCCCAATTTGACAGTGATGATGTGGATTCTTTTGGGAAAGTTTTTAGAAAAATGAAAAGGTCTTCGAGCAGAAATGGAAAAGTGGCCAAAGGTTATGGCGTCGGTACAATTGGTGACAGAAATGCTGGCAAGGGTAATCGTGTCATGAAAGGTTATGAGGCTAAAAGAATAAAAATAAATGCGCCTAAGGGCAAAATTACTAAACTTCAAATGAAATGTGACAACAATGTAAAGGAGAATATTTGTGATAATGAAAATAATGCCAACAAAATGGCGGAAGGTGATGATATGGAAATGAATAATGGTAATGTAACAACAAATGAACAAGTTCAAAATGATATGAATACTGAACAATCCCAGAAGGAGAATACTGGTACAAATAGAAAAGAAGCACTTTTATATTCGACAAAACATATTGGTGAGATTATAGTGTTAGTTGACACATCGCAGGCCGATGGCAATAACAAGAAAATGAGAAATGGTTTATATCTTTATGAAAAAATTAGAAATGTAAAGTGTAATGGCATTAAATCCATTAAGGCAATTGGAATTACATTGTATAAGGTATTTTTTGAGAATGTGATAGCTGCGAACAGATTTGTTAAGAATGAAAAACTAGTGGAATTAAAATTACGTGCCATTATACCAAAAAGTTTCGTGGAAACGTATGGTGTTATAAGAGATGTTCCACTGTACCTGAATGATGATGAAATCTTACGCAATATTAAATCGCCGATGAAAGTAACGTATGTCAAACGTTTTGAAAGAAAGGATAAAGTCACCAAGGAATTTATCCCAACATATGCTGTCAAGGTTGGTTTTGCTGGTAACGAAATTCCAGAGGAGGTTGTTCTAAACTTTACAATTTTGAATGTTGATGTTTACTATCCAAGGATTAGGCAATGTTATAACTGTGGTCGATTGGGACACACCCGTATGGGATGTAAGTCCAAGGCAAGATGCTTAATATGTGGTAAAGAGGGTAAGTGTAGTGATACATGTATTTCAATTATTTGTCTGTTATGTGGTGAAGAAGGTCACAGGGCGGTAGATAAGGAAAAATGCCCTAAATGGTTAAGGGAAACTGAAATTAATAAGATAATGACAGTAAAGAAAATGTCAAAAAAAGAGGTATTAAATACATACTCACAGGAGAAACAGAATCGCTTTGATATACTTGAAGACAATGAGCAATTCCCAGTTTTGCATACATATGAAAAGAAAACCAGGAACAAGGATGTAGAGGTCAATAGAATACTTACACCTAGGAGATATAGTACTGTAGTTAGAGCAGTTCCTACAGCACCAGTTATGACCCCAAATTTTGAAAAGCCGGAACGAATGTTCAGAGAAATAAATACGACTGGCCCTGTGTTTGATAAGGAGGGTTACAGAAGAGTTTCAGAACTTGAGAAAATTGCTACTGAAATTCTGAAATTCGTGAAAGATCATTTTATAAATATAAATAACCCAATTGGGCTTGAAGCGGTAAGTCATTTTACATCCAGAATAAATAAGATTACTACAGGACTGGATTACCAGTTCATTACTCAGGCATCTCAGGATGAAGATCCTCCAATATAATTGTCAGTCTTTGTATACTAATAAAAACAGTATTGAGTTTTTTCTCAATACTAATAATTATGATATTGTATGTTTAAGTGAAATTTTGAATGAAAGAAAAAATAATACGAAACTGATTAATTTCAATTTAATCAAAAAAAATAGAAATGATGGGTATGGTGGAGTTGCCATAGGTTTAAGAAAATACATTAAATTTCGGAAGATTGATTTTGCGGCAAACATAGATGCAGTTGTGATAACTACAACAAATTTAAAGAATAATTTTGTTATATGTTCATGTTACCTACCTCCCTCTCTTGATGTTGGACTTTTTACCACACAGATAACCACAATTTTTCAGTTTTTGGAACCATTTGAGAATGTACTGATTTTAGGGGATTTCAATGCTAGAAACTCATGCTGGGGGATAATGAATCTCTCCCAAAGGGTAAAAAACTTGAGGCGATAAGTAATACCTTTAATCTTACTTGTTTGAACAATGGATCGCCAACTTTTTTTAGATCATTGAATGGCGGTACTGGGACAGTCCTTGATTTGTCATTTTATAGCTCAAATCTACAGTGTGAATGGGAAGTGCTTCCTGTCCTGTTAGGGGGCAGTCATCATTATCCAATTTCCATTAATTTTTCGAATGTAAAAATGAGATATGGTAAATTCATTGCGAAAAAACTTCTGTCATCTCTTGGCAATGTTGGTCTGAATACTGATGTAAAAGAAATTGGTAGGATATTTAGTGATGAGATAAAAGAAGCTACCTATATAGTTAAGGATAACAAAACTCCGAAATTTTGGTGGCATGATGGTTTGAAAAGTATATTTAGGCTGCATGTGGCTGCCAGGAAAAAGTGTACTCAATATCCAACACCTGAAAATTTTGAATTGGCAATTCAAGCATCAGAAAATTGGAAAGATGCAGTAGCTCAGGCTAAAAGAAATAGTTATAATGAGCGTCTACGTTTTTTAAATGAAAGTCCCAGCGCAAAAGAGGGCTGGAAATTTGTAAAAAATCTGAAGAATAGTAATAGTCTATCCAATAGAATCCTCTGGGATGATGAAAATAATTCCAATTTTCTGACGTATCTAAAGGAACAAGTACCTGGGGGCAATAGAGATGATGATAAACGAAATGAGGATAATGAAAATAATGATGACTTTTTTTGTGGTTTTACTTTTGAAGAATTTGAAAAGTGCATATCGGCAAAAAAGAAGTCGTCTGCGGGAGGTTGTGATGGTGTGACGTATGAAATGATTAGTCTTTGTCTGGTGTATCGAAAAAGTCTCTGTTGACGGCTTCGAACAATGCATTGTTGAATAATGATATTATAGATGAATGGCGTTTAATAAGGGTGGTACCCATCCCAAAACCAAATAAAGATTTAACAGACTTTAAAAATTTTCGACCAATCTCGCTGATATCTGTATTTTTGAAATTGATAAACTTAATGGTAAAGGAACATATGAATGACCTTCTAAAGCAATCCGAATACCTTTCGGAAAGATGTTTTGCATATAGGAAAGATAAATCTACCTCGATGTGCATCAATGAGCTCCTTCATAGAGTTGCGGTTTTGAAAGAAAGTGGTTATAAGGTAATGGTTATGGTTCTGGACATATCAAATGCTTACAATTGTGTTAGAGTTGAAGTTTTGAATATGATGTTGAAGCAGATGGGATTGAATAGAATCTTTTGTGATTGGATAAGTAACTTTTTATCAAATAGAATTCTGAAACTTGGTTTGGAGGAGGTGACAGTAAATAATGGTTTACCACAAGGGAGCTGTTTATCACCGATACTTTTTAATGTGTACACCAGATCATTACATGATATAGAAGATGACAACACTATGGTATTTCAGTATGCAGATGATTTTCTTATTGTGTCATATGATAGGAGTTTTGATAGGGCTGAATCTAATATGAGGGAGAAAGCGCTACAATTTATGAATATATGTTCATCTCTTAATCTATCTTTTAATCTTGGAAAAACTAATGTGATATACTTGGCAAAAGGCAACAAAAGAAAAGTTAATATAAACATTAATGGTACTGATATAGCGCAGGTAAATAAACTTAAATACTTGGGGAGATATATAAATTCATCCTTATCTGTTAACGACCATTATAAAAGGGTCATTGGAGAAGCGGGAAATAGAACGAAATTAATGAAATGTTTGACACCTGTTAAAGGAGGTCTATCTCCAAGGGTGGCAGTTAACTTATATAGGAGCTTAGTTCGATCTAATATTGAATATGCAAGAACATGGCAAGAACTACTACGGCAATGTCACCTAAGAGTGTAAATAATAAAATAGCCACTTGTCAGAATGCCTCCTTAAGAAGATGTCTGGGATTAGCACCGTCTACTCCCACTCAGGTCATTTATGCTTTGGCTGGTGAACTACCTCCAAGGGAGAGAGCTTTTTACCTCACGTTTAAGGAAATGGTAAAATTGAAATTTCAAAACTATGATCTATATCAAAGTATTGTTGATAATGTTGAAGTAAAATCAAGCTACAGTTTAGTATATTACAAATTTAAACAAATTTTTGATGAATTAAATACTGAAGTATTTTTTGAAAATGATGAACGTATTAACATAAGGTCTGATGTGCTGGGTGACAAGAAAGAAAATGTTAGTAAGAAGCAAATACAGGCTATTTATAATAGAGAGTACAGAGAATACACTGATGATGATTTTGTTATTTTTGCTACGGATGCATCCTTAGCGAATGATACGACTGGATGTTCTGTGTGTAATATTTCTGTTGGGGAAAATTTTTTGTTTCAAATTGACTTCAGGTCATCAAGTATGTTTGGTGAACTTTGGGCAATAAGGAAGGCAATAGATATTGCCATTGAATCTAATTTAAAGAAGATTGCTATATTTACGGATAGTTTGTTGGCATGTAGAATTTTAAACAAGAAGTCTTCAAAGATATATTGTGTTGCTGATATTCATAATGCTATAGGTGCATCGTCGATTGAAAAATGTCATATTATATAGACCCCAGGTCACTCTGGGGTTTTCTTTAATGAAATTGCTGATGAAATGGCTAGGTGGGCCTCTAGTGTAGGTGCTCCAATAAGTGTTCTTCTTACACCTGAAGAGGCGTTAAGAGCTGCGAGGAATATCTTACTGGAAGACTGGAAAAATAATTATGAGGAGATTTCGCAAATAAAAGGAAAACATTTTGCTAAAGTTTTTCCCAATATTCCTTTAGAGCCTTGGTATAGGGGAGTTAACATGGAAGCAAAGGATATAAAGCTAATTAATAGACTTATGTTGGGTCATACTTATGATAAAGTTTTTCTGAAAAGAATTGGAGTGAAACAATCTGCATTATGTGATATATGTAAGGTAGAGGAATCTGCGCAACATTTGATTTTTAATTGTAGCAAATTTACGAATATTCGGCGAAAGTATGATATTTTTGGGAAATTTGAGAATATAGTTGATTTACTACGGAACAGATGTATCAATAGCCTAAATGGTTTGGCAAAGTTTGTTAGAGAAGCTATGATTGAAATTTGAATTTGTAAAAATGAAAGGATATATGAAATGATGTTGTTGGTTTTTGTTAATAATTCAATTGCATCAATTTACTTATCATTGGCCTGTTTTTTATTTGACAAGATCTCTATTGAAGTTAATTTTGGAACGTGTTGGAAACCCTGGCAATATGCTTTTTAGCTGCCATTGGAAAATTTTCAGAATATAAAAAAAAAAAAAATAAAATAGAGAAAATTTTTTAAATTTAAGGAAAGAATAAATTGTGATAAAAAAAGAAATTGAAAAAAAGATTTTCAAATCGCGGAAGAAATTGAAGTCCGAACAACCACAAAGAAAACGGTTTCAAAAAAGTGCGTGTTTAAAATCAAGAAATAGCAAGATACCTCAAAAAGGATTTATTCAAAAACGTCAATTCAAGAACATCATTTCAAGAATATCAAGAATGGAATTTTCGAAAACGCTTAAGCCTCTTTCTGGTGAAACAGACTGGCCAATATGGAAGAGAAAGGTAAGAGATTTGCTTGATTTCTATGAGGGCGCTCTAGATGTTGTTGAGCAGAAACTAACAAAGCCATATCCCATAGACAATGCTACAGAAGCACAAGCAAAAGATTACAAGAAGAAAGTTGATTTTTATCGAAAAGGAAACAGCTATGCAAAAAGTTTAATTACCAATACTATAACGGATGAAATCTACCAAAAGCTGATGTATAAAGAATCTGCCTATGAAGTATGGAAAGCGTTACATCAACGATTCGAACAAGATGTGCACTGATTTATTTTCTTTTGTATGGGTCGGAGGTAATGATGTTTCAACACACGTATCTAAATTAAAAAGTTTATGGACAGAAATCAACAATGGTTTACATATGAAAGGAGAAAATACATTACCGGATTTGCTATTGATTTGCAAAATATTACATGTTTTCACAAGTTCTTATGAGATGTTCAAATCTGGTTGGATGATGTTAACAAGAGATGAAGACAAATCGTTTGATGAGTTAATAATGCAATTATGTTTGTATGAACGTCCTATTAAGCCAAAGCCTACAAATTTAAATCATTCAAATACGGCCCTTCATTCTGTTGATAATGAAGTGTATGCTGTTATATCAAGTTTAGATTGGTGGGTGGATAATGGAGCCACCAGACATGTTACAAAATCTTCAGATTATTTCATCGATTACCAAATGTTTAAAGAACCACACACAATTCAAGCCGCTGGCAAGGATACATTAAAAGCTTTTGGTAAAGGTACTATAGAAGTTTTGTCTAGAATTGGTAACAACGAATTAATAATGCCATTAAAGGATGTCTGATATGTTTCTGGTATTAACAGAAACCTTTTTTCGGTACTGAAACCCTTCAAGCAAGTTTTGGTCTACTTTAACTCAATGTTATATGAAAGTGAATGATGAAGTGGTATTATCTAAAGGTCGTTATGTAAATGGATCGTTGTACAAAGTCAACATTATTCAATCAATTCAAATCAATTACTCCAAATCATGAAGTTAACTCAGCGCTTAATAGCAGTTCAATGTTACAGTTATATCACGAAAGGTGGGGACATCAAGACAAACATCACATTAAAGTTAAACTACAAAAGGAATTGCGTATTAACGTTCAACAATGATGTTTGTGAACCCTGGGGGGTTATTATGTAATTCGATTCGAAAAGAAATCGCTTTCGAACAGAATTTTCACATTAAAAATTCAGTAACAGAAAATTGTTTTTAGTGAAGGAAAATGTTGAAAACGTGTAGGCAATGTCTAGTAAAAGCGAAAAGTAAAAAAAAGTTGGACTTTCAAGAACGGATATTTTTTAACAAGAGTTTTAAAATTTTCGAATTCGAACAATATTTTTCGAATCCGCTTAAATACGTAATAACCCCCCCGTGTTTATGGTAAGGCATGTATAATACCATTTGAAAGGCGTGAAGCAGCAACATCTCCAAGTGAGGTTATATCTACTGATGTTTGTGGTCCTTTTCCCTCTTCTTTCAAGGGCTTTAAGTATCTAGTGGTATATAAAGATGACTATACCAAATTAAGATCTGATGTTAAGGATACCTTGTTTGAAATTCTGGCAAAGGCAAAATGTCAAGGTCATACCATTAAAACATTGCTCAATGAATTTAATATCGCTGACGTTAAGAAAATTTTAGCAGACAATGGAATAAACCAAAAATTTACTGCTCCTCCATATACACCTCAACAAAATGGTGGTGCTGAAAGGGAGAATAGAACAATTCCCAACCAGAAATTGATGATGGTACAAAAAACTAAGTACTCTCAAAGCATTGTTTATACCAAAAATAAAACGTTTTGAGAACGTTTGGAAAATACCATCTTTAAAATGCTTTGATAACGCTTTTTAACAAATTTTACAACTTTGATTAAAAGAAAGTTTGTGTTTTAGTTAGGGATGTGCGATTAATCGATTAATCAAACTTCCAGATTAATCAAAATTCTGATTAATCAATTAATCAATAATTTTAATTAATCAAAAACATAATTAATCGATTAATCAGTTATTTCGATTATTCAAAATAATGATTAATTGATTAATTATGATTTTGATTAATCAAATTTATGAATAACTGAATAATATCTTGTATTTCTCCATTGACGACGCTTTTTAACGCCATTTCAATATAGAAATTTAGGAATGGAGTTGTTCAAGTCTGACCAGTGAGCAAACAACCTTTGTGATTCTCTTTATTTGGAGCTATATAAAGTATCGCCACAAAACAAGGATACAATTTTCCTATTTTTTTATTTAAAAATTTTTTTTATCAATATTAATTGAAATTATTCAAGTTTTATTTAATCAAAATTCGAATTAATCGATTAATCATAATTCTGATTAATCAAATTTTCAATTAATCAATTAACTGATTAATCAAAGTTCTGATTAATCATACTGTTTGATTAATCGATTAATCGCACATCCCTAGTTTTAGTACTAAAAATTATTTTTATTACTTTTGTAATGTTTTGTTTCAATTATTTATGTAAAAGCGAAATAGCAATTGATTCGATATAAAATGTTGTAAGAATGCATTTAGCTCCTCCATATGTATACCTATTTCAATGTTGTTTTCATCTAAATTTGTTACATTATATAATCCGATCTCTTTTGATTAGATCGGGTAGTCAAAAAAAAATTTTAGTTTCCTTGAAAATGTTGCCTTTCAAATGCATATCACTGTATTTGTGTTTCGTATGTTTTGTACTAAAAATTTATTTCATAACCATAATGTTCCCATTGTGTTTCCCCAGAGAATAGTTGCTGCTCTTATTAAGAGGATATACTAATGGAATATTATTTGAGGAATTGATATTAAAAACATGCAATTTCCTTTGTATATGGGAAATGGGATTAAGTGGCGATTTTACAATAGATTTAACAAAACCTAAGCTATTTTCAAAATCAAATGCTGAAAATTGTGATATAGGCGCCCCCATATTATTTACATCATTTGAAATATGTATTAGATTATGAATATTCATTGTCACTGAGCTTGAGCCATAAAAATGTTGCATAAGTTCCACAGATTTTCTTAAAATCTTAAATTAACAAAAATTAGATTACTTAATTAAGTTTAAGACTAAAAAAAATATTTATACCTTCATTAGTTAAAAACTTGGCTTTGAATTTCAATCAAAAATGGCTTGGTAATGTATGCGGTTGAAAACCCCTTTCCCATTATGGACCAAAAGTTCTTTTTCGATTTTTCAAACACATCCATTCCATCTACATGAATTATAATTTTAATTTTCTTTTCATTATAATAAAGATTGGAATCAAAAGTGATATCAAGATTAGATTTTATTCCAAAATATTGAAAATTTCCCAAAGTTTCGTCTAAACCTAACATCACTTTACAATCGCCGCTCAAAGTAGAAGTTCCTAATAAAGTTTTAGAACATTTCGGAAGAGATGTATGTATAACCTTCAGATCCCAGTACCATTATTTCGTCTATAGAGGTTTGTATAAGAGTGTTGATTTTCCTAACAACCCAATTTTTCAGTTTTTGCTCAATATGACCACATGTAAAAGTGCTAAAATCACTATTAGATTCTTCAGGAATTCATAAAAAATTTAACACATCCACATTTCTCTGAATATCCTATAATTTTTTAACTTAATCATTTAAAACTAATTAAGTTCTAATAAAATATATAAAAAAATAAATGTTTTTTAAGTACTAAGAAATTACTTTATATTTCGTTTTTAAAATTCTCGGAAGACAATCCACTTTTGTATTAATACACTTTAAAATCACTTTACTTTTAGTTTTTCTAATGTTTTGAAAACGTTCTATAAACAAAAATTATAACGCTATAAAATCACTTTATTTTTTGCTTTTGCAACGCTTCTAAAATACTCTAAATACAAACATGAGACCATAAATCATGGTTATCATTTTAGTGTTCTGAGAACACTATAAAACCCAAAAATATGTTGCTTTGATAACGCTTCAACCACCATACAAAGTGCTTTCAGAACGCTTTTATGTTTGTCAATTTCTGGCTGGGTTGTAGAGATGGCAAAGACTTTTAAATAAATAAATACATAAATAAATCAAATAATATGAATAAATCAAATAATATGAATAAATCAAATAATAGCCGTTTTTTCTAATCACTTGGATTTAATAAATTCAAAAAGTATTTCTAAAAGTGCTCAACAGATGGAGTTAGATTCTCCCTATTTTAAAAAGAATTTTCTGTCCGACACTTCTTTCACCCTAATTTTTAATACTGAATTCGATGATGAAGGATTTTACCTTAATTTTTAATTATATTTTATATAAAACAGCGATAAACAGTCTGCCTTTTCATTTTTAGCACTTCAATTTATATTTTTACACAATTGAAAAATTCCATTGCAATATTTAATATTCACTAATTGGATTTAATTAAATTACTTACTGTAGAGTGAAAAATTGCCATTTCTATTTCAGCTATTTTTCCATGTCCAAGATTAAAAATATGTATTTGGTGAGGTGTAGTTTTTTTTCTAAACATATTTCATAAAAAAAATTTAATAAAAATCTTTTATTTGTTAGTTTTTTAATTTTTTGTTTCTCTTTTAATTTTTATTCGTATTTTTTTCTGACATTAAATTAATAGGCTGTTTCATATATTTGTGCTTTTATTATGGATTTATTAAATCCAGCTTTTTTTTGGATTTAATAAATCCACTTTTTGAATGAAAAATTCTAAATCCAGGTGATTAAAAAACACGCTAAATATTAATAAATCAAATAATATGAATAAATCAAATAATATGAATAAATCAAATAATAGCCGTTTTTTCTAATCACTTGGATTTAATAAATCCAAAAAGTATATCTAAAAGTGCTCAACAGATGGGGTTAGATTCTCCCTATTTTAAAAAGAATTTTCTGTCCGACACTTCGTTCACCCTAATTTTTAATACTGAATTCGACGATGAAGGATTTTACGTTAATTTTTAATTTTTAATTATATTTTATATAAAACAGCGATAAACAGTCGGCCTTTTCAGTTTTAGCACTTCAATTTATATTTTTACACAATTGAAAAATTCTATTGTAATATATTTAATATTCACTAATTGGATTTAATTAAATTACTTACTGTAGAGTGAAAAATTGCCATTTCTATTTCAGCTATTTCTCCATGTCCAAGATTAAAAATATGTATTTGGTGAGGTGTAGTTTTTTTCTAAACATATTTCATAAAAAAAATTTAATAAAAATCTTTGTTAGTTTTTAAATTTTTTTGTTTCTCTTTTAATTTTTATTCGTATTTTTTTCTGACATTAAATTAATAGGCTGTTTCATATATTTGTGCTTTTATTATGGCTTTATTAAATCCACCTTTTTTTTTGGCTTTAATAAATCCACTTTTTGTATGAAAAATTCTAAATCCAGGTGATTAAAAAACACGCTAAATATTAATAAATCAAATAATATGAATAAATCAAATAATATGAATAAATCAAATAATATGAATAAATCAAATAATATGAATACATCAAATAATATGAATAAATCAAATAATATGAATAAATCAAATAATATGAATAAATCAAATAATATGAATAAATCAAATAATATGAATAAATCAAATAATATGAATAAATCAAATAACATGATTCATGAATCAAATAACATGATTCATCAATCAAATAACATGATTCATATATCAAATAACATGATTCATGTGTCAAATAACATGATTCATGAATCAAATAACATGATTCATATATCAAATAACATGATTCATATTACAAATAACATGATTCATATTACAAATAACATGAATCATATTACAAATAACATGATTCATATTACAAATAACATGATTCATATTACAAATAAAATGATTCATATATCAAATAACATGATTCATATATCAAATAACATGATTCATATATCAAATAACATGATTCATGAATCAAATAACATGATTCATGAATTTATGAATAAATCAAATAATATGAATAAATCAAATAAAATCGAACAATATGATTCATGAATCAAACAAAATGAATAAACAACATTTCAATTTATTCTCAAAGTTGTTAAAAAAAATAAGAGAATCTGGATAGATAGATGGCGCCTGCAATCTGCAAAAATAAACTCAAATATTAAAAATAAAATGATGAAGAGCTATCGTGAATACATATTGGTAAATATTGTGTACTATATAGCAGAATACAAAAAGTCCAAAAATATTTTAATAGCACTGAGTGTGAATTGCAGGTGGGTGTGGTTTCGCGCTATGAAGACCCTAATAAATTAATTCTATGAAACCTAAGCTAGTAGGTAAATTAATTTTTGTCGTGTAGCTAAAGACGATAAATTTATTAATAACTAATGAACATAAGACTGGATTCTTCTGTAGTAGTTTGACATTTAAAGCCGAGAGGTGTAATTTGCTTGCGGAGAGATACTGAAACCAGGCAAGGTTGCACTGAAGTTAATCAAATAATCAAATAATGCTTATGGTTGCACTGAAGTTAATCAAATAATCCATAATATTTATATCAGACTTAAAAGATTTCTTTTTTTTTTCATTTCATCCACAAAATTTTTTCATATTTATTCCACAAAATTTTTTAAAGCTAAAGAGCGTTTTTAAAGGATTCACAATTGATAACATTTAAAGCACTTTCTTAGATCCATATTTTCACTTATTTAAAAGATGTCTTATTCCCACATCCGAAACACGAATTAAAAAAACATATGTATGTAGTTCTATGAAAAAGAACATCCAAAATGTAATATTTCATATCTTTAAACAAACCTATTTTGATTGAGTGAAGTTTTAGCAATTTGGATTACTTCCGCCCTGTGACAACCCCATGTTAAAATCATGCATATTTTACCTCAATTTGTCTGTGATGTTTTTACTACATCTTTTTGTGCTCTTTTTGCTGGGTTTGAATAAAATTATTTTTTCACGGGATCCTAAAACAATGATGACCATAAAATTCAAAATAACATAAATTTTTATTTCTTAAGAGATCAATTTAGAATTTTATTAGCTTCACTAAAAAAAGTAAAGTCCAAACCAGATATTGAAAGTGCCAAGGAACAGTGCTGTCAAACTTTGTTCTTGAATATCGCGAAAAGTATTCATTATTTTTAAGAATTTCGTATTAAATCATGATACAACCATACTAGGTAGATGCATTAGAACAACAAACACAACAAACAACAACAAAAAATGTAATCGGCTACTCTTGATACATAGCGAAAGCATACGAAAAAATCCCTAAACTGTCATAATAAAACCCTGAACTGTCAAACTCTCCCTAATGCATCTACCTAGTATGGTTGTATCATGGTATTGAATATTGTTTGGAAACAGCTTTTGTTTATTTCTGATTTCTCAGCAGTGACAAATAAAGAAAACACCTGTTTTATCGACAAAACGTCGCACTGATATTTTTTTGAGAGCCGAGTTTTTGGGATGCCAATTAAACTTGGTTTAGTTTAACCGAAAACACATTTTGTCAGCCATTTCGAAGTTTATTAACAAAAATTTACGGGAAAAACTAGTAGCTTAATAAAAAATACAAATAAACTAAAATATTGGCTAAAAATAAAAATATAATAAAAAAAAAATATATTTTACTTCTTTATTGAAATAAAACTAAAGAAACCAGATTTTAAAAGAAGTTTTCCAGTTACAAACTGCGTTAAACTAAGTTTAAAGTTAAACCATGTCCTGACAACTGGCCCTTAATCACATACATTAGATAACGTCTTAACATTAGCATTCTATAATTCGAAATTTATCTCATCTCAAAATGAATTGGTTTTTAAAAGCTTTAAACTCGAAAAAAGACCAATAAAATTGATTAATTTTTGTTAAAATTCTTAAAATTTCTTATTTTAACAAACAAAACTTGAAATATTTTCTGCTCTCCTACTGTTTTTATTTTCTATTTACAGAGGCGGCTTTGATTGTACCTTCGAATTAAAAGTACGTAATGCACAGTCAGCTCGTTATGATGCTGCTATTATCTACAATAATGAAAGTGATGATTTGGGTATGAATAACATAATTTTTTTGTTTAATAAGTAAACAACAATAACAAAACTGAACAGATTAATTTTTGAATTATGTGTTTGTGTCGTTTTTTTTCATTTCATATTCTCTTTCGAGTAGAACATATGTCTGCACAAAATTCTAGTGGAATATTGATACCATCCGTATTCGTAGGTCATACAACTGGTATGAATTTAAAATCATTCTTTCCGAACGATATTGTTTTAGTTATAAATGATGAGCTGCCTTTTAATATTAATACACAACTAATTTTACCATTTGCCATACTGATTGGTTTATGTTTTTTAATAATGGTAAATAAAAAAAAAATCGTGATTTAATTTTGTAAATATGAAAATTTAAACTCACAGTTTGACCTATTTTCGAAATTTGAATTAATTGTAATTTAATATATTTCCGTAATAGATCCTTTATATGATTTACAAATGTATAAGAGAAGAAAGACGTTTGAGACGACATCGTCTACCCAAGAGAATGCTAAAAAAGCTGCCTATAATAAAATTCACGAAAAACAGTGATCTCGCTTATGACACATGTGTTATATGTCTAGATGATTTTGCTGAGGGTGATAAACTTCGTATTTTGCCTTGCAAACATCGTTAGTATCTCTTAAAATTGTTTTCCCCCTCTAATAATCTGAATAATCTTTTGTTTAAATTACTCTTGTTACTTTAGCTTATCATAGCGTTTGTATTGATGTTTGGTTGACGGAAAATAAACGTGATTGCCCCATTTGCAAGCGCAAGGTTTTTACGAAAGGCGAAACCCGATCACAACGGAATCGACAGTCTTCATTGGATAGTATAACAGATACAGATGATGATACTACGCCATTATTGCAACAATCAACAAATAGCCCTATAAATGCAACAGTTGCAACACAAAATTCACCGAACACTACAAGTCATGGTACATTTCGTAGTCGTGCAAACAATAACGAAGTTGGTAGTGGTGGAGATGTTACATCAGATGATGAGAATAGTAAGTAGAACACAGTGAAATTCTTAGATTTTTTATGAAAAAAAAATAACTTACTAAAAAAGTTATCAAACTTTTTTTTAAAATGTACTAAAACTAAAAAAGTACTGAAACTAAAATGTACTAAACTAAAAAGTACTAAAACTAAAATGTACTAAAACCAAAATGTACTAAAACTAAAATGTACTAAAACTAAAATGTGCTGAAATTAAAATGTACTAAAACTAAAATGTACTAAAACTTAAATGTACTAAAACTTAAATGTACTAAAACTTAAATGTACTAAAACTTAAAAGTACTAAAACTAAAAAAGTACTAAAACTAAAATTTACTAAAACTAAAATTTACTAAAATTTAAATGTACTAAAACTTAAATGTACTAAAACTTAAATGTACTAAAACTTAAATGTACTAAAACTTAAAAGTCTCATAATAGCTTAACATTTTTTAATTATCGCACACTATTAGAAAACTACTAAAAACTAGTTAAAAATGACCTTGCAGAAAAAACTGTTGAAATTAGAAGATTATTTTTGTTAAATATAAGTCAGGGATGGAAAACATGGTACAATTGTACTTTTTTTGATACATTTTAACCTCCATTGATACCGTGGTACTACCGCGACCCATTTGGTACAATTTTAAAATTAAAAATTTTTGTATTAAATGTACTTGTTGTACTTTAAAGCTGTTAACAAATATTCGAATTGCAGACGTGGACTAAAATCATCCTAACAAAAACTTGTAACTGAAAACTTTTGGGCTCAATTTTGCAAAAAAAATGTATTAATATTTTCCCGTAATCAGCTCATCAATGCGCGTCGATTGAGTGCTGCTACTAACCCGCCTCTTTCGTATATTTTTTGAAAAGTAAAAAAAATATTACATTGTTTTCTGAGAACGGGTAACCTATCTTAAATATAACCAAAACAAAACATTAACAACATATATTTTCATATAAATTTGATATTCACAACTATTGGTTATTTTAACCCTTTCACCCCCGATTTTTTTTTTCGAAATCTGGCAGGGTTTTTTCAACTTTGACGGAAAATATAATTATAAGGCAAATATATAAGATGTTTGGGATACATGAGAAGTAGGAGATCCTGATCTTTATCCTGGAATATATATAATCCCAATAAGGTTTTCCTGTGGGACATTATGTCCCAATAAAGTTATGACATTGCTCGGACAAATTTTCAATATATGAAAAATTTTGGTACCGTGAGGGTCGAAAAAGTACAATTTAATGTGGTTGTAAAAACAAAATGTAGAAACTCATTTCCATCCCTGATATAAGTAAGATAGGAACATCAAAAATAAAACTGTTAAATACACAGAATTTTAGTTATAACGGGTGTTTGATTAAGACCGATAGAACTTACGAAAGGGTTAACTGTCATACTGCGTTCACTTTTTGATATTTTTTTTTTTTTATTAATTCTTCAATTACATAACCGAGCCCTTAGGGCCTTATATGGTTAAATATTTATGATCGGTATACTCTGGCAAATTATCATGAATAGATTGACGCTTGAACAACGATACCAAATTATCCAGATTTGCTTTGAAAATCAGTCATCAATTCGTGCAAGTTATGGACGTAAAATTTGTTCAGCGATGAGGCTCAATTTTGGCTAAACGGGTTTTCTAATAAACAAAATTGCGGCATATGGAGTGAAACAGACCCTACAGACTCCATCACATCCAGAAAAATGCACCGTTTGATGCGTTTTACACGATAGTGGCATCATTCTTTTACATTATTTCTTCAAAAATGAAGCCAATGATTTTTTGTTTAAAAACATGGATGACATTGATCCGGGCGAGATATGGTTTCAACAGGATGGCGCTACGTGCCATACGGCAACCGCAAACATCGACTTATTGAAATCAAAATTTGGCGATAAGTTGATTTCGAGAAATGTACCTGCCATTTGGCCCCTAAGGTCGTGCGATTTGACACCTCTCGATTATTTCATGTGGGGCCGCGTGAAGTCACTGGTTTAAGCTGATACCTAAACCAGCAACAATTGATGCCTTGGAGGCCAACATTGTTCGTGTTATTCGTTACATACGGCCAGCAAAGTTCGCAAAAGTGGACCAAAATTGAACATCCAGAATAAAAAAAATAAATAAACGGGAACCGGAACCGGCTCGTATTGGGTCAATAAATATTAAAAATAGTTCATTTCATGTTTCAACTTTGACCCAAAATAACAACTAAAATAGGGGCCCTCGACAAAAAAAAAGCCGAAAAAGCACTATCTGTTAATTTTAATCTTACCATAATAAAATAACATAATTGTTAATTTTACAAATTTTTTAAATCGCAAATCAATCAAATGATACAAAATCGAATGTGTGATTGAATTCCCAAATAGTCAATCGAATGAGTAAGAAATCAAATGAATTCCTAACGATTAAATTCAATGATTGCCAAAATCGAATGAGATAAATTGATTGAATTCCTTAAAAGCGAGTTCGATCGAATGAATTCCAAAGAATGAAGTCTCTGCGAATGGTTAAAAATTAATTCAATCGATTTAGAAAGAAATCGAATGGTATTTTTAGGGACTTCATTCAAAATAGAATACATTCTTCGAAGCTCTAACTAATATTTAGCAAAATTTTCTTACATGCAGGGAATTAACAAAAAAGTTAATTCCATCAGAGAATTAAAAGAAAAAGTTAATTCATTCAGGGAATTACACAAAAAATTCATTATTTTAGGGAATTAAACGAAGAAATTAATACCTTAGCTACCTAGCAAAAAGAGAGTGCCGAAGCATACTACAATTAATGATTTAAATGTACTTCTATTTTAACAGAAACACTAATGATGTCTACATTGAGTTGCCATAGAAAAGGGGGGACTTATTCTCAGGGCAACTTGGCGATTGCTTTAACTTGGTAAAGCCGTCCACTATCCCTGTTGAGGTCAGTTCAATTCGACTCACCTTGTCAGCACTTGTAATAACAGTAGTGGCCTACGCATGGTAATCCCTGGAAACGGCAATCAGCACTCGCTGGTTGACGGCTAAGGTGAGAAGCGGCCTGTTTCTTTAGGTTTTCCTGAGGTTGTGCGTTGGTTTTATTGAACCCCTTTGATGACGAACCTCGCAAACGAATAAAGGAACACGATTTAAGGATATGCACCTGGAATGTTCGAACCCTTTACAGGCACGGTGCAACCATCCAACTGGCAAATGTCCTCGAAGACTATAAAACTGACATCACTGCTACCCAGGAAATGCGATCGATAGGCAAAGGATGCTCCAAAAGGGCAACTTATGATATTTACTATAGCTGCCATGTATGCGCAACATTGTAGCCGGTTTTATACTTGTAGCCAGTTTTATACCGGCTTGCTGCAATTTGCATTAAGGCAAAATTTTTCAACATTAGCCTAAAGAGAAATACGAAGGGTTTAAAGACAGTTTTTATGATCGACTTGACGAACTCTACGCTGCCCGAAACACGATATTAAAATTGCCCTTGGCGATTTCAGTGCCAAAATTGGGAAGAAGAACGTCTTTGGGCCTACAGTCGGTAAATTTAGTCTCCATGATAACATCAACAGAATGAGTGAGACTAATTGACTTCGCAGCGGCTCGTAACATGGTGATAAGTAGAACTAGATTTTAGCATCTTAAGATCCACAAGACTACTTGGATATCTCCAGAACACAAGAAACCAAATTGATCACGTTGTGATTGATGGAAGGCACGCATCTAGTGTATTGGATCTACGGACAATACGGGGTGCAAACATCGATTTGGAAGACTATCTTGTTGCGGCAAAAGTCCGAACACGCCTTAGTAAGTCAAAACCTGTCCGCGCTGATACAAAAAGAAAACTAGACACCACAAAGATGCAATCCCAACAGATAGCTCCGCTCGACTCTTGGAAATGCTTCAAGATAACTCTCTACTTCCTACTATAGATGAACAATGGACACACATGTCCCACTCAATTCGCGCTGATGGATTGGCTACGATCGCGTTCGAAGGAACCAGTGGTACGATCAGAAGTCTCGCGACGACACTGCAGAGAAAAGGCGATGCCTTATCGTGCAACTTCTTCAACTTGTTAATAGCGAAGATTTCGCAAGAAACTAAAATTAAAACCATCGACATTATTTACAACAAAAGTGTCATGCTGCTTGCATATGCCGACGAGGGCGATGAACGAGGACAAAACGAAGTAATTTATTTCGAATAGTAAAACATTAAAGCATTAATGAATCGGAGAATAACTCAAGCCAATAGATGTTACTTTGGGCTCAGTAGATAATTGAGAATTAAAGCCCTCTCTCGACGAACGAAGATAGCACTATACAGATCCCCCATATTACCCGTCCTACTCTATGGTGCTGAAAGATGGACAATGAAAAGATCAGACAAGTCATTGTTGGCAGTTTTACCTATACGCGTATGAGCTTTACGCCGACATAGATGTAGTCAAGCGCATTAAAGTCCAATGGATACGCTGGCTCGCACACGTTTGACGAATGTATATTGACGCTCCAGCTCTTAAGGCATACAAGGAAGAACCCACCGATGGGCAACGCAGAAAAGGGCGACCCAATCTCCGTTGGAATGACCAGGTGCAACAAGATCTGAAAGCGCTTGGTGTCTCCAATTGGCACCAGCATGCAGAAGACAGAAATAGCTGGCGTTCCATTTTGCTTCAGGCTCAAACCGACCCTCGGTTGTAATAGCCATATAAAGTAAGTCCCCAGCAGAAATTTGGAAGCGGTAAAAATTATTAGTGCTTCTTTTCTGCTTCCTCTACTGCTTCCAAAGATTTAAAGCTTGCAGTAATGTGTTTTGTTTGCCACACTTTATCGCTCTAAGAAAGCACGAAAGAATGACAGTGATAACCGAATTTACTTGCTAAAAGCTCTGATTTCATGCCATTACTTTGAGCTATGACAGAAGCGCATATAGGATATCGAAACAAGTGCTTTCATGCGAGCTATCTCGAACACAAATAATGCCTTATATCGCCAATAATGGAAGCGCTGTACTATTTACTTTCCCTGACGAACCTGCTTCCAAGCAAGCAGTATTTTTTGCCGGGTCATAGCAGCCCACTTCAACATTTTTTCAGTACTTTTGAAACGAGTGCAAAGGAAAGTCTTTCATCAATTAAAAGTTGAAAAAAAATTCTCCGCAAAACATAGTTATATTTTTTTATTATACAAATTTTTTTCTCATTGCCGCCATCGGGTATCATAATTTGCGAACTCAAGATTCCTAGTCTAGCTTTCCACCGCTGCGCTATTCTTTGATATGAAAGTTGGCTGGCATAAAAACACCACTTTGTTATTGCGGGATACGAGTATTGTGCTTTATTCACTTCAATAAAATTATTGTTTCTAGTACTTATATTGTTTTTAGTACTATTTTCAGTATTGTTTTTAGTACTATTTTCACAGGTGCATAAAAAGCAATTTTTGATCATTTTTTTAAATACATATTTTTAAATATTAAAAAAGTATTGAATTTAAACAAACTAATTATAAATATTAAAAAAGAATCGAACCCGCGGTCATCTGTTTGGATATAAACTGTATCAAAATCACTTTTTAGCATCACTTTTAGAGCAATTATGCTTTAGAAGCCATACTTAAGTGATTTTTTGAATGTTATTTAGAATTACTTTAAAAAAAAGCTGTATAAATATACTAATGTAAACTTTGAAAGCAATAAAAGAAGTGTTTTTTTGTTCACTAACGGATACTTTTGACTTCCAATTGTTTTTTGCTGGCTATTAAATGAAAAATTTATTTTGTTAGGGAATTGAATGAAAAAGTTAATTCCTTTAGGGAACTAAGTACACAATTGAATGAATTACTTGACCAGAAGTTAAATTAACTAGAATGAAAGGAATTTCTTGAATTTTATAAAGGAATAGGAATTCATTAATCGATAAATCAAATGATAAAAAAGGGAATTCATTCAATTCCTTAAGTTTGTTCAGAGAATTTATTTCCAAAATATAAATTCAGTTAAAAAAGGGAATCATTGTATTAATTCCTTCGAAGCTTTGCTTATATATGACTTGAAGTGAAATGTATAAAAATTATTTATCAGAGTCAGTTACATGGAAATTTTTAAATTCTTTGATAATTTATTTTTTTTTGTTTATATTTTTTTAGTGCTTTCACCTGCCAGACGTATAAATCCATTTGATCGTTCTCCAAATTTACCACCACATTTAGCGGCTCAACTAAATAATGAATCACGTGCACGTTCTTTATGGTCTTGGCCTGTTCTAAGGTATTTTTTTTCAAAAATTTATTTTAGTTTAAACTTTTTCTTTAAAACAAAAATTTGCTTGCTCCTCATAGATGGTTTAGACAACCAACAACAATAAGTATTGTCGCACCACCGTTTCAAGAAGAACCTTTAACTGATGTTGTATCAATTTTAAGTGATGTTGTACCACCAACATTTGAAACAGTTGGACCATATGCAGCTTCGTCAAATAACGTTACTAGCTCTATAAGAGCATCACATTCTTCGAATAATGTTTTAAATCCGAATTTGAGTGGTTCTTTTCAAGATGCCGATGGTGATGATGATGATGCACCATTACAATGTATATACGAACCTGTATCGTCTCCACACAGTCATCCTCATAGTCAAGCACCACCACCAACCAATTCCCAACAGCAACCACCTGCGCAAGAGGTTGTAGAAGATTTTAATATTAATGTTAGTGATACCGATTCCGTGTTTATACAAACTCCTACACAGGGAGGTATAGCTGTTGCAGCTTTACCTCTTAATAATAATGAAAATAATACAACTAATGTTAGACTTTGGGAAATTTAAAAATATTTTTTTTTATGTAGTAGGGAGAATATGAAATTAAATTTAAGTAGGGGTTTTACATGAGTTTGTTTAACAAGAAAGTGATTGAAAAATAATATCATTTAAAAGTGATTGAAAATAATTATTAAAGTTTTGCGATTTTTCCTTTTCTGGATTTAATTGTCTGGATTTCCTACATTCTTAGTCATTGTTTTGACAGTTGAAATATTCTCAGGTTGTTATTGAAATAAATAATTTTTAAAACCGTCCTAGTAGCGAGTCAAACTTTGACACTTTCTCTTTCTGCTTTTTTTCTAACGAGCTGAGTAAATTTCTTCAAAATTTGGTTTCTATAGTTTTTGTTGTTTTTAAAAATCCACTCTTCGAGAATTTGATAACTAAATTTTAAATAGATTTCTTTTATTTACGCTGGACCTGATACTGCCGGGTTTACTTTAACTTACATATTAAACAAAAGAAAATGTTAAAAAATTGTATATAAAACAACTAAAAATTTTTGGGTTAACTAATAGTTATGAAACCCAGAGTTAGGAATTATTATTATCTAGGCTGATTTTAATTTTTATCTCTTCATTAGTTTTTAGGAATCAAATTTTGCTTTAGAGAAGTACGAAAAAGTTAGTTTTAATCTGGATAAATTTGCATAAAAGTAATTGGCGCCCGAATTCAGTTCTCAGGATAAGATTTCTTCCAAAATATTTCTAATGGTGCGTTATAGCTTTTACACAAAAAAGGTAATCCCATAAAAGTCGGATTAACTGCTTAAACAAGTACTAAACATGTCGATTGAACCCTATTTTAAGCTTTTTAATTAACAGATAATCCCACTTTTTCTATTCTAAACGATTGTGTATTCATACCACTAAAGACTGGTTTACACTATAAGATTTTCGGAAAGATTTTGCAACCTTCTCTATATGTTTTGCATGTGTACTAAAGAAAAATACTACCGCAAATCTTATAATGTAAACTGGCCTTAATTGTTGCAACGCTGTTTTTGTTATAATTCGGTTCGCAGCACTGTAGATAGAACCCACACACTAAAGTTAAGAGGCTTCTGCGGAAATATTTTGGCGCTGTCGACATATATGTTGTTAACGCCGACATTTTCCGTGTTCATCATGTGCGGGATCGTTATCGGCGCCATCTTGGTATTTTAAACTGACAGAGTAAGACATTTAATCAAGTTAATCAAAAAATGCATGTGTAAACGATGAAGATTAAAAAGTTGGATTATCTTTAATCAAGCAGATTAATTTTTCTATCTAAATGAACCTTACGAAGTATTTACATTATATAATTTTCGCTACGATTTTGCTTTAGAACACATGCAATACATATAGGCAAGGTTGAAAAATCTTTCCGAAAATCTTATAGTGTAAACCAGCCTTAAAAAATACTTCGAAAATTAATTTTCTTATAGAAATCGAATCCGAAACTATATAAATTCTTCTATAGAATTGAAAAATTTGCATTGAGACTAAAAAATTCCCCTTTAAAAGATCCTTAGACTTCATTTGAAGTTTTAGAATTGATTTAAAAGAAAAATATATTTTCGGAGTATTTTTTTTTGTATAGAAACTATATTAGTTTCACACTGGATTTTTTTTAAGGAACATTTTAATATAGGTGCATACACATTTTTTGGAACAAAACGTTAAAAATTTGTTTCGTAAAGGCTAGTTGAAATTATACAATTTTCGGTATGATTTTGCTTTAGTACATTCTTAGTTCCTAGGAAGATTTTTTTTATCGTGAGTTTAGATTTTTCGGAGTAGACTTTTGTAAAAAAAAATCCAGTAACAGGGTCGATTTGTTATTAGAATCATTATTTTCTCATTTCATTTGCTTCAAAATTTTTCGGGTTCAGTTATTTTATAGAATACTTTTCTGTTGCGGAGTCAATTTATTTTCCAAAAACTTTAAGCTTGGGAGTAAATTTTTATATTAAAAGTTAATATTCTTCGGAGTAAATTATTTTATGATTTGATTTGTTTAGGAGTTCATATTTCTATATAAAGTTCACAATTTTGAGATTGCATTTTTCGGAATAGATTTTTCAATAGTTTCGAGATTAATTTGTCTACAATAAAGTTGTCACTTTTTAGAAAGAATATTTTGCATAGAAATTTTCTATTTCGGCGTAATTTTTTTTTTTTTTGAGTAAATTATTTTATAAATATATTTTCTATTTCGGGATCGAATTATTTTTAAAAAAATTGCAGCTGCGGAGTCCATTTTTATAGCAGTTGCGGAGAAAATTTTTCTATAAAAATTATTAAAAGCTGAGACTCCTCGGAGTAATTTATTTAATAAAATTATTTTTGAAGCTAAAATATTCACACTTTTTAAAAAGAATATCTTGTTTTACATTTTTCAGTTTCTGACTAATAATGAATTTTGGAGCTTAAGATTAATTTTTAATTTCAGAGGCAATAAATTAATTCGAAGTTGATTTTTCTATAAAAAATTATCATTTAAAATTTTTTGGAGTAAATTATAATTTACATAACATATTCAGTTTTTGTGTCGATTTTTATATAGAATAGTTCTTAAGGCACATCTACTCGGGATAGCAAACTCGCGAGACTTTACGAAAATGCAGCCTTGTATAAGTCTACGAAATGTAGTTCTTAAGGCACATCTACACGGGATAGAAAACTCGCGAGACTTTACGAAAATGCAGCGCTGTATAAGTCTACGAAATGTAATCTCTAGACACAATTTTTTTAATTAGTAACAATTTTTAAAATCTCTTGTAACATTACTGAACATTTCAGTTTGTTAAATGCACGTTTTGGTATTTGAAGAAAAAATTATTCTTTGAAATACAACAATTTTAATAAAAACAGATACTTGACAACTAGAGATGGTAATTTTATAATAAAAATTAGTGCCAAAAATATTAGAGATGACAAATTGAACGCATACTCTACGAGTTTTCTATCTCGTGTAGATGCGGCTTTAGATGGTTTTTAAATATTTTTTGTAGTAAAATTATGTGTTTTGGCAGTAAAAATAGGCAATTCCTGGATTTCGGTGTTGAATTTTTGTTAAAAAAAATTTTAATTTCAGAGTACATTTTTCGATATTATAATATGCAAATAGATTTTTTTTTATAGAAATTATTCTAAAACTATTTGCTTAGAAATTTTCGGAGTAGATTATTTTATAAAAATTTTTTTTAAAGTTTCAGATTAGTCCTGTTTTTTAAAATTTGCAGTTTTGGGGTCGATACATTATATATCAAATTTTAAGATTTGGATAACATTTTCTATGGAAATTTTAATTTTGTCAGAGTAGTTTTTCGCAAATTTTTCAGTATCGAAGTTATTGTTCTAAAATCTATTTGCTTAAAAATGTTCGGAGTAGATTATTTTATAAAAAATCTTTTTAACTTTCGGAGTAGTCCTGTTTTTTTAAAATTTGCAATTTTGGAATCGCTTCATTTTATATCAGATTTGAAGGTTAATTCTATCAGAGTAGTTTTTCCCAAATTTTTCAGTTTCGGAGTTATTTTTCTAAAGTAACTTAAATTTTTAACAAACATTTTTCTGTACAAATATTAAATATTTCGGAATAGGTAATTTAGATAGTTACTACTTCGAATATTTAAACTAAACAGACAAATTATTAAATTCGGATTTAGTTTTTTGCATTACTTCTAATTTAAAAATAATTTTCTTTGGCAATATAATTCGTTTAACTTTTCGGGGTAAATTATTTTAAAAACAATTGCGGATTTTGGAGACGGTTTAATTTTAAAAATTTATAGTTTCGGAGTCGGTTGATTTCATATTAATTTCAGAGTAGATTTTTTTTTAATTAAATAATAAAATTTTCAATATTTCGGTGTTATTTTCCCTTTTAAGATTTTTTTGCAGTGAAATTAGATATTCCGGAGTAGGGTTTTTAGATAATTTCTACTCCGAAAATAGTAAATTATACAGACAAATTCTTTAATTCGGAGTTAGTTTTTTGCATTATTTTCAATTTGAACAATATTTTTTATAGCAAAATAATTCGTTGTAACTTTTTCGGAGCAGTCTATTTTAAAAACAATTTTAGGTTTAGAAATCGGGTTAGTTTTAAAAAAGATTTTTATCTACTAAAATGAAATATTTTGGAGTAGTTTTGTTTTTGGATAATTTCTTCTCTGAAAAATGTTTTATAGAAAAAATTTCTTGTTTCATTCATTCTTGTTTAAAATTTAGATTTTTCGGAGTAGGTTTTTTTCGATTATTTCTCAGTTGTTGAGAAAATTTCTTAGATTCGAAGTTCGGAGGCGATTTTCCTACAGTAAAATTTTTAGTTTCTGAAGAGTTTTTGTTTTAACGTAGGTTATTATAAGAATAGCTCTTAGTTTTGGAGTTGATGATATAAAAATTTTTTTTGGAAGCGGGGTTCTCTTCAGAAAATTTTCTAGTTTGAAGTGGATTTTCCCTACTTATTAAAATACAATAGTTCTTTTTCTCGGTTTTGGAGTAAATACAGAAAGTTTCGTAGATTCGGAGTCGATTTTTTTACAGTGAAATTTCTAGTTTGTGAAAAGAGTTTTATGTACTAATATTTTTTGCTTCGGCGTAAGTTTTTTGAGATTAATTCTTAAATTCGGAGTTGATACAGAATTTTTTTTAGCTTCAGAGTTGATTTCTTTGTTTTTTAAATACTTGTGTATCTTTTTAGAAACTCATTAAAAAATTCTCATTGTAAAATTTTCGCCAAAGATTATTCTATGGAAAATTTTCTAGTTTTGGAATAATTTTCTCAGTTTTTACAATTTTTTTTTAGTTAATTTTTTTGTTTCGATTTTCTTTTTTTTTACATTAATTTTGCCTTTTTAATTATGAAATTTTTGAAAGAATATAGAGAATTAGGTACCTATTCCTACTTGTGCCTCATTGTGACCGTCTTAAGACTATTTTTCAAGGTTGGTTACCGAAACGAATAACGGTAAGGGTAACGGTATTTAAGACTGTTTCGGTAACGGTATACCGTTATCGAAACAGCAATACCGGTACGTACCGGTATTAAAAATTATGTTAAAAACATATAAAAACAAGTAAAAACATGGCATATTTTTAATTTTAAGTACTGAAAATACAGATTTTAAGCTATAAATTCAATACTGGTAGTTTTAATAAGTAAAATTATTATCTATAAATTTTTTGTAAAAAAAAAACACTCAAGATTATAAAATAAAAAATAAAAATTGTAATTTTTATATAAAATAATAAATACCGGTAAAATACCGGTAACTACCCATAAAAATAACGGTATCGGTAACGATAACGGTATTTAGAAATTTTTTTGGAGGTATCGATAACGGTAATGGTATTCAATTTGAAACGGTATTTTAGCGATAACTGTATTATAACGATAACGGTAACCAACCTTGCTATTTTTAAGACTGAGAGTCATAACTTTTCATACAAAACAACAATAAAATTCAAAAAATTCAAATTTTATTTGTCAATGGGTGCGTTCGGCAGATACAATTTGACAGTCAACAGTTCTACAACAGTTGTGCAACTATCTGCTGAACGACTTGATCACTAACCGCTTAGTCTGAGCACTCAGGTAGCGCTGTCATATTATGGTAGCGTAAAAAATATTTGCTACGTTTGATCAAATAGTGATACATTTGTTGTTGTTGATTTTAAAAAATTTTTGTTTTGTATGATTGACAAATAAAAACATACAAATATAATTCAAAAACAAAAAATTTAAAAAATCAAAGGAAAATTTAGAAAAAATTTATTTAAAAACAAAACAAAGAAAACATCGTTCAGCAGAGTAAGTAATCACAAAGCGCTACAAGTCACCGGTATCAGTTTAAGGTTTCTCTGCCGAATGCTACCAATGTTATGATTGTATCGATACCAGGTCTTAATTTTTTTTGAAGTTTTCAAACAAAAATTTGAATAAATATAATTTATTATGACTTTGCACCAACAAACTAATCAGAACTTTTTATAGAAAAATTCTAAAGCTCGATTCACAATGCTAGAGTAATTAACTCTGCAGAGTGGAGTGTACTAAAATATAGATTTCATTATACAAAAAATATGTAATTGCGAAAAAGAAAATAACAAAATCCACTCTGCAGAGTGAAGTTTTCCGTTATTGTGAATCCAGCTTTAGTTTTAAAGTAGAGATATAGGAAATGCTGGTGTTTTAAAAGGGGATTTCTATAGAAGAATTTATAGTTTCAAAGTCAATTAAGAAATAACTGTTTTCCTAGTTACTTATTTGTTTTAAATATTAAATTCATGAAATCAAATATTCTTTAATCATTTTCTTGTTAAATAAAATTGTTTACAAACAATAATATACAGTCATATCAATCTGTGTGTTTAAGAACTAACTTACCCACATACAACTTTATTCTAAAAGAAAATCATTAGGAATATACAAAAATATTAAAAAAAAATAATAACAATTTTGTTGGGTTGTTATAGTAAACCTTCCAAATCTTCTACTCCTTTATTTGAAAAAGAAAAAAGAAATAAATATTGTGATTTATTTAATACCGTTTATATGGGTTTAAATTAAAAAAAGATAAAAAACTAAAAAAAAAACTAAAAAAAAAATCTAAAAGTATAATGAAACTGTTTCAATTTTTAAGCTAAATATATTGATTGATCTTCGTAAGAAAAAAAAAAAAACCAAATTGAAATTAAAACGAGAAACAAGTAAGTGTAATATTAATTATACAAAGAAAAAAAAAATTATACTAAAACTAAATCTATACTTTATAATTTTGCGTTTAATTTTTTTTACATATTGTTTTTTTTATTTATTATTTTTTAAGATTTTCAAAATTTTATTATTTGTTGTATATCACTTTACATCAAATTATCTCTCTAATTTTTATACCAAAAATACTAATTCAAATTCAGGCAATTCTTTTATTTGTTAAAAACCTCAATTGGCATATAAAAAAAACTCCCTAAGAAGTACCTTTTTTTATTATAAAATATAATTTTAAATTATAAATTTTAAGTATCTGTGTATTCATATAATATTGACAAAAAAGAAGAAAAAAATGTTAAAAACATAAAAAACAAAATTATATTTGTTATTGATTATTATTTTTATGTTATTATAAAATATTTGCTATTGTCAATTTTCAATGATAATACCCACAAGTTTTGTTGCAATTAATATAAAAGGTGCGAATTTAAACAAAAAACTTTTACCCGTACTAAATTGCGTCCAAACTTCACGATTTTTTTCAAGGTTGGCAACCGAAACAAATGACGGTATTATTATCGATTTTTTTTGTTTATTTAGGTATTGGTGTCGGTAACGGTAT
This sequence comes from Leucophora obtusa, assembly GCA_949987735.1. Lineage (NCBI taxonomy): Eukaryota > Metazoa > Arthropoda > Insecta > Diptera > Anthomyiidae > Leucophora > Leucophora obtusa. The sequence continues at coordinate 322,348,987 of OX465295.1, read as the reverse complement.
TTCTTTCGTATCGTAACATAAATACTGGTACGTACCGCTACACTAATAGAAAAAAGTCTGTAAAAAATCAGCTAAAACTACTTAAAATTAGTTAAAACGATACTGCAGAAAAAAAACTGCTAAATTAGCAGATTATTTTTGCTATATATTAGTAAGATAGGAAGCAAAAATAAAACTGTTAAATATACAGAATTTTAGTTATATTTGAGTTAAATTTTTGTAAATGAAAAAAAGTAAATTAACCTGCTAAAATCAGAAAAAAATTTTGCCAAATAACACTATGCGACAGTCAAAATCGGGATGGGATGAAACCAACGGGAAATGTTATATCGGTCAAAAACAAGTTATACGTGTCCCGGCGTTTCGCTGGGTCACCCCTAGGAATCGAGCATTTTTCAGTTCCCGTATTCCCGGGAATTTGGACCGGGAATCCCGGGATTTCAAAACTTGCAATTTTAAATAATAAAGTCAATTATTTAAAATTTTCTTATGCAAAATATTCCAACCTTTTAAAAATAGTAAAAATTTTACATTAGGCTTGTTCGCTCACTTACTACAATTTGCTACCTTTACCACAACTGGAAAAATTCACAAAGTAACCAAAACAGCGATTGAGTAAAAGTAGTAAGATTTTCGAGTAAAACATACTGAATAATTTGTGTACTTGATCGAACATTTTTGGTTTCTTTTAGTGCCTCTTAAAACAACTCAAATGGCGTTTGTATAAAAAATTTTGAATCACACTTATTTTGTACAGAATTAAAGAAAATTTGTCCATTAATTTTTAAAAATTTGCAAGTAAGTTAAAATTCGTTCCCATATTTTAAAAAGTTTTTCCAATTTTTTTAAATTATTTTCTGTTTTAATTTTTTTATTTTTTTTTGTCTGCGGACAAGTTTTTTAGTCTAAACATTAGTTTTAGTTTATTAAATTTTTAAAAATATATAATTAGACTTATATAATTTATAATATAAAATTAATTTTTTCCCACTGCGAAAATTAAAAGAAAAATCACCTGAGCTTTTTCGCGATCATGAAAATTTGAGGTCTTTAAGACATTTTATTTATAAAAGTTTTAAAATTATTATAAAATATTTTCTAATTTATTTCCCTTGCGGGATCCCGGGATCCCGGGAATTCAAGATAAATTTCCCGCTTTCCCGGGAAATCAAAAAGTGCGGGATTTTGCATTCCCTACTGATAACTAAAATTCTGTAAATTTAACAGTTTTAATTTTGCTGTTCTTATTCAATTCGTTTTGAATGCTAAAATAACAGGAAAAATAGTACCTGAATTTGCGCCAGCAGAATTTTCAATGAATTTGAGAATTTTGGTCTGCTAAATTTAGGTAACCTAAATTTTACAAACTGATAAATACACAATTTTAATTCGAAATTTGAGCTAAATTCAACATAAACTTTACCCGATTTCACTGAAAGTTTCTGCTAAAATATCGCTTACAATTTGGATTTCTGGACTCTCCGGATCTGTCCCGAGACACGAGTATAGGTGGCTGATAAGGATAAATAAGTACAGATGGACGAATTTTTGTTCATTTTGCTCTATCCCGCTTAGTTTCCGAGATATAAGCCATTTTATTATTATATAATAAAAAATAAGAAAATATAGCGCCACCTCTATGTGATATTGATAGCAGGCACACAAAAATTTAAGCATTTGGAAACAATTGTGGTTTAACTTAGCTGAAAAATCTGTAAAATTAAGAAATACAAATTACTAAAAATAAGCATGTAAAGTTAGTTAAAATACGGATGAAATTAATTGTTATGCCAAATTGGATTTACAAAAAATATTAGTTCAATCTAAAATTTTAAGACAAAATAACAGAAAAATTAGTTCAGTTGAATTAGAACGCGTTTAACGGACTTTGTACTAACTTTTTTTTAAGTGTATTATTTCAGTCCAAAATTAATATCATAGATTAACAGATGTACACCTGAATTGGGGAAATCCAAATACTTCTTTCGTGTGATTTCAGAATTTCTATCGAATTGAAATTGCAACTTTTCTGGAACAGGGATACTGTGGGAGGTATAAAAGAAATCCGTGAAAGAATTTAATCTCTCCCGCCAAGTTCTGAGTTCCGAATCCACATAAAAAATTCAGAAGGGAAACATTCCGAATTTTTTGCTGTTCTGTGATCCACATCCGAATTCTTTTTTTTTTCATTTTATTTCGTGTAGAAAAAAAAGCTTGGTTAAAACAAATATTTATATTTTTGCAACAATCAATAAATCAACCCTGTTCTGAGTTCCGAAAATTTTTAACCAGAGGTTATTTGTAAAATCACACAAAATTTAAAATGTCGGAATTTTAAAATTTGTTTATAAATTCTAAAATTTGTTCGAAAACTTTTAACAACTTTTTTTGTTCAAATTCGTGCATTTGATATCAAATGGAACAAAACTAAAGGGTGTTAATATTAAAAATTGACTATTCGTAATTTAAGAAGACACCTTACTAAACATATATTTAATTATATTTTTAATTATAATAAAAAAAAAAAAAAATGAGACAAAAGAAATTATAATACAATAAATAAAATAAACATTTTTAGTCATTTTATTAAATTTGTGTAACAATTTTAAAAAACTAATTCAAATTTTTTGTTCTTTTTATTATAATTTTTAGATTTTTTTATTAAAATTTGTTCAAGAATTAACATTGGCAATTTGAAAGTGAAGATTTTTAGCAAAACAAATTCAAAACGAATCAATTGGATTATCAAATTTAGAAAATTTTAAGTTATTAAAAAAAAAAACATCATGAATTTTCAAGAAAGGTAAGAAAATTTATTTGTCAACTGTTTTCTATTTATTCTCAGAGATAAATAAGAAGAAAAAATCTTGAAATATAAAAGACAACTCGTAGCAGCGACTTTTTTTATTTTATTAAAAAGTAAACTTTTAAATATATTCCTGTCAGCTCCCACACAAATTGCTAAAAAGCTTATAAAGACCTTTTTTAACTTTATTTATTATGACAAAAGTTGGCCGAATTATACATGAATACCACTGGGAAACCGCGGTGTTAAAAATAAATAACTGGCAGAACACTAATTTCAAACGCTTTGCCAGCGTTTGCAAAAAGCGTTTTGCCGGTATTTGTTTTACAAAAATTTCGGTGGTTTATAAAAAAAACCACTGGCAAAGAATGGGCTTTAGAGTGCTATGCCAACGTTTGCAACTAGTGATTATCCAGTGCTACCTAGTGAGAAATTGCTAGCTGTAGAAAAATCAATTCACTGGTAGAGCAATGATTTTATAAAAATGATGACGCTTCGTTAAAAAAAGTTTGTAGTCAAATGGTTCCGAGTTCAAATTCCGATAAAAATAAATTAAAAAAAAATATTTTTTTTATTTTTTTTATTTTAAAATTTTTTTTTGATTTATAAAATCAATATTTTTGTTTATGGAAAAGCTCCTTTAAGATGAACTTTTGTTTTATTTTCCCAACACTGGCATATTAGTTCCAAAAAATGTTTTGCCAGTTTTTGACAACCAGCCGTTAACATTAATTTTTGTTTTTAGCCAACAAGTTTTATAAGACTTAGCTCGATGGGCAGAGCTGTCGTCTGGTAATCTGACGGCCTGAGTTCAAATCTTGGTAGGACCAGAAAAATACATTTAAACTTTTTTTAAATTTTATTTTGTAAAATACATTTCCAGACCACCTATTTACTGGTTTTGCCAGCGTTTTGATAACGTTGCAAATTTTGTTTCCTCGGAGCTTTCCCGGCGTTTTTTGAATAGCCGGTCCTTTTGTCTAATGATGTTATCATTTTGGGAATAGGAAAACACTTTTTGCTAGTACTTGTACCAAGTGGCAAAGTGTCTTGCCATCGCTTTCCCGTTTGTATTTTTCTGACTGGGTACTTTTAGTCAGCATTTCTATTCCACCTATTAAACTGCCTTGCCAGAGCTTTCCTGTTTGTATTTTTCTGTCAGAATATTTTATTAACAAAATAAATTCCTTTGTCTGTTTTATATTAAAATTTTGTTTTTATTATAATTTATAGATTCAATTCCAAAATTGTTTCAAAATCATTTCATTCAAATAACACTATTGGTATCAAGATTCAAAATTATATAATTGATGTTTTCAAGAAACTAAATTTCAAGATAATCATAAAGTAACCGAAACGTTTAAATTGATTTCAAAAGGTGAGTGAATTTTTATATTTTTCTTAATTTTTAAATAACACTGGTCTAGATTTTAATTTTTTTTTGATTCCTCAAAAATAATTTGATTAGGATTTGTTTAGAAACATTTTTAAAAATTATTAAAAAACGGCAAATACATGGGTTAAAAATAAAGAAAATAAATTTAAAATAATGTAAAAAGAACTATTTAAAATACAAAGGTATTTACATAAAAAAATATAAAATAACACCCTCTCTTTGATAAATTTTGAGCTTACACACTTGTTTATTTAACACTGTATTTATACAACAATATAACACACACATAAACTCTAGCGCAACTCACTATACACAGTCTAAAGCGCAATTAACTATACCAACTCTAACTTAACAGCACAAATGTTAAAGTACAACTTCGCGAATGTTAATGCGCAACTTCCTTTTCCCTCGTAACGTTCGGTATTTTATTGTCTAATGGTCGTAGCTGTAGAACATGCTAGAAGCTTCCAATGTCTATGATTATAACCAGGGCAAGGACTTTCATGCAAATGCATGTTTGTAGTCAGTGGCCCAAAAATGATTTTGACCAAATACTTTTCCGAATCAAAGAATTTGCAAAAAAAAAATGGCTTCGATTTGTTGTTGCATATTTTTGCATATTTTGTTATAAATGCATATTTTTGCATATTTTGCTTTTAAGAGCATATTTTATGATTTTTATTGCATATTTTGCACATTATTGCATATTTTTTAATATTTTTAAATATGAAATTCGATTTAAGAATTCATACTTTAAAACTAAAAAAAATTCTAAAGAATTAATTATTTAGAAGCTCTGTTGGTAATATAACACTACACTAGAAAGAGAAACACATAGTATAAAAAATTTTGTCATCCACTAAAACATTTCTATAGATGTAATTTTAAATTAACGTTTTCGGGTGTTAATGCTCACAAACAGAAAGTTGAAAAAAATTTATATTTATTTATAAAAATTATTTTAAGGAAACTTGTCCCCGAGCATTAATTTCTGCCACTTTTTTCTCTGAGTTACGAAAGTGAGTACGATTTTATAGTACACATATTTAAGTTCTATTTTATAATAAAGTTTTTTTTCAGGTAAAATGCCACACACAAAAATATATTTAACTACGTGTATTTGAAGACCTATTCCGTGTGTTCGTTTACTCGAATTTCTTTTTTACTTTTTGTATTGAATTTTTCCAGCTGTAGTAAATATAGTAACTTGTAAGTAAACGAACCAGCTTATTGTAATCGATATCTGAATTTTTACGTTTATGTTAGTTTTTAATAAATATATGTAATTAAAAAAAACATTTATTTTTAATTGCATATTTTTTGGTTTTTAGTGCATATTTCGTTATAAATGCATATTTAAGTGCATATTTTCCATTTTATAGTGCATATTTTAAGCGCATATTTTCGATGTTTTAGTGCATGAAAGTCCTTGCCCTGATTATAACGTTTAACATTAGCTCTGTTCCACGTACGTTACCGCGGGTGCCCGCGGGAACCCAATCTTACCAAAAAGCGTTTCTATTGTTAAAAATTGGGTAAATGAGAGCGTTGATGAGAGAATAATTTGTTTCTCATTTTACCAGAAGTTACCCGCACTTTTTTTTCGGGTAAAATGGTAAAACTGTCAAATCACTTGTTGTTTATAAATCAGCTGTTTTAAATTTGTAAAAATAATTAAAATATTGACAAAAGTTGTAAACATTAATTAATATGGTTAACAAATACTACGTTCTAACACTTTCTCTTTATTCCCTTCGATATTTTATTGTTAAAAATAGCTTTTGTTTATATGAATAACTTTGACGTTTATTTTTGGGCTAGAAATTTGGTTTTGTGCGTTCCCGGTATTGTGAGCAATTTTACCATTTTTTGAGATAATTATTTGTTTACTCTCATTTTACCAGACTTTACCCAGAATTACGTGGAACAAACCTATTATTTATGGCTGTGGTGTATACTAGTGCTGGTAAAAATTTAAGTAGTGGGTATCGAGTATTTGTCTCTTTTGTGGGTACTCGATTCTTAAAACTACTACTAGATATTTTCAGAGTTGCATTTTGGGGGGAAGAAATATATAAAAACGTGACTGCTAAAATATTTGCCGCAAAAATGTGACTCCATTAAAATATTTATCAGCAGTGTTGTCAACTCTCGAAGGCAGGAAAGCACCATGAGCATTGTAAAAACGGGTAAAAAGGGTAAAAATTAAAAAAAAATGGGGTAAAAAAGCACGACATAATTTTTTTGAAAAATTTAAGTCAAGAACTTAACAACACATTTTTGCTTTGTAAAATCACGTAAAAGAGTTCAAAAAAATATCCAAAAAGGGGTAAAAAAGCACCAAACTAATAATTCAAAATTTTGAAGTTTAAATATAATGAAGTTGCTATTTAAAATTGTACTACACTCAAAAAAAATTCAGTAAAGTCAGCAAAAAATGTTGCTGTGTCAGCAAATTTTTAGTCAGGAGCGTGCTTGCAAAAAAGTTGGTAATTTCAGCAAAAGGTTTGCTGAAAATCAGCGAGCTGATTTTTACCAAAAAAATAGTAATCTTCAGCAAAAGTTTTGCTAACATTTAGTCGGCTGCAAATGAAAAAAATCCTTGCTAAAATCAATAAACTTTTTGCTGAATATTAGTAGACTGAAAAAAACTCAAAAAACTTGTAGCGAAATTTTACTTTAGTTAATTTATTTGCTGAAAATTTAAATATAAAATATGTGTAGAGTTGTTTTTCTTTTTTTTGTCATTTCCGTTTCCAGACAAGCTGCGACATCTACATCTTGTCTATCTGGTTGTCGTCCACGCTATGCATGCGGTTATCAGCACAATTTTTGTAGCAAAATAAATTAGTAAAACATTAATTCAAAATTAGTTTAGTGCTAAAAAATATAACTAAAATTTTTGCTGAAAACGGAATTTCAGCAAAAAAATTGCTGAAAACTAGTACACTTGATATACAAGACGTTTTACTAATTTTTCTACTAACTTATTTTTTTGAGTGTACTAACATTGTGAAAAAAATTTTTTTATAGTTCGTATTATTTTTTAAACTTTGACAGAAAATTCAATAAAAATTAAAAAAAAAAAACGAGAACAAATACCAAAAATATAAACTGTACAAAAAGCACTTAAAGCACTGCCAGAAATCTGAAAAAGCACTGTAAATACCCGCTTTTTTTAAACGGGTATTTGTAAGAAATCACCGGGTACGGGAAGGAAAAAAGCACCAAAAAATAATCGAAAAGCACTAAAATGGCAAGACTGTTTATCAGAAAACTACAACTCTGCTAAAAGGAAAAAAATCAAAAGTAAAATATTGAAAAGTATATGTTAAAAAACTATGAAAAACGTAAGGAAATAGGGTTGTAAAAAAGTTTAAAAATATGTTTGTAAATATACTTAAATATTGAACAAACATTTTCAAAGAATTTTATTAAAAAATTTAAGAAAATTTCAAATTAAAAAACCGTTAAAAGTATCGAGTATCGAAATTGAAAATATCGAAGAGTATCGACTATTGAAAAGTAACCGAATTTACCAGCACTAGTGTATACTAAAGGGCTGAATGAAACGTTTTAAATGATGTTTCAATGTTGCCACTTTTCGAATAATTATTCAAAAACGGGGCTGTTTTTACATTGTGTAGTTTTTGTGTAATTTCACTTTTTACAGAAATTTCCGTAAATTTTTAAAAGTCCCAGAGCTATTTAATAAATTAATAAAAATTAGTCGATATTTAGACAAAACGAGTTTGTCTGTGAAACATTTGCCACAAATCTCTAGTTTCTGGAATTACTTTTGTAAATTTTTTCAACACTGAACCCAATTTATGTTAGGAGAAATCAAAAATGATGCTATGTATTTTTTTGTTTTGTTTAAAGCACCTTTTGTTGTTTATTTTTTGCTAAAATAATTGTTAAATTCATTTAAAAATTCAGCGAAAGAATGGGAAAGTTTGGGTTTGTTATGATTGTGACTTTCTATTGTAATATCTTTTTTTTCTGTGTAGTTAACATGATGCTGGGCTTTGACCAGACAAAATTTTTGACAAGCAAACTTTTAAAAATACGGAATTTTTACAATTTTTACTGTCTTGCCGACATTTTAAGCTAGGATTGAACAGCTTTAAATGTCGGCTTTAAATCCCAACTTTGTACTCAGAGAAAAATTGGTTAAATTTAAATAAAAACGGATAAAATTTGAGGGGTATGGGAGAGAATAATTAGTAAGTGGGTATTATTTTTGCATGCAATGCATCTGAATGAAGTAGACTTTCTGGAAAACATAAATACTTTGTTCTGAAAGAAACTTTTAATGTGGATAAAATACCATTTTTTTAATATTCAAATTTAAAAGCATGTCATTTTAAGCCGGAAGAAGATATTGCTTTAAAATTACCATTAATTAATAGAATAATTTGTTGTAATATTTTCCAAAACTTACAGTGTGAAATTTCATACCAGTAAGTAAGAAATGGCGAAATTATTTCCAAAATATTTTTATTCGTCCCCACTGTGCTCAGGAGAGTTTATTTTGAAATAATATAAACAAATTATAATTTTTTGTGTAATTTCATACGGTTTTGGATAATTTTTGACCTACTGCTGTGTAATTTTTTGTTTTACTGGTGGGTTTGGGATTTCCCGGACTTTTTTATTTCCCGGGAAACGGGAATAAAAAAATTTGATTCCCGGGAAATATTTTTGAACAAAATTGTTAATGAAAACCACCAATATAAGTAATTTTTGTTAAAAAAAACACTATTTCAGTACAAATTCAATCTGTGTAGAGACCCAGCAAAATATTGGTAATGACACCTCATTGCTGTCTGCATTACCAATAATGATATATCATTACCTTTTGCATTATTTTGCAATATAAAATAATGATTTCCTAATAACGGCCTATTGTAGTCATTGCTTTTAAATATAAAATAATGACTTACTCGCAATAGTTTAAATAAGTACTTTTTACAAAGTTAAATTTTATACATTTATATTTATTACATGTAAATATGTTTTGTGTTAAAATTTTTATGACCAGTTCTAAAATTACATTCTAGCAAAAACTTTAATTTCTCTGAATGTATTTCCTGAAGCATCAAGTAAGCAGTCGGATAACCACTTATAATTCAACTTTTTGTAAGCATGTTTGTAACCACTTATTATTCAGAATCTCATAACTACTTACTTCTCATTTTTTCGTAAGCGAGCGGGTAAGCGTGACTACTTATAAAAACGACCACGCCAAACAAAAATAATGAGTTTAGACGCCAAAAAATAAGTTGTGCGGAGCTATGAATTTCTATTATATAACCACTTACATATTTGGTAAGGAAAGATTTTGCTGGGGAGAATTCAAAGTAAAAATATCAGAATGTTGAATATTTGATTTCACATAAATTACTCTAAGTACTGCCAATTGAATTGCATGATTCCGACTACTGGACTGTCGGAAACAAACCGTTTCATCACATTTGGCCCATTAGATATGGTGGCCACAATATTATTTTCCAAAGACAAATAAAACTCTTCTAGTCTTATTTCTACAATTCTTATTTCATCAGCATTACATCTTTCTGATATAAAAACCAACCCCAGGTTATGAAATTAATTATTTCCGTTTATACATATGTTCAAATATCTCTTTTGTGATATTCTTGTCCATTCATCTAAGATTATAGTAAATCTCCTTTTGTTAGAAATATTGCTCGATATTTCTTTTATCATGATATCTTTTACATGATTGTAGTAATTTAATATACTGTTCTTTACATCGGTTTCATTTTTTGGCAATGCCATGTTTTTATTATAAAGACTTTCTCGAATAAAGAAGATCTAGTTATGTTAAGGATTGACATTTCGTCGACTGCGGCTAATTTGGATACCATTTCAGGAAATGTTTGCCCTACCATAAAACGTTCAATGCCTATTCAGCTTACACTTTTTTCTACGGGAACTTTGCCAATTTTAGCTGGAACGTTATTCTTGTTGTTGTTTTCTTCAAGAGAAGTTGCATGACCATCAATTTTTTTTTTTTTTTTGTGAACTAAATTTAGATGTCGTATAACCAAATTTAGATACCTCCGTTGTCTTTTAGGGCAAATATTGCACTGCGCTGCATTGTCCTTTTTTTAAAGTATTTCCATACTCCTGACATTTTATTCTTTAATATAAAAGAATATATTAGTTTTAATGCACGTGTATTAAAATAAAGTAAACTTACTTGAAAATATCACATTTATTAATGAAAACGTTACTTATAAAATTATTGGCCCTTAATATAAAGGAGTATTTTAAATTTAAAGTCGACTTTATTTTTAATCATACGGTTTTGTTCATTTTGTGTACACACAGAAAATTAATTAGTTGGAATTCGGTTTCAATAATTAAAAATCACTCGATAAGCCACAAATTCAATACTATTTACCCAAATTTGTTAATTGAAGGCATTAGATTGTTATTATAAATAGTAATTTTGTTATATTCTCAAAATAATGTCGTAATCCTCTATAATTGGTGAAGCCAACCATTATTGAATCAAATAATTATTTGTGGTAATAATCGGTAGACGCTACCATAATAAAAATTTGAATTTAATCATAAATACTACAAGTCAGTAGTTACAAAAGATATTTGGTATTCCCTCTTAAATCAAATGTCAATTTGAAAATAAAAAATATTTTTAAATTTATTACTGCTTTTTGCCAAATAAAATAATCAATAAAATTACATAAAAATCACGAAAATAAAAAATAAAAGGACGTGTAATTAAAAATTTTCGTGTAAGTCAAACTAAAACCAAAATATTTGCAAATTATTTATAATATTTAAATATTTTGGTCTTCTTTCCCAGCCCTAAAATAAAAATAAAAAGGTGTAAATGGAATACATCCAATAATTAAATTAAAAATTAAATGCTGCTGTTTTTCAAATATCAGAAAATTATAATTTTAAAGGCACATCTACACGAGATAGAAAATTGCTAGAGATAGAGGAAAAAACACCTCTAAATAACTTAAATCATTCACAATAAAGCTAATTAGAGGTGTTTTTTGCTCTATCTATAGAAGTTTTCTCTCTCGTGTAGATGTGCCTTAAAACGAATTGATAGAGAAATGTGAAAGTTAAAAGAATCCCTGGGGGTTTCAACGCTAAAATGTTATATCTCTGGTATTTATACAAAAAGCTCTCAAAACTTAAGGTTTTTAAATGATCCTTGTAAGTGAAAAATGTCCTCTGAATCTGAGAGAAAACCCTTATAATCAGAAGTGGTTTTCATACAAAAATCTCTGGCGATCTGATGTGATTGGATAAGAAAAATAATTATAATTGATTAATTTTCGAGAGAAAAAAGCATTCCGAGTATAATTTGTTTATCGTACAGCAAACAAGAAGCTTTCTAAAATTCTGGAAACTTAAATTTTGGGCAATTTTGCTATGTAAAATGATTTTATAAAATTTCGTCACATTTTGAGGCTTCATAAGAAACAATCACAGATTGATAAGTATTAAACAGAAGCATTCCCCCTGATTATGTAAGGCGTAGGCGTAGACGTTTTTAGGCGTTTTGACAGTAAAGTCGGTTTAACGACTATTTTTGCACTGTTTAAGGGTCAAGTCAGGCTTACATTTTGTTAAAATTGTATTAGCTTCGCCACGAAAAGTTTAGTTTTTGTTCATTTTGATTTTGAAAAAATCGATTTGTATGAAGGCGTTTTTTCTAAATACGCCAACGCCTTACATAATCAGGGGGATTATTTTTGTATTAATATATTTTTAGTTCAAATTGCATTTTAATAAACATAAAAGAAATAATTAAAATATATTTTTTATTTGGAAATAGTGTAAAATATTTTGAAATTCGGTTGTAGCTACTGAATGATTTCTTATTGATATTTGTATTCACAACTGAATATATCAATACTCATTACCGAAACTTTCAATTACGCCGATCCATAAAGTATTAAATTTAAAGTTGGTTGTCGTAACAGCCACAATTCGATTGGCAACAAATTCGGTTATGATAACGAATCTGTTTTCTGGGTGTATGAAAACCTTACACAAATATTTATATTTTCAAACATTTTGATTGGTTGAAAATAAATTAACCAATCAGAATGCTACAAAAATAAACCAAGTCAAGGTATACTGCCTCCCAATATTTAACTAAAGTCGACTTTAACTAAAATATACATTTGAAAAATTTAGATAGTGAAGGACGATTATTTAGAAACAAAACTTTTTTTATATTTCTTTTAAACATTTTACAAAGTTTTTAGGTTTTACTACCTAAATTTTGAATAAGTTATACGAAAAATCTTTATTAGTTGAAATGCTCCTAATTACTTGGCAAAGATTTTTTTTTGTGTGTCAAATAAATTGATTCCGTTTTAAAAGATTTTAACAATGACATTTTTGTTTTGGTATTTAAAATGTTTTTTTATGACTAAAATTAAAAAATCCTATTCCAAACAAAAATAATTTAATATTTTTAAAATTTCCCGTTTTCTCGGGAATTCCCGGCAAACTTTTCCCGGGAATTCCCGAACCCCAAACCCTAGTGGCAACATATAATAGTGTGGACAATGTATAATAAATAGTATAATAGTGTGAACACTTAATTACACAATCGGTCTTTGGAATGACTTACCATCAAATATTCAATTGGTTAGCAACACAATACGCTTTAAAATGGAACTATTAAATTTGTTTAAAATGTATTAAATGTTTTTCAATTTTATAATGTTTATTTTAATTTATATGTGCAATTTAAATTTCACTATGTTATTTTTAAGTTTTTTAATTTATAATTAATATCAATTTATAAATTGTATTTGAATTTGACAAAACATTTACTTGAAAGTTTTACGTGCTATCACTGTAATTTATAAGATTTGTTCTTGTTGTGATAGTTTGGATCAATAAACTAAACTAAACTGTTCGTTACACACATGTCAAAATTGGTGCACACATTTTAAAAAGCGGTCACACTTTTTTGACAAGATTTATTTTTTGAAATATTTCATAAAGTTACCACTTGTCTCAACATCAGTGTTGTATTATTCACAAATAAATGTAAACAATGATTAAAAACAACTAATGGTGAAAAAAGTAATAATAGAAGAAAAAATAACTTTTTTAATTTATTTGCTGTGTGTGTCAATAACAGTCTGAACACTGAAAAGATTTTCTTTTATACTTTTTTGTTAACCAGACAATTTCAGCATACCTTTTGTCATACTTGTGTGTAGAAAAGTATAAGCACTTGTGTGATAATGTGAACGGGGCTTTAGAGGTAGCACATCGCAATTGAAGTTTCGAGGTTGTACTTGTTCTATTATTTTTAATTAATTAAAAATAATGGAAAAAATTAGAAAAATTAAATATAATTATTATGATCGCGACGGCGGCCCTATGCTCCTTGCAGGAGTAAAAGGAACAAATATATATATATATGATCGCGACATATCAAATCCAATATAGTTTTAGGTGCACATTACGAATATGAAATCAAAATTGAAATCAGAGTCGCGGATTTCGCGAAATTTGAAAATTTCATACAAAAAATGTTCAATTTTGATCCGGATGTTTTCTTATATTTACGACTATGAAAATTTCTTTTTTGCATTAATATATATCTGTGGAATGTCCTATTATGTGAGATAGGGTTTTTGGTAGTAATAAAATTATAGCAAGCTAAATAATAGCGAAATATTAAAAAAAAATCAAATTTTAAGTTAATTTGTAAGGATATCTGTTATCCTTTTTAAAATTAAAATCAGTGTTATATATAATGAAAGCCCTTGGAAAGTAAATTGCAAAAGTATAACAAACTGGATTTTTTGATAACATCGTTTACAGGTTATTAGGAAAATACCTCAAAAAACTTGAGTTTTTTTGAATTTTCAAAAATCGCGAATAATTTATAAAGCACATATTTTTTTTAAATTTCGATTGCTGATTCATAATCTTCATTAAAATAAAGATCAGATTTGAGAAATTTGCGCATACAAGGCAAAAACAAGTTGAATTTTTAATTATATTTTTTCGGAAAATTTGGAAATTTTAACTAAAATATGTATTTTTTTGTATAATTTAAAAAAAAAACACGAACTACTTAAAAGTTGCTTAATTTTTTTAGTTTTGATTTCAAATTCCTTTTTTTCACATTAATTAAGACTAGATTTAAGAAAAAAATTGTTAAATAATAGCGTGCAGCTTAAGAGATAATTAAATTTAAAGTCAACCCTACTTTTTGTATAAATTACTCTAGAGATAAATTACACTGTGAGACAAATGGTAGGGGTCAGTGATTGGGAAGGGTTCAAACTACCGGGGAAAGTTATATCGGTAAAAAAGAAGTTATATGTGTCCCGGTGTTTCGCTGGGTCACCCCTAGGAATCGAGATATATCGATTTGACCTTTGCTGGTCTTTTTTTTGACATAACTCGAGAACCACTAGTCCGATTTTGCTCAAACAATTTTAAGCGGAAAAAGTTGTTTTTTAAGAATTAGTAACACTATGCGACAGTCAAAATCGGGATGGGGAAATGTTATATCGGTCAAAAACAAGTTATACGTGTCCCGGCGTTTCGCTGGGTCAACCCTAGGAATCGAGATACATATATCTTTTTTTTGACATAACTCGAGAACCACTAGTCCGATTTTGCTCAAACAATTTTAAAAATTACAATTCCTTTAATCTGTTCATATAACGTTTTTCTATATACTCAACAGTTTTGCCGGTAAAAATAAATGTATGAAGAAAAAAATATTTTTTGCCTAAAATATTAAAAAAAAGTAATAAACAAAAGGTTATTGATTTTTATGGTAGCGGTAACAAACATTTATTTTTACCGGCAAAACTGTTGAGTATATAGAAAAACGTTATATGAACAGATTAAAGGAATTGTAATTTTTAATTTTTTTAAAATTGTTTGAGCAAAATCGGACTAGTGGTTCTCGAGTTATGTCAAAAAAAGATATATGTATCTCGATTCCTAGGGTTGACCCAGCGAAACGCCGGGACACGTATAACTTGTTTTTGACCGATATAACATTTCCCCATCCCGATTTTGACTGTCGCATAGTGTTACTAATTCTTAAAAGACAACTTTTTCCGCTACCTCTAAATAAAAGCGGATTAGGCTGAAACTTGGCACAGAGAGTTTTTAGACATTGAGGAATAGGGGCAACATTGTGGAGATCGCGAATTCCAACTTTTATGTTTTTTTGGACCAATCTAGTGTACATTTATCCAAAACTTGTAAAAATTTTGTCCGTTTTGCTATATCTCGCTTAGTTTTCGAAATAGAGGCCATTTTGTAAAATGGCGATTTTTGAAAATCGCCCGTATCTCAAAAACCAAGAGAGATAGAGCAAACGGACGAAACTTTTGCTCCATAGGAGTATTAACACACCCCAATAGTACAAATAGGCCAGGTCTTGTAACGCTTCCGATTGATCCATTTCTATAACACAGTCACGTGGGTCACCGTGACTGTTTTTATAAATTAATTCCTGGAAATCGCTCTCGGACCGACCTCATGTGAATAATTGGAGCGTGAACATTAGGGTGTCCCTTATAAAGTGTTTGGTCGATTTTCGACACGCATACCCCCCAATTTTTTTACAAATGGTCCCAAATTAACAAAATCGATTTTTTTTTTTGGAAAACGTTAACCCGTGCCGAGTTGCGGCCGAAAATGGTCCATTTTGGAAAAAAGTGTATTCCCAGCAAAAAAAAATTGCAAGTAATGCTTTACAAACTACTTCTTTCAATACTTCACAAGTATCCGTTAGAGTATTTTTACTGCTTTTTAGAAGTTATTCTGAACAACTTCAAAAAAATCACTTCTTTCATTGCTTCTAAAGTATCCGTTAGTATATTTTTACAGCTTTTTTAGAAGTACTTCTGAACAACTTCCAAAAAACCACTTAAGTATTGCTTCTAAAGAGTAATTGCTCTAAAAGTGATCGCAAAAAGTGATTTTGGTATCATTTGACATTTCCAAACAGAGGGTCCCGGGTTCGATTCCCGGCGGGGCCAATATTTTTTTAAAATTTTTTTCATTCTATTAATCTTTTTTAAATATTTTTAATTAATTTGTTTAAATTCAATATTTTTTTAATTTTTAAATTAAATTGTATGTATATTAGAGTTCGTCACAAAAATTTGATTTTCGGATATCATCACTTTTTTTTAAAGTTTTTGCATAGAAAATAAGAATTGTCTTTTTTTTTTCTTTTTTATTTCAACTCCTTCCACTGGCACAAGTCGGCCAAAAACGCTAATTTTAAGACCCGTTTCCTCCAGAGCAAAAACAGCTGCATTTATAGGAAATTTGATTTTACCATTCGATTCTACAACAAAATTTAATACAAACAACTTTTTTTTTGCATTTTCAAAATACACCAGATAGCCATTAGAGTGGTTCGAAAATCCGCTTTTTTCAAAAACTTCTAAAAAGTAATTTTTTTTCACACAATGAAAATGTATTTTCGTCGGAGTACATGGATACAAAAATTTTGGATATACTGCGAACCGTTAAAAAGTTATTAGTAGGCCAACCAAAAAGAAGCCAGGGCATGTTTTTTATTTGAAGAGATA
Source organism: Leucophora obtusa (assembly GCA_949987735.1). Lineage (NCBI taxonomy): Eukaryota > Metazoa > Arthropoda > Insecta > Diptera > Anthomyiidae > Leucophora > Leucophora obtusa. The sequence continues at coordinate 322,332,171 of OX465295.1, read as the reverse complement.
GAACAGTTTAGATTAAATACAAGTTCTGATCTTAAAAATATAAGAATTTTAAGCTATATTTGTTAGAGCTTTTTCTTGCTTATTTTATCTAATTTTGCTTGTTTTTGCTTATTTTGTAAATATTGGCTTATTTTTGCTATTTTCTTTGAAAAATAAGCTTATTTTAGCTTTTTTATGCGAAAATGGAGCATATTTTTTAGCTTTTTTTTTCATAAAATCAGTCATTTTGAAAATTATTTTAAGTCGACATAAATTTTTTTATTTAAAATTTGTTTTTTAAAATTTATTTTAACTTAAAAAATCTCTTGTTAAAATAAACTTTTTATTTTTCCAACCTGAATTCTAATATTAAAAATATGACAATGACGATTTCCTTAGGCAAGAATGATTTTAGCACATTTAATGCTTTAATGCATTTCGCGATGAAAATAAATTTAAGAATGTCACAACTTTGTCTGATTCCTGAAGTTCCAAGGAATGTAGGATTGTATTAAATAAAAAATTTAAATTTTATGAGGATTTTAATGAAGAAGTGATGAAGTTTAAGGGCTTATTTTTGCATTTTAACTGCTTATTTTGTTGTTTTTTCGAGCTTTTTTAAGAGCTTAAAACATTGCTTTTAGAGCTTTTTTTTGGTTGCCCTAGTTATTAGCTAATCAAATTTGGATTTTTTTTTTTTTAATTCAATGAAAAAGTATTTCAGCTAATTAAAACGCAGCTTTCAATACTCGCTGCCGCATTATAAATTTTTTTTTTTTAGTAATGACAAAATAATTTGTAAGTTTTGTAATATTTATTGCAAAGATTTTTTTTTACTAAACATATTTGATTAATAAATAACTTTTTAACGGGTCACGGTGTATGAAAAATTTTTATACCAATATTCTCAGCAGGGAATACATTTTCATTGTGTGTAATAAAAAAGTAACTTTTTAGAAATTTTTGAAAAAAGTGGATTTTTGGACTACTCTAATGACTATCTGCTGTATTCAGAAAACGCAAAAAAAAATGTTTTTATATTAATTTTTGCTGTCGAATCGAATGGTAAAGTCAGATTTCCCAGAAATGCAGCCGTTTTTGCTCTGCAGAAAATGGGTCTCCAAATCAGCGTTTTTGGCCGACTTGCGCCAGTGGAAGGAGCTGAAATAAAAAAGAAAAAAACGCCATTCTTTTTTTCTATGCAAAATCTTTAAAAAAAAAAAGTGATGATATCCGAAAATCAAAAAAAAATTTTTTTTGACGAAGCCTAATGTAGGTATGTATATTAAAAAATGGTGAGAAATTGCTTTTTATGCACCTGTAAAGATAGTACTGAAAACAATATTGAATTGGAGTGCACTTTTTACACTTATTTAATAAGTACTTTAATTGAAGAGAATAAGGAACAATATCTCGCAGTAACAAAGTGGTGTTTTTATGCCAGTAAACTTTCATATCAAAGAATAGCTCAGCGCTAGACTAGCAATCGTGAGGTCGCAAATTCGATACCCGGTGGCGGCAAGAAAAAACTTTTGTGAATTAAAAAAAAATATAATTTTTTTTGTGAAGAATTTTTTTTAACTTTTAATTGGTGAAAAAGAGCTTCCAAATTTTTTCATAAAACCATTGAAGTTTCACTGGAACTCGTCCATTGAAACTTTTAATTGATTTAATGAATTTTTCATAAAATCTTGTGAAAAATTTCATTTTATTTATTAAACGTTTCATACATTCAATGAAAAAGTTTCATTAAAACTAGATTCATAAAATATATGGAGCTTTTTCATCAAATTTAAGAACATTTTCATTTACTTTGTGAAGAAAAACTTCACTAGTTTACTGAAAAATTTCATTAAACTCGTCAAGCAAAATTCTCTCTGTGTAAAGCCACAGATTCGTTTTCCTAAAACTGATGGTTTTTGTATTAAGACTTCTAAAATGGTAGAAGCAATTTTTATTTTAAGTTATTTTTGAGTAGGGTAATATCTGTCTTTTCTGAGAGTTGTTATTAGTGTCCGACCAAACAGTTCGGCCAAAAAGCTACATTTCCTCAGTTTTTCGGTATTTAGATGCATTCTTGAGAAATTCTGATAGAGGAAAAATGTTTATTGAACCGATTTAATGCGATTTTGAATGTCAAATTTAAGGAAAACCTCGTAGTTTAGCTGTAAAGTTAACTGTTCGGCCGCCGAACTTTTTTCATTTTGGCCGAACTTTTTACTCCCAAAATGGATTCCAATCGGCCCAAAAAAGATTTTTCCATAAGCTAAATTTGTCCATAATGCTTCAACATACCGAATATCGTACAAATACATTTTGTGGCCGAACTGTTCGGTCGGACTTTAATTGTTATCTTTCCCGTATTTTTAGTAAAAACGATGTGGTGATAGACTCCATTTCTAAAATTTCTTCACTTATAAATAAAAAATGTTTTAAGTTTTTTCAAAATATTATTTTAATTATCACAATTTTTTTATAATTTACAAATATCCTAGCTACAAATTTTACATAATTTTGTACAATTTTTTTCCTAAATGAAAATAACTTTTTCTGATTAAAAATGTGTTATTCTAATTCCAAATAATTTCCTACTTATTTTCTCAAAATCTAAGAGCCAATTTTATAGTCAGAACTAAGCACGATTGTTGTCTCAAATATTACTTAAGTGAAAAATTTTGTTAGAAAATTTCTCACTTAAGTCAATTTTCAAAAAATATTCGTACTTAGCTTTGACTATAAAACTCGCCCCAAAAATTTAATTAATCAATCACAGCTTTTTTTAGTTTAAAATGTTTCAACTTTTTTTTATTCAAACGTCAAATTTATAAAAATTTATATTCTATCTTTCGCAGCAGTTGCTATAAATTTTAAAATTAAATGCAGATATTTTTTTAAAATTTTGTTAATTTAAAAAAATTGTATTTAAGTTTAAAATTCTTATGCAAACTTGTCGAAAAACTTTATGATTTAGATATGAAAAATTTTTTGTACAAATCTTTTTTTTTAAAAAGATCTGTAGAAGAAATTTTTCATTATTTCTTTAACTTATGGAGACTATAAAATGTCCTTGATAAGTTTATTTTATTGGTTTGTGCTGAAAAACCCCCTTTTTGCAACTATTTCACTATCCAGAGATTTTATACTAAAACTTATTTGCATAAGTTAGCAAAATTCACTCTGACAAAATCATTTCTTCGGAAGAGAATCAGAGTTCTCTTTGATCACTCAATTCAATGATTTTGTGCCAGAAAATGTTTAAATATTTCTCTCTTTGTAGTAAGGAGATGTTTCGACATTTTCCTGTTAAAAGTTTTCAAGCCCCAATTGTACTAATGACCTATTTTCTTCTAAGCCTACTTCATTCTTTAAATTCTTGTTTATCATTAAATTCTTGCTTAACATTAGAGTTTAGATTTGGTAAATTTCCGGACGGCATTGAACCATTTGCAGCTGCTGCACCCAATATGTTGGCCATATTAGCGGCAGTCATACCACCAGGATAAAGATTTTGATAGAAGAGAGGATTTTGTAATTGAAAAAGAGCCATAAGATGAGTCAATTGAAAATTAGGAGCAGTTGGATCCATTGAAGTAGAAGCGGCGGGATTATTGAAATTGGTCATAAAGGGATTAATCATTGAGAGGTTGGCAGGATTTGATTGTGATGAGGAAGAGTTGATTTCAATGGAAGATTCTAATTTAATACGTTTTGAGTCATTCGATTCAGAAGGTAATTGCTAAAAAGAAAAAAAAAAAGAAAGAGATTAGAATATAAGTTTTAAAGGCAGCTAAAAAGAGTAATGAGAAAAGGAAGTTGAGAGAAATCAAATGGAAGGTATTTTTAAAAAGAGAAAAACTTAAAAGATTCAGGTAAAAGTGCGCCGTTAAAAAATGTTACATATATTTTTTTAATAACATGAACTAAAAATCTTCAACAAAGTTCGCCAACTTTTCATCAGATGGCGCGCAACAGCTGTTTTAAGTTTAAACTTCTTGCGCAATTACAGTGTTGCCATATTTGAATATTGTACCACCTTTCACTTCTTCTCTATCTCCTTTCCAAAAAAAGCAACATTAATTAATTAAAAGAATTTTCTGAGTGTTCCTTCTCTTAAAAAAAACTAAAAATAAAAAACTAAAACTTAAACGCCCAGCCAAAATCAATTAAAAGAAAAAGTTCGTTTATTCTCAAATTTTGAATTTCCTTTTTAGGGCAGGCACCACATATTTAAACATATTAAATCGGTCCATTTGCACCCTAAATACTTTCTCTTTGTAATAGAAAGATCCCAGGGAAATTTTCTGCCCCAGGGAATCGGTGGTAGAAAAGGTACTTTTCCTTTGAAACCCCTTCTACTTTAAGTTTTAACAGCGATTTTTAAATACATATAAGCCCAGCAAGCATGGCAATACGAAGAAGATTCCCCGATCATATTGCCAGGAAGAAAACATTTATTGCCGGCAATATCAATTTCGTAATGCGGAAGTTTCTTCCGTCGGGAATAACTGTTACCCGAAAGCAATACCCCAGGAAGATAATTTGGCGATATCGCTAAGTCATCATCTGGAAGATAAAAAGGTGATATCGCCAAAAAAAACTCCCCGGTACAATATAAAGGTTTTATTTTTTCAATATTAAATTTAAGCCTGGAAAAGAACATCTGCATACATAATCCGTTGACCAACACATTAATTATCTTGATTTCATCGTAGTCGATTTTTTCCGCGCATTAAATCTTGATTTTTTCGACGAATTTCTTTCCTATGTGTTTGTTGTTCGTTTTTATACAAATTTTGTTTTAATTATTTCCAAAATGACAAAGAATTTCAAACAAATTTTCTTTATCTTCCGGATGATAAGAAGGTAATATTGCCGCAATATCATCATAAAAACTTATGACAAAAAATCCAATTTTTGAATTATTTTTTTCCAAATATCACCAAAATATTTTCCAAATAATAAAAGGAAGACAATTTTAAAATACTACTTGATTATTTTCATTCAAATGAAAAATAGAAGATATCGCTTTAATATCTTCTTGGAAGATATCTTCCAAATGCTTGCAGGGAGGGTTTCTGAACGAAATGCATGGAATCGGTTCCAGTAGAACTAGTTGCAGAATTAGTGTGGTTGACGACTTTTTGTAAAAAATTTTCGTGGGATTGTATTTCTACTTTGTGATAATAGAAATTCGGTCAATAGAACTTCGGTTAAAACAATATATTTAAATTGAATCAGGAATACATTTGATTACGACAACCATAAAATTCGGTTGCTACAACCAAATCATTCGGTTGGAAAGAAATTTGGTTGTCACAATGAATCTCTTTTCTCTGTGTAATGAACAAAGTTTCTCTGTAATGCGCTGTGCGATTTACTGGCCAATCGACTACAAACGGATGACATCTACTGGACAGACACGGGTCCCAGGGATAAGTTCATCTCCTGGTAGTATCGATAGAACAGTCTTAAGTACATAACCAAGATTCCGACGATGCTCCAATGAGTAAATAAAGCCGCACAACCTACTGCCACTGACGAGTGCCAACGCCCTCCTTTGCACATGGTGCAGAAGCTCTAAAATAGGCGTTGAAGCTTCTGCCCCTATATGGGAGTTGTATTCAATCTTCGTTCAGATATAGGTGGTCTAAGTAGTACGGAGATCAGAAGGAGTGAAATAGTTCTTACACTGGTTAAAAAAACCGAGGCACTTGAATGCTTCTTTCGACACTTGAAAAAATGTGATTTTTCCAGCGGACACAACGTTGGATTCTCATACCGAGAAGACCAAAAACTTCAGAGTTATCTATGGGTCAGCAAACAATGTTAGGTCTTGCGTATATTAAAATCTACCCTATTCACACGACCCTACTCGGAGATTGTCATGAAATCCTGATTGAGTGTGTCATTAATAATATTTTGCATTCAACCTGTACAAGGTTTGGCCTATGATCAAAGGAATATGAATGACATATAATGCTGTCATTTGCGAAAGAGTAGATATGATTGGAAGTTTGATTAAGAAATTCTTTCATAAATATATGAAAGAGAGAGAGAGAGAAAAAAATTATATATTGCGATACCACTGCTTTTAACTAAAACTCATTGGATGAGACCCCATCTATAACAACTCTTATAGAGCGATTCCTGAGAAAACTCGATATGAATCGATAGAAGTCATCATCAACACCAAAAGCAATAATCTTTGACACGAGTGCTTTATGCCACACACGATCAAACGCTTTCTTCCATAAAAATAGAATTGCAACAGAGAAAATTATAGATTAGGTGAAATAAATTAGCACTTTAATGAGAAACAAATAGATAGTTAAAAATAACATTTAGAGAAAGAGTGTGACAAAAGCTTTATTTCTTAGAAAGAAAAGAGCGTTTTTCTTAAAAGGAAAGAAGAGAATTTTAAATTCAATTACAAGATAGAGAAGAGAACCAGAGAAGAGCTTAAAATAACATTGAGAGAGAAAAAAGAAAATTAAGTTCGTTCTTTAATTTATACTTACAATTTTCTTTGGTGGTCTTCCACGTTTCCGTGCCAAGAAATGTTCGGCAGACAGTGAGGACAAAGGTGTTGACGTACTACTTGAAGAAGTGATATTCGTTGAGGTCTTTGTCACTTGAGTCACTGCTGCAGCTACTGGCTTGGGTGATTCTTCTTCACTGGAATCTCTTTGTGTCTTAAATTGTTGATAATTTTGTTCTCCCTCAGCACGATCATGCTTGCGCTTATGACTTATCATTTGACTGCTAGAATGCAGAATGAAATTACATCCTTCACGCACACAATGAATGTGATTAGAAACCGTAGAGAATTTACAATCCTCAAAAGGACACGGTTCGGTTTTAAGGATTTTCTTGAAGCCATCTTGAGTCAATTGATGGTCTTTCATGTGATAGGTTTTATGTTTTTCTGGAATTAGAGAGAACATTTTTAAAAGATTAGAAATTATTCAAACAATTTAAAAATTACCAATTAAACTTGTTATCTAAATGAGTATTACAACTTACCCATATCAGCCTTATTTTTGAAAGTATGATTACAACCCTCACGACAACAATGATAGTGAGACGTCTTCTTGCCATAGAAAGGACATTCTTCAATTTTACAATTTTCATGAGCCCTAAAACGACGAAAACCCTCCTGGACTATTTCGGAATTTTTACGATGGAAATTGGCATGCATTTGAACATCACTAGTGCTGACATAAACCTTGGGACAATCTTCATAGATACAATGATAATGAGTCTGCTTCCAGTTGTAAACACATCCAGCTCCATACTCCGGAGCACAATCATCCGACGAAGAAAAACGCGCAAACCCCAATAACAAACTTTCTTTACGTTTTTTATGCCACTTAAAATGGCGGATAATATCATCTTTTTTGCTAAGGATCTTAGCCTGGCAAGGTTCCTCAAAGCAGTGAAAATGTTCGCGAAGATTCTCCTGACGGCATAAAACATTTTCACATTCCAAATAAGAGGAATATTTGCGTAAATGTTTTAAATTCTCCTCCGTAAGAAAACCATCCAAACTTGAGGTGGTTGATAGAGTAGTTGGGCAGGTAGAAGTTGTGGAGGTGGTGGTGGTTTGTATACAATTTGATGAAGATTCAAATGTTTGGCCGGCATTCGAAGATAGCTGCTCACTCGAGGGTGGAGTGAGTATGGCATTTTTCAAAGTTACCGGTGTAACATTTGAATTTTCATCATCTGTTATACAGGAATCTTTATAGGCTAAAGAAGTAGGATTTATTTCGGAACTTTGAGATTTTTCTGGGGTATAAGGCTAAAAGAAATGAAAAATTAAACAAATTAGTTAATTTTTAATTAAAATAATTGATATAAAATTTTTACTACACTTGAGAAATTGGATTGAAATCATAGAATTGGATATGTTGCAACAATTGAGAATTTCTTTTACTGACAGAAAAAGTTTTTTCATATTTATTAAAAACTTTATCAGTTATCATCCAATGAACCATTTCGTAAATATGATAAAAGGTTTGATAAATTAAATGTTTCATTGAACAAACATTGGGTACACCCAAAAAATTCCTTAGTTGGTTATAACGAATATTTCAACTATCTCGTAGGTGAAATACCCCTAACTAAAACTTAGTTGAATTGTTTTAGTTGGCGTTAACTAAGTTTTTAAAAAATCTGAATTTCAACTATATTGGGAGTTGATATCAGCAATACTTAGTTGATGGCTACGATGAAATATGAAATTATTAGATATCGACTACATCCAATTTGAAATTGGTTGATAGGAACCATAAATCTTTCAAATTATTTCTTTTATATTGAAAACTAAATAAACATAAAACTATACAACACGTATTATTACATTGATATTATACGAGTATTAGTATATTTTTGCATATGTGACAGCGCATAGAGAAAGGGACCTAAGGGTAAAAAAAATCAATTTTTTTTTTGATGGTACACCAAAGATACAAGTATTTAAATCTTTAAAATGGCTCTCCTGAACAAAACGCTTTTTTACCCTTAGGTCCCTTTCTATTTTGCGCATCACATATATTAATTTCTGTCAGCATCATAAATGAAAGTCGAGCCTTTCCAAATTTTCCAATTTCAAAATCTATATTATTATTTCCCTTTTAGGCTTTAATTTTGCAACATCTGAAATGAAAATGTTTCAGACTCTTTAATACTTTTCTTAAATATATACCTTTTCATGTTATCTCTAAATTTAGATTGTAATAAAATTTTCCCAACAATTAAAACAACAAATAAATATTTATATTTTTATTTCTTTTAAAATTCTTGAAATTATAGATTGTTTTGTTAATATATTTTATTTTTTTGACATTTCGATTTTAATTTTTATTAGTTGGTTTCAAATCAACTAAGAAAACCTTTGTTGCTTACTACCGAAACCTTAGTTGATAACGATTATAATAATTGTTTTACGTTAATTTCAAACCAACTAGAGAATTTGTCAACTATTATACTATGAAATTTTATCGGTGTAGGTGATATGTAGCGCTTTATTATTAGCTTAATCTGGTACCCTTTGGGTACTTTTATGTAATTGTTGCTTTCAAAAAGGAGTTGATTTATAGCTGGTTTTACCAAATCAGACAGTTCATATACGAAAGTACAAAATTCTCATCTCGTTGATTTTTTGTACCTTATGTAATGTCTCGGTTTGAGTAGGAAAGTTATCATTTTCTTATTGCGGACAACTGAAGAGTAGAGTGATGTCTACGAAACAATTGTATTGTCTATCATGAAAATGATCAACCCTTTTTGAAACAACAAATAAAAATCTAATATGACAATATCATATTAGAATTTGGACTTGAGGTGGAAGAATATTCTAACTAAATATATGAAAATATAGAAAGTCCGAAAAAACAATTTTTGTATTTTTTAATGCAAAAATTAAAATAATTGTTTAAAATTTTTACGCTACAAAAATTAGGTAGCGCTACCTCAACAAGTTAACTTAGCGGTAGGTCATCAACTCATTCAGCAGATTGTTGAACAGCAGATAAGTAACAGTTGAGTGTTTGATAAACGCATCCATGAAGCTTTTTCTATCAGTGTATCTTTTTTTTTTTTATTTTCTTTGAAAAATCGTGGTCATTATGCTTTTTTTTTTAGGAATTTCTGCTTAATTATTTAATTTTTTTGTATCTCTTCAAACATGTTCGATTTCTCATATTTCCTTTTTTATATGCCCACACAGACTTTGTAGTAAAAATTTTGTTTATAAATTAATTTGTAATATTTTTTCTCAAAGATTTGTTTATATTTTGTTTTCAGAATTTCTTATAATTTTTGTATGTTTATGCAAATAATCACAAGTGTTCAAAAAAATATTACAATGTTGCTTTGTGACTTCTTGATTATTTTGTAAAAGCTGGGATAATAAGTATTATGTGATTTTTTAACTTTAAGCAGCTATACAATTGATTTCAAAGAATTTAAAAAGAAAAATAAAAAGATTTTTTTTCACAAATTAAGAAGATTTAAATGTTAACAGAAAAACGTTTGAAAATTAAAAAAATCTAGCAAGAAGTTTATTTTAATTAAATCAAATAATAAAGTTCTTATAAAATATGTAAAAAAGAATCTTGAATTTCTCAAAATTGTCAAAAGTGCTAAGGAATGTTAAGCAAAAGTTCTTAACAGTTTCGAAGAATATACAAATTTGTTTTATTACTAACTACTACCACTAACTTGGCTTTTAACTGATACATTTGATATTATTTCGCATATACAATAAAATTTGAATTTAACTGTTGGTTAAATTTTAACGAACATTCAATAATCGGGCCTTAGAAATTAAAAACGGTTTAGAAATTTTGTTACGCTTAAACAATAATTAAAAAAAATATGTTACCTTCTAATTTCCAATGCCGCCAAAAAGCAGTCTTCAGGGTTTAAGTAGTTTTTGGCTAAATAACAACTTTTTTTATAAAAAACTTGGGTAGAAAATATAAACTACTAATTTTTTTGTCCTCAAACTTTTTTTGTATCCCAGCAACAAAAAAAAGATGCCGAAGCAGTAGAAAACCACTACAATTGATGATCTAGAAGTACTTCATTTTTAACATAAACACTAATGATTTTAACATTTAGTTGTCATAGGAGAGGAGTTCTCCCACTTCAACATTTTTTCAGTACTTTTTGACCGAGTGCAAAGGAAGCTCTTTTTCACCTATTAAAAGTTGAAAAAAAATTCTTTACAAAAAAAAATTATATTTTTTTATTTACAAAAGTTTTTTTATTGCCGCCATCAGGGATCGCACTTGCGACCTCTCGATTGCTAGTCTAGCGCTCTACCGCTGAGCTATTCTTTGAAATGAAAGTTGACTGGCATAAAAACACCACTTTTTTAATGCGAAATATTGTTCCTTATTCTCTTCAATAAAAGTACTTATTAAACAAGTGTAAAAGGTGCACTCCAATCCAATATTGGTTTCAGTACTATTTTTACAGGTACATAAAAATCAATTTCTCACCATTTTTTTATATAGACATATTTTTAAAATTTAAAAATTAAAAAATATTCAATTTAAACAAATGAATTATAAATATTAAAAAAAAAAATTAATAGAATAAAAAAAATTAAAAAAAAAATATTGGTCCCGCCGGGAATCGAACCCGGGACCCTCTGTTTGGAAATGCCAAATGATACGAAAATCGCTTTTTACGATCACTTAAAGCAATACTTAAGTGATTTTTTGGATGTGGTTCAAAAGTAATTCTAAAAAAGGTGTAAAAATGTAATAACGGATGATTTTTTGAAGTTGTTCAGAATAACTTCTAAAAAAGCAGTAAAAATACACTAAAGGATACTTGTGAAGCATTGAAAGAAGCAGTTTGTAAAGCACTACTTGCAATTTCTTTTGCTGCGATAATGAAGGATTTTCAAGCTAGAAGGATGCAAAACATAAAAAAATTTTTAAATTAAAAAAATTAACTTTTTAAAACAAATGTTTCAAAAATCGTCAAAAATATATACATATTAGGGTGGGTCGATTTAGCAATCGATACTGTGCCATCGATTTTTCGATAGCTTTTGGCATGAGGAAAAAAAGTTCCACTACGAAATATCAAAAAATGATTTTCGAGGCGCCCAAATTTCAATTTTTTGACTTTTTCTCAACTTTTATTTTTAAGGTTTTTTTTAGTAGGCACACTCAACCAAAAAAGTCTGTAATGGCTATTGAAAATTTTGCTGTTATTACGGGAAATTTAACTGTTTTGAGCCCAGCGGTATTTTTTGCTAATTTTAGCAACACATGCCTGCTGATCTGTAGTACAATAAAATTAGTAGCAAAAATTAGTAGCGGCTACTAAGTTTTAGTAAAATTTATGTAAACTGCAATTCAAAATCGATTTGCTAAAATCAGTTAAAAAACTTACTAAATATCATAATTTTAGTACAATGAGATTAGTATAAATAATTATTTGCAGCTCCTAAATTTCAGTAAATTGCTGTAAACTGTAATTTAAAATCAATCTGCTGAAATTAGCAAAAAATTGTACTAAAAAATAAAAAACTGTAACTTGCTGGTCTTATCGAATTCTTTCAAAAAAATTTTTATTCTTTGTAATTTACTTGTAAAAATTGTATCATCTTTCTTTGATTTGAAAATAATTTAAACAGAAAGTGATATTAATTTATGATCTAGAGTCAAACTATAATAACATTCATTTACTTAAATAACAGATCAACTAAAACATTTTCCCCCATTCAATTCAAAACTGTAACATCTAAAAAAAAAAAAATTAATAAAAAAAAAACTTTTTTTCTTTCGATTGTAACAAGCCTATCATTACTTCATCGTACTTGAAATTTGGAGCCAAAATTGCAAACGGTTCTCCAGTTATTACCTTTTTATGCATTGGAGATGCAATAAAATTTTCTGGGTGTTATTTCCAAACTAAGAATATGTAATCAATTTATTAATTAGCATAAAAGTGTACTAAAAAATAAAAAAAAACTGTAAAATCTAAAAAAAAATTAAAATCAAATTTAATAAAAATTTTTTTTTCTTTTAATTGTAAAAAATGTATTATTACTTCAACATACTTGTAATTTGGAGTAAAAATTGGGAACGGTTCTCCAGTTATTACCTTTTTATGATTTGGAGATACAATAAAATTTTCTGAGTGTTATTTCCAAACTAAGAATATATCAATAGTAACAAATATAAGCTAAACAAGAATTGTAAAAAATCAACGAATACTTGTAAATAAAGTTTTTTAAATTAGTATATTTTTCTGCTAAATTTAGCACTTGGTTTTGAAAAAGTAGTAAAATGTTTTGTTGTTTTGTAATAAGAGAATAGCAAAGTGATTACTAAAAAAAAATTGTACTAAAAGTCAGTATAAAAATAGTAAACGGCGATATTTTGTCAAAAATTTAACAAAATTTTAATGTTTTCATCAAAGTTTCCATAGTTTTCGAAAAAGTATCACTTAAATTTGGCTAGACTATAATTATCTTTACATTTGTTTAACAAATCTTTAACCCTTGGTGCCCTGGGGTCAGAAAAGACCCTTGAAATTTAATTTTAATTATGACTACGAGATTGTAAAGCCATTAAATTGAAAAAAAAATCTCAACTGGATAAAAATAATTATTTTATCTAACATAATCCATATGGGGTTAATTTTTATACTTTTGGCCAAAAACGACCCACTAGGAAATTTACAGAATAACACCTTTCATAATTTTCTGAAAAATATCACTTTAAATGAAAAATAAAAAAAATTCCTTTTGATAAAAATTGTTATTTTCATCAACTTGACCTATGTATATAGGGTTAATTTTCTCACTTTTCACAAAAAAAAGACCTACTAGGAAATTTACAGAATAACATTTATCAATTTTATTAAATTGGGATAGCGATAGAGTGAAAAACTAACGAACAAGCGCAATTCTCTATAGTCCTAATCTTATTTTTAAGAGTTAAAAAGGTGGGGTCAAAAGTGTCCGTATGCTAATAGCAATTTTTGTTTTGTAATCGTAATAGATTCTAATTAAAAGCTTTGTTTATTATGCATTTATTGTTTTCTATTTGGAAAAACGTTATTCTGTAAATTTCCAAGTGGGTATTTTTTGCCGAAAAGTGAAAATATTAACCCTATATGGTTCAAGTTACACAAAAAAATAATTTTTATCAAGTGGGACAAAGATTTTTTTGATCCATTGGAACCGATATTTTTCCGGCAATTATGAAAGTTGTTATTCTGTAAAAATTAACCCCATATGGATCACGTTACATAAAATAATTATTTTTATCCAGTTGAGTTTTTTTTTTATCAATTTAATGGCTTTACAATCTCGTAGTCATAATTAATATTAAGTTTCATGGGGCTTTTCTGACCCCAGGCCACCAAGGGTTAAATATTTTTTAAACAAATGTAAGGATAATTATAGTCTAACCAAATTTAAGTGATGTTTTTCAGAAAACTGTGTAAAATTTTATGAAAACTTTAAAATTTTGTTTAATTTTTGACAAAATGAGCAATTTTTGACAAAATGAGCAATTTTTGTAAAATGTCCTGGAAAGCAGTCGCTCCAAACACAAACTCGAATTATCATTTTTCCAATTTATTTTTTTTTCTTTAATATCAACTATTATGTGGTACAAATAGCAATTGACATCTACAAATTAGGCATTTTAAAAAATCTTTAAAATTAATTTTAAAAAAACACGTTTTTGCATTTTTATCAAATTTGTGGGTCATTTTGGATTCTAGGCTAAAGTGGGTTAATGATATCCGAAGAAGTCTAAATTCCATGTCTGAATCATTTTGACTATATTAAATGAATAAATGGAATAAAAAATATTTTTTTTCGAAATTTCGAATTTTGTGATTTTTAAATGTTAAAACACTTTTTTTCCAAAATGGGCCATTTTCGTTCTCCACGGGTTATCGTTTTCCAAAAAAAAAATCGATTTCTTCCATTTGGGACCATTTCCAATAAAACTGGGGGGGGGGAGTGTAATGAACGATAATCAACAAATCGCTATTTTAAGGGACAGTCTAATATACATATTCAAAAAGATATATTTCAGAAATAACCGGATGGAATACGTAGTTATTTAGCTTGCGGAAGATTTTATAGTAAACGAGTAAAAAGGGCATGCCGACTATACAATACCCTACACCAGTCTAGTTAAGAGCCAACTAATGTTTGGATCCGAAATTCGAATGGGTTAAAATGGGACTTGTGTCAAAATTTTCTATAAAATTATAAAAGAAGAGAAAATCGTAAATATAGCCCATATGGGCGATAGTTCCAAATATGGACCGATTCTATCTAGAATCTGTCGGCTTTGTTCTCGGGACCATGTGAGTCAGCAAGCCAAATTTCATTAAAATATCTTAATATTTGCGACCTGCAGCGTATAAACAATATAATTTTGGGGGTACCCTTATATGGGCACTAGGTCTAAACATGGACCGCTTTCAACCAAAATCAATAGGCGTCATCCTTGGGCCGACGTAAGTCTGTGTACCAAATTTCGTCAAAATATCTTAACATTTGCGACCTGTCGAGTGCGCACAAGAATGCATGGACAGACAGACGGACGGACAGACGGACATCGTTAAATCGAAATAAAAAAAATTCTGAGCCGATCGCTATACTATAAGGTGGGTCTAGGACCAATATTTTTTGGTGTTACAAACATCAGCACAAACTTATAATACCCTCTCCACGTAGTGGTGTAGGGTATAAATAGAGACTAAAGAAAACATAAATAAATTGGGGCGGGGATTGGGTTTTCAAGCCACATTCCTTTTGTTATCATTTTATTTAGACTAACCCAGGGAAATTTTCTGTTCCAAAGAAGCAGCTTTTCCTTTGTAACCCCTTCTACTGTCAACGATTTTTCTTTGAAAAAGCAATCGCTTCTTTAGCACCCAAAGTGGAACCGGTTGCCTTAGAATCAGTTCTGGAACTAGTTCTATAACTTCTTCAACTAGTTCTAGAACTGATTCTCCTTCAGTTATATGTTGCATATAAGATCCATGGAACGGGTTCCGGAACCAGTTCTATGGAATCGGTTCTAGTGGAACCACTTCCAGAACTAGTGTGATTGGCAACCAGTTGTAAACAATTTTCCTGGGAAGACGAATGTAAACAAATACCTTCGTGTTTAATGTTATAAATTTTTCCACCGTGTTCCGTGTACAAACAGACGGACGGACGGACAAGAGTAGCCAAATCGCCTCAGAAAGAGGTTCTGAAAAAAAATCTTACACAATTTTTTTTTACAGTTCTTCATTCAATAATGGCGTTCATAAAGATAAATTTTGGATTTTTCTTTAATACACACCGGGCCCCAACATTTGGGGCCCGGTAGTGACCTTAATAAAAAAATTAAAAAAAATCATGTTTTAATTTTTCACCGTGCTTAATATATTTTCGGGCTGACCCATACCAAAATCCAACTTTTGGTTTTTATGAACCTGCCTAATATATACCAAGATATAATTATATAAAATTTTAAGAAATTATATCTTAAATATATAACTATAACTTGTTATATATAGCACTATATATTGTGCAACATTTTACAATACCCAATTACATATAGACCTATAGCTATATCTTTATCGACATAGTGGAACATTTTAAGCCTCTAACTCTTCAATTAAAGGGTCTTTAATATCCTTTTTTAAAAAGGGGCCAAAAAAGTCTCTTTAATTGAAGAGTTAGAGGGTTAAAATGTTCCACAAAAAATGTTTCCCATAGTTCGCTGAACACACCATATACCTAAAATGGAAGATTCACATGGTTTGCTCCTATTGCCGATTTGCAATAAAAATTTGAAAAAGGGGGGAAATTTAACCCGCCTTAAAATAAAATTCCGATGTAATCTTTCAAAACTTCGACACACTTATATTTTTGTTTGGTCTCCTCTACCAGAATTCATTGTCAGAATACCGTAATTTGTTTTGTGTTGTACTGTACTGTGTTATGTATAATTGAATCGAATTATATACCATTATATCTAGTTAGTTATGATTATATTATATTTGATACATTTGGATGAGGACAAAATCCGGATAAAATTGTATCAAACCATCAAAGTAGATCTAATTGTGTCAAATTAGATCTAATTTGATCTAATACGATCTCATTTGATACAATTAGATGTTCTCATTTTTCGAATTATATCCGATATATAATATCAAGAGTCATACAATTTTTTTTTTACTAGGTCTAAAAATAAATACCCATGAATGGGAGAAATGTTTAGTTGATCTCTGATCTAAGTAAATGAATGTTCCTTTAGTTTGACTCTAGATCATAAATTAATATCACTTTCTGTTTAAATTATTTTCAAATCAAAGAAAGATGATACAATTGTTACAAGTAAATTACAAATAAAAATTTTTTTTTGAAAAAATTCAATTTTGTAAATTTTTGCAAAAATGTATTTTTTTTAAATAAATTTTCTTTAAAATATAAATTTTTATATATCAACTCAAACAATTAGCGTGTTTTTTAATCACCTGGATTTAGAAGTTTTCATAAAAAAATGGATTTATTAAATCCAAAAAAAAACTGGATTTAATAAATCCACAATAAAAGCACAAATATATGAAACAGCCTATTAATTTAATTTAAAAAAAAAATACGAATGAAAATTAAAAGAGAAACAAAAAAATTGAAAAACTAACAAATAAAAGATTTTTATTAAATTTTTTTTTATGAAATATGTTTAGAAAAAAAACTACACCTCACCAAATACATATTTTTCATCTTGGACATGGAGAAATAGCTCAAATAGAAATGGCAATTTTTCACTCTACAGTAAGTAATTTAATTAAATCCAATTAGTGAATATTAAATATTGCAATGGAATTTTTCAATTGTGTAAAAATATAAATTGAAGTGATAAAACTGAAAAGGCAGACTGTTTATCGCTGTTTTATATAAAATATAATTAAAAATTAAAAGTTAAAGTAAAATCCTTCATCATCGAATTCGGTATTAAAAATTAGGGTGAAAGAAGTGTCGGAGAGAAAAATTTTTTAAAATAGGAAGAATCTAACCCCATCTGTTGAGCGCTTTTAGAAATACTTTTTGGATTTATTAAATCCAAGTGATTAGAAAAAACGGCTAATATAACAAAAATTAATTCTAATTTTCGATTTAAAATAATATTTAAAATTTGAAAAAAACCAGTGAAAAATTAGTAATATCACAAAATTTTAACAGACTTTTACTAAAAAAAAATTAATAAACTTTGCTTGTAATTTTTGGCTAAAATCATTAACATTTTCAAAAAATTTAAAAGTCTACCAAATCTTAGTAGAATTTTATTAAAAATTTATTTAATCTTTGTATGTTTCAAAATTTTTAACTGATTTTTTTATTTTAAAAGATTTCATGTTAAGCCAAAATTAAAAGGTTACATCTGTCATATTGCAACAGACATTTTTTCAGTGTATTCATTGACTTTGAGCATTAAAATAAGTATATTTTTTTCTTTGAACTTACCATTTGTGGTGAATCCTCCATAGAATCTGTAGTGGTTTCCAAAGCCATAACACCAGAACATAATAATTTCGAATTCCCAGTAGTCGAACTGGAATTACCCGAATTACCCGATGAAGAGTGTAGACTAGAAAAGACTTGAGGATCTTCATCTAAATTTACCGTTTCCAAAGGTTTACAGATAATTTCCTGAGCATCATCTTTATCATCAACATCATTATGGTCATCATCATCCTCAACGACATATGAAGCAACATCATCATGACCTACGGTCGAAACGTCCGGTTGCTGACAAGAGTTGGCAATTGGATGTTTATCGACGTTTGTGAGGGATTCACTGCAGGGTGTTGATGTCACTGTAGATGATTGAAGAAAATTGGTTTGTGATGAGGTGACGTTGGCTATAAAAGGATTTTGAGCTGTAAAAGCAGAAGGAAAGAAAAGAGAAGAAGAAGCAGCAGGAGGAGTTGTAAAAGAGGTAAGGGAGGAATTAGAACCATATTGAGATAAATTGTTGCTGATATAATCTGCCATATTTAAAGAAGTTTGTGTTGATGAACAATTAGCAGAGATGTGATTGGAAAAGGTGCTAGTTGAGTTGGAAGAGTTAGGTGTAGTGGGTGTTAATAGCAAATTTGAAGATGTTATTTGTTGTTGTTGCTGATGCTGTTGTTGTTGCATCAACATAAACTGTGTTAATGGTGGCAAATTATTCAACAACATTTGTGTCATTGGTTGTTGGGGGATTTGGGGTAGTTGAGTAGGAACTGGAGTTTGAGGTACAAAAGTGGTTGCATTAATTGTATTTGGTAAGGGACTCAAATTACTATTGGGACTACAACTACGGCTACTACTACAGATGGTGTTTTGTGAATTTTTGCGTTTTTGGGTTCTTAAATTCAAAGATTGTTGCTGTTGTTGTTGCGTCTGAAAAGATAATTCCTTAGCTTTAACAGGACTTTGCAGCAATTGTTGCTGCTGTTGTTGCTGTTGTTGTTGCTGCTGTTGCAATAAATTCATCATATACAATTGCATAATGAATTCCAATTGAGAAGACATGTTGCAAAAGATTTTTGTATAATGTTATTTTTTCCCAGTGTAATTTTTTTTTTAAATATTTTTTTATGTTTTATTTTTTTTTTTCACTTAAGTTGTAATTTTTATATTTTTTAATATTTTGAAATTAAAAAAAAATAATTCTTTTTTATTGGTTTTAGATTATATTTTAAATTTGCTTTATTTTTCTTTAAGTGTAGTATAATCCTTTGGTTTTTTTGTTATTTATAAAGGTTTTGTTTTTTAAACTTCACGTAAAATATTCAATTTTGTTTTATAATACAACTAAAATTTTCAATTTCACATTTAGTTTAAAAGTTTGAAATTCTCAAATAAGATATTTCAAGCTTGGCTGTTGAGCTCAAACTGATTTAACTCTTCCACCAGAGGTTAGTATATAAAGCAACATCATAAAGATCTTAATAAAAAATCTAAAAAACTATCAAAGCAACCCTCTCTCTTTACAAAAAAATTGCTAAAAAATTATATTCAACTCTCTTTAAAAAACCCGATCTCCTCATACTCTTAAATTTATTGCGGTTTATTACAGCACAGGATCTATTTACCGTTTTTTTTTACAATAGAGAACTCAAGTTCTCTTTTTCTAGCCAACAACCCCCTTCATAATCATTTGTTTTATTTTTTTAAATGTTACAAAATATTTTGTAATTTTTTAATGCAATTTTTTTAACGTATTTAGATAATTCAACCCCTATTGTTTTTGTTATTTTTTGGCACAATTTTTTTGGGTATTTTTTATGCAGGAATATTGTTGTGGAAATTGTTTTCTATGTATGTTTTTTATTTGTTGGGCCAATGACATTACAGGAAAATGCTAATATTTTAATAAAAAATGCATTTTTAGCTAAAAAATGCTGTGTGTTTCAGCCAACGAGAGTTAAGGAATTTCTCCTTGTATTGTTGACTCTCTTTAGGAGGTATTTTCAATGAAGAGTATAGGAATTTCATGGCTAGAAAATGTTTGTTATTGAAATAAGTTTTTGCTATTTTAATTCTTGCCAGATTCGCAAATTTTTATTGATTTCTGAAAACTGAAAAACGAATTTAGTAAATGGAAAAATATAATAAATTGTTTCGCTCATATGGGCAAATCTACGGAAACGGGCGATTCCATGTTACTCAGGATTTAAACCATTTTAATAACAATATATAATATTTTTGATGGTATCAGCATTTTCGAGGCACCAAATTTAATCAGGCGAACATCTTAAATTTTAATATTTATACTGCTAATGTGCTCTACTCAATTAAAAACTACCCTAATTTATCATAATTTTGCTTGTAACTTTCAAGAGTTGTTCAACTCTTTTGGATATAACTTTTTCAGCATAAAAGGAAATCGCCCAAAACCTTTGGTGGATAATAATTATGATGTTAGAAAATCTCCCACTTGTTGAAAAAAATAGGTGGCCTCAATTAGGAACAAATGGTAGTTCTTTAAAATCTGTAACTCTGTTTTTTGAATAAAGAGTAATTTCAGACATCTTTAATTTTTGCGCTTTCAGCCCCAATGCAATTGAAAATTTTTTGATACTGACATATAACTGACAAGTAAACAAAAAAATTGAGATCAAATTAATATGTGTGCCTTCAAAAATAAAGAAAATATGACAATAATAATCTCTTCACCTCTATGCGTGAACAACTTGAAATTTTATATTTTTTGAAGGGCACATCCGTAGTTTGAGAAGTAATTAGTTGCAGTCCTGCGTGATCGGTATATATCGGTGATACTATTATTGTGTGTAAGTGCTAAATTGATCGTACTATTAGTTTGGTGACCAGACCCATTTTAGGTTAAATTTTGTAGCTTTTCATAGATTTTTGGAGCTAAAAGTGATGTAGAAGCCAAACGGATAATCCGATCGTTTTAGCACTTACAACAATATTAATTCCCGTGTAAAAAAGTTTAGAATTGATCAGATCTTTTTGGATCTAAATAGATACGATTGAATCTAATTAGATCCTGTACCAGATCTTATCAAATATGATCAGATATGGCATATGTGATAATACCTTATGGCAAGATCTGATCAGATCTAGTGCCAAATTTGTTCAAATCTAAAGTGATCTGGAAAAATGCGCCAGATATGCCTAGATCTGATCTTGATCTAATCTGATTTGAGATCTAATTATATCTGATCAGATCTAGGCATATCTGGCCAGATCTAAGTAGATCTTACCAGATCTAATTAGATCTCAAATTTGTCCCCAATTTTGAGATCTAATTAGATCTGGTAAGATCTACTTAGATCTGGCCAGATATGCCTAGATCTGATCAGATATAATTAGATCTCAAATTTGGTAAGATCTACTGAGATCTGGCCAGATCTAATCTTTTTTACACGGGTTGCGATATATATCATATAAGCCAGATTTCAGCCATTAATTCTTTTATCTGTGGATATGCTAGTCAATTTAAAGTTGGATTTTTAGCGTATTGTAGATCGAAAGCCTAAAAATAAAATCCGTTCTGTTTAGCACTTTCACATAATGACAGCTATGATAAGATCTACCGTTCCAGATAGATTGGACTCTATAATTCATAAAACTGTGGATGTGCCTTCAATTTGAATTTAACAGGGACGGTAACGGTTATGACTTTTACCATAAAAGTCAGAATAAAAAAGTTATTTTTTGACTTTTATTTTTTTAAGCAAAAATTAAAGTTATTTTTGGCTTTTATATTTTTGAGCAAAAATAAAAGTTATTTTTTGACTTTTATTTTTTTAAGCAGAAATAAAAGTTATTTTTTGACTTTTATTTTTTTGAGCAAAAATAAAAGTTATTTTTTGACCAAATATCGGAGAACTGATACAAGGACATCATAATGATCCTTGTGGCCTAGTCTTTCAAAAAATGCGTTGCTTTTTAAATTTTTGACTTTTTCTTTTTTAAGCAGAAATAAAGTTTATTCTTTGACTTTTATTTTTTCGAGCAAAAAATAACAGTTATTTTTTGACTTTTATTTTTTTGAGCAAAAATAAATCTTACTGTTTCGACAAAAAAAAAACATTAAAATATTAAAATCTTTACAAATTCATATCAAACACATAAAAATATGAGAAATCCCTATAAAAGCGAGCTCCATGAGAATTTTTAGTTGCCACTGACTTATAAAAAATTTTTTTACTCTTGCTCAAAAAATAAAACTCAAAAAATAACTGTTATTTTTTGCTTGAAAAAATAAAAGTCAAAAAATAACCGTTTTTTTTTTGCTTGAGAAAATAAAAGTCAAAAAAATAACTTTTATTTCTGCTCAAAAAAGAAAAAGTCAAAAATTTAAAAAGCAACGCATTTTTTGGAAGACTAGGCCACAAGGATCATTATGATGTCCTTGTATCAGTTCTCCGATATTTGGTTATATGTGCTTTTTTTTGTTAAAAAATTCAAAAATAAGTGTTATTTTCGGTCCCTGCAATTTAACCTTTTAGCGAATTTTGGAGAAAGATATGTTGTAGAGAATACGAAATTCGTCCGATCTGTTTAGCACTTTCAGATAATAATAGTAATGAAGATATGTACCATTCAGGACATATTTGATCCCATAATTCTTTAAACCGTGGATGTGCCATTCAATTTTGTGCTGCAGTTTTGAGGGAAATTTATATGGGTACAAGTCCAAACATACACCGATTTAAACCAAAATCAATAGACTTCGTCCTTGGGCCGATAAAAATCGGTCTACCAAATTTTATCAAAAAGTCTTAATATATGCAACCTGTGCGTGCGCACAAGAATACATGGAGAGACAGACGGACGGACGGAAAAATTAAAAAAAACAACATTACTTATAACTAGGGCAAGGAATTTCATGCAAATGCATGTTTTTTCTCGATACTCCAAAGCTAATATGGACTAAATATTTAACCGAATTATCAAATTTAGAACAAAATGGCATCGATTTGTAGTTGCATATTTTTGCATGTTTTGCCAAAAATGCATATTTTTGCATATTTTGACTTTAAATGCATATTTTTGCATATTTTTACTTTAAATGCATATTTTGTGCTTTTTAATGCATATTTTGTGCTTCTTAATGCATATTTTGTGTTATTTAATGCATATTTTGTGCTTCTTAATGCATATTTGTGCATATTTTCAATTTTAGGAGCATTATTTATTTCGTAAAAAAATATCAAAAATTGATAGGTTTTCATATTTTCATTCAATCAAAATAATCATTCTTAAAAATCTTATTGACCTATGGGAAATCTTTGAATTCTGTGTCTGTTTGCAAAATAACTAACTTAAATATATTTTTAAGTTTTAAAGTGCATTATATTTGTAAAAATAATAGTTTTTAGTGCATATTTCTTATATTTTTAATGCATATTTTTCTTTTTTAACTGCATAAATTAGGCGCATATTTTCCATTTTTAAGTGCATGAAATTCCTTGCCCTAATGATAACTAGGGCAAAAACATGCAAATGCATGTTTTTCACGATAGTCCAAAGCTAATGTCGACTATTTATCCGACTCATTAAATTTAGAACAAAATGGCATCGATATGTAGTTGCATATTTTTGACTATCTTGAAGAAAAATGCATGCTTTTGACTTTAAGTGCATATTTGGTGTCTTTTTAATGCATATTTTGTGATTTTTATTGCAAATTTGAGCAAATTTTTCATTTTTAGTAGCATGTTGGTTTTCTAAAGAACTTCTTTAAAATTTATTTATTGACATCATTTTTCCTGGAATTTATATATTATATATATATATATATATGTCCTTTATTTATTTAAATTACGTAGTAAAAAAAAAGAGATTACACATAACACTTAAATAAAAAGTTCACGAAGAACATAGGGTGTCAACGAATTCTCTCCATTTATTTCTGTCTCCGGCAAGTGATTTAATTTGGTTCCAGGTTTTACGAGCTGTTTCATATTCTTTTTTGGTACAGCGTATCCATGTACTACGTGGCCTTCCTTGTCTTCATTGTCCCTGGGGATTCCACTCAAGCGCCGCTCTAGCGATTTCAGTTTGTGGTCGTCTTAGGATATGACCGATCCATGTCCATTTCCTTTTACGTATATCTAATTCGATTGGACAACAGTTTGCCTTTTGCCAAAGGGCTTCGTTTGAGATCCAATTCGGCCAGTATATTTGAAGGATTTTTCTCAACCATCGATTAATAAACGTTTGGATCTTTCCCAATGTCAGTTTTGTAAAGCTCCATGTGGTACAGCCATATAGCAATATAGATTTTACACTGCAATTAAATATTCGTAATTTTGTCTTCTTCGAGCTGTTGTTTGCATGCCATATTCTGTGTAATTTGAAGAAAGCAATGCGAGCTTTATTTATCCGATCACAGATATCAGTTTCAGACCCGCCATCTTTTGTAATCTTGCAACCAAGGCAGTCAAATGATTCGACATCTTCAATTAACGTGTTTTCTACTGTTAATGGGGTCGTTATATGGGTACCTATACGCATAAGTTTTGTCTTATTAAAGTTTATTCTCAATCCTACTTTTTTGGCATTTTCGGAGAGTCTCTTTATTTTGGCTTCAATATCAACATATCGATGAGCCATTAGACAAATGTCATCAGCGTAATCTATGTCGTTTAGGTACTCTGCCATATTCCAACGAATGCCAAACGGCGCCTCCTTGTTTGTGTTTTCTATTACACAGTCCAAAAGCAAGAGAAATAATGTGGGGGACAATATACAGCCTTGTCTAACCCCAGTTAAAGTTGTGAAAGGCCGACTTTCTTTACCACTAAAACGTACCTTACACTGTGCATCTTTGTAAAGTTCGCGTATAAGGGTAACAATCTTTTCCGGTATTCCCTTGTTAATTAGTGAGGTCCACATAGAGTTTCGGGATATAGTGTCGAAAGCTCTTTCAAAATCCACAAAAAGTAGGTAAAGATGTGTGTTGTATTCTGCCGACTGCTCAATAATTATGCGAACTGTGTTTATATGGTCGGCACACGACCGTCCGCGTCTAAAACCCGCTTGCTCTTTACGTAAAATCTGATCAACCACAGGAGATATTCGATCCAATATCAGCGTCGCCATCACTTTACCAATTGCGTTGAGCAATGTGATACCTCGCCAGTTTTTACATAGTGTAAGATCGCCTTTTTTGGGGATTAGATACTCCGCAAGGGCGCCGGCTCCATATTTCAACAATTCGGCCGGGATGTTGTCAGGACCTGATGCCTTGCCATTTTTCATCCTGTTTAATGCCGAAACAACTTCAACATACGTTGGCAGATCTGTTGAGATATCTCTTCTAGGGTTGCGTCGTATAGAAGAGATCAAATTTGCTACCTCATTTTCATCATTTTCTGTGGAAGGTTGTGATGTAAAGAAATCCCGCCACCGTTCAAGTTGTCCATCAGTGGTGGTTAACTCGGATCCATCAACTGCCTTTAGAATCGGGGTGCCTCTGATGTTGTTTCCGCTCATTTGCTTAATGGCTGAGTAAACGCCGCGTAGGTTTCCTGTATTTGCGGCTTGTTCAGCCTGTTCCGCTATATCATTATAATACTTTTCGCGGTCATTACGCACCATATAGGTAACTTTGCGAGCCGATTGTCTATATGTAAGTCTTGCCTGCTCTTTTAATATTGGTGTTTTGGCCCGTATGCGTTCGTTGTGAAGACGTTTACGATTTTGGATCTCAGCCCAGGAATCAGAGCTAATCCAAGGTTTGATTTTACCTTGTTTTAGTCCCAGGACTGTCTTTGCAGCATCCTTACATGTCACAGCAACTTCTGCCCATGTTTGGTGTTCGGTTTGAGCCAATTTAGATCGTAAAGTCTGATTATATTTAGCAGATACAGCTGGGTCTCGTAGGCGGTCTGTACTGTACTTATCGACAAAATCCCTCTTTCGGTTTACTGCGGCAGGTCGAAAACGAAGTGTTGCTACGAGCAGCTTGTGGTCGCTGTCGACATCGGCTCCGCGTCTCGTTCTAACATCCATAAGAGATCCCAGAAAAAGTTTGCTCACCATTATGTGGTCGATTTGGTTGAAAGTTACACCATCTGGCGATTCCCATGTATACTTATGTATGTTCTTATGAGGGAATTTAGTTCCACCGATAAATAATCTGTTTCGGGAACAAAAATCCACAAGTCTGTCACCGTTTTCGTTTCGCAGAGAACCCAGACAATGCCTGCCCATTACTGCTTGTAGGTTATTGTTGTCATTTCCTACTTTGGCATTAAAGTCACCCAAATAAATTTTAATGTCAGCAACCGGTAAAGAGCTCGCAATGGCCTCGAGTTGACCGTAAAATTCATCCTTAACTTCAACTTCGTCAGGTTCAGTTGGTGCATAACACTGAATGATAGACATTTTCTGAAATTTTGAGTTAAATCTCGCTGTGATTATACGGTCGGAAATTGTCCTATATTCGATCATTGCATCTCTAGCTTTTGGTGACATGAGCAAGCCAATTCCATTTTTTCGATGCATGTTGTTGCCGGAGTAGATGAAGCGATGACCAGATGGTAATTGAGTCATTCTGCTATTCAGCCATCGAACTTCACTAAGCCATAAGATGTCAAGGTTATAAGAGACCATTTCATTACGAACTTGCTCGAGTCTTGATGTTTCAGAGAGAGTTCTCACATTCCAGGTACCAATCATAAACCGTTGTTTAAAGCCAAAAGTCGTCATCGTGGGGGGATTGTTATTTAAATTTGTTAACGTTTCTGTAATCATTTCATGTTTAGGAAGATTGACTGATTGGGCCAAAGCCTCCGATCCTAGTATTGGGGCTGCCAACACACCTCTAGGCCGGTGAGCCGTTAGACGGCATAAATACAGCTGAGCTTCAGCGACTAGTTGTTTTCAGTTGTCACCTACTTCCTGAGACGCATCGGTGTTAGCATGCCATTCAGGTTACTCAAAACTGTACGCCTTCTCACATTGGCTGTATTCAGACGGTTGCCTGAAATACATTACCAGGGAACACTTGGTCAGAGACCGTAAGTCGTGAGTTGCTTGAGAATTTCAGACAAAGGAATCGCTTCTTGCTACCCCCAAGTGGATAGCAGACAGAGAGCTTTCAACCTTTGTGAAAAACCCCGTTCCCCAATTTATATATTGCAATATCTAAATTATATGTATACTACACTCAAAAAAATAAGTTAGTAGAAAAATTAGTAAAACGTCTTGTATATCAAGTGTACTAGTTTTTATAAATTTTTTTTGCTGAAATTCCGTTTTCAGCTAAAATTTTAGTTATATTTTTTTAGCACTAAACTAATTTTGAACTAATGTTTAACTAATTTATTTTGCTACAAAAAATGTGCTGATAACCGCATTCATAGCGTGGACGGCAACCAGATAGACAAGATGTAGATGTCGCAGCTTGTCTGGAAACGGAAATGACAAAAAAAGAAAAACAACTCTACACATATTCTATATTTAAATTTTCAGCAAATAAATTAACTAAAGTAAAATTTCGCTACAAGTTTTTTGAGTTTTTTTCAGTACAGTAGACGCTCGCAAATTAGAACCGCTTCGTTTTTGAGGCAATTCTAATTTCTGAATTATTCTAATTTCTGGACGTTTTTTTTCGTTTCGTTTCAAATGATAAAGTGTTTCTTTTTACGTTTATTTAACATTTTAAATGATACACTTTCACTATTTAATAGAGACTGCCAAATAATATGTACACGCGTATCAAATTTCACAAATAAACTAGCCAAAAATGTACATAAATGCGACAAAAAAAAAACAAATAGGGAAAAACATATATAATTTGGTGATTCCCCTTTTTATTTTTACTTTATTCAAACAGAATAAAAATAAATTGGGGATTTCCTGTGTATTCAAATAACCAAAAAAAAAAAAAAACGCTCAGAAATTAGAATTTTAAATTCGAATTTCAGAGCGGTTAATGTATTGCAAACATTGATTCTAATTTCTGGACGTTCGAATTACTGAAAGCTCTAATTTGCGAGCGTCTACTGTATACTAATATTCAGCAAAAAGTTTAGTGATTTTAGCAAGGATTTTTTCATTTGCAGTCGACTAAGTGTTAGCAAAATTTTTGCTGAAGATTATATTTTTTGCTAAAAATCAGCTCGCAGATTTTCAGCAAACCTTTTGCTGAAATTACCAACTTTTTTGCAAGCACGCTCCTGACTAAAAATTTGCTGACACAGCAACGTTTTTTGCTGACTTTACTGACTTTTTTTTTGAGTGTAAATAACTTTTGAAGAAGTTGTTTCGAAAAAACAACATCCGTCAATGATTCCGTCGAATTGGAAGGACGTTTTACAGAAATATTTTTTTTTTTGTATGTTTTTATGTTTTAAAGTTCGCTATTTTTGGAAAAATAATCGTTTTTAGTACATATTTACTATGTTTTTAATGCATATATTATATTTTTTAGTCGCATTTTTAAGCTCATATTTTCAATTATTAAGTGCATGAAATTCCTTGCCCAAGTGATAACGATAATTCAAAATTATTTCGTTTGGTTATTTAAAAGTTATCGGCATTTTAAGTTACTTATTTCGTTAGGTTATTTTAGGGTTAACGGTATTTTAAGTTTTTTCCATTGGTTATTTGAATATTAACCGTGTTGTAAGGTATTTAAAGGTTATAATTTATTTACTCCTTTACAAAATGTCCTTAATTGTTAAATTAAAAAACTTCACAATTTTTCTTAGCAGCTGCAATTTTTTTTTTGGAAATTTTCCTCTTTGAAATCCTGTAATTTTCTTCTATTTTTATGCAAAATTTTTTTTGTAAAATTTACATAAAAATTACAACTGGAATTGCAAAAAAATCTGCATTACAATTAAACAAAAAGAAAATCCCTAAAAATCGAAAGAATGAAAATTTAATTAACATAATATAAATTGCGAAATATATAAATTTTCCAACTGTGGAACCGCATTTAAATAGAAATTGCAGAAACAAATTTGCATATTTTTCAATTATTTACAAAAAAGGATTTAAAAATTTACAATATGAAACCTTTAGCAACAAGGCAGCGGCATGTAACTTCCGCTTAAAAAAAAAATACAATAAACAAAAACGTTTTTGCATAATTTATTATATGGAAAGAAAAAAAATCTGCAAGGAACCTGAAATATTAAAACACAAAATAAATGTAATTGAATCTGATTTGCATAATTTTGGCACGTTAAAGTACACGCAACGCAATTTCTCTCCCTTAAGCCATGATCAATGATTATGGAAAAAAGAGCGCCTTTTGAAAGGAAAAGGTGGTTGCATAAAAAACACCAGCCATAGCAATGAAGGTGACGAGAACGTTTACGTCGAATTTCCTTTGCCTCTGTTATGCAAATGACCTGTCGAGTTTGCGCACACGACAAACATTTTTCACCCAAAAGGATTTACATGAAACACATAGCGAAAGGAAGGCATTACATGTAAATTTATGCTAATTTTATTTTATTTTCTATCAATGAAAATTTGTGTTTTATTCAATCGATTTGTATCGATGCCCTACTTAAAATTGATTTTAAATATTACAAAATTTTGGTTTTGATGCACGACAAAAATTTATTGTAACTTGTGTTTTTATTGAATACTTTATTATTGTAAAAGGATAAGCCTTAACGTGAAGGATAATAGAATACAACAAATTTTGAAAATTTTCTATTTTTGATATTGATTACACCAGAAAGGTTATTCTTGTCATAACTAACGTTACAAAAAGTGTTGTTATTGCACAAAATGGCAATAAAAGCTAAAAATTTAAAAACGTATACAGAAACTGAAATCTGCATAAAATTAAGAATAATATTTTCAGAACTAGAACAATCTCTTTTATACACATAGTTAAAGTACGACGAGTTTTAAAAAATTTGCATATTTTGCCATCAATGATTTTTCTAGTTCATGTTTTACAATATTTTATGTATTCTAAATCAGTTTGAAATATTTTCTAGCTCTTTCTCTTTTTATATATTTTATCCTTTTCTAACTTTAACATTTTGACATTTAACATATAATTTACAAATCAAGCGACAATTATAATTCTCAACTTAAATATTTCTTTTAACGATTTTTATTGTTTAGTTTATGCATTTGTAATTTATTTTGTAAGTTGGTCTTTTAGTAAAAATTTGCATTAAAATAGTTTTTCTTTTGATTTTCTGAAACATTTTGAGTGATATACACTTTTGACATTATAACAGTTGCTGTCCAGAATACAATGCCCTTTGTGTATTGAGGGTTTATATATTGTTGCGATTAAAAAATATTAATTGCATTTTAATATGAGATTGTTTTAGTTTGAAGGTAAAAAACCAATTATAATGTAGTTGCTTGGACGGTCCCTTTAATAGGGTTGCCAAATGTTCCGCGTATTTGCTGTCTTTTTTTTCAACACAAAAGCAGAGATGCAAACCGCCGACTCTAACGACAAAGGGCTAAAATGTTACGCAAAATATTTGTCATGAAATACTACGACAAGTCTCGTGAATACATCAAAGTTGAACATTTAACTTCAATGCCAGAAATAAGTACGAACTTAAAATGTGTTTAAGGGTTAATTTCGTCCTTATTCAGAATTAGCGATCAAATGTCCAACAAACCTGGATTTTAGGGGGGAAACCATTTGAATCTGCCATTTTAGGAATAGGATGTGTTCAGCGAACTTATATAAAATACTACGAGGAAAATTTTTGTGGAACATTTTAACCCTCTAGTTCTTCAACTTACGGGTATTTTTCCCCTTTTTAAGAAGGGGCCAAAAAGGTCCTTTTAGTTGAAGAGTTAGAGCGTTGAAGGAGCTAAAACAATTTATTACCCACTTCACCCCACCTCCCGCTACATAAAAAGTTTTGAAAACACATACATATCGTCATATAAAATCAAAAAAGCCGTTAGTTACAAAAAATTCAAAATCGACTTTTTGATCGGTTATGATGCAAGCACCACATCATAATATATAGTCCTGCAAAATTTTACAGTCCTACGATTTTATTAACAAAATTCTAATTAGCCCCAAGTGTAAGCGCAAACAATTTTAAAAATTTTTTTTGCTTCTCCTGTAAAATTTTTTAAATGTAACTTACGGCTTTTTTGATTTCATATGACGATATGTATTTCAGATTAAAGATACGACCTTGCGGCTTCTTTTGCGTATCTTTTTTATGTGTAGCTTTGTCACTTAAAAATGCACTGCGGATTATCTCTAAATTAAAACTTAATTTAATTTCTCTGCGGTTTCTCAGTACTCGCATATTTTTATTCTCACACTCCACACTGCAATGTTGCCATATTTTTAAAAAAATAATCCCATTATTTGGTGATTTTCAGAGACGGAAAAGTTGAAATGAATGAAATTTTATTTTAAAAAATACTTGTTTTTCATATTTATTATTTATTATATTTCGAACTCATTAACCGTTTCACGACCGACTTTTTGTTTGCGGATGTATCGTTATTTTGACTTCAGATTCTTGTTAAGAGTCCTCAATTTAGAAAAAAATATGTAACATGTTTGGCCCCCTTCCCCTCCAATCTACCAAAAATGACGTTCGAAAATCGATTTTTTAAAATTTTTCATGCCCGTTTTACCCCTTAAACATTCGAATAGCCAAAAATTCTTCAGTTGGTTTTCAACTCGTCCTAAAACTAAGCTCTATGCCAAATTTCAATTATCTACCTTCATTAATGTATGAGGAACACCAAAACCCCCTTTTCTAAGAGATTATGATATATTCAAAAAATTAGACTTCCTTAACAAATATCGCGACTTTATTGCCATTGTTGAACTGCTTATACATATAATGATTTTTATTTGAAGTCAAAGAGCCTAATAAACTTATTTACAAAAGTTTTTTTTTGCATTATAAAATTACACTTTAGTGTACTAGTGTAATAAAAGAATTAAGCCTATCATTTTAATTTAACCCTCTAAAAGCGGTCTTCAGATCTTAAGTAGTTTTTGGCTAAATAACAATTGTTTAAAAAACCAATTGAATTATGTCGACACAAAACACAATTTGCTACCTTTTTTTGCCTTCAAACATTTGTTGTACAACGAACGGTTTCCAGGCGAAAAGGATGTGAAGTGAAAATTTCGTAAATTTTAAAAAATTTACTTTTTAAAACAGAAAAAAATATATGGAAAATTGTCAAAAATACATTTATGATCTGGCATACGTTATTGATAATAACCATAGCTGCTATCTTCAATTACTTTTATTTGAATTTTACAGAAAAAATTAAATAATTTTTAGTTTTTATTTGTTTCAAAAAAATTACAATTATTTTTAAATTAATTGAACGTTTTCAAATAAAAATATTAATTACATTAATATTTATTTGGTATGAGTTAGAAATAAATATTTTTTTAATTGTTATTTTTATTTGAGAACAACTCAAATACTTTTTTTTAATTGAAACATCTTTTTATAAAATTTCAATTAAAATTTATTTCTTTAAAAATTTTATTATTAAATTAAAATATTTTAATTTGTAAAAATATAAAACAAAATTTTCTAATAAATATTTCATTTGCCTTCAAACAAAATAAAAATATATTTTTTTCAAATCTAATTCGAATAAAATATTTTGAAATTTTATTTGAACCAAAATCTAATAAAATAAAAAAATATTTTCCTCAAATTTTGTTCAAATAAAATTTTATTTTGCTAACGAAATGTATCAAATAAAAATTTATTTCAACATAAAATGTATCTAATAAAAATTTATTTTAAAAAAAAAAGGTATCAAATAAAAATTTATTTCAACATAAAATGTATCAATTAAAAATTTTGCTCAACTTTTTTTAAAATAGAAATGTTTCAATTAGATCTGTTGTTAGGTTTTTTTTTATTCTTTTTAAAAAGTATAGCTTTTTTATGTAATGTACATGTGGGAAAATATACGGAACCGTACGATTCCGTGTAACTCAGGATTTAAACCATTTTAATAACAATATATGTGGCCTTCTCCGAGAAAAGGGACCTAGTGTGTCAAAAAACGGGTTTCGATAAAAATGAGAAAAACATTAAAATTTTATTTTTAATTTAACTTTCACACATTAGGTCCCTTTTCTCGGAGAAGGTCACATATAATATTTTTGATGGTATCAGCATTTTCGGGGCAACGAATTTAATCAGGCGTACATCTTAAATTTTAATATTTTGTGCTCTACTCAATTAAAAACCACCCTAATTTGCCCTAATTTTGCTTGTAACTTTTAAAAGTTTTTCAACTCTTTTGGGTATAACTTTTTCAGCACAAAAGGAAATCGCCTAAAACCTTTAGCGGATAATAACTGTGATGTTAGAAAATCTAACACTTGTGGAAAAAAATAGGTGCCATCAATTAGGAACAAATGGTATGTCTCTAAAATATGTAACTATGTTTTTTGAATAATGAGCAATTTCAGAGATTTTGAATTTTTGCGCTTTCAGCATCAATGTAATTGAAAAAAAGCATCAATGTAAATAAAAAAAACGAGGTCAAATTGATTAGTGTGCCTTCAGTAATAAAGAAGATTTTACAATAATAATCTCTTCATGTCTATGCGTGAAGAACTTAAAATTTCATTTTTTTTGAAGGGCACATCCGCAGTTCGAGAAATAATTAGTTGCAGTCCTGCGTAATCGGTATATATCAGTAATACTATTATTGTGTGTAAGTGCTAAATGGATCGTGCTATTATTTTGTTATCCAGATCCATTTTAGGTTAAATTTTGTAGCTTTTCATAGATTTTTGTAGCTAAAACGGATAAACGGCACGAAACGGATAATCCGATCATTTTATTACTTACACATAACAATATTAGTGGCGATATACATACATATATGTGTCATATAACACTAGATTTACACGTTCAAGATTTTGTTTTCAAGTTGATTACACATACTGCTTGTCAAATTTAGTTGAACTTGAGTCTGTGACGTACACTAATAAAAAAAATCCTGTACAAATATGTCAAAATTGTGCTGGCGCAAATACATTATTTCCTGTTATTTTAGCATAATTTTTACCTATTTGTACGGGCTTTTTTAGAGAAAATATCAGAACAATTAGTTCAATTTAATCAGAACGCGTTTAACATACTTTTGTGCTAACTTTTTTTATGAGTGTAGCCTGCACGCAACTTAATAGTCAATTTTCTTTTCAAGATGACGTGACATTTTCATGATATTTCATGTCATTTCGTGGCTATAGCGAAATATTCTTATTCCATAAAACTTCATGCCTTCTATGTTATACATACAAAGATTTGTGAATCGCAACAAATTTTTTTTTGTTTAATCCACCGTGTTTTCTTGCGGCACAATATTTGTAAAAAGAAAAACAAATTTATTTACAAGAAATTTTATCAGCTGTTTAAAACTTGACCGTCAAGTTTTCTCCCGACTTGAAAGAAAAATTGATATCAAGTTGCAGTTCAATTTTTAAAAATGTGAGTGGGTTAGTAAAAAAGTTTGAGCGTATTGAAATTTAAAAGGCAAAATTTTCGGAAAAATAAAAAAAAAATTTTACACTTGATAAAAATAATTATTTTGATTAACTTGATCCATATAGGGTTAATGTTATCACTTTTCCAAAAAAAAACACCCACTAGCAAATTTACAGAATAACATTTATCAGATTTTTAGTAAATTGGGATATGCGAAAGGTGGGGGCGTTTTTGGCCAAAAGTATAAAAATTAACCCCATATGGATCACGTTACACAAAATAATTATTTTTATCCAGTTGAGATTTTGTTTTATAAATTTAATGGCTTTACAATCTCCTAGTCATAATTAATATTAAGTTCCATGGGGCTAAATTTTTTTTAAAGAAATGAAAAAATAATTCAAATTTAACCAAATTTGAGTGCTGTTCTTCCGAAAACCGTGTAAAATTTGATGAAAACATTAAAATTTTTAAAATTTTTGACAATATGAGCAATTTTTGTAAAATGTCCTGAAAAGCAGTCGCTCCAAACACAAACTCGAATTATCATTTTTCCAATTTATTTTTTTTCTTTAATATCAACTATTATGTGGTACAAATAGCAATCAACATCTCCAAATTAGGCATTTTAAAAAATGTTTAAAATTAATTAAAAAAAAAATACGTTTTTGCATTTTTATCAAATTCGTGGGTCATTTTGGATTCCAGGCTAAAGTGGATTAATGATATCCGATGAAGTCAAAATTCCATGTCTGAATCATTTTGACTATATTAAATGAATAAGTGGAATAAAAAATAATTTTTCGAATTTTGGTAATTTTTAATAGTAATACACTTTTTTCCAAAAGGGGCCATTTTCGTCCAAATTTCGGCACGGGTTAAAGGTTTCCAAAAAAAAACATCGATTTCTTCCATTTGTGACCATTTTCAATACAACTGGGGGGGGGGGGGGGGTGTAATGAACGAAAATCGACAAATCGCTATTTTAAGGGACAGTCTAATGTACATATATGTATATCCAATCCGTAACTTTAAGAACATTTTAAAACGCCATCTTATTTTTTCCTATTACTCACTTTTACACAAATTCACAAAATGGTTAAATACCCAAGTAAAAAAAAATGATATGGAGCCATATGAAGTTATATTTAATTATATATAATATTTTATGTAACTAGATATAATTATATCCGAAAAATGAGAACGTCTTATTGTATCATATTGTATCGAATTGTATACAATTGTATATAATTTCGTACAATTTGATACAATTTTATGCAATTCGATACAATTGTATCCGAATTTTGTCCTCATCCAATTACATCAAATTATATCTTTTTGTATAAAATTATATAAAATGTTATAAAAGTGGACATAGTTTGATACAATTATATCTAAATATTAATCTTATACTTTTTATCATATTATATAGGACCATATCTAACAATATACATACAAAAATAATTTTTTTAAATAAAAAAAAATTTTCAATTACTTGTAATTGTAATTGTTCTTTTTTGAATTGCAATTACAAATAATCGGCCTGATTACGAGTGTCGAATTTGTAGTCGAAATTTTCGACTCCATATAAAATGATTTTGTATATAATGGAAATTATAAAGAAATGAAACTCTGATGCTGGATTTTTTTAAATCTGAGTGCTATATATGGTAAATCCAATTGAAAAATTGTTCAAAAGTTGCGTTTTTAGTGAATTTTCAGCAAATTCGACTTAGTTTCGACTATGACTACGACACTCGTAATAAGGCCGAATATGTAATTATAGATGAGTTTTTTTCAATTACAATTACATGTAATTGTGTAATTGCATGTGTAATTAATTACAAAATGTAATGATTAACCCGAGGCCTGCTGGAGATCTTATAATTTCGATAAATCTTCCATTACTTTTATCTAGATTTATCATGACAGTGCAATAAACATGAAAAAAAATTTCTTTTAATTTAGTAATTTTAAAGTAAAGTTAACAACACTGAAATTTTAAAGTTAATAGGATTATGATATACAACCAAGATATAAGAAATCAGTGATGGTATTTGAGAATTTTCGTTTGGTGCCTAAATGATGCCAAAAAAGTGCCAAAAAAAGCTTTAAAAGTGCCAAAAACAATTAAGCAACATGCAAATGTTTCAAAAATTATGTTCAGCTTTTATTTCAAATATTTATACATTTACACCCTTATTCTAAACTTTATAACAATAACAAAAGTGTCACAAAACTGGTGTGTATGGAAATTATTATAATTTCGGTATTCTGAGAAAAATTGTCACAGCAAAACCTTGACAAAATTATCATTTAACAAAAAGCACATAACAACAAATATTTTCATTTGTCAACAATTTAAAATATAAAAATTTTATTTTCTTTTGAAGAATTTTATAATGTTTCTTCACAGAAATAAAATATGAAATACCTAATTCATATTTTGAGATATTATTTTAAGATGCATCGAACTTTTTACCGATTCTAAAATTCCTGCAAATTCCTCCAAAATATTACGTACATATTAACATGGTATTTTTGGGGCTGAAGTTGTTAGGAATAAGCTCAGGATGCTTGATGCTAAAATTTAAAGGAAACTCCAAGTGCTTAGAACTAGTTCTCTTGTGTTCTGCGGTTCCTGGACATTTTTTAAGTTTTCATTTCATTTAAGATTTCATAAAATTATCGAAAAAATCGTAATTTTTTACAAATTACAATTTTTTGATCGTTTTATTTTATTTTTGGCAGAAAAAGCTTTCACCATTGTATGGTGAAATTTTTAAAAATTTTGCTTGTCATAAAAAAACTAGAATACCATAACAAATTTTTGAAAAATTCCAGTGACAACAATAGAATCAATTAAAGTTTTTCTAATTTTATCCCCATTGCTTTTATTTTTAAAGATCAAAGTAATGATTAAATTGTCGCCGAAGAACTGGAAGCTGGTCCAGAAAATTGTAGAAATTTGTAGTGCTGCGATTGTTTTTTTAATTTTGCTACCCGTTCTAAGTAGGCATGGCTTTTAATGAAAAACCAGCGATATCGACCTTTTATCAAATTATATAGAAAATTTCTTAAAAAGTGCTAAAATTCTATAAAGAGTGCCATGGTGCCATTGAACATTCAATAGTGCCACAAATGGCACTTTTGTGCCACTTTTACCAACAGTGTAAGAAATCAGTCAAGTGTACGTTATAGTATAGAGAATTTCGTATTAAAGCTTCAGTGTTGTTAATGTTATGGGTGCGGTGCGTAAGCCATTTTTGACTCATGCATGATTATATTAACTTACTTATTAAACTTACAATCAGAAAATTCTCACGCAAAACAGTAAAACTTACTAAAAACATATGATGCAAAAAATAAACTCACACACGAATCAATCACGGGTTATTCTTACTCACGCTCACGCACGAATCACTTAAGTATAGTAATTATTACTCACGATCACGTGTGAATAACGTGACTCACGAACATTTCGTGTCACGCGCCAATCCCTAGTAATTACTAAATCTTAAACTAGTTCAAAATCATTGATAACATGGAACCAAATATAATACAATACGGTTTTATACGGAACTTATATATTTTTATATAAAATCACTTTGAAAAAATTGCCTATGTGGGATGATATATAATTATAGATGATTTTATAAAGAACGTTATAAGTTATATATGGGTTCATATTCGTCAATATATAACTAACACAAATTATAAAAGATTTCTTATATGGCTCCACGTATAGTTTTATATTATTATGTATAGTGTCATACTAAATTATATATAAACGTACATGTAATTATGTCTTTTATATGTTACTTTATGTACTTATATATAGCACATACATATAAATGTAGGCCAATATGTAATAATATAAAATCACATATGTCTCCAT
Organism: Leucophora obtusa; assembly: GCA_949987735.1. Taxonomy (NCBI): domain Eukaryota; kingdom Metazoa; phylum Arthropoda; class Insecta; order Diptera; family Anthomyiidae; genus Leucophora; species Leucophora obtusa. Next base: position 322,293,815 of record OX465295.1, on the reverse strand, counting down.
ATTAAAACCTTTGAGGAAAAAATATCTAACATATGAGTATATAAAAGTATATCTGCTTGAATTTAAAAGCATATGTGGCCATATGTAACTATAAGTTACTATATGCAATTACATAAAATAATATATGATTATATCAAAACTTTTTTACTCGGGTACCTATAAAAATATAAAGCCAAGAAATTAACAAAAATTGTAAATTTTCTGGTTAAATTAAAAAAAATAATTGAAATATTTTGTATCAATTAAATCCTAGCAACAAAAGTAGTTGAAACATTTTTGTATCAATTAAAACATATATTCTAAATATTTCCGATTCAAATAAAACACAGCAACAAATCTATTTCATATTTTTCTAGTTCAAATAAAAATATGAAATAAATTTATTAGAAATTTTCAGGTACAAATAAAAATTTAAGAAAAAATATTTTATTTTTAGGAAACTCAAATAAATAATTTAATTTATTATTTTATTTGCCGAATATTATTTTTATTAAAATTATTTAATTTTTATGAAACTAGAATAAAAAAATTTAGAATTTTATTTGAAAATAAAAAAATAAAATAAAAATAAAAAATATTTAATTTGTATTCGAACTATGTCAATTAAAATTATTATTTTTTTTATTTAAAAAAGATAAATTTAAAATAACAATAAAAATTTTCCGTTTCATAATTATTTTTTTAAGGAACAGAATTTAATTGAAATTTCTTTTTATAAATATAAAATAGTTTAAATCTAATTGATATTTAACGAAAAAAAATACAATTACAAAAAAATTTATTTTTAATTGATACTTTTATTTCAAATAAACAGCTATGATAATAACAAAGCTAGTTTAGAGTCTCTACTTGTAAATTAAGTTACAATTTTTGCTCCAGGGCTCACAGGATAACATCAAGATACGTTTTAGGGATATCTCTCTAACTCAAAAACTAGCTGACAGATTTTTTTGAAATTAAACGCAGATTATATACTCAGAGATAGAAGTAAGCAAAACTAATTTTGTCAAAATTTATTGATATTTAGTGTCAAATTCGCCAAACTTCCTAATTTTCAAAAAGTGAAAATCAGACAATGAAAGTTGTTTTCATGATGACAATTTAAATGATTTTTAATTGTAATAATGGATTTTATTTTTTTATGATTATTTTAATCGTCCAGAGGAGTCAAAAATATCGAATATGATCAATAATTTATGTAAAGAACATAAATGTAAAGAAAATGTGTATTAGAGCATACCACCTTACAGGCAAAAAAAAAAGTGCGCTGTATGTAAAATGAATTATTTTTTCAAGGAGCTTTCAAAAAAAAAATTTTTTTTTGCCGAACGTAGGGGTCGCCATTTTACATTTTTCGTTATATCTTTGGCATTTACAGTCGGATCTTAAAGTATGATACATCGATGTTTTTCTCTCGAGGAGACCAGTTTTTTGCTCTAAGGGCCATTGACCTCAAGTATCCCGTTCTAGGAGTTACCCACCACATCTCAGGTGCTACAACCCTAATGTACGACCCTAATGTCAGAAAAGTGAAGCTCGAAAAAAATCATTAAACTTTTGCTAAGGAAGTTTTTCGATAAACCCAGTAGAAATTTTTTTTATATATTGGTTGCCGAACGTAGGGGTCGCCTTTTTAAATTTTTTTTCATTGGATTTTTCCTTTATAGCAAAATACTGGTCTCCTCGAGACAAAAAAAAATCGATATATAAAACTTTAAAATCCAACATTAAATGCCGAAGCTATAACGAAAAATTGAAAAAGGCGACCCCTAAGTTCGGCAAAAAAATAATTTTTTTTTAATTGCCTTGTAAAAAATACTTTATATTGGAGGGTGTACGGCTTTTTTTTTTTTGAGGTACGGTCTAATGTGTATGTATGTATAGAAACAACCGCCAACGCAGCCGCAGTCAATTAATGGGCCTGATTGCGGTTGGCGTTGTCGATGTCGAAAAATACGCCTGCGTACAAAATGAAATCTTTTATATTGAAAATTACAAATAAATATAACTCTCATATATTTATTTGTAACTCTCAAAGCAAATCCGCGGCCCTATGCTCCTTGCAGGAGTAAAAGGAACAAATATATATATCACGGCAAATCCACTGCAATTTAGAAGATATATAAGGTGAATTAGCTTGTTAAATTTCCCGTGTAAAAAAGATCAGATCTGGCCAGATGTCAGTAGATCTTACCAGATCTAGGCAAATCTGGCCAGATCTTAGTAGATCTTACCAGATTATATCTGATCAGATCTAGACATATCTGGCGCAATTGTCCAGATCACTTTAGATTTGAACAGATTTGGCACTAGATCTGATCAGATCTTGCCATAAGGTATTATCCAAGGTTGGTTACCGAAACGAATAACGGTAAGGGTAACGATAACGGTATCGGATTTCATTTGTTTAGGTAACGGTAAAGGTAACGATATTTAAGACTGTTTCGGTAACGGTATACCGTTACCGAAACAGCAATACCGGTACGTACCGGTATTAAAAATGATGTTAAAAACATATAGAAACAAGTAAAAACATGCCATATTTTTAATTTTAAGTACCCGAGTAAAAACAGTTACATATAGTCGTATAAAATGCGATTAAGTTATATCTGTATAAATATACTGTTTCATCCGAAAAATGGCCCGATGTAATTGTGTCAGTTGTTTATCAGTTTTTATCTAATTGTATTAGTTTAGATATCAACTAATAAAATAATACATTATTCAGATGAAACTATATCCAATTTTTGACCTGATACAATTTTACAATTTTTATTTTAGCGGTTTATATCTGTTTAGATCGTAGTTGGTACAATTTTATATAAATAAAATATATTTGTATACGATATTTGCCTTATATAATTGTATCAAAGTTTTAAAGCAGATATAATTGCATCAGGTCAAAATACAGATATAACTATATAAGTTTGTATAGTAATGTATCTATTTGGATCTAAACTAATACCATGCGACATAAACCCATAAAATTGTATCAGGTCAAAAATCAGATAAAATTTCATCTGCTTAATATATAATCTAATCAGTTAAGATCTAAACTGATACAATTAGATACAAAGTGATAACCAACTGACACAATTATATCGGGCCATTTTTCGGATGAAATGGTATATGAATCACATTAAGTTATATATTAACATATAAAGCTCCATATTAATTTTTTTTAATAGGGTACTGAAAATACAGATTTTAAGCTATAAATTCAATACTGGTAGTTTTAATAAGTAATATTATTATCTATAAATTTTTTTTGTAAAAAAACACTCAAGATTATAAAATAAAAAATAAAAATTGTAATTTTTATATAAAATAATAAATACCGGTAAAATACCGGTATAAATAACGGTATCGGTAACGATAACGGTATTTGTAATTTTTTTTAGAGGTATCGATAACGGTAACTGTATTCAATTTGAAACGGTATTTTAGCGATAACGGTATTATAATGATAACGGTAACCAACCTTGGTATTATCACATATGCCATATCTGATCATACAGGATCAATTGGATTCAATCATATTTATTTAGACCCAAAAAGATCTGATCAGATCTATACTTTTTTACACGGGTTTGCAAAAATTGTTTTTATAACGACTTTTTATTAAAAACGCCTAACTGTCGATATCGACAACGCCAACCGCAATCAGCCCGAATTTGTTTTTTCTCACCGCAGCGGAATTCGCAGCCGAAAATTGTAGCTTTTCTCTCAGGCTAATATTAAAATTTTGTTTTAAAAATAGACACTTTTTGACATCTTTGTTTTAATATTTTTCCTTCATCATCCTTAATTAAGACTTAATAAAAATACAATTTCCCTAAAAAAAATTCAAATTATTTAAAAGCATTATTTACTGATAAAAATGCAGAAATATAAACACAAAATTTCTGTGGCTTTGCATTCTTTTATGATCTTCCCAAATGTTGATTTTTTTTATATTATTTTATAAACAAAAAATATTGACATTATTTACCCTATTTTCACATAAATTAATGCCGCATCATTAGAAGAAAGTCTATTGTATTGTTGTTGTACACATTTTAGCCACAAAATTTATTGCCTCAAGTAGAAAATAGTGAATGTAAAAATCTTTAAAGAAAACTACCCCCGGTACAAAGAAGTATGAAAGATTAGTACCAATAATTATTTTGTTGGCATTTTTAAGCAAATGATCAAATTTATGAGATTTTAAAGGTAAAATTTTAAGGATCAATTTATAAAATTCTTTAAATTTTTATAAAAAAAAAAGAAGAAATAAATAGAAAGGCAAATTTACTGACCCTTAACGAAATATGAATAGACAATAAGTCAAATGATATACTTAATATTAACTAAGATATTTTTCAACATTTTAAGAAGATGACCAAATTGTTTTCTTAGGGAAATCTATTTAAATCTTTCATTATATGCTAATGATCCTTTTCTAATATGTTTGCAAGGATGTGACCATTACAGATTACAGGGATATTTTAAAGGTGTCAACACAATTGAGGTGTTAAGATGAATGCTGCTAATTTATGTTCATTGTACCAAAAGGACTTTTAAAGTAGGGATGAGAGACTGAAGACGATTTTTTTTTTTTTTTGGTTTAGGTAGCCACTGGTCATTTGTTTACAATTTTGTAAGATGACACGTGATTGAAGTTAAAGGTAATGGTCAAGGGGTTTATAAAACTGGTTTTTGGTTGTGTTTTAAAGAAAGAGTTAACTTTGACCATGGACAAACATGTTTTTTTTAAATTTATTTAGCACACTTCAAGAGTAATTATTATTTAAAGAATACTTTAGTGTTGAAAGATAGTAAAACACTGATAACAATTTATTCGCTGTGTCCAATTGATAACAGGGTTGCCGGCTCAAGTATCGGTCACTTTATAGAAAAACTTCATAAAGAAACAATTTAACAATTTAGTATGCTTTAATCAATTGACACACTAACCTCTGGCACGAAACTGCGACTTTCTGGTGTTAATTTACTTGAGTCTGTTTTTTTTTGCAGAAAAATCTAAATTAGTTAAAAATTACAATGCAGAAAAAACTGCTGAAATTAGCAAAAAGTTTTATTGATTTTAGCAAGGATTTTTTCATTTGCAGTCGACTAAGTGTTAGCAAAACTTTTGCTGATATAACTATTTTGTTTTGATAAAAATCAGCTCGTTGATTTTCCCTTTTGCTGAAATTACCAACTTTTTTGCAAGCACGCTCCTGACTGAAAATTTGCTGACACAGCGATATTTTTTGCTGACTTTACTGACTGTTTTTAATAAAGTGTAGCAAAAATAATCTGCTAATTTCAGCAGTTTTTTCTGCAAGGTAATTTTTAACTAATTTTTAGTTTTAACTAAAATTTTTAAATATTTTTTCTATTAGTGTAGGGACGTTCAATAATTTTAAACCTAAAGCTGTTTCCAACGAAAGGTGTGGCTGGCTGCTCGACAATTTTTCACGCAATGGGCAAAATGAATTCGCTAGATCTGATGAGAAAATCGCTGTTCTGGCAACAGTGGTTATACCTTACATTTGAGTTCCATAGAAAGGGTTTAGGAAATATTTTCATTTCAGCAGTTCTAGTGGAAACTGTTGTAAAACCTACATGATTGTGACCCTATTGTTAAAGTTATTTATCATTACGGACTAAAAATTGGGGGTTTCCGAAAGATACATGATTTTGGAAAACAATCTTTTTTTCGACACGATTTACTCGGTAACGTCCATGTAATCTGAATAATTTGAATGTTGAAGTGTTTTTTTTTACAATACTCAGTAAAAAGGTAAAATTCGTTAAACTGCAAACCATGGTTGCAGAACACCTTATACTGCCCAGCAAAATTGTCGGATGCAAAGAACCGGTTGTAGAACAACTTGTACTTGCATGCAACTTGTTCTAATTTATGTTCTATCATCGGTGATTTTTGTTTGAGTTTGTCCCAAACTAGAACAGGTTGCTTTGGAACCGGTTCTAGAACCAGTTATAGAACTGGTTCTGCGACAGTTAAGTCTTCCATTTTGACTTCCAGGAATCAGTTCTAGAACCAGTTCCACGGAACCGGTGGTAAAAACACCTGATCTAGAACAGATTCAAAGGCAACCAGTTCAAAAAAATGTTGCTGGGTGCATTAGCATAGGTTCTAATTTCTGTTCTAAAACCGGTTTTTTTGTGTGGAGTTGAGCAATAGGTTATTTTCCTCCAAACTATAACAGTTCACTTTAGAACTGTTTCTGGAATTAGTTATAAAGCTGGTTCTTGGACACTGAAGCCATATATTTTGAATTTCTGAAACCTGTTCTAAAATAAATTCCGCGGTAACCAGTTCTAAAAAATTTTGTTAGAAATTTTATAACTGCCACTTAATTTAATTTTAAAATATTTTATTTAAGACAGTAAACAATTGACTTTTCTTTTATAGTAGGTTTGAGGTTAAGAAGAAGAATAAACATGTTCTTCAAAAGTTATAAACACATTAAATTTGCATATCAGATTAGATCCAGTTTCTGCCTTTTTTATGGACAGGCTTCATTAGTGATTTTTCATTAAATTGTATTGTTGTTTATATTTTTATTGTCAGATTGTCTCTATATGAATACTTTCAGAAGTGATCAAACAGACATATACAAACATTCTACTTTAGATTTCCTGTTTATTTTCTTATTTCCTCCATGTCACCTTTTCGCAAATGTTGCCACACTGACGTATGGTTTTTACGTACAAGTGCAGGCAATTTTCTGTTAAATTTACTAATGTAAATGAGTCATTGAGGGGATGTAAAAGTAAGACGATCTTCTTAGGTAGCCAGTGGTCATTTTTCTTATTATTTAAAATGGCACGCGACTTAATGGTCAAGAGATTTAAAACTGGTTTTAAGAACAATTTTATACAAAAAGGGTTAAATTGGCCTGAAATTAATAATTTGTTTAAATGAGAAGAAAACAAAGACACGCGTCAAAAGAAAATGTTGAGATTCTCGACAATATAAAAAACGTAAAATTAAACGAAATTTCAGTTCATTTTAAAAATAATAAATAAATATTAGCAATAATTGAACTTAGACTTGTATATTTGAAATTTGACTCATTTTATTTTATTTTTAACCTTATTCCATCATGTTTGGTCGAAATTTGATCGAGTAACAAAAATTCTACTGGTCATTTCCCTACCAATTATTAAATGCACTCTATAAATTCCCTTTAGAAAAAATAAAAACATATACAAATTTTCAAACTCCAATGATTCTATTTGGTTAAATTCTTCTTTTAGGGTGAAAGTAACCGTTAATTTGAAAACATGTAAGATGATATAAGTTCATGATTTTAAATATGGAAAACTAAAAAAGATGGCTGACCTTTTGTTCCTTCTCTAATTTGTTGGTATATAAGAGATCAAATTGAACACTTGGTTGCATTGCAAAGTATACATATGACCATTAACCATCATCGTGATAAACCCTTTTCTGTACATAAAGCTTGTTAAATAACAACAAATCACTAATGTTTCTATTCCCCCTTACTTTTCATTCTTATATACTCGAATAACACTTTAACAAACAAGTCTAAAATTTAAAAAATTTTCCAAATCTAATATTTACGCGCGTTTCTAAAATGCAAATCATACTTTTTCTATTCACATTTATTTTTTTTATTTATTATTTTATCAATGACCAGAATAAGATCCTTGCTTTGGCCATGGACCGCTTTAATGTGCATCCTTTTTTTTGAAACCATATGTTTATGTGTAAAAGTGCGAGTATGTTGCCTAGAAAGGACACATTGAAAGGGTTTTTACCATTTTTTTTTTTGCTAAGCTTTTATAAAATTAATGTTTGTTGTCCAAACCGGTTTTCTTGTTGGTCCTTTTTTTTTTGCTTATTCATTGTATTCTCTTGACAGATCGCGGTTGTAGACAAGATTTTCATAATAAAACGAGTATTTTATAATAGAAAGGGTTATTGCAGAGTCCGGTTAAGAAGTTTCATCCCTTTGTTGTGTTAAGCAGTTTTTTCTCCTCGTCCACATCAAATTTTTTTTAAGGTAATTTTAAAGAAAATTAAAAAACAAATACTTCCTTAGATCATAGTATATTATGGGAAAATACATTTTTTGCTTCAACAAAATATTTTTCAAAGATTTAATCTAAAATAACCGTTATAAATTTCTCAACAATGAAGATTTGTATTTTTTTTTGCTTAAAATTTAAAAAATTTAGTTACTTTTAAATTTTAAACTAATATTCCATCTATTTATATCACTTCAACATATATTTAATTTTAAAAATCACTTATAATTTATTTGTTTATTATTAAATTTTTACCACGTGCCATCATTTAACCCCTTTTTATGTATGTCACTGACCATCAACTGACCACTGTAAAATTAAGTATCTTTTCCTAAAGATTTCGTTTTCCCCTTTTGGATAAATGATAATGATTTAGCGTTGAAATAAAACTTGTTTTATAACTTGGCCATTGGTCATTGACTCGTGCCGATGTGATTTTTTTTTTGTTCTCTTTAAGTGATCATTGATAATCATACTAAATGGTCACTTTCAAATCCTTAATGAAAACTAAGAGATGGTTACGTGAAATGTTAATTTACTCAAGTGAACGTGAGTGTGAGTAGGAAACAGTTTACATCAGTGAGTGTGCGTGAGTAAGTCTCTGAAGACATCGCAGATTTACAGTTGCTGTCGTCGTTTTTATTATACATATATTGGTGCATTTATAAAAAGAAACCTGTTAAAATAGCAGAAAAAGCTACTAAGTAAAAATTAGTTAAAAATGACCTTGCAGAAAAAACTCCTAAAATTAGCAGATTTTCTTGCTAAATACTGGTAAGATAAGAACAGCAAAAAGCAGTTAAATTTACAGAGTTTTTGTTATATTTGAGTTAACTTTTAGTTAATTGAAAATGGCCAATTGTACTGTAATATCTGCAGAAAATTTTACTAAATATTAGTACCCTAAAAATAGCAAAAACAAACCGTTATATCTACAGAAATTTTGTTATTTTAACTTCAATTTAGTTGAATGCAAATAACAGTATATGGTGCTAAAATAAACAGAAATACTTGCCAAAAATAGTAAACTGCTGCTTTCTGATGGCCAAAATTTTTAATTTTTATTTTTTTTGTGGTTTTGTAGTCTACTAAATATTTAGCAAAAATGTTTTCTAATTTTAGCAGATTAAGTTGTTATTTTTCTATTAACTAAAATTTGAAAAATGATTTCTAAAATTAGAGTTGCATTTAAAGTGAAGCTACATATTAAACATATTTTTTTTAGAAAATTGTTTTCAAATAAGGACAAAAGTAACATTCATATTAGGGTTGTTGAATTTGTATGGGTCCGAAAAAAATGAAGAAGCGTATAGCAGAAACGTGATCTACACTAAATTCTAAGAAAACTACCCGAAGAAACTATGGGTCTAAAATGAAAACCTAGCTCCCGCCGAGAAGCATTTTGATTTATAAGCGCTTTTTCTAATTTCAAATTTATGCAGTTTTTACAAAACCACTAAAATCAAAATGCTTCTCGGCGGGAGCTAGGTTTTCATTTTAGACCCATAGTTTCTTCGGGTAGTTTTCTTAGAATTTAGTGTAGATCACGTTTCTGCTATACGCTTCTTCACAAAAAAATTGATTCATTCATATACCGTTTAAACTATTTATTTAGATGGAATAAGTTGTCTAAAAGATATGACGCTCCGAAGTTATAAAAATTATGTAGAATTTTTTAAAATTAAGAATTTTATATTAAAAAATAAGGTGATTCTTTCTAAAAAAAACAGTGAAAATTATTGTAAATTCGCGGCACAAAAAGCGATGAATTTAATTTGTAGAAAAATGAAAGAAATTAATAAAAATAAAAAATTAAAAGGGGAAAACAAATTGAAAAATGCAACCAAAAAGTGCATTTGCATTAAAAGTACATTTCTGAACAAAAAATACACTGTGCTAGTTGAAAAATCCGACAAGTGGTGCACCCAGTGAGTAAAGCTAATTCGAGTACGCTGAATGTGGTGCTAGCCGTTTTTCTAGATTATCTCTTAAATAAAGGATAATTGTGTTTGAAAATTATGGTTCCATGGACCCCAAAAAGTCAGATTTTTATAAATTTTCGACCATTTATTTATTTTTACCCGGGTTGTTTGTTATATTCTCAATCAGCATTGGTTTAAAAAGTATGAATGTCGCTGCAGCGCATAGTGGGCCTTTTGACTTTTTTCGCGGCAAAAATCATAACTTTTGAAGTAATGAAGATATTTAAAAAATTTTAAAAGCATTTAAAAAGCGTGATATATCACGTATACGTTTTTCGGTTTTCGTTGCGAGGTTGTTATAGTTTTAATGTTTTTGCATGTAAACGGGCAAGACCGGGCAGCCAGTTTTAATTAATTTTGTTAGAGTAACACATAGGCTGAAAAATCCGTGGATGACACATAACTGGCGCCAATAATGAAAAATCCATATGATTTTTTGGAATTATCAACCTTCAGATGATACCTGTCAAAATTTAATGACAATTCGTTCATTAGTGAACAAGTTACAGCTATTTTAGTGACGCTACTTTTGCGATTTTGAAACCAATGGATTCAAAGCAATTTCGTGTGTTGATTTTGAATGGGAAAAAACACCGTTCAAGCCAAAGCTTGGCTGGATAAGTGTTATTCGGACTCTGCTTCATCGATACAAATGGTAGAAAAGTGGTTTGCTGACTTTAAACGTGGTCGCACAAACATCGATGACGCCGAACGCTCTGGTCGCCCAAAAGAGGTGGTGATACCGGAAAACATCAAAAAAGTTCACAAAATCGTTTTGGCAGACCGTAAAGTGAAGTTGCAGGATATAGCTGATACCCTAAAGATATCGAATGAACGTGTCGGCTTTATTTTGCATGAACATTTGTCCATGAGAAAGCTGTTTTCGAAATGGGCGTTTGCTCACAGAGCATCAAAAACAACAACGTGTCGATGATTCTGAGAGCTGTTTCGGTGAGATAAAAAGGACTTTTTGTGTCGGTATGTAACAATGGATGAAACTTGGATCTGTTACTTCACTCCAGAGGCGAATCGGTAAGTGGACAGCAACTGGCGAAACTCGCCCGAAGAAGCCAAAGACGCAACAGTCAGTTGGTAAAGTTATAGCATCAGTATTTTGGGATGGCCCTATGCTCCTTGTAGTAACTACGGGAACTTATATATATATGCATTTTAAACTCACTCCTCTTTTTTTGGTCTATTTTGAAAAAAATTCGCGATAATGAGTTTTGTGTGGAAATTGTGTACAATTTGTTCTCTCGAAAATTGAATGTAGAAGACAATTATTTTGAAAAAGTTACATTTCAGCTTTCTTGTAATAAAAAATTGTTTACTTTCACAATTCAAACAAAGATTTGAGGCATTTAAAATTCGAGAGGGAGCTATGCGAACTTAGCTTCTATTTTTTTCTTTTATTGTAAATTGGGTTTTTGTTTAACCCTTTCGGTACTTCTTTTTTGCTTTTGACTTAAAAAATAATTTTTTTCAATTTTGTTACTACCCGAGTAAAAAAGTTTTGATATAATCATATATTATTTTATGTAATTGCATATAGTAACTTATAGTTACATATGGCCAGATATGCTTTTAAATTCAAGCAGATATACTTTTATATAGTCATATGTTAGATATTTTTTCCTCAAAGGTTTTAATATGGAGACATATGTGATTTTATATTATTACATACTGGCCTAAATATAATTGCATGTGCTATATATAAGTACATAAAGTAACATATTACAGATATAATTACATATTCGTTTATATATAATTTAGTATGACACTATACATAATAATATAAAACTATATGGGGAGCCATATAAGAAATATTTCATAATTTGTGTTAGATATGATTATATATTGACGAATAAGAACCCATATATAACTTAATATGGTTCCATATCTACAATATTTCATGATTTATTTAATATATAACAATATAACGTTCTTTATAAAATCATCTATAATTATATATCAACGGTGGGCAAATGCCGCCCTTTGCTGAATTTTGTGCGGCCCTTGTTGAAATTTAACTTTAAATTTTTTTTATTTCAAAAATTTTTTTAATATCTTATTTCGCAATGTTTTAAAATTTTTTATTTCGAAAATTTTTAGATAAAAAATTAGGGCCAGTTTTATTGCCAGGGCTATGATCAATTTGAAAATTTCTTACTTAAGAGATATTTAAAGGAACAATTGATATTATTCTTAGGGCCAGTTTAGCTAGAAATTTCTTACTTAAAAATTATTTAAGACAAAAATCGATCTTATGAAACTGGCAATTAATTCTTTACAAAATAAATTCAACATCTTTTACGCTACTGTCGACATTGACAACTACTTTGTCAGAAATTTAAAAAACATGTAATTTTGTATTTAAAAAAAAACTTTGTCACATTTTGTAAGTTTAAGTTTTGTTTTTCATCACATTTATGAAGCTTTTTATAAATATGATGGAGGTTTTTCATTTAAATTTTCAGTAGCCATTTCAGACTTTTGTTGGACGAGTTTTATAGTCAGCACAAAGCACGATTTTAAACTCATATTTTATTTGTTTGAAAATTTCTTACCAAAGTGTTATTAAAATTCGTACTTTGTGCTGACTATTGGTCTTAAATTTAGAACTGTTTGAAAAAGTTGGCGTTTTAATTCATCAAAAAGTACTCAAGTTACTGACTAAATCTTTAAGTTTGTAATCGTCGTTTAAATTAACCCTTTTGTGCATAGTGTTCCTTTAAAGGGGAGAGTTTTTTTTGTTGTGCGCAACGAAATTATTAAATTAAAACCCGAATCAAGGATATAATTCTTTATACATGTTTTTGTTGTCGGAATAATATTCAGTCTTGTATAACTCGTTGTGTTTTAAATTTTCGTTGGCCGATTCCGAGACACCGCAGTTTAATGCAAAAACTATGAAAAAAAAAATGTTTTATTCTACTTATGTAATTAAAAAATATCAAAACAGAATTTGAAAAAAGTTGAGTTTGCAATGAGTTCTTATGGAACCAGTTTTGATTTGAGAACAGATTTTTTTTTTACATGAAAAATAAAACATTAGTTCCGTCCGCTTTCATTTAAGGTAAAGATTTGTAGTTTTACTTTTTTTAATTTATAGTGCGGCCCTTTATAATTTATGAAAAACCACAATATGGCCCTCGGTGAAAAATCCGTGCCCACCCTTGCTATATATCATCCCACATAAGCAATTATTTCAAAGTGATTTTATATAAAACGAGTAAAAAGGTTAACGTCGGGCATGCCGACTATACAATACTCTACACCAGTCTGGGCAAAAGCCAACTAATGTTTGGATCCGAAATTCGAATGGGTTAAAATGGGGCTTGTGTCAAAATTTTCTATAATGTGAGTCAGCGCACCAAATTTCATTAAAATATCTTAATATTTGCGATCTGCAGTTTGTAACCAAGCCAATTTTGGGAGGACCCTTATATGGGCACTAGGTCTAAGCATGGACCGATGTTCACCAAAATCAATAGGCTTCGTCCTTGGGCCAACATAGGTCTGTGTACCAAATTTCATCAAAATATCTTAATATTTGCGAACTGCAGCGTATAAACAATATAATTTTAGGGGGCACTAGGTCTAAACATGGACCGATTATAACCAAAATCAATAGGCGTCGTCCTTGGGCTGATATAGGTCGGTATACCAAATTTCATCAAAATATCTTAATATTTGCGACCTGCAGCGTATAAAAAATATAATTTTGGTAGGACCCTTATATGGGCACTAGGTCTAAACATGGACCGATGTTCACCAAAATCAATAGGCTTTGTCCTTTGGCCAACAGAGGTCTGTGTACCAAATTTCATCAAAATATCTTAATATTTGCGAACTGTAGAGTGCGGACAAGAATGCATGGCAGAGAAACAAGCCAGCCGCCGTAAGCCGTTTAAGCCGCCGCCGCCGGTCATTTTTACCTAAGCCGCCGCCGCCGATTTTTTTCGGCTCATTTCGGCTGGAAGTATCAATTTTCCAAAATAAAAAATTAAAAGCAAATGTCATTTTTAAAACAAATTTTCTACTTCATCATTTCTTGAACCATCAAGAGTACTTTTTTTTAGTTCAAAAGAAATAAAAGAAACAGTTTTATAGTCAGATCTAAGAAGGATTTTTGTCATAAATATTTCTTAAGTTGGAAGTTTTGCTTGAAAACTTCTGACAGATTTCGCTGAAATTTGGATATTCAATAGAGGAGGAATCCAAATGAACACGTCTTTAGCACCCATAGTTTTGGATACAAATTACACAGTGTTACAAAATAAAATAAAAAATATATATACTTTTCAAATGACCAAGTGTAGATTGTAAGCAAAGCTTCGAAAGAATTAATTCAATTTTAGCTTAATTCGCACAAAACCGAATTCAGCTTTAGAAATTGAATATATATGATTCCATCAAACCATTCCTTTATAATTAATTCATAGGTTTCATTCCCAAAGTTTAATATTAAATAGAATGTATTCTTATGTTGAATACATTCCTTATAGAATTACAATCAATTTAAATAATTAATTTTTTCATTAATTCTAATCTTTTACAAAATGGCTTATCAAAATTGTCATTTTATTCAATCAGTAAAAGATCTAAGGTAAGAATATACTAATGATTCTGACAACACTTTAGTATATAATTGCAAATTAAATAAAAATGTGGCTTATTTGAGGGATTTAATATTGATATCATATACAAAATCCATAAAAACAATTAAAAACGCAACATTTGTTTTAATCTTTTACAAACCGAATAAAACGTGAAAGATCATTATAAAAAGAATGAATTCATAAGGAATGGTATAAACGAATGATATATTAGTAAATTTTAATTAAAAGTCCAAAAGTGAAATAAAGAATTAATTCATTCGAATTTATGGTCGTAGGTTTGGTTAAGTAGATCACATCACATTTTTCAGAAATTTCAGTACACCTGAAATTATTATCAAACGACATTTTTAAGACATTGCAGACGAAAAAAATGTTAAGTAAGTTATTTCTCGGTCGACTTATAAAATTGGGGAGATATTTACAATAATCGACGCTGTTCTGAGTTCCGAATCCACAAAAAAATTCTAAAGTGAAACATTCCGAATTTTTTTGCTGTTCCGTGATCCACATCCGAGTTATTTTTTTCGTTTTATCTCGTGTAGAAAAAGCTTGATGATAGTGAAACGAATATACATTTTTTAACGACAATTATTATATAATAATTTATTTTAAAATTAGTCTATGAATATTAAAATTTGGTAGAAACAACAAATTTTCTAAATTTTTAATTTCGTGTGATTTTACAAATTAACTCTAATTAAAAAGTTTCGGAGCAGGGGTGAATATCTGAATTTTTTAACTTTTCTTCTAAGTTTTTCAACTTTGACATCTTTTCGAGCATAATTTTTTTCGAACCATATTTTTTTCTAGTTTATTCTAAAAACACATTTAATTTTGAGTGAAAATAGAGTTTGTTTATTTCTAAGTTCCGAATCCACATAAAAATTGTTTTCCTTCTGAATTTACAGTTTAGTGTGCTACGGATAATTGTGTATAAAAAATGAAACGTTCTGGTAAGTATCGAGTATGCTACAGGCTTAATAGTGGTACTTAAAACGTTAAAAGTTTCTCCACAAAACGTAAAACGAAAAAAAAATCGTTTTCTTCCACTTTCAAAAACCAAAGTGGAATTGATATTTAGAGCAGCTTAAACTCATAAAAGCTTTTCAATAGTGATTGGTATGTATTCCCTAAAGTGTCGTTAACTAATTCACTTAAAAAAAAATTTACATTTAAAACGCTTTTTGTTGGTAAATTCAATAATTTTCTTATTGATTACAAAACGTAATTTTTTCGAAAAAATTAAAATTTTAAATTTTGATCGGCGATCTTCTCTTTTTTAACTACAAATGGCAACTTATATCAAAATTTATCAGTTGGAACAAGAATTTACCACAAAAATTCTTTGTTTAACATTTTAGAATTTACGAAAACGCAAAAAACCTGAAGAAGCAAAAGTAAAACGAAATTGTACATCGAAATCATATTAATTTTATGCGAAATATGTGTTAAAACCTTAAATGTGCTCTCTAACAAAAACTTTTTTAAGTGAAATTAATAAAAACAGCATTCTTAACTTATAATTAATTATGTTAATCTGTTATATTTGGTCTAGATATGCAAAAATACCATTTACTTCTGGAGAAGCAATTTGCGTTTTCAATTTCGCTTTCAAGTGAAATTGAAGTCTGTGACATGCCTGTTTGTTGCAAAAATTAATATGTTACAATTTGTCAGTATGCTAAAATTTGTTCGAAACAGTCAATTTCCGACATTTTGAATTTTGTGTGATTTTACAAAACCACTCTAATTAAAAAGTTTCGGAATTCAGAACAAGGGTGATAGGTCATTGTGGGTGAAATTCAGCAATTTTGAATCTTGTAACGTTTTTGGAAAGACAAAAAATTTAGCTTTCCAAATATATATAGAATTATTTATTTGTAACTGAAATATGTTAACAGTTTATTTTAAAAGTATTAAAATTATTTTTTTTTAATTTGTATACTTTGACGGCTTTTTTACCCTATTAACCCCTTGTGGATCAAGACTCGAAAGCGTTGGAAACTCTGTATTTTTTTTGACTAAATCTTAATTAATATGCCTTCTTAAAGTTATATACAAAGTTTAAAATTTGTCAAGGACCTGCAAGGATATTAGTTATGACTGGTACTCCTGAGTACCGTTGGGTCAGGATGAATTAAAAAGTGAGAAGGAAACATTGGCTTTTGTTTTGTACTTTTAATAAATTAGTATTAAAGCATTTGTTAATTAATTGATTCCATGGTATTAAGAAAAACAATTTATTTATCATTATAACATAAGTATTTTTCATTAATCGAAATTAGTGCCATCATATCTTAACCAAACATCTGAAATACATTTCGAATTACCGCTATTCTGAGAAGACGGGGTCGCCAATAGTCGAAAAAAGATCTTATTAGAAAAATTATAGTGTACTCTAACATACCTATGGCCCAAAGGTATACAACTTTTTTTAAGATTTTATGAGCTCGTAACTGTAATGGTACTTTTAAGTACCGTCGGTCGACAAGGGGTTAAACAATTCTTTACTGTTATAATTTATTCTGAAAGTGGGTTTAGTTCTTAGTAAAATCAGATTCTTTTGTTGATATTAATTGAAAATTGAAAAAGTTATCGTAATTTTTCTAAACATTAAATTTCAGCTATTATAAGACAACTCGATGTTCTTGTTTGCACACTCATTAAGGTTAATATTTTCAATTTTCTTATAAATGCAAAGATTCCATGTTTATAAAAAATGTATAACTTTGACAATTTTAAAGCGATTAAAGTAGAACTTCATTTTACCCTGAATTAAGAATAAATTAGATAAAAATTAGTTATTTTTAAACAAAACATTGCAATTAAAAGCCGTCAAAATTAAACAAAATAAGAAAAAGTTAAGAAAATCAGTTTTATTTGAAAATATTTCCACACAATTTTGTTGAATATATAAACATATATATTTATTTGGAAAGTCCAACTATCTCTCCTTCTAGCTCCGTTCAAAAACTAAAAATCCTAAATTTGTAATTTTTATCGATGAATTTAACTTAAAATTATTTTTTATTTGATAATTCCAAATTTTTTGTACAATTTTCTTGCTATATATTGGAAAAAACCTTAAACATCTTTAATTACAGACGGACATCGTTAAATCGAAATAAGAAAAAATTCTAAGCCGATCGGTGGGTCTAGGACCAATATTTTTTGGTGTTACAAACATCAGCACAAACTTATAATACCCTGACCACGTAGTGGTGTAGGGTATAAATATATAAGGTCCATATAAAACCATATTATATTACTCAAGTGATTCGTGCGTGAGCGTGATTAAGAATATATAACCCGTGCATGATTCGTGTGTGAGTTTATTTTTTGCATCATATATTTTTAGTAATTTTTACTATTTTGTAATATTTTACTATTTTTTTACTATTTTTCTTATATCTTGGTTGTATAATATGATCCTATTAACTTTAAAATTTCAGTCTTGTTAACTTTATTTTAAAATTACTAAAAATAAAGAAAATTTTGTTCATGTTTAATGCACTGCCATGGTAAATCTGGATAAAAGTAATGGAAGATTTATCGAAATTATAGGATTTCCAGCAGACCTTTGGGTTAATCATTATATTTGGAAATTAATTACACATGCAATTACACAATTACATGTAATTGTAATTGAAAAAAATCAATTACAATTACATATTATTTGTAATTGTAATTAAAAAAAAACAATTACAAGTAATTTGTAATTGAAAATTTGCAATTATACATTACATATAATTGTAATTGAAAAAATTTCAATTACAATTACATTTTTTCGGAAAAGAAATACTGACAAAAAGCACAAGTGAGGGGTCAGCCCAACATGACGTATTCTTTTTATACTTATCCACGCCTATCCAACCTATCCCAGTCAGTTTTTTCTACAAAATTTTAACAAAAAACACTTTAATTCTAAATGTAATTGAAATTTGTAATTGAAATCACTTTCAATTACAATTACTTGTAATTGAAAATTTGCAATTACAGTTACATGAAATGTAATTGTGTATTTTTTAATTTCAATTACATTTATTTGCAATTGTAATTGAAATCCCCCAGGTCTGATCTCCAGATATCGCATATCTTTTTTATTTAAAAAAATAATTTTTGTATATTGTTAGATGTGGTCTTATATAATCGGCCTAATTGCGGTTGTCGTATACGACAAAAAAATTTGTCTTTTTTGCCAAAAGCAATTTTTTGGTACCGCGAGTGTCGTTTTTTTCGGTCAATACATCAAAAACTGTCGTATAAATTTTTGTGCACGACAGCCTCAAAAAACTTTTAAAAAAGTTTTAAAATAAGTGAAATTAAACATAAAATCACTTTAATATATTAACAAGTTAAATTAAAGAAGAAATTTTTTTATTTAAATAATTTTTTAAAAGAAAAATTAAAAAAATTTAACGCACTGGGTATTTTACAACTTGTGGAAAAACACACTATCCTTAAAATGAAAAGTTTCACTCTGACACCTTGATTTTATGAAACAATAATCGTTTTATTATTACAAAATTTATTTATTTTTTGATTATTTTATGAAAACACCACAAAAATAGATGAAATATTTTATTTTCTTATATTCTCTGTCGTATATTTTACACAATACCAAAATATAATAAAAACGACAACGACAACGCCTGCTGTCGTAATACGACAACGACAACCGCAATCAGGCTGAATATGATCAAAAGTATAAGGTCAATATTTAGATATAATTGTATCAAACTATGTCCACTTTTATAACATTTTATATAATTTTATACAAAAAGATATAATTTGATGTAATTGGATGAGGACAAAATTCGGATACAAGTGTATCGAATTGCATAAAATTGTATCAAATTGTACCAAATTGTATACAATTGTATACAATTCGATACAATAAGATACAATAAGATGTTCTCATTTTTCGGATATAATTATATCTAATTACATAAAAGATTATATATAATTAAATATAACTTCATATGGCTCCATATCATTTTTTTTACTTGGGTGATTAAAATATTATGTTTATTGAAAGCGAAAATCTATACAAGTAAATGTATATCAACTGCATTTAACCTGAGCAGAAACTAAGCAGTTGTTACTTACGCATATAAAAAACAAGCAAAAACTAGTTTTGCTCAGTCTAAATACAGTATTATTTTTAAAAGTTCCAATATTGATAAACATAATAGGGGTTTTCATATAAACTCGCCTTTTAAGCTGGAAAGATTTTGCAATCTTGTCTATATGTTTTGCATGTGTACTAAAGTAAAATCATACCGAAAATCTTGTAATGTAAACCAGCTTTTAACGAAATTAAGCTCGAAGCAAATACTTGTTTAATTTTTAATACTGGTGTTTTATTTTCCACCTAATAGCCTACTTTATATTATAGATATGTTTTACATATCGAATATTTCAAATTCTCACCCTTGTGCGTTTTGAATTTCACTACGCAAATACGGAGCATGTAAATTTATGCAAATTAAAGAAAATCACAATTACAATAACGATTTGTACAATGTATTGAATCAATACTATTGATCTTATAGTTTTTGCTTCTGTTCAAATTCAATTGATTTCTGATTTACATTTCGGTTAAATGGTTCGTTTGAAAATTTATAACAAGCATTAACTCACTGTTGTCTCATCTCGCTCCTTACAAGGATAAACCCTGTTTTCAATATTGATTTCACAAAAGGAGGTTTTCCATTTTTGTATGTTGCACAAAATGGCAATAAAGGCAAAAATAGAAAAAAATCTGCATAAAAATAATACGAGTCAAATTTACACAAAAGCCCCCTGACATATTCATGAAATGTCTTTGTTTAGCTTTTGAAAAAACTAAAAATGAAGTTATAAAAATTAGAATTAGAATATGTCTTTTGATCCTGCTGAATCGACTGAGCAAATGTATGAATAATATACGAATTTAAATTTGCATATTTCGCCAATGATTTGTTAAAAATTCATTCATGTTACATTTTGTATTTCATTTAGTTTTTGCTATTGTTCGATTTTTGATTGTTGTATTTTTCGAATTGATATTTTGCTGTAACTTATATAGTTCAAAGTCAATGGTTATGTTATCCTTTCCATTAAAATTTCATGTAGTTTGCCACAGATTACAACTGCTACTATTACTGCTACTTGGCAGTCTTTGTCATTTTAATTTTGAATTTTCAAAAACTTTAACGTATTTTCTAAAATATGTTATTCGCTTGTTAAGTTGTAAAAAAAAAAATTTGCATTAAAATGCTCTTTTTGTATTACATGAAAATATTTGAGTGATGTTTAGTTGATGGAATGTCCTTTTTTTGAGAATATTGTGATTAACTTTTAAAATTTATTGCATTTTAATTAGTTAGATGATACTATACAATAGACTATTGTCCTGACAATTGGACAATATTTTGTGAGAACAATTTTTTGTAAATACAACTGCTATTTAGGGCTAGGATTTAAAGCACACTCACAAAAGTTTTGCAGTTAGTATTTACATGCACTTAGGGAAATTTTTCAGTCAGAATTTGTTAGTTGTTTAAGTAGTATTTCAGTTTTGTTGTTTCAAGCAGAGCTTTGAAGAATTAATTCCTTAATTCAATTTTTCAATTCTGAATTAAAAATTCGATGAATTAATTCACTAAGCACCATATATTGAATGAAATTAATTCATTATCGTATTAGATTTCGTTCGATTTATTTTGTTTCAATTGCTATAGTTCTTTTTATTAAATCAAATGAATTAATTTACTGATAAACGCGTTCAATTTTATAAATCGAACGAAAAAAAGTGAATTAATTCCTTACTGAATTAATTCACCACTGAATTCGTTCAATTTCATTTTCGTTTAGTGAATTAAAAAAAATAAAATTACGTGTAGTGAATTAATTCAGTAAGGAATTAATTCACTTTTTTTCCGTTCGATTTATAAAATTGAACGCGTTCACCAGCGAATTAATTCATTTGATTTAATAAAGAGAACTATTGCAATGGAATTAATTTTTTGAATTTATTGTTTGATGAACGCGTTCAGTTGAACGAATTCAGAGAATTACTTAAGAAAAGGAATTCATTCAATTCTAGAGAAAATTGAATTCGATTGGTAGTGAATTCATTCGAAAAGGAATTAATTCTTCAAAGCTCTGTCCGCAATAAATTTAAACTTAATTTAATTGCTCTGCATTTTCTCTCATACTCACATTTTTTAACATCCATACTCTCTTCAATATTGCCATATATTTGTATCTGATTTTTATCTGGTTGTAACTAATTGTATCAGTTTATATCTAATCTTATAAAATTATATATAAATCAAATGAAATTGCATCCGAAAAATGGCCCCATACAATATAATCAGTTTATATCTACACTGATAGAAATAAATCTGTAAAAATAGTAGAAAGACTTACTAAAAAATGGTTCTGCAGAAAAAACTGCTGAAATTAGCAACTTTTTTTGCTAAATACTAGTAAAAGAAGAACAGCAAAATTAAAACTGTTAAATTTACAGAATTTTAGTTATATTTAAGTTAGCAAAAAAAAAAACTGTTATATCTACAAAAATTTTGTTATTTTTAAGCTAAATTTAGTTGAATGCAAATAGCAGTCTATCCTGTTAAATTAACAGAAATATTTGCTAAAAAAATTGTAAACTGCTGTTTTCAAAATGCTCGATTTTTATTTGCATTTTAAAACAAAAATCAAAAAAAAAACTTCGAAAATTTTAAATTGTTTCATGATTTTTTAGGCTACTAATTATTTGCAAAATTTTTTCCTGATGTTAGCAGGTTAATTTTGTTATTTTCTGTTAACAAAAAAAAACTTAACTCAAATATAGCTAAAATTCTGTAAATTTAACAGTTTTATTTTTGCTGTTTTTATCTTACTAATATATAACAAAAATAATCTGGCAATTTAACAGTTTTTTTCTGCAGCATAATTTCGAACTAATTTTTATTAATTTTAACTAAATTTTTACAGACTTTTTCTATTGGTATACGATTAGATAAGAAGTGATAAACAACTGATAAAATTATATCGGGCCATTTTTCGGTTGAGACTGTACATTTGTATAGATAATGACAATCTATATGACTATTAGATCGTACCAAAAAAAAGTTCGCCGTATATCGTCGAATCTAAATTATTTTTGCAAAGAGGTTTTAAAAAAAGTTTTTTTTGCTGAATGTAGGGGTCGCCTTTTTGAATTTTTCGTTATATCTTGGGCATTTATAGTCGGATCTTAAAGTGTGATACATCGATGTTTTTGTATCGAGGAGACCACTGTTTTGCTCCAAAGGCCATTGACCTCAAGAACCGCGTTCTAATATTTAGCCACCAGATCCCAATTCCTGCCACCTTAATGTACAACTCTAATGTTAGAAAATTAAAGCTCGCCAAAAATCATTAAACTTTTGCTAAGGAAGTTTTTTGATAATTCCAGCAAAAAAAATGTTTTTGCTGCCGAACGTAGGAGTCGCTTTTTAATTTTTTTTCCATTGCATTTTTCCTTTATAGAAAAACATTGGTCTCCTCGAGGCAAACAAATCCATATATAACATTTTAAGATCCGACTGTAAATGCCGAAAATATACCGAAAAATTAAAAAAGGCAACTCCTACGTTCGGCAAAACATTTTTTTATTCGAAATTGCCTTGCAAAAATACTATATATTCGAAGGTCTACCGCGCACTTTTTTCTTTGCCTGTAAGGTGGTTCGGTCTAATGTACTGCATAACTGAAGGAGAATACTACTTCCAGAACTGATTTTAGAGCAATCGGCTCCATTTTTGAGCTATAGAAGTGGTTGCTTTTGCGACAATTTCAAACTAAAATCATCGGTCTTAGAACTGTCAGTAAGAATATTTTTTGTTGCAAAAAATTGGTTGTAGAATAGAATACTGTCAGTTCTAGCAACGATAACTTGATAACTTTTGTTTGAAATTGTTCCAAAAGCAAACGCTTCTATAGCACCAAGTAGAACCGGTTCTCCTAGTTCTGAAACTAGTTCTAGAACTGATTCTCCTTCAGTTATATCTTACATATAAAATCAGTGGATTAGGTTCGTGAACTAGTTCTATGGTGCAGAAAGAAAAACATAGCAAAATTGGTGTAGAACGGAAAATTTTCCTAGGGAACTTTTTCCTTAAAAACTGAACTTTACTGAAAAATTTTTAAATGTATGTATAAATTTTGTTTAAATTTATTTCTTAATAATCAAATTGATTAATGATATGTTGAAATTTTAATTTTATCAAATAAAAAAATACAAAAAAAAAAACAAACAAAATTTTCTGCGATTACCTAGTAAGATCATTAAAAAACGTCTTAAATTTCCTTTAAAAAATCCCTTAAAAAATTTGACTGTTTATAAAATTATCATTAAAATTTTCTCTCACGTTTTTTTTTTTTTTGGCAACTTTGTTTTTTAGGTAAAAATCTCTTAAAATTTTCTATATTTTTTAAAATAACTAATGACATTATTAAAATTAATGATGTTTTGTTGGATATTGGATACTTTTTTTTATAGCTGCAGCATCATCTTTCTTTACCCTTTCACCCCTTTTAAAGGAAATTGTCTTTAATTTTTTTTCTGTCATATTTTTTCTTTGAATTATCACTAAAATTTTCTTTCTGTTTTTCAATAAAATGTTTTCAAAAACTGCATGATCATTATTTTGTTACGCATCCTTGCTTACATAATCCTTTTGTTTGTTTATAAAACACAGGTAATAAAATTGTTTTTTTTTTTACATTACAAAGTATCCTTTTTTGTAACTTTGAACAATTTTAGGAAACAAACATTAATTTCAAAATTAAAATTTTTCTGTAATGATTTTGATTAAAGGGTTGTTTTTTTTTGTGTTTAATTTTCGCGACATATGATGATTTTTTGCAGAATTGTTATAAAAGAATTTAATATTAAATATTTTTAGCAACCCTTTTACTGAATGTAACAAAATTTTTATTGTAACTCTTTTTTTTTCTTTTCTTTTGCAAACATGGAATTTAATTTTTGTAATTAAACATTTTCTTTTGGAGCTAAATATTGTTTAAAGAATAATTACCTAAAATATGAAAGTTTTTTCTTTTTTGTGAAACATTTTTAAAAGTTGACAGATTTTTTGGAATTAAAAATTGCAATATTTTTCTTGGTAAACTATTATTTAAGTATTCCAGTTATTTCGGTAACAGAATGTCCTTTTTTTCGGTAACTGTAGGAGTAACGGTAGTCAGTTGAAAGGGTTTTGAATCAATAATGGTATTTTAGCGGTATTACCTGCCGACCCTGAAAAGATCTTATTGTTTATTTTTCATGTGGTGCATGAGATATTTTAGAAAAATTCTATCAGATTCAATTTATGTTTTTGAGAAATTATATCATGTTTATTATATAAGGAGTGAAATCATAAAAATGTTAACACACATAAAGTTAAATAAAAAACAAACCACTGAATTTTAAGACTTCAAACCAAATTTGTATTAAATGAAATTTAATACAAAATCAAACAAAAAAAAACCGCATGGAATTCTAACCACTACAAACAAAGTTATCCACTTTTTCCGGAAACCCTCCCATTAAGGCTTTTATGGTAGTTTCTGTCACCTTTTTAGAGCAGGTGGTCCATCTACGTTTGAAATCTTGAATGTCCTGGGAGACCCTTTTTGTGCCCTTTAATTCTCTTTTAACAAGATCCCAATATCTCTCCACTGGCCTAAGCTCCGGGCAGTTTGGTGGATTTACCTCTCTTGGTACAAAAACCACATTATTATCATTATACCACTCCAGAGCTTTCTTGCTGTAGTGACAAGATGCTAAATCGGGCCAAAAGTAAGTGGATACATTATGCTGACTCAAAAATGGAAGAAGTCTCTTTTGCAAACACTCCTTGATATATACACTCTCAGAACAATTCCGTTGCGGCAACGGAATTTTTTGCCAACCGAATGGATTCGGTAGGACTTTAGTCCTGCCTTACGTTTCACTTTACGTACAAAAAAGTCCGAGCATTGGGCTAACCGAGCTGGTTTTCAGCCAGATGTGTTAGGAGCTCTCTTAAGGATGCTTTTAACTTTATATGCCTTCCCAATGTTAAGATAACCAGTCGCTGTTCCTGTTCCCGGCTTCCTTTCAATTGTTAGGTGTTCCAGATACCTTTTTACCACTTTTGAAACTGTTTGGCGGCATACATTAGTTTCTTTGGCAATTTTTTTGTATGTCCATGTTTGGTTTTGTTGAAAATATTTAATTATTTTTGAACGCACTTTTCTTTCTTCGTCCATTCTGTAAAAAATTCCTAATTAAAACTCATGATGTAAATTAATTTATTAACCGACATATTTTTAAAATGTAAACTGCCGAAAAAAAAACATGAGAAGCTTTAAACCAAAGTTATAGGCAAAAATGTGTTTAACATTTTTATGATCCTTATATATTCTTCTAACTTCCACTAGAGCATTGGGCGCCAAAAACATATTTATGAGGTAATTTTTAATTTCTCTTGAGTCAGATCTAATTCTGTTATCTTAACTGAATTTCTTTGTCAAATTGGATTAGCAACATTAAATTCGTTTATCTGTTTTCTGTGTGTTAGAAATATGAAATTTTAAATCTTGTAATCTAAATACCTTTTCACTTAACAAATCTTTTTAAAATTTCAAGGCTTTGCTTCATCCCTAGATTTTCTTCTAACAAATATTTTTATAAAGTCATTTATTTACAATTTTGTTTTGCATATTGACCAGTCATTTGACCTCAAAACTGTCAACACAATTGATTAGTTACAAACAATAACTATTTAAAGTAAAGAAAAGAAAAGAACAACCCCCAGGATATGTTTAGAATACAAATGTCCTTAACACAGGTATATGCTAACTAGAGAAGACGTTGAGATAAATAAATTTGTAAAAGAAGATGCGATACCTCCCTCGGAGTTATTGACAATGTAGATTATTATGCAAATTTTTATTTGTTCACATAGAATCTAATGCTTAAACAAAGTGTGAAGTACCCTAATGAATGAATTAATGAATGAATAAAGATAAACAAATGATCAATTTAAGTTATATTGACAATAGAGATTAATAATGTTTCAGGAAGGTATTTAGCACCGACAATTTATTAAAAGGTCATTAAATGAGCACTAGGGATATGTTAATAGAATTTAAATATATTTTAAGGAAATGACTGAAATATTCAACCAATTGAGCCAAAATTACATTTTTCGTAAGCAAAGTACTTTAGATTGGAATTCAAAAAAAAAAATTAAATCTGTTTTTAAAATTCATTAAAAATAATAAAACTTCAGATATTTGAGCTCGAGATCAAATATCTGAAGTTTTATTAACAATTAAAAAGGTCGAATAATTACAACTTTTAATTTATTCATTAAAAATTTTATTTTTAATCTTAAATGCATTAAAAATTTTGATTCAGGAGCATAAAACTTATAAGAAATTGATATTACTGTTATGATTAGGATTTTGGTGTGGACCTGTGTTATTTACAAATTAACCCCTAAATTCATAAACGCTTTGTAAAATTATAGGAGGTTTATTGAATAAATTTTGTATGAAAATGACGTTTTGTTAACCTGCTATAACTTTAAAAAGCATTTATGAATTGAGGGGTTAAACTAGTGACTAACTTTAACGATTTGAAGTATAAAAATTACAAAATTGTTCTTTTTTTTTGTTATTTTTAGGCAATGACTTTCGGTTTTAGTGATCTAGCTAAAGTTTTTATACACACAAAAATTATACAGGCATAAATTGACCACGGAAGACTTTCACAAAATCAACCACGAAAACTTGGCATTAATTATGTGTAAAGGTAAGTCAATAAACAAAATTTAAGACTTAACCGATTTACTTCATTTTAAAGTTTTTTTAAATTACCCGGAATACTGAAGTAAAATAAGAACAGGAAAAATAAAACTATATGACGTTAAAATAACACTGTACTAAAAAACATTATGAAATTTGCCCTGCGGCAATATATACGCAAGCTGCCTGCGTTCAAGAGCAGTAAAAACCGTACATACCTCAGTTTGTCAACATTTGCGAAAAAGGAGACACGGAGGGGATTGGAAGATAAACAAAAATCTAAAAGTATAATGTTTGTATGTCTCTGTATTTGATCATTTCTGAGGAAAAAAAAAACAATAACAGAAAGCTGAATAGGAAATAAAACTATGAATTAGTTACATTGCATTCAAGGTCTTATTTGGCTGAGATGTCTAAGCGGGCGCACTTAGAAAAATATTCATATAGAGACAATCTGACAATAAAATATAAACAATAATACAATTCAATGGAAAATCTCTGATGAATCCTGTCCTTGGGAAAAGGCAAAAGCTAGATCTAGTCTGATTTAAAAATGAACGTGTTCATAATTTTTAGAGAAAAAGGTTTATTCTTCTTAACCTCAAAACCACTAAATTAAAATTGATAAAATGCATATTAATTACAATATTAATTGCTGCTGTCTATATGATGTTAAAACAACACTGTATGAAATAAAACTGTTAAATTTACAAAATTTTAATTATATTTGAGTTAACTTTTATGTCCAAATATGGACCGATCCTATCTAGAATCAATAGGCTTTGCCCTTGGGACCATGTGAGTCAGCGAATCAAATTTCATTGAAATATCTTCATATTTGCGACCTGCAGCGTGTCAACAAGCGAAGCCTATCCTGAATACGTTCCATCGATTTCAACGTGCGAGAGATGGTTTGTGCGGTTCAGAAGTGGTGATTTTGACACGGAAGAAAAAGACCGCCCAAGTCAGCCAAAAAACTTCGAAGATTATGAATTGGAGGCATTACTCGATAAAGATAGTTGTCAAACTCAAGAAGAACTTGCAATATAATTGGGAGTCACTTAAGCAGTAATTTCAAAACGTTTGCAAGAAGCAGAATTCATGCAAAAGCAATGAAATTGGGTACCACACGAGTTGAAGCCGAGAGACGTTGAAAGACGATTTGGCATGTCCGAAATGCTGCTTGATCGCCATAAAAACAAGTCACTTTTGCATCGAATCATTACTGGCGATGAAAAATGGATCCATTACGACAATCCGAAGCGCAAGAAATCGTATGTGAAGCCCGACCAACCAGCCAAATCAACGCCAAATTCGAATATTTATTGCGCCAAGGTAATGCTTTGTATTTGGTGGGACCAAAAGAGCTGCTGAAATCGGGCCAGACGATCACAGGGGACCTGTACCGAACATAATTGATTCGTTTGTAATATTTCATCCGTAATATTCCATCATGAAAATGCTCGCAAGATTTAGAAATTAGTGATTGGGAAGTTTTGCCTAACACGTTTTATAGACCAGACCTTGCCCCGTCCGACTACCATTTGTTTCGATCGATACAGAAGGCTCTCACTGGAATACGCTTCACTTAAGAAGAGGTTATCTGAAATTGGTTTGATTCGTTCTTGGCCTCAAAAAAATGAGCACTTATTTTGGCGCGGAATCCATATGTTGCCAGAAAGATGGAAAAGGTCATAGCTTAAGATAGCCAATACTTTGAATAAATTTATACTAAACTGCTAAAAAATAGTAAACTGTTGATTTCAAAAGGCTCGAATTTCATATGCCTTAAAAAGAAAATCGAAAGAAAAAACTTTGAAAATTTTAAATTTTTTTGTAATTTTTAGTCTACTAATTATTTAGCAAAATTTTTTGCCGATTTTAGCATGTAACCTAATTACTTAAATGATAGCAAGCAATTGTCAAAATGATTTTATCTCAACTGAAGGCACTCAATTTCAATTTAATTGCAATATCATGATATCGCTGACATGCAAGCGGCTCTTGCAATGATGCCTGCCATCAAATGTCATTTTTCGTTTTAATTTTAATTCTGTAATAAAAAAAAACTAACAGAAAATTTGGTTAAAAATAATGGGAATAAGTTTAATTATTTATTATTTGCGGATAAAAATTAATGTTTGATAAAATGTTGTGTTTTTCGAAGAAATATTTATGATATTTTTTAGCCATGAAATAAATGGTGAAGTTTTCTCCACCACTTTGCAATTGATATCCTTTTGACGTTTCTCTGCAATGGTTTTGACATTTCATATCATATAATTTATTGCATTTGAAGACACCGGGTAAAGCCAGTATGAAACTAGATTTTTTCTTTACTTTTTCTTGACTTTTTTGGGGGGTTTTGTTAAAGTTAAAAAGGAAAAGAAAAAAATCAAATAAAACCCCTATAGAAGTCAAGAAAAAGTGAACAAACAAGCTAGTGACATATAAAGGCTTTAAGTTGCTATTTTCTATTATAACAGAAAGAATTTACAAAATTCTAATTAAATTATTAAACATATTTTTCATACCGTTTTTATAAATATAAATATATAAAACTTTTTAAAAGTCCTATCTTAGTAATTTATAGCAAAGATGATCGGCTAATTTCAGCAGATTTTTCTGCAAAAGTATATTTAACTAATTTTTAGTGGTTTTAAGTAAAATTTTTATAGACTTTTTTCTGTTAGAGAAGGAAATTTCATCTGCATCTAATGAATTTTGGCTAATTTGGCGGTTTTTTTTTTATCTATAATCACAAATATCACAGATTTGATAAGAGATATCGAAAAACACTTCGGATTTATAAAGAGAATAATGGATCACACATGATCCATTCCTTACTCCATTTACTCAAAAATATCATTGGCGCATACCAATAGCAAGACGACGATATGTTGTGTTAGAAATTTTCTTAAGATACTTTAAAATGTTTTCTTTCTTTAAATTCCAGTAATAAATTTAAATTTTTTTTTTTAACTTATTCGATTATTAATAAAAATTTGCATATGTATTTTTTGCAAAATTTTTCCGTTAAAAATATAATTTCTTGAAATTCCATGGAAAAAAACATATTACTTTTGCTATTCATAGTTTCCCTCCAAAAACGTTTTCATATTGAAAAATTTCCTAAGAAACATTTTTATCTACACAATTAAATTAAAATCAATTTTAATTGAATTTAAATTTTCTATAACAACACTTAAAAAAATATTTTCCCCTACTCAATATTCAACATACTCAAGATGAATAGTAATCAATAGAAATTTTACGCATTTATTACGGTTTGCAGATAATACATTTGAAAATATCTTAATATGCAAATGAGATTGAGAAAAGGATTCAAATATTTGCATAACATTGGCACAAGTCATACATACACAGCACACATTTAACAAAACTGCAAAAAAAAATTATGCAAATTTGAACAAAACGACTTTTTGGGAAAAAAAACACAATTAAAGAAAATAAACAATTTTTATTCGATCAATGATTTATGTAAAACCTAAAATAGCAAGGACAAACAATTGTCAAAGATCTAATAATGAAAATGTAAAATTTCTAAACAAAATTCCCAATAAAATCTTAAAAAATATTAACGGCTGCTTCAATATTTCATAACGTATTTTTTACGCTTCATTGCTAAATCTATAGAAATTAAATCCAACATTTTAGAAATATTCGTATTTTTTAGCAAAAGTTCAAAGTTGTTTATCATTAGCTGAAAATTTTGTTATTTTCATTAATTAAAAATTGCAACTACCAGACATTTTCTATAAAAAGAAGTTTTTTCTGTAAAAATTTGCTTTTAAGAAGTTTTTTTTTTGTCATTGATTTTCTTATTGACAGCTGTAATAAATGATTAATGTTTATTTTGGGGAGTTTTGGGTTGACAGTTTCTATCATGTTCAACATTTGATCCTTTACTCATTCTAAAGTTGTTTCAAGAGAAAAAATTCAAATATAATTGATGATTGCAGATTTTCACACTCGAATATTTTTACAAACTTAAAGAAAAACAAACAATTAATTTGATAAATGATTTTTTATGAAAATTTTCTTTTAAAAACTAAAAAAAAATTCTGCATTACATCAGAAATCTAATTTGAGATATTAAGGAAATATCTTAGCAAAGCAACAAATTTAAAAAAAATATCATCGATTTGTGAATGCATATTTTTGCTTATTTTGGTATAAATGCATATTCTGCTATAAGTGCATATTTTTCTATAAGGGCATATTTTGGCATATTTTGCTTAAAATGCATATTTTTAACCATACTTTTTATTTTTTTCGTATCCATATTCTTTGACGTTTAAAATTTATTTTAACCTCAAAACACTTTTTCACCATCATGTTTTCTATTTCACTTTTTTGGGTATAAAAAATTCGATAAAGCCGAATTTAAGGTTTTTTTAATTTAAGTTTTAAATGCATACCTTTGGATTTTTAATGCATATTTTATGTAGATAAAACACAAGTAGAAATGCATGAATTTTCTAGACCTAATAATATCAAAAACATAGTAAATGGAAACCTTTAAAACACAAAAATTTATATATGCACTAGGGTCGTCCAAAAATTTTTTTTTAAAAAAGAGCTTACCAAACTGACTTCAAATGTCTAAGTCCAGATAGGACCTTCTATGGGAGGTAGCTATAAATATAGACTGATTTTAACCGCTTTCCTCCTTAGGTCAAATTCCATTCGAAAACCTTTACATTTGCGTGCTGTTTTTGTTAACAAGATTACAAACCGCTAAATCGACTCAGAAAGTGATGGTGAGTCGTTTTTATACCAGGTTTTACAAGGAACGTGCTGCAGAAAAAACTGTTAAATTTTTTACTAAATACTAGTAAAATAAGAACAGCAAAAATAAAACTGTTAAATTTACGGAATTTTTGTTATATTTAAGTTAACTTTTAGTTAATTGAAAATGGCAAATTGTACTGTAAAATCTGCAGAAAATTTAGCTAAATATTATTAGACTAAAAATAACAAAAATAAACTATTATATCTACAAAATTT
Organism: Leucophora obtusa; assembly: GCA_949987735.1. Taxonomy (NCBI): domain Eukaryota; kingdom Metazoa; phylum Arthropoda; class Insecta; order Diptera; family Anthomyiidae; genus Leucophora; species Leucophora obtusa. The sequence goes on along the minus strand of OX465295.1, from coordinate 322,261,282 downwards.
TTGTTATTTTTATGCTAAATTTAATTGAATGCAAATAGCAGCCTATCCTGTTAAATTAACAGAAATATTTGCTAAAAAAAATTGTATACTGCTGTTTTCAAAAGGCTCGATTTTTATTTGCGTTAAAGAAAAATCAAAAAAAAACTTCGAAAAGCAAAATTTTTTTCCAGATTTTAGTAGGTTAATTTGTTATTTTCTATTAACAAAAATTTAACTAAAACATAACTAATATTCTGTATATTTAACAGTTTTATTTTTGCTGTTCCTATCTTACTAATATATAGCATAAATAATCTTCTAAATTAGCAGTTTTTTTCTGCAGCATAATTTTTAACTAGTTTTTAGCATTTTGACTAAATTTTTTACTGACTTTTTTCTGTTAAGCCTAAAAAATACATATTAAATTAATTGAAAACACAATTAAAAAAAGGACTACTGATTTTTCATTTTATTCAAATCATTTTGCTATCTATTTTCAAACATTGTTTAAACAATCCATAAAAGAAATAAAAATAATTGAAAAGTCTGTTAAAACAATCTTCAATTTTTAACTGACAAAACGTAAAAAAAAACGATTTTGTGGTTTGTTTTTTCATATTTGAAAGTTTTTTTTTTTTGTTTGAATTTTCAAAACACTACACACACAACACACACGTTCATATTTTTATTGGCTATGTTTGTGTGTATGAGTAAAGAATTTCTTGTAATTTGTATTGAAATAATTTTGTATATAAACAAACTATTTTAACAAAAATGAAAACCGAAGATATTTGAATTTTTTGTTTTAAAACAGAAAACAACAAATTATTTAAATTATTTTTTCTAAAAATAGAAAACTAAAAATAGAACATTTGACTGAAAATATCAATTTCTACAGACGATACGTATTTTTGTGTAGTTTGTTTTTTATTGACTTGTACAAAAATTTAAACAATATGTTTCCATGTATTTTAATTGATTTTTTAATTGAAAACAAACTTTAACTATTACTTTTCAAATACGAGGAGTACTATTTATATTTGGGGAACTGGCAACACTAATGTCAATTGCTAAAATCTGGCAACACCGTAATAAAATTTTATATTTTTTAGCATAAACGTACTCACAATGTTTTGATGTACAAGTGCTATTTGTTTTGTTTACAGTGAGTTAAAAATTCAATGTGGCCAAAAAATGGAAATTTCAAGTGAAGGATTTCGTTGGATTATTTTTCACAACATTCGACGTGGATTTTCTCAACAAGAATGTGTCGATTATCTCAACAAGAATGTCAGTTCTTTGTATGACGATAAAGCAGCAGCAAAAACTACAGTATATCGCTGGTATAGTCAATTCAATCGTGGTCGTAGTTCGGACGCCGACGAATTCCGTGAAGGTCGTCCAAAATCGGTTGTTGTGCCACAAAACATCGATGCAGCGCGTGAACTGATAACGCAAGGTCGTCAAGTGACATATCTTGAGATAGAGGCATCCTTGCACATTAGTTTCACTTCAATACATTCGATTTTGCATGAACACTTAGTCGTAAAAAATTGTTCTCTCGTTGGATACCCCATAATTTTTTAATCGCTCAAAAAAAGGTTTGCGTCGATTTGTGTAAGGGAATGATTAAAAAGTTCGACCGCGGTGCATCAAAAGACGTGTATAAAATCGTGACAGGTGATGAATCATGGATATATGCGTATAAACCGGAAACAAAACAAATGGTCGCCTATTTCTTCGGCCGAATGGGTCATGTGGCCACTGTTCCGCTTGAGCAACGTCGGACGGTCAATTCTGAGAGGTACACGACCATTTTTTTGCCGGAAGTCTTCGGAGAAATTCGAAAACAAACCCCCAAAGACGAATGATTCTCCATCATGACAATGCGTGCTTTCACACATCTCGTCAAACAGGTGAATTTTTGAGCAGTCAAAACATCGAATTGATGACTCATCCTCCACACAGTCCTGACTTGGCACCCAATGACTTCTTCTTGTTCCCGAATATCAAAGGTAAACTGCGTGGTCAACGATTTACGAGCGCCGAAGAAGCAGTTGAAGCGTTCAAAAACCATGTTTTGGAGGTGTCTCAAGAGGAATGGAAAAACTGCTATGACAAATGGTTTGAACGAATGCAAAAGTATATTGATCATCAAGGGGAATATTTTGAAAAACAATAAAGCCATTTTTATTTGAAAATGTTTGTTATTATTTGCTATTCCCGAAATATAAATAGTACCCCTCGCACACCTCAATCGGTCGTGGAAAATATATTGTGAGTGTACTTGTACACGATCATACATTGACTTGTATATGACAATGCATGGGCATTAGACCGTACCGCAAAAAAAAGTTCGCCGTACACCCTCCAACACAGAGAGAATTCCTTGGAAGAGTTTTAATGAAATTTTTTCACTAAACTAATGAAGTGTTCTTCACAATACGAATGAAAAATTTCTTACACTCTATGAAAAAGCTTCATAGTTTTAATGAAAATATTTTTAATGAAACTTTTTCATTAGTCGTATTAAATTTTTAATAAATAATATGAAATTTTTCATTAACTTTTATGAAAAATTGCATAAATTTAATGAAAAGTTTCAATGGACGAATTCCAGTGACAATTCATAGATCTAATGCTAAAATTCATTGATATCATGCAGATAATTCTCTCAGTGTATATAATGTATTTTTGCAAGGCAATTTAAAAAAAAATATTTTTCCCGAACGTAGGGGTCGCCTTTTTTAATTTTTCGCTATAGCTTCGGCATTTAAAGTCAGATTTTAAAGTGTGATATATCAATTTTTTGCCTCGAGAAGACCAGTGTTTTGCTATATAGTTAAAATCCAATGAAAAAAATTTAAAAAGGCGACCCCTACGTTCGACAAAACAAAAAAAAATAAATAAATTTCTACTGGGTTTATCGAAAAACTTCCTTAGCAAAAGTTTAATGATTTTTTGCGAGCTTTAATTTTCTGACATTAGAGTGGTACATTAGGGTGGTAGCAACTGAGATCTGGTAGTTAACTACTAGAACGGGATACTTGATGTCAATGGCCCTTAGAGTAAAACCCAGGTCTCCTCGAGAGAAAAATATCGATGTATCATACTTTAAGATCCGACTGTAAATGCCAAAGATATAACGAAAAATGTAAAATGGCAAAAAGAATTTTTTTTTGAAATTGCCTTGCAAAAATACTTCATATTGGAGGGTGTACGACGCACTTTTTTTTTGCCTGTAGTTCGGTACGGTCTAATGGGCATACGTGATCATATACTTCCATGCATAGTTCAATGTATGACCATACATGACATGATATATTTCCTATACCATTGGATCTCAAATTTGAGGGTTATTCCGGTATTTTTGATTAGTAACAAATATCAGCACTAATAGAATAAAGGATGGTAAGATTTCTTATGGGAAAACTTTTCGAGGAGATTTTATATTGTACAATATAAAAAGTTCTTCTAAAGGTTTCGCGTCCGCATGGATGAATTTGTGGCAGTTAATTAAGTAAAACGTGTAGTGTAACTTTTTATAATTTGAATTATTTTCGAGCAGCGGCAGTGTCAAAATTTGTTTCACTGCTGACAACACTGAAACGTACTCAAATTTATATTTTTTTTCGATTTTAAATATAATGATGTAGTTTTTTTTATAAGAAAAAAAGTAAAATGAAATTCGATACTGTAAATATAATTTCGATTTTCATTATTAATGAAAATAGTGATTGATTATGTTGCAATATTAAACCTTTACTTTTACAAACAAAACAAGAGCAATTTACCAAAAAAAATCATTAAGAAAATTTTCTAAAATTTATATTAAGAAGGTTTTAAAGATACGAGTATCAAATTTCCAGAAACATATATAAAGCCAATACACTGCTAATAACATAAATCTTAAGATTTTCTTATAAAAAATGACAATTTTTTACCAAAAAATGATAAATTAAAATTTTGAGACAATTTTCAATCATTCATTATAAAGCACAAATAATCAGGAAGTAAAAGGATATGTTTAAACAAACATTTCAAATTTGATGAGAAAATGTTTGGCAAAAAGTAACTCAATACTTTTATAGACATATTGTGAAGATTTTAATCCTTTTTTTTGCAATATTTACAAACAAAACAAAAAGAAAATGTTCATGTAACAGATTTTTTTGAAGTACAAATGAAAGGATTTACACAATCTTAAATAAATTTGGAGGTTTTTTAAATGATTATGCAGAGAAAGGGTTGTTTTTGAAAAATTTAAAGAAAGAAAGTGCATTTTCGTAAAGATTCTCATCTGTTTTACTTGAACCCTTTTCTTTTGAAAGGGTATTATAATTGCAGGAATTTTCTTTTTATGCAACATGCAAAAATTGTTGCTGAACCCTTTTTGCCAATATTTTTTTTTTGCATTTCATTTGTTATTCTTAATTTAGATTTATTAACCATACGGACTTTTTCTTGCGAATTTTCTTAATTCTTTCATATAGAATGTATGGACGGACGGACAGAACAGACTTATATTTGCCTAAAATCATTAGCTACAAAATTAATCCTTTTTCTTGACAGTATTGTAACAACCGGAGGAGAACCGTTATCAAAGAGAAATTCGATATGTGCAAATTATGCCACCGCCAAAATAAACGTGAGAAAAATTTCTAAATTAATTTTGCGCATAGAAAAAGAGGCATCACCCTTTCTATTCTTTATTTCTTAAAAAAGAAAGTGCATAAATTTGCAAAAGGCAGCCATATCGTGGAAATTAGTGGATTATTATAAAGTTTTATGTTTTTATGCCAATTTTTTTTTTTTTTTAGAAAATTTACATATTTAAGATTGTTTTTAAATGATATATCACAACAATAATGAATATTTAATTAAGGTTTTAATTAAAGTTACCAAGAAATTTTGTAAAAGTGAAATTGCATATTTTTAAAGTGTCGCACAGAATTAGTAAATTTGCATATTTTAATTTTTGGTTTCATACAGCATCAATCTTGCACTTCTGGGGGTAAATAATGTTTTCGTAAAAGAAAATGAACCAAAAATACCCAGTATGGAAAATTATTACCAAATATACGTATAAGCAGGACAAGTTTTTAGGCATTTTTCAACATATTTTGCCAAAATTCCATTTTTACAAAGCCTTACCAAAAAAATCCATTTTGAAGATTTTTTTAGACTTTTCATTAAAAAAATGCTATAAAATATAGTAAAAAAAAGCACCTTTGTAGATAAGTTTTGAAAAAATTTACAAAAAAAAATATTTTTTTTAATATCCCAGCAAAAAAGAGATGCCGAGCAGAGAAACAAGCCAGCCGCCGTAAGCCGTTTAAGCCGCCGCCGCCGGTCATTTTTGCCTCAGCCGCCGCTTCCGATTTTTTTCGGGTCATTTCGGCTGGAAGTATCAATTTTTCAAAATAAAAAAATTAAAAGCAAATGTCATTTTTAAAACAAATTTTCTACTTCATCATTTCCTGAACCATCAAGAGTATTTTTTTTTTAGTTCAAAAGAAATAAAACAACCAGTTTTATAGTCAGAGCTAAGAAGGATTTTTGTCATAAATATTTCTTAAGTTGGTAGTTTTGCTTGAAAACTTCTGACAGATTTCGCTGAAATTTGCATATTCAATAGAGGAGAGAATCCAAATGAACACGTCTTTAGCACCCATAGTTTTGGATACAAATTACACAGTGTTACAAAATAAAATAAAAAATATATATACTTTTCAAATGACCAAGTGTAGATTGTAGGCAGAGCTTCGAAAGAATTAATTAAATTTTAGCTTAATTCGCACAAAACCGAATTCAGCTTTGGAAATTGAATATATATCATTCCATCAAACCATTGCTTTATAATTAATTCATAGGTTTCATTCCCAAAGTTTAATATTAAATAGAATGCATTCTTATGTTGAATACATTCCTTATAGAATTACAATCAATTTAAATAATTAATTTTTTCATTAATTCTAATCTTTTACAAAATGGCTTATCAAAATTGTCATTTTATTAAATCAGTAAAAGATCTAAGGTATGAATATACTAATGATTCTGACAACACTTTACTTTATAATTACAAATTAAATAAAAATGTGGCTTATTTTAAGGATTTAATATTGATATCAGCTGTACTTTCGTTCATGACTATCAACGTTAAGTATTTATAGCAAATCTACGTTAAACTGATTGGAGTATAAATTTTTTTAAATAGTGAGTATTTATGATAGATCCGGTATAATCGAACGTACGTCAGCAAAACTTTTTAGGTAGTAACGCGAAGAAGTTACGCTAGGTGTGAAAATCTATAAACGTTGAGTTTTCAACGTTGATAATTATCGAGGTTGTAAGTTAACGTGCATACGAAAAGTAATATGTTAGTTTTCGTCTAAAAAACATTTTTATGCACTATGTGCTTTTTTAAAAGTTAACGGATATAGTTAAGTCGAAAACACAGCTATCATATACAAAACCCATAAAAATAATTAAAAACGCAACATTTGTTTTAATCTTTTACAAACCGAATGAAACGTGAAAGATCATTATAAAAAGAATGAATTCATGAAAGAATCTGAATTTTTTAACATTTCTTCTAAGTTTTTCAACTTTGACATCTTTTCGAGCATAATTTTTTTCGAACCATATTTTTTCTAGTGTATTCTAAAAACACATTTAATTTTGAGTCAAAATAGAGTTTGTTTATTTCAAAGTTCCGAATCCACATAAAAAATTCTAAAGTGAAACATTCTGATTTTTTTTGCTGTTCTGTGATCCACATCCGAAATATTTTCTTCGTTTTATTTCGTGTTGGAAAAGCTTGGTGAAAGTAAGACGAATATTTTGTTGCAAAAATTAATATGTTAAAATTTATTTTAAAATTTGTCAGTATGCTAAAATTTGTTCGAAACAGTCAATTTCCGACATTTTGAATTTTGTGTGATTTTACAAAACCACTTTAATTAAAAAGTTTCGGAATTCAGAACAGGGGTGATAATGTCATTGTGGGTGAAATTCAGCAATTTTCAACCGATTTTGAACCTTGTAACGTTTTTGGAAAGACAAAAAATTTAGCTTTCCAAATATATATAGAATTATTTATTTGTAACTGAAATATGTTGACAGTTTTTTTTAAATATTAAAATTAATTCTTTTTTTAATTTGTATACTTTGACGGCTTTTTTACAGTATTAAACAATTCTTTACTATTTTAATTTATTCTGAAAGTGGGTTTAGGTCTTAGTAAAATCAGATTCTTTTGTTTAAATTAATTGAAAATAGAAAAAGTTATCATAATTTTTCTAAACATTTAATTTCAGCTATTATAAGACAACTCGATGTTCTTGTTTGCACACTCATTAAGGTTAATATTTTCAATTTTCTTATAAATACAAAGATTCCATGTTTATAAAAAAATGTATAACTTTGACAATTTTAAAGCGATTAAAGTAGAATTTCATTTTACCCTGAATTAAGAATAAATTAGATAAAAATTAGTTTTTTTTAAACAAAATATTGCAATTAAAAGCCTTGACGGCAAACAAAATAAGAAAAAATTAAGAAAATCAGTTTTATTTGAAAATATTTCCACACAATTTTGTTGAATATATAAACATATGTATATATTTGAAAAGCCCAACTATCTCTCCTTGTAGCCCCGTTCAAAAACTAAAAATCCTAAATTTGTAATTTTTATCGATGAATTTAACTTAACATTATTTTTTATTTGATAATTCCAAATTTTTTGTACAATTTTCTACTGCTATATTTTGGAAAAAACCTTAAACATCTTTAAATTACGTGTATAATGTTCTATCAAGCCGATCAAGCCGCCGCCGGTTTTTATCCGGCTCAACCTTAATCGCCGCCGTCGCCGCCGATTATTTTGATCGGCTTGTTTCCCTGATGCCGAGGCAGTAGATTGATGATCTAGATGTAGGTACTTCTTTATTTAACATAAACACTAATGATTTTAGCATTGAGTTGTCATAGGAGAGTAGTTCTCCCACTTCATCATTTTTTCAGTACTTTTTGAACGAGTGCAAACGAAGCTCTTTTTCATCAATTAAAAGTTAAAAAAAAATTCTTCGGAAAAAAAATTAATTTTTTTTATTTTACAAAAGTTTTTTATTGCCGCCACCGGGTATCGAACTTGCGACCTCATGATTGCTAGTCTAGCGCTCTACCGCTGAGCTATTCTTTGATATGAAAGTTGACTGGCATAAAAACACCACTTTGTTACTGCGAGATATTGTTCCTTATTCTCTTCAATAAAAGTACACTCCAATTCAATATTGTTTTCAGTACTATATTTACAGGTGCATCAAAAGCAATTTCTCATAATTTTTTTATATATACATACATACAAATTTTTAAAAATTAAAAATATTGAATTTAAACAAATTATTTATAAATATTAAAAAAAAAATAAAATAAAAAAAGTATTGTTCCCGCCGGGAATCGAACACGCGACCCTCTCTTTGGAAATGTCAAATGATACCAAAATCACTTTTTGGGATCCTTTTAGAGCAATTAGAAGCAATACTTAAGTGACTTTTTGGATGTTGTTCGGAAGTAATTCTAAAAAAGCTGTAAGAATATACTAACGGATACTTCGGAAGCAATGAAAGAAGTGGTTTTTTTTAAGTTGTTCAGAATAACTTCTAAAAAAGCAGTAAAAATACACTAACGGATACTTGTGATGCAGTGAAAGAAGTAGTTTGTAAAGCATTACTTCCAATTTTGTTTGCTGGGATTGGTAAAAATTAAATGTCGGATAGTTTTTGTAGCAACGAAAAATTTAATTTACAACGATTGCACTTTAGCAGATCAACTGTGGACCTACATCAACTAGTATATTTCAAAATTTTTGGAATAAGCCTGGTATTTTTCCCGCCAATTTCAACTTTTTTTGTGCCATTTTAAACTTGCCCTGTATATAAGCCAACTGTCCAGCAAAAAAAAAAAAGGTTTGTCTTATAAATATCAAACTTATGGTACTTATTATCCTTATGACCCTCCGAGGACCTTGTCTATTCTGTCCGTTTTGCTCTGTCTTGCTTAGTTTTCGAGATATGGGCCATTTTATGGATTCGAATTTTTTTTTATTAAATATTTCTGAGGGTTCAAGCCCCACCAAGGTCCCTTTTTGGATAGAGATAACCTTTTCACAGGGATGTTATATAGTTTTTTCTCTATCTCTCTTAGTTTTCGAGATATGGTCAGTTTTAGAAAATCGGGAGGAGAAAAAATGACGCCATCTTTAAAACTTCGGATACACTGATAGCGCCATCTACCAGGTAATGGTATAAACGTGAAAATAATGAAGGAATGCACAGCTTAAGTGGTAATGTGCTATCATTGTAAAATTTTAAAGTTTAACGCATAGAAAGTTGTCAAATTTACGATAATGCTAATTTACTACTTAAAATAGCTTAAACTGTGAATACTAGGCCGGGTCGATTTGTGGGGAGGCAAAAAAATCGCCCATGGCTCAGGGAAAATCGTATTCTAGGGATCTAAAAAGAATTCTACTACCCCCCAACTGTTGACTTTTGTCCCGTAGGGTCAAGTTTTGAAAAATCACACTTTGACCCATTTAGAGTGCCCCAATCGAGTCCAAATGTATGACCGACCCCCACTAACTTTGGAGGGCCGATCCACCCATGCCAGTGGCACACCCCCTGGAACTCCCCTGGGGGGTTCCCCATACAAACATTTTAAAAAATCACCATTTTTGGCACTTTATTTTATTATTTTTTATTTATTTTATTTATTTTTATTATTTTATTTATTTTTTCTCCTTAGAAATTTATTTAGTCAGAACATATGTAAATGAAAAAATTAATTTAACTTAGTAATAGAAAAGAAAAAATAAAAAATTACTGTTTGAAGTCTTTTTTGCTTTCAAGTCTGGGCAATTTCGCACGGCTCTCTAATGTCGTCGCCATAACAGCCTCTACATTTTCCGGTATAACTCGTTTGGAAACGCTAGCTAGCAATTGAACGTGTCGTTCTGTTTCTTGTATGTGTGATGGAATTTTTGGATCATTAAACGGTGGATCATCTTGATTTAAATATTCTTTCAAAGTATCGTATGGAATGCTTCGCGAGAATGGTGGTTCAAATACGTCATTTATGTCATTCATATTGATCATTTCCGTGTAACTTGTGCAATAAAAGTTTATATCTGGTTTTTTATAAGCTCTAAGTCCCGTTGGGTCGTCAACATCGGTTCGATAGCGTAGAATTATCTTGATAGCACAGTCGCGCTTTTCTTTGCTATCATCAAACAACATTGATAACAAGATATTTTCCGAATGCGCATAATATGAATTATCTGTAATTACTTTATTGACAATTTTGCGTAAACGAGGTTCTAGAAATCTTGACCAACTAATGAATTTGAAAAATAATCTACTACCGTACACGACAGAGCTGTAATACTTGATATTGAAGTACATTGGCACATAACATGTAATTATAAATTCAACCAGTATTCTTAAATTTGCATCTGGATTTTCCGTTGTCATATATAATCGTAATAGTCTAGCGGCCTTGCTGAGCCACCGAGAATGTACAATTTTCCCTGGTTTGATGTTTGCCAGATCCACTGAAACCACGCCGCTAGAAATTGCATGGGCCATGTCGTATAAGTACTTGGAATCGGTGGAAAATTCAATTTTTTCTGGAGCAGGGGGCATATTTTTCAACTCAATTTTCTGAAAGCCGTCCGCCACCTGAAAATATATAAAAATAAAACAATTAAAAACGGTTGACAATTATAATAAATGAGTGATAGCAATAACTTACCGGAAGAGTTTCACAAGTTTCGATTTGACGGCTCAATTTTCCGGTTGCCGATCTTGGTCCAGTGCTGGTTGATTTATCCAAAGCTTCAAACAAATGCCGAAACGGAAGTTCGTTGAAGTGTAGAAGGCAAACGAACCAATGCAATGGTCTTTTTAACAGCAATTCGAATCGTCGTATAATTCCACCGTTTGGGCCAGTGTTTGTTGGCTCACCGTCAGTGCATATGCCAATTAATGCATCCAGTGATATATTTTTATCGTTGAAAAATCATTTAATTTGGTTGTTTTGTATTCAGCGGTTTCATGTTCCAGTCTTACGTAACCAATCAATTCAGAATTCGGTTCTCTCAAAATAACAAGATGAGGTTCTTTTACCATTCTAGTATGATACTTCTCATCAATTGTATCTCTCGTTAAAGTATCATCTTTTCTGCCATCGAATGAAAATGCTAACAAATTGGTATCATCTAACCGTTTGCGAAGCACTTCTTGTCTGCATTTCTCTTTTTCTCGGCGAACTTTCGATTTATCCATGATGAGAGGTTTGCCATGGATATCTTTCATTTTAAAATCTTGGAAAAGAGCTGTTCCCATTGCTGATGCTACTCTATCAGGCACGCCAAATCTGTCACATACCAAGGCAAAGTTAAAACAATCGTATATCTGTGTGTATTGTGAACTTGTGCTTATATCCAAATCTTCTTGAACCGGTGGCGGTGCGTATGTTGAATCATCGGGATCTTGGTATGTTGGCATTGATGACATAGAAGTTGCTCCTTGCTCTTCAATTTCCATCGCAAATCCATCCATTGTTAGACTTCTCTGATTATGTTGATCGTGCATAAACTCTTTGAGGCGTTCGGGAACCAAACCGCATTCACATGGAGCTGCCTTCAAATCGCATTTACATGTTCCAATGAAAAAAATTGTTTCCAGAGATTTTACATACTCTGTAAATTGTTGGGGTTTGTTTCTTCTCTTGATTTGCTCTTGATATTTGTCAAGCAATCTATTCAATTTATTACATACACTTTTTTTCAGCATTATTTCCATACCAAGTTTTTCCCAAATTCCAATCAACTTATCTTGTACTTGAATAGTGAATGCTTTATAGGACAACTTTTTTTGTTCGCTCAAGTAAAAATAATATCTCAAGATATCCAGATGGGTTGGTAAATTAAGATCAGTCAAATCAGTAGACACACCAAAAACAGTAACATCATGCCTGGGTATATGACTCATTGGGTTTTCGATAGTTGTTGATGTTGTTATTGCTTCATCTTGCGGTGTAGAGGATGGTGGATTCATTGTAAACTTCTTGATTTGGAATGATTTTTTTTTAAATATTTTTTTATCTCAAATTAGCACTTCACACTTCGAGTTCTTCACAACGACTTAATGCATTCACAAAAACTGTTGCGTTATATATGGTCTAGGAGACGAGGTAATAAGAATGAAATGGTAATTTCAATTCTACCTGTAACCGATTTTGTTGTCAAAACTGCCCATAAAGTACTTACATGTAAATTAAACGTTAATCTGACTACAAATTCTGTTAAGCAAGTGCGCCTTTTATTACTTCTGGAAAATCCTTTATGATAATTTTATGCTCAATTCTACCTGTAACCGATTTTGTTGTCAAAACTGCCCATAAAGTACTTACATGTAAATTAAACGTTAATCTGACCACAAATTCTGTTAAGCAAGTGCGCCTTTTATTACTTCTGGAAAATCCTTTATGATAATTTTATGCTCAATTCTACCTGTAACCGATTTAGCTTAAGTAAGTTTACGACATGCAGCTGTGTCTTGTGGTGGCTTAAAAAACCCACACAACCTATTTTACGACCTGCAACAGAACGACACGTTCAATTGCTAGCTAGCGTTTCCAAACGAGTTATACCGGAAAATGTAGAGGCTGTTATGGTGACGACATTAGAGAGCCGTGCGAAATTGCCCAGACTTGAAAGCAAAAAAGACTTCAAACAGTAATTTTTTTTATTTTCTTTTCTATTACTAAGTTAAATTAATTTTTTCATTTACATATGTTCTGACTAAATAAATTTCTAAGGAGAAAAAATAAATAAAATAATAAAAATAAATAAAATAAATAAAAAATAATAAAATAAAGTGCCAAAAATGGTGATTTTTTAAAATGTTTGTATGGGGAACCCCCCAGGGGAGTTCCAGGGGGTGTGCCACTGGCATGGGTGGATCGGCCCTCCAAAGTTAGTGGGGGTCGGTCATACATTTGGACTCGATTGGGGCACTCTAAATGGGTCAAAGTGTGATTTTTCAAAACTTGACCCTACGGGACAAAAGTCAACAGTTGGGGGGTAGAAGAATTCGTTTTAGAGGTATGGTTCCTTCGGCAAAGTTTCTTATTTTGATCCCTAGAATACGATTTTAAATCGACCCGCCCTAGTGAATACCCTCAATATATGTTAATAATAACAAATGTGTTCTTAAAATTAGTTATAAATAATTTTGAAAACTAACGGCCAAAATTAGTTAAAGTACTGAGGATTTTTAGTATAGTGTTAAATGAAGAAAAATAAAATCTTTTTTGTTTTTATTTTAAGTGTAGTTCTGAATTTCAAAAAAATTTATAAATTCTTAATGAAATAAATCTGTAAAAATAGCAGAAAAAGTTACTAAAAATTAGTTAAAAATGATGCTGCAGAAAAAATTGCTAAAATTAGCAGATTTTTTTGCTAAATACTAGTAAAATAAGAACAGCAAAATTAAAACTGTTAAATTTACAGAATTTTAGTTATATTTAAGCTAACTTTTAGTTGATTGAAAATAACAAATTGTACTGTAAACTCTGTAGAAAATTTTGCTAAATATTAGTAGACTAAAAATAGCAAAACTAAACTGTTATATCAACAAAATTTTTGCTATTTTTAAGCTAAATTTAGTTGAACGCAAATAGCAGTCTATACTGCTACAATCAGCAGAAATATTTGCTAAAAAAACTGTAAACTGCTGTTTTCAAAAGGCTCGAGTTTTACTTGCATTAAAAAAAACTAAATCGAAAAAAAACTTCGAAAATTAAAATTTTTTTTTTTTATTTTTTGGGCTACTTTTTTTTGCTGATTTTGGCAGGATAATTTGCTATTTTTCATTTACAAAAATTTAGCTCAAATATAACTAAAATTCTATACATTTAACAGTTTTATTTTTGCTGTTCCTATATTACTAATATATAGCAAGTATAATCTGCTTTTTTCTGCATCATCATTTTTAACTAATTTTTAGTATTAACTAAATTTTTTACAGATATTTTTTCTATTAGTGTACATTATTATTTTAGATCTCAAAAATATGCATAGGGCAAAGATTTTCCATTACCATGTAATTTCAGAAATAGGTGCAACCCATTACCAAGGGTTTGCTGGGTTAGATCTAGATTGTGTTTTAAAGTTATAAAAGTTTAAACTTTTAATAGCCCAAAGAGTAAAAAAATAGAATAAAGAAATAAATAAAAAAAATACAAAATATTTTTCTCACAAATTTTCAGTAAATTCAGTAATTTAAAAATAATCTTAAATCTAAATTGAAAATTTATTGAAGAGCCTAAATAAATATCTTTAAGGGAAAGTCATCCTTTTTCTTAACATTTAAAAACCAAAAGTAAAATATTGATGGATATTTGTTTGGACATAAAACCAACAAAAAAAAAGTATAAGAACGAATTTAAACGGTATGAAGAAGATTCCTACAGCCACCCTTAAAATCTTTAGATTAATTTTTAGTTTCCTTCAAAAAAAAAAGTCGACAAAAAACTGCAAAGTAAACATTTAAAAATGATCTTTAATATTAATAGAAGAATTCACCCGTAAAGACAATTTTTGCCACAGCTTAATGCAGCCGTTCCTAAAAAATAAAAATATATATAGTAAAATTGCATAAGGGTCAGGGTCCATTAGGTTAAATGATGACGCTGATGATGATCTTGTGCAAAAAAACTAACAAAATTCAATTTATTTTATCAATTTAAGTATTTTCTTTTTATTACCTGGCCGATGATTTGATATCACAGTACTTTTTTAATTTTTTAATACTGGACTATTAAGGGGAACAATCTCCAGACAAAGTAATTTAAAAAACGTACCCAAAAAAGATCATTGATCATCTTTTTTCCTATATTTTTAAGGAAATTATTTTTTCTTTTCATTTCACTGGTTTATGGTGGATATTATAAGAAAATTTTCTCACATTTAAATTTTCTTTTGTTATCTTATTTTTTTTAATGATTTTTACTGTTTATCCATTGTCAAGCGTTATTTATTATTGAGTTGTTAGTTTTAAATTTAAATTTTTGGGTTTCTTTTCATTGGCATATTTAAGGAACTTTTGGGTAATAAAGCAATTAAAAGTATTTATGCAAAAAATAAGATAAATATTTTTTGAGTGTTTAGTTTCTGTGAGTATTGTGTTGACAGTTTTTTAAAGGACAAAAGAGGTCAATTATTTTGTTAAAAATAAAACTGACCTTTTTTAAATATTGTATGGAAATAAGATATTATCAAGGAATTAGCAGGATATAAGTATCCATTTATTTATTGTATAAGACCACCAAGAGTGAAGATAAATTAGCAATTTATTATATACATAGTGAATTAATATGTTATACCCTACAAACATTTTAACGATATGTTGGCAAAAAGATACATATAAATGTTTATAATTAATGTCTTCAAATGTCGAGTACTCAGTGATGGAGAACTCCACTCTACAGAGTGGATTTTGTTCCTTTCTTTTTCGCACTTACATATTTTTTGTATCATGCCATCTCTATTTTAGTACACTCCACTCTGCAGAGTGGTGTACTCCATCACTGTGAATGTAGCTTTAGACTCAATATCTACACCCAGAAAACAGATTCAGTTCTGATAACCGCATTTTTAGCCAATCGCATGGTTCGGTTGTGTTAGCCGAATTTTTCAGTTGTGGCAACAGAAAACCAATTGGGACAGGACTAATTTGACTGTGGCAACGGAATTTCAGTTGTATCAAGAATAATTCGGTAGCCACAAACGAAAAATTTAGTTGATGCAACTGAACAATTCGATTGGCAACAAATGGGGTTGTCAGCACCGAATCTGTTTTCTGGGTGTATTCAATCTAGTAAGGAAAATTTTTTTTTTAGAAAACGTTAACCCGTGTCGCTCATTTTTTTTTTGTAAGTCGTTCATTTTAGACCAAATGCAACCAAACTGAGGGGTGTTCGCATTGCAATTCCATAATTCGTAATCTTTTTATTTTTTTTAAAGACAAGCAACACTCAGAAAATTCTTCTTATTAATTAACATGTTGCTTTCTTTGGAAGGGGAAGACACGAAAGGTGGTGACAGATAAAGGGCTTCAAGTATGGTAACACTGTAACTGCGCGAGATATTGAATTTTAAAACAGTTATTGCGCGCCATTTGATGATGAGCTGGCGAACTTTGTTGAAGCTTTTTAGTTCTTACCCTGTTATGTTATTTTGCTTCGGTGATGTTAAGTGCTTTGGGATCACCGAAGGAGGACGCTGCGATATGTATATAAGATAGAAAATTCATATACATATATTATTTTTTCTAAATTAATGTTGCCGTCGCTGGGGATCGAACCCGCAATCTTATGTGTAACAGCCCAACGCGCTAACCATTACACAACAACGCCCACAAGAAGTATTGACTTTTATAAAAAAAATTTTTTTAGACGTTTTTACAAATTTAAAAAATTTGTAACATTAAATTTTTGTCTTGCAGCATGTAACTTTTCGAACGGAGTTTCCGTTTTGTTAACAAACTTTTTTATATTTGCGGCCTTTAGACAAAAGAACTTTATAAAAAAGTGTTAAGGCTCTTTAAAGAGGCTGTTAGAATTCACCCTATTTGTCTACATTTTTTAATATAATAAACAGGGCAGCGACTTTCATGCAATTAAAAATCAAAAATATGCGCTTAAAATATGCAGTAAAAAATGCAAAATATGCACTTAAATTAAAATATGCACTAAAAACCAAAAAATATGCAATAAAGATCAAAAAATAAACGCTTAAAACCAAAAAATGCTTTTTAAATTTATCGATTTTTAGAAATCATATTTATTACTCAAGAGCGTTTGGTTAAAAATTAAATTCCTTCTAGTTAAATACTGCGTTAAGGTTTGCAAATTCTTCCTTTTCTTTATTTTTCATTGAATCTTATTTTTAGTTTTTAAAAAAATTTGCAAAAATATGCAATTTAATGAAAAATATGCAATAAATATCATAAAATATGCAAAAAAAATATGTACTTAAAAGCAAAATATGCAAAAATATGCAACAACAAATCGATGCCATTTTGTTGCAAATTCTTTGATTCGGAAAAGTATTTGGTCAAAATGATTTTTGGAGTAATGACCACATACATGCATTTGCATTTAAAGTCGCTGCACTGATAATAAATTTCCATGTTCTCTGAAAAATCTTTAAAATATTGTATATCAAACTAGGGATGGGAAAGTTGATACGATCGTACTTTTTTGATACTATTGGATTCAAAAAAGTACCGTAGTACTACCGGGTGGCATTTGATACTCTTGCATCGTCATTACTCAAGGCTTAGAAAATGCAAATAACATTCTGATCTTTTTGGCATCATGTGCAAATCACGATCGTGAACATACTCCGCATTTACTTTATTCCTATCAATAGCTATTTGTAAATTCATTTAGCGTAATAAAATATGATAGTGCTATTATCAGGAATTCTAGCAATTTTTAAAAAATCAACTGACTGTTTAAAGGCCCAACCATATTAAGCGAAGTGAAATTAAGGAAAATAGCCATTCCATACAAATGTTTTGAAGTAGTTTAAGTCAACTTTTGAAAAGTTCCATCTCGATTAAGAGTTTAATCACAACTGTGTCGATTGTCGACCGACGACAGCAAATGTCGTCGCGAATAATTTAAATTCTGCGACAATCGATTGTCGACATTTTTTGACATTTAGAAAAAAATTAAAGCAAAACAAGAATATGGTTGTATTTTTTTCGCCACAATTCTTCACCAATTCAATTGGTTTTCCATAGTGTTTCCAATTATTCGACATAGGCGGTTAACCGGTTAATTCATTATTCGAAAAATCACTAAAATTAATTAACCGGTTATTCGGGTCGGTTAATCGAGAAAATTGGCGATTAATCGATTAATCGTTTAATGCAAAATTAATGTATTTTCTTAACTTTTTATCAATACAAACACAAAGGGCTGACTTTTTTTAATATTAAAAACTAGAAGAGCCTCATGTAAAGAGTCATTAATATAAAAAATGTTAAGCTCTATTTGAAAATACAAAAATCAGCAAAAAATTTTGCTGAAATGTCTTTAAAGTTTGGCGGTTGTCCATTCAATTTTTTATATAAAATGCAATTAATATGAATTTTTTTTTTCTTTTGTGTTAAAATGTAAGCACAGGACCTGTGGCCATATTTACGATATAAATGCGATGTGCTAATCTTAATATTTAAACCACTACTTAGCGTTCTTCAATAAGAGCGCTACAAAAGTCTTTTTAAATAAAACAAAAACGGTTTTGGATATCAATGAAATTCTTTATTCCTGTGAAAGTACGTTCGATGCCATTATGTATGGAAAGCGATCTCTTTTGCATGGCCACCACGGGCACGCTTGCAGAAGTCCAGACGCTGAACCCAATTTTCGACGGTTTTCAAGCATAAATCGGCCGATATTCGTACGAAGTTCATCAATCGTCGCTGGCTTGTTGGCATAGACCATAGATTTGACGTAGCCCCACAGGAAATAGTCCAACGGCGTCAAATCGCACGACCGAGGCGGCCAATCGACTGGACCATTTCGTGAGATAACACGTTCTCCAAACTTGGTTTGCAATAAATTGATTGTGACATTCGCTGTGTGGCTTGTGGCGCCGTCCTGTTGGAACCACATGTCCTCCAAGTCCATATCATCCAATTGGGGCCAAAAATATTCGGTTATCATTGAACGGTAGCGATTCCCATTCACAGTAACGTGCCGGTCTTGATCATCACGGAAGAAGTACGGCCCAATGACGCCGCCGGCCCATAAACCTCACCAAACCGTAATTTTTTCGGGATGCAATGATGACTCATGGACTACGTGTGGATTGCTGTCTGACCAATAACGCATATTTTGTTTATTGACGAAGCTATTCATTATGACGACCATAAATTGGACGTAGCGCTCTTAACGTTGAGGCCACTGACTCCGAATTTCGGTAGTAAATTTTAATAATTTCGACTCGTTGTTGGCTCGTATATATTTCCATCATGAAATGGCAAACCTTACTGGAGAGAAATGTCAAAAGAGCGGCAAGAAATATGGCGTCGTTTGCTGTCCCTACTTTTGTAGCGTCCCTGTTGAAGAACCCTTTATTTCAGCGACTTTAGTCGCCGAATGTACAATCGACCTCAATAAATGTAATGCCTTAGTAAGGAAGCAACTGAAAGTAAAATATTTCAATAAAAAAATGTATTCATCTATAGTATTCATCCTATACGTTGAAATCGCGAATTTTCAAATATTTTATATGACAGTATAGCTTTCCAAGATGTCCCCAAAGTCCAAGTTTTAGTATAATATGGGGTCACCTACAAAAACTGTTCTTGCAAAATTTCAAGCAAAACAGTTTCCATTTGCAAAAGTTATCGCAATAAATACTTCTTTTATTAAGGGTAGTATACCAGCAAAAATAAATGGAATGACTTCTAAATGAATTACTTCCTTCATTACATCACAAAGAATTACTCCCTTAGGAATGAGTTTTAAACAACATCTAATGCTGCAATAAATATATGCTAATCAGAAGTTCTTTTTCATGGGTGATAAGAAGTTAATATTTTGTATGGGGGTTGCATAGGAACGTGCTGGCACAGAAATCAGAGGGTTGCGGGTTCGAATCCCACCAGGTCGAAAAAAAATTTTTGGAACTTTTTTTACACAATTAATCATTTTTTGTAGTTTTCACTGTAAAATTTTTGTTTTTTTCTATTTTGGTACACTCAAAAATTAATTTTTGAAACGATTTAAATTTTTTTTTCATTTTCTATTAATTTTTAATGAAATTTTATGGAAATATAAAAGTTCGAAATAAATATGTAATTCTTCAAATATTTTTTGTTAAAATACGAAAAAGGTAAATATTACAATTTTGTTTGTATTTAAAAAAATGTAATTTAAAAAATCCATTTTGATAAAATTTTTACTAAATGTATTTAGAAACTAATGGCGTTTTCTTTTCTGGAAAAAAATGTTGCCTTGTTCAAAGGCAACATTTTAAAAATGTTGCCCTCACCCCATTAAAATGTTACATTTTTTCAATCAGAATAGAACACAATAAAATCACTGTTGCATTTTTCTAAACATATGTATGTGTATTGTATACTCGTATGCAATATTGTTTACGCAAACTATTACTAATTGTAGCCTAGTGGTTGTGATGCCTGCCTTTGACATGGGCTGGACGGGTTCAAATTCCAGACAAAGTAAAAAATAGATTTTTTTTATGTATTTTCTTTTTTCAATTAAATTTTTTTTTTTCATATTTAAAGCAAATTGTATAATTTTTTATTTATTTTTAGCCTAAAAAATTGTTAAATACTAAATAACAGCAAAACTATAAAAATCTAATTAAAATTTTATAAAAACAAAAAAAAAAAACAAAAAAAAATATTTTGCTCCAACCGGGTTTTGAACCTGCGACCTACTGCATCAGAAGCCATGATAGTACCCCCTAGGCCACCAAGTTGTGAGTTAGCTGGCAAAAAACATTACAGTATATACACATGGCATTGACATAAAGAAAAAAACAGGGCAACACTCTACCCCGTAAATTTTTTGAGGGCGAAAAATGTTGCCTTTTTGCCCTTTATTTAGGCAACATTTTTAGAAAAGAACACCTAGCCCTCTTAGAATGTTACCCTTAATTTAGAAAAGAACACAAAAAAGGCAATTCAAACGCAAAATGCAAAAAACAGGCAACATTTTTTTCAGAAAAGAAAACGCCATAAATATAACAGAAAAAGAAAAATCTTGTAAACATTTTAGTTAGAACTATTAAAAATAAGTTAAAAATTGCCTTGCAGAAAAAACTATTTTTTATCTACTAATATGCTGCAAAATTTTTTCGGGAATTTATCAAGGTAATTCGTATTAAAAGTTAACTTAAATGTAACCAAAATTTTGTAAATTTAACAGTTTTATTTTCCTTCTTATCTTACTAGTATTTAGCAAAAATCAATCTGCTAATATCAGCAGTTTTTTTGCAAGGTCATTTTTAATTACATAATTTTTAGTAGCTTTTTCTCCTATTTGTACAGCTTTATTTCTTTCTATGAGTGTATAATTTTTATATAAAAAAACACTTTAAAAAAAACAACTTTATATATTTTCCAATATGTTATATATTTTTGTTAATAAAAATGGAAAGAATAAATATAACAACTTACTGAACAAGACTGCTAAAAGTCAGCTATAAGTTATAACAAGCCATAGCATAAGGGGTAGAGCGTCTGCTTGAAATACCAACGAGTATGGGTTCAAACCCCACACGATGCATGATGTTTTTTTTTTTTAATTAAATTAAAATACAAACAAGTGAAAATGAACTTCCTTTTCATCGGTTCAAATATACATAATTTGTTTCAAAAAAGAACAACTTCCCTCCTATGACAAGCCAATGTTAAATTCATCAGTGAAAACCACAAATTATCACTACTCTCTATTCATCTGTTGTTATGTTTTTACTACTTATTTTTCCTCACTTTTATTCCTGGGATCGTACTAAAGACAATTCAATTTATATTGAATCAATATAAAAATTCATAAAAAGCATGTAGACAATTCCCTCAGTGTGCTGTAACAGATGTCAAATGCCAAACAGATTTGTTTGTTGGAACTTTATCACAGATTTTCAAAAGTGAGAGCAGTTTTTCAGCTTTTCAAAATTCTATGTTTGCTATAATAAAATTTTAAAAATTAATACGCACTTTTATTGTTAAAATAAATATAAATAAATTTATCGACTAGAGGCTGAAAAACTGCTCTCACTTTTGAAAATTAATTTTACATTTTAAAGAATTAAAATAGAAATAAAAAATTGTCTATTGTATTTTATAAAGCCTGCGCCAGTAATTTTTTTTTTTTTTAGAAATCGAAACTGTGTTATTTTGCTATTTTGATAAAAAAAAAATTAAAAAAAATTTTATTAAAAATGAATTGCGATAATGTAAAACAAATCCGTTTAAGAGTCTTTTAAAACCCATAACGTGTCTCGCTGATTCAATGTGGACTTGCTTGGAGTTGCTCAAAAAATGGTATTTAAAGGCTTCTCTTTCAATCGATTTTAAAACAATTTGATCGTATTTTAGTTAGTATTTGTTTTTTTCTAAGCGTTTCTTGCAATTTTTTAGCCAAAGTTAAGAAAATTATGAAGTTTTGGGAAAAAATAAAGCAAAAATTACATATTAAAAATGTAACCGGTTAATCGACCAATTTTAACCGATTATTCGGGTCAAATAATTATTTGAGTTTTAAATTATTTGTTTCGACATTAACCGAAATAAAGGCGATTAATCGAGGAATCGGTTAATCGATTAACCGAATTGGAAACACTAGTTTTCCATTAATTCTTTTTGTTTTACATTTTGTTGTATTTAATTTTGCTTTTTTGCGGTAAATTATGCATTTTTATTTTCAATTATATTTCTTCTGTCAAAAAAAATAATTTTTTTGTAAACAAAGTACGAATTTTTGCAACTCTAATACGAATTTCTGCAACTCTGTTCCCTTAATTAGTTAAAAATATGGCAACTATTTGACAAATATTTTGAGTGTGTATTAGTGTGTCGTCACGGAAATAGAATAGATTCTATTATGACGACAACTCGCCGGACGACGTGGCGACATTTTGCTTCCCATACAAAATATATGAAAAAGCACATGTCGTTGTCGCCCCAGTTCTGATTAATCTCTAAGGCACGATTACTGACACATTTGTTGCTGTTTCTCATATAAAGTTTTAATTTATCTACCAGCTAAATTTTAACTGGACATTCAATAATCGGGCCTAATTTTGTTAATTTCCAATCGAAACTCATGGTACCCAACTTTATCAAATTAAAAACATTTCAAAAATTTTATTGAAATAAAGAAAAACTGAATACAAAATAAAAGCAAAGCATATAAAAATTAAAAAACAATCTCAAAAATTTGTACAATAGAAATATGCGAAGATCAGCGAATATGCCAAATTTTGTTGACTTTTTTAGAAAATTATTAATTTTAAATTAACGTAAAAATAAAAAAACTCAAAAATATTTTAATTTTGCTATTTTAATTAATTTTTGTAGACAATTGTGTAAAAAAGTCTCTAAATTAACCTACAAACATTCATTTGCAAAAAATTTGCTGCCCTGGTAATATTTATTCGAGTTGTATCGAAACAGCGATAACAAGCGTAAATCCAGAGTTTATGAATTTTTTGTTATTACAATAATTAAATTTTATTTTGTTTTTCAATTAGTGTAATTGACCTTTTTAAATATAGAGCAATTCCATATGAAAACGATCAAAATTGGCAAATTTTTGGACGACCCCTCTCCGATTTTAAAATAAATAGTCTCAATCGATTGCCCAGCAAAAAATAATGTACCTACATATTTTTTTTTTTTATAGTGACTGGTTTAGTGGTGGTGTACACCACTGTCATGTGACAAAATTGAAGAATTCTTCATAAGGGACCTCATTGAAAGTTGTTTTAAAAAAAACTACTAAAGCGATCGCAACGAGTGATAGCTCGTTGAAAAGGTATTGAATCAGGCTTTAATTGAAAAATAAAATTTTCCTAATTTTTCTCAGAAATTTACCTTTTTTCCCATGAAAATTAAATTTTCCGATTTTCCACAGAAGCTCCTAAATTTTCCGGCTAATTTTTTTTTTTGGATTCCTCATAATTTTTGCTTTAAGAATCAGCAATAAAAAAATGGGCCCCGACTCCTTGTTTGGACAGGAGAGGAGCATTTAAGAGACCACCTTGTTCTCATTGTTTTTATATTTTTTATAATTGCATTATTTGTAATTATTTAACATTATTTTATTTTATTATTAAAAATACATTTTAAAAATTATTTTACAGTTAAAAATACATTTATGAAGAAAAAATCAATTTTTTTTTAAGAGCCCCAAGTTGAGTGTGTAGTGAATATGGTCTGCCTGCCTTCACAAGATCGGCCATAAATCCATGGATAATAGCAGCAGTGGCATGTAATGGCACACCAAACCCGACTGAGGCTACAGGTCATAAAATGTTTTGTAAATTTTTTAAATTACCAGGTAATAAATATTTCGCCTAAAATGACACGTGCAGAAACAAGCCATAAAACACGGATTTTCCATAAATATGGCGAAATATTTATTACCTGGTAATTTAAAAAATTTACAAAACATTTTATGACCTGTGGTCGGCTTATTGGCAGTAACCAATTAAGTCCCTCTTTAAAAAACATTTTATGACCAGTAGTTCACGCAAATTTTCCTATTAAAGAAAAGCAAATATCGCTTATTTTTTTTACCTATTTTTTACCAAAAAATAAATATAAATACTTCACACACTTTGAGTCAAACTTTAGTTGAATACTAAACGTGAAAGTGTTAAAATGTTTTTTTTTGTAAAGTAAAGAGTGAAGCTGTAAAGACAATTTAAAGTAAAATGAATAAATTTTGCTGCAATCCGTTTAACAAGAGTGGACATCGTTCGAAAAAGATAAAAGTATTAAAATTAACTGGTGTTTCGAAGCGATACATGAATGAATTAAATATACAATACGGTGAAGAAGCAGAATTCATTTGCCCCAAGTGTAAAATCGATTTGTCTCAACAAGCAAATGCATTGAAACAAATGCAACCACAATCCGAGAGTGAAATGACAATTGAACAAAATGTTTCATCTGATAGTGAGGCAGACATTCCGATGGTCAATATGTCTTTGAGTCCTTTGAATGAGGCTATTACCACTTTAGGTGAATCGCCTATTACAAAAAGAAAGTTGCGAAGTGAAAAATACAGGAAAGAGAAAAAAGGCAAGGTTATGAGTGCAATCGCGACAATATTTGATGAAGGCTCTGATAACGAATGCAGTCAAGCAGATGACGTTGATGACGGCAAACAAATGATTGAGCAGTTGAAAAGAAAATTCAATTTAGCGACCACTTTTCCGGAGAAATATCTCATTTTATCTGTGCTGCCTCAATCATGGCCTATACGCAAGATTTCTGAACAGTTTCAAACATCTTTTTACATCGCGAGAAGAAGCAAAGAATTAGTTCGACAGAAGGGCATATTGGCGACTCCCACCAAGAAATTTGGCTCAAGGACCCTCAGCGAAGCAACGGTGAAATTGATTCAAGATTTTTACTGCAATGATGACAACAGCCGCGCCTGCCCAGGTACACGTGACTATGTTATCACACGTGAAGATGGAGAAAAAGTACACAAGCAGCGCAGATTATTATGTAATCTATCCGAAGCATACCATCAGTTCAAAGAGATTTTCTAAGTTTGCCATCCTACGACCAAAAGAATGCGTGCTGGCATTAGACAGGCACGGAACGCATTCAGTCTGCGTTTGCATGTTTCATCAAAACATCAAATTAATGTTCTTTCCATGCAAGAAATTGAAAGTATTTCACGGTGAAATTGAAACATATAGGGACCTCCTGTCGAAGTCGTTGTGCGCATACCCCACGGAAAATTGTCATCTGTCCAAATGCGACAATTGTCCGAAGATTGACGAGCTAGAGCAATATTTGGCGGAAAAGTTTGAACAGCTGTTAATTCAGGAGGTGCATTTCAAACAGTGGATAATTAGCAGCGGCAGATGTTCCCTTGAGACCGTGGTAAAGCAGATTCTGGAATTCATCGAGGAATTCGGATTCAAGTTGAATGAACTGAAGGCGCACCATTTCATATCCGAGATGCAATCGAAATTTCTAAAGGAAAGTAAGGAGAAATTAGCCCAAAATGAATTCATTGTGATAAGCGACTTTGCCGAGAATTACACTTTTCTCGTTCAGGATGAAATTCAGGCTTATCACTGGGCAAACGACCAGTGCACGGTGCATCCTTTTTGCATTTATTTCAAAAACGAAGATAACGAACTACAGACCGTAAGCCTTGTTGTTAATCATAATTATGTGTCCGTTTATTTATTTCAAATGAAACTGTTTGAATTCTTAAGATCAAAATTCGGTGCAATCGACAAAGTAACGTTTTTCTCAGACGCGGCTTCTCAGTACAAGAATAAAAAAAATTTTAACAATCTTTGCATAATTGAAGAAGAACAAAACTGCAAGGTCGAGTGGCACTTTTTTGCGACGTCCCACGGTAAGGGCCCATGCGATGCGTTAGGGGGAACCCTAAAACGCATGGCGACTAAGGCAAGTTTGCAAAGGCCATATACTGACCAGATCTTAAATGTACAACATTTGTTTTCGTGGATTCAAAGCAAGGAAATTGCCATTAACACAGTTTTATGCACTCAAAAAGAACACGATGCCATGGAGCGACGAATTCAAAACAGATATAATAATGTCAAAACTATAACTGGAACGCAAAAGTTTCATTGCTTCATACCAAATATTTCTGATATGTCAATTAATGTAAAGCGGTACTCTTCGTCTGCCGACGTGCTAAATTTAAAGTTACTTTAATTTTATAATGATGCCAAGACAATTGAAATTTTTAATAAATATTGTAATTAAGTATAAGCAGCAAAATAAGAAAGATTTTTTCTTCATAAATGTATTTTTAACTGTAAAATAATTTTTAAAATGTATTTTTAATAATAAAATAAAACAATGTTAAATAATTACAAATATTTCAATTATAAAAAATATAAAAACAATGAGAACAAGGTGGTCTCTTAAATGCTCCTCTCCTGTCCAAACAAGGAGTCGGGGCGCATTTTTTTATTGCTGATTCTTAAAGCAAAAATTATGAGGAACCCAAGTAAAAAAAAGTGATATGGAGCCATATGAAGTTATATTTAATTATATATAATCTTTTATGTAATTAGATATAATTATATCCGAAAAATGAGAACATCTTATTGTATCTTATTGTATCGAATTGTATACAATTGTATACAATTTGGTACAATTTGATACAATTTTATGCAATTCGATACAATTGTATCCGAATTTTGTCCTCATCCAATTACATCAAATTATATCTTTTTGTATAAAATTATATAAAATGTTATAAAAGTGGACATAGTTTGATCCAATTATATCTAAATATTGACCTTATACTTTTTATCATATTATATAGGACCATATCTAACAATATACAAAAATTATTTTTTTAAATAAAAAAGATATGCAATATCTGGAGATCAGACCTGGGCGATTTCAATTACAATTGCAAATAAATGTAATTGAAATTTAAAAAAAAACACAATTACATTTCATGTAACTGTAATTGAAAATTTTCAATTACAAGTAATTGTAATTGAAAGTGATTTCAATTACAAATTTCAATTACATTTAGAATTAAAGTGTTTTTTGTTAAAATTTTGTAGAAAAAACTGACTGGGATAGGTTGGATAGGCGTGGATAAGTATAAAAAGAATACGTCATGTTGGGCTGACCCCTCACTTGTGCTTTTTGTCATTATTTCTTTTCCGAAAAAAATGTAATTGTAATTGAAATTTTTTCAATTATTTCTGATATGTCAATTAATGTAAAGCGGTACTCTTCGTCTGCCGACGTGCTAAATTTAAAGTTACTTTAATTTTATAATGATGCCAAGACAATTGAAATTTTTAATAAATATTGTAATTAAGTATAAGCAGCAAAATAAGAAAGATTTTTTCTTCATAAATGTATTTTTAACTGTAAAATAATTTTTAAAATGTATTTTTAATAATAAAATAAAACAATGTTAAATAATTACAAATATTTCAATTATAAAAAATATAAAAACAATGAGAACAAGGTGGTCTCTTAAATGCTCCTCTCCTGTCCAAACAAGGAGTCGGGGCGCATTTTTTTATTGCTGATTCTTAAAGCAAAAATTATGAGGAACCCAAGTAAAAAAAAGTGATATGGAGCCATATGAAGTTATATTTAATTATATATAATCTTTTATGTAATTAGATATAATTATATCCGAAAAATGAGAACATCTTATTGTATCTTATTGTATCGAATTGTATACAATTGTATACAATTTGGTACAATTTGATACAATTTTATGCAATTCGATACAATTGTATCCGAATTTTGTCCTCATCCAATTACATCAAATTATATCTTTTTGTATAAAATTATATAAAATGTTATAAAAGTGGACATAGTTTGATCCAATTATATCTAAATATTGACCTTATACTTTTTATCATATTATATAGGACCATATCTAACAATATACAAAAATTATTTTTTTAAATAAAAAAGATATGCAATATCTGGAGATCAGACCTGGGCGATTTCAATTACAATTGCAAATAAATGTAATTGAAATTTAAAAAAAAACACAATTACATTTCATGTAACTGTAATTGAAAATTTTCAATTACAAGTAATTGTAATTGAAAGTGATTTCAATTACAAATTTCAATTACATTTAGAATTAAAGTGTTTTTTGTTAAAATTTTGTAGAAAAAACTGACTGGGATAGGTTGGATAGGCGTGGATAAGTATAAAAAGAATACGTCATGTTGGGCTGACCCCTCACTTGTGCTTTTTGTCATTATTTCTTTTCCGAAAAAAATGTAATTGTAATTGAAATTTTTTCAATTACAATTATATGTAATGTATAATTGCAAATTTTAAATTACAAATTACTTGTAATTGTTTTTTTTTTAATTACAATTACAAATAATATGTAATTGTAATTGATTTTTTTTTTCAATTACAATTACATGTAATTGTGTAATTGTATGTGTAATTAATTTCCAAATATAATGATTAACCCAAAGGTCTGCTGAAGATCCTCTAATTTCGATAAATCTTCCATTACTTTTATCCAGATTTACCATGACAGTGCATTAAACATGAACAAAATTTTCTTTATTTTTAGTAATTTTAAATTAAAGTTGACAAGACTGAAATTTTAAAGTTAATACGATCATGTTATATGTACAACCAAGATATAAGAAAAATAGTAAAAAAAAATAGTAAAATATTACAAAATAGTAAAAATTACTAAAAATATATGATGCAAAAAATAAACTCACACGAATCATGCACGGGTTATATATTCTTATTCACGCTCCCGCACGAATCACTTGAGTATAGTAATTACGATCGCGTGTTATTCACAGAGATGTTCGTGACTCACGAACATTTCTAGTCACGCGCCAATCCCTAGTAATTACTAAATCTAAATTTAGTTCAAAATCAATTTTAACATAGAACCACATATAATATAATACGGTTTTATATGGACCTTATATATTTTTATATAAAATCACTTTGAAATAATTGCTAATGTGGGATGATATATAATTATAGATGATTTTATAAAGAACATTATATTGTTATATATTAAAGAAAACATGAAATATTGTAGATATGGAACCGTATTAAGTTATATATGGGTTCTTATTCGTCAATATATAATCATATCTAACACAAATTATGAAATATTTCTTATATGGCTCCACATATAGTTTTATATTATTATGTATAGTGTCATACTAAATTATATATAAACGTATATGTAATTATATCTGTAATATGTTACTTTATGTACTTATATATAGCACATGCAATTATATGTAGGCCAGTATGTAATAATATAAAATCACATATGCCTCCATATTAAAACCTTTGAGGAAAAAATATCTAACATATGACTATATAAAAGTATATCTGCTTGAATTTAAAAGCATATCCTGCCATATGTAACTATAAGTTACTAAATGCAATTACATAAAATAATATATGATTATATCAAAACTTTTTTACTCGGGAATCCAAAAAAAAAAATTAGCCGGAAAATTTAGCAGCTTCTGTGGAAAATCGGAAAATTTAATTTTCATGGGAAAAATTTCTGAGAAAAATTAGGAAAATTTTATTTTTCAATTAAAGCCTGATTCAATACCTTTTCAACGAGCTATCACTCGTTGCGATCGCTTTAGTAGTTTTTTTTTAAAACAACTTTCAATGAGGTCCCTTATGAAGAATTCTTCAATTTTGTCACATGACAGTGGTGTACACCACCACTAAACCAGTCACTATAAAAAAAAAAAAAAAAATATGTAGGCACATTATTTTTTGCTGGGCAATCGATTGAGACTATTTATTTTAGAATCGGAGAGGGGTCGTCCAAAAGGTGATCGCTTTCATATGGAATTGCTCTATAATGTTATTCTGTTTATTCAGAAATTTCTAAAACGGGCTTTTAAGGTCGTATTTTCTCAGTGCAAATAAAAGCTTAGTTTACTTCATAGTTTTTATCCAACATATCACTGAGGATTTTCCATCATCTTCAGGCATAATGCATTAAACACATAGACGACTGCGGCTACTCGACTACACGACTACAAATGCTGCTGGCTGCAATTGTAGTCGTGTAGTCAGCTACTTAATTTTTT
This sequence comes from Leucophora obtusa, assembly GCA_949987735.1. Taxonomy (NCBI): domain Eukaryota; kingdom Metazoa; phylum Arthropoda; class Insecta; order Diptera; family Anthomyiidae; genus Leucophora; species Leucophora obtusa. The sequence continues at coordinate 322,230,864 of OX465295.1, read as the reverse complement.
TGAAAACGACAGCAACATAGTAAACATCTGATCCTAAAAATTTGACGTTTTGATAAATATTAATCTTATTTTGGTTTGTGCTTCTAAAATAATGGCTGAGGAATATTTCGTTAATTTTGTAAGATCCATTTTTTTACAAAACATCACAATAAAATTATTTCCAAATATAAATTAATGAAACCTTCAAACAATTGTAAAATATAAAAAGCTGTTTCTTCAGTATTCCCAAAACGGTGATTTTCTAGTCAGAACTAGCGATTTTAGTTCGCCTCTAGCGGGAAAAATTGTCCTGTTTTACATATTTTGTTATATTGTCAACACTATTTTTGTTTTGTAGCCAACAAAAATAGAAATTATCCTAAGTTGACTACAGCGGCAAAAGTAGTCGTGTAGTCGTGTAGCTGTGTTGGTGTCAAAATAATCGTTTTCATATAAACGTGTGTATTTTATTTTTGACAGGCTGTAGTCGTGTAGCTGCAGTCGTCTATGTGTTTAATGCTTAAGTCTTTTTGTAAAATTTCACATTTAGCAATTTTAATTAAAAATGTTTTTAATACACAACGATATTAAACACAAAACTTAATTTAAATAAAAATAATCAAAGAAAAAAGCAAATAAAATAATATCACAGCAGAATCTAAAAACTAAGTATCACATTTGGAATAAAATGGGAACTAACAAAACAAATTTACTTTACTTATTCCTAACCTCCTCTACAATGCAGTGTAGAGGATATTAATTAAAACGAGCAAAACATATTTTTTTAGTACTCTTGTGGTCGAAAAAGTACTCTTCAAACAATTTTTTGATACCGCAATAAAAATCTCATTTCTCATCCCTGTATCCAACCAAGAAATTGTCTTGAAAAAACGTTTTGACAACACAACTTAAGTCGGTTTAAGTTCTTTTGTCAAAGTATAATCATCTTTCCGAAAACTTAAATTCGATAGCATTTTTGAAAGTGTTTTGAAATTTGGAAATTCGGTGATAGATATATGTAGTTTTTTTTAATCTTTTCAACGTCAGACGGAAACAAAATACCTGTAGTATGTGGTTATAAGAAAGTTTCCCTCACTATTAGAAGTTTATCAGACGATTTCATTGATTTTTGACCTACGCTACTACTTATACAGCTCAACTATGTTGATTATCCAAAGAGTACATTTGTGGACCAGCGTTTTCAGAATTAGAAATTGACTCTAAATATTTCTGATGGTTTGAAAGAGAATTTAACTCTTTTTTAAAATGAAATTTAAGAGTAATAAAACTAGCAATTCATGGTCATCATTGTATAACGATTTTTTTTCATTTAATAGTTGACGCAACATCCCTTTGTTAATCTTATTTTGTTAAGGACAATGAAAACGTAACAATAAATTAAAAAATTGTTTTGTTCCACACAAACACATTAACAATAAAAAGTTTAAAAAAAGGGTTGAGATTTTTTAAAATTTTTGCGCGTCCACTTCAAAACTACACATAAAAAATGACAGATAGGCGACTCAGATATAATAAGCGATATAATGCGTGTTAGAGTTTTCAATTACAAAAATTACAAAATAAATCAAATTGAAGCGACGAAGAAGATAAAAACAAAAAATAAGTACAGATAGACAAAAAATAAATCATTTAAAAGTAGTGGGAACAAAAGGACTAAATAACAAGAAAAATTCTATAAAATATCTAAAAACTGATTAAAAAATTTCCTTCGACAACATGATTTAATTTTGACAAATATTAAATCAAGCTGAAGAAAATCTTTGGAAAAAAAAACGAAATAGGGATAAGGTGATATCATAGACAAAATCCTTTTCAAAATTCTAACAAAGTGTGATGAATACATGTGGTAAATAAACATCATCACAATTATTACAAACATCATCAAGATGCTGATCTTAATGATCCTGTCAGCATCAGAATCGTTTTATTTTTTTTTTTTTATAAATCCATATAGTATAGTGTGTTGGCGTTATACACATGATTTAACAATAAAAAAAATATATATTTTTTTCTATTGATTCTATAGAAAAATCCTCCCTCTTCTTAATTTTACTACATTTATTACGTTTTAAGGCAGAAATAGAAAATGTTTTTATCTCAAAAAACGCACGTTTACGTTTTCTATAAAAACTTTTTTTTTTTTGTGTGCGCTTTTTGTAAAAATAACAAGATCTTTATGAGAATCTCCTTTACAGATAAAAAGAATCCTTTGTTTCTTCTAGTTTTTAAATCTTCCTACATCATTCTATTCATAACGTAATTCAGCTTACATAATCCTTTTTGTAAAGGCACGTTATATTTTCGTAAACATTTGTTATTTGGAAATGCGAAAGGATTGGCGTAATTTCTTATTACTGTTGTTTTCATGGGGTTCCTTTGTTGGAATTTAGGACAACTGTCAGCATATCTCCGGCCGGTGCGCAGTAGTAGTTTTTATAATAATAATAATATTTTGTAGATTCATTTTAAAGCAGCTGATGATGACGATGGAGTTATTATTAATAAAATAGAAACGATTACTTTTTAAATGGGAATCTAATTGAAAAGTCCTTAAATGTATGGGACTATATATAACGATACTAAGCAAATAGACTCAATAATAATGGTACATTTTAGTTTCTGCTTATTTTACTCTGATATAAAGTGGTGTAATCAGGGCCACTGCAACTCTCCCTTCGTGTGTTAAATCCGACATTTTTATCTGTGGATGCTATTATGTCGGCTGAAATGTCCGTAGGATAACCAATAAAACAACAATTTATTTTGTCAAAATTCGACTTTATTCATCAACATAGTCTCCTTCAAGCGCTATACAATCACTCCAACGCCTTTCTAACATTTCGATACTTTTTTTATGGAATGATTTATCTTGGCCTCAAAATAGGCCTCTGTTTCGGCAATCACCTCTTCATTCGAACCAAATCTCTTTCCAGCGAGCTTTTTGTTTTTAATTCTGAAAACAGGTCAAAATCGCTGGGTGCCAAATCTGGGTGCGAAAGTAGAGTTTGCTGTTCGGTTTTAATCGAAACCGAAACCGCGATTTTTCGAGCCTAAAAACCGAAACCGAAAACCGAGAAAAATAAGTCGGTTTTCGGTTTCGATTTTATTTTAATTGGTAAATATATTTACCTTTTACTATATATGAATATAATTTAACCAATTAAAAGAATTAATTAAATTACATCCCAGTGTATAATTAGAAACCGAAAGGCTCATAATAGAGCCCAAGATCTTCTGAAATCATATCTATATGAGGGTATGTATATGTCTTTACAGATAAAGCCTCTTTCCGATCGCACTTTTATTTTTATGACTAGTAAAACTAGAATTATGAGCATTATTGTAAAATTTATAATTTTCTGAGCCACTAAGAAACCGGTGATTCATTTTTGAGTATTAAAAATTTTAGAAAATTTTTTAATACACTCTAAAATTGATCATATTTTATGTTAGAGTCTTTTACGAGTCATAATTTCTTAGCGCTCAGAAAATGTTGGTTATTCCTATTTTACAAAAATTTGTATTTAATTGTAATAAACATTTTCTCCATTAAATATTACTTTAAAAAAATTTTTGTTGTTATTACGGATAATAAAACTGAGGCTTATAATAAAAAAAAGTCATGTGGTGTAAGAGATATAGAATTTCACATATTCAATTCAAATTTTCACCGCGTATTTTTCAAAAAGTTTATAAAATTCTAACTTTATTGTATTAAAAAAATTCATAAAGTTTAAATTAACTGCCTGTTTTTATGAAAAGAATCCGAAGAATTCGTTAAAAACATTTTTGTAAAAAACACAAATTTAAAATCATTTATCTTAAATTTTTTTTAGCCGCATTTGCTCTGCATAGAATTCCTAATAAATCTGTGTAAAAAGTTTTAAACAAAACCGTTTTTAAATTAGTGTTTTTCACAAAATTTTTTTAACGAATTCGTCTGATTCTTTTTACAAAAACACCCAGTAAAACTCTTTAAAATACAACTTAGATAGCGACAAAAGAATAGAAAATTTAATTTATAACGGTTTTCCGCTTTTTTTTCTTCTCCCGAAAAGGTCTCGAAATGGCGTTATTGCCTTTATTCGAGTGAGAAATTCAATCCAATTTTAATAGATATCTTGAACGTGTTAAAATATTTAATTTTTATACGTATTTTATTATTTTAAAACAATTCCATTCATATCACTAGAAAACCGAAAAATAACCGAAACCGCGGTTTTTATAATTTTGAAAAACCGAAACCGCGGTTTCCAAATTTTTCGGTTTTTAGCAAACTCTATGCGAAAGCAATTGAAAGTGTAATTCGTGCAATATGGCCATGTTAGTCAACGAATTGTGACACGGCGCATTGTCGTGGTGAAAGCGCACTTTTTTCTTCTTCATATGGAGCCGTTTTTTTGCGTTTTTCTCCTTCAAACGCACCAGTTGGGCCATGTAGCGATCGCTATTAATGGTCTGGCCTTGTTCAAGGTAATCAATGTACAAATTCCAGCCGCATGCCAAAATACCAGCTTACTGTTGCTGTTTTGCCTTCTTCGGGCGAGGTTCGGCCCATCAGCTATCTCCTGCAACTTCACTTTTCGGTCTGCCAAAACGATTTTGTGAACTTTCTTGATGTTTTACAGTATTATTTTGGCGACCAGAGCGTTCGGCGTCATCGGTGTTTTTTATGACCAAATTTTAAAGTCAACAAAGCACTTTTCTACCATTTGTCTCGATGGAGCAGAGTCCGAATAACACTTATCAAGTCAAGCTTTGCCTTGAAAGGTGTTTTTTCCTATTAAAAAGAAATGATAAATCAACACACGAAATTGCTTTGAATCCATTTTTTTCAAAATCGCAAAAGTAGCGTCCCTAAAACAGCTTTAACTTGTTCACTAATGAACGAATTGTCATTAAATTTTGACAGGTATTATCTGAAGATTGGTAGTTCAAAAAAATTATATGTATGTATTTTTCATTAGTGGCGCCACGTATGTGTCATCCGCCGATGTGTTACTTTACCAGAGGCTTGGCTTAAATATTTATACCATACACCACTACGTGGACAGCGTATGTTGAATTTGTGCTGATGTTTGTAAAAAAAAACTTATATTGGACCTAGGCCCACCTTTTAGTATATCAATTGACTCAGAATTGCTTTCGCCTATTGATTTTGGATAAATTCGGTCTATGTTTAGAACTAGAGCCCAGATTTAGGTTCCCCAAAAACTGGCTAATATATTTGTTCGCATGCCACACTCGCAAAGAAAAAATATGGTTGGGAGGACCATATTCGTAGATCATCATATATTTTTAGGTTTATGATTGCCACAATCATAATCATAATATAATCATTGAATCATCACATTATGATTCTAAAATGATGTATCATATTATAGTCCTGCATATCATACTATGATCCCTATAGTATTTTCCCAAAATTCTCTTGAAGCTCAGTTAAAAACCTATGCACGTTTTATTTTAATCAAAATAGTACATTTATTTATTCAATTTCTAATTTACACATTTAAATAGTTTAAATTAATTTTAGTTACCACTTTTATATAACTAACAATAAATTATGGAAACATATGATATCAGTGCGTAGAAAAATATTTTTAAAAATACATATTCACAATGCATCTAAACAGATCACCATAATATGTTTCTAGTGATCACAATATTTTCCTAAAGATCATGATATTTTCTCAGTGATTGTACTATGGTAATGTAGAAAACTTTGTGCTTTTTTCGAACAAAACTAAAATCTATAACACTAATTTTTTTTAGACGCTCTTGAACAATGGTTTTGCTGAGTAAAAAAAAATTAAAAAAAAACATGATTTTCTTATCACTTACACAATAAACCATGGCATAACCAAGGTGGCTTGATAATCCATATTTTACCCGGACTTCTTGGGTAGATCGTATTCTTTATTCCACGTAGAATCGTATTCCTTATTCACTATGCAAATGAATACCAATAAGATGTTTTTCTACACAAAAAAAAATTATTGCCAATAAAATTTCAATTAAAATTTTGTTTGATTTCAAATTTATTTTCAATTAATAGTTTAATCATATCAATTAAATTTTTAACTGAAAATGAATATGTTAATAATAGAAAAAATGTTAATAATAATAGCTGTGTTTTCGACTTAACTATATCCGTTAACTCATAAAAAATCTCAAAGTGCATAAAATCTCGTTTAAGACGAAAACTAACATATTACCTTTCGTATGCACGTTAACTTTCAACACGGATAATTATCAACGTTGAAAACTCAACGTTTATACATTTTCACATCCAACGTAACTTATTCGCGCTACTTCCTAAAAACTTCTGCTGACATACGTTCGATTATAACGGAGCAATTATAAATATAACCTGTTTAAAATTTTTTTATACTACAATCGGTTTAACGTACATTTGCTTTAAATACTTAACGTTGATAGGCATGAGACAAAATACTGCTAGTAATTAATTTTATGTAATGTACTTATTATGTTGATTCATAATAAGGAAATTGGCCTCGGACTAAATTAATAAATTTCTAATTAATCAATTGAAAAGGTCGAAAAAATAATTTTTATTTTTAAATAAAAAATTAAAGTCAACATTTTGACAACACTCATAGTACGGAGAAAAAATGTTTTGCCTCTTCTTGTATTAACAAAGAAGTAAGGCAAATATCAAATCTGTAATTATATATACCATACATGGGAATTTTTCATTACCATTGAAATTTCATTACCATTAGTTGCCACTAATGACAATGAAAAAAATGTCATTATCATTTAATGTTAATGAAATATTTTGCATTAGAAAAAACATTACAAATGGTAATGAAATCACACTAATGTAAAAACAAACTAATTACAACCCTATAAACAATTTCACTGGAATTCAAGTTGAAAAAAAGTTCAATTCCAGCCCTGTTTTCCAGTTTCAAGGCTTGAATCCAATTTTAATTACATTTTATTTCAATAGCATACTCCAGCAAAAGGGAAACAAAAATTCAAGTTTGAAATATTTTTTTATTTTTTTTAATTTTTTTTCAAATGCTAGAATTTGAAATCTACTTTACTTCAAACAAAAGTTAAAGCACATGAATTTTAAAACCTATGTGCTTATTGGGCAATTGATTAAAAAACCATTTGTTTAAAAAAATGCTGATATATAAAATAAGCTACAATCAGTAATGGAAAAAGCTCTCAAGGAGCCAAAAATATAAATATTTTTCTAAAAAGCGGAAAAAATGGTATACAAATGAATTAAAGAACTTAGTCAGCGATTTACATTCTGCAAACAAATATACTGATGCAAAAATTTTCCTTTTTGCTAAATTTTTATTTCGCGATTTTTTTTTCCTAGTTCCTAGATTATGAATTAAAAACAAAAACGACTCGCAAAAATTGCAAAATAATGGCGGAATGCGTAATAAGTCTTTGTGGTACAAAAAGTTAATTAAAAAATTTAATCAGCGATTTACATTTTGCAAACAAATACACTGATGCACAAAAAATTCCTTTTTGCAAAAATTTTTTTTTTCTTGTTTATTTTTTTTTTACAAACTAACCACCAACCAAACTTTGGCATATAAATGTGTATTATAGTCCCTAGATTATAAATTTAAAACAACCGCACTTGAAAAATTGCAAAACAATGACGGAACGCGAAAAAAAGACTATGGGACAAAAAATGAATTCAAAAAACTTAATCAGCGAAAAAACTTCCTCTCTGCAAAAAATTTTTTTTCCGCGATTTTTTTTTTTTTCAAACTAACCACCAAACAAACTTTGGTGTATGAAATGGGTATTATAGTCCCTAGATTATAAATTTAAAACAACCGCACTTAAAAAATTGCAAAATAATGGCGGAACGCGAAAAACTGGCGGAACGCAAAAAAATGGTAATGGTAATGAAATTAAAAACCATTGTCATTATTCAATGAAATCAAATTCCGAAATCATTAACATTAATTTGAAATAATGGTAATGAAAATAATTTCATTACCATTGATATCAATGCAATGTTAATGAAATCGTCAATTAATTAGTCAATCTAATTCATTAGTCCCAAGTTTGATTTATACCAATGGTATGAAATACAAAAACAAAAAACTTTCTTTATGTAGGTTTGAGGTTAAGAAGAAGAATAAACATTTTTTCAAAGCTATAAACACATTATTAATCTGCAAATCAGACTACATAGATCTAGTTTCTGCCTTTTTCCTTTGGACAGGCGTCATCAGTATTTCATAATATGTATTTCTATTGTTGGTTATGCTTTGCAGAAGACTTCGAAAAAATATTTTATTGTTTGCTTCATTCGCGTTTTGTTGGTGTAGCAGACTACATTTAATATGATATTTTGATGCTTTAATTTGCATTGCAGTAATGCCACCACTTTCTAAAGAAAACTAATGAAGGGGACCTGCAAAATCCCCTAAACGATCGTGTTTTCATTCCTGAAAGTGTAGAGGTTTTTTGAAAGCAAAAACTCTGTGAAGTATTTACCAGGAGAGTATCCTGATGAAGAAAAATAGAAGTTTTTGGAAAAAAGCACTTATATGTTGATTTATAATAAGGAAATTGGCCTCGAACTAAATTAATAAATTTCTAATTAATCAATTGAAAAGGGCGAAAAAAACAATTTTTATTTTTAAATCAAAATTAAAAATCAACATTTTAAAAGTAAAATATATGTATACATCAGTGGTATAACTTTTTGTGGGGGTGCAAACTCCCAAGGTCCTGATAATAAAAACAGTTTTTTTAGATCAATTTTGAAAAAAAAAACTCCAGCACTGAAAGCGATTTCTAAAGTGCTTCAAATTTTCAAATATTGCATTAGTATCGCATGTTGGAAAATTATTTTTACTGATGTTTGTATTAGATAAAGCTCACTAGTTTGGAGTGAAATATTACTTTTTTTTTAATTAAAAAAAAAATCATTTATATAAAACTTCAATGCGGGAAAAAGTAAAATCGTAGTTCTTTATATTTTTCCATACCCTACTTGATTTTGCCTTGGGAGAAATGATATTTGCAAAAATTGCAAAAAGTTATATCCCTAATATACATGTCTAGTAAAAGATGTCTATAAAAATACAAATATTTTACTAGAAAATTTTAAAACTAACTTGGAACTTATGTATGTAGTTGTACAGGGTGCGGCTAAAGGAACTATTTGATTTGTTGTTTAAATAAATATTGAATGGAATGAAAAAAACAAAAAATTTAATGATAAAAATAAAGTTTATTTTACGTTAATTTTTTACATTAATTATGAAAAATAATGTCAGTTAAATGAGAACCGTTTTCTCTAACGCAAAAATGTGCTCTTTTTATAATATTTTCCATAACTTTGTTGAGTGTTTCTTGTGGTATACGATCAATTTCTTCTTGAATGTTGTCCTTTAGTTGCTGCAAGGTCTGGGGCTTATTCACATAAACTTTGTCTTTGTTATAGCCACACAAGAAAAAATCTGGTGCAGTCAAATCAGGCGATCTTGGTGGCCATCTCAAATCGCCGTTTTTAGAAATTATCCGATTTGGAAATTGTTGTCTTAATAACTCCATCGTTGCACGGGCTGTATAGGTAGTTGCACCATCTTGTTGAAACCATATGTTGGCGTTTGGTGGCAATTGCAGAAATAAAAAATTTTGAAGCATTACTCTGTAACGTTCTGCATTTATTGTTTAACTTACACCTTGATCGTTTTCAAAAAAAAAAATTGACCGTAAATTTTTTCGGCGGTAATGCCACACCAAACAGTAACACGAATTGTGTGTAAAGATTTTTGATGAATATTTTTGGGATTTTGTGATCCCCAAGATTTGTTGTTTTGTTTATTTACGAAACCGTTCAAGTGAAAATGCGCTTCGTCGGCCATCATTAAATTTGCCAAAAAGTTTTGATTTTGATTAATGAGATTTAAAACTGCTCTAGCATATTCCAAGCCCACTGCGCAATTTTTGGACTAGTTGGATTTTGTAAGGGAAGAGGTGCAAATCGTGTTTCAAAATTCGCTGAAGAGTGCGGTCAGAAAGCTGCAACTGGGCAGATCGTCTTCTCGTTGATGTCTCCGATTTTTTTGCGACGCTCTGTCTCACAGCATCAATATTTTCGGGCGATCTGCCAGTTCGAGGTCTGCCCGTACGTCTTGAATCTCCGACAGTACCAACGTACGAATGGTTGGACCCGTTGGAGTAGTTCTTACAACATAAAATCTTCTGTATGCACGTTGAGTATTAACTATCGAACGATTATTTTCAAGGAATAGAAAAACAATCTTTGTTCTTTGCGTAATCGTATAGCGTTTCATTTTTATATTCTCCCAAGTTTAATTCCTGAAATAGAAAAAAAAAATATGAAATATTCACAAGCAAAAAAGTTACAATTTTTTTACATCATATAATTACTTTAGCCGCAACCTGTATAATTACAAAGCACTTAGGTAATGCACCACTTGTTTTTTCTGCGTGTACTTTTCTAGTGAAAAATGATATTGTGGGTTTAATTTTTGTCCTTAATGAACAGTCAATAAATTTTAATGAAACCGCGCTAGGCTCAATGTACTCGTATGATGAATTTACTAAAATTTGACACATAAATTTTTCTTCATATAAATATAAATATTCTTTTACCAAAATTTCTTATTATCCATTTAATATGGTCATTAAACCCTAAACTCCTGATGACCATATGACCTTCCTTTTGGATAAAAAGAAGAAGAAAAACCAAGACAGATTATTTCTAATGAGTTGAACTAGTTCAAACCATGTGTCCCAAAAGGTCGTTACGGTTTTTTCATATTTGTGGCAAAATGTCTTTATGGGTGAATGAACCAATTTTATACATACATCTTCTTAAAAATAATTTATAAGATTTTTCTTTTTCAAGAATAACACATAAAATGTGGCAGTGAAATATATAATCCTTGCAGTTTGGGTCATTCGTTTAAATAAAAACGAAACCAAGAAAATAAAGGATTTTTGAGGCAAAACTCATTGAATTTTAAAGAATATTTCTGTGTAAGGGTTATGCAACCCAAAACCAAATGTGATCCCAATTTTTCGTTTTAGTGTTTTTTATCAGAAAAAATGAATACGGAAAAGAAAATAAAAACGAAATCTTTTTTTTATAGCAAAAGTACAAAATAAGTAAGCCTTAAGTCTTGATCCTTTCTTTAAACATGCATTGTTTGTATTTCACCTTTGTATGTAATTTACTGTGAACCCGATGACTATCATTTATCTATGAGCAAGGAGCAAATGGGGGTAGTTTTCCTCAACTCTTACAAACAAAATCTTTAAGTAAGAGAAATGACATCATAAGAAGTGACACATTGAACTGTGTTTGATCCTTTTCCCAATTTCTTTTTTTTTTGCATTTGCCAAATAAATGTTTAAGAATAAAATGCAATACGATTTATTTTCTTTGCATTTAGGGATACATATTTCGTTTTTTAGCAATGTGTGTGCTCCTAAAATCACAATCCGTTTCTTTTTTGCACCCTTTGATACCTGCGTTTGAAAATTGCAAAAGGATATTTGATCGCTCGTAAATTTTTGTATTTCAAATAAAGCAACAAAATCCTTTATACTCGTACTTAAAGATCAATATCGTTTTATTAAGAATTTATTTGGAGTTTAGTTTCTGTTTTTTTTTTTGCAATGCTGTGGGAATTTTTTGCTCTAGAATGAAATGTTGAATAAAAAGTGGTGCTTTTGTTACATTGCGCAATGTTTGCGGAAGCATCGAACATCGTTCGATGATCGATGGAAGGCTTAAATTTCCTTGTGTGTTTTTTAGTGTGAAAGGGTTCCGCCTTGTCTTTTGCTTATTTTGAACTATTGATCATCAATCTTTAGCGTTTCTTATTATTATTTTTTTTTGTCTATTTTTCTTTACTTTTTACTAAAATTTTTAATCCTTTTTTGTTATTTCCTTAAAGGGAGAAACTTGATATTTTTGATATATTTTTATATCGTTTTTATTATCTTCTTTTCATTAAATATCTGAAAAAAGGGTAAACATTGTAAAAGTTATTAGCTATTTAAGAAATATTGCTTTTGCTATTTAGAAAATATTTGCTATAACTATATATATTTTTTTAAAGCAGCTGTATTTTATTTAGTTTTTTGCTAATATGACAGCTGATAATTTTTTAATTTGAATGTCCTATTTTTAAAACGAAATTTACAATTTATTAATTATAAAAATAGTTAAAATTTTTTATCGCTAAGAGTTATCTGATTGGGCTGATAGATAAATTTTTCTAGCCGTTTTCAGAATGGCCAAAGCTATCTGAGTTTAAAAGTTCCTTTTTTCATATTCAAAAACTTTTTCAATTATCTTTTAAAAAAAATGTTAAGAGCTTTATATTTCTTCTTGATTCTATGAACCGATTGTTCAAATTTAAATAATAACGAATAAAAAAGTTAAAGTGGGGCATTGCGACTATATAATACCCTACACCAGTCTGATTTAAAGCCAACTAATGTTTGGATCCGAAATATGAATGGGTTAAAACAGACTTGTGTCAAAATTTTCTATAAAATCATAAAAGAAGAGAAAATCGAAAATATAGCCCATATGGGCGATAGGTCCAAATATGGACCGATCCTATTTAGAATCAATAGGCTTTTTCCTTGGGACCATGTGAGTCAACGAACCAAATTTCATTGAAATATCTACGTATTTGCGACATGCAGCGTGTAACCAAGCCAATTTTGGGGGGACCCTTATATGGGCACTAGGTCTAAACATGGACCGATTGTAACCAAAATCAGTAGGCTTCGTACTTTGGTCTGTGTAACAAATTTCATTGAAATATCTTCGTATTTGCGACTTGCAGCTAAGGTTTGGGGTTCGGGAAGTCCCGGGCGGGAATTCCCGGGAAATCCCGGGAAAAGTTTGCCGGGAATTCCCGGGAAAATAATATATTTTTCCCGGGAAAACGGGAAATTTTAAAAATATTAAATTTTTTTAAATTGTTTTTGTTTCGAATAGGAGTTTTTAATTTTAGTCATAAAAAACATTTTAAATGCCAAAACAAAAATGTCATTGTTAAAATCTTTTAAAAGGGAATACATTTATTTGACACACAAATAAAATTTTTGCCAAGTAATTAGGAGCATTTCAACTAATAAAGATTTTTGACGTAACTTATTCAAAATTTAAGTAGTAAAACCTAAAAACTTGGTAAAATATTTAAAAGAAATATGAAGAAAAAGCTTTATTTCTTACAAATAATCGCCCCTACTATCTAAATTTTTCAAATGTATAATTTAGGTAAAGTCGACTTCAGTTAAAATATTGGGTGGCAGTATACCTTGACTTGGTTTATTTTTGGAGCATTCTGATTGGTTACTTTATTTTCAACCAATCAAAATATTTGAAAATATAAATATTTTTGTAAGGTTTTCATACACAAAATGTACAAAACTGTTTGATTAAAAATAAAGTCGACTTTATATTTAAAATACTTCTTTATATTAAGCGTCAATAATTTTATAAGTAATGTTTTCATTAATAAATGTGAAAAGAAAAGACTAATGGTTAACGGTGGTATTTAAATTTGGTTATCCGACATCTAAATTTGGTTCCCAAAAAAAAAAGAAAAAATTTGATGGTCATGCAACTTCCCTTGAAGAAAACAACAACAAGAATAACGTTTAAGCTAAAATTAGCAAAGTACCCGAGGAAAAAAGTGTAAGCTGAATAGGCATTAAAGGTTTTATGGTAGGGCAAACATTTCCTGAAATGGTATCCAAATTAGCCGCAGTCAATCCGCACCATAACTAGATCTTCGTTTATTCGAGAAAGTTTTTATAATAAAAACCTTGCATTGCAAAAAAGTTAAACCGATGTAAAGAACATTAAGGTTGTTCATAAGGGGTGTGCTATCTGTTGTATCGTTGTATCGTCCTAACAAAAAACAGAGTTGTTAAAATTTTTATTTGTGTTTAACAACGATTTTCTATTCAGTTTTCTATCTGTTAGCACACTCAAACATAGGACACTAAACATACGTAAAAATGTTGTATCGTGCTATTCTCAAATGTTGTATTTTTTCAAATTAATTTTTAACAACTCTGTTTTTTGTTATTATATTAAATTACTACAATCAATGATAAAAGAAATATCGAGCAATATTTCTAACGATAGGAGATTTACTATAATCTTAGATGAATGGACAAGAATATTAAAAAAGAGATATTTGAACATATGTATAAATGGAAATAATTCATTTTATAACCTGGGGTTGGTTTATATATCAGGAAGATGTAATGCTGATGAAATAAGAATTGTAGAAATAAGACTAGAAGAATTTTATTTGTCTTTGGAAAATAACATTGTGGACACCATATCTAATGGGCCAAGTGTGATGAAACGGTTTGTTTACGACAGTCCAGTAGTAGGTGCTTTCTGCTGGAATCATGCAATTCATTTGGCAGTGCTGCGATTAATTTATGTGAAATCAAATGTTTAACATTCTGATATTTTTTACTTTGAATTCTCACTACACAGACTGCTTTTGTACTGAAATAGTGTTTTTTTTAACAAAAATTACTTATATAGGTGGTTTTCATTAACAATTTAGTTCAAAAATATTTCCGGGAATCAAATCCCGGGAATCAAATTTTTTCATTCCCGTTTCCCGGGAAATAAAAAAGTCCGGGAAATCCCAAACCCTACTTGCAGCATATAAAAAAGAAAATTTTGGGGGTACCCTTATATGGGCACTAGGTCTAAACATGGACCGATTTCAATCAAAATCAACAGGCACCGTTTTTCGGCCGACATAGGTCTGTGTACCAAATTTCATTGAAATATCTTCGTATTTGCGACTTGCAGCATGTAAAAAAGAAAATTCTGGGGGGTACCCTTATATGAGCACTAGGTCTAAACATGGACCGATTTCAACCAAAATCAATAGGCGTCGTCCTTGGGCCGACATAGGTCTGTGTACCAAATTTTATTGAAATATCTTCGTTTTGCGACCTGCAGCGTGTAAAAAAGGAAATTTTGGGGGGTACCCTTATATGGGCACTAGGTCTAAACATGGACCGATTTCAACCAAAATCAATAGGCGTCCTTCTATCTTAATATTTACGACCTGTAGAGTGTTCACAAGAATGCATGGACAGACAGACAGACAGACGGACGGACGGACAGACGGACATCGTTAAATCGAAATAAAAAAAATTCTGAGCCGATCGGTATACTATAAGGTGGGTCTAGGACCAATATTTTTTGGTGTTACAAACATCAGCACAAACTTATAATACCCTGACCACGTAGTGGTGTACACTGATAGAGTTTTGTACATAGTATTAATGAATTTGTTCATTAATACAATGAATTTTTTCGTTGAAAAGTCCCCAAAGAACGGTTTCATTGGATTAATGAAACATGTTTCATTAAATCAATTTTAATGAATGGATTCATTGATCTAATGAAAGTTTCATAGAATATATAAATTTTTTTTCATTAATTTTAAGATAAACATTTTGAAAGTTTCATGTGTTTAATGAATTAAATTCATTACTTTTATGAAATAATTTCATTAATATTTTTCATTTTAGCATAGACTTAATGAAATTATTTCAATAAGACATGAAATTATTCGTATAATGATTTGTTCATATTTTTAATGAAGCGTTTTATAGATTTCGCAACAATTCCACGTAAGTTAAAAATAATTTTTTTTATATTGAGTTTGACAGCTTTTTTTCGCAAAAGTATGAACAAAATACCAGGCTTAAGGGTTAAAAGCTAAAGTAAGATGCAATTATGTGTAAACAAATCATACCATTATGTAAGCACTTTTTTGATATTCAAAGGCTTTTCACAAAAAACTCGCTTTAAAATAAAAAAAAAAAACTGGAATCGGCTCGTAATGTCTTAGTAAATATGTTATATTTAAACCCATTTCAATTACCTTTCCAATGATGCTCATATTGTCATATTGATCCGATAATAAATAGCGGAGATACGGGCAAGTCCATGTTTTAACTTTGACCCGAAATGGGGTCTCGGACAAAAAATATTTTTTTCCTATTTGGCCCAAAAAGTACTATCTGGGGGGAAAAATCGTGGCTGTGCTCCTAAAATCAACTTGTTCCCTTAAAGCCGATATAACTCCCAAGATGAGGGTCTCTTTGTTTAGCCCAAAATTAACACATATGTTTATAGGGAAAACCAAAAACAGGTAAAATTGTACCTGAAACCATTTTTTTAAGTAAAATTTTTTCTTTATGAAATTTTCATTAATTTAATGAATTTTTTTTATGAAATTATGAAAAAATAAAAATCTAATGAAAAAATTCATAACAACAATGAATTTTCATTCAGTTAATGAATTTTTTCATTAAATCAATGAATCCATTTTAATGAACTCGATTCATTAATGCTATGAACGAAAATTCTATCAGTGTAGGGTATAATAATATTTAGGTCCAATTACTGAATGTTTAGTTAGCTACTAACTGGGACTTTAATTAACACATTTATTGTTGTTTCTCTTACAAAATTTTAATTTAACTGTCGGCTAAATTTTAACCGTGCATTCAGTAATCGGATTTTTGTTGTAAAAACGCTCAAAATATTAATAAATATCTTAATATAAAAAATACCTGATGGGTACTTATTTAAAGACCTTCTCAAGGGTCTTCCATCCAAGAATATGTAGAATCCAACAACTATCGTCGGATGTTTTGCCAACACCTTAGCTACCCTCGCCGACGCTTTCCCAACACCTTGCCGTTCGTATTTTGCTGACTGGGTTAATTCATAAATAAACATTGGCATAATGGTAATTTGAACCCACCTTCCAACGTTGGCATAACGTCAGGAAAACTAAAATATAGGTGGTCAAAGAAGATTTAAAAAAAATTAAGCCGAATAAAAAACACGAAATTAATTTCATTTAAAAAAAAATTTTTATTTAATAAAAAAAAAAGAAATGAAATTTGCTGAAAAAATTATTAAAAAAATTTATGTCGAACTCGAGACCTTCTGACTTTAAACCTAATTTTGACAAAGCGTAGTAATTTTTATAAAATCAGTGCTCTGCCAGGGTATTATTTTTGCTACCCTTGCTAATTTCTGTCTGGATCCTTGTAACTTTTGAGCTCTATTTAACACCAATTGACACTAATTTAAAAAAGCCTTATTAGGATGTCACTCATTCTTAAAAAGGGACTCTGGCCATTTTATGAATACTCGTAGGCCGATAGCAATCTCAAAAGCTAAACAAATAGAGTTAAACTAACAACTTATCCCGGGAGCCTGAAATTTAATAAAATTGAGCCTTCAAATTCCTTAATGCATTTTAACTAATTTATTTTTACCCATTTTTATAACCAGTTCTGTTTAATTTTAATTTGTAATACATAGATTCCTGGTTTTCTTTTTGAATCGCAAACTTTTCAGTCTCGTGGGGCCAGTTTTATAGTCAGAAATACGATTTTTTTCTTAGAACTTATGGCAAAAATTTTCAAACTAAATTTCTACAATAAATTACGAAATATTTAAGACAAAAATCTTTCTTAGTTCTGGCTTTAAAACTAGCACTACGAGACGATTTGTAAAACGCAACAGTACTGAAAGCTGTAAAAGAACTTAAAAATAAAATTCAAAAGTAAAAACTTTCATATTTGACCCTCTGTATTCCACTTAAAGTTTTGGATTTTATATCATGACATAATTTTGTTTTGTTCATATTTTTATATATCTTAAAGGGATTATTTTTTGCTAAACAATTTTCTTCTACATTTACTATACTTTATTCAATTTAATTCAATAACAAATTGACTCCAACTGGGTTAAAAAAAAAACTTTTTTTGTAGTTATTTAATACTTTACCCTTAAAAGTCTTTTTAAAAATCTTTTAAAAATATATAACAAAAAAACTTTAAACACTCCTCTAATCAACCCCTAACTGACCATCATAAAATTCATGTAGTCTTGTATAGTGTTAAAAAATCGGACACTTAAAACAATCTCCTCTCGTTGGCTATTGTTTCAAATGTTAAATATTTACTATTCACTATTTTCAAAACAGGATTCTTTTTTATTTCTTTCGGCAGTTATGAGGGTTTAATCACTGGTCAGTTTTTGTGTTGTTGTCATAGGAAAGTCAGCAAAGAACTTGTTTTTTGTGGCACGTGTCATTTGAAGGATAAAATTTACACTTTTTAACAAGTTTATTATCATATAATTTGTTAGAAAATTTGTTGTTTTTTTTTTATTTAAAGATAAAAATTTACATTCAATTTTTGTTTGCTTGGTCAGTTTGTTTTGGAAAAACACTAAAAAGGGTAACATTTTCAAAAGTCAAGCCTAAATATGTTTTGAGTAGAGGTGGTCAGTTAAAGGTTTGTTGTTTTGTGGTAAAAACTAGTTTTTTTCGTAGCGATTTTTTGGGAAAATAAAGCAACAGGTTTTAGGCACTAGATATTGAATGAGGTGGATTCAACAGCAGCATTTGAAAATGTTCTTCGATAAAGAAAGTTCGAATTGCAATTCCTCTAAGGATTAAATGAAATTTAAAATTGATATTAGCTAACAAGTAAGGTATCCTTGTATAGACTAGCAGATCTTAATAAAACTTGGATATATGATAGAGGAGACGAAAATAAGGAACTTAACTGCGTGATCGCATTTTTACAGAACTTTTCAATAATTTTTTTATCCCATTGGATAGATTGGAAAATACCTTTCGTTTGATAGCCAATATATCTACCCAGTCAGAAAAATGCAAACGGGAAAGCGGTGGCAAAGCACTTTAACAGGTAGTACAAGTACTGGCAAAAAGTGCTTTCTCATTCCCAAAATGATAACATCATTAGACAAAAGGACCGGCTGTTCAAAAAGTGCCGGAAAAGCACTGGAGGAACAAAATTTTTAAACGTTGGCAAAACGCTGGCAAAACCAATAAATAGGTGGTCTGAAAATATATTTTCCAAAATAAAATTTAAAAAAAGTTCATATGTATTTTTTTTGTTCTGCCGTGATTTGAACCCAGGCCGTCAGATTGGCAGACGATTGCTCTACCCACTGAGCTAACGCGACATATAATATTTGATGGCTAAACACATAAATGAGTGATAATAGCTGGACAACTACTGGCTGTGCCAAAATGCTATTACTGGCAAACAATTTTTTGTAACTAATATGCCAGTGTTGGGAGAGCAAAAAAAAAGTTGGTATTGAAGGAGCTTTCCCACAAACAAAAAAATTGATTTTATAAAACAAAAAAAAATTTTAATTAAAAAAAATCGAAAAAAAAATTTTGCTTGCAACCGGATTTGAACTCGAGGTTCCGAGTTCAAATCCGGAACTACAAACATTTTTTAACGAAGCGTCAGCATTTTTATAAAATCATTGGTTTTCCAGTGAATTGATTTTTGTACGCCTGGTAGCATTGGCTAGGTAGCACTGGATAACCACTGGTTGCAAACCTTTACATATCACTCTAAGCCAATTTTTTGCCAATGGTTTTTTTATAAACCACCGAAATTTTTGTAAAACAAATACTGGTAAAACGCTTTTTGCAAACGCTGGCAAAGCGTCCCAAATGAGTGTTCTGCCAGTCATTTATTTTTAACACCGTGGTTACACAGTGGTATGCCAGTGCTTGATTTTTTGTACCACTGGCGATTTCTGACTGGGTATATATATAAAAAGAAGTGTACATTTTCATGTCACAACTAACTGCGGAAACGGGTCAACCGATTTCAACCAAAATTTCAGAGTACGTTGAGGATGGTCTGTATATGATATGTTGCTATGACGACCAGGCAGCACTTATAGCATTAACCTAATCTAATCTTAGCTCATCCTATCTCATTTATCTCATCTCAATTTTTTTTTTGTGGAGACATTTTTTTTGTGGAAACTTTTTTTTTTCGGAAATATTTTTTTTTGTGGAAAAAGTTTTTTTTTGGAAACACTTTTTTTTTGGAAACACTTTTTTTTTGTGGAAATTTTTTATTTTTTGTCGAAATTTTTTTTTTGTGGAAACTCTTTTTTTTGGAAACATTTTTTTTTTGGAAACTGTTTTTTTTATTGTGAAATATTTTTTTTTTTTGGAAACACTTTTTTTGTGGAAAAAGTATTTTTTTTTTTGAAACACTTTTTTTTTGTGGAAACTTTTTTTTTGAGGAAACTTTTTTTTTTTGTGGAAACATTTTTTTTTTGTGGAAACTTTTTTTTTGTGGAAACTTTTTTTTTTGAAGAAACATGTGTTTTTTTGTGGAAACTATATTTTTTTTGTGGAAACTTTTATTTTTGGGAAACTTTTTTTTTTGAGAAAACTTTTTTTTTTTGGGGAAACTTTTTTTGTTGTGGAAATTTTTTTTGTGAAAACTTTTTTTTGCACTTTTTTTTGTGGAAATATTTATTTTTGTGAAAACTTTGTTTTTCTTTTTGTGGAAACTTTTTTTTTTTTGGTGGAAACACTTTTTTTGACATCTATAAGACGGGATTTTTTGACATTTTAACGTAGAAGCTTAGACCTGGCTTTTACGACCTGCACAAAAACCCATCGACTAGAAATCCAAATGTATGTACTTTGCGATGTGGGGTAATTCACTGAAAATATACTTTTCAAAATTTTCATTTGAAGTAGGTGCTTTAGAAGGCGTTAAGTGTTCGTTTTAATTAACTGCAAAACTTTTCTGAGCTAAAGATTTAATACTTAAGATATAGGTTGTTTTCAATATGGACAGATTGGTAAAATTTTCGTATAAGTACCAATGGAGAAATAAACGGGGTTTAAAATGTCCCCTTATGTCTCTCCATTATTTTGTTCCTAGAAGCATAACATTTTAAATACAAGTATTTTCGTGCTATAAACAAGCGCCCAGAGAAGGGTCTTTTAAAATCTTCGGAGAGAAAGAAGGTAGAAGGTTCCTTTAAACGGCTTGACTTATAACTTGGTCCTGCGGACTTGAATTTGTTTCCTCCTGTAATTAGTAGGTGAAAAGTAAACAAAAAAGTTTAAATTCGTAGGAGAATGAGGTGTCAAATATCACCTCTCAAAAAAATATAAAATTTTTGTTTCTAGAAAATTTCCATCTGCTCCTTCCATATCTGTTTTTAAATGTTAATATTACATATCATTTCATAACAATTTGTGATTGTAAATAGAGTTTTTACAAAGATTAAACCAAAAATTGCTTAAAACTGAAACGTGAAAAATTTCAATGTAGACTTAGAATCGGAACATAAAAGTCTTTTAGAACCAAGTATTTTTTAAGCGTGCCAAATTTCATGCTTTTATATAGTTACATTTGCTTAGAAGATACCAAAAGTACTAAGTCTTACACTATTTACTATACGAATTTTTAAAATCGCTTCATGACGGTAACACCTGCTGTGTTTACGTGTTTACATCATGTTAAATAGCGAATAAGAGTTTAATTTACAGACCATCCTCAACGTACCCTGAAATTTTGGTTGAAATCGGTTGACCCGTTTCCGCAGTAAGTGGTGACATCAAAATGTACACTTCTTTTTATATATATCGATGAAATATTTTTTTGTTCATTTTAAGTCTAAATTTAATTACAAAAGGCTCTAAAAGTGGACATAATTTGTTAACGGAATATGACATACACAAAAATTTTGGACCTTTTTCTTTCCAAATTGGCATTTATATTTAAAATCGGACCTCGACTTATATTTAATTTTTTTTTTTTTTAAAGACCTTAAAAATTTTTTAAATCTTGATTTTAAGCGACTATATTTAGAAAAGTTATTGAGATACTGATACACACATAAGTTTGAAAAACAGGGCACAGAATTAAGCTTAAACTGTGTAAAGCGTTTTCTATACGAGGCTATAGTTACTAAATTATAAATTTTTTATTGAAAAAATCGGCTGAAAAATTGAAAAAAGTTAAATCGCGAATTGCGCAAAACCTACAGCCAATTTGAACAAACTGGTTGCAGATTCGAAATCAGTACCCCCTAATTATCCTAAAACCACTGCAATAACATTCACGTTTTTTTTTTTGTAGAGCAGTGTTATTCGAAAGTAGAATTTATAGGGATATATGTTTTTTGAATAAAGCAAAAATATGCAATGTAAAATTTCATATTGAAAGTTAAACCTGGAAATCTTTTAAGGAAAAAACATCTATTTTATTTCAACAATGTAGTAAATTCATTAAATTCATTGACCCATACTATAAAAGAGTATTTTAAATTTAAAGTCGACTTTCATTTTAAACATACGGTTTTGTTCATTTTGTGTATGAAAACCCTACAAAAATATTTATATTTTCAAACATTTTGATTGGTTGAAAATAAATTAACCAATCAGAATGCTCCAAAAATAAACCAAGTCAAGGTATACTGCCACCCAATATTTTAACTAAAGTCGACTTTAACAAATATATGCATTTGGAAAATATTCATAGTAAGGCTGATTGTTATTAAAATATAATATTTTCATGATACTGTTATTACCCGGTAGATGGCGCCACCAATGTATCCGAAGTTTTAAAGATTGCGATATTTCTTTCCCTCCCGATTTTTTAAAATGGTCCATATGTCGAAAGCTAAAAGAGATAGAGCAAAATTTATGAAAATTTCGATTACCTCCAACCATATAATGCCCCAGCGAAAAGGGGTTATCTCTATCCAAAAATGGACCTTGGCGGGGCCTTGGACCCTGAGAAATTTTTAATGAAAATTTTCCACTTCATAAAATGACCCATATCGCGAAAACTAAGCCAGATAAAGCAAAAAGACAAAATGTTTGGTCCTTTGGAGTGCCCTTAAATACCCTTAGATGAAATGGACTAGGCCCGGTGACGGTCCCGAGACCCAAAATTTTAACAAATTTTACGACTAAGTATAATTACAGATAAAACTTTAGTTTTACTAATTTTTTATTTCAATTTATTTTATTTGTTACATTTAAGAAAAAATGTTTTAAAATCAATAAATTTTATTTTGAGCCAAAAAAACAGGAATAAATTTTGTTAAAGTTACAAATTTTCTGTTCTGAGTTAGAGTTGTAAAAGTATTGAGTATTCCGGTACTGAGTACTCAATACTGACAGTTTTTTTGAGTACTCAATACTAAAACCGTACTACTCAATACTTTAAAAGATGCAATTTTCCGTAGAAATGAGTATTTTTCGTATGAAAATACAACTCTAAAAATAGTACTCCAAAAATATAACTCTATTTGTAAAGAAATGAAACTTTTAACGAATTTTTTCGAAAAATTATTTAATTAATTTATTTAAAATGTTTAAAATTAATTAAAATGTAAGTGACAATAGTTATTTAACACGTGTATGTGAATTGTTATTTTCCTTAATAAATACGAATTCATAACAATTTTATTTCTAAATTAAAAAAAAAACCGTTAAAAGTATTGAGTAGTATCGAGTACTCAATTGAAAAGTATTGAGTAGTATTGAGTACTCAAAAATTATCGAAATTTCACAACTCTATTCTGAGTGTAAAAAATCACAAAAAAAAATTTAAAATTTTCGATTTTTTTAAAAATGATAAAAAATTTTGTAGATATAACAGTTTGTTTTTGCTACTTTTAGTCTACTAATATTTAGCGAAAATTTCTAAAGATTTTACAGTACAATTTATTTTCAATTAACTAAAAGTTAACTTAAATATAACTGAAATTCTGTGAATTAAACAGTTTTATTTTTGCTGTCCTTATTTAACTAGTATTTAGCAAAAAAAGATCTGCCAACTTCAGCACTTTTTTCTGCAACATCATTTTTAACTAGTTTTTAGTTGCTTTTTCTGCTATTTTTACAGATTGATTTATATGAGTGTAGGTACTAATAGCCTGCATGAGTGCTTTTAAAACATTCTGTAAAACATTCACTACTTTGCAATTCAGAAATCTTTAATTGAAATTCAGGGAATATCAATTGAAATACAGAAATCATAAATTAAGATAGATATTATGTTTTCTGAATTTTAATTGATATTTTCTGAATTTCAATTGATAATTTCTGAAATGCAAAAAGTGTAGTGAATGGTTCAAGGGTTTTATTAACCCATAAATTTTTGACCTATCACACATATGTATTTCCAATCTTTTTTCCTTTTGGATGAACAAATGAGTTGGACTATAAGAAGTCTTGACCTTCGTCGAAAGATTGTTTAGTCTCTGAAGAAGTAGGGCACGGGGTCTTAAAACCAATAAATTTTGGTATGTCAATAACACTCTAAACTTCGGCTTCTTTTGGATGACCAAAAGATAATTCGAATAGGACTTTAGGAAGACTTTGCAATTTGGCCGTTATTAAACCTAAACCATGTCAACTCATATTATAGAATTTACAAAATTTGACAATCATATCCCCAATAGAGGGTAATAGTAGATAGGGGTAGTCGACATGTGAATTGCCCTTTAGCCTTTAAGAAGACTACATAATTAGGCCTTAATTTAGAGTTATTATTGACAAACCACGTTGGGCGCCATTTATGTTACAACTCAAAGCTAAATCAAATTCCCTTTGCATACTTTGGAACTAAATGTTTCAAATTTTTTACAAAATATACAGTTTCTAAATGACCGTTGATTAAAATTGTTGACAAAAATAACAAGAATATGAAAACATTATCTGAAAACAAATATGTTGATAAATGCATACAAAGTTCAAAATAATTTTAAGCTACATTAGAAAAGAAATTTTGTTACTGCTGCTGATGATGCAGCAGACTACAAAACCCCTTTTTGATGTATGAAAACATTATTTAGATGACCCTAAATTATAAAAATCACCACAAAAAACGAAATACTTTCAACCCTTGACTAGCCATATAACGGACCAAAAAGGACGAGGATAAACGTATAAATGTAATGGTCGGTCGCTTGTTGTCGTAGTTTGCTATACATTTAGCATATAAAATTTTAAACTATTCCCTTGTCACGTATACGAGACATGTGTTGTCTGTACAGAGAGAATTGTTTTTTATTAAAACTTTGACCAAATACCCTAAATCAGCATTTAATCTGGACCGCTCATACGATAGAAAATTTACAAAAAAAACATAACCAAACTGGTTTTAAATTTCCACCTTTTTTTTTTGTTGATTGTAAGTAATGTTGTAAATGCATTATTCAATCATTTGAAATCTATGCAATGACGGACGGAAGCTGTTGGAAACTTTCAGTGATGAAGATTTTGTGTGTCGTTTCGCTTTTTTTCCTATTCCAATTACAAATTTACGTGCCAAAACTGGTTTTTCTTATTTTGTTGTTATTTTTATGTTGAAAACAATACTTATTATTCTCTCATAAATCTGGCCTTGGTCCATAATTTCTATTGTCTTCAGCTGCAACCCTTTTTTCTGTTGGGATGTTTTTTTTTTGGAAACTGTGCGTATTTACGCTTGCGTAAATTTTATATTTTAAAGACATTTTTATGCAATTCTTTAAGGATGTTTTACCTTTTTATCTATTTTTTAAGAAATTGTGTTTTTAAGAAAATAATAATCCTTTTTTTTGCAGGACATCTTTTTTGAAAGTTATTTTTTGTGTTTTTTTGCTTTCAGTTTTATAAAACAAGTTTTCTTGGGAAATTTATTATTAGATTTTTATTTTTTTAGGATGATAAAAAGATGCGATTTTTGTTTTTGGTTATTGAATATATGAAAAGATTCATTATACCTTTAAGATATTTTTCCAAATTATTTTTTTAAATAATCAAGCAATTTATAGTTTAAAAGCTGCTAATCTAATTTTGGCTCGTACTTTCCTGCTTTTTTACAGTATTTTGAAGGCCAAAATGATATTTCATGTTTTTTTTTTATAAAAATGGTTGAACGAATCGTACACTCATAGAAATAAACCTGTACAAATAGCAGAAAAAGCTTGTAAAAGTTAGTTAAAAAGGGTCCTGCAAAAAACTGCAGATATCAGGAGAATCTGTTTATTAAATTTTAGTTAGATAAAAATAGGAAAGAAAAATTTATTAATTCTATAAAACTTGGACTTGAGGTAGAACAATATTCTAACTAAATATATGAAAATTCCATAAAATTTTTGTTACATTTTCGTTTATTGCAAATGGCAAATTACCCTGCTCAAATCAACAAATATGCTGAAATTA
Organism: Leucophora obtusa; assembly: GCA_949987735.1. Taxonomy (NCBI): domain Eukaryota; kingdom Metazoa; phylum Arthropoda; class Insecta; order Diptera; family Anthomyiidae; genus Leucophora; species Leucophora obtusa. Next base: position 322,204,756 of record OX465295.1, on the reverse strand, counting down.
CAATTATGACGGTAAAATCGACAACATATATTTGCTGAAAATGATGGAGTGCTCATTTTAACCCTTAAATGCATGGTGTAGCCATTTGGCAACATACCGGTTTTTTTAATAAAAAAAACCCACTTTATGCACAAAACTGCATTTTTGGGCATTAGGGGGCCCCTTCTGTACATAGTGTTCCTATAGTTTAGCGCAGAATTTTTAAACAGTTAGAGAAAAAATCTTGGTTTTGCTCTCTATATTTGTGAAAAATCTAAAACAGGCGTTTTTTTACAAAAAGTGTAATTTTATTTTTGGTATTTTTCTTGAACTGTACACGCCTTTAGAAATCATATATAAAAAATTGTTTAAATCGAAAAGATCATGCATTTAAGGGTTAAAAGGTTTATGTGTCTATTAAATACTACGAAAAGTCGGTGATTCTTAATTGTGACTGTATTCCCCTTGTGTTTGTTATTGAAAAGTCACAAATTATATTTTTGCAAATTTTTGTTTGAAAACTTAAAAAAAATGAACACCTAGTATTACACAATCATAACATTAACAAACTAAATTTGAATTTTTTAAAATTTCGTTGCTCATTTTGTATGAGAAATTGTGATTTTCAGTCGTAAAAATAGTCTTATGGCAGTCACAAGTAGTCACAAGGCAACTTAATTTGTATTCACATAAAAAATTTAAAACAACATTTTTTGTGATGTTTTCAGACTACCAATATTCAACAAAATTTTTTACTAATTTTAGCAGGGTAAATTGTTATTTGGAATTAACTATTGGTGTATAACTTAAAATTGTAGAATTTTTGGCAAATTTTGGGCATTTATTGTGAAAAATTGGTACAATATAAATTTATTCGAAGCATTGGCTATCGTTAGCTATGACTTTTTCCCATCTTTCTTACAACATATGGATTCCGCACCAAAAGAATTGCTCAGTTTTTGAGGCCAAGAACGAATCAAGCTAATTTCGGATACCCTGTTCTGAAGTGAAGCGTATTCCAGTGAGAGCGTTTTGCATCGATCGAAACAAATGGTAGTCGGACGTAGCAAGGTCCGGACTATAAGGCAGGTGAGGCAAAACTTCTCAACCACTATTTTCTAAATAGTTTTTAACCGGTCTTGCAACATGTTGCCGAGCGTTGTCATAATGGCATATTACGGCTCCATGTCTGATGTTTTGGAGTTTTACGGCCAATGTTCGCTTGAAACGAATCAACTGTGTTCGGTACAGGTCCCCTGTGATCGTCTGGCCCGATTTCAGCAGCTCATACGAGTAATAGATGGGATCCTTCTGGTCCCGCTAAATACTGAGCTGGCTGGTTGGCCGGGCTTCATATATGATTTCTTTAGGTTTAGGTTGTCGTAATGGATCCATTTTTCATCGCCAGTAATGATTCGATGCAAAAATTACTTCTTTTTATGGCGTTCAAGCAGCAATTTGGACATACAAAATCGTCATTCAACATCTCTCGGATTCAACTCGTGAGTTACCCAATTTCCTTGCTTTTGGATAAATCCTGCTGCTTGCAAACGTTTTGAAATTGCTGCTTGAGTGAATCCCAATGATTTTGCAAGTTATTCTTAAGTTAGACAACAATCTTCATCGAGTAATGCCTCCAATTCAGCATCTTTGAACTTTTTTTGGCTGACCTGGGCGGTCTTTGTCTTCCGTGTCAAAATCACCACTTCTGAACGGCACGAAACATCTCGCGCACGTTGAAATCGATGGAACATATTCAGGATAAGCTTCGGTGAGTAATCGACGTGCTTCAGCTGCACTTTTTTTTCAAATGGAAGAAGAAAAGCAAAACTTCCGGCAAATGATCCTTTGTTGACACAAAATTCGGCATTTTCGATGCAAAAAAAAATTTATTGTTGACACTACTTCGTTCAATGACTAAGTGAGAATAAATGACAGATGTTTACCCTCCAAAACAGAGACTATTAATTATAGAGATAGGAAATCAAAACTTAAATTACTCACCGATAGAGGGCGCTGATATTTAGTATTACCTGAGCAACTATTTAGTATCAGTTTAGTATCAGTTGAGCCTATATTTAAAAACTCAAAAACTGTTAAAAACTGCTCGAAATAAGGAAAAAACAAACGCGGAATATATTCAGACAATAAAATTTGAAGTATTTGTTTGTATTTTTTTCTTTGTTGTTTGTTATTATTTAAATTTAAATAAAAAAAGAAAATTGTCAATTTTTTTTACGAAGTGCCATCTACTGATAACAATTTTTTTATAACTTATTTTTTTGGTGATGCCATACCCCTGCTCCAAAATGCCATATAAGTTATTAAAGACACAAACCATGTGTAAAAAATTCGCGATTTGTTGTAAATCCCGCATTTTTAAGTTATAAACGCATATTTATGTATTTACCCAGTCAGAAAAATACAAACAGGAAAGCGTTGGCAAAGCACTATAACAGGTGGTACAATTACTGGCAAAAGGTGCTTTTCCATTCCCAAAATGATAAAAACAAAATTTTTGAACGTTGGCAAAACGCTGGCAAAACTAATAAATAGGTGGTCTGGAAATATATTCTTCAAAATAAAATTTAAAAAAGTTCATATGTATTGTTTTGGTCCTGCCGTGATTTGATCACAGGCCGTAAGATTGGCAGACGATTGCTCTACCCACTGAGCTAACGAGACATATAATACTTGATGGCTAAACACATAAATGAGTGATAACAGATGGACAACTATTGGCTGTGCTAAAATGTTAGTGCTGGCAAACAATTTTTTGGGACTAATATGCCAGAATTGGGAGAGCAAAAAAAGGTTGGTCTTAAAGGAGCTTTCCTACAAACAATAAAATTGATTTTATAAAACAAAGAAGTTTTTAAATTAAGAAATATCAAAAAAAAAATTCTTTATTTCCAACCGGATTTGAACTTGGAACCTTCTGACTACAAACATTTTTTAACGAAGCGTTATCATTTTTATAAAATCATTGCTCTACCAGTGAATTAATTTTTGTACCGCTGGCAATTTGTGACTAGGTAGCACTGGATAACCATTGGTTGCAAACCTTGGCATATCACTCACGCCAGTGGTTTTTTTTATAAACCACCGAAATATTTGTAAAATAAATACTGGCAAAACGCTTTTTGCAAACGCTGGCAAAGCGTCTCAAATTAGTGTTCTCCCAGTCATTTATTTTTAACACCGTGGTTACCCAGTAGTATGCCAGTGCTTGGTTTTTTGTACCACTGGTGTAAAGTTTCAAGCCCCAACCGAAAAACCGGTATCATATTCTTTTTTTTGCTTAATACCAGTAAGATAAAAATAGCAAAAATTAAGCTGTTAAATTTACAAAATTTTAGTTATATTAAAGTTAAATTTCAGTTTATTTAAAATGACAAATATTTGTAGACTAAAAATTGCAAAAACAGACAGTTATATCTATATAACTGTAATAAACTGATGATTTCAAAAGGCTAGATTTGTATTCGCATTGAAAAATAATTGAAAAAAAATTTCACATTTTTTATAATTTTTTGGTTTACTAATTATGTAGCAAAATATTTTGCTGAATTTAGCAGGTTAAGGTGTTATTTTCTAATAACTGAAATTTAACTCAAATATAAATAAAATTTTGTATATTTAGCAGTTTTATTTTTGCTATTCATTCATGCAAAAAAAGTGTATAATTGCCAAAGTCCTTCGGTAAAATACAACTTAAAAAATTTCCTGCTAAGTTACACAATTCTTTAATTAAAATATAATATTTTTAAAGATAATTTACAAAAGAAAAAACTTAGGTACCTTAACATATTTTGAAGTGCACGAAAATGGAATAGCTCAAAAACTAAGGCAAGTTGAAAAAACCTAAAAATTTATAAATATACAGGTATGTTTTTATTAACTTGCAGAAAATACATTTGAAGTTGTATTTTACCTAAGTACTTCGATAGTTATACACTTTTTATTTTTTCCGTGTTATCTTACTAATATTTAGTAAAAATATTCTACTAATATTAGTAGTTTATTTTTAGCATGGTAATTTTAATTAGTCTTACCGAAATTTTTTTTTAATTTAATGAAATTTTTAATTTTCAAGTTCAAAAGCACGTAATTAAAGCCTGAAAAGATATTGCATTGTTTAATTTGTTACAAACATAACCAACATTTTTCAGAAAAAATGCATTGATTTGGCTTTTCAGAGGACGAAAACCAGGACCATGTTAAAAAAAATCGTAGCATCTAAGGGATTAGAAAAACGGTTAACAAAAATATGGATCAGAGTCTTTGTGAAGAATATTCGAGACTTACTCGTATAAACGCTGTAGAAAAAACTGCTATCTTCATGTTATTCCCCCTGATTATGTAAGGCGTTGCCGTATTTAATAAAAATGCCTCCATACAAAACGAATTTTTCAAAACCGAAATTAACAAAAAGTGGAATTTTCCTGGCGAATCTAATACAATTTTGATAAAATATAAGTCTGAATTGACTGTTAAATATTGCAAAAATATTTTTTGTAACGACTTTACTGTAAAAACGCCTAAAAACGTCTACGCCTACGCCTTAGTACACAATAAGGGGAATTATTGAGTTGTTTCATAAAAACTATGAAGTTTATTTCTAATTCAACCATTTTTCACTTGTGCGGAATTGTTGCGAAATTGTGGAACAAAAATAGGCAAGAACTAAGTTGAAAAAATGGATTTTCTGTCTTTTTTTGATTGTAATTTTCTAGTACTGCAAAAAAATTGCAATTTTAAAGTTTTCATAACATTCTTAGCGCTTTAAATCTATAGCGTAATTTTTTCACTGTTGTGAACAGAAGAGCAGGCTTTAAAAAAGTTCCTCCTGAGCAGCCGAAATATTTGAATGTGATTTGACTAAATATTATTGTCCAGTTTAAAGTCAAATTTATAACAATTTTGGCACGTGGGTAGTGATGTTTTTAAAAAACCATCCCTTTGTTTAAAAGCATCATAAAGTAAAACTGACCAGCGTGTACTCTTTTTTTTCATTTTCAAAACTGACCACCGATGACACACTTCCTTTGTTTATCCTTTTTTATGTATTTACGAACAGAAGACGGACAAAAATAAAAGGTCAGTTATTTCATTTATTTTAAATGGCGCGTGTTTGAAATTTAAGCATCAAGTTAAAAAAAAATTAAATCATTACAAAAAATTAGTAATTTTGCAATTTAAATCAATATCGGATGTATGTGTAATCTTTTATTATGCAAATTATTGTAACGTATTGAACTAAAAACGTTTTTGTAAATATTTTTAATTAAAGTTTATTTCAAACGCCTCTGCTTTTTGTAGAAATTTAAACAACCCGCACAATTGCAGCTGGTTTTCATTTCCTATTTTAAATTTCTTTAATAAAAATTAAACATACAGGAACCATGAAAAACTCATCAATTCAATTATTGGTTAATCTATGTATGTCTTTCATTGGTATTGATTTGAAAAAAAAAAAAAATAAATAAAAATATTGAGATAAAAAAAAATATTTGCATATTTTGACATGGGTGCGCGTGCGCATACAGCTATGGTTACAGCAAATCTGTAACAATACTTTGAATGTTGTTTTGAATTTCCGCTTGTAAGGGTTGTTTGCAGATTTTTTTATATATATTGTCAAAACAACAGGTCATTTGCATAATATTCAATTTTTTTTTTGCAAAACTTTACATAAATTATTCAAACATTTTTATGAATTTTCTATAAATGTTGCTTTTAAAAACAGAAGGATATCAGTATATAAAAATGGCGTCATTCAATTTTTACAGTTCATCAATAAAAATATATATGTTTTCTATAAATTTAATAACCTTTATTTTAGTGATAGTTTTCTATATTTGTTACCAGCATAACTAAAAAAATCATAAAAAAAATTTGCGACCTTTTTTTACACAAAAAAATGGGGTTAGGGTTGAAATCAAATCCTTTGGATTTTGTAATATACATTCTCTTTAAAAAATTCACAAAATCATAATTGTTCTCTTTTATTAAATTATTGGTGAATGCTCTTTAATAAAGAGTTCTTTTCAAAATTCTCTTCAATTGTACAGGGTGGCCAAAAATTACCGAAGGGGTTTATTCAGTGTTGCCACCAGTAAAAGAAAAAATTACACAACTGTAGGTCAAAAATTATCCAAAACCGTATGAAATTACACAAAAAATTATAATTTCTTACATAATTTCAAAATAAACTCTCCTGAGCACAGTGGGGAAGAATAAAAATATTTTGTAAAAAATTTCGCCATTTCTTACCAAAGTTTTGCATTATTTCTATTTATAAACCGAATTTTAAAGACTTAGCATTTTGTCATCTGCAATGTGCAAAAGTTATTTGCATTTTAAAACTAAAATTTTGCATTTTTGCAATAACCTGGTCTGAGTTTTTGCCTTCTGCAAAAGCAAATCCAGGCCAATTTCCCTGAAAAATATAACATATTAGTCTATTAACTAAAGGGAATTTCAATGCAATATCTTTTTCAGGCTTGAAATGGCGTGCTTTTAAATTTGGATATTAATAAAATGGTATTTTATCCACATTAAAAGCTTCTTTTAGAAAAAAGTATTTATGTTTTTTTTAGAAAGGGTACTTCATTTAGATGCGTTGCATGCAAAAATATTACCTACTTGCTAATTATTCTCTCCCATACCCCCCAAATTTTGACCTTAAATAAAAATATAACAATTTCACAAAAAATTACCGATATTTTTTTCAAACATTTTATACGATTCTGTTGAAATCTGGAACATGTTGGATTTACCGAATTCTAAAATATTTTGATTCTGCTCCACCGTGCTGCACTTTCGTCTGGATTAGAAAGCAACAATCATAACAAACCCAAATTTTCCCACTCTTTCGCTGCATTTTTATATGTCCTTGCAAACCAAGAGAATTTTTTAAAGGAAGTTTGGCAATTATTTTCGCAAAAAATAAACAAACGACTAAGCTTTAAACAAAACAAAAAAATACATAGCACCATTTCTGATTTCTTCTAAACTCGGTTTAGTGTTGAAAAAATTTACAAAATCATTCACCAGAAACTGGAGATTTGTGGTAAACGGTTCACTGACAATCTCGTTTCGTATATATATCGACTAATTTTTATTAATTTTCAAAAATTTACAGAACTTAAAAATTTGCGGAAATTTTTGTAAAAAGTGAAATTACACAAAAACTACACAAAAACGTCATTATTCAAAAATTATCCAACGAATGTGTAAACAGTCCCGTTTTTGAATAATTATTCAAAAAGTGGCAACACTGGGTTTATTATAATTTTTTTCAGTATTTTGTAAGAAATAGAGTTGTAAAAGTATTGAGTATTCCGGTACTGAGTACTCAATACTGGCTGTTTTTTTGAGTACTCAATACTAAAACGGTACTACTCAATACTTTTAAAGATGCAATTTTCCGTAGAAATGTGTATTTTTCGTATAAAAATACAACTCTAAAAATAGTACTCTAAAAATACAGCTCTGAAAATACAACTCTATTTGTGAAGCAAAGAAATTTGTAACGAATTTTTGGGAAAAATTATTTAATTAATTTATTTAAAATGTTTTAAATTAATTAAAATGTAAATAACAATAGTTATTTAACACGTGTATGTGAATTTTGATAATTTTTCCTAATAAATACGAATTCATAACATTTTTATTTTTAAATTAAAAAAACCGATAAAAGTATTGAGTAGTATCGAGTACTCAATTGAAAAGTATTGAGTAGTATTGAGTACTCAAAAAATACCGAAATTTCACAACTCTAGTAAAGCTGCCTACACACTAGGGAACATACTCAAAAAAAGAGAACATTTTTTGTGAATGTGTGAGTGCGTTTGTGTGTGTGTGCGTGTTGAGAGCGTGCATTTCGTGTTTACAAAATTTTTTGATATTTTTTGTTCCCTCAACCATGTTCCCTAGTGTGTAGGCAGCTTAAGAAACACTTGGGGAATTTAAAATGGAAACAGTACACAATTGAACAGTTGAACAAAATCATGATTTTATTAATAATTTATTTATGAGCGACGAAGCCCATTTCCAATGGGTTCGTTAATAGGCAAAACTGCAGGATATGGGCTAAGGAAAATCCAAGTGTAGTTCAAAAGCGACAATTACACCCACTTAAGTGTGCTGTTTGGTGCGGTGTTTCGTCGGAAAGGATAATTGGGCCATATTTTTTTTTGAAAATGAACACGGTGTCGCCGTTCCCATCACTGGTGTTCGATATCGGACAATGTTGGAAAAAAATTTAAGACCATGTTAAGGCACGTTGTTCAATTGTGCACTGTTCCATTTTAAATTCTCCAAGTCTTCTTTACAAAATATTGAAAAAAAAAATAAAAAAAGTTTTAAGGAATTCAAACCCCTTCGGTAATTTTGAGCCACCCTGTATAAGTATTTGAAGCAGTGATGGGATTTCTTTCACAATGGTGCAATTTTCGGTACAATCGAAGGTTGATTGGTACACTGATTGATACTATTTTAGCATATTTTGGTTATCTTCAAATTTTAATAGAAAATGAATTTATTTAAAAAACTAACTATTCTTAATTAGCACATGCTTTAAAAATGCATTAATTTCTAGCTTCTGAGTATTAAAAATACATTGGCGAACAAAACTCAAAAATGTCATCGAATATATTACCGAATATAAGCACATAGTTTTTAAAAGATGCTTTAAAATTAGATTTCATTCACATGCTGAATAAATTATACTGATTAATTCCATAAGAATGCTATTACAGAATAAAGTTAAATTACATTAATTTTTAACTTGAATTAAATAATTAATTCTTTTTAACAATTGATTTGGTTTGGAGCAAAATGGATTTGAAAATCTATCACTCGTTTATTTAACAACAATATTTCTAAATTGAAATTTTATTTCCCCTTTGCTGAAGTACTTACAATTGAAATAAAATTTAATAAAATCCTTGGAACTCGAAAAAATCCTGACACTGAACATGAATTCCAGCGAAATTGTTTATAGGCGAATATTTGAAATTATTTTTATATTATCAGGCATGTGATGAATATCGAAAACGAAAACGATCTGATTTTCAGTGGTTAATATTTTACGATCTGAACAATACTAATTATTTTTTATTTGATAATTTAGATGTTCTGAGTCAAATAAACCGATAAATAATAATTTGAAGCGAATTTAATTTTCGTGAAACTAATTATTCTAGATTGAGGAACTGTTCGTCTTCATTTTCGATTTTTATCACACCCCTGTATATCTAAAAAGTTGTTCATCCAAAATAGTTTTCTGTTTTTGATCGGCAAATTTTTTTTAAACAAATTTCAGAGTAAAAGGAGTTTTTTCCACTTTTTTTGAAACTGCCCAGATAGAAAAATACGAACGGCACAGTACTGGCTCAGCGTTGGAGACGGTAGTGCATGTACTGGCGATGTGTCGGATTTTTTACGTTTCCAGTACTGGTACGGTGTCGAAATGATAACACCAACTTCCTGGTGTTTTCCCAGTACTATAAATTAAAAATATTCAGTAACTCGCCAGTACTTCAAATACAAAAAATCAGTGTATAGCCAGTACTATAAAAACAATTAAAAATCTGGTGGTGAATCACCCTAAATTTTAATAAAATAATAAAAAATATATATTTTTGTTTCAAATTAATTTTGTTGTTTTTTATTGTGTTATAAAATATTAACATGTTTATTCCCAAAAAACTTTTTGTCTTATTAGAGGCTAATTGAACGATTTTTGTTGTTGTTTTGCACGTTAATTTACTTTTATTAAGCTCTAATAAAATTTAAAACATTTTTGTGAATACAAGCCTAAATAATTGCAAAACTAGAAAATAAGTTAACGAGTTTTGTTGTTGTTTTGCATGTTAATTTGTTTTATTAAGCTCTAATAAAATTTAAGACATTTTTGTGAATACAAGCCTAAATAATTGCAAAACTAGAAAATAAATGAACGAGTTTTGTTGCTGTTTTGCACGTTAATTTGTTTTATTAAGCTCTAATAAAACTTAAAACATTTTTGTGAATACAAGCCTAAATAATTGCAAAACTAGAAAAAAAAAGTTTTTCTTAAATTTTCTGATTTTTAAGGAGTGAGATCATAAAAGGAGTGAGATCATAAAAATGTTAACACACATTTTTGCCTATAACTTTGGTTTAAAGCTTCTAATATTTTTTTTTCGGCAATTTAAATTTTAAAAATATGTCAGTTAATAAATTAATTAATTTACATAATTTGAAATTTTTTACACAATGGACGATGAAAGAAAAGTGCGTTCAAAAATAATTAAATATTTTTAACAAAACCAAACATGGACATACAAAAAAATTGCCAAAAAGACTAATATACGCCGCCCAACAGTTTCAAAAGTGGTAAAAATGTATCTGGAATACCTAACAATTGAAAGGAAGCCGGGAACAGGAACAACGACTGGTTATCGTAACATTGGTAAGGCATATAAAGTTAAAAGCATCCTTTAGAGAGCTCCTAACACATCTGGCAGAAAAACAGCTCGATTAGCCCAATGCTCCAATTTTTTGTACGTAAAGTGAAACGTAAGGCAGGACTAAAGTCCTACAAAGTTCAAAAAGTTCCCGATAGAAACGATTTCAAAAATTTGGAGGCCAAAACCAGAGCTCGAAAATTGAAATCAAATTTTATTAAAAAATACAACTGTTGTGTAATGGACGACGAAACTTATGTCCTGGCTGATTTTTCGCAGCTCCCTGGTCAAGAATTTTATGTTTCCGATGTTCGAGGAAATGTTGCGAAAAAGCAAATTAAATTCCCTAAAAATTCCTAGTATGGCAAGCCATATGTAGCTGCGGCCAAAGAAGCCAGTCATTTGTGACATCTGGCTCTATAAACAGCGAAATTTATATCAAGGAGTGTTTGCAGAAGAGAATTCTTCCATTTTTGAGTCAGCACAATGTATCCACTTACTTATGGCCCGATTTAGCATCTTGTCACTACAGCAATAAAGCGCTGGAGTGGTATAATGGTAATAATGTGGTTTTTGTACCAAGAGAGGCAAATCCACCAAACTGCCCGGAGCTCAGGCCAGTGGAGAGATATTGAGCTCTTGTTAGAAGAGAATTAAAGGGCACTAAAAAGGTCTCCCAGGACATGCAAGATTTCAAACGTACATGGACCACCTGCTCTAAAAAGGTGACAGAAACTACCATAAAAGCCTTCCGGAAAAAGTGGATAACTTTGTTCGTAGTGGTTGGAATTCTATGCGGTTTTTTTGTTTGATTTTGTATTAAATTTCATTTAATAAAAATTTGGTGGTTTGTTTTTTATTTAACTTATGTGTGTTAACATTTTTATGATCTCACTCCTTATAAAAAATATTATGAAAAAAGTTATATTGAAATTCTATTAAAAATTAGGGTAAAATAAGTGTCAGAAAGAAAACTCTTGTTAAAATAGCAGAAGACAGTGGCAAAGCACATTTTAAGTGGTACTGGCATAATAAGAAAAACAGTGCTCTCCCAGTACTATTTTTTTCTACCGTGGGCAATTTCCACCTGGGTGGAAAACAAAAAGCAACCCTGTTAAAAAAACATTTAGTTTTTACTATTTTTTCAATTGAAAAAATTTTGATTTTAGAACATTTTTCCTAAAAAAAATCATAGGTTTTGGACTTCGCTTAGAGAGCGTTTTCTACAAAAAATTAAAAATGAATTTGATATTTTCTTGGCCTGGGTCAAAATTTAGATTTGGCACAATGATGGTCCATTTGACACATTTTAGTCACACACTTGGCAAAAAACAAAAATTTTCAAATCCCATCACTGATTTGATGTAGAGGTGACACATTTGTAAACACAGTGGTGGTCAAAACATGTACAACTGAAATCAAATGTTACTTAGTAATATGTTTTCATCATCAAAAGAATTCCAGCATAAGTTTTTTATAAAAAAAATTCCACTTAAATAATCATTTTATGTAACATGATCCACAGGGTTAATTTTTACACTTTTGGCATAAAATGACCCACTATGAAAAATATCACTTCAAATTATCAAAAAAAAAATTTTTCCACTTGATAGATATTATTATTTTGTGTAACTTGATCCATATAGGCTTAATGTTTTCATTTTCGGCAAAAAAATATCCACTTGGAAATTTACAGAATAACTTCTTTCCAAATAGAAAACAATAAATGCATAATAAACAAAGCTTTTAATTAGAATCTAATACGATTACAAAACTAAAATTGCTATTAACATACGGACACTTTTGACCCCACATTTTTAACCCTTAAAAATAAGATTTAGACTATAGAGAATTGCGCTTGTTCGTTAGTTTTGTAACGCATATCCCAATTTAATAAAAATTTGATAAATGTTATTCTGTAAATTCCCTAGTGGGTCGTTTTTTGTGAAAAGTGAGAAAATTAATCTTATATGGATCAACTTACTCAAAATATTAATTTTTATCAAGTGGAAAATTTTTTTGTCTTCGGAATAATATTCAGTCTCTTATAACTCATTGAGTTTCAAAATTTTCGGTGGCCGATTCCGCGACACCGCGGATCAATGCAAAAACTATAAAAAAGTGTTCCAATAATGTTAAATTCTACTTACTTAAAAGTACCAAACAGAAGTTAAAGAAGTTGAGTTTGCAATGAGTTTTTCTGGAATCAGTTTTGGAATAGATGGATTTTAAAAGCGTTTTTTGTTTTACAAAAAAAAAAAAAAAATGAAACATTAGTTCCTTCCGCTTTCGTTTTACTTCAAGATTAATAATTCTAATTAGATAAAGTTGTCATGCGTGTCATAATTTTATTCCTTGCAACGGCAAACGAAAGAAAAAGATAAAATAAAAAAATAAAAAATAAATACGTACTCGTGCAATAGTTTCACATTTGCTTATTTATATTAAAAAAAATTATAAAATATTCTTCAAAAATATATACAAGAATATTGTACTGTACTCGTATGGGATTAGCATGCATCACTCTATATTTGCATTTTATTTTCCGGACTTTTACAATAAGGGTATTCACGATGGTACATGTGCATATTTGCAATTTGCTAATTTGCTATGCAAATTGTAACATATCGTGACCGTGTTTTTTAAGATCAATTGCATATTTGCTTTATGAGCTATTTTGTTCACTGCTGCTAACTTTTTTCCTAAAAATATCGCTAAATCAAACTAAAAAATCACTAGAAAATAGCTGAAAATGGTAAAATATCGCTAGATTTGAAGAGAAAATAGCTAAATTGGCAACAGTGATTTTGTTTACGTCAAAAGTAAAAATAAATCGTATTTTTGAGAAAATTTGTGAATCATAAAAATAATAATAAAATAATAAATAAAAAAAAATTTTATGTTAATAAAAAATCACAAACAATTTTTTTATTTAATATCTTATTTTATAAATCATAATATGGCGGCTGATATGTTAAAAAGAGATGTTTTGTTTTATTTGCAACTTAGCTTATATGCAAAGTGATTTTTGCTAAAGGTTTTTTTATTGCAAATGAAGAAAAATTAAGCAAATTGCAAATACATACATTTTGTTGTTGTGTTGATGCAATCGTTGTTTTTTTGCAATCATTTGCAACGTTTGAATCTTGCAATACCCATCGTGAGTCCCTTAATACTTTGATCAATTGTATATTTGCACATACAATACTTTATTTTCGTCTTGAAGATTTTTTAAATAAACTTCTTTAGTTTAAACTTTTTTTTAAAAATAAAATTCAAAAATAATTAATTTCGGATCTTTTTGTTTGATTTTTTTTATTTGTTTTGATTTGTTTATTTTTTTTTTTTTTCTTTGACTTTGCAGTGATATCTCAATTCAAAATTTGTTTTCTAATAATTCCACCTTTATATTGTTACGCCATTGTGCGGCCCTATATAATTTATGAAAAAATCCGATATGGCCCTCGTTGACAAATGCGTGCTATCTATCCATATCTTACACCAAAGTGTAATGGCTAGTTGCAAAGAAAAAAAAAAAATCGTGAAAAAAATTTCAAAAAGGAAAATTTTTGCATGAATATTAGGGCCTGCGGTCAAGACCGGTTAACCGGGTAGACCGAAGACCGGGTAGACCGAAAAACCGGGTAGACCGAAAAACCGGGTAGACCGGTCTGACCAAGCCATAGAAGAAAGTAAATTTTACATAAAAATGTACCTTTTTTCGAAAAAAATACTTTTTTTCCAAAAAAAAACAAAAATACTACTTTTTAAAAAAAAAAACTACTTTTTTGTAAAAAAAAATACTTTTTCCGAAAAAAATTTTTTTTTACGAAAAAGTAATATTTTGGAAAAAAAAAAATTTTTTCCAAAAAAAGTCCTTTTTCCAAAAAAAAGTACTTTTTCCAAAAAAGAGTACTTTTCCCAAAAAAGCATTTTTTTTTGAAAAAAGTACAATTTATAAAAAAGTACTTTTTTTTCTGAAAAAAGTACTTTTTTAAAAAAATTTTTTTTTATAAAATTTACTTTTTTTTTCCAAAAAAAGTACTTTTTTCAGAAAAAAGTTAATTTTTATATGACAGTCTTCTATGGTAATACAAAAAACTACTATACTCGTAAGTTGTATATTCATATAAAAATACCACGGTCTTTTTCGGGTAGTAGTACGGCGTTTTTACATCGTAGCTTCAAATGGGCTGAAACTTTCCAGGATATATCTAGACATAAATTGGACCAAGAATTATGGAGATCTGTGTAGATCGTGGAACAAAAATCTTCCGAAAATCATGATAGAATTCAGAAAGTGCTGCATTTCCCATACATTTATAAGAAACTGTCACGGTCTTTTTCGGGTAGTAGTACGGCGTTTTTACATCGTAGCTTCAAATGGGCTGAAACTTTACAGAAAATATCTAGACATAAGTTGGAACAAGAATTATTGACATCTGTGTAGATTGTGGAACAAAAATGTTCCGAAAATCATAATAGAATTCAGAAAGTGCTGCATTTCCCATACATTTATATGAAACTGTCACGGTCTTTTTCGGGTAGTAGTACGGCGTTTTTACATCGTGCCTTCAAATGGGCTGAAACTTGACAGGAAATATCTAGACATAAATTGGACCAAGAATTATGAACATCTGTGTAGATCGTGGAACAAAAATGTTCCGAAAATCGTAATAGAATTCAGAAAGTGCTGCATTTCCCATACATTTATATGAAACTGTCACGGTCTTTTTCGGGTAGTAGTACGGCGTTTTTACATCGTAGCTTTAAACGGGCTGAAACTTTACAGAAAACAAGTCAACATAAATTGGACCAAGAATTATAGACGTCTGGGCGCATCGTGGAACAAAAATGTTCCGAAAATCGTAATAGAATTCAGAAAGTGCTGCATTTCCCATGTATTTATATGAAAATGCCACGGTCTTTTTCGGGTAGTAGTACGGCGTTTTTACATCGTAGCTTAAAACGGGCTGAAACTTTACAGAAAACAAGTCAACATAAATTGGACCAAGAATTATGAACATCTGTGTAGATCGTGGAAGAAAAATGTTCCGAAAATCGTAATAGAATTCAGAAAGTGCTGCATTTCCCATGTATTTATATGAAAATGCCACGGTCTTTTTCGGGTAGTAGTACGGCGTTTTTACATCGTAGCTTCAAACGGGCTGAAACTTTACAGAAAACAAGTCAACATAAATTGGACCAAGTATTATGAACATCTGTGTAGATCGTGGAAGAAAAATGTTCCGAAAATCGTAATAGAATTCAGAAAGTGCTGCATTTCCCATGTATTTATATGAAAATGCCACGGTCTTTTCGGGTAGTAGTACGGCGTTTTTACATCGTGCCTTCAAATGGGCTGAAACTTTACAGGAAATATCTAGACATAAATTGGACCAAGAATTATGAACATCTGTGTAGATCGTGGAACAAAAATGTTCCGAAAATCGTAATAGAATTCAGAAAGTGCTGCATTTCCCATACATTTATATGAAAATGCCACGGTCTTTTTCGGGTAGTAGTACGGCGTTTTTACATCGTAGCTTCAAACAGGCTGAAACTTTACAGAAAACAAGTCAACATAAATTGAACCAAGATTTATAGACATCTGGGCGGATCGTGGAACAAAAATATTCCGAAAATCGTAATAGAATTCAGAAAGTGCTGCATTTCCCATGTATTTATATGAAAATGCCACGGTCTTTTTCGGGTAGTAGAACGGCGTTTTTACATCGTAGCTTCAAACGGGCTGAAACTTTACAGAAAATAAGTCAACATAAATTGGACCAAGAATTATGAAGATCTGTGTAGATCGTGGAAGAAAAATTTTCCGAAAATCGTAATAGAATTCAGAAAGTGCTGCATTTCCCATGTATTTATATGAAAATGCCACGGTCTTTTTCGGGTAGTAGTACGGCGTTTTTACATCGTGCCTTCAAATGGGCTGAAATTTTACAGGAAATATCTAGACATAAATTGGACCAAGAATTATGAACATCTGTGTAGATCGTGGAACAAAAATGTTCCGAAAATCGTAATAGAATTCAGAAAGTGCTGCATTTCCCATACATTTATATGAAAATGCCACGGTCTTTTTCGGGTAGTAGTACGGCGTTTTTACATCGTAGCTTCAAACGTGCTGAAACTTTACAGAAAACAAGTCAACATAAATTGGACCAAGAATTATGAACATCTGTGTAGATCGTGAAAGAAAAATGTTCCGAAAATCGTAATAGAATTCAGAAAGTGCTGCATTTCCCATGTATTTATATGAAAATGCCACGGTCTTTTTCGGGTAGTAGTACGGCGTTTTTACATCGTGCCTTCAAATCGGCTGAAACTTTACAGGAAATATCTAGACATAAATTGGACCAAGAATTATGAACATCTGTGTAGATCGTGGAACAAAAATGTTCCGAAAATCATAATAGAATTCAGAAAGTGTTGCATTTCCCATGTATTTATAAGAAAATGCCACGTTCTTTTTCGGGTAGTAGTACGGCGTTTTTACATCGTAGCTTCGAACGGGCTGAAACTTTACAGAAAACAAGTCAACATAAATTGGACCAAGAATTATAGACATCTGGGCGGATCGTGGAACAAAAATGTTCCGAAAATCGAAATAGGATTCAGAAAGTGCTGCATTTCCCATGTATTTATATGAAAATGCCACGGTCTTTTTCGGGTAGTAGTACGGCGTTCTTACATAGTAGATTCAAACGGGCTGAAACTTTACAGAAAACAAGTCAACATAAATTGGATCAAGAATTATAGACATCTGGGCGGATCGTGGAACAAAAATGTTCCCAAAATCGTAATAGAATTCAGAAAGTAATGCATTTAAACACGTAAACCAGTTATCTGTATATAAATTGGACAAAGAATTATAGACATCTGCGTAGGTCGTGGAACGAAAATATTTCAAAAGTTACACTAGAAGTCAGAAAGTGCTGCATTTTATATACAGTCACATGAAACTGCCGAGGAATCTTTTTAATATCTCGAAAACTAAGCGAGATAGAGCAAAATGGTTAAAATTTTTGCCTTTGGGTGTTAATACACCCATAAAACCTTTTTAGTGAAATCAAATTTTAGCTAACTCTGCTAGATTTTAAAATTGCAAATATCTCATAAACTACAAACTATGGGGCAAAAATACACCCATAAAATCCTTTTAGTGAAATCAAATTTTAGCTAACTCTGCTAGATTTTAAAATTGCAAATATCTCATAAACTACTAATGCTAGAACGAAAAGGACGTTTATTTGGTTTTTTGCCTTTAACTCGAAAACTAAGCGAGATAGAGCAAAACGGTTAAAATTTTTGCCTTTTGGGTGTTAATACACCCATAAAACCTGCTTTGTGAAATCAAATTTTAGCTAACTCTGCTAGATTTTAAAATTGCAAATATCTCATAAACTACTAATGCTAGAACGAAAAGGACGTTTATTTGGTTTTTCGCCTATAACTCGAAAACTAAGCGAGGTAGAGCAAAATGGTTAAAATTTTTGCCCGTTGGGTGTTAATACACCCATAAAACCTTTTTAGTGAAATCAAATTTTAGCTAACTCTGCTAGATTTTAAAATTGCAAATATCTCATAAACTACTAATGCTAGAACGAAAAGAACGTTTATTTGGTTTTTCGCCTATAACTCGAAAACTAAGCGAGGTAGAGCAAAATGGTTAAAATTTTTGCCCTTTGGGTGTTAATACACCCATAAAACCTTTTTAGTGAAATCAAATTTTAGCTAACTCTGCTAGATTTTAAAATTGCAAATATCTCATAAACTACTAATGCTAGAACGAAAAGGACGTTTATTTGGTTTTTCGCCTCTAACTCGAAAACTAAGCGAGATAGAGCAAAATGGTTAAAATTTTTGCCCACAGGGTGTTAATACACCCATAAAACCTGTTTAGTGAAATCAAATTTTAGCTAACTCTGCTAGATTTTAAAATTGCAAATATCTCATAAACTACTAATGCTAGAACGAAAAGGACGTTTATTTGGTTTTTCGCCTCTAACTCGAAAACTAAGCGAGATAGAGCAAAATGGTTAAAATTTTTGCCCACAGGGTGTTAATACACCCATAAAACCTGTTTAGTGAAATCAAATTTTAGCTAACTCTGCTAGCTTTTAAAATTGCAAATATCTCATAAACTACTAATGCTAGAACGAAAAGGACGTTTATTTGGTTTTTCGCCTATAACTCGAAAATTAAGCGAGATAGAGCAAAATGGTTAAAATTTTTGCCCAAAGGGTGTTAATACACCCATAAAACCTGTTTAGTGAAATCAAATTTTAGCTAACTCTGCTAGATTTTAAAATTGCAAATATCTCATAAACTACTAATGCTAGAACGAAAAGGACGTTTATTTGGTTTTTCGCCTATAACTCGAAAACTAAGCGAGATAGAGCAAAATGGTTAAAATTTTTGCCCACAGGGTGTTAATACACCCATAAAACCTGTTTAGTGAAATTAAATTTTAGCTAACTCTGCTAGATTTTAAAATTGCAAATATCTCATAAACTACTAATGCTAGAACGAAAAGGACGTTTATTTGGTTTTTCGCCTCTAACTCGAAAACTAAGCGAGATAGAGCAAAATGGTTAAAATTTTTGCCCACAGGGTGTTAATACACCCATAAAACCTGTTTAGTGAAATCAAATTTTAGCTAACGCTGCTAGCTTTTAAAATTGCAAATATCTCATAAACTACTAATGCTAGAACGAAAAGGACGTTTATTTGGTTTTTCGCCTATAACTCGAAAATTAAGCGAGATAGAGCAAAATGGTTAAAATTTTTGCCCAAAGGGTGTTAATACACCCATAAAACCTGTTTAGTGAAATCAAATTTTAGCTAACTCTGCTAGATTTTAAAATTGCAAATATCTCATAAACTACTAATGCTAGAACGAAAAGGACGTTTATTTGGCTTTTCGCCTCTAACTCGAAAACTAAGCGAGA
The DNA here is from genome assembly GCA_949987735.1 of Leucophora obtusa. Taxonomy (NCBI): domain Eukaryota; kingdom Metazoa; phylum Arthropoda; class Insecta; order Diptera; family Anthomyiidae; genus Leucophora; species Leucophora obtusa. Next base: position 322,185,351 of record OX465295.1, on the reverse strand, counting down.
TAGAGCAAAATGGTTAAAATTTTTGCCCACAGGGTGTTAATACACCCATAAAACCTGTTTAGTGAAATCAAATTTTAGCTAACTCTGCTAGATTTTAAAATTGCAAATATCTCATAAACTACTAATGCTAGAACGAAAAGGACGTTTATTTGGTTTTTCGCCTATAACTCGAAAACTAAGCGAGGTAGAGCAAAATGGTTAAAATTTTTGCCCTTTGGGTGTTAATACACCCATAAAACCTTTTTAGTGAAATCAAATTTTAGCTAACTCTGCTAGATTTTAAAATTGCAAATATCTCATAAACTACTAATGCTAGAACGAAAAGGACGTTTATTTGGCTTTTCGCCTCTAACTCGAAAACTAAGCGAGATAGAGCAAAATGGTTAAAATTTTTGCCCACAGGGTGTTAATACACCCATAAAACCTGTTTAGTGAAATCAAATTTTAGCTAACTCTGCTAGATTTTAAAATTGCAAATATCTCATAAACTACTAATGCTAGAACGAAAAGGACGTTTATTTGGTTTTTCGCCTCTAACTCGAAAACTAAGCGGGATAGAGCAAAATGGTTAAAATTTTTGCCCGCAGGGTGTTAATACACCCATAAAACCTGTTTAGTGAAATCAAATTTTAGCTAACTGCTAGATTTTAAAATTGCAAATATCTCATAAACTACTAATGCTAGAACGAAAAGGACGTTTATTTGGTTTTTCGCCTCTAACTCGAAAACTAAGCGAGATAGAGCAAAATGGTTAAAATTTTTGCCCACAGGGTGTTAATACACCCATAAAACTTTAGCTAACTCTGCTAGATTTCATAAAACCTGTTTAGTGAAATCAAATTTTAGCTAACTCTGCTAGATTTTAAAATTGCAAATATCTCATAAACTACTAATGCTAGAACGAAAAGGACGTTTATTTGGTTTTTCGCCTATAACTCGAAAACTAAGCGAGATAGAGCAAAATGGTTAAAATTTTTGCCCACAGGGTGTTAATACACCCATAAAACCTGTTTAGTGAAATCAAATTTTAGCTAACTCTGCTAGATTTTAAAATTGCAAATATCTCATAAACTACTAATGCTAGAACGAAAAGGACGTTTATTTGGTTTTTCGCATATAACTCGAAAACTAAGCGAGGTAGAGAAAAATGGTTAAAATTTTTACCCTTTGGGTGTTAATACACCCATAAAACCTTTTTAGTGAAATCAAATTTTAGCTAACTCTGCTAGATTTTAAAATTGCAAATATCTCATAAACTACTAATGCTAGAACGAAAAGGACGTTTATTTGGTTTTTCGCCTCTAACTCGAAAACTAAGCGAGATAGAGCAAAATGGTTAAAATTTTTGCCCACAGGGTGTTAATACACCCATAAAACCTGTTTAGTGAAATCAAATTTTAGCTAACTCTGCTAGATTTTAAAATTGCAAATATCTCATAAACTACTAATGCTAGAACGAAAAGGACGTTTATTTGGTTTTTCGCCTCTAACTCGAAAACTAAGCGAGATAGAGCAAAATGGTTAAAATTTTTGCCCACAGGGTGTTAATACACCCATAAAACCTGTTTAGTGAAATCAAATTTTAGCTAACTCTGCTAGATTTTAAAATTGCAAATATCTCATAAACTACTAATGCTAGAACGAAAAGGACGTTTATTTGGTTTTTCGCCTATAACTCGAAAACTAAGCGAGGTAGAGCAAAATGGTTAAAATTTTTGCCCTTTGGGTGTTAATACACCCATAAAACCTTTTTAGTGAAATCAAATTTTAGCTAACTCTGCTAGATTTTAAAATTGCAAATATCTCATAAACTACTAATGCTAGAACGAAAAGGACGTTTATTTGGTTTTTCGCCTCTAACTCGAAAACTAAGCGAGGTAGAGCAAAATGGTTAAAATTTTTGGCCCTTTGGGTGTTAATACACCCATAGAACCTTTTTAGTGAAATCAAATTTTAGCTAACTCTGCTAGATTTTAAAATTGCAAATATCTCATAAACTACTAATGCTAGAACGAAAAGGACGTTTATTTGGTTTTTCGCCTCTAACTCGAAAACTAAGCGAGATAGAGCAAAATGGTTAAAATTTTTGCCCACAGGGTGTTAATACACCCATAAAACCTGTTTAGTGAAATCAAATTTTAGCTAACTCTGCTAGCTTTTAAAATTGCAAATATCTCATAAACTACTAATGCTAGAACGAAAAGGACGTTTATTTGGTTTTTCGCCTATAACTCGAAAATTAAGCGAGATAGAGCAAAATGGTTAAAATTTTTGCCCAAAGGGTGTTAATACACCCATAAAACCTGTTTAGTGAAATCAAATTTTAGCTAACTCTGCTAGATTTTAAAATTGCAAATATCTCATAAACTACTAATGCTAGAACGAAAAGGACGTTTATTTGGCTTTTCGCCTCTAACTCGAAAACTAAGCGAGATAGAGCAAAATGGTTAAAATTTTTGCCCACAGGGTGTTAATACACCCATAAAACCTGTTTAGTGAAATCAAATTTTAGCTAACTCTGCTAGATTTTAAAATTGCAAATATCTCATAAACTACTAATGCTAGAACGAAAAGGACGTTTATTTGGTTTTTCGCCTATAACTCGAAAACTAAGCGAGGTAGAGCAAAATGGTTAAAATTTTTGCCCTTTGGGTGTTAATACACCCATAAAACCTTTTTAGTGAAATCAAATTTTAGCTAACTCTGCTAGATTTTAAAATTGCAAATATCTCATAAACTACTAATGCTAGAACGAAAAGGACGTTTATTTGGCTTTTCGCCTCTAACTCGAAAACTAAGCGAGATAGAGCAAAATGGTTAAAATTTTTGCCCACAGGGTGTTAATACACCCATAAAACCTGTTTAGTGAAATCAAATTTTAGCTAACTCTGCTAGATTTTAAAATTGCAAATATCTCATAAACTACTAATGCTAGAACGAAAAGGACGTTTATTTGGTTTTTCGCCTCTAACTCGAAAACTAAGCGGGATAGAGCAAAATGGTTAAAATTTTTGCCCACAGGGTGTTAATACACCCATAAAACCTGTTTAGTGAAATCAAATTTTAGCTAACTCTGCTAGATTTTAAAATTGCAAATATCTCATAAACTACTAATGCTAGAACGAAAAGGACGTTTATTTGGTTTTTCGCCTCTAACTCGAAAACTAAGCGAGATAGAGCAAAATGGTTAAAATTTTTGCCCACAGGGTGTTAATACACCCATAAAACCTGTTTAGTGAAATCAAATTTTAGCTAACTCTGCTAGATTTTAAAATTGCAAATATCTCATAAACTACTAATGCTAGAACGAAAAGGACGTTTATTTGGTTTTTCGCCTATAACTCGAAAACTAAGCGAGATAGAGCAAAATGGTTAAAATTTTTGCCCAAAGGGTGTTAATTCACCCATAAAACCTGTTTAGTGAAATCAAATTTTAGCTAACTCTGCTAGATTTTAAAATTGCAAATATCTCATAAACTACTAATGCTAGAACGAAAAGGACGTTTATTTGGTTTTTCGCCTATAACTCGAAAACTAAGCGAGATAGAGCAAAATGGTTAAAATTTTTGCCCACAGGGTGTTAATACACCCATAAAACCTGTTTAGTGAAATTAAATTTTAGCTAACTCTGCTAGATTTTAAAATTGCAAATATCTCATAAACTACTAATGCTAGAACGAAAAGGACGTTTATTTGGTTTTTCGCCTATAACTCGAAAATTAAGCGAGATAGAGCAAAATGGTTAAAATTTTTGCCCAAAGGGTGTTAATACACCCATAAAACCTGTTTAGTGAAATCAAATTTTAGCTAACTCTGCTAGATTTTAAAATTGCAAATATCTCATAAACTACTAATGCTAGAACGAAAAGGACGTTTATTTGGCTTTTCGCCTCTAACTCGAAAACTAAGCGAGATAGAGCAAAATGGTTAAAATTTTTGCCCACAGGGTGTTAATACACCCATAAAACCTGTTTAGTGAAATCAAATTTTAGCTAACTCTGCTAGATTTTAAAATTGCAAATATCTCATAAACTACTAATGCTAGAACGAAAAGGACGTTTATTTGGTTTTTCGCCTATAACTCGAAAACTAAGCGAGGTAGAGCAAAATGGTTAAAATTTTTGCCCTTTGGGTGTTAATACACCCATAAAACCTTTTTAGTGAAATCAAATTTTAGCTAACTCTGCTAGATTTTAAAATTGCAAATATCTCATAAACTACTAATGCTAGAACGAAAAGGACGTTTATTTGGCTTTTCGCCTCTCACTCGAAAACTAAGCGAGATAAAGCAAAATGGTTAAAATTTTTGCCCACAGGGTGTTAATACACCCATAAAACCTGTTTAGTGAAATCAAATTTTAGCTAACTCTGCTAGATTTTAAAATTGCAAATATCTCATAAACTACTAATGCTAGAACGAAAAGGACGTTTATTTGGTTTTTCGCCTCTAACTCGAAAACTAAGCGGGATAGAGCAAAATGGTTAAAATTTTTGCCCGCAGGGTGTTAATACACCCATAAAACCTGTTTAGTGAAATCAAATTTTAGCTAACTGCTAGATTTTAAAATTGCAAATATCTCATAAACTACTAATGCTAGAACGAAAAGGACGTTTATTTGGTTTTTCGCCTCTAACTCGAAAACTAAGCGAGATAGAGCAAAATGGTTAAAATTTTTGCCCGCAGGGTGTTAATACACCCATAAAACTTTAGCTAACTCTGCTAGATTTCATAAAACCTGTTTAGTGAAATCAAATTTTAGCTAACTCTGCTAGATTTTAAAATTGCAAATATCTCATAAACTACTAATGCTAGAACGAAAAGGACGTTTATTTGGTTTTTCGCCTATAACTCGAAAACTAAGCGAGATAGAGCAAAATGGTTAAAATTTTTGCCCACAGGGTGTTAATACACCCATAAAACCTGTTTAGTGAAATCAAATTTTAGCTAACTCTGCTAGATTTTAAAATTGCAAATATCTCATAAACTACTAATGCTAGAACGAAAAGGACGTTTATTTGGTTTTTCGCATATAACTCGAAAACTAAGCGAGGTAGAGAAAAATGGTTAAAATTTTTACCCTTTGGGTGTTAATACACCCATAAAACCTTTTTAGTGAAATCAAATTTTAGCTAACTCTGCTAGATTTTAAAATTGCAAATATCTCATAAACTACTAATGCTAGAACGAAAAGGACGTTTATTTGGTTTTTCGCCTCTAACTCGAAAACTAAGCGAGATAGAGCAAAATGGTTAAAATTTTTGCCCACAGGGTGTTAATACACCCATAAAACCTGTTTAGTGAAATCAAATTTTAGCTAACTCTGCTAGATTTTAAAATTGCAAATATCTCATAAACTACTAATGCTAGAACGAAAAGGACGTTTATTTGGTTTTTCGCCTCTAACTCGAAAACTAAGCGAGATAGAGCAAAATGGTTAAAATTTTTGCCCACAGGGTGTTAATACACCCATAAAACCTGTTTAGTGAAATCAAATTTTAGCTAACTCTGCTAGATTTTAAAATTGCAAATATCTCATAAACTACTAATGCTAGAACGAAAAGGACGTTTATTTGGTTTTTCGCCTATAACTCGAAAACTAAGCGAGGTAGAGCAAAATGGTTAAAATTTTTGCCCTTTGGGTGTTAATACACCCATAAAACCTTTTTAGTGAAATCAAATTTTAGCTAACTCTGCTAGATTTTAAAATTGCAAATATCTCATAAACTACTAATGCTAGAACGAAAAGGACGTTTATTTGGTTTTTCGCCTCTAACTCGAAAACTAAGCGAGGTAGAGCAAAATGGTTAAAATTTTTGCCCTTTGGGTGTTAATACACCCATAAAACCTGTTTAGTGAAATCAAATTTTAACTAACTCTGCTAGATTTTAAAATTGCAAATATCTCATAAACTACTAATGCTAGAACGAAAAGGACGTTTATTTGGTTTTTCGCCTATAACTCGAAAACTAAGCGAGATAGAGCAAAATGGTTAAAATTTTTGCCCACAGGGTGTTAATAGGCGAAAAACCAAATAAACGTCCTTTTCGTTCTAGCATTAGTAGTTTATGAGATATTTGCAATTTTAAAATTTTAAAATTTTAACCATTTTGCTCTATCTCGCTTTGTTTTCGAGTTATAGGCGAAAAACCAAATAAACGTCCTTTTCGTTCTAGCATTAGTAGTTTATGAGATATTTGCAATTTTAAAATCTAGCAGAGTTAGCTAAAATTTTATTTCACTAAAAGGGTTTTATGGGTGTATTAACACCCAACGGGCAAAAATTTTAACCATTTTGCTCTATCTCGCTTAGTTTTCGAGTTATAGGCGAAAAACCAAATAAACGTCCTTTTCGTTCTAGCATTAGTAGTTTATGAGATATTTGCAATTTTAAAATCTAGCAGAGTTAGCTAAAATTTGATTTCACTAAGCAGGTTTTATGGGTGTATTAACACCCAAAAGGCAAAAATTTTAACCGTTTTGCTCTATCTCGCTTAGTTTTCGAGTTAAAGGCGAAAAACCAAATAAACGTCCTTTTCGTTCTAGCATTAGTAGTTTATGAGATATTTGCAATTTTAAAATCTAGCAGAGTTAGCTAAAATTTTATTTCACTAAAAGGGTTTTATGGGTGTATTAACACCCAACGGGCAAAAATTTTAACCATTTTGCTCTATCTCGCTTAGTTTTCGAGTTATAGGCGAAAAACAAAATAAACGTCCTTTTCGTTCTAGCATTAGTAGTTTATGAGATATTTGCAATTTTAAAATCTAGCAGATTTAGCTAAAATTTGATTTCACTAAAAAGGTTTTATGGGTGTATTAACACCCAAAGGCAAAAATTTTAACCATTTTGCTCTATCTCGCTTAGTTTTCGAGATATTAAAAAGATTCCTCGGCAGTTTCATGTGACTGTATATAAAATGCAGCACTTTCTGACTTCTAGTGTAACTTTTGAAATATTTTCGTTCCACGACCTACGCAGATGTCTATAATTCTTTGTCCAATTTATATACAGATAACTGGTTTACGTGTTTAAATGCATTACTTTCTGAATTCTATTACGATTTTGGGAACATTTTTGTTCCACGATCCGCCCAGATGTCAATAATTTTTGGTCCAATTTATGTTGACTTGTTTTCTGTAAAGTTTCAGCCCGTTTGAAGCTACTATGTAAAAACGCCGTACTACTACCCGAAAAAGACCGTGGCATTTTCATATAAATACATGGGAAATGCAGCACTTTCTGAATTCTATTTCGATTTTCGGAACATTTTTGTTCCACGATCCGCCCAGATGTCTATAATTCTTGGTCCAATTTATGTTGACTTGTTTTCTGTAAAGTTTCAGCCCGTTTGAAGCTACGATGTAAAAACGCCGTACTACTACCCGAAAAACAACGTGGCATTTTCATATAAATACACGGGAAATGCAACACTTTCTGAATTCTATTATGATTTTCGGAACATTTTTGTTCCACGATCTACACAGATGTTCATAATTCTTGGTCCAATTTATGTCTAGATATTTCCTGTAAAGTTTCAGCCCATTTGAAGGCACGATGTAAAAACGCCGTACTACTACCCGAAAAAGACCGTGGCATTTTCATATAAATACATGGGAAATGCAGCACTTTCTGAATTCTATTACGATTTTCGGAACATTTTTCTTCCACGATCTACACAGATGTTCATAATTCTTGGTCCAATTTATGTTGACTTGTTTTCTGTAAAGTTTCAGCCCGTTTGAAGCTACGATGTAAAAACGCCGTACTACTACCCGAAAAAGACCGTGGCATTTTCATATAAATACATGGGAAATGCAGCACTTTCTGAATTCTATTACGATTTTCGGAATATTTTTGTTCCACGATCCGCCCAGATGTCTATAAATCTTGGTTCAATTTATGTTGACTTGTTTTCTGTAAAGTTTCAGCCTGTTTGAAGCTACGATGTAAAAACGCCGTACTACTACCCGAAAAAGACCGTGGCATTTTCATATAAATACATGGGAAATGCAGCACTTTCTGAATTCTATTACGATTTTCGGAACATTTTTGTTCCACGATCTACACAGATGTTCATAATTCTTGGTCCAATTTATGTCTAGATATTTCCTGTAAAGTTTCAGCCTATTTGAAGGTACGATGTTAAAACGCCGTACTACTACCCGAAAAAGACCGTGGCATTTTCATATAAATACATGGGAAATGCAGCACTTTCTGAATTCTATCACGATTTTCGGAACATTTTTGTTCCACGATCTACACAGTTGTTCATAATTCTTGGTCCAATTTATGTCTAGATATTTCCTGTAAAGTTTCAGCCCATTTGAAGGTACGATGTAAAAACGCCGTACTACTACCCGAAAAAGACCGTGGCATTTTCATATAAATACATGGGAAATGCAGTACTTTCTGAATTCTATTACGATTTTCGGAACATTTTTGTTCCACGATGCGTCCAGATGTCTATAATTCTTGGTCCAATTTATGTTGACTTGTTTTCTGTAAAGTTTCAGCCCGTTTAAAGCGACGATGTAAAAACGCCGTACTACTACCCGAAAAAGACCGTGACAGTTTCTTATAAATGTATGGAAAATGCAGCACTTTCTGAATTCCATTACGATTTTCGGAACATTTTTGTTCCACGATCTACACAGATGTTCATAATTCTTGGTCCAATTTATGTCTAGATATTTCCTGTAAAGTTTCAGCCTGTTTGAAGCTACGATGTAAAAACGCCGTACTACTACCCGAAAAAGACCGTGGCATTTTCATATAAATACATGGGAAATGCAGCACTTTCTGAATTCTATTACGATTTTCGGAACATTTTTGTTCCACGATCTACACAGATGTTCATAATTCTTGGTCCAATTTATGTCTAGATATTTCCTGTAAAGTTTCAGCCTATTTGAAGGTACGATGTAAAAACGCCGTACTACTACCCGAAAAAGACCGTGGCATTTTCATATAAATACATGGGAAATGCAGCACTTTCTGAATTCTATCACGATTTTCGGAACATTTTTGTTCCACGATCTACACAGTTGTTCATAATTCTTGGTCCAATTTATGTCTAGATATTTCCTGTAAAGTTTCAGCCCATTTGAAGGTACGATGTAAAAACGCCGTACTACTACCCGAAAAAGACCGTGGCATTTTCATATAAATACATGGGAAATGCAGTACTTTCTGAATTCTATTACGATTTTCGGAACATTTTTGTTCCACGATGCGTCCAGATGTCTATAATTCTTGGTCCAATTTATGTTGACTTGTTTTCTGTAAAGTTTCAGCCCGTTTAAAGCTACGATGTAAAAACGCCGTACTACTACCCGAAAAAGACCGTGACAGTTTCATATAAATGTATGGAAAATGCAGCACTTTCTGAATTTCATTACGATTTTCGGAACATTTTTGTTCCACGATCTACACAGATGTTCATAATTCTTGGTCCAATTTATGTCTAGATATTTCCTGTAAAGTTTCAGTCCATTTGAAGGTACGATGTAAAAACGCCGTACTACTACCCGAAAAAGACCGTGGCATTTTTATATAAATACATGGGAAATGCAGCACTTTCTGAATTCTATTACGATTTTCGGAACATTTTTGTTCCACGATCTACACAGATGTCCATAATTCTTAGTCCAATTTATGTCTAGATATTTCTTGTAAAGTTTCAGCCTATTTGAAGCTACGATGTAAAAACGCCGTACTACTACCCGAAAAAGACCGTGACAGTTTCATATAAATGTATGGGAAATGCAGCACTTTCTGAATTCTATTACGATTTTCGGAACATTTTTGTTCCACGATCTACACAGATGTTCATAATTCTTGGTCCAATTTATGTCTAGATATTTCCTGTAAAGTTTCAGTCCATTTGAAGGTACGATGTAAAAACGCCGTACTACTACCCGAAAAAGACCGTGGCATTTTTATATAAATACATGGGAAATGCAGCACTTTCTGAACTCTATTACGATTTTCGGAACATTTTTGTTCCACGATCTACACAGATGTCCATAATTCTTGGTCCAATTTATGTCTAGATATTTCTTGTAAAGTTTCAGCCTATTTGAAGCTACGATGTAAAAACGCCGTACTACTACCCGAAAAAGACCGTGACAGTTTCATATAAATGTATGGGAAATGCAGCACTTTCTGAATTCTATTATGATTTTCGGAACATTTTTGTTCCACGATCTAAACAGATATCCATAATTCTTGGTCCAATTTATGTTTAGATATTTCCTGTAAAGTTTCAGCCCATTTGAAGGTACGATGTAAAAACGCCGTACTACTACCCGAAAAAGACCGTGGTATTTTTATATGAATATACAACTTATAGTAGAGTTTTTTGTAGTACCATAGAAAAACTATCATATAAAAATGTACTTTTTCTGAAAAAAGGACTTAAAAAAAAAACATTTTATAAAAAAAAAAAAATTTTAGGAAAAAGTACTTTTTTCAAAAAAAAAAAAAAAAAAGTACTTTTTATGCAAAAGTACTTTTTAATGGAAAAAGTACTTTTTTATGCAAGAAGTACTTTTTTATGCAATAAGCACTTTTTTTTGGAAAATGTACTTTTTTTTGGAAAAAAAATTTTTTTTTTCAAAAATAGTACTTTTTCGTAAAAAAAAAATTTTTTTTTCCGAAAAACTTTTTTTTTTCCGAAAAACTTTTTTTTTCCAAAAAAGTAGTTTTTTTTTGTAAAAAAGTAGTATTTTTTTTTAAAAATATATTTTTTTTTGGAAAAAAGTATTGTTTTCGAAAAAATGTACATTTTTATATAAAAGTTACTTTCTTCTATGGCTTTTACGGGTAGACCGTAAGACCGGTTTTGAGACCGGGTAGACCGGGTAGACCGAAAACCGGGTAATGGGGGGCTCTAATGAATATATCTTGAAACTAAGAGAGATAGAGCAAAATTGACGAAAATTTCGACTATCCCTAACCGTGCAATACCCCAGCGAAATGGGTTATCTCTATCCAAAAATGGACCTTCCCTCGCAAATTTTTAATAAAAATTTTCCACTAAGTAAATGAATGTTCTTTTTAGTTTGACTCTAGATCATAAATTAATATCACTTTCTGTTTACAAGTAAATTACAAAGAATAAAAATATATTTGAAAGAATTCGATAAGACCAGCAATACAGAATACGTATTTTCGGCTTTCGCTACAAAGCCATCATCAGTGTATTTCGTCTTGTGTGGGCTAATATTTTTAATGTTGTCTACTTATGTGACCGCTGAAAGAAAATCTAATTTCGTATCAACAACTCAACTTAGACTAACATCAACGAAATTTAACAATGCTATTTTTATCCTTTGTTATTATTACTCTATTTTGCTTTGAACCTTAATTCTTAAGATATCTCAGCTGATTCTATTCAACTCTGTGTATGATAACCACAGATTTGACATTTCAATCACAAATATCTCTCTACAAAAGAGTCAAAAATTTGTTTTTTTTATAGAATATGCTTGAAAATAGGACATGTCAGGATATGCTTGAACATGTTTATATACCGCTGGACGCGCCTCTAAAAAACCTTTCATATGATACTCAAATTGAGTAATGTTATCTTCAGCTAAGATGCAAATTTCTTACAAAAACTAAAAAAATTACCATTTTTAAAAATGGTCCAGCTCGTGAGATCTCATTAAGTGCGTTCCCAATGTTACCGAAATTTACCCAAAGTTACCGAAATTTACCCAAAAGCGTTTCCGTACTCGAAAATTGGGTAAATGCGAGTGTATTAGTTTGTCTCTTTTTACCAAAATTTACCCAGACTTTTTCTGCGGGTAAACTTTGGTAAAACAGCTGATATAAATATAAACAAAAAACAATCGTGAAAATATGTTTAAAATTTTAATTAAATAAAGAAAAGAGCAAATGAAACTTGTTTTTTATAAGAATTAATTGAATAACATCAAAAACAACTTTTAAATGCGAATAAATATGGGTATTTGTGCCAATTTGCAAACTGAAATTATACGCATTTTCACATTAGTGATGGGATTTGTTGCAGAATCTAAGATTGATTGGTACAATGGCACAACCGATACAATTTTGGCACATTTTGGTTGGTTACCTACAAAATTTAATAGAAAATGGATTTAAAAAATAACAATTCTTTAAAAATTCCTTAGTTTTTAGTTTCTAAGCATTTATTGGTATTAAAATACCTTTTCGAACAAAGCAAAAATTTAAAAATTCTAATGATTTAAATTTATAATTTAAGTTTAATTCATGAAAAATATAATTCAGTTTTAGAAAATGTTTCTATCTACACCATTACGTGTAACCATTCCTAAAGAATTCATTCATTGGCTGCATTCCCAAATATTTAATAAGAATCGAATGAATTTCATATCATTCACCTTTTAGTTGAATAAATTCAAGAAAATTTTAATTCATTCGGTTAGAATTCTTTCAAAATAGAATTGATTCCATAAGAATGCTATTACGAAATGAAATTAAAGGTGAATTACACGAAATGAAATTAAAGTTGAAAACACGGGTAATGAGTGAAAATTGAGTTTTGGTACAATGAAGGCCCATTTAGCACATTATAGTCACACACTTGGCACAAAACAAAATTTTGCAAGTCCCATCACTGTTTCACATTATTCTTTGAAATAAATGTTTGGGCTAGAAAAGTTGTTTTTTACGTTCCCGTACAAATGGGTAATTTTGCCATTTTGTGAGAGGATTTTACTCTCATTTTACCGAACTTTACCCAAAAAGTAAAGAAACACACCTATTGCTAGACCCGAAATATTTTGGGAATCATCATAAAACAGGTTTATTTTGAGGGGTGCACTTTTTACTTTTTTTCGTGAGTCGGTCTAATATACATATTTGTTTGCAGAATCTAAATCTCTGATTTTTTAAATTGAATTTTTCTACCATAGAGCCTTTCTTCGCGTTCCGCCATAATTTTGCAATTTGTTAAGTGCGGTTTTATTAAAGTTATAATCTAGGGACATACAACAAAGTTTGGTGGCTAGTTGCAAAAAAAAAATCGCAAGAAAAATTTCCATAAAGGAAAAAAAAAACGTTATTTACATCATTGTGAAAAGTAATGGTAATGGAATTTCATTTGTCTACCTAGTGTAGAAAAATTGGAAATGGTTTTCTGTTTTTACTACCATTGCGTAAATGTAATGAAAAATTACATGTAATGAAAACAAAAGTAATGAACATTTTTTCATTTCAATTACATTTTGTAATGGCAATGAATTTTTTTAATTCCTATTTTAAAGATTCAATGGTACACTCAAAAAAAGTCAGTAATATCATCAAAAATGTTGCTATTTCTGCAAATTTTTAGTCAGGAGCGTGCTTGCAAAAAAGTTCGTAATCCTGCAAAAGCTGTTTGCTGAAAATCAGCGAGCTTATTTTTACCAAAAAATAGTAATCTCAGTAAAAGTTTTGCTAACACTTAGTCGATTGCAAATTCAAAAATCCTTGCTAAAATCAGTACACTCAAAAAATTGGTCGGTAGAATCTACTGAAAATGACAGTTAAAACAAAGGTAAATATATGCTGTTAAAAATGCTACAAAGGTATTAACCTTTAAAATAACAAAAATTTTTGTTATTTTTAACTGTTGAAAAATAACTAGCAAATGCATTAAAAATAACTACCAATGTCGTAAAATTAACTGACAAATTATTACTACAAACATTTTAAAACAACTAACAAAATGGGTAGAAACTACTGTTTTCCTACAGTTAAAGTTAAATCTTTTGGTGTTATAAAAGTATATTTTAATAAAAAAAATAATTTTTTTCTTTCGATTACAAAAATATGTGTAATTACTTCAGCCTATTTAAAATTTGAAGTAAAAATTCCAAACCGTTCTCCAGTTAATATGCTTTTATGTATTGGAAATACAATAAAAGTTTTTGATTTTTATTTGCAAACTAGGAATATATCGATAATAAACAAGAATTTTTAAAATGAAAAGAAATTCAACGAAATTTTTTATGTCTTATTATTAATAAATTTTTTATGTAATAATAACTGTTTACTGTGCAATTACTGTTATGGTAGTTGTTTGTTATGATATTAAAAGTAACTGATTAAACAACTGTTACGAAATTAGAGTACTTTTCGTTAGTTGTTTTCTTAAATAACCGTCATAACAGTTGTTTTGCATTTTTATATAGAAAAACAACTTTAATTGCTGTTAAAAACAACAACTACTGATTACTACACAAACAACTGTCATGTAGTAACTGTCAAACTTTTTTAAGTGTAAACATTTTTTGAATATTAGTAGACTGAAAAAAAAACTCTAAAAATTTGTGGAGAAATTTTACTTTAGTTAATTTATTTGCTGAAAATTTAAATATAGAAATTGTGTAATTGTTTTTTTTTAATTATCATTTCCGTTGTCTGTACTACATCCAGACAAGCTGCGACATCTACATCTTGTCTATCTGGTTGTCGTCCACGCTATAAATACGGTTATCAATACAATTTTTGTAGTAAAATAAATTAGAAAAATATTAGTTCAAAATTATTTTAGTGCTAAAAAATATATAATTAAAACTTTTGCTGAAAACGGAATTTCAGCAAAAAAAAAATTGCTGAAACTAGTACACTTGATGTACAAGACGTTTTACTAATTTTTCTACTAACTTATTTTTTTGAGTGTAATGAAAATGCGCAATGGTCATTACTACGGCAAGGAATTCCATGCAAATGTATTTTTTTTTATTTAAAAAATTCAGGTTTTTGCATATTTTGGCTTTAAATGCATATTTGGTGCCGTTGTAATGCATATTTTGTGCTGTTTAATGCATATTTTGTGCTTTTTAATGCATATTTGTGCATATTTTTAGTTTTTAGGAGCATTTTATAATTTACAAAAAAATATAAAAAATTGATACGTTTTCGTATTTTATTCAATCAAAATATTTATATTTTTTTCATTACTTTTAAAAATAAACTTTCTTAAAAACCTTATTGACCTATTGAAAAGCTAACTAAAATATATTTTTATATTTTAAAGTGCGTTATTTTGGTAAAAATAATTGTTTTTATTGCATATTTTTTATGCTTTCAATGCGTATTTTTCTTTTTTAACCGCATTTTTTAGGCGCATATTTTAAATTTTTAAGTGCATGACATTCCTTGCCCTAGTCATTACAAAGTAATTATCTCTGGTTTCGAATAACGACGAATACTATTTTTTTATATTATTTTGAACTTTATACTGAATTTAGACCAAGCAAAAACCAGATGGGTTTTGTACAAAACTAAATTACGAAAGCCAAGTTATTTACAGTGGTTATTTTGTTTTTCTTTGTAACAACACTTTTTTACTACACCCTTTTCTTTCATTTTTTATTGTTAAATTAATGTAAAAAAATTTTTATACATTTAAAAAAGAATAACAACACACAATTTCAAACTAAACTAGAAATATTCTTAAAAAATTAAAAAATATTTTTTTGACACTTGCTTTACTCCTATATTCGTTGTTACATGGTGTATCAAAAAATAATTATAAATGATACCGGGTGTGTCAAAAATGCACATTTCAGATATTTTTACTTGGTTTTTGACAAAAACCAGGTGGAATCTGTTTTTCAGTTTGTATGAAAATTGTATGGAAAAACTATATTAATTTCGTGGTTTTCGACTCGAAAACTAAAAATCGCCAAAAACTACTAGTTTTTGCCCAGTCTAAATACACTATTAGCCGTTTTTAATAAATTTTTTAACAAGAAAATTAAAGTAATCAAGTAGGGAATTGCAAGTATATTGCGTAAAAAGTACCAGAAAAACTACCCTAATGTAATGTATATAAAAGTTAAATTATATGAAACCTTGTATTAAAACTAGTTTCAACATATTCACCTCATTTCTTAACAGGACGGCAGACCCAGTAGCAAAAAATACTAGATCAGAACCAGTTGTGTACTTGTTTAATTGAACCAGGCAACTAGTACGAGTTCTACCGCTTCTCCATACAAATAACTGTAGAATTTAACATGGAGATGTCATAGGGATGGGGACAATTGTCACCAAACTCCCACTTTGGTACTAGTTGTAGAACTAGTTTGGAAATTACAATTTAAGGACGAAAAATTGGGAGAAAAACTGGTACTAATCTGATACTCGCGGAACCAGTTCCGAAGTGACTCTTTGGAAATAGTAATGTACCAGTTGGTAAAGACCTAAATTATATATTTTTCTTTGATGAAACGTAGATGAGACCAGAGCTTCGAAAAACTTAATTCAATTTAAGCTTAATTCACTAAAAATTAAATTCAGATTTTAAAAAGATTCATGTACCATTCTCTTAAACCATTCGTAAAGAATTCATTCATAAGCTTCATTCCCAAAGCTTTAATATGAATTGAATGAATTCCTAACTTGAATCATTCAAATCGCATGTTCATTTACCATTTTACTAATTGAATGAAGAAATTTTGTTACCATTCACTTAGTGCAGTGTAGTTTGAAACTAACATATAATCAAAACCAAAGCATACAAGCTGTAACAAAGCATACGATACTATTTATTTCTGTTAGATGAATTTTAAACGATTTTCATTGTATTATGCTAATATTTCAGCAATTACATACAAATTAAAATTTTTCATTTGATTAAGTGAATGAAAACAAATAATTTTTCATTCACTTTTTTATTAAATGAATTCAGGTAAATTGGGTTTCATTCAGTTAGAATTCAATCCAAATAGAATGAATTCATATAATTTTAAGATAGGGAATTAAGCTATCGAATTAATTCCATAAGAATGCTATTAGGGAATGAAATTTAACGCAAATTTCATTAATTTTTAAAAAGTGAATGAAAGAATTAAGCCTTTTAAACCTTTGGATGAGACCGATAGTTTCCTTACTGAGATAATTAGGTCCAATTACCAAATGAAATCTAAAATATTTTGTGTTTATGATTTCTAATCACAATAAAATATTTTAGTTTTTATTCGCAAACTCAGACTATATTATTAAAAACAAATATAAACAAAATTAGAATTTTAAAACTCTTAATTTAATCTTTCGAAATAGTCTCATATTGTTTCAATGAAATTAATAGGTACACAAATGGTTCCAAATTATTGTTTTAAGAATAAAAACAGGGAGCTGTACTGGTACTTATGAGAAATTTACCAAACTAGTTCCGGAGTGACTCTTTGGTACCAGAACTGTACCAGTTGATTTGCACTTCAAGTCAATTCACAGTAAAAAAAAAATTTAAGTGTTTATTTGCAAACTCTGATGTTTTTCATATACAAATGTAAACAAAATGAGAATTTCAAATCTCAGATTTTAATTTAGTTAATTTGTTTTACAGTCCCTACATAAATCGTATTAAACTAGTTCACAACTGGTTCAAAATGGTTATTTTGAGAACTAGTTTTATAGTTAGTAGTCAAAAAAACTAGTACTTTTTAGAACTAGTTCGACCATTTGTTACTGGGGAGATACAAGTTGACACAAAATAGTAGGCGGAGGCGGCGTAGAGTTTGCTGAAGTCGATGTGTTTAATAAATTATTAATTAAAATCATGAGTTCAGGTCGTTTGTAGCGCTAAAAATAATATATTTTCGCTGTAAAAATCTCAGAATAATTTACATACCTTGCCTTTTTAGTTTTACGCCAACAACCTTAAAATTTGTTAATGAATTTGACATCTTCAATTAACTAAACTTCATACACGCAGAAAAAAAAACAGGTGGAATTTTAACTAAGTGCAATGTAATTATACAACTACATAAGTTCGAAGTAAGTTTTACAAATTTCTAGCAAAATATATGTAATTTTTCAGGTATTTTCCACTACATACATATGTATATATTTTGAATGGATTGTATATATTTTACAAAAAAATGGGAATATTTTACTAGAACTTTGTAAAACTAACTTCAAAACGAGTAAAAAGGTTAAAGTCGGGCATGCCGACTATACAATACCCTACACCAGTCTGGTTAAGAGCCAACTAATGTTTGGATCCGAAATTCCAATGGGTTAAAATGGGACTCGTGTCAAAATTTTCTATAAAATTATTAAAGAAGAGAAAATATAGCCCATATGGGCAGAGCTTTGAAGAATTAATTCCTTAATTCAATTTTTTAATTCTGAATTAAAAATTCGATGAATTAATTCCTTTTTGAATGAATTCACTACCAATCGAATTAAATTTTCTCTAGAATTGAATGAATTCTTTTTCTTAAATAATTCACTGAATTCATTCAACTGAATGCGTTCATCAAACAACAAATTCAAAGAATTAATTCAATTCCAATAGTTCTTTTTATTAAATCAAATGAATTAATTCACCGGTGAACGCGTTCAATTTTATAAATCGAACGTAAAAAAAGTGAATTAATTCCTTACTGAATTAATTCACCACTGAATTCATTCAATTTCATTTTCATTCAGTGAATTAAAAAAAAAATAATTACATTCAGTGAATTAAAAAAAAATAATAAGTTCACTGAATTGAAAAAAAATAAAATAAGTTCACTGAATTAAAAAAAAAATAAAATAAGTTCACTGAATTCAAAGCCTGTTTTCTGCCGTTCAGTAGAAGAAAACAATAATGTACAAATAAAATTTTTAAATAAGCAATTATACAGCGTGTGCTAGTAACTAATTAGAAACCGGATGCTGTTTATCAACCTACATGATTCAAAAATAAAGCCTTTTACTATTAAAAATAAAAACTTTACAGATATAGATAAATTTGGAAAAAATATAACCATTAATTTTTCAAACTAGTTATATACAGAGCTTTGAAGAATTAATTATTTTTTGAATGAATTCACTACCAATCGAATTCAATTTTCTATAGAATTGAATGAATTCCTCTTCTTAAGTAATTCACTGAATTCGTTCAACTGAACGCGTTCATTAAACAACAAATTCAGAGACTTAATTTAATTGCAATAGTTCTTTGTATTAAATTAAATGAATTAATTCACTGGTGAACGCGTTCAATTTTATAAATCGAACGGAAAAATAAGTGAATTAATTCCTTACTGAATTAATTCACCACTGAATTCGTTCAATTTCACTTAGTGA
Organism: Leucophora obtusa; assembly: GCA_949987735.1. Classification (NCBI taxonomy): domain Eukaryota; kingdom Metazoa; phylum Arthropoda; class Insecta; order Diptera; family Anthomyiidae; genus Leucophora; species Leucophora obtusa. Next base: position 322,166,273 of record OX465295.1, on the reverse strand, counting down.
ATTAAAAAAAAATAAAAATACGTTCAGTGAATTAAAAAAAATACGTTCACTGAATTAAAAAAAAATTAAGTTCACTGAATGGAAAAAACAAAAATTAAGTTCACTGAACTCAAAGCCTGTTTTCTGCCGTTCAGTAGAAGAAAACATTTATTTACAAATAAAAAATCTAACCAAGCAATTTTACAGCGTTTGCTAGTAAAAATCAACAAATTACATATTTGTATATTAAGTGTTAGAGAAACCCGATGCACTTTATCAACCTACAGATTAAAAAATAAATCCTTTTAATATTAAAAAAACTTTACAGATATAGATGAATTTGGAAAAAATATAATGTGTGTGAAATTATCCATATATTTTTCTCGTGTAGAACTTAAGTGGAACACAATTTTGTTTTATAAAATAATTAAAATAAGTCGAATTTAGTCAATAAAATTACTTAAAAATAAATGAATTTTTATATTTAAAGCGTTTTTTTTAATTTGAAAACAATGCAAGTGCTGTGGAAATGTATATTTACTATTTTCCTTTACTTTGTAAATGGAAATTTTAAGTGCAACTGTCTTCGCTCCTCCGATAAATTGGATGATGGGAGACATACCTATGGAATCTACAAGAGTCCGGGCATATTTTAAGGTATGTCACATATTGGGGAATCGCACCTGTGCAATACAAACAGTCTTACAAAATCATCCATAGATTTTGAGTCTGACAAAGTTATCCATAGATTTGAATTACGGCCATGTAAGAAAATATTTTAAGACTAAATGAAAACCGTAGATTCCGAAAAAATTTTCTTATCAAATATCGAAAGTAGGTTTTAGAGAAAAAAATGTTTTATGTGTTAGAACCCAGATTTCTAAAAATAATTTATTTAATACCCAATGCAGGTAAAATTAGGAATGGTCAGAAGATAAACTATTTCTTTATAGGCCAAGCATCATCTGTAAATGCAAAAACACTTTTCATTTAAAAAATCGAGTGCAGGGTTTAAAATTTATTGTAATTTTTTAAATTGTACAAAATTGAAAATTTTTAAAAATGTTGTTTTAATTTTCTTAGCTCGTCCGATCATTTGGAAAATGAGTCACATACCAACGGACTCTACTTGAGTCCAAGTGTATTTTAAGGTATGCCCCATTTTGGCGAATCGACGTTGTGTACTACAAAAGGTCTTTCAAAGTCATCCATAAATTTTAATTTTTGGCAAATTTGTAAAATATGGCAGTATTATTTTCTCTGCTCCTCCGATGATTTGGAAAATGGGACACATACCTGTAGAATCTACTTGAGTCCAAGAAAATTTTAGTGAGTGTCCAATCTTGGCGAATCGTATTGGGGCCTTACAACCGAAAAAAATTTTAAAATAAAAAATTTAGGAGCGTTTTCCAGGAAAATATAGGAATGGTCAGGGCTTGAACTGTTCCTAGAATCGAAGGATGAAAACCGTAGATCTCGAAAATATTTTCTTATCAAATATCGAATGTAGGTTTTAGAGAAAAAAATGTTTTATGTGTTAGAACCCAGATTTCTAAAAACAATATATTTAATACCCAATGCAGGTAAAATTAGGAATGGTCAGAAGATAAATGATTTCTTTAAAGGCCGATCATCATCTGTAAATGCAAAAACACTCTTCGTTTTAAAAATCGAGTGCAGGGATTAAAATTTATTGTAATTTTTTAAATTGTACCAAAATGAAATTTTTAAAAAATTTATCATTATTTTCTTAGCTTGTCCGAACATTTGGAAAATGAGTCATATTCCAACGGACTCTACTTGAGTCCAAGAGTATTTTAAGGTAGGTATGTCCCAGAGGATGAAAACCTTAGATTCTGAAACTATTTTCTTATCAAATATTGAATGTAGATTTTAGAGAAAAGAATGGTTTATGTATTAGAACCCAGATTTCTAGAAACAATTTACTTAATACCCAATCCAGGTAAAATTAGGAATGGTCAGAAGATAAGCTATCTCTTTAAAGGACGACTATCATCTGTAAATGCAAAAACACTTTTCGTTTTAAAAATCGAGTACAGGGTTTGAAATTTATTGTAATTTTTTAAATTGTACCAAATTGGAAATTTTTAAAAATGTCCTAATTTTCTTAGCTCGTCCGATCATTTGGAAAATGAGTCACATTGCAACGGACTCTACTTGAGTCCAAGAGAACATATATGATCTATGATCTATATGATCATATATGCACATATATGATCATATGTCCATATATGGAACAATATATGCAAATTATCTGCAGATTTTTTTTTTAAATATTTAAAAAATAAAAAAGTAGGGTGTTTTTTGATAAATTGAGTTTTTTATAAAACACAAGAAATCCAAATTCAGAACTTGTTCTGAAAATTTTAATTTAAAATTGTCTCTGTCGAAATTTTAACGAAGGTCGTTTAAAATGAAATCTTCACACACATTTTGATTTTGTCCCCTTAAAACTTCACTATACATCATACTTAGGTAGAAGTATAGTATGAAGGAATTGTTTGTCTTCTTATTCTACATGAAAATGCCTTTATAGTATATTTTCAAAAAACGTAAAATTTAGAAGTTATGACGCAGAAAAGCTTTGAAGTGTTTGTAAGTAATTTTTAGGACCAAAAGTTCAATACAGGCCAGTCCTGTATGCCCCCGATAGATCCAATTTTTGTACCCATATTATTTTTTATGCCCAATCTCTCGGAAACTGCTGGTGGAGCGAACAAAAAAACTTTTAAAAATCTCATACAGTTCATGGGTGGTCTATTGTAGAGTTCTTAGTATTGTTAAAACGTATAAATGAAATACGTCATAGTCAAGCATTTATCTACATTTTACGGGGAAGCATAAGTTTGAAAAATTAATTATATTTTTTCCAAATTCATCTATATCTGTAAAGTTTTTATTTTTAATAGTAAAATGCTTTATTTTTTAATCATGTAGGTTGATAAAGTGCATCGGGTTTCTTTAATACTTAATATATATGTAATTTGTTGATTTTTACTAGCAAACGCAGTAAAATTGCTTATTTAAAACTTTTATTTGTACATTATTGTTTTCTTCTACTGAACGGCAGAAAACAGGCTTTGAATTCAGTGAACTTATTTTATTTTTTTTTAAATCAGTGAACTTATTTTATTTTTTTTTCAATTCAGTGAACTTATTATTTTTTTTTAATTCACTGATTTGAAAATGAAATTGAATGAATTCAGTGGTGAATTAATTCAGTAAGGAATTAATTCACTTTTTTTCCGTTCGATTTATAAAATTGAACACGTTCACCGGTGAATTAATTCATTTGATTTAATAAAAAGAACTATTGCAATTGAATTAATTTTTTTAATTTGTTGTTTGATGAACGCATTCAGTTGAATGAATTCAGTGAATTACTTAAGAAAAGGAATTCATTTAATTCTATAGAAAATTGAATTCGATTGGTAGTGAATTCATTCAAAAAGGAATTAATTCTTCAAAGCTCTGCATACATGTAAAGAAAGTGTGAATCAATGTATAAAAACAACCGTCACCGCAGCCGCAGTCATTTAATTTGTTTTTTCTCTCCGCAGCGTTCATTTTTTTATTGGAGTTTTGACAATTAAAAACGCACTGTGGATTCTCTCTAAATTAAAACTTAATTTCTCTGCGTTTTCTCTCATACTCGCATATTTTCATTCTCATACTCTCTACAATGTTGCCATAATTTCAAAAAATAATCCCGATATTTAATAATATTCAGAGATGGAAAAGTTGAAACGATTGAACTTTTATTTTTAAAAATAATTTTTTTTGTTTATTAGTAGTTTTGAACTCATTTATTCTATCATTTTAATTTAATGATCTTTGCCGAAGTTAAAATGAAAAAAATTGTAAAAAATTAAAAATTTTTCCATACTTAAACAAAAACTTCATTTCCCATCCCTGATGCTCTCACCACATTCACCCTGTTGGCCATGTCTGCAAGACATCCTTAAAGACGCGTGCACGACAATAGTAAATCGTAAACGACACATTGGCCGTCCATGTAAATCGTCGACGACTTTTTCATACAAATGTCCGAGAAATCGTACACGACGATCTGGGCGACATTATCGCTCACAATGTCGTTGACGATCACATGGGCGACAATATGCATCACGCTGTCTTCGATTAATATATAGGCGACTTTTTTTGTTGTATTATCGTTGACGACAATATATCCTACATTGTCGTCGACCACAGTGTGAAGCACAAGGTTCTGTATTATATCGTCAGCACCCAAGATATAGTCGATTTATAATACAAAGATCTACTCCTGAATAGAAAAAATACAATTTTTTTAATTTTTTCTGTAAAATAAAAATTGTAGATGTATTTTTTGAGATTAGTTTTATGTTTTAAATTAATTTAGTTAGTTTTTACTAAAATTATATTAAAAAAGAAAATAGAAATTAAAAATTTATCGAATTATTTTGAATATTACATATTAAAACAATTCTTTTAGTAATAAGCATTTATTTGATTTGTTCGTTTTCTTTGATTGCCCAATTTCGCTGTTTTTTCTTACTCTCATTTCTGCCATTTACTCTATTAATAGTAGTTTTGAAACGATGGAATACTAAACGAAATTCTTTTATATAGGCTTCATAAGTTACTCTTTCTTTTGGTGGATTCTGTTATTAAGGCACGATATAAGATTAAGTTTTGAATTTGTCTGAAAATCATAAAAGAAAAATTCAATTTTTTATAGTTACTTACCGTAAAGAGAATTTAATATGACAGCTATTAATTATAAAATATTTACGTACACGCACATTGAAATACGATAAGAAATATGACTTTTCACCTGCACTTTCGAGAATCAACTGAATATTTTTACATTGGTAGCATTCGGCAGAGAAACCTTAAACTGATACCGGTGACTTGTAGCGCTTTGTTTTGTTTTTAATACACTTTTTCTACAGTTTCCTTTTATTTTTTTTAAATTTTTGTTTTCGAATTATATTTGTATGTTTTTATTTGTCATTCTTACAAAACAATTTTCCTTGTAAATGCACAACAACAAATGTATCACTTATTGATCAAAAGTAGCAAACAATTTTTACGCTACCAAAATATGACAGCGCTACCTGAGCGCTCAGACTGAGCGGTTAGTGATCAGGTCGTTCAGCAGATAGTTGTACAACTGTTGTAGAACTGTTGACTATTAAATTGTATCTGCCGAACGCACCCATTGTCTCTTGCGCTTTTTTTTGGTTCTTGTGTTGTTTTTGTCCCGTTATTTTGCATTTTTTTTTCTTAATTCTGCAAGTTAAAGACATTGTCGCTCATAAAGTCGCCAATGTTATATAATACGCGACAAAATAGACGGAATGGTGGCTCATTTTGTCCTTAATAAAATCTTATTACAGACAAGTTATAGACAATGTCACTCATTGTCAGTTAGTCGTCAATTTGGTATGAAACACGACAAAATGCATGTAATGGTCGCTCATTTTGTCCTCAATAAAATCTTATTTAAGACAAGTTTGTGAATTTGTCGCTCATCTAGTCGTCAATAAGGCTGAAAACACGACAAAATATACGATCTTGCCGACGAACTTGTCCTCAACAGTATAATATACACGACAAATTCTGAAATATCTTGAAGACATCCTTGACGACAATTTCATGTCTGACTATTTGGCCAAAGGGGCACTAAAAGCACACACACATCCATGTAAAGAAAATGTGAATGTATGTATAACAACAACCGTCACCACAGACGCAGTACAAAAAACGAGTTTACAAAATTCTAATTAAATTTTTAAACACCGTTCTCATACCAAATTTGTAAATACAAAAAAAAACTTTTTAAAAAGGCACCAACAAAGAATTTTGTAAATCCAAAAAAAAATTGTTTTTTTTGTAACTTTGAATTTTTATTTTTAAACAATTTTTATATGAAAAATAACAATTTAAAAACGAGTTACAAATATTTCAAACAAAAAAATTGTTGGAAATAAAATTTCAATTTCAAAGAAAATGTGATTGCTTTTACAAATTCCCATTGTTGGTGCCTACACCGATACAATTTCTCAGTTGCTCAGTTAAAGAATTTCTCAGTTAAAACAGATTATTTTTAAATTAACTGAAATAATTGTTATTAACTAATATTTCAGGTAAAATAAACTTGTGTTTTGTTACCCTGTAAATCTAAATTAAGAAATTTGAAATTGTCAAATAATTTTTAAAAATATATTTCAAAAGAACCAAAAACCATCTAAAAACAAAGTTGAAGTTAATTATTTAAATCTGATCATGGAGAAGAAGTTCTGCTCCACCACCGGTAACCATCAATTGAAAGTTAAATAAAATGCGGATAGAGGAAATATTTCGAGATAAGTTTTTAGTTTTTTCCATCAATTTTTTTGAGAAAATTTAATTTTTTTATTTTTTATAGTGGACGGGGGAAAATCTTATACAAGAGAAGGAAATTAGCGAAACTATACTTGAGAACGAAACCATATGAAGAATGTAAAAATTGAATTTATGCTCATGTAAATGTTATGTCAAATTACGCTAAATCGCTGGAAAAAATTAGTTAATGTTGTCATTTGGTGCATAATTTTGCTGATATATTAATGAAAAATTTAAACAAATTTTTAAATTATTGTTTGTATTTATAATTCCTGTAAAATAAAAAAGTATACATTTTCTAAAAATATCGTTCTTGGTTGATTGGTACTATTAATTTATTCTTAAAATTTAACTAAACAATCGTTTTAAATAACGGATTTTACAGTTAAATATTTTGATACTATTTTCAACTAATAATTCAGTTATACACAATTAATTTTATTAACTGAAGCTCAGTAAGGGGTATTTCACCTGAAACTCAGTTGAAAATTTGGTTGCCAGTAACTGAGAAATTTTTTCGGTGTACTGTTTTTTCTGTGTAAGGTTGCGTTTACACTTGCATCGAAATCCCGAGATTTCGCTATTCACCACTCTGAAAAAACAACGAAGGAAAGCATATAAACTTTAAATTTTTAGAAAATGTATTTATTATAGCTAACTATGTGTGTTTTATTAAAAATTATACATTTATATGCTTTTCTTCATTGTTTATTCAGAGTGGTGAATAGCGAAATCTCGGGATTTCGATGCAAGTGTAAACGCAACCTAAGGTTACATTTACACTAGCATCGAAATCCCGAGATTTCGCTATTCACCACTCTCAAAAAACAATGAAGGAAAGCATTTAAACTTTTAGAAAATGTATTTATTATAGCTAACTATGTGTTTTATTAAAAATTGCGCATTTATATGCTTTTCTTCATTGTTTTTTCAGAGTGGTGAATAGCGAAATCTCGGGATTTCGATGCAAGTGTAAACGCAACCTAATTTAATTTATTTTTGCTCACCGCAGCGGAATCCGCATCCGAAAGGTTTGTTTTTCTACTCATATAGGTGTAAATCCCCAATCAAACCGAACTTGAAATCCTCAATTTCTGGCAACACTATAAAACATGATTTTTTTATTTTAAACATTTTGACAAAAACAAAGACAAAAAAATCACCGGGACCTGAAGAAAAAGTTATGTTTATTTCCAAAAATTGGAATTTATTGAAATACAACAGCTATCAAATTGTGAAAATATCTGGGCGTTACATGTCGGCCACGAGTAAACAACAAATAAAAGATTTCAAGCCTACAGTTTTAGGAGTACCAGAAAAAATGCGTTACAATCCAGCTGTTAAAAAGATAGACACTCCAGAGTTTAAGAGTATATTCACAGAAGAGTTGACCACTTTAGTAGACATCTTTAAGAAATACAACTATGAGTTAAGAATAGCTGGAGGAGCAGTACGTGATATTATAATGGAAATAAAACCTAAGGATGTAGACCTTGCCACCACAGCTACTCCAGATCAAATGAAAGATATGTTTACATTGGAAAAAGTACGCTTGATTAACGCTAAAGGTGAAAAACATGGTACTATAACGCCTCGAATTAATAATAAAGAAAATTTTGAGGTCACCACCTTGCGTGTTGACGTACGAACAGATGGTCGCCATGCAGAAGTACAATTTACAACCGATTGGCAATTGGATGCTAATCGCAGAGACTTGACTATTAATTCCATGTTTTTGGGTTTTGATGGTACCCTTTACGATTACTTTTTTGGTTATGAAGATTTACAACAACGTAAAGTTGTATTTGTGGGAGATGCTGCTGTACGCATCCAAGAAGATTATTTACGTATATTACGATACTTTCGTTTTTATGGTCGTATTGCTCGGCATGCCACCCAACATGACCAACCTACTATAGAAGCTATAAAAAATAATGTTGGTGGTTTACAGCGTATTAGTGGTGAGAGAATTTGGTCGGAACTGCAAAAAATTGTTGTAGGTAACTTTGGTGAAGAGCTGGTCTTGGAAATGATTAACTGTGGTTTAGCTCCCTATTGTGGCCTGCCGGAACAAGTCAATATCATAGAGTTTAAACGTGTTTGCTCAGCTTTAAAAGATTTTAAAAAGCCACATTATCCCATATCCATAATGATATCTTTATTATATTCTGTTGATGATGCAATGAAATTGCATGAACGATTAAAATTGTCTGCATTTGAGAGAGATTTGGCATTTTTTATAACCCAACAAAGGGATAAGGTAAGATTTTTTTTAAAATAAATTTTTAATTGAATAGTGAAAAATTTGACAAAAAAGCTATATCTGCATTTATAAATAAAAATCTACCACCAAGTTAGTAAACTTTATTTTAAAGTGTAGCAAAAAATAAATATTGTGGGCACAGAAAAAAATCAATTAAAAGATTTTTTAGATTTTGATTTCATGCTTGTAAAAAAAATTTACTGGTTCCGAGACATATTTCTGAGCTAAATTTTAAGTACTTGGTCATTTTATTTATTTTAGAACAATTCTCTAAACAGTTATTTTTCTGTGGCACATGCTTTTAAGATTCTAAATCATTTAAAACAATCATTTTTGCTAATGAAAAATTACAGGGTTCTGAGTAATTTTTACTTTAGAAAATTTAAAAACAGATGGATTTTGTCTTTAGAATACACTTTTCCACAAAACTATAATGTTTTTTCTTTCAGAAAACCTATTTGATAAAAAAATTTATGTTTAGAGGCTTTATTACTATATATACATATCATCATATAAAATCAAAAAAGCTGTAAGTTACATAAAATTCAAAATCGACGTTTTGATCGATTATGATGCACCGTATCAAAGTACATATTCCTTCAAAATTTTACACTCCTACGACTAAACATGTTTTAAATAAATTTGTATAAAAATTTTATAGATATTTTATTTGAACATATTTTGTGTACTATTCAAAATTATGCTTTTGTTTAAATCCTATGTATATCCTCAGTACCATTGCATATTAACAATATATTTAAATATATCCTTTCAGGTTGATGTTGAATATCAAACCTTAAATGACTATCAAAAATTATGCTTACAACAATTTGCAAAACGTGAATTTGTGGAAGAACTTTTAAAATATAAACACAAAACAGAAATTTACAAATCTCTTAGATCCTGGTCTATACCGAAATTTCCCATTAATGGTAATTTATTAAAGGAAAGGGGATGTCCTACCCAGAAGAAAATGGGTTTAATAATGAATCAATTAAAATTAATTTGGGCTGAAAGTGATTTTAAGTTAACATCAGATGAATTATTGGATAAACATTTACCAGGGATTATGGAAAGTATGGCATCACCTCCTTTGTCACCTAACAAAAAATTGAAGATTACAAAATAATGGTACAGATAAGTAAATAAACATTATTTATTTTTTAAATTCATTTATTATTCTTTAAAGAAAATTTGTATAGGTCGTTTAAAACCTTTTTTACAATGATCAGGTACACCCATTAATTCCATTTTAGAAAAGCCCACTTCTGGCGATAACAAATATGTGGTAAAATCCTTGGGTAAGAATTTCATGTTCTTGAAATTCTTTAATATCGTATCCTGGTAACCAAAAATAAAAAGAAAAAAGTTTAATTCAAAATAAACTATTAGCTATATCACGACTTACCGTCATATTCTTTCTTCTACCATAATTATCATAAGGTTGAGCTTCCAAAATCAGTCTTCCTTTTTGTTTTAATTGTAAAAACATTCTTTTAAAGGCTTGTTGTAATCCTGAATCACCAAAATTTAATTGTATCCATTTGGTTATGGATAAACATAATATAACATCAAATTGAGCAGTTTCCATTTCCAGTAGAACATCATCTTTTAATACATAATTACCATGTACAAAGCTACAGTTGAAGGGAAATTTATGAGATTTTTTCAAATCATTATTCATGGGTAAAGATTTCTTATGCTTTGTTAGAACTTTAATGGCTTGATTTATAAGACCTTTATCTATATCTAAACCAACTATAGAATTTATTTCAAATCTTTTAGCCACTTCCATGGTTATAAAACCACTATTACATCCTATATCTAAGATACGCCTATTGGTAAATATTTCGCTTTGCTTCTCGAAGACATCTAAACGTATGTCATGGTAATCTTTGTCTTTATTGCGATAACTATAATATTGGCTATAGTTTCCGTAAATAAACTTTTCTTTAAATTTTGTTTTAGTAGCATTGATATCTTTACTACAGCAGCTGCTTATTTCCAACCGTTTTTTAGGACTTTGTGGTACTATTACTTTAAACTCTTTAACGTTTTCCTTAGATCCACTTGGTGTCAGCTGCTTTGCCTCATTTGAATCATTCGGTTTTGTAGTTTTTGTTTTATTTGTTTCCTGAAATGTTTCTGTGGTTTTTCCATCTTCGGTTTTAGTTTTTTTATTTGATTCATGTGTACAGTCTTCATTTTTTCTTTTTGTTGTTTTTATTTCACTTTCTTCATTTTCACATACAATAAATGGTTGTTCCGAATTTAAATCCATTTTCATTTCAAAATATAAATGTTTTCAGATCCGCATGTTCAACAAACGTGTGCAAAATGTTATCAAACGTTTTAAAATTTTTTGTTTATCGCCAGCTGTTTTATTAAGAATATGGATGCCACTTTATTAACTGTAAAAGTTTGCCGTTTTTTTTCGGTTATAGAATCCCCAAATCATTACAGAATGTTACATATAAAAAAAACATAAAATATTAAAAGCTTTACAAAATTTGGTAAAAAATATCTTTATTAAAAGAAAAACTTCATCCCTTTAAATGGACAAACTTGATACTCATATAAAATCGGGGCTTAAGTGAAGTTTAATATACTTTAAGCAGAGCTTTTTTATTTTGGTTCCGACAGTATAATTTTTTTTGTCGGTCACGCCTCATTTCAAATAAACGGAAAACTCTATTTGGAATAAATCGAGAACAACAACTCAGGGAAGAATCTACACCAAAGGGAACGTGTCTGAAGTACATTTTTAGCAAAGCTTAATTGATGCATTAACCCATTGTAGATTTCCTAATTCTTTTATGACTTTTTTTTAAAAATCTTATTAAAAATTTTACCTACATACATACAAGCAGAGCTTTGAAGAATTAATTCTTTTTTGAGAGAATTCACTACCAATCGAATTCAATTTTCTCTAGAATTGAATGAATTCCTTTTCTTAAGTAATTCACTGAATTCGTTCAACTGAACGCGTTCATCAAACAATAAATTCAAAGAATTAATTCCATTGCAATAGTTCTCTTTATTAAATCAAATGAATTAATTCGCTGGTGAACGCGTTCAATTTTATAAATCGAACGGAAAAAAAGTGAATTAATTCCTTACTGAATTAATTCACCACAGAATTCGTTCAATTTCATTTTCGTTCAGTGAATTAAAAAAATAAAATTACGTTCAGTGAATTAAAAAAAAAATAAAATTACGTTCAGTGAATTAAAAAAAATTAAATTAGGCTCAGTCAATTAAAAAAGAAAAAAATATGTTCACTGAATTTAAAAAAAAAATTAATAAATAATAATAAACAGTGGTGAATTAATTCAGTAAGGAATTAATTCACTTTTTTCCGTTCGATTTATAAAATTGAAGGCGTTCACCAGTGAATTAATTCATTTGATTTAATAAAAAGAACTATAGCAATTGAATTAATTCGTAACAAAATAAATCGAACGAAAACAAATATGAATTAATTACATTCAATATATGGTGCTTTGTGAATTAATTCATCGAATTTTTAATTCAGAATTGAAAAATTGAATTAAGGAATTAATTCTTCAAAGCTCTGCATACAAGTATATAACGGCAAGTATAATTTGCACAAATGGATATATGACATGGTCCCTTAGCTTTTCTATTTGTTGGCTCTGTTCTAGGTACGTTAGCTCGTGTAACCAATTTTACCAAAAACATTTCTTTTATCAAAATTGCGTGTGAATTGTTGCTTCGGGTAAATTGGGTTTCCCCGCGTACCTTCGGTAGCGACGTGGAACATATCTATTTAGTATCAAACTTGGAATTTTTGCCCTCTTAGTTTCTGAAACGGTATTTAAAAAATTGCTATGCAGAAAAGGTTGCTGTCAAAACTCTTCTCAGCCAAGTAATTTAACGGTCTATTACACAGGATAAAAGCTTTAAGCCAACCCCAAGATCTGTTACACAGAATAGCTTTACATACCGTAATCACGATACACGATGTTTCTCCATCCATACTGGGATTGTGAAAAAGGTTAACAGAAACCCCATTCATCCAGCTGATTTCTGACAACAGCTGGTATTTGTACTCTAATCTGATAAATTTTCCCCGCTTATAAAAAAATACTCAGTAACTCCAGTAAACAAAGCATGAACCAGTTTTCTGCTAGGTGTTTTTATACTACGATAGAACGCAAAACTGGTAATTGTTTACTCACTCAACTCCGGCAAACATTTTTTACACGTAATTACATAAAAATATCATCTAGTAAAAAATATTCCAATATGGCCGAACAAAAAACTGTATACGTTACAAGACCAGATGTGGCTCAAATAGGTTTAGATATATTAAAAAAGGAGTAAGTTATTCTAATCTAGCAAATTACATCTCAGTGGTATTGATTTTAATAATTTTTGATTGTATGTAGGTGTACTGTAACGACTTGGAGCCAACCTTTGCCCGTACCTCGTGCGGAATTGTTAAAACAAGTTATAGGTAAAGATGCTCTGTTTTGTGCCTTAACTGATAAAATCGATGCTGAAGTTATTGAAAAAGCTGGTCCGCAATTAAAATGTATTTCAACCATATCAGTTGGTTATGAACATATCGATTTAGAGGCATGTAAAAAACAAGGTATTCGCGTTGGTTACACACCAGACGTACTAACAGATGCTACAGCTGAGTTGACATTAGCTCTGCTTTTAGCTACCAACCGTAGATTGTTTGAAGCTAATAAAGAAGTATATAATGGCGGCTGGAAATCATGGGCTCCTAATTGGATGTGTGGTCAAGGTTTAAAAGGATCACGTGTAGGTCTTTTTGGTTTCGGCCGCATAGGCCAAGAAATTGCCAGTCGTTTGGTTCCATTTAAACCTTCCCTAATAACTTATACTAGCCGCTCTGAACGTCCTGAAAATGCCAAAAAGGTGCAAGCGTCATACGTATGCTTCGATAAAATGTTAAGTGAATCTGATTTCATAATTGTTTGCTGTGCTTTAACTCCAACCACTAAGGAAATTTTCAATAGTTATGCATTTGGAAAAATGAAAAAGAATTGTATTTTTATAAATACTGCTCGTGGTGGTATTGTTGATCAATCTGCTTTGTATGTTGCTTTAAAGGAGAAACGTATAACGGCTGCAGGATTGGATGTTACTATACCAGAACCTTTGCCATTAGATGATCCTCTACTATCACTGGATAATGTTGTAATTTTACCACATATTGGTAGTGCAGATATAAATACACGTACTGAAATGTCAAAAATAACTGCTATGAATATTTTAGCTGGTCTAAAGGGAGAAAAAATGGTAGCTGAAGTAAAAATTTAATAAAACAAAACTGCAATATCCATTATACTGTTAGGGTTCTATTCATAAGTTAAAAATAACGACTGCACAACTTTCTCTTGTAAGAATTTGTGTTTAAAATACTATGTGAACTCGATGTTAGTCATTAGTTTTAACTTATGAATAGCGCTATTAGTTTTCTACAGAGTTAGCAAATATACGACTTAGTGTTTCCAAACCGGTTAACCGAAAATCTGGTTTTTTAGTTTGTACATATTTCGGTTTTTTTGCAAACCGATTAATAGAAAACCGGTTTATTTTCAACGGTTAACCGGATTTTTATTTTTAGTTTAAATTCAAAAATTTAGAAACCTATGTGGTGAAACCCAAAATCTTGCGGACGTCAAAAATTAATTTTTTTTGTGTGTAATACCCAAAATATTTAAATATTCTTTTTAAAAAATTCAGAAAACAATATTTTTCGATTTCTTGGTCTTTTCTTCCAAGCATGGTCGCTGTGTGTTTCACTCCATTTAAATGAAATTTTGACACGAAAATAAGAAAAAATAAGCATGCGTATGTTTTTATCCGCCTATTATCACGTTATATCATTAAAAAGAGGGGTAAAAATTAAATCTATTTTCTTTTTTTGGATTTTTCATGTTTCTTCCAAAGAAATATATGCATATTGGTTATTAAATGAACGGTACAGTGTAGTACTTACAAATATAAAAAAGTTTTCAAATAAAAATATTTTGAACAGGATTCAAACTTATTTTTCTTCAGAAATATCAACTTCGGCCGACAAGATTAGTACCAAAAGTTTCATAATATTATCCTATTAATCATATATACAAATTTCATCGAAATCTAACGAAACTCCCAATCCTTGTTAGATACATATTTATCTAATAATGAATCTTTAAAAATAGCGGTCAGATTTTAATATATTCTACATAAAACCGCTCGTACATTGAAGTTATCTATTCAGATATTTTTAATAATACTCAGGTTTCGATAAATTCATTCTCTTGAAAAACTCAGAATATACCAGGTGTACCGGCTTGAAATGAGCGTTTTTTTTTGTGAAAATAAAACACTAATTTTTAATGGGAAAGTAAAATAAATGTTATTCAAAGTATTTGCCATTGCTGGCTACACATTTTTCCCATCTTTCAGGCAATGTGTGGATTCCACGCCAATAAAACTGTTCGTCTTTCGAAGCAAATCAATTAGTGACCCAATATTCGACTTCCTCGTAGTAAACGTAGTGCTGCTCAGCCAATGCGTGTCCCATCGATGAAAACAAATAGTATTCGGAAGGAGCCAAGTCTGGTGAATACGGCGAGTGTGGAAGCAGGGGGGTTACCGCGTAACTCGATTCAAAAATAAATTTTCGAATTCGTAAATTTAGTATCTTTCGTAAAAAGAAAAATTTTAGCAAAAATCTTACTTTTTGAATTTTTATGTGTAGTGTAAAAGTTTTAGGATAAAAATAAATTAAAAAATAGAATTTTTATACAGAATTATATTTTTAACAATATTTGCAAGATTTACGAATTCGAAAATTTTTTTTCGAATCGAGTTACGCGGTTACCCCCTGTTTTTTGGAACTAGATTTTCGATGTGAAAATTCTCTTCGAAAGCATTTCCGTTTCGAATCGAATTACATAATAACCCCCAGAATTTTCACATTGAAAATCTAGTTCCAAAAAACAGTTTTTGATGGGGGACAATATTGAAAACGTGTATGCTAGACTATCGCATACACGTTTTCAATATTTTGCCCTATTAAAAACTGTTTTTTGGAACTTTATTTTCAATGTGAAAATTCTGTTCGAAAGCATTTCCGTTTCGAATCGAATTACATAATAACCCCCCTGTATTAACGGTTTCACCAGGTTTTAGGAGCTCGTAGTACACCACACCTTTCTGGGGGTTAACCGCGTAACTCGATTCGAATTCGTAAATCTTGCAAATATTTTTAAAAATATAATTCTGTATAAAAATTCTACTTTTAATTTATTTTTAACCTAAAACTTTTGCACTACACATAAAAATTCAAAAATTAAGATTTTTGCTAAAACTTTTCTTTTTACGAAAGTTTGTACCTTTACGAATTTTACGAATTCGAAAATTTTTTTCGAATCGAGTTACGCGGTAACCCCCCTGGTCCCACCAGACACACAGCATTGTCTTCTTGCCGAATCGATCTGGTTTTGCAGCCGAAATTGATGGTTGTCCTGGATTAACCCATGATTTTTTCCGTTTAGGATTCTGAAAATAAATCAATTTTTTATCGCCAGTAACAATTCGATGCACTCTCCTTCAAATGAGAACAAAAAATTAATGCTTTCCGCAAATCATCATTTTCTGGTACAAAATTCGCCATCTTGTAACACGATGAAAAATATGATGTTGTTTATTCACTGATTTGATGAATACTGAACATGTTTGAAAGATGTCATTGTCGATCACAATAAATGTTCCCTATGGAGACATTTGTCATTTGTATCTTGACGCTCACTTCATACTGGTAAACCTGGTACATACATATGTCACTTTTATAAATAAATAGTAAAAAACTAAAAGAATTTCGTATCTTGGGGTCATTTTTCAATTTCAAATATCCTTTTTTAAGAGCTAACGTAGCGTACTCGAATTAGGTTTACCCACCGGGACCCTCCCTTACCGGAAAGGTATCCGATTCGAGCACAGTGTAATTGTGCAAAAATAACTTATTTAGCCCGCAAAAAAGTAAAAATAAATTTTAAAAGGCAAACCATTTTATGTATAAGTTTTCTCCGACATTTACATTTATATCGTCGCTGCTCCTAAGAAAATAGCTATGTGTTTTTAAAAATTAGTTGTGGGATACATAAATAACGTCATTTTGAGCTTTAGCTTTGGTTTTTGGGCGTAATTCTTTTATAACTCGGAAAGTTTGGGGTTTTGCTTATATACTATATGTAAAAACTAATGTCGAGAAAGGCCGAAATGTCCTCTTAGAAAAGTTGTTTTACACATAGAATTTCTTTTTTTCTAATTTTAAAAATAACTATTTTCTGTCCCTGATTTTTACCGTCGTGTTTTAAAATCCTTTCTCATAATTGCTATTGTAGAGTGTATGTAACAATCAGAATTATCTTACTTGTATTTTTCACTTTAAAATTTGTTTAAAAATTAGAAATAAAATTTGTGTTTTTGCGGTTCTATTTAAGTTTTTTTTTTTGGAATTAAAACCTCAATTAAGCAACTAAATTAAAAGAATTACATGTGCAAGAGATGATAAACTGGTTTCTCTAATCCTCTCCAGGAGGCAATGGTTGATTTTCATCATGTACAACCGGAACAGCACTCAAAGGAACAGGGACAGTAGAAACAGTAGAGACAGTAGAAATTGTGGAAATTGTTGAAATTTCCATAGGTTCTTCGATTTCTTTTTTAATATTTTCAATTGATATAAAACCACCAGTATCATCCTATTAAAAAGGGGAGAGATGCAAAAATAATCTTAAGAAAATTCATTATTATTGTTTTTAGAATCTATAACTTACGGTTATAAAAACATCAACAGCATTGCCGGTAATAATATCCATTACTTGTGGTGTAATACCCGACATGGGTTCATCTTCTATAGATTGAGCATATTCCAAAAGAGGTTGTCTTAAATCGGGACATTGTTCTAAAGCGTGCATCAGTTGCTGAGGCGGTAAATGCAACATTACCGGCAGCGATGAAGGTTTCAATCGTTGTAAACATTTCAAGAAACCTTCCCATATAACTTTATGGCGCCATACTTGTTTCAAAATCAACCTTTGTAATAAATTCAAAACGAAATTTCCCAAACGTGGATATAAAGTCAAACTTTGTATAATGGTACGCATTAGAAGTGTGGGAATTGGAACAATTTCCACCAATTGTTGTAAGGCTCCAACAAGCACATCTTGGGTAAAGACTTCCCTTTCAGCTAAACACAATGAAGTGGCTTTAACTATGCACTTTAAATCGCAATCATTCATATCGATATTGTGAAGAGCCACTAATATATCGGTTGGCGTAGTGGCCATGGTTTGGTTAGCATATTCAGTTCCAACACCCAATAGGCGATTAAATACTTCTTTGACCACCACTTGATTAAGTTTTATTAATTTTGGTAATGCACTCAGAATCTCTTGATGTGATAGACCACTTAAAATTGGTATAAAAACTCGAACATCTTTAATTTTATTTGCATATAATTCTCGTACTCTTAGCACTAATTCTGGATGAGCTGTGGTTTGTCTTTCAGTCAAAATATATATAATACGTATTATTAAAGTTTCACACCCCTTAGGAGAGTCTTCAATGAGTTTTAATAGTAGTGTATTGTCGGGACCCAGTTTTTTAATAGGCGGATCAATGGATCGCAAAATAGTACGTTTTAAATCAGCCGAGGTATTAGCATAGATTTGTGTCAGTTTTTCCAAATATAACTCCGGGTTATAAGGTGTTAAAGCCAAAATTAGAATTAAACAAGTTTTAGCAATTTCTTCTCTCCAGGCAGTTTCTAAAGTAGGTCTACCGTATTCTTCGCCAAAAATGTTAGATGGAGGTATTTCTCTTTCCAAATAATTACACCATTCTAAAGCAAATTCATCAATTCTTTGAGGCATTAATTTATAACTATGATAGAGATTTATTATATGTTCCAAAGCTTTATTTCTTATATCCAATCGTTCATGAACACAAAAATTTAAAAGATGTCTTAAAAATTTAGCTTTACGTGGTGGTCTTAATATACATAAATCTTTTAATAAATCCAAACCATAAGAAGTGTATTCTTCTGCTAATATAAGTTTCAACAAAGGTTTTAAACATTCATCTGGTATTAAAGGAGCCTCTAAAAAAACACGTCTTAGTAATAGAATTCTATCTCGTAACTCACATTTACTTATAATGCCCAATATTATTTGGCCTAAAAGTTCATTGTAAGCAAAATCTGGACGATTTTCAGACTTGACATAAGAATGTCTTGTAAATCCTTGTAGTAAACAATATTCTTCATATAACCAGGAAAAGACCAAATCAATTCTTTGTTTTATATCCATCATTATAAAATCAAATATATAATATCTAACACTATCGGGAAAAGTAGCTGCCATTACAGTTAATATCTTTCTACGTTTGGCAGAAACTCCACCCACAATACATTGACGTTCTGCATATAAAATTCGCTTAACGGAGTCCATAAGAAACTTTTCTTTTATGGGTCGTGAAAAGGGTTTTGTAACTTCTTGTAATTTTAAGGCCTTGGCCTTTTGTTTCATACGTTCTATAAGTTCTTGTTCACCCTTCAAACGCTCCATATTTTCTCTTAACTTTTTTGTAGCTTCTTCTTTACGTAACTGTTCATCATCTGTTGGAACCGAAGCTTCCAATGACTGTTCATCTACATCCATCAATTCTTCACGAGCTTTGCTTGAAGATTTGTCTTTTTTTTTAGCTTTCATGGGTATTTCCTTAGTAAAGGCTGCTGAACCAGGACCAAGTTTTTGTTCAGTTAATTGCTGTCCCAATAAATTGGCTATCTTTGATACTTGCTGTGGTATAGACTGATCTTTTATTGGAGAATAGTCCTGTAAAAAGTCTTCAGGAACCGTTTCCGGTAATTTAGGCAAATATTCAACGACCAAATTAACCACTGTATTCGTAGATCTTAAATGTTCTGCCAAGAATTTTTCATTAACCTTTATACATTTTTGCTTTTGTTTTTCCAGTTCTTCTTCATCTACCACCATTTCTTGATCATCTTTATCCAACCCGGAATCTTCTGCCTCTTCGTTTGTTTTGGACAAACGCATTTTTTTATGCAAATTGGTAGTAGCATTTTCTAGAATACGTTTTTGTCTCTTCAGTTGCTCTTGTTTATCCATTTTGGGTATAGCCCTTTGTACCTCACCTTGAGAGGCCCCCAAATCCAATAACAAGTGCTTGACTACAGATTGATATTCATAAGAACCCTTGTTCTTAAGTAAAGCAACCAATTGCATTTTTAAACTTTTCTTTACCGAACTTATCTGTGAGTCTGTTAATGTTGGTGGTAAATTTGAATTTAAGCTTTTGAAAGCTTCTATAACGGGTCCCATAAGACTAGGTCTTAATTTAGCTATATTACACAGACTACCAGTACAAGCTATTAAATTTACCGCTGAAATATGTGTGGCAGCATGAAATTTCAATAAGATATCAAAAATATTTAAAGCTTCTTCCTCTAATTTTCGCCTCTTGATTATCTTTAAATTTTCGGGCATATTTTCTAAAGAAAAATCATTATCTTTCTTTTGACTATCCTCATCGGGATAGCTTTGTAAAACCACTACACCCTCCAAAAATTTAATGGCATTTGTTCGAATACCATCGTTTTCATTATCGATTAAATCCAGAATTTGAGCCTTTATCAAGCTTAAGACATTCCAGGCTTGTTCGCAACTATCGGTTAATTCCTGTTGACTGCAGATCCATTGTAACCCATTTTTATAAATACTACCCGATGCCTGTATAACACGTTTAATAACTTGTGGGGAACGATCGCGCAGTAACATAGAGATAATATTAATGATTTGCCCACAATATTCAACTTTAACTTTGCTAAAAATTTGGAATTGAAAATTATTAAAGGAATCAAGAGATCTTTCAATCAATAGCTTTTCGATCGAAAGAAAAAGATGTTAAAATTGGTTAGTTTTTTTGCTCGCGATTAACAAGTACTTACCAGATTTGTTCCATAAATCCTACCACTTGCTTGCGTACTTCCATATTGGTATCATGGGTCAATGATAATATATGTTCTAAAAATTCTTCCAGCAATTCGACACATGACCCCATGATGGTTTCTTGTATTTTTACCAACAATTCACATTTTGCTTGAGAATCGGCCGTATTTATTTCATTAAACCATTCAACAACCTAAATAAATTACAAGGAACATTAGAAATAACACATCATCCCAATTGATACTTCAACACACATACTCGAGCACGGGCATTCGCAGTTTTTTCATCAGTGAATAAATTCACAGTTTCACTAAGGAATTGAGAACGTCCCAATATGGGATCCATTTTTATAAGATAAATTAACACTACTGAAACTGGACAATAATTTTTAAAACAATTTTTCTTAATTTTGGGAAAAAAAAAGCGTAAAAATAAACCGGCACCTAAAAATTCAATGAAAAAGATCAGATGTTTTTTAGTTTCTACACTTGGCATCAGAGTTGTGAGACAAGGGAATTTGGCCCCAAATTAGGGATTTCGGTTTTGAGACATATTTTCGAAGGGAGAGATTTAGGGATTTCACAAAATATTGGGGATTTTACCACTATTTTAAGATACTTTTGGCGATTTAAAATTTTTTTAAATCTTTATAATTACTAATTTTATAATAACTTACAAGTCAATATAGGAAAAACAGGGGAACAAGTTGTGTTTAGGGGCACAGCTCCGATTTTTTTGATTTTTTTTCTCCAGATAGTACTTTCTGGGCTGAATAGGAAAAACAAATAATTTTTGTCGTGTAATTTTTGGGTGTTATTTGGGGTCAAAGTTGAACCATGGATTTACCCGTATCTTCGCTATTTATTATCGGATTTGGACAATATTAGCACCATTGGAAAGGTAAATGAAATGGCTTTAATATGCCGTAAAAACTATTAATATTTATTAACCCATTACGAACCGGTTTCTTTTTTTTAATTTTTAGAGCGAGTTTTTCGAGAAAATCCTTTGAATATCAAAAATGTGCTTATATAATGGTATGATTTGTTTACACAAGGTTGTATGTAAGATTACAAGGTTTAATTTGAGGTACAACTTTTGCTTTTAACCCTTATACGGACAAAGTTGTAAAGGGTTAAAGTTAATTTTTTTTTGTTAAATAAAAATTGAAAGAAAAAAAAAAGTAGTTAAATAGGAAAAAAATCGTGTTTTTTTCTTTTATTATAAAAGTAATAGTTTTATTTTCCTTATTTTGTTTTTTTTTACCGCTATATTCGCATTTTCTGTTAAAATTTAGCAGGGTTGGCAGGCAATACCGCTAAAATACCGTTATCGATTCAAAACCCTTTCAACTGACTACCGTTACCCCTAGAATACCGTTACCGAAATATCCGGAATACCGTTACCGAAATAACTGAAATACCGTTATCCTCAAAATACCGATACCGAAATAAATGAAATATCGATAACCTTAAAATACCGTTACCGAAATAAATGAAATAGCATTATCCCTAAAATACCGTTACCGTTATTTTTAATTTTCTGCTTTTGGTAATTTCACGTGGTTATTGAGTATTTTTTGTACATTAAGTTGATAAATTGGTTATGTTTTTAATCTCGTTTGGTTTTTGTAAAAAAAAAAATTGCGGAATGCATCGAAATAACTGACTACCGTTACCCCTAAAATACCGTTACCGATATAACTGAAATACCGTTAACCTTAAAATACCGTTACCGAAATAACCCAAATATCGTTATCTTTAAAATACCGTTACCGAAATAACTCAAATACCGTTATCCTTAAAATACCGATACCGAAATAAATGAAATAGCGTTACCCTTAAAATACCGTTACCGAAATAACATAAAATATCGTTACCCTAACGATAACCGCATTCGTTTCGGTTACCATCAATGAAATTTAGCCAATAATATGGCTGAAGATGAGCTATATTAGACCCTCTTTAAATTTAGGTTTTAAATTTTAAGTGGGTTACAGAAATTCACTAAGACCAAAAGTAAGACCCACTGAGAATCAAAAAGAAATTTTTAAGAGACTTTTATATGGTGAGACTTTAGAATTTCGTAAACAAATAGCCATTTTTGGAAGGAAACAAAAAAAGGTCACTAGGACCAAAAATTAGACCGATTAGTTAACCCATTGAGAAAAAAAATTTTTTTTTCTTTCCAAATATGGCTATTTTTTTGCGAAATTCTAAAGTCTCACCATGAAAAAGTCTCTTGAAAAGTTTATTTTTTCTCAATGGGTTAACTAATCGGTCTTATTTTTGGTCCTAGTGAAAGATATTTCTATAACTCTATATTTGACATGATTTTTTTTGAGTTAATATAAAAAAAATAAATCTTTGAGCCCCAATAACTTTGTTGTTTGATGGGTTAAGAGGTCGAGCTATGTCTTGAATGAAAGGTCTAAGTCTTGACAATTAATTAATATGTACAAATTATATTGTTATATACGCAATCTTAAGAAATAAACCCATTTTTTGTTAAAAGTAACCTTCTAAAAATTTTAGATATTTTAAATACCTTTCTAATGGTGTGTTTTACCTGTGGTAAAAATTTTGACCTGAACGGAGCTGTGTCACTAAACTCAACTTTAACCCAGTCACATTAAAATTTGTTTTTGATTCGCGAATTATGTCTGGATTTATTTGATTCGTGTGAATTTTCATTTTATTTTTTGATTCGCAAACTAAAATTTGTATTTTTATGATTCGCGAATCAATTTTAGTCATTAATAGCTGTGTTTGTGTGACTCTCTATCAGTGTTATCAAGAACGATTTTGACAGTTTTTCAACGTATTCCGGCTTTCTACTGTCAAAATTGTTCGAGATATCATTTATAGTTAGGAATGCCGCACACACGCAGCTAATATATCTGTAAGAAATAAACTTTCATTGAATACATTAATTTAACAATCATTTTAAATACAAAATTAAATTTACTCCTAATAATAAATTGGGCGCCCTATGATCTAGTGGGAGTTAGAGGAATATATGTATATATAATAATAAATGAATGTTTTAAATTATAATGGAGTCTTTAAAACGAATTAAAAATTGACATCAATTCGCAAATCAAAACAAAAAAAGTTTGATTCACGAATAAAAAAATGTGGAAATAATTTGTGCGGATTATCTTTAAATTTTTTTGATTCACGAGTTTATAAATCACTTTTCTTGAATTATCTTTGAAAATAATTCTTCTGGAATCAATTATCCAAAGCTCTGCTAAACGACCACAGATTACACACAGATATGAATCGAAAAAACAAAAGTCTAGAGCGAGAATTATATATCAATACAAACTATATCCAGATTTCAGTTTCTATCTCATTCTTGAATTATATACATATATATTCTTGACTTCTTATATATAAAATTTTTGACATTGGCATCAATTTGGGACCAATTTAGCTCTTTCACTGCCCTTGTACACTATAGTGTACACTAGAGCGTACCACCTTACAGGCAAAAAAAAAAAAAGTGCGCTGTACACCCTCCAATATGAAGTAGTTTTTCAAGGTTTCAAAAAAAATTTTTTTTTTTTTGCCGAACGTAGGGGTCGCCATTTTACCTTTTTCGTTGTACCTTTGGCATTTACAGTCGGATCTTAAAGTATGATACATCGATGTTTTTCTCTCGAGGAGACCAGTGTTTTGCTCTAAGGGCATTTTGAGCTCAAGTATCCCGTTCTAGTAGATACCCACCAGATCTCAGTTGCTACAACCCAAAAGTACAACCCTAATGTCAGAAAATTAAAGCTCTAGTGTACACATCTTTAAAAGAATATATAAAATTTAATAGTGGAAAAAAATTTAATTGAAATAAGTTTATTAGGGGCTCGGACTTCAAATAAAAATTATATGTATAAGCAGTTCAACATAGCAATTTGGTCGCGATATTCGTTAATGAGGTCTAATTTTTTGAATAAATCATAATAGGGGTTTTGGTGTTTCTCCTAAACTAATGAAGATATATAATTCAAATTTGGCATATTGCTTCGACTTATGACAAGAAGAAAACCAACAAAAGGATTTTTGGCGACTCGAGTGTTTAAAGGGTAAAACGGGGCTCAGAAGTTTGAAAAAATCGATTTTCGAGCGTCATTTTTAGTGGGGGAGGGGCCAAATATGTTACATATTTTTTTCTAGTTTAAGGACTCTTAACAAGAATTATACATCCGCAAACAAAAAGTCGGTAGTGAAAGGGTTAGAGATTTAAAATTTTTTGGGGATTGTTGGGGATTTCAACTTAAAAAATGGAATTATGAGCTAAAACTTCTGGCAACGCCGCTACTTCTGGCATTACCTTTCCTGAAGTACACAAGGTCCTCTAGCGCTCATATTTTGTACTTTGGAAATTTTGACATTTGAAATGTCAATTGTTATAAAGAAAAAAATTGCAAACATGGGGATACCAGTGTTGTTAACTTTTTTCAAAATAACTTTAAATAGCGACTGAAACCGAATATAGTCTCGAAAATTTTAGGTATTCCAGACCTTTAAAAAAATAATTCAATCATCAATAATAATTTCAATTTCTAAAAAAGAATCAATAAAATTTGTTTTTGATTCGCGAATTATGTCCGGATTTATTTGATAAAATAAAATTATTATTATTATTTTATTTTTTGATTCGCGAATTTAAAATGTATTTTCATGATTCGCGAATCAGTTTTTTAAGAAATAAACTTTTATTGAACAATCTTTTTAAATACAAAATTAAATTTACCCCTCGTAAATCAATGTTTTAAATTATAATAAATTAAAAAACTGACATTAATTCGCGAATCAAAACAAAAAATGTTCATTCAAAAATAAAAAATATGGCAATAATTCGCAAATTATCTTTATATTTGTTTAATTCGCGACTTTATAAATCACTTTTCTTGAGTCATCTGTGAAAATAATTCTTTTTGATTCAATTCTTCAAAGCTGTGAGGTATTCACAGTTTAAGTTCTAATGTTATCACCGTGTAAAAGAGCATGATTACTACCTAATAAATGCTACTTTACTACAGTCAGAAAAGTTTTACAGTTACTACATGACAGTTATTTGTGTAATAATATGGCTGTAGTTATTTTAACTATAATTGCAGTTATTTTACTTAGAGCAAAATTTTTCAATGCTTTTGACAGTTATTTTCTTAAACAAACTACAAAAACTACTACATTGTAGTAACATTTATTTTATGCTGTTGTTTTAATTTTCTTACAAATACTTCAATTTTCAAGTGTGCGTGTACGAAGCACGCTTGTTTAGAAAGTTCTAGTGAATAAATATGAGCAAAATATCTTTTCTCTTGTGTTTTTAGTCATAAAACAAGGCTAAAGTGTGAAGGCGCATAATACGGAAATAAGGTAAGTTTTATAATATAAAATATATATTTATTTACGGGAATATTAAAAAATATTTTATTTATTTTTTTTAAGCTCTTTAATATTTTCATCTCTTTCTACCCGGAGAAAAAAGGAAGCCAAGCAAACACTATTTCATCCCTCGCAGGTAGACATCTAGAACAATATCTTAATAGTGAAAAATTAAAATAATGAAGTGTAAATTTTGTTTCATCAATTTTGAATTTATTCGAGAATAAAATTAAGTTAAGAGTATTTACATAAATTTGTTTTTATTAAATTACACTGTGAGACAAATGGTAGGGGTCAGTGATCGGGAAGGGTTCAAACTACCGGGGAAAGTTATATTGGTAAAAAAGAAGTTATACGTGTTCCGGCGTTTCGCTGGGTCACCCCTAGGAATCGAGATATATCGATTTAACCTTTGGTGGTCTTTTTTTTGACATAACTCGAGAACTACTAGTCCGATTTTGCTCAAACAATTTTAAAAAAATTAAAAATTAGTGTTAGTATTTTAGGCAGCAAGTTTAACTAACAAAACCATTAGTTTTTACATTTTTACAATAATTTTTTAATCTTATTTCAACTGCATTTATAGTTGTTTGTACAGTTTTCCAATAAGTTGCATGTATGTTGGTTTAATTGCATTTGTAGTTGTTTTTACTACATTTGTCAGTTGATTTTTAATAGTTAAAAATAACGTTATACTGCAGTTGATTTAAATGCAAATGCAGTGATTTAACTGCAAATGCAGTTATTTGCATTTGATTTTACCTACATAATTCCCTGAGTGCATTCAAAAAAATTTGACAGTTACTACATGACAGTTGTTTGTGTAGTAATCAGTAGTTGTTGTTTATAACAGTAATTACAGTTGTTTTTCTATGGAAAAATGCAAAATATTAAAACGGTTATTGAAGAAAAAACCTAACGAAAAGTACTTTAATTTCGTAACAGTTGTTTAAATCAGTTATTTTTAATTTCATAATAAACAACTACCAAAATAGTATTTTTACAGCAAACAGTAATTTTTGCCTGTTATTTAAAAAAATAAATTTCGTTGAATTTTGAAATTTAAAAATTCTTCTTTAGTTTATAATTGTTAATGTTGATATATTCCTAGTTTGCAAATAAAAATTAGAAACTTGTATCTCCAAAGCAAAAAAAACTGTGTTTTTTTAGTAAAATATACTTTTATAATACCAAAAGAATTAACTGTAAAAAACAGTAGAGTTTACTCGTTTTGTCAGAATTAAAATGTTTGTAGTAAACATTTGTCAGTTAATTTTCCTACACAGAAAAAATTTAAAAAATTCTGTTTGTAATGTTAAACACCTTTTTTGCATAAACAAACAAAAAATTTTTTAAAAAGGCACCAACAATGGAATTTGTATATACAAATCCCTTTTTGTAACTTTTTTGTAATTTGTTAAAAATAAAATCAATTTTTTTTTAACAATGTGTTTTGTAAATACAATAATTTTTTTTTGTAACTTGTTTGTATTTGTTAAAAATAAAAAAATAAAATTCAACAACGAGTTTGTTATATTAAAACAATTATTCGCTTTATGTTGTCGTATTGACAAAAAAAAATACTTTTTTGAAATTTTTGTTACAATTTACAAACATTTGAGCAATTGAAAACAAAAAATAAATGATTTGTTTTTTTTTGTTTCAAAAAATTCTAAGGCTATTTTTTTGATATTTTTGATACAATTTACAAACATTTAATAAAAATATTGTTAGATATCTAAGTAAAAAGCCAACAATTTTTTTTAATTACTTAAAATTTTGTGATACTTTTTTCTGTGTACATTGTTAGTTATTTTTAATATACTTGTGAGTTATTTTTTAACAGTTAAAAATAACATTTTTAGATATTTTACCTTTGACGCCTTTTTTGAGTGTATGTATAAATTTATCTTCTTACGGTGGGTCTCATACTGTAGGGTTAACTTTAACTTAACTATTAAACAAAAGAAAATGTCAAAAAATTTTATACAAAATAACTTTTTGGTTCACTATTAATAGAATCTATTCTATTTTCGTGACGACACACTAATACACACTCAAAATATTTGTCAAATAGTTGCCATATTTTTTACTAATTAAGGGAACAGAGTTTCAGAAATTCGTATTAGAGTTGCAAAAATTCGTACTTTGTTTATAAAGAAATTATTTTTTTGACAGAAGAAATATAATTGAAAATAAAAATGCATAATTTACCGCAAAAAAGCAAAATTAAATACAAAAAAATGTAAAACGGCAAGAATTAATGGAAAACCAATTGAATTGGTGAAGAATTGTGGCGAAAAAAATACAATCATATTCTTGTTTTGCTTTAATTTTTTTCTAAATGTCAAAAAATGTCGACAATCGATTGTCGCTGAATTTAAATTATTCGCGACGACTTTTGCTGTCGTCGGTCGACAATCGACACAGTTGTGATTAACCTCTTATAGTATATTTAGACTGGGCAAAAACTAGTAGTTTTTGATAATTTTTAGGTTTTGAGCCGAAAACTATAAAATTAATTTAGTTTTTCCATACAATTTTCATACAAACTGAAAACCAGATTCTACCTGGTTTTTGCCAAAAACGAAATAAAAATATCTGAAATTTGTATTTTTGATACACCCGATTTCTGTTATAACTAATTTTCGATACACCCTGTTACAACAAATATAGAATTAAAGCAAGTGTCAAAAATATATTTTTTATTTTTTTTAAATATTTCAGTTTTAGTTTAAAATTGTGTGTTGTTATATATTTTTAATGTGTTAATAATTTTTTTAATTTAATTTAACCATAAAAACATAAAGAAAAGTGCTTAATAAAAAAGTGATGTGACAAAAAAAACTAAAAATTCAGTGTAAATGAATTGGCTTTTGTAATTTAGTTTTGTACAAAAACCATCTGGTTTTTGCTCAGTCTAAATTCCGTATTAAGCGTTAGCTAATAGTTAACCCAAAAATTTGTTCTTTTATATACATTTTTATGTAATTTTCTTTTGTTTAATAGTTAAAGTTAAACCTACTTTACTTGAAGCCAGTATCCCGTTTCTGTATCTAATGCGAGAAGTTTTCTCATCGAGAAATGCATGGTCATCCTGCATTAAACAGGGTGATATAAGCGATGATAAAATGGACTGGAGTTGTAGTCGTAAATCTTTCAGATATTGTAACTTTTATAACTGAGTAAACACGTAGTTTTGTAAAATACCTAATTAAATTAGAAATAACTTACATGCAGCGCATTATTAGCTGATTTGGTTTCATATATATTTTATTGTCTGCGACTCGCCCTATATCAAGCAGAGCAGGGTTGCATTTCACATGTTTTTTGCGAAAACTTTTTCGATGCGAGAAATACAGAAACGGGGTGCAGGTCTGATTTTCATTGGCTCTTGCAATGTCGTCTTCTAGGCTCCGTCGCCATGTACCTCTGGGACGACGTTTACTTCGTTGACCTCATGGATTCCAATCAAGAGTAGCCTTGCATATTTCAGTTTGGGGCTTTCGCAGTGTATGCCGTATCCATCTCCATTTTCGCTCTCGTATCTGCAAGTTTATTGGATCTTGCTTGCATCTTCGGTACAACTCTTCATTTGTAATCCAATTACCCGGCCACCAAAGTCCGAGAATGTTTATTATTTACCTCATCTGACTCCAGCCACGAATTTACATTTGAATTGAATATTCTCATCTTTGTTTGTACAGCAAGCTGTCGTGAGTACCAAAAATTTTTCAGTCTAGCAAATGCACCTTTGGCCTTTTTAATACGGCAATCTGGCACCACCACCTTACATCCCCTATTGTGCGGTCCCCAAGAGTAAAATTTGTTGTTCGCGACGAATTTATTTTAATGGACTTTGTCTTCTCAACATTAATACTTAGTCCAACTCCTTATGCATACTTAGCCATATTATTAAGTTTGGACTATATACACTCTTATAAATTTTTATTTAAATTTACTATCATAATGGTAGGTAACTGAATGCCTACCTTTATACCCCTAAAATTACTAAATGTGTGTAAATTTAAATGTTTACTACAGGTGTGTAAATTTCAAATTTATGTGCCTAAAAATACAAATAAATGAGAATAAATACATTTGAATGCCAATAAATACATAACTAATCTTTCTATTTACGATTAGGATTAAAATTCCGTTAATAAAAAACACCGCAAAAGTTTTTATAAATTTTATTTCTAACGAAATAATTTATAATAATTAACTGATTTATAATTACACACCCAAAAACCACCGAAACTCCTAAATATTTAAGTAATAGCCCCATCTTTTGGAATGATTCTTAAAGATTAGGCCTATGGGAAATCCTTGAATAGTGCTAGTATTGAAATTTCGTTGTTTTGGGCGCCTTTTATAAAGACTTCTGCATCTCTACAGGAAACAGAAAAAACAACATTAGAACCTTATTAAGGCTTTTTTAAATAACATATAAACTTACCTACAACCAATTTAGAATTTGCAGGGTCAAATCTAGAGAAAAAAATACCGTATATATTTTATAGCGATTTCTATGAACATTTGCGTCTGTATATATTTTTTCAATAACAAATAATTTTTTGACGAATTTTAGTTAAAAACTAACTATTTTAGATTTAGGCACAAATGTGTAAAAATAAAATATAATACAAATTTGCTCCAAATTATTCGTAATTTACTATAAAATGTGCTTATAAATAATGAAGCATGTCTAATTTTGTGTACAAAAATGTGTTAAATAATTTTTTGAACATATCGTGCGCAATTTAAAGCATTTGTGTGGTTTTAAATAAAAGGTTACACACAATATTGTAGTAAATTTCAATGCATTTTTTAGAGTGTAAAACTTCGTCTGTAACTACTACAAATAGTAGCGGTGACAGTATACAACCCTGTCTTACTCCTGCGCAGGTCTTATTGGTTGAGATAATGATCTATTATGCAGAATTCTGCACTGAAATGCGTTGTATTGAATTTTTATCATATTGCAAAGCTTGTGAGGAACACCTTTTCTCAGCAGAACCTGCCATATACTTTCGTGCCGGAGACGATCAAATACCTTTTCGAAGTCTACAAAGACCAGTTCTAGCGACTCTTGTAGTTCATTCACTTGTTCTGCGATGATTCGTATTGTCGCAATATGTCTACTGATGACCTATTCGGCCTGAATCCAGCTTGTTGTTTCCTCAGTGTAGCATCAATTTTTAAATCTATACGGGTAATAATAATTCTACATAGAACTTTCAGAACCACACTCATTAGCATTATCCCTCTCCAATTGTTGCAGTCAGTTAATGCTCCCTTCTTGGGAACTTTCACAAGAATACCTTGCGTCCAATCTATTGGTATTTCTTTTGCATCCCAAGTAAGGTTTGGGGTTTGGCGGAAATTCCGGGAAATTTTAAAAATATTGAATTTTTAAAATTTTTTTTGTTTGGAATAGTATTTTTTAATTTTAGTCATAAAAAACATTTTAAATACCAAAACAAAAATGTCATTGTTAGAATCTTTTAAAAGGGAATCAATTCATTTGACACACAAAAAAAAATCATTGCCAAATAATTAGGAGCATTTCAACTAATAAAGATTTTTCGCATAACTTATTCAAAATTTAAGTAGTAAAACCTAAAAACTTGGTAAAATGTTTAAAAGAAATATAAAAAAAAAGTTTTGTTTCTTACAAATAATCGTCCTTACTATCTAAATTTTTCAAATGTATATTTTAGTTAAAGTCGACTTTAGTTAAAATATTGGGAGCATTCTGATTGGTTAATTTATTTTCAACCAATCAAACTGTTTGAAAATATAAATATTTGTGTAAGGTTTTCATACACAAAATGAACAAAACCGTATGATTAAAAATAAAGTCGACTTTAAATTTAAAATATGTACTCCTTTATATTAAGGGCCAATAATTTTATAAGTAACGTTTTTATTAATAAGGCCCATTAACTTTTCTCGAGAAGCTAACTTTACCTTAACCATGGGTAACTAACCAATACTAAATATTTATCCCTATGAAAATTTAACCATAATAACTTATCAATATTTTAACTCTGGGTAGTTAACCTTAGTATGAAATGTCAGAATAAAAACAAAAAGAAAAAGAAAAATTAATAACAAAAAATTTTTTTTTCAATACGGGAAAATTAAAAGTTTTTCTCGCGGTTTTTTGTGTGTTTCTGGTCGTAAACAAAATAATACACTTGACCATGTCGTTTTTTTTAAGATTCGCGGTCGCTAAATGCTATAAAACGATTGTGTCTTTTTGCATACTACGAGAGGTGATTTAATTAAATCCATTTGGTAAGTCTATAAAATAAAAGTGGATTATTGGAACTATTAATAAGTATTTCGTGCTAATCGAGACAACCGCGGAAAGATTCGCGAATAAAATTAAAAAAAAATAGTGGAAATTTTGTGATAGATTATTAAATTAAGGCAATTTTGTGATCAGCACATCAAAGTGAGTAGAAAAATAATCGCTGTGCATGATTTTGTATCTTTTTGTAATTGCGAGTCAAAACTGTGGGTTGTCCAGGGGTTCCTCACATACTTTTAAAATATTTAAAACATGATTGGTTCAGATTTCATAAATTCGAGAGTGATTTCTATGCGCTTTTTTATATTTAAGAATTAAATTCAGTAGTCTTGTACTTCATTCAGTAGTCTTGAGCTTTGATACATGATTCATTTTGAATTTGATACGCTGATTCCAAATTCTTAAATGTAAGTTACCCAAAATTAATGGAACAATTGTTTTTCTGAGAGTGGTTTTCAAAAGAATTTTTTCCTATAACGCTACACAAATTAAGAAAATGTCCTATGTATTTTAGAGAACAAAATTCATTCTTTACTACCATCGTAACAAAAAGTCTAAATTCAGTATTAGACTGAGCAAAAACTACCTAGTTTTTGTACAAAACTGGGTTTTGTTTGTTTTTTATGTATGCGTTTTGACAAGTAAAAACTAACAACGGCCAAAAACTAGGTAGTTTTTACTTAGTCTAAATGCATTATTAAGCTATTCGAATGCGTTTTGTATAGTATTTTAAAATTCGTAGAAAGCTATTTTTCGCGTTTTTAATCAAGATTTTCTCAAAATTGACAAGTGATAGAGAATTCGGAATAGAGATTTGCAATCAGAAAGTAAAATACTAAAAGTATGTATCAAGCTTCTACCAACAGCGACTTTTCATTTTGAAGAGGTGTATAATTCGTGTAAAATTGTTATAATATTGGTTACCATTTTTGGTTTTAATTATTCAAGACAGATTTTGGCTCCCTGAACCAATAAAAAAATAAATTTTTCCTATTTCCTTATATGAGGCCAATTTTTGTAAGCTATCAAGAAACCTAAATCCTAAATAGCAAAAATTTGTGCACGATTTTAAGTACTGATGCAATTTTTATAAGTTTTGGTAAAATGGGGGAAATGCACATCGAAAATACTTACATGTGTCATAAACGATTATTAGTCAAAGTTTGGTTAAAGCTGGGCTTTAAATTTTTTTAATAATCATCATTACAAGTCTAATGTATTAAAATATCTTATGTAGGGTGAATTGTTCTAAAATAGCCTTGGTTAAGTTTCTTAACCACAGAAATTTCTATGGTTAAATTTTAGCATTGGTTAGAAGAAATGCTTGGTTAAAATTTAGATAAGTTATTCAAAAAATATGTTTACCAGTGGTTAAGGCTAGTAGAGGTCTTAACCAGGGTATAAATTGAGATAAGTTAACGGACCTAAATGTGATATTTTCAAGTAAGTTTACTTTATTTTAATACACCTGCTTTCAAACTAATATATTCTTTTATATTAAAGAATAAAAGTCAGGAGTATGGAAATCATGCGCGGTTCCAGCAATTAATATAAGGGGAAAAAGCATACGCCTCAGTGGCCAACTCAATGTATTTGTCTACTGTGGCGTATGATTTTTCCCCTTATATTAATTGCTGGAACCGCGCATGATGGAAATACTTCACAAAAAAGGACAATGCAGCGCAGTGCAATATTTGCCCTAAAAGACTAATGGTTAACGAAGGTATCTAAATTTGGTTATCCGACGTCTAAATTTGGTTCACAAAAAAAAAATTGATGGTCATGCAACTTCTCTTGAAGAAAACAACAACAAGAATAAAGTTTCAGCTAAAAGTAGCAAAGTACCCGAAGAAAAAAGTATAAGCTGAATAGGCATTGAACGTTTTATGGTAGGGCAAACATTTCCTGATATGGTATCCAAATTAGCCGCAGTCGACGGAATGTCAATCCGCACCATAACTAGATCTTCGTTTATTCGAGAAAGTTTTTATAATAAAAACCTGGCATTGCAAAAAATAAAACCGATGTAAAGAATATTATATTAAATTACTACAATAATGTAAAAGATATCATGATAAAAGAAAATATCGAGCAATATTTCTAACAATAGGAGATCTTAGATGAATGGACAAGAATATCACAAAAGAGATATTTGAACATATGTATAAACGGAAATAATTCATTTTATAACATGGGGTTGGTTTATATATCAGGAAGATGTAATGCTGATGAAATAAGAAGAATTGTAGAAATAAGACTAGAAGAGTTTTATTTGTCTTTGGAAAATAACATTATTGCCATCATATCTAATGGGCCAAATGTAATGAAACTGTTTGTTTCCGACAGTTCAGTAGTGGGTGCTTTCTGCTGGAATCATGCAATTCATTTGGAAGTGCTTAGAGTAATTTATGTGAAATCAAATGTTCAACATTCTGATATTTTTACTTTGAATTCTCACTACACAGACTGAATTTGTACTGAAATAGTGTTTTTTTTAACAAAAATTACTTATATAGGTGGTTTTCATTAACAATTTTGTTCAAAAATATTTCCCGAGAAATCCCAAACCCTAATCCCAAATCAAACCAAATAATTTGTGGAAAAGCTGTGCTGAGTAACATGCATCTGCTTGAAGCATGTCATGTTATCTATTCCTGGAGATTTGCCCGATTTCATATCTCGGATAGTCTTTTCAACTTCCTCAATTTCAGGCCTGTTGGAATTCAGACTTGATATAGGTTGATGTAAATCTGAAAATCTGCATTGGCATAGCAGTATTTTGGGTTGGTGCAACTTGAAATACATCTGGTGAAACCCAAGTAACCTTATGAACTTCCTTATGAGGGAACATATATCCTCCAATGACAAAGTTGTTATTTCCGCAAAACTCTGTAAAAAGTTCTCCATTGGAGTTCATCGTCCCAACTCCATGTCCTCCCATTGAAGGTTCCAGGTCCTTGTTGTCTGACCCGATTTTGGAATTAAAATCACCCATTATAATTTTTATATCTCCCTTTGGTAAGCTTGTGGAGGTATGATCGAGCTTACTATAAAAATTCTCCTTGTCCTGTCAGTGCCAATTCTGTAGGAGCGTAGCACTGTATTATAGACACATTTCTCACCTTTGATCTAAATCTTGCAACTATTTATAATCCTTTCATCTATAGGTTGCCAATTCAAAAGAGCTGCTTGTGCGCTTCTATTAAGACGGAATACTACACCAGATATGTGTGGTGCATTATCTCCTCTGATACGAGAGTACAATAAAACTTGACCTGACAACAGCTTGTGTTCTCCGTAATCGGTCCATCTAGCCTCTGCAATGCCAAGTATCTCGATACTCATTCGTGCGGCTTCTTTACTCAATTGTTATATATTTCCTGGTTGGTATAGCGTCCTTTTAGTTGGAACAAAAGGTTATTGGTCCAGAGTTCCTATCCTTGTGATGGGGCTGCCATCTTAGACGTAGCTTACAAGGAATAGCATTTCCATATTCAACCACCCGTTACAGGCCTGACGTTGTTTGAGCCGCTCCTTACGTGGAGAACGTAAGGAGCGGCTCAAAAAAAATTAGCGTATGTTATATTATACAAACAGTCTTAGTAAAAACGATTTCATACAGAATAAAATAGTTTTCATTAGCTTAGTTTAAATCAAACCCTTAAACTTTTATATAAATTACCTAAAAACATAATTATTTATTGGTACATTATAAATTCTTTTGTACATTATATTAAATCATTTTCTTTTCTTATCTATTTAAAAAGTTGTCAATATTTAGTTATATTATGGGAAAATGATAAATAATTTTATGTATAAGACCCAAAATAAACTTAGGAAGTTTTACAATTCATTTATTTGTTGCCAGATGTTTGTAAAATGAGTATAATTCCTAAAAATAGCATTAAAATTGCCAAATTGAAAATTGTTAAAAAAAATAAAGAAGATAAAACAATATGGCGAAAAGTAGATGCCAAAAGTGAAAAAAGTTAGAAACATGTAAAATAATATAAAATTTAATATTAAATGTCATATGTAATTGTCGGTGGGTAGGGCTAATGGACAATCTCAAACGGATAGGGCTTTGTCTTTACATCAGACATAACTATCGGTGCGTTTATCGTCCACATTTTCACCTAAAACTTTTCGGTTAGTAAAACTATAATATAATAGTATAATAATAAAATAGTTAATAACTTTTATTATTATTTGCACTGCAGTTTAAGTTTTTAACAAGTTGATGTCATCTATAAATGGTTGGCCGATTATCCAGAATGTGCTAATTCTTATTTTTCATTATTGATCAACATGTTTTAGGCTTGAAGGCTAATATTTATATGGCCCAACGATTGAGACTGGAAAAGGAATTAGTATTAAAAACAGGACATGCTGACAATGCTTTGTGTGGAATGGTAACAAATGAAAAAATAGTTTTTATGTTGTAATTAAATAGTTTTCCAAATTTAAGATATTAAAGCAAAAATGAAGATTATACCAAGGTTGGTTACCGTTATCATTATAATACCGTTATCGCTAAAATACCGTTTCAAATTGAATACCGTTACCGTTATCGATACCTCTAAAAAAAATTCCAAATACCTTTATCGTTACCGATACCGTTATTTTTATGGGTAGTTACCGGTATTTTACCGGTATTTATTATTTTATATAAAAATTACAATTTTTTTATTTTTTATTTATAATCTTGAGTGTTTTTTTACAAAAAAAAATTTATAGATAATAATATTACTTACTAAAACTACTAGTATTGAATTTATAGCTTAAAATCTGTATTTTCAGTACTTAAAATTAAAAATATGCCATGTTTTTACTTGTTTCTATATGTTTTTAACATAATTTTTAATACCGGTACGTACCAGTATTGCTGTTTCGGTAACGGTATAGTCTTAAATACCGTTACCTTTACCGTTACCTAAACAAACGAAATCCGATACCGTTACCCTTACCGTTATTCGTTTCGGTAACCAACCTTGGATTATACTGCTTTATTTGCATCCAACTATTAATACCAATAATAATTATAAAATAAATAAATTAATCAAATTGTTTTAATAAGGGAGAAGGAAAGAGCTAAATAATTTAACATAAATTAATAAATAAAATATAGCTTAAGTTTAATAAATTAGTGCTAACAATTCCAAAAACAGAATAACAAATATTTACCAAGTTTTTTTTTGTATAGTTATTGTTAGTTTTTGTTTTATTATTTTATACGAAGCATATTATATAAGTTATACCCAAAACTTGGGTAGAGCTATAATTCATACTAAAACTAGGTAACTTATACCCATAGTTTGTGTGATTTCCCCCTTTTTATTTTTTGCGTGTATGGGAAAGGTTCGAGCTTTGATGCTTATTGAAAGGCGGCATTTTCGCGCCTTGTCGATGGCGCATTGAGGTCCATATAGGTAGACATGCAAATTCGTTTTCGTTTCAAAAAACGATACGGATACGGACAGAAAATGGCATTCTAAACACGTAGTCACTCCGTTATTTACACGACATAACGGTCCGGAATTGACGAACTTTCAGCGGACTTGTCCGTTTTTTACATGACATAACGGTCCGTCATTGACTGACTTTAAGCGACCTTGTCCGTTTTTCACTCGACATAACGGTCCGTCATTTTTATTTTATTTATTCTTTTTTGAATGAATTCAATACCAATCGAATTCAATTTTCTCTAGAATTGAATGAATTCATTTTCTTAAGTAATTCACTGAATTCGTTCAACTGAACGCGTTCATCAAACAATAAATTCAAAGAATTACTTCCATTGCAATAGTTCTCTTTATTAAATCAAATGAATTATTATTTATTAAATCACTGGTGAACGCGTTCAATTTTATAAATCGAACGGAAAAAAGTGAATTAATTCCTTACTGAATTAATTCACCACTGAATTCGTTCAATTTCATTTTCGTTCAGTGAATTAAAAAAAATAAAATTACGTTCAGTGAATTAAAAAAAATTAAAATTACGTTCAGTGAATTAAAAAAAAATTAAATTACGTTCAGTGAATTAAAAAAGAAAAAAATTGTAAAAGGTTTTAGTTTTTAATCGGTAGGTTGATAAAGTGCATCGGGTTTCTCTAACACTTAATATATATATGTAATTTGTTTATGTTTACTACACCAAAAAAAAACTAGGGAATATTACCTAAGAGCTATGTTATTATACAACTACATCATTTTCAAGGTAGTTTTACAAAGTTCTAGTAAAATATGCAACATTTTTTTCTAAAATATATACAATCCTTGCAAAATATATACATGTTTAGCGGAAAATATCCGAAAAATTACATATATTTTGCTAGAAAATTGTAAAACTTACTTCGAACTTATGTAGTTGTATAATTACATAGCACTAAGATAAAGTTCCACCTGTTTTTTTCTGCGTGTAGCAAACACTACAAAATTGCTTAGTTGCAAATTTTATTTGTAAATAAATCAAGGTTGATTACCGAAACGAATAACGGTAAGGATAACGGTAACGGTATCGAATTTCGTTTGTTTCGGTAACGATAAAGGTAACGGTATTTACGACTGATTCGGTAACGGTATACCGTTATCGAAACAGCAATACCGGTACGTACCGGTATTAAAAATTGCGTTAAAAATATATAAAAACAAGTAAAAACATTGCATATTCTTATTTTGAAATCCTAAAAATACAGATCCCTTTAGAAAAACATGTAAGGCCACACAATGTAATCGATTTGGTGTACTTCATTTTGTGCGTACTTACGATATGGGATACCTGTGTATAACAATTGTATATGAAACACAAAATATTTGAAAATTTTCAAAAATTTTGTCTAACTTACATGCCACTATATTTGTGTGTACTTACGAAGTATTTGTGTGTACTTACTAGTATCTCCGAGTGCTTTCAAACCCTACACACAAGCTGGCTTACTATACCCAGGGTATGGCCACATTGTAATGGCCCACAAGCCAATATACTTCGTTAGTAAACACAAGTATAGTGGCATGTAAGTTAGACAAAATTTTTGAAAATTTTCAAATATTTTGTGTTTCATATACAATTGTTATACACAGGTATCCCATATCGTAAGTACGCACAAAATGAAGTACACCAAATCGATTACATTGTGTGGCCTTACACGTTTTTCTAAGGGGATTATAACCTACAAATTCAATGCTGGTATTAGAACAATACTTAAAATCATTGTCTATAATTTTTTTTGTAAAAATAACTCAAGATTATAAAATAAAAAAGTTACAAAATTGGCATTTTTATATAAATTAATAAATACCGGTAAAATACCGGTAACTACCCATAAAAATAACGGTATCGGTAACGATAACGGTATTGGGAAATTTTTTTAGAGGTATTGGTAACGATATTCAATTTGATACGGTGTTTTAGCGATAACGGTATTATAACGATAACGGTAACCAACCTTGAAATAAATGTTTTCTTCTACTGAACGGCAGAAAATAGGCTTTGAGTTCAATGAACGTATTTGTTGTTTTTGTAATTCAGTGAACATATTTTTTTTTTAATTCACTGAACGTAATTTTATTTTAATTCACTGAACGAAAATAAAATTTAACGAATTCAGTGTGAATTAATTAAGTAAGGAATTAATTCACTTTTTTTCCGTTCGATTTATAAAATTGAACGCGTTCACAAGTGAATTAATTCACTTGATTTAATAAAAAGAACTATAGCAATTGAATTAATTCGTAACAAAATAAATCGAACGAAAACAAATATGACTTCCATTCAATATATGGTGCATATATGGTGCTTTGTGAATTAATTCATCGAATTTTTAATTCAGAATTGAAAAATTGAATTGAGGAATTAATTCTTCAAAGCTCTGCGGCGAAGTCCATACATGAAAACAGATTTCGTACAAATGCGGCCCAAATGTTTAAATTTGATTATTTACAAAAAATAAAAATGACTTCGTCGTCATCTTTAACTACTTGTAGTCGTTTTCTCTACAAGTAGTTATATATATAAAATTCGAAAAAAGCTTTGGGTTTAAACATTTAACCTCAATTAAAAAACCGCTTGAAATTAATTAATTGCAAATTGCTAGTTTTATTAGGAAAAGCGCCAAACCCACAACACTGTGTGACACTGAAGTCAATAATGAATTGATTTTCATTTCTGTAAAAAAAGTTGTTCGCGAAATTCGCAATAAAGTTTTATTAATTTATAATATTAATTAATTAATAATTTAAACCAAACTAAAGACATAAAAGTGCAACAAAAAAGAATAAATAAACGCGAATTATTTCATTATAGAAATAAATATATGATAAAACAACGACTGCAAAAGTACGAAAAAATAGAAAAAAAAATTAAAGAAGCAAAGCAGAAAAAATTAAAAAAACACTTATACGCCTTAAAAACAGCAGCAGCAAAAGCAACAACTAAATATTAAGGAAGAGATTAAACGCGAAAATAATAAAAAAAACGATCGAGCCAAACGAATTAAAGAAAAAGCAAGAAATAAATAGTAAAACGACAAAATTCACTAAATTTTAAGACAGGAACGCAAGAGGCAGTATTTGTTGGAGACTCGGACAGTCAGGCATAAACATAATACAACAAAAATCTGGAAATCAAGGCCACTAAATAGAAAATATAGAGAAAAAAGCTAAATAAACAAAAAGTAGCCGACATTAATTGAAATTTAAACAAACTACACAATTGACAAACAAAACACATACACACTGAACAGCAGAGGTAGCAGACACCGGCTTAGTGCAAAACACACACACACCGCTAGTGGAGGCGTTTGACGCAGCCACTCAGCTGTCAATGTCCGGTAATCAAGCACAAACCGGCACTAATGTCGGTGTTGGCGGTGGCAGTGGCGGCAGCGGTGCCGGTGGTAATGGTGGAAGCAATGGTGGTGGCGGTGCTGGGGGTGGCAGCGGTGCCGGTAGTAGTGGTGGCTCCTCATCACAACATTTACATCAACAACAGCAACAACAACCGCAGCATCAGCAGCAGCAACATACATCACCACAGATAATAGCTGGCACGACAACCTCAACGATGGCTGTGGCTGGTTCTAGTTCATCAGCAGATGCCCTCAATATGGCGGCTGATAGTTCACCGCGGGAGTCGGGTGACGATTCAGAAGATGAAAGTGAAATTCTTGAAGAATCTCCCTGTGGGAGGTGGTTAAAACGACGCGAGGAAGTCGACCAACGCGATGTACCCGGTATCGATTGTGTCCATCTGGCTATGGACACTGAGGAGGGTGTAGAAGTCGTCTGGAACGAGGTGCAATATGCCAGTCTACAAGAACTCAAATCGCAGGAAGACAAAATGCGTCAAGTCTTTGACAATCTTCTGCAATTGGACCACCAAAACATAGTCAAATTCCATCGTTATTGGACCGATACTCTGCATCCCGATCGGCCGCGTGTCATATTCATAACCGAATTTATGTCGTCTGGTTCTTTGAAACAGTTCCTTAAACGTACCAAACGCAATGCCAAGCGCCTTCCTCTAGAGGCCTGGCGTCGTTGGTGCACACAGATTTTATCTGCGCTCAGCTATTTGCATTCCTGTACACCGCCCATTATACACGGCAACCTAACCTGTGATAGCATTTTCATTCAGCACAATGGTCTGGTCAAAATCGGTACCGTTGTTCCCGATGCAGTACACTATAGTGTTCGCCAGCAGCAGCACAAAGCCGTCGAACAAGGTGCTTTGCACTTTATGGCCCCCGAATATGGTGCAGCCGAACAGCTCACTGCCGCCGTCGATATTTATGCCTTCGGAATGTGTGCCCTAGAAATGGCCGCCCTCGAGATTCAAAACAGTGCTGGTGAAACCTCAACGACCATCAATGAAGAGACAATATTAAGGACGATTAATAGTCTGGAACATGATTTACAAAGGGATTTAATATTTAAGTGCTTGCGAAGAAATCCAGCCGAAAGGCCAAATGCCAGTGATTTACTTTTTCATCCGCTATTATTTGAGGTAAGTCACAAGTAGTAGTGTTAGTACATAGTAGTTTTTTAATGAGTAATTGCTTAAAAATTTATCGTGTGTGTTGTTGGTTGTGTCTTTATGGCTTGCTGTTTTTTCATATTTCATAGTTTCTTCTTTATCCATATAATATGGTATTGATGAAGTAAAAACAACAACACCACATCTAAAGAACAACAAACTGTATGTAGGACATAGTAGCTGACTAATCAAACTCAATGGTACATTTTTCATTAAGTGTGAAAAAACATCGTATTGTATACTTTTAGGATTAATTAAATATTTTGATGAAGCTTAATTGATTAACCCTTTTGATTTCAAAATTTGGGATTTGTAATTGT
This sequence comes from Leucophora obtusa, assembly GCA_949987735.1. NCBI lineage: Eukaryota > Metazoa > Arthropoda > Insecta > Diptera > Anthomyiidae > Leucophora > Leucophora obtusa. The sequence continues at coordinate 322,123,545 of OX465295.1, read as the reverse complement.
AAAACATTACTTGGAACTCGTAGAATCCACTTGTAAACACAAATCAATTAGAGAAAAAATTTTAGACTTCAGAAATTCAGTCAATATTTTGGTTACTTTACCCCTTGGGCCATCAAACAAAGTAAAAATAACTTTTCAATTTTTCATCCTTTAGCTTACTTAGTTTTTCAGAAATAAACCTGGGGCCAATTTTATAGTCAGCATTTTATTTAAGTCAGAAATTTTTAATCAAAATTTATTACCCGAGTAAACTCCAAAAAAAAAAATACAAATAAAGATCAGTAAAAGGTGAATTTTTCATTTTCTTTCGTTGACTGCTAATAGGTCCATTCGATTACTTTTCTCAGTCAAGTCCAGTAAGAATTACTCAGTACAAACTTTCAGAGAGTAAGACAAGATTTACTCTCAAAATAAAATTTTCCCAAACATGTACGCGAACAGAAAATTTGCAACAATTTGCAAGTTTGTACACACAGCTGATTACAACACCAAATATACAAATAAATTTTAACTGGTCGCTATGAAAGAAGACAATTTTTGATGTTAAACCTTAAGCAGAACATTTTTAGAAGGTTTTCTTATCTTTTCCATAATTTATTTTGAAAGTTTTACTGCTTTGCATTTCCATAAAATATTATAATTGGAAAATAATTTTTTTTATTTACCATAAACAATCATATGTTTTCGAAACATATGTTTTTTCTGCTTGCAAATTCTTACTGGCAAAAATTTATCCAGTAAAAATTTGCAAGAAAAAGAAGAAGACTTAGAAACTCTTAACATAGAACTGTCACTTTATTCTCTCTTTTTTCTTTCTGTTTACTGAGTATTTATGTAAACGAACGCCATCCAGTAAAAATTTGTACAAATTTGTACAAATTATCCAGTAATCGAATGGATCTAATGTCACATACACATACATATGTATATCAAATAGGACATTTATGTCACATCACGTTACACACTATGGGTTGTAAAAGAAAATAAAAAAACTAATTATATTCCTAATCATATTAAAAAAAGTTTTATCAAAAAAGTTCGGAGCAATGCTCAGAGTTTTGCGTTTCTGTAAAAAAGAAAAAAAAAAACAACTTTTAATTTTGTCGCATCACGTCACCCTCCCGTCACCATGCAGTTCGATTGTTTTCTTATATGTTACTAAATATGGAGCTATTTTCGCTCTATACAAAAATATAAAGAAATTAAAAAAGTTTTTCCTTGTTTTTATCTCATTGAAACTTACGACTGTCACGTACATATGTGACCATGGAAATGCCCATATAAATACACACGAGTAAAATAGGTCATAATTTTATAGACCCATTTTGCGTATAAGATATATAAACTTTTATTCAGGCATATCAGAATATAAAATAATTATATATGTGTTTATATAATTTGATCCACAAAATGGGTATATAAAATTATATCACATTGTGTTACATTAAATATAATTTAATCTCATATATTTAATTAGAATATTGGTCTAATATTATACTGTTAGATAATATGATACAATATTATACAATTAGATATACTCTGATGCAATTGCATTCCAGAATTGGACACATCTAATTAAATCGTGTTATATCTGATACAGTTATGTACGATTTAATACAATTGGATTAAAATATTTATACCTAAAACCTGTTGTGTTTTTAAATGATTTTGATTTGGTGTAAAATTGACCAAAAAATATGTATTTTTATGATGATTTTTAACTTTGAATTTTTTTTTATTTATTTTCACACACTTATTCTAAACTTTATAACAATGACAAAATTGTGATAACACAGACCATTCACCACAGGGTTGTCACAATTTTGTCATTGTTATAAAGTTTAGAATAACACCCTAAGCCTCATTTTTACAACCCGACTAAAAAAGATGTTATATAATCATATATCACCATACATAAACCCATATATACGTCCATATCTAATTTGATCCGAATATTGGAATATATAATTATATCAAGCGAGATAAGCATGTTATCTCACCTGATACAATTTGATCCGAAAAATGGGTCTATCTAACTGTATCAAATTATATATAAATACATATAATTTGATGAAGATTTTCAAAGAAAATTTTAGTAAATATTGTTGAGATCACTTATTTCATTCATATTAAATACTAATGCTTAATGTTTAGAAAAATTTTTGCTAATAAACTTAGAAATAGCTGACAAAATAAAACATTACAAATTAAAAATTTGTCGGAACAAATTTTTCTAGGTTAGAGTTTTGGTCTTCCTTACAAAATGTGTGTCTTTCTTATAAAATAAAAAATTAACTTTCACAATTATTTTTTTTTTTTCACGGAAAAATAAATGAACTTAAACCATATTAATTTCAACATATGTTTGTCTAATTTTTATTTTTAAATTTAAAGTAAAAATATATATTTCGGCTTTTAATTCCACAAAGAAAAAAAAATTTCTCCCCTTATTTATTTTTTTAACCCTTAAATGCATGATCTCTTCGATTTTAACCATTTTTTTTATATATGATTTCTAAAGGTGTGTATATTTCAAGAAAAGTACCAAAAAAACGTGTTTTAGATTTTTCACAAATATACAGAGCAAAACCAAGATTTTTACTCTAACTGTTTAAAAATTCTGCACTAAACTATAGGAACACTATGTACAGAAGGGGCCCCCAATGCCCAAAAATGCAGTTTTGTGTATCAAGTGGGTTTTTTTTTATTAAAAAACCGGTATGTTGCCAAATGGCTACACCATGTATTCAAGGGGGGAAATTATTTTTAGTTTAATAAAGAGTATTTTGCCAACTATTTGAAAAATATACGTTGAATTCAATTATAAACATTTATATATGTATGTATATGTCAAAGTGCAAAATTCAAAACCAGATCCACAATTTCGGAGTTTTTTTTTAATTTTTATAGTGCAATTAAACTTTATAAAATTATGTATAATTAGAAATCATGTCAGATAAATTTATACATGAAATTAATACAATTCTATATTAACTTTGTTATATATTTTGAAATAAGATTGTTTAGAGAAGCTTATACGCCATTATATATAATTATGTTTAAACTATATTTGCTGATCTCTTAATATCTCTTAATATATAACGTCATATCAAACATATTTATAAAACCAAAGTGTTAATATAAATGTATGTGGTCATATAAAGCCACACATATAAACATTTATAATTATATCAAATCATATAAAATTATATGAAAACTTTTTTAGTCGGGAATGTACAATAGAGCGTACCACCTTACAGGCAAAAAAAAAGTGCGCCATACACCCTCCAATATGAAGTATTTTTGCAAGGTTTCAAAAGAATTTTTTTTTTGCCGAACGTAGGGGTCGCCATTTAACATTTTTCGTTATATCTTTGGCATTTACAGTCGAATCTTAAAGTATGATACATCGATGTTTTTATCTCGAGGTGTTTGGCTCTAAGGGCCATTGACCTCAAGTATCCCGTTCTAGTAGTTTCCCACAAGATTTCAGTTGCTACCACCATAATGTACACCCTAATGTCAGAAAATTAAAGTTAACAAAAAATTATTAAACTTGGCTAAGGAATTTTTTCGATAAACCCAGTAGAATTTTTTTTTATATATTGGTTGCCGAACGTAGGGGTCGCCTTTTTAAATTTTTTTTCATTGGATTTTTCCATTATAGCAAAACACTGGTCTACTCGAGGCAAAAAATCGATATATCACACTTTAAATCCAACTTTAAATGCCGAAACTATAACGAAAAATTGAAAAAGACGACCCCTACGTTCGACAAAAAAAAAATACTTCATATTGTACGGTCTAATGTACAGTTAGCTACTAACTGGGATTTTAACAGGCACCCCTTTAGATACCCCTTTTTAAAAAGGGGCCAAAAAGTCCCTTAATTGAAGTGTTAGACTGTTAAAATGTTCCACGAAAATATTTGTCGTAAAATTCTACTATAAGCCTGTGAAGACATCAAAGTTGCAAATTTAAGTTCAATGCCAGAAATAAGTCAAAACTGTGTAATTTCGTATTTATTCAGAATTGGCGCTCAAATGTTACACAAACCTGGATTTTAGTATGAAACCATGTGAACCTTCCATTTTAGGTATAGGATGTGTTTAACAAACTATATAAAACACAACGAGGAACATTTTAACCCTCTAACTCTTCAACTTACTGGTCTTTTTTGTCCCTTTTTAAAACGCGGCCAAAAAAGTCCCTTTAATTGAAGAGTTAGAGGGTTAAATAGTTTCAGAAAAATGTACCTCGTAGTGTTTTACATAAGTTCGTTAAACACATCCAATAGATCAAATGGAAGATTCACATGGTTTCCTAGTGCACATATGTAATAAATAAAACTATAACTCAGAATCATTTTTTGGCCTTCCTGACATGGAATGAATGAAATATTTAAAAAAGCTTATTTTATTTTTAATATACGCTAAATTTCCTATTATATGCTGAAGAGTATTTACAGATCTCCAAAATTAAATTATAGACATTCAAAGTTTAGTTTTGACACAAATTTTGAGGTTTACCGCTTAAAACACCACTAACGGTCATGAGAGGGTTAAAAGTTTGTATAAAGAAAATGTTTGCCTTTTCATTTTATAAACAACAGTTACATATGTAACTTAATCACCAGAAGCTTCTTTAAAAGTTATAGATGGATAAATCTATGAACCTTTTTTAGGGTTGTAAACGGTCTGGGCGGTTTACTCCGCAGAAACCTAACGCACAGATCTTATTTTTTATTTTCAACCTATCCGAAAATGTGCGGGGAGCTTGCACAAATGGGTGCTCTAATATACACTGACTAGCTAGTTGACATTTTTCATATATTTTGATTTATTGGAGGCGGCCTTAGCCTTCTAACTGGTAAGCCCGCCTCCAAGCGGGGTATGCTAAATTGACTACGAATGCGCTAAATGAGTATTTTATAATAAGAAATTAAGGTTTTTCAATAGAAAACAAAATTTATTAAATTTTTTATGAAGATTTTTTTTGTATACAGTGCACAGTTTAGAAGCGATTTTAAAGAGTGTCGGGGTCCAATTTGTTTCCTTTCTATATAAAACTAATAAATATGAAGTTTGGGGCAATCGAATCAAGAAAAGTCGAGACGGAAATCGATTGAAAATTTCAAGAGTGTTTATATGGGAAAAATATGACTTTTGAGTTTTTAGGAAAATTTCGTTCTATAGTTTAATTTTTTGAACCACTTGTGTTATGAATCGATATCAGTATAAAATTATATTTTCAAAAAGCTACATAACTTCAAAATCGGTTAAGAACTCGCCAAGAAATAGCAAATGCCCTAGACCAATTTTGTGCCAAAAAACACTAGGTCATGAAATTTGATGGCACTTTTTTAAACTTTCAGAAATTGATTAAAGCCATAATTGTTTTTTGCTCTCTATACTTATAAATAGTCAGATATCAAATATTGTTTTATTACCTGTCTGTTAACCTGTCGCGCAATAGGGCAAAAAACGCATACATTTTTTGGCATACTTTTCAAAACTCCATTTTCGATTTTTAAAAAATTTTCTTAAACAAATTAAAAAAAAAATGGATTTTGCACTTCAAGGCCTTGTTAAATACATCCCAGAGATGAAGTATGCCAATTTTGAGATAAATCCCTTCATGCAGCTGTCGGTGACACGCTCCTATTTTTTGTGGATTTCGAGAAAAGTGTAATTTTTATAAAAAATTAAGTAAATTTACTCTTTTTAAGTACTTTGTATCAAACATGAATCAATTGTACTTTTAAATGTTATATTTCATCTTAATAGCTTAGCGGTTTGAAAAAAATAATATGACCTCATTAACCCTTTTGGACATTTGGTCACATATGACCCCAAGCCAATAAAGGACAATTTATTCAAAATTGCGATATAATCTTGGACACCTCTAGTGACCACAAAGTAAGATTGAAGCTTAACCCAACAAACCAAACGATATCGTTTCGAATTCGTAACGATATCATTTCGATGATAAGTTTGTCCGAGAATGATATCATTAACGATTCATAAGTAATAGGTACTGTGGAGAGAAATACATATTCGTTAATGATATCGTTTTTCATTAAAATAACGATATCGTTGCGATATCAAAATATTTGGCAGCGCGATAATACTTTCGATATATTCTTGGGAATGTTTCGTTATTTTATCGTTATTCCAAATATGATATCATTAACGATACAGAAATAAAGTAAAAATATGATATCTCTAACGATACCTATGATAGTAATGGGCACTAGGTCTAAACATGGACCGATTTCAACCAAAATCAATAGGCGTCGCCCTTGGGCCGACATAGGTCTGTGTACCAAATTTCATATCTTCATATTTGCGACCTGCAGCCTGTAAAAAAGAAAATTTTGGGGGGCACTAGGTCTAAACATAGACCGATTTCAACCAAAATGAATAGGCGTCATCCTTGGGCCGACATAAGTCAGTGTACCAAATTTTATCAAAATATCTTAATATTTGCGACTTGTAGAGTGTTCACAAGAATGCATGGACAGACAGACAGACGGACGGACAGACGGACATCGTTAAATCGAAATAGAAAAAAATTCTAAGCCGATCGGTATACTATAAGGTGGGTCTAGGACCAATATTTTTTGGTGTTACAAACATCAGCACAAACTTATAATACCCTCTCCACGTAGTGGTGTAGGGTATAATTACAAATATTCCTAATAAGATTTAGTAAAGATGTAAACTACGATAACTGTATATCGTAGAACGACTTTCAGTGTAGTCAGTGGTTATTAGTGCTGGTAAAAATATAAGTTGTGGGTATCGAGTATTTGTCTTTTTGTTTGGGTACGCGATACTCAAAACTACTACTCGATATTTTCAGAGTTGCATTTTGGACAGACTTATATATTTTGTCTGTCCAAAATGCAAAATGCAAATGTGACTTAGCTAAAATATTTACCACAAAAATGTGACTCCGATAAAATATTTATCACAACATTACAACTCTGCTAAAAGAAAAAATCAGAAGTAAAATATTTAAAACTATATGTTAAAAAAACTATGAAAAATGCAATGAATAGTTGTTGAAAAAGTTTAAAAATATGTTTATAAATTTAAATATTGAATTAACGTAAACATTTTCAATGAATTTTGTTAAAAAATTTAAAAAAAATTTAAATTTAAAAACCGTTAAAGTATCGAGTAGTATCGAGTATCCAAATCAATAATATCGAGTAGTATCGAGTATTCGAAAGTAACCGAATTTACCAGCACTAGTGGTTATCCCTGAAATCTTGAATTTTTCCTAGAGTTACAGCGAGTGGGTGATATTTCTAAATAGAACAACAAAAGAAAAATTAATGTCCATATTAGTTTTTAGCAGGGATGGAAAAGCTCGCTCGCTCTTGCTCTTTTTAAAAAAAGAGCCGAGCCAAAAAAAAAGCTCGCTCTTTTTTTTAAAACGAGCCAAAAAATGTAAACTCGCTCTTATATATAAATGTAAGTAGCTAAAAAAATGTAGCTTCCTCAATTTTTTAAAACAAGCGAGCTCAATGATTACGCTCAAAAAATGAAAAAGAGCTTCACAAAAAAAAAGGCTCTCCCAAAAAATAAATCGAGCATTATGAAAACGTTAGCTCTTTTGAAGTAAATTTGAAAACTCTTTTGGCTTGTTTACAAAAAAAATCTAAATTAAATATTTAGATATTAAATACAGCATTTCCAATAGAATTTCAAAAGAAATGTTAAAAGTTGTTACTACATGAGGGACTAAAATACCCAAATATTATACAAAGTATGGTGCAGGGTTCGTCATGCACGCACACGTAGTGCGTATACGAATTCGCACATGCACATGTGCGAGTGCAAGTGCGTATTCACATGCATTAAAAAAAATAGCTAACATTAGAAAAAATCGGTAATATTGTCGCAAATCGCCAATATTTTTAAAAAAATCGATAAAAATTAAAAAAAATTGCAAAAATTGATTAAAAAAATCGCCGAAATTGAAAAAAACTGTCAAAATTTAAAAAAAAAATCGCCAAAAATTTAAAAAAAAAATTGTCAAATTAAAAAAAATCTACTAAATTAAAAAAATCACAAAAAATTGTCAAAACTTGAAAAATCGTCAAAAATTTGAAAAAATCTGCAAAATTGAAAAAAATTGTCACAATGGAAAAAAATTGTTAAAAATTCGGAAAAAAATCGCCAAAATTGAAAAAAATCGTTAAAATTTGAAAAAATTTCCAAAATTGGAAAAAATCAAAAAAATTGAAAAAATAAATCGTAAAAATTTGAAAAATCGTCAAAAATTTTAAAAAATCGTCAAAACATCGAAAAAAATCGTCAACTTGAAAAAAACGTCAAAATTTGAAAAAAAAATTTCCAAAATTGAAAAAAATTGGAAAAAAATCGTCAAAATTTGAAAAATCGTCAAAAATTTTAAAAAATCGGAAAAATTTAAAACAATTGCCAAAATTGAAAAAAATCTTCAAAAATTTGAAAAAATCGCCAAAATTGACAAATCGTCAAAATTTTAAAAACACCCAGTCAGAAAAATACAAACGGGAAAGCGGTGGCAAAGCACTTTAACAGGTGGTACAAGTACTGGCAAAAAGTGCTTTCCCATTCCCAAAATGATAACATCATTAGACAAAAGGACCGGCTGTTCAAAAAGCGCCGGAAAAGCACTGGAGGAACAAAATTTTTAAACGTTGGCAAAACGCTGTCAAAACCAATAAATAGGTGGTCTGGAAATATATTTTCCAAAATAAAATTAAAAAAAAGTTCATATGTATTTTTTTTGGTCCTGCCGTGATTTGAACCCAGGCCGTCAGATTGGCAGGCGATTGCTCTACCCACTGAGCTAAAGAGACATATAATATTTAATGGCTAAACACATAAATGAGTGATAATAGCTGGACAACTAGTGGCTGTGCCAAAATGCTAGTACTGGCAAACAATTTTTTGTAACTAGTATGCCAGTGTTGGGAGGGTAAAAAAAAGTTGGTCTTGAAGGAGCTTTCCCACAGACAAAAAAATTGATTTTATAAAACAAAAAAAATTTTAAATTAAAAACAATCCAAAAAATTTTTTTTGCTTGCAACCGGATTTGAACTCGTCAGCATTTTTATAAAATCATTGGTTTTCCAGTGAATTGATTTTTGTACGCCTGGTAGCATTGGCTAGGTAGCACTGTATAACCACTTGTTGCAAACCCTGGCATATCACTCTAAGCCAATTCTTTGCCAGTGGTTTTTTTTATAAACCACCGAAATTTTTGTAAAACAAATACTGGTAAAACGCTTTTCGCAAACGTTGGCAAAGCGTCCCAAATGAGTGTTCTGCCAGTCATTTATTTTTAATACCGTGGTTACCTAGTGGTATGCCAGTACTTGATTTTTTGTACCACTGGTGATTTCTGACTGGGTAGTCATAAGTTGAAAAAATGGTCATAATTTAAAAAATTCGCAAATATTTGAAAAAACTGCAAAAATTAAAAAAAAGTAAAATTTAGAAAAAATCGTCAAAATTTAAAAAAAAAATTCCAAAATTGAAAAATGCCAAAACTGTCAGAAATTCTAAATTTTGAAAATCGTCAGAATTAGAAAACTATGATGAAAATTTCTCCTCTAGTTTGGGAGATATGGACAATTAAAATTATATTTAAACGATTTTCGCACTTATTTTTCCACAGATGACTCACTATGACTTCCTTGTTCCAAAACCGTTGTCCGTTTTCATTTAACTCATTCAGTTTTCGAGATATGGGCGATATACCAAATAAAAGCCCTTCCCAGCAAAATCTTTCATTACCAAATAAGTAGTTATATAATAGAAATTCATAGCTGAGCACAACTTATTTTTTGGCATCTACACTAATTATTTTTGTTTGGCGTGGACGTTTTTATCAGTAGTCACGCTTACCCGCTCACTTACTAAAAAATGAAAAGTAAGTAGTTATGAGATTTTGAATAATAAGTGGTTATACAAATGGTTACGAAAAGTTGAATTATAAGTGACTATCCGACTGCTTACTTGATTCTTAAAAATAAGGAGTTACACAAATACTATTAGCTCCAGAAAATACATTCAGTGAAATTAAAGCTTTTGCTAGTGTTCTAATTTTTCTCGTCATAAAAATTTTAACACAAAACATATTTACATATTTATAATAAATAAAAATGTATAAAATTTAACTTTATAAAAAGTACTTATTTAAACTATTGCTAGTAAGTCATTATTTTATATTTAAAAGCAATGACTACAATAGGCCGTTATTAGCAAGTCATTATTTTATATTACAAAATAATGCAAAAGGTAATGATATATCATTATTGGTAATGTAGACAGCAATGGGCTGTCATTACCAATATTTTGCTGGGTTTTCTCTCTACGAAGCTTAGTTTTCGAGAAAAACGCGATTTTAAAATCTAGCAATGCAAGTCAAAATTTAGTTTCGGTATCGGGGTATTGGTAGTGGGTTTTGACATTTGGTGCAGTAATTTTTTCTCTAGCTCTTCTAGTTTGGGAGATATGTACGATTAAAATTTTATTTAAGCGATTTTCGCATCGGTTTTTTTTTTCAAAAACCGATGTCCGTTTTCATTTAACTCATTCAGTTTTTGAGATATGGGCGATATACCAAATAAAAGCCCTTTTCTCTCTACGAGGCTTAGTTTTCGAGAAAACCGCGATTTTAAAATCTAGCAATGCAAGTCAAAATTTAGTTTCGGTATCGGGGTATTGGTAGTGGGTTTTGACTTTAGGTGCAGTAATTTTTCCTCTAGCTCTTCTAGTTTGGGAGATATGGACGATTAAAATTTTATTTAAGCGATTTTCGCACTTATTTTTCCACAGATGACTCACTATGACTTCCCGATTTTCGCACTTATTTTTTCACAGATGACTCATTATAACTTCCCCGTTCCAAAACCGTTGTCCGTTTTCATTTAACTCATTTAGTTTTAAAGATATGGGCGATATACCAAATAAAAGCCCTTTTCTCTCTACGAGGCTTAGTTTTCGAGAAAAACGCGATTTTAAAATCTAGCAATGCAAGTCAAAATTTAGTTTCGGTATCGGGGTATTGGTAGTGGGTTTTGACCTTAGGTGCAGTAATTTTTCCTTTAGCTCTTCTAGTTTGGGAGATATCGACGATTTAAAGTTTATTTAAGCGATTTTCGCACTTATATTTTCACAGATGACTCACTATGACTTCCTTGTTCCAAAACCGTTGTCCGTTTTCATTTAACTCATTCAGTTTTCGAGATATGGGCAATATACCAAATAAAAGCCCTTTTCTCTCTACGAAGCTTAGTTTTCGAGAAAAACGCGATTTTAAAATCTAGCAATGCAAGTCAAAATTTAGTTTCGGTATCGGGGTATTGGTAGTGGGTTTTGACCTTAGGTGCAGTACTTTTTCCTTTAGCTCTTCTAGTTTGGGAGATATCGACGATTTAAATTTTATTTAAGCGCACTTATTTTTTCACAGATGACTCACTATGACTTCCTTGTTCCAAAACCGTTGTCCGTTTTCATTTAACTCATTCAGTTTTCGAGATATGGGCGATATACCAACTAAAAGCCCTTTTCTCTCTACGAAGCTTAGTTTTCGAGAAAAACGCGATTTTAAAATCTAGCAATGCAAGTCAAAATTTAGTTTCGGTATCGGGGTATTGGTAGTTGGTTTTGACCTTAGGTGCAGTAATTTTTCCTTTAGCTCTTCTAGGTTGGGAGATATCGACGATTTAAATTTTATTTAAGCGATTTTCGCACTTATTTTTTCACAGATAACTCACTATGACTTCCCCGTTCCAAAACCGTTGTCCGTTTTCATTTAACTCATATAGTTTTAAAGATATGGGCAATATATCAAATAAAAGCCCTTTTCTCTCTACGATGCTTAGTTTTCGAGAAAAACGCGATTTTAAAATCTAGCAATGCAAGTCAAAATTTAGTTTCGGTATCGGGGTATTGGTAGTGGGTTTTGACCTTAGGTGCAGTAATTTTTCCTTTAGCTCTTCTAGTTTGGGAGATATCGACGATTTAAATTTTATTTAAGCGAAAAATAAATGCGAGAAATAAATTTTGGAAATTTCGTTTTTTAATACCTGGACGATTTTTTTCTATTTTGGCAATTTTTTCTAATTTTTGTCGATTTTCATAAATTTTGACGAGTTTTTCAATTTTGGCAATTTTTGCAATTTCTTCCAATTTTTGACGACTTTTGAAATTTTGGCAATTTTTCAAAATTTCCCGATATTTTCCAATTTTTGACAACTTTTTGAAATTTTGACGATTTTGTTAATTTTTTCACATATTGACAATTTTTTCAAGACGATTCTTTCAAAATTTTTACGATATTTTGCAATTTTGGCGATTTTGTCTAATATTTAAAAATTTTTCTTAAATTTTGACTATTTGGGCAATTTTTTCAAATACGATTTTTTCAAGTTATGACGATTTTTTCAAAATTTTTACAAAATTTTTTAATTTTGGCAATTTTACAAATTTTTTCGTTTTTTCCAATTTTTGACGACTTTTTGAAATTTTGGTAATTTTTTCAAATATTAACAATTTTTTCAAAATTTTTACGATATTTCGCAATTTTTGCGATTTTGTCTAATTTTTGACGATTTTTTTTTAAATTTTGACTATTTGGGCAATTTTTGCAAATATTGACGATTTTTTCAAGTATATTATGATTTTTTCAAAATTTTTCAATTTTGGCAATTTTTAAAAATTTTCCGATTTTTTCCAATTTTTAAAGATTTTTTCAAATTTCAACGATTTTGGTAATTTTTTCAAATACTGATATTTTTTCAAGCCGATTTTTTAAAAATTTTTACGACATTTTGCAATTTTGACGATTTTGTTTAATTTTTGACGATTTTTTATAAATTTTTCAAATATTGACAATTTTTGCAAATTATAACGATTTTTTCAAAATTTTTAAATATTGGCAATTTTTCAAATTTGGCGAGTTTTTCTAATTTTTGACGATTTTTTTTAATTTGGCGATTTTTTAAAAATTTTTACATTTTTTAAAATTTTTAATTTTTTTTGTTTTTGCGATTTTTTCTGATATTTGAAACTTTTTTCAATTTCAGCGATGTTTTTTTTCAATTTTTAAAATTCAAAATTTAGGGACTATAGTACTGCTGGATATAGTGTAAATATATTACCGTTTTTGTTTTTTATAACAACTAAATTATTTTAGTGGGAGCGAGCCGTTTTAGCGGCTCGATTTCAAAAAAACTCAATTAAATTTCGTTAAAAAGCTCTATGAAATTTTTTATACGAGCTGCTCAATTTAAAAAACTCTATTCAGTTATGTAAACGAGCCTTTTCATTTTTATAAGCTCTTTATTTTTTTTAGTTGCGAGCTTTTATTATTTGAGCACCTCTTTTAATTTTGGCTTCCGAGCTTTTTAAAAAAATGTATATATTTTTGGCTCGCTTTCTTTCCATCCCTGGTTTTTAGAATGCACTATTTAAGCTTAAGATAAAACTGACCTATATTTCTCGTGGACGATTGGCATTGACGTGAGGTTTTTTGTAGAAGGATCCTATCAGGAACTGTTTCAGGGCAGCTTAAACAATAGAGTTGTAGTATAATAAGTGTGCTCAGCGGTTTTCGATTTAGTTTTTATATCCCGATCAAAAAAACATTATATCTAGCATATGTAGTCATATCTCATTTAATATAGATCGCCATTTAATCTTACCCAAGTAAAAAAGTTTTGATATAGTCATATATTATCATATACAATTTTGTATAATTATATATTGGAACATATATACTAAGATATACTTATATACAATTTTACGAAATTATATCCTAAATATATACCTATATCTTATTATATATTGCACAATATATAGCGCAACATATTACAATATCCAATTATATATAGACCTGTATATATTTACATATGCCTCATATAATTATGTATAATTGTATCGAATTATACACCATTACATCTAGTTGGATATGATTATATTATATTTGATACATTTGGATGAGGACAAAATCCGGATAAAATTGTATCAAACCATATCTTATTCAATCAAATTAGATCTAATTGTGTCAAATTAGATCTAATATGACCATAATACGATCTAATTTGATACAATTATATGTTCTCATTTTTCGGATGCAATTATATATAATATCAAAACTCATATAATTTTTTTTAGTAGGGTATCCAAGTTCATCTCAAAATTGGGGTATCCAGTAATATCCAATCAGATCCCTCAAATATATTACAGGATTAAATTAGATCCAAATAGATCTCAAAATTGGGAGATCCAATAATATCCAATAATATAAAATTGAGATCCTGATCGATCCTAAAATATCCTATGGGATTAATTTAGATCCAATTAGATGCAAACGGATAAACTAATTTTGGCAGATCGAATTGGATAATTTGAGTTCAAAATTTATTCTATGATATATTTAGAATTATTGAAATCCCGAGTAAAAATAGTTATATAGGAAATTATATAATTTAATATGGACTAATATGTTTATATATAGTCAAATGTGACACTATATCTTTGTGGATATAATTATGTATAGCTTTGAGTTTCCCACAAATTTCTTATATAATGTCATATATAGATCAGTATAAATATATATGTCGCCATATACCATATTTAGTTACATATGCTATGACAATTTTAATACAGCGTCATATATAATTACAAATGGCTTTATCGGTAAACATATAAAGTCTTATATAGCTCAATGTTAATTTTTTTTCTAAGTTTTAGATATCCCGACTAAAAAAGTTTTCATATAATTTTATATGATTTGATATAATTATAAATGTTTATATGTGTGGCTTTATATGACCACATACATTTATATTAACACTTTGGTTTTATAAATATGTTTGATATGACGTTATATATTAAGAGATATTAAGAGATCAGCAAATATAATTTAAACATAATTATATATAATGGCGTATAAGCTTCTCTAAACAATCTTATTTCAAAATATATAACAAAGTTAATATAAAATTGTATTAATTTCATGTATAAATTTATCTGACATGATTTCTAATTATACAAAATTTTATAAAGTTTAATTGCACTATAAATATTAAAAAAAAACTCCGAAATTCTGGATCTGGTTTTGAATTTTGCACTTTGGCATATACATACATATATAAATGTTTATAATTGAATTCAACTTATATTTTTCAAATATTTGGGAAAATACTCTTTATTAAACTAAAAAAAATTTCCCCCCTTAAATGCATGGTGTAGCCATTTGGCAACATACCGGTTTTTTAATTAAAAAAAACCCACTTGATGCACAAAACTGCATTTTTGGAATTGGGGGCCCCTTCTGTACATAGTGTTCCTATAGTTTAGTGCAGAATTTTTAAACAGTTAGAGTAAAAATCTTGGTTTTGCTCTGTATATTTGTGAAAAATCTAAAACACGCGTTTTTTTACAAAAGGTGTAATATTCAAAAATATTTGTTTAAATATTTAAAGTGATATTCTCGCAATAAAATTCATTTTGGCGACAAGAAATTTTGTCAATTTTTTTTTTCTTATATACGTTAAAATAATCACAATTTAGCTATTTGGCAAAAAACCATATTTTTCAATAAAAATCACCTTTTTTAAAAATAATTTTTTTTGGTACTTTTCTTGAAATGTACACGCCTTTAGAAATCATATATAAAAAAATGGTTAAAATCGAAGAGATCATGCATTTAAGGGTTAAAAAAATAAATAAGGGGAGATTTTTTTTTTCTTTGTGGAATTAAAAGCCGAAATAAATATTTCTACTTTAAATTTAAAAATAAAAATTAGACAAACATATGTTGAAATTAATATGGTTTAAGTTCATTTATTTTTCCGTGAAAAAAAAAAAATAATTGTGAAAGTTAATTTTTTATTTTATAAGAAAGACACATTTTGTAAGAAAGACCAAAACTCTAACCTAAAAAAATTTGTTCCGACAAATTTTTAATTTGTAATGTTTTATTTTGTCAGCTATTTCTAAGTTTATTAGCAAACATTTTTCTAAACATTAAGCATTAGTATTTAATATGAATGAAATAAGTGATCTCAACAATATTTACTAAAATTTTCTTTGAAAATCTTCATCAAATTATATGTATTTATATATAATTTGATGCAGTTAGATAGACCCATTTTTCGGATCAAATTGTATCAGGTGAGATAACATGCTTATCTCGCTTGATATAATTATATATTCCAATATTCGGATCAAATTAGATATGGACGTATATATGGGTTTATATATGGTAATATATGATTATATAACATCTTTTTTAGTCGGGATGTTTAAGTATAGCGCATTTAAAAAAAATTCTATGTTTTTCTGAGTTATATTTATGTATGTACGATTTCAAAATATAAAAGGCGTACTCATTATAACTCCTAAATTCCTTGTAAACCTTGTATAAATACAAGCCATATTTTTTATGTATGGAATTTGACATTAAACTCATAAACATACCAGGATTACAGTTTACGGGTTTATATTAGAAGGCTTAAAATGCTTGGTTACAATTATGTACAACTTCTTCTAAATACTTATGTGTAAATTCGTAAATGCTTTGTAAAGTTATGAAACAAATTTTGTATGGAAAATTTGTTTTGTAAACCTCCTATAATTTTATAAAACATTTATGAATTTATACATTAAAGTTTTATTTAAATTTTGAATTCTTAACTTAAGGGTGTTATTTTTTAGTAGTTTTTAATAGTTTTTGTTTTGAGCCTGTAATATAATGCGTTGTATAATTATGTCTTTCTACATCAAATTAGATATGATTATATCGGGTCAAAATTCGGATAAGATTCTATATGATTTAAAATATTTAGAACTTATCCGATATAATTTTATCCACCATTTTTCGGATCATAGCATATCTCCAATTATATTAAATTAGATATCATTACATATGACATCATATTATTTTTTTTACTCGGGTTGAAAATAATTTAAACAGAAAGTGATATTAATTTATGATCTAGAGTCAAACTAAAAAAGAACATTCATTTACTCAAAACTTTTTTGGTGATTTTTTTGATCAGACCACATTTTTTTCAAAGTGGCATATTTTAAGGGTTGTGGATCGTGAAAATTCCAACTTTTTTTTTTGGACTAGTCTATGTAGATAGACATGTAGATATTACCTCAAATTTCGTTAATGCACATATGTGGTCATATATGATGCATTTATGGAGATTTATGTATCCATGTATGGACATGAATGCATGTTTATGAGCATGCATGAACATACATTTAACCTGTTTGTATTCATATATATCGATTTTTAGCTCGGAAGTAAATTAAATTCAGTTAAAAAAGTAAAAAAAAAAATTTTTTTTTTGTGCCCGAACTGGGATTCGACAGGTAATATGTGACTATATATAATTATTAAAAACATAGAAAATATTACTGACGTGGGACCATATATAATCATATCTCAAATTATATTGTTAATCTTGCACCATATATGGAATCATATGTAATTATATCTTATAGCATTTAATATGATATATAATCATATATAAAAATATCTTACACCATACAACCAACAAATTTTTTATAAGAGGGCATACATTATTATATCTCAAAATATTTTGCTTATATGTCACCATATGTTATCATATATTATGTTATATATGATCATTTATAATTATATATGACAATAGATCTGTCATATCTAATTATATGTGGCATATATGGTTCATATCTAATTTTATAAAAGACAATATATAAAAATATATGGTTATATAAGGTACCACATAAGAAACATATAATTATATATGGCTATTCATGACAATATATATACTCACATATTATAAGATAAAATATTAAAATATTAAAATAAGATAAGATATTACTATATTTGACTATATATAAATTTTTTTGATCGGGATACAAAAATTTTCAAATACACCCCACGAAAATTTTCTGTTCCAAAGAATCGGTTGTAGAATAGCTACTTTTTATTTACAACCCCTTCTACTGTCGATTCTAACACCGATTATTTTTGTTTGAAATTGTCCCAAAAGCAACCACTTCTATAGCTCCAAAGTGGAACCGGTTGCCCTAGAATCAGTTCTTAAACTAGTTCTAGAACTGATTCTACGTCAGTCACACCTTACATATAGGATCGAAGGAACTGGTTCCGGAACCAGTTCCATGGAATCGGTTGCAGTGGAACCAGTTGTAGAATAGGTGTGGTTGGCTACTGATTGTAAAAAATTTTCCTGGGAATCTATATAATTTTTTGTGGTGAAATGTAGGCACAGGACCTGTATTCATATTTAGGCCTAAAATTTGATGCATAAAACTTGATATTAAAACCACTGTTCGTTCGCCTTTTATATGGATTTTTACGGTTTTTTAAGGTTTTTGCCAATTGAATCGCTGAAAGCAAAATCGGCTTTAATATACGTTAAAATCGCGACTTTTCAAAAATTTTATATGGCAGCATAGCTTTCCAAGTTGTCCCCAAAGTCCAACTTTTAGTATAATATGGGGTCACCTCTAAAACTGTTCTTGCCAAATTTCAAGCAAAACAGTTTCCATTTGCAAAAGTTATCGCGTAAATTAAAATTTGTTGATTTTAAAAAATTCTTTTGTTACATTTAACAAATCTAAATTTAAGTAAAAAATTTGTAAAACTACAGTTTTATCTGTATACTGAGTCGTAGAATTTACTCAAATTTAGGGACTTACGCGTTTTTCTAAAGGGAGCAAGTCGACTATATGGTTGTTTTATGATGAACGAAATTCAACAAAAGTTGTTCGCTCTCGAAGCACTTCGAAACAAATTGTCTCCTGTTTTTTTGGAAAAACTGATCATCCCAGCAAAATCTTTCATTACCAAATAAGTGGTTATATAATAGAAATTCATAGCTCCGCACAACTTATTTTTTGGCGTCTAAACTCACTATTTCTGTTTGGCGTGGTCGTTTTTATAAGTAGTCACGCTTACCCGCTCGCTTACGAAAAAATGAGAAATAAGTAGTTATGAGATTTTGAATAATAAGTGGCTACACACATGCTTACAAAAAGTTGAATTATAAGCGGTTATCCGATTGCTTACTTGATTCTTAAAAATAAGGAGTTAAGCAAATAATATTAGCTTAAGGAAATACATTCAGAAAAATTTAAGTTTTTTCTAGTGTGTAATTTTAGGACTCGTCATAAAAATTTAAACATAAAACATATTTACATATAATAAATAAAAATGTATAAAATTTAACTGTGTAAAAAGTACTTATTTAAACTATTACGAGTAAGTCATTATTTTATATTTAGAAACAATGAATACAATAGGCCGTTATTAGGAAGTCATTATTTTATATTATAAAATAATGCAAAAGGTAATGATATATCATTTTTGGTAATGCAGATAGTAATGAGGTGTCATTACCAATATTTTGCTGGGATGTAGCAACAGTGCTCTCAACCAATAAAGTCTGTAATGGCTACTGAAAATGTTGCTGTTATTACGGAAAATTTAAATGTTTTGAGCCCAGCGGTATTTTTTGCTAATTTTAGCAACACATGTCTGCTAATCTGTAGTACAATAAAATTAGTAGAAAAATTTAGTAGCCGCTACTAAATTTTAGTACAATTGTTGTAAACTGCAATTCAAAATCGTTTTGCTAAAATCAGTTCAAAAATTTACTAAATATATATCAATAATTTTAGTACAATGAAATTAGTATAAATAACACTACCATCAGTTCTATATATTTCGGACATGCTGATTACAATGGCGTACTTTATTTTTCGATCAATGGTACAGATTTTTTGCTAAATGTCTTTAAAGTTTGGAGGTTATCCATTCAGTTTTTTATATAAAAAATTTTTCATATTCAATTAATATGAATTTTTTGTGTTAAAATGTAAGCACAGGACCTGTGGCCATATTTACGATATACAGCTATGGACATAGAAATAGGACACTTCATACAAAATTATCTGCATGCATTTCGCTTAATAATTATAAAGCAATAATTATATTTCTTTTCTATTATATTAAACTGTCATCAAGTAGTCTCAGATTATATATAAAACTTTGCAATATTTATACCCTACACCACTATGTGGTCAGGGTATTATAAGTTTGTGCTGATGTTTGTAACACCAAAAAATATTGGTCCTAGACCCACCTTATAGTATACCGATCGGCTCAGAATTTTTAATTTTTCGATTTAACGATGTTCGTCTGTCCGTCCGTCCGTCCGTCCGACCGTCTGTCCATGCATTCTTGTGCGCACTCTACAGGTCGCAAATATTAAGATATTTTGATGAAACTTGGTACACCGACTTATGTCGGCCCAACGACGACGCCTATTGATTTTGGTTAAAATCGGTCCATGTTTAGACCTAGTGCCCATATAAGGGTCCTACCAAAATTATATTGTTTATACGCTGCAGGTCGTAAATATTAAGATATTTTGATGAAATTTGGTACACAGACCTATGTTAGCCCAATAACGCAGCCTATTGATTTTGGTGAACATCGGTCCATGTTTAGACCTAGTGCCCATATAAGGGTCCTACCAAAATTATACTGTTTATACGCTGCAGGTCGCAAATATTAAGATATTTTGATAAAATTTGGTACACAGACCTATATTGGCCCAATAACGCAGCCTATTGATTTTGGTGAACATCGGTCCATGTTTAGACCTAGTGCCCATATAAGGGTCCTACCAAAATTATACTGTTTATACGCTGCAGGTCGCAAATATTAAGATATTTTAATGAAATTTGGTACACAGACTTATGTTAGCCCAATAACGCAGCCTATTGATTTTGGTGAACATCGGTCCATGTTTAGACCTAGTGCCCATATAAGGTCCTACCAAAATTATACTGTTTATACGCTGCAGGTCGCAAATATTCAGATATTTTGATGAAATTTGGTACACAGACCTATGTTGGCCCAATAACGCAGCCTATTGATTTTGGTGAACATCGGTCCATGTTTAGACCTAGTGCCCATATAAGGGTCCTACCAAAATTATACTGTTTATACGCTGCAGGTCGCAAATATTAAGATATTTTGATGAAATTTGGTACACCGACCTATGTCAGCCCAAGGATGAAGCCTATTGATTTTGGTTAACACCGGTCCATGTTTAGACCTAGTGCCCATATAAGGGTCCCCCAAAATTGGCTTGGTTACAAACTGCAGGTCGCAAATATTAAGATATTTTAATGAAATTTGGTTCGATGACTCACATTATAGAAAATTTTGACACAAGCCCCATTTTAACCCATTCGAATTTCGGATCCAAACATTAGTTGGCTTTTAACCAGACTGGTGTAGGGTATTGTATAGTCGGCATGTAACATGCAAATATTTATAACAGAATTACTTTACTTTGTTCAAATTGCTAAAATACTAAAGTGTTCGCGAAATATGGTATACAATGCTATGTGCTGCCGACAAGAAATATCATACGCAAAATAAAGAACGTAAGCCAATCCGTCGTAAAACTACAACTTATATGGACAGGACTGTAGTACGCAAAAGCAAACTCAACCCTTTTATGTCCCCGTCAAATAAATAATGAAATCAGGGAAAAATTCAACGTTAAAGTGTCAGACAGGTTAGTAAGAAGAAGACTGAAGCAAACTTATTTGGACAAATAAGTAGAAAGAAGCCTCTTCTTTCAAGAAAAAATATTAAGAAACGTATTGATTTTGCCAAAACCCACAAAGGAAATGAGTTGTCCTTTTGGAAAAATGTGCTTTGGAGCGATGAAACGAAGGTAAATCGTGTCGGACCAGATGGTAGAACATTTGTACACCGCCAAAAAACCAAGCTTTAAACATTAAGTACACTCAGAAGACCTTGAAACACGGTGGGGGTAATATTATGGTATGGGGGGCTTTTTCCTGGCGTGGCGTTGGGCCTATCGTTAAAGTAGAGGACAAAATGGACAGGTTTCAATATTTGAGCATTCTTAAGAATGTTATGGAGCCATTTGCTTATGAAAATATGCCAGTTAAGTGGATCTTTATGCAAGACAATGATCCGAAGCACTCGTCGAACATAGTGAAGGATTGGTTTTTACAAGAACAAATTAAGGTTTTGGACTGGCCAGCCCAAAGTCCGGACCTTAATCCAATAGAAAATCTATGGAATGATGTAAAAACAAAAGTTTCTCAAAACAATTATAAAAATTCCACCGAACTTTGGGCTGGTATTCAAGAAGCCTGATATTCTATACCAAAAGAAAGATGCCAGAGATTAGTTGAGAGTATGCAAAGAAGATGGGAAGCGGTTATTGATAATAATGGATACAGCACAAAATATTAGTGTAATATTAACGCTAAAAAAATAATAACTGTTTTAAAAACCCAAAAAATGTACGGTTTTTTGTAAAAACATAAAATGTGTCCTATTTAGAAATCCAGCAATTTTTATTAGTTTATACATATTTACACTCAAAAAAAAAAGTCAGTAAAGTCAGCAAAAAATTTTGCTGTGTCAGCAAATTTTTAGTCAGGAGCGTGCTTGCAAAAAAGTTGGTAATTTCAGCAAAAGGTTTGCTGAAAATCAGCGAGCTGATTTTTACCAAAAAAATAGTAATCTTCAGCAAAAGTTTTGCTAACACTTAGTCGACTGCAAATGAAAAAAATCCTTGCTAAAATCACTAAACTTTTTGCTGAATATTAGTAGACTGAAAAAAACTCAAAAAACTTGTAGCGAAATTTTACTTTAGTTAATTTATTTGCTGAAAATTTAAATATAGAATATGTGTAGAGTTGTTTTTCTTTTTTTGTCATTTCCGTTTCCAGACAAGCTGCGACATCTACATCTTGTCTATCTGGTTGTCGTCCACGCTATGCATGCGGTTATCAGCACAATTTTGGTAGCAAAATAAATTAGTAAAACTTTGGTTCAAAATTAGTTTAGTGCTAAAAAAATATAACTAAATTTTTGCTAAAAACGGAATTTCAGCAAAAAAATTGCTGAAAACTAGTACACTTGATATACAAGACGTTTTACTAATTTTTCTACTAACTTATTTTTTTGAGTGTACCAATATATATAAATTAGTTGAAGGATTTTTATTTAAATAAAGAATGAATTACAATCATCAATAATAACACTTCCCGTATATGAAATAAAACAAATTATTTTTGAGTGTTATTTTTGTTCGGTTTAAGATCAAATATTACAAATTCTAAATAGAATTTACAATTTTTATTTTACAACCAATAGAGAAAAAACTTATGAATTGGTTGTAAAATTGGTTGTAAAATAAAAATTGTAAATTCTATTTAGAATTTGTAATATTTGATCTTAAACCGAACAAAAATAACACTCATTGTAAAAATCTTCAGATCAACTAAAAATCTACAATAAAATTTATTTTTGTTTTATTTTTCAAAATAAATAATTATGTTTCTTAACATATAAAAGTGTCCTATTTCCATGTCCATAGCTGTAAATGCGATGTGCTAATTTTGATATTTAAACCACTACTTAGCGTTTTATATAGGTTTTTATGGTTTTTTGTTATTTCATCGACTTTAGTCGCCGAATGTACAATCGACCTCAAAAAATGATATGGCTTAGTAAAGAAGCAATTAAAAGGAAAATATTTCATCAAAAAAAAATGTTTTCATTTATAGCAGCCTATACGTTAAAATCGCGATTTTTCAAAAATTTTGTATGGCAGCATAGCTTTCCAAGATGTCCCCAAAGTCCAACTTTTAGTATAATATGGGGTCACCTCTAAAAACTGTTGCTGCAAAATTTCAAGCAAAACATTTTCCATTTACAAAAGTTATGGCAATAAATACAGCCCAGGAAAATATTGGTAATGACACCTCATTACTATCTGCATTACCAAAAATGATATTTCATTACCTTTTGCATTATTTTATAATATAAAATAATGACTTCCTAATAACGGCCTATTGTATTCTTTGTTTCTAAATATAAAATAATGACTTACTCGTATTAGTTTAAATAAGTACTTTTTACACAGTTAAATTTTTTTATTATATGTAAATATGTTTTATGTTTAAATTTTTATGGCGAGTCCTAAAATTACACACTAGAGAAAACTTAAATTTTTCTGAATGTATTTCCTTAGGCTAATAGTATTTGCCTAACTCCTTATTTTTAAGAATCAAGTAAGCAATCGGATAACCACTTATAATTAAACTTTTTGTAAGCATGTGTGTAACCACTTATTATTCAAAATCTTATAACTACTTATTTCTCATTTTTTCGTAAGCGAGCGGGTAAGCGTGACTACTTATAAAAACGACCACGCCAAACAAAAATAATGAGTTTAGACGCCAAAAAATAAGTTGTGCGGAGCTATGAATTTCTATTATATAACCACTTATTTGGTAATGAAAGATTTTGCTGGGAGGTTAGTATCGCACTAAAGACATTTTAAGGTACTAACAAACAACAAACAAGAATTGTAAAAAATCAAATTTAACAAAATTTTAAATTAGTATATTTATACCCTCCATCCCACTGTGCAGGAGGGTATATATCATTTTGTCATTCCGTTTGTAACTCATCGAAAAAAAAATCTGGGACATAAATAAAATATATATTCCTGATCGTTATCAATAGCGAAACCGATATAGCCGTGTCCGTCTGTCTGTCTGTCTGTCTGTCTGTTGAAATCACGATCACGCTCAAAATAGTTGTGCTAGGATGTTAATTTTTAGTGAAGATTTTGGTCCAATTTCTTAAGCAGTTTGCTATTGGAAATGGGCATATTTGGTCCAGACGTTTAAAAGTTATGAAAGAAAATGTAGAAGCACCTCTAGAATTTTCCACATTAACATGAAAAATATATTAACTGTGTGTTGTTGTTGTTACTGAATAAGAAAAAAATACAAACATACACACCCAGACCTTGAAAGAGTTAATTCTTTTTTTGAATTTATATGCATAAAATTGGATTCATTTTATAAATTACCGAATAATTCATAATGCCTTTAAATCAATGATTGGAAATTGAATAAAGTGAGATAAGATTTGTTCAATTAGTCAAAATTTTTGTCCAATTTCTTAAGCTGTTTGGTATTGAAAATGGGCATATTTGGTCCAGACTTTTAAAAGTTATGAATAAAAATGTAAAAGCACCTCTAGAATTTTCCATATTAACATGAAAAAATATATTAACTGTGTGTTGTTGTTTTTACTGAATAAGAAAAAAATACATACATACACACCCAGACCTTGAAAGAGATAATTCTTTTTCTGAATTTATATGCATAAAACTGGATTCATTTTATAAATTACTGAATAATTCATAATGCCTTTAAATCAACGATTGGACATTGAATAAAGTGAGATAAGATTTGTTCCTATTTGTGTTGATTCAATTTTGATTCGATTGAATAATTTGGACGTATGTTGGCTTTAGACGCACCTCACCGATTGATTCTAAATTTTTACTACTGATATAACTCTCTTTTGGGGGCCCGAAGAAATTTTTTTTTTCACCGAAAAGCGTGTATGGGGAGTTACTTCGGTTTAAAGTTTAAAAATGAACTTAACTATATTTTCTTCATTTATGATAGGGTTGGAACAATATGTACACCATTGGAAAGGTAATAAAAATATCTTTAGAATAGCATTTTTTGTTGACCCATTATGATTCGGCGTAGGAATTTTAATTTTTTTGTTTGTTTAATGTTTTTATTCCATAAAAAACCTATATAAGAACAAAAATTGTGCTTATTAGAATGTTATCAAGACGAAAAGCTTTTATTTCATATATAGATCAAGTTTTGATCACTTCAAACACCGAAGATATTAGAGGTCAAAATCGTGAGATTTTTTTTCTTTCAAAGTATGGCTAACTTTTGACAAATGAAAAATCTCAATACCGACAATAGATTTAAAATGTGTTTATTTCCAAAATAGGCTTGCCAGACGTACTGTTTTTAGCAGTACGCGTACTTTTTTTTACTGATTGTACGCAAAGAAGTACGCAAATGTACTTTTTTTAACCTGTGTACTTCTTTTTGTACTTTTTTTTCTTAAAAACATTAAATAATACTAAAATGTTCTTTATTTGATAACACTATTAAGAAAATTTATTTTTTTTGGATTTCCTGCACTTGCAATACATCTTATGTTTATAATATTGACGCGTCAAACACAAATCGGCAAAAAAAATTGAATGGGGCGAGCAGTTTTCCAGATTTTTTCGAATTTACATTTCATTTAAACCCCTGTTTTCGGCAGTTTTGGTTAAATTTTTTTACGTTTTTGAAATCAACAGAAGTTATGCTTGAATAAAGATGTTTCCTGAATTTTGTAAGAATTGAGAAAATTCTATTTTTTGGTTTAATCCTTAAGTGGAGTATACACGAAGGATCATTCGTGAAAAAATTCCCATTTTTTACGAATGTTCATTTGTGCATGTTAGTGTGTCGTTTTGACATTCGTGCAATTCGTGTTATCAAAATTTTTTGATTCTTTTTTGTTTCCAAACTCAATGTTCCTTCGTGTATACTTCGCTTTATACTACAACAGTTAATTGATTTCGTTGTTTTGTATTAATATAAAGCTACACACTTTAATGTACTACACTCATAGAAATAAATCCGTAAAAATAGCAGAAAAAGTTACTAAAAATTAGTTAAAAATGATGCTGCAGAAAAAACTGCTAAAATTAGCAGATTTTTTTACTAAATACTAGTAAAATGAGAACAGCAAAATTAAAACTGCTAAATTAACAGAATTTTAGTTATATTTAGGCTAACTTTTAGTTAATTGAAAATAGCAAATTGTACTATAAAATCTGCAGAAAATTTTGCTAAATATTTGTAGACTAAAAATAGCAAAAATAAACTGTTAAATCTACAAAATTTTTGCTATTTTTAAGCTAAATTTAGTTGAATGCAAATAGCAGTCTATTCTGCTAAAATCAGCAGAAATATTTGCTAAAAAATTGTAAACTGCTGTTTTCAAAAGGCTCGATTTTTATTTGCATTTAAAAAAAAAATCGAAAAAAAAACTTCGAAAATTTTAAATTTTTTGGTGATTTTTTAGGCTACTAATTATTTAGCAAAATTTTTTGCTGATTTTAGCAGGTTAATTTGCTAATCTCCATTTACAAAAATTTAGCTCATATATAACTAAAATTCTGTATATTTAACAGTTTTAGTTTTGCTGTTCCTATATTACTAATATATAGCAAAAATAATCTGCTAATTTAGCAGTTTTTTTCTGCAGCATCATTTTTAACTAATTTTTAGTAGTTTTTACTAAATTTTCTACGGACTTTTTTCTATTAGTGTATGTTTATTTTGTATCAAAGTTGCAAAAATATTAGATATGCCCTAAAGTATTTTAAAAGCAAATCAAAATATCAACTTTAATTTTATGATTGTTTTTTTTGATTTTATTTATATAAAAATCGATTTTAATTGTTAAAAAATTAACTTACCAACATTATCATAAACTCCATTTTTTGATATAAAAAATTTTAATTTTGGTTGAAATTCCGAATTGATTTTCAAATATTTTTTGACATATACAAATAATTTGCAACTGTGATACAAAATATTGATCACGAATATTTCTAGTTTACGTATTATCCTAGAACAACGAAATCCATTTACTTTAAACGAAATATTAAATAAATATTAATAAAATAGAAATACATCTCTAATAAAACGTGATTGACATATTTTGTTATGAATTCTAAATACATAAATTGTTACTTTTTTGTGTACTGAATTTTATGATATTTTTAAAGAAAAAAGTGTACTTCTTTTTCACTATGTACTGCCTTTTTTTCCTCGATGTACTTTTTTCGTCGATTTCATATCTGGCAATCCCTATCCCGATTAGTTAATTCAGTATAATTGTTGGTTAGAGTCAAAATTGTATCTTTTGTACCATCTGCAAAAAAATTAGGCTTGACTTCTAATATCTTCGGTGTTTGAAGTGATAAAATTTGAACTACATCTTAAAAGTTTTTAATCTTGAGAATATATTAATAAGTAAAAAATTATGTGGTAGTATACGGTGGTTTTTATAAAAACGGTTTATTTAAAAAATCTTAAAAATAAATCTCATTCGCCGGTAATGGGTAAACAAACAAAAAAAAAATGTCGTCCATAAGATATTTTTACTATCTTTCAATGATATATATACATATATATTGTTCCAATCTGACTATAAATGACTTATGCCGTTTTCTTTTCTGAAAAAAGTGTTGCCTTTTTTCTGCCCTTTTTTAAAAAAATGTATTTTTGTGCATAGAAATAATAAGCAAATATAGGCATATTAGGTATAAAATTAAAGGTATTTTAAAGACCTATTTAACTATTCTTCAAAAATGTCCAACAACATTCAACTTATTTAACAAAACACCAAAATATAGAAAAATATGACATTTTGTAACTTTTTGCACGAAAACTAGGGAATAATTAGACATATTTTATACACAGTTAGATTGATATCTGAAATACCTTTAATTTGATACCAAATTTGTCTATGTTTACCTTTTATTACTATACACAAAAAGGCATTTAGTAAAAAAAGGGCAGAAAAAAGGCAACATTTTTTTCAGAATAGAAAACGCCATTAGATATATGTAGCTAAGTCCATTTCCAAACTTTTCACAGAAATAAACTCCCTACAGAGGTCTTTCCGCGGATTTTTTTTTAACAGCGTGAAAAGTACTACATCGTGGTAAAAAAAAATATTCACTGAGATCAACTTATTGCAAAATTGAGATTTAAAATACGAATTAAGGAATTATATTTTTAAAGGTCTGCACACATCTATATTAATAACATAAGCAGTGTTGCCACTTTATGGGTAGGGCATGGATGACAGCAATTATTAAATTGTTTAGTTTTTCACTTAAATTTCAATTCAAATGAATGAATTGAGAAAGTTATCAAATTTGTAAATAAAAAAATATATTACACATAAAAAAAAAATTAAATTCATAAACTAGCCAATAGATAGTGGGTCTATGAATACAACTTAGCAATTACTTCAAAGCATTGTTGGTAGCAGAAACGGTGCGATTATCGGTGAGGGTAAGTAACGCTATCATAGATTATTTCTGTTACAGTATTTTAAGGATAATTGTATTTCGGTAACGGTATTTTAAGGTTAACTGTATTGCAATTATTTCGGTGCATTCCGAAATTTTTTTTTTATGAAAAAACCAAGTAAAGTAAATCAAATTTATTAACTAAGTGTATGTAAAATTCACAATTACGACGTGGAATTACAAAAAGTTTAGACTAAAAAATAATGGTGTTGTAAGGATAATGGGATAATGGTATTTCATTAATTTCTGTACTGGTATTTTAAATGTATCGACATTTGAATCTATAACAGTATTTTAGCGATAGACCCTACCAACCCTGCCTCAATGTATGTAATTACTTTTGGCTTATGAATGACTTAACATCTAATTGTGAAGTTTGCATAAAAATTCCAATATCTATTTTTTATTCATACGAGTTAATGAATTGATTCACAGCGACTGATCATCCACGAATTAAACCGATACATCAGGAAAGTGTATTAGTCTATACATGCTTTGAAATTATACAAATAAGCTATTAACGTACACAAAAAAATCGTTACCAAGTAATTAAGAAAATTTCAACTAATAAAGTTTTATCGAATAATTTATTATATTGTGTATGCTACAAAAACATTATTTTAGTTGAAGTGCTCCCAATTGCTTGCCAAAGATTTTTTGTGTGTATTTAAAAACGCAAATAAAACTTGATTTTTGAAAGACTCTAAAATAAGATTATTTTTAAATTGTTCACATGTGATCATAACTGACTCTTATTTACAAGCTTTTTAAGTGTTTTGTTCTAAAGTTAATTTTTTCTCTAAATTTTATGAAGATTCATATAAGCCTCAAAAGTTCGTCATAAATGCTGCATATTTAAGGAACTTTTCTTTGTAATAACATAACGCCCAGAACGATGGGACAATTGAAATGGCCAAATCACTTTTTTTTAAGTTTACTGATGAGGTTATTACCTTTTTTCGGAGTTCAAATTGTAATAATATGTTAATTGAAGTCATTTATAATTTCATATTTTTTGGGTAATTTTGTCTACACTTTTGGGAATTTTGAATCTTGCTTGTGGCAGCACTGAGATTAAACAAGATTAAACTGAAATATTTACTTGTAGTGGTGGAAAAAATCATACACATTTGTTGCACAGTGGATTGACCGAATACAAAATGGATGGAGGGTATCTAAAGACTCGGCACAGCCGAATTTAATCTTTGGTTTGTATAAGTTCCCAGTCACCTGGGGACTTATACAAACCATCGAGCGGGCTTTAGCCCGCTTGTTTTCTGCTAAATTTAGCACTCGGTTTTGAAAAATTAGAAAATGTTTTGCTGAAATCAGCAGCGAGAATTAGTAAAAAAAATCCGTAATTTGTAATAAGAGAATAGCAAAAATGATTACTAAAAAAAATTAGTATAAAAATAGTAAAGAGCGATTGGAAACTGTTTACAATTTTTTTTACTAAGTTTTTTATCTGACTGTACTTCGGTGAGTTCAGGTGCCTCAGTTGGGATGTCCTGTCTGACCACATGGCTAACGCACGAACATATATTCTCGTAAATAAAATGAGGGTTAGATAGCATGTCAGAATAAGGTTGCCTCCAAATTTCGAGTTGTTCTGACCGGGATGTTGTTAGCACTCCATCGTTGTTCTTTAGGGGCTTAGTGACTGCAAAGTTTTTACCGGAAAGTTTTTTAGTGATGGCGTAAAGATCTTTCGATCTGTGCTCTTCCGCGGCTTTTTGTGCATCATACGCGAGTTGCCTGTAAAATGGCCTCTTATCGCTTCGTTTTACATGCTTATCGCGGCAACTGTATGCTTCTCTCAGCGCAGCTTTCTCGGATCGAGTCCTGGCTGCATTGAGTTTGGATTTGTATAATTACCAGGTCTCATGAGATAGTATAAATTGCCAGGTCTCATGAGATATCCCTTGTTTTTTCCGCGGTATTCTGTTACCAATATGCTCTCTGGCAGCGTCTTCAAAGTGTGCTTGGATGGTCGGCCACTCTAAAACTGGGTGAGCATGTTCGACATTTAAGCCTCCTTTTAACCCTTCGATGTAGTTTTGGCGCTTTGTACGATTTTGCCTTTTCGGGTCTTAGGATTACCGCGACCTTAAGGCGGATAGAGGCGATTACTAAATGGTGATCTGCTCACCCCTGCCCCTGTTATAGCTCGTACGTCGAGAAGGTTTCTTTGCCAAGTTTTGCTGATGGTTACATGGTCGATCTGGTTTTGTGTTGTTGTTGTAACGGCTTCAAAATGAGAATTTGTAGTTAATAATTCTCATCTGAAGCCGGAGTGGCAATCCTTGCTCGGATAAATTCGAAAATTCGAATACAGCCGAATCGTTCCGGCACATAGTCCGATTGCCGTGGGAACCGGGTTATACCGCCCATACTCGGTCGTCAGAGCCTCGTTAGCGTTAACAGGGGATACCATGTCCAAGGTGGACTGTGGATGAGGTTGGCATTTGGAAATAATTTCCCTTGACCCTCATCTGGTTTTCTGTCGTACCGTCTGGCGATAACCACGTAGCTTTGTGCACATTTTTGTGAGGAAACAGTATGCCTCCGATCACAAGGTTGGTATTGCTGCACATTTCGGTAAACAGCCTCCCGTTCTCCGTCATTCTGCCGATGCCATGCGTTCCCATGATTCTCTCGCGACCCCTGTTATCTGATCCTAGTTGCGCATTCATATCGCCCATTAGTATCACTATATTGCCTCGATGTATTGAGGAGAATACAAGGTTTAGATGGCTATAAAAGTTATCCCTTTCTGCGGAATCGGATGTCTCTGTGGGTGCGTAACATTGCACGCATGCCAGATTTCTAGCTCTTGTTCCGAAATTCGCAAGGATTATTCTACCTCCGAATGGTTTCCAATTAATTAGAGCATGTCGGGCTTCTTTGGACAATAATAAACCGACACCATTCGATCTTGGATGGTGTTCCGGCTTTCCAGAGTATAAAAAAGTGATGTTGTCAGGGGCTTTGAATTCACCTGACTCTGGCCATCTGGTTTCGCATAATCCTAGAAGTAGCAGTGAGTATTTTGTTAATTCCCTGCATACGTTCTATGTTCCGATTCTCGTTGTACTTTTCATGCTGAAGGTTGTCATCGTTGGGATTTGTTGGTTTCTGTTATTTGTTGTGTTTTCCTTAATCGTTTTTCTTTAGGGTGGGTGGCTGATTAGGCCTACGCAACCGTCTGGAGTTGTGGAGCTGAGTTTCAGTGACCCCTCGGAGTTCCGTTGTCACCTACTTACCGGAGACGCACCGGTGTTAACGTACCAGTCAGTACGCCTTCTCACTCTAGCTGCTGCCAGACTGGAACATCTGGGCAGCATTACCAGGAAATACTTGACCAGAGGTCAGAAGTAGGGAGGTGCTTGGGAAATTCAATAAAGGAATCACTCCTGGCTATTCCCAAGTGAAAAGCAATCAGATAGCTTTCCACCTTTATTAAAAACCCCCTTCCCCAAGTGACAAGTGCATTATTACTCTTAAAAGTTTGTACATTTACACACTTTATGACTAATATATCCTTTTGAGCACAAACTACTGCATTTGGAAATAAAATCTGTTTTTGTTAATTAAAAGTCCTTATTAATACCTATTTTTGTGTAAATTTGCAGACAGAAGTGTGTATGCAATATTTTTATACATTTGATGTCTGTATTTAAGCTTTTTGCGTTATTTTACATAAAAATTTACACACTTTAGAAAAGTGAATTAACAAGCATTTTTCAGAGTGCTGAGTACCGATCCCGAATAGTTTGTGAAGCTGTGAAGCGGTGAAAACAATTTTTTACTTATTCAAAAATAATGATATCAAATGACAGTTTTTATCACTTTACCGCTTGTAAGTTATTCAGAATCAGTACTCAGAGTTATTATATTTTATGCTTAATATAAAAAAATGTTGATGAATCTTTTCAATTAATATAAGTTTAAACCAATCAATTCATTCTTAAAACTATGCATAAGTTTATAAAAAAAAATGAATCATGCTGCAGCTGTGACATAACTATTATATGGTATCTATTTTGCCAGACAACAGTACCTATATTATAATGTTATTGTATAATAGCAGTTATTCTATTTGCAACAAATAATTTGCCATTGAACTTTTTGTTTAATGAAATGACCTCTAATATGGAAAGACTCTACATAATACAACAAACTGATTCAACCTTCATTAGTAATTGAATTATGAATAAAAAATTGAAATATTACAAACAGTTGTAAAAAATTAGATATACGACAAAGATGAGATGATGATGACGACAATTTCTTTTAATTTATTAAATAAAAGATGTCTGTGGTACATTTTTTATACCATTCCCCGTTTCTTTTTTTTTATTTTATTAACAGGTGCATTCATTAAAACTACTGGCTGCCCATTGTTTAATATTTTCACCTAAAAATCGTACAATGTTTTCGGAAACTGTTATAGATGGTATGATGCAACGTTACAATCGCCCCGATGTTGTTATGGCCCACATACCTATAGCTGGAAGTATGGAAGATGATACAGAACAGCAGCAGCAACAACAAGAAGCAGCTACAACACCAGAGGAGCAAGAACAACAGCAACCACAACCTGCCTCGAAACCTCCCTCAATAAAAGAATATCGTTTATCGGATGTACCCTCAGCTGATAAATTAGAGAAATTTGTGGAAGATGTTAAATTTGGTGTTTATCCTTTAACAGCGTTTAGTGGTAAGAAACCACCACACTTCCGTTCAAGGGCAGCATCACCCGAACGTGCTGATTCGGTTAAATCTGCCACCCCGGAACCTGTAGATATTGAATCACGTCGTATTGTCAATATGATGTGTAGTGTTAAAAAACTTAGGGAGGGTAGTAGTGATATTCTTATGACTATTCTATTACGTATGGATGATAAAATGAATCGTCAACTATCGTGTGATGTAACCGAAAATGATACCTCTTCCGATTTAACACAAGAATTGGTACGATTGGGTTTTGTACATATAGACGATCAGGATAAAATACAGGCACTGTTAGAAGAAACACTGCGCAGTACTTTTTCGGAGGGGGGTGCAGCATTTGGTGAATTTGGAGCTCAAGAGCGTACATTTAGTGCTACAATAAATGAACCAAGTGGAAATAATACGAATGCTACAAGCAATAACAATGGAAATGGTAGCAATAACAATAATAACAATGCCATAATTATAACAAAGACATTACCAGCAAATCCTAGTGTGACATCATTAAATCAAATGGAAAGAAATTGGTCTGTAGCTGATACAGACGCAGCTGCCGCTACTGCATCACTAATGCTGCAAAAACAGCAGCAACATCAACAACAGCAGCTGCAATTACATCAGCTGAGTCAGTCACAAATGGCCTCGGCCTTGTCATCGCCCATACCTCCCTCAGCGGCGGCAGCCTCAGCTTTGGGTTTATCGTCGGGTGGTAGTGTGGCAGTACCTATGGCAGATCCTTTAGCTGGTCATGTTATGTATGTGCCACATGAGCAAATACAGCAACATCAACAACAACAGCAACATCAACAACAACAGCAACATCATCTACAACAACATTCTCCTCCCCAACATCCGCAACAACAATCACATCAACATATAGATCCGTCTATGGTATCTATGGACGTAGTTGATAATTCTTTGACTGCAGCATCAACTAGCCATCATCAAAACCAGCAACTATATATAGATTCTACTGTAAATGCCTCTTCTATTTCTACTGCTCCTCTTATAACCAATATTTCAGCTTCCCCCCTACATTCTTCTACAAATTCTAACACCAACAATTCCACCTCCTCAACTACAACTATCAATTAATAGTATTTAAAAAATTAAAAACTAAAAAAACACAAAATTTTTATTATTATTTATAGTAAAAACAAGTTGAAATGGAAAGAAAAATCAGTGAAATATAAAGTTTGATCAGTGGAGGAGGGAAAAAGTATTTAAAAAATACTCGCAAATAATTTTTCAAACTTTGAATATTCATTTGTTTATTTATATGAACTTTTGTGTTTCTTTTACATATTCATGAGAATTAATGCTGAAATGGATCCCTTTATAGGCTACATTATATATTGGCCTTATTGATTATTGACAAAAGAGAAATTATAAGTCTCGAAATGAAACCAATTCTCATCAAATTTAATACAGTGGACTGATATAAAACATAAAAGGTAAGATTTTAAATTATTATTTAAACCACGATCGAAGAATATAACTATTCCTCTTAAATTTAACAGAAGCTTGAGAAATGTAAAATTCCCAAGAATATCTGAATAATTTTCATTAGGAAAATTTCTCACATTTTGAGAATACAGATATAGGAATTATAGGATATATTTCTAACAAAATATCGCAGAATATTTGTAAGCGAAAGGGTATCTCAAAATCTGAAATTGGAGAATATGTCTGTGATTTGTCATATCTTACCAAAGATAATTTTTTTAAAAGAAATATATCAAGATTTCTATTGGAAAAATCTAAAATATCTGATAATTTTTATATGTTAAAATATCATCTCTATCACAGAATTCACTTTAACATAAAAAATTTCGTTGAAAATTAACAATGTTTTTTACTGTTCCTAGCTATTGCCCACGAGCAATTTCATTCGTTTTATTTCACATAGAATAAATAAGGGTAAAGTAAATGAAATGCACTTTTTTCTAATAAATAAGTATAGAAGCATAAAACAGCATCATTATTGTTAATAAAAATTGTGGAAAAAATTTAATACTCTCTAGTTTCTAAAGAAAAATGTTTTAGAATCTAAGAAGGTTATAAAACATTCTTGATTTAAATCTGAAATTTAAATTAAGAAACATTTGTTTTGCTTATAGCACAACCAAAATTTTATTCAAACTGGTTTTGGGACACAGAGAAATATCTGTATGATATTAACGCATTTTTGCATAAAACCAATGAAGTTTTACTGGAACTCGTCCATTGAAACTTCTCATTGAATTAAATGTTGTGAAAAACTTCATTTTATTTATTAAAAATTTCATACAATCAATGATAAAGTTTTATTAAAACTAGATTCATAAAATATATGCAGTTTTTTTTTTTTTTATCAAATTTAAGAAATTTTTCATTTACTTTGTGAAGAAAACTTCATTAGTTTACTGAAAAATTTCAATAAAACTCGTCCAGCTAAATTCTCTCGTGTACCTATATGCAAAAGTTTTAAAAAAATTTCTAATTTGACACAGATTTGAAATTTTCTTAAAAATTTATTTATTAACCCTTCTCATTGATCAACCTTTATTTTTGTATAATTTCTTTAAGATAAAAATTTCAACAAAAAATCCTATATTTTTTAAAATTTGCGAAAAAAAACAACAAAAATGACTCAATTTTATTTTAAAACCCTTAAGGAAGATTTTAAAATTTTATATTAATAAAGTATTGAGTCCAGTCACATTTACACTCATTTTCCAATATTAATTTTTAGAATTTAGCTATAGAGAGAGAGAGAGAGTAAGAGAGAAGAGTCCTTATTTATAGCTAATAAGAGAGACTTTAATAAAAGTATGCTAAAAATTATGTTTAAAATTACCAGATAATTTTTTGATATTTATTGTCTTTTTTAAGTAACAATATTGAGTTTTTTGTAAGAGAAGTGAAAGAAATAAGAAAATTAACTGTGAAATTATGGCACCAATTTCAAATTACTTTAGAAATTTGTACATTTGCAAATTGCGAAGTTTATTAACACAAACAGGAATTAATGCAAAGCAATAAAAACCTTGGTGTTTATAAAATAGTAAGTTGTTTAGGTTCCATGAAAAATACTGTTATTTTCTATACAAAGCATAGTAATTTATTTCAATTTCACATGAAAAAACTGTTATAATTCATATTTAAAAAAAAAATATTTTTCATTTTCTTTTTTAAAACAACGATGAATGAAGACTTTGAAGTTCGAGTGATATTCTTTATAGAAAAAGCAATTATTCTATGCTTGAGCCTGAAAATTTTCAAAGCCATTTTTTATGTTTAGAAATGGTACATATTATATTTCAAAAAGTTGAAATTTTTTTTAATAAATTTAATGAAAGTTTTTGAAATTAAACAAATCAAGGCTTCCAAACAGCAGTATAACAAAAATCATACTAAAAAAATAAATTATTTCGTTATTTAAACGAAGACACATTTTAACTCTCCAGTAATTTGCTTGATAAACAAAAATAGGTCCCCAAATAAATATTGACATTTTTTCTATTTACGCTGTGTAAACTATTTTAAGTATAATTTAAAAAACGATATAAAAACAATTGAAAAAAGATTTTATTTAATGACTGTGACTATTCATATTTAACATTTTTTTAAGCATACACAAAAATCCATTTAAGTGAAAATACATAAAAAAAACAAAAAATTTTGCGCTTTATTATTACTAAAAGTTATTATTATTATTGATTATGATCAGTAAATAAATCTACATATTAAAACGAAAATAAAAAACAAACAAAATATTATATTTGATTGATGCTACATGTAAACAAAAATTATTGAAATAAAATATTGAAAATCGAAACTACATATAATAAAAAAAACATACACACCCTTACACAAAAAAAATCCAACATAGCTTATTAAATGTCTTAATTGTAATTCATAAAGTATTTAAACAACAAAAAAAAAACAATTAAATCATAACATTTATCCATATTTTTCAAAAGAAAAATAAACAGAGCATCATTTTAAATTTTCTAAATACAAAAAAATGCCATTTCTACTATAAAAAAATAAAATGAAGTAATTTCTTAATTTCAATAGTTTGATAAATAATTTTAATAAAGTCGTCAATCTTTAAACTAAAAAAGTATTACTGTAAAACAAAAAAACCATAGTAATACCATGCATATATATTTAATAAAAGAAAAAAGATAAAACTCATAACAAAAAATTTCAAAAATAAAAAAAAAAATTTCATATAATGAAGACAAAAACAAACAAAAAAAAAACTAAATATGAAAATTGTGTTTTTATTTCAATATTCCACACTTTCGTACAAGAAATCGGTGAAATTAAATTTTAG
This sequence comes from Leucophora obtusa, assembly GCA_949987735.1. NCBI lineage: Eukaryota > Metazoa > Arthropoda > Insecta > Diptera > Anthomyiidae > Leucophora > Leucophora obtusa. The sequence continues at coordinate 322,085,401 of OX465295.1, read as the reverse complement.
TTTTTAAACGAGAAATAGTTTTTATTTTTAGGCCCAGTTAAAATTTTTTTAATCCCAGCCAGAAAAATTTATATACTTTTGTGAGGGTTTGTATTCTATGAATCAAAAACTACTCAAATAAAACATATCCCAGATCTTGATTATCGACACAAAAACGAAAAAAGTTGTGATGCCCGTAAATGTATCGATTTTACTTCGATTTTACTTGAAATCGAATTCGATTTCATTTCCCATTTTATTCTATGAAAATATCGATAAAAAGAGTGTGATAGAAAACGAAATTTTATTTTCTTTTTCGTTTTCAAATCGAGTAGTCGTTGGTTAACGATTTTAAAATTTTCACATTTCTTATGAAATTTGTTTGCAATTTTTTTTTAGTAAAATGTAAGTATAAATATTTAGAATATACAAAAATAGAATTATTTAAAATTTTCCATAAATATTCGGCAAGAAGATATGATTATAGAATTTATGGAAAAACATCCTCAATTGGCCAATGGATTTGCCAAAGGAGATAGAATAGAAATCGAGAAACTTTGGTAAACCCTTGCAGACAATCTCAATAGCATTGGCCCACCTAGCAAGAAAGCAGATGCTTGGAAAAAGGTATTTTTGTATACATTGCTTTATGGTTTTTGAATTTTATAGGCATGTAGCGATAAGAAGTCGCTAAACAGCTAAAATCAGCAAAAAATTTTACTAAATAATTAGTAGCCTAAAAAACCACGAAAAAATTTTAAATTGTGTGTTCTTTTTAGTTTGACTCTAGATCATAAATTAATATCACTTTCTGTTTAAATTATTTTCAAATCAAAGAAAGATGATACAATTTTTACAAGTAAATTACAAAGAATAAAAATATATTTGAAAGAATTCGATAAGACCAGCAATACAGAATACGTATTGGCTTTCGCTACAAAGCCATCATCAGTGTATTTCGTCTTGAGTGGGTTAATATTTTAATGATTGTCTACTTATGTGACCATTGAAATTTAATTTATGATCTAGAGTCAAACTAAAAAGAACATTCATTTACTTAAAAATAAGAGATCAACTAAATATTCCCCCATTCATCTTAAACACATTGACACGGTGCAAAAATATAATTTAAAAAATAATATACATTTAAATTTAACGGTTCGTTGTAATTAAAAAATCTGTGGTTATCATACACAGAGTTGAATAGAATCAGCTGAGATATCTTAAGAATTAAGGTTCAAAGCAAAATAGAGTAATAATAACAAAGGATAAAAATAGCATTGTTAAATTTCGTTGATGTTAGTCTAAGTTGAGTTGTTGATAAGAAATTCGATTTTCTTTCAATGGTCACATACATAAGTAGACAATCAATAAATATTAACCCACTCAAGACGAAATACACTGATGGCTTTGTAGCGAAAGCCGAAAATTCACTAAAAAAAATAAGTTAGTAGAAAAATTAGTAAAACGTCTTGTATATCAAGTGTACTAGTTTTCAACAATTTTTTTGCTGAAATTCCGTTTTCAGCAAAAATTTTAGTTATATTTTTTTAAAACTAATTTTGAACTAATGTTCTACTAATTTATTTTGCTACAAAAATTGTGCTGATAACCGCATGCATAGCGTGGACGACAACCAGACAGACAAGATGTAGATGTCGCAGCTTGTCTGGAAACGGAAATGACAAAAAAAGAAAAACAATTCTACACATATTCTACACTCAAAAAAAAAAGTCAGTAAAGTCAGCAAAAAATGTTGCTGTGTCAGCAAATTTTTAGTCAGGAGCGTGCTTGCAAAAAAGTTGGTAATTTCAGCAAAAGGTTTGCTGAAAATCAGCGAGCTGATTTTTACCAAAAAAATAGTAATCTTCAGCAAAAGTTTTGCTAACACTTAGTCGACTGCAAATGAAAAAAATCCTTGCTAAAATCACTAAACTTTTTGCTGAATATTAGTAGACTGAAAAAAACTCAAAAACTTGTAGCGAAATTTTACTTTAGTTTATTTGCTGAAAATTTAAATATAGAATATGTGTAGAGTTGTTTTTCTTTTTTTGTCATTTCCGTTTCCAGACAAACTGCGACATCTACATCTTGTCTATTTGGTTGTCGTCCATGCTATGCATGCGGTTATCAGCACAATTTTTGTAGCAAAATAAATTAATAAAACATTAGTTCAAAATTAGTTTAGTGCTAAAAAAATATAACTGAAATTTTTGCTGAAAACGGAATTTCAGCAAAAAAATTGCTGAAAACTAGTACACTTGATATACAAGACGTTTTACTAATTTTTCTACTAACTTATTTTTTTGAGTGTGTAATTAATTATTAAATTACTAAGTTCGGCCGAAACCGAAGCCGAATACTTTTGTGTTTGAATAAAAATACAATTTCATGCAACTTTTTCAAATTCAAAAATGCGGAAACTAATTTCTAAACATTTCTAAATTGCAAAAACATAAAAAGTTGTATTTTTCTCTATTCAAGTAAAAATTAAGTTAAAGATGTGCATACCCAGTCAGAAATCGCCAGTGGTGCAAAAAATCAAGCACTGGCATACCACTGGGCAACCACGGTGTTAAAAATAAATGACTGGCAGAACACTCATTTGGGACGCTTTGCCAGCGTTTGCAAAAAGCGTTTTGCCAGTATTTGTTTTACAAAAATTTCGGTGGTTCATAAAAAAACCACTGGCAAAGAATTGGCTTAGAGTGATATGCCAAGGTTTGCAAGTGCTACCTAGCCAATGCTACCAGGGGTACAAAAATCAATTCATTGGTAGACCAATGATTTTATAAAAATGCTGATGCTTCGTTAAAAAAAGTTTGTAGTCAGAAGGTTCCGAGTTCAAATCGGATTGCAAGCAAAAAAATTTTTTTGATTTTTTTTTAATTTAAAATTTTGTTTGTTTTATAAAATCACTTTTTCTGTTTGTGGGAAAGCTCCTTCAAGACCAACTTTTTTTTGCCCTCCCAACGCTGGCATACTAGTTACAAAAAATTGTTTATCAGTACTACACTAATAGAAAAAAGTCCGTAAAAAATTTAGTAAAAACTACTAAAAATTAGTTAAAAATGATGCTGCAGAAAAAAACTGCTAAATTAGCAGATTATTTTTGCTATATATTAGTAATATAGGAACAGCAAAACTAAAACTGTTAAATATACAGAATTTTAGTTATATATGAGCTAAATTTTTGTAAATGGAGATTAGCAAATTAACCTGCTAAAATCAGCAAAAAAATTTTGCTTAATAATTAGTAGCCTAAAAAATCACCAAAAAATTTAAAATTTTCGAAGTTTTTTTTTCGATTTTTTTTTTAAATGCAAATAAAAATCGAGCCTTTTGAAAACAGCAGTTTACAATTTTTTAGCAAATATTTCTGCTGATTTTAGCAGTATATACTGCTATTTGCATTCAACTAAATTTAGCTTAAAAATAGCAAAAATTTTGTAGATTTAACAGTTTATTTTTGCTATTTTTAGTCTACAAATATTTAGCAAATTTTTCTGCAGATTTTACAGTACAATTTGCTATTTTCAATTAACTAAAAGTTAGCCTAAATATAACTAAAATTCTGTAAATTTAGCAGTTTTAATTTTGCTGTTCTCATTTTACTAGTATTTAGTAAAAAAATCTGCTAATTTTAGCAGTTTTTTCTGCAGCATCATTTTTAACTAATTTTTAGTAACTTTTTCTGCTATTTTTACGGATTTATTTCTATGAGTGTAGCATTTTGGCACAGCCAGTAGTTGTCCAGCTATTATCACTCATTTATGTGTTTAGCCATCAAATATTATATGTCTCTTTAGCTCAGTGGGTAGAGCAACCGTCTGCCAATCTGACGGCCTGGGTTCAAATCACGGCAGGACCAAAAAAATACATATGAATTTTTTTTAAATTTTAATTTGGAAAATATATTTCCAGACCACCTATTTATTGGTTTTGCCAGCGTTTTGCCATCGTTCAAAAATTTTGTTTCTCCAGTGCTTTTCCGGCGCTTTTTGAACAGCCGGTCCTTTTGTCTAATGATGTTATCATCATGGGAAAGTACTTTTTACCAGTACTTGTACCACCCGTTAAAGTGCTTTGCCACCGCTTTCCCGTTTGTATTTTTCTGACTGGGTATTTATAAGTTACTATACAAAATTAAAAAGCTAAATGTTGCAAAATATTGATTTATAGAAAAGTTCGGTATTCGGCCAAAATTTTGCCGAACACCGAACTCCGAAGCCGGACACTACAAAATGAATTGACGATATATCAAAACGCAATGATGATTTTGACGACTTTTTCAAAAATATTTCAAGATTTTGTACCCAATTAACCTGGCAATACTGTACTGAGTACTTAAGTAAGGCCCAGAATAAGAGCGCAGCGATTTTTTCCATACATTTTGACATTTAAAAATCGCTGAACGGTGCTGTCGTGAGATAGAATCTATTTTATTTTAATGGCGGTTTTTGTTATTCTCCCATATTTTCTTTCTCATACAATGTTGTCACAACTGTTGGCAACTCTATTGTTATTTTTGCTGGTGTTCACTACATTTTGTAATATCAAAGAATATGTGTACCCGCGGGAACCCAAAACAACAATTTACACGCAATTTTGAATACGGGAACGCCTTTGGGCTAGTTTGGGTAACTTCGGTAAAGTACGGGAACAGACATAATATAGTCAACAAAGGCAATCAATGGCCCTTCTGACTTTTTTCTATTTCTAAAAAAATATAAAATTTTTAAATTATTAAATTTTTTTTTGCTTTATTCAACTTAGATATTGAACATTATTAGTAGCTCGTTAGTTCATCGTTTAGTATTGTATATTACGTTTGCAGTAAACTAAGAGACATATGAGTGGCATAAAGTCCTCTAGTTATATATCATAATTTCAAAACACATCCACTAGTTGATTTTCGGCCATTGCTGTCACCGGACCAATCAGAATCTGTGTAAGCTTCTAAAAACATTTCTTCTTTTGTTCCAACACATAGTTTATAATCTTAACTGCCTTTCAAATATCGCAGCACCCTTTTTTATTTCGTTTCAATCATTTTGTGTATGCTTGCTAACTTTTCTTGATAATACATAATCTGCTAATGCAATATCTGGTCTAGAGTTTCCAGCCAAGTATAGCAAATACCCGATTGCTTTTTCTGTATTGGTCATTATTTTCCAAATAAATTTTGTTGTCTTCATTTTTAAAGTATCCAGGATCAAATGGAAATTTTGAAATCTTTGCATCCTTCATATTATGATCTTCCAATATCTTATTAATGTAAGACTTTTGATACAAATAGAAAATGCCATTCCGATCTCTTGAAACGTTTATACCCAAGTATAACTTTAGCGATCCCAAGTCAGTTATTTCAAATTTTTAATTTCATCTATTAAATTTTTACCGTCCTTTTCTCCTTCAGATGCTATAATAATATAATTAGAACGTATATATCAGGTGTGGGCACGTAAATGTCTTGAAGGGCCAAATTTGGGATTTCACAAACCTGCGGAGGACCGCACCAATTAATACGTTACTCAACAAAAATGAATTTTTCGGACAGCCTACTGCTAAAACCTTAGTTTGAGTATTTTGGTTTCCTAAGGCAACTAAATGGACTAAAAAAGGTCCATTGAATAGCCTTCGAGCTGTGGGTTTTTCTCTTTTTATCCCCTCACCCAGGCAAATACTCTATGAGTCAATATTGCGGAGAAGTACATCAAACTCTTTTATATTTTTATGATTTTTTATATTTTTGAAGCAAATATATTTAAAAATAGGCACAGACTCAATAAATGTTTATACCCTACACCACTACGTGGAGAGGGTATTATAAGTTTGTGCTGATGTTTGTAACACCAAAAAATATTGGTCCTAGACCCACCTTATAGTATACCGATCGGCTCAGAATTTTTTTTATTTCGATTTAACGATGTCCGTCTGTCTGTCCATGCATTCTTGTGCGCACTCTACAGGTCGCAAATATTAAGATATTTTGATGAAACTTGGTACACCGACTTACGTTGGCCCATAGATTTTGGTTAAAATCGGTGCATGTTTAGACCTAGTGCCCATATAAGAGCCCTACCAAAATTATATTGTTTATACGCTGCAGGTCGCAAATATTAAGATATTTTGATGAAATTTGGTACACAGACCTATGTTGGCCCAAGGACAAAGCCTATTGATTTTGGTGAACATCGGTCCATGTTTAGACCTAGTGCTTATATAAGGGTCCTACCAAAATTATATTGTTTATACGCTGCAGGTCGCAAATATTAAGATATTTTGATGAAATTTGGTATACCGACCTGTATCAGCCCAAGGACGAAGCCTATTGATTTTGGTTAACACCGGTCCATGTTTAGACCTAGTGCCCATATAAGGGTCCCCCCAAAATTGGCTTGGTTACAAACTGCAGGTCGCAAATATTAAGATATTTTAATCAAATTTGGTTCGCTGACTCACATTGTAGAAAATTTTGACACAAGTCCCATTTTAACCCATTCGAATTTCGGATCCAAACATTAGTTGGCTTTTAACCAGACTGGTGTAGGGTAGTGTATAGTCGGCATGCCCGACTTTAACCTTTTTACTCGTTTTAATTTTAATTTTGTATAAAACGTAATATTATGAGTATATTTCTTTTTTCAAAAACAGGGTTAGTTAGACAGAGGATATTCAAAAGGCTTATGAATAGACTCGCGAAAATCCAGTGAATAAGCCTTAAATACATTCTAGTTGTGAACTCGTTGTGTGTAGCGCACATTGAGTGCGTAACTAAAACTTATGAATACCGCTGTAGTAAGATAAGAATAGCAAAAATAAAGCTGTTAAATATATTCGGTGTTATGTATAATGTTTCTAAACAGTTTAATTAAACGTTTTTAAGCTAATTTGGCAAAAACAGTATGCATAATCCGTTTAATAACTACAAATTTAACATTCTGTTAAAGTAGGGTAAAGCCTAAAATAAGCACTTCATAAAATTTGGAAAATAAAAGTCTCAGTTGAAACCACAAATATTGAGTTTTTATCTATTTAAAAACTTTTTTGAGGGTCATCCATCCAAGAATATGTAAAATCCAATATGTATTTTATATTCAACAATTTAAAAAAATCTGGAACAATTGCACTATTTAAGCACTTTTTCATAAAATTTTCTGAAATTGGTGTACAAAAAAAATATCCGATAAACCATAGGCTCTAATTAGTGTTTCCAATTATTCGACATAGGCGATTAACCGGTTATTCGGGTCGGTTATTCGAGAAAATTGGCGATTAATCGTTTAATCGTTTAAAGCAAAATTAATGTATTTCCTTAACATTTTTTCAACAAAGACACTAACAGCTTCCTGTTTTTATTAAATATCAACATGACTTATGAAATTATGAAAAATTAATAGTTATATTTTTTTCCAAATTTATCTATGTATATCTGTAAAGTTTTTATTTTTAATAGTAAAATTCTTTATTTTTGAATCATGTAGGTTGATAAACAGCATCCGGTTTCTAATTTGTTACTAGCACACGCTGTAAAATTGCTTATTTAAAACTTTTATTTATACATTATTGTTTTCTTCTACTGAACGGCAGAAAACAGGCTTTGAATTTAGTGAACTTATTTTATTTTTTTTTTAATTCAGTGAACTTATTTTATTTTTTTTTCAATTCAGTGAAGTTATTATTTTTTTTTTAATTCACTGAATGTAATTTTATTTTTTTTAATTCACTGAATGAAATTGAATGAATTCAGTGGTGAATTAATTCAGTAAGGAATTAATTCACTTTTTTTCCGTTCGATTTATAAAATTGAACGCTTTCACCGGTGAATTAATTCATTTGATTTAATAAAAAGAACTATTGCAATTGAATTAATTCGTAACAAAATAAATCGAATGAAAGCAAATATGAATTAATTCTATTCAATATATGGTGCTTAGTGAATTAATTCATCGAATTTTTAATTCAGAATTGAAAAATTGAATTAAGGAATTAATTCTTCAAAGCTCTGATTGCAAGAGCCGCCTGCATGTCAACGATATCATGATATTGCAACAAAATCAAGGTTGGTTACCGTTATCGTTATAATACCGTTATCGATAAAATACCGTTTCAAATTGAATGCAGTTACCGTTACCAATACCTCTAAAAATTTTCCAAATACCGTTATCGTTACCGATACTGTTATTTTTTTAGGTAGTTACCGGTATTTTACCGGTATTTATTAATTAATATAAAAATGCCAATTTTTTAACTTTTTTATTTTATAATCTTCAGTTTTTTTACAAAAAAAATTTATAGATAATTATTTTACTTATTAAACCTACCAACATTGAATTTATAGCTTATAATCTGTATTTTAACACTTAAAATAAAAAATACGCTGTTTTTACTTGTCTTTACATGTTTTTAACTTAATTTTTAGGTGCCTGTTCCTACTTGTGACTCATTGTGACCGTCTTAAGCCTATTTTTAAGACTGAGAGTCATAACTTTTCATACAAAACAACAATAAAATTCATCGATACCAGGTCTTAATTTTTTTGATGTTTTCAAACAAAAATTTTAATAAATATAATTTATTAAGACTGCAACAACAAATACATGGGGAATACAGTCATAACTAAGAGTCACAGACCTTTCGTAGGAATAGGCACCTTAATACCGGTACTAGGGATGCCGAACGGGACTGGTTTTTACAAATCCCGGGATTCGGGATTTTGAAAATTGAAATCCCGGGATCCCGGGATTTTTTTGGATCCCGGGAGTTTTCGGGATTTTTCGGGGTTTCGGGATTTTTTTGTTTCATCATATTTTTAATTTTAAAAATAAATAGCTGAAATAAATCCTACAAATTAAAATAATTTATTTAAAATGTACTTATTATTTCTTGCAGTATGAAGAAATAAACAAATTAAGCCGCATTCACAATGCTGGAGTACTCAACGATGCAGAGTGCAGTGTGTAAAATAAAGATAAAAACTATGTAAGTGCAAAAAAGAAAGGAACAAAATCCACTAAGAGTGGAGTACTACAGCATTGTGAATCTGGCTTTAAACAGAAACTACACTCATAGAAATAAGTATGTAAAAATAGCAGAAAAAGCTACTAAAAATAAGCGAAAAAGTTCCGCGATTAAAAATATACTTATGAGTTAAATTTAAGCAAATTGCAAATCACAGTTTACCTCTGAAGAAACTTTTTAACTAAAAGTTTTTACTAAAACACTGCAAATTTTTAGTTATATTTGGCTAAAATTAATTGAATGCAAATACAAACTACTCTGCTGAAATAATCAGAAATATTTAGTGACTATTAGTTTTTTTAAATCAACTAACATAAAATATTAAGCACATACCTCTGCTGATTTCAGAAAGGCAGATTGTTAGATTTTTCTAATTTAACAAGAATTTGCTGTTTTTAGTCGGCAAAATTATTTTGGATGAAGTTATGATTTTAGCAAATCATGAATAAAATAAATAAAAACATGTCCTTTAAGAGATTAAATAAACCTGAATTATGATTTTCAAAAGTTTCACAGCTGAATAAAAGTTTTTAAATTATTAATGTTTTTATTCAGATTTATTTAATCCGTAATCTATTATTTGAATGATTCAATTGCCAAATCGATTAACTCCATATAGAAAAATAAATGAGTATTAGCGAGAAAAATTAAAAAATATTATATACTGTTTTTTAAAATTCCCGTTAAATTATAGATTTTGTAATTTAGTAGTGTTAATATTTCATAACGGAGAAATTTGTTTTGAATATTTCACAGTTAGTCAATAAAGGGGTTTGAAATTAAAATTTTATAAAGTTCGGAGAATGGAGTTAATCGATTAGGCAAGTGAAGCATTCATTTATGAATGGGAAAAATTAGTTATTTAATAACATTTAATAAGATATTACATTTATGGATTTAGGTCGAATATAACAATAAAAAAAATACAAAAAGACATAAAATATGGTAAATAATGAAATCGGAAATCCCGGGATTTTTTCAAGACCAATCCCGGGATTTCAGGATTTCTAAATCCCGAAAATCCCGGGATTTTCGGGATCGGGATTTCGGGATCGGTATCCCTAACCGGTACGTACCGGTATTACTGTTTCCCCCCGTTCTAGATTAGCAATAAATATCTTAGCGATAAGTTAAGTACGTCGGCAGAATAACGGCATAAAATTGCTTATTGCCGAGCTTATGTTAAGGGTATGAGAACACGTACACTCAGAAAAGTTCTGCAGTTACTACATGACAGTTATTTATGTAGTAATGCGGTTGTAGTTATTTTAACTACAATTGTAGTTAATTTACTTAGAACAAAATTTTTCAATGTTTTTGACAGTTATTTTTTAAAACAAACTACAAAAATTACTACATTGTAGTAACATTTATTTTATGCAGTTATTTTGAATTTTATTTACAAATACTTAAATTTTCAAGTGTGTATGCACACACACGAAGCAAACAGAAGTATGTGTATGAATCACTTGTTTAGAAATTTCTAGTGAAAGAATATGAGTATAACATGATTTCTCTTGTCTTAAGGTGCGTACAGAGTGGCCGCTTGTTGCCGAGCCGAGCCGACTGACGCTTATTGCGAGAACCAATGCGAGAAAACTGGTACTATACAAATTAGTACAAATAAATAAAAATTCAAATAAATAATAAAAATTAAATAAAATTATAACAATTATAAAAAAATTAAAAAAAACTTATAAACAAAATTTAAAAAAAAATTTAATAAAAATTTCAAGAATAATTGAAGAAATGCGTTAATAAGTAAATTTTTTTTTTCACAAACACGAATGAACAACAAACCCAAATGCATGCAAACATACATAAAACACAAATAATAGATAAAATATCAGCGCTGATTCTCGCATCCACTATGCACACCCAAACTTGTTGCTCGCATGAACAAGTTCTCGCAATAAGCGTCAGTCGGCTCGGCTCGGTAACAAGCGGCCACTCTGTACGCACCCTTAGTCATAAAACAACGCCAAAGAGTTAGCACGCGTTATACGGAAAAGGTTATATATTTTTTATTAAATTACTAAAATAAGGTAAGTTTTATAATATAAATTTATTTACGGGGAATGTTAAAAAAAATTGTATTTTCTTTCAGTTCTTTTATATTCTCATCCCTTTCTACCTGGAGAAAAAAAGGAAGCCAAACAACAGCATATTTCATCCCTCACAGACGGACATGTACAACAATATCTTAATAGTGAAAAAAGTGATATTAAGTGTAAATTTTGATTTCTCAATTTTAAATTTATTATAGAATAAAATTAAGTTAATAGTGTTTACATAAATTTGTTTTTTTTATTAAATTAATAATTAAAAAAAAAATTTTTTATTTATGTTTTTTTAACTACATTTGCAAGTTGTTTGTACAGTTTTACAATAATTTGCATGTATGTTGTTTCAATTGCATTTGTAGTTGTTTTTACTACATTTATCAGTTGATTTTTAACAGTTAAAAATTACTTCATATTGCAGTTAATTTAACTGCAAATGTAGTCTACACCTTTTTAATTGCAAATGCAGTTATTTTAACTGTCATTTGCAGTTGATTTTACCTACATAATTCCCTGAGTGTAATTATGTTAACTCATAATTTGCAATAATTCAACGAAGAAGGTTATGCGACACTTACTAGTAAATACCCTTGTAAAAATCCAAAATCGATAAATTTTTTTGTTTTTTATTTATAATTAGTTGAATTATATTTAATTCTTCTTAATTTAATTAGTTTTTTTTGTTTTTCTTACTGTTTTTTATTTTATTAGTGGCGTCTTTTTTATAAATGTCAAACTAAAATGTCATCTGAGTTTGACATTTCATCTCAGCAATATGTCGGCAATAATTGTTAACGAAGATGCGTTAACAATTATTGTGAAATATATTGCCAGCAATAAATATGTACGCAATTTGGGGGTCTACACTGATGATAACATAATTTTGACATTTGCTGCAATATATGTCAACATATTTATTGCTAGTCTAGACTGGGGGTTCGATAACGATATACCGTTACCGAAATAGTCTTAAATATCGTTACCTTTACCGTTACCGAAACAAACAAAATTCGACACCGTTACACTTACCGTTATTCGTTTCGGTAACCAACCTTGAATAAAATTGAAATTGAGTGTCTTCACTTGAGATGAAATCATTTTACAATTGCTTGCTATAATTTTATTGCATGTCAAGAGACTAGAATAGTTTACTGAAAACGTAATATACAATACTAAACGATAAACTAACGAGCTACTAATAATGTTCAATATCTAAGTTGAATAAAGCAAAAAAAAATTTTAATTAAAAATTTTATATTTTTTTAGAAATAGAAAAAAGTCAGAAGGGCCATTGATTGCCTTTGTTGGCTATACTCTTTGATATTACAAAATGTAGTGAACACCAGCAAAAATAACAATAGAGTTGCCAACAGTGGTGACAACATTGTATGAGAAAGAAAAAATGGGAGAATAACAAAAACCGCCATTAAAATAAAATAGATTTTATCTCACGACAGCACCGCTCAGCGATTTTTATATGTCAAAATGTATGGAAAAAATCGCTGCGCTCTTATTCTGGGCCCTTACTTGAGTACTCAGTATAGTGTTGCCAGGTTAATTGGGTACAAAATCTTAAAATATTTTTGAAAAAGTCGTCAAAATCGTCATTGCGTTTTGATATATCGTCAAAATCACAGATTAATACCAGATATGAAACCAATGACAGGTGTCAAAAAAGTATTCTCGAACCGTATGGTTTTGTTTACATGGAAGTCAAGTCAAGAGGGAGATAACCATATAAAATCTTCATACATTTTGTATTGCGCATTTTTTGTATATATCTGTCTCTTTTTAGATTATTGTGCTTTATCTTTTGTGTTTTTCTTAAATTTTTGCGTTTTGCTTTGCTCATTTTCTGTCGGCCATATTTCACAAATCAGCTGATTCATATCTGGTATAATTTGTGGTCAAAATATTGTTAAAAATTGTCAAAACTTTAATAATCAATTATTTTTATTATTATAATCCTAAAATCATAATATAAAATTTTAAAAATCAACCGGTTTTCGGTGTTAGCTGTAATTTAAGAAATATTCTAAACTTTAGTTTTTTATTTGATTGGTTGAAGTAAAGGAAACTGAAATTAATTGCTCGAAAGAAAAAGTTCACTTAAAAAAAATTCGTATCGAAAAAACTTTAGATTTTAATGTACTTAGTCTAGAGATATTTCACAGGTACCTACTAAAGAATTTACATGAAAAAAGAGTCCGATATGAGATGTACATCCCTTCGAATAACATTTCCAGTGATTTAGGAAAAACTATTTTAAATAAAAGTTATTACCAGATTCTGTGTTAGTTTTCCTACAAAAAGCCATCAGATCCTAAAATGACATCCTTAAATAAAAATTTTATGATAAATATTTATAAATTATCTGAATAAATTTTCAAATTTATTGAATTAGATAATGGAAAAATAACGTATTTTTGAACAATTGTTGGTACACGCAGAAAAAAACAGGTGGAACTTTATCTAGGTGCTAGATATTATATTTTCCACTACACATGTATAAATTTTGCAAACATTGTATATATTGTACAAAAAATTGTGGATATTTTACTAGGACTTTTTAAAACTAACTTGAAAATTATGTAGTTGTATAATTACATAGCTCTTTGGTAATATTCCCCCTTTTTTCTGTGTGTATATTTCCTATTGAAAAAAATCGTTATTGTGAAAAGGAAAATCGGCATTTGGCTATTCTCGATAGTAAAAATCGTCAAAATGACGATAAATCGTCAAAACTATCAACATTGACACAGAACCGGAATACTCAATACTTTTACAACTCCATTGGTCATAGCTTGTTTACAATTTACGAAAAAAAAGATATTATTTTACTTTAAAAAATTATACCAATTACATTTTTAAATTAAAATGCCCGAAAATTTAGTAAATAATGAAGTTCTTGCAGCAGATAATGAAGAGCCTAAAAGCGAAATAGTTGCAGCTGAAGAATCACCTGAGTTGTTAGACAAGCTGAGCAACGTAGAAGAAATTCCGGAGATGGAAACAGCTAATTATAATTTGAACAAATTCAAATTACAGCGTATACTTAACAATAATACACGAAATAAGAGTATATCAGTATTAGGAAAATTTCCTGATTTATCCGATAGTGATAATGCTATAGTTATATTTGAGAAACAAGCATTCAAAGAAAGTGATGTAGCCACCACCGCCGCACAGCCGAGTGATGAACAAAATGGTAAAGAGGAGAATGGTAATAAGGAGCAGTTAAATGCCGACCAGGATGATCAACAGTCAACACCAAAACCTTCTTATTTTTGTAATGATTTAAAAGTACAAACTGAATTTATTAATAATATTTATGGCAGTTATCAATGTACGCCACCGGCTAACTTAAGTGGTAAGTTTTTTTCTACCGATAATCTTCACATGCCTTTACCGAAATAACTTAAATTCTGGGCTAAAGTGCAGTTTAGGAGCATAATCCGATCACATCAAAATTTTTATTATAGGTACACATTTTTATTGTGAGTTGAAAAATATAAATCTTTTTTGTCGGACACGCCTATTTTCGAGTAGGCGGAGCTTTAAAATTGAAATTTTAAATTCGGATAAGTCTGTAGATACTTATCCGATCAGGACAAAATGCACACCAGCTGAAAGGTCTGTAAAATGCCTTTTTGATGGTGCCAAATATGACCTTAAATATTAAACCATTTGGGACTAACTGAACATTTTTTTTCATTGACTTTTGCATAAAAAGTTAATTTCTCCAAAATATGACCCATGTATCCGTAAGTATACTTTATGTTAACTAAAACCGAAGACTACCCAGGTAGAATATGCCGACGTTGCAACATAAATTGTACTGGGAGAACACTGTTTTTTACAAAAAGCCGGTACTACTTTAAACGTGCTTTGCCAGTAATGTTTTCTGAAAATTAACGAGATTTTTTTTAATTTATTAAAACTAACAATTTATAAATTTTATGTATTTTTACATCTATTACATAATTATTTATGTAAGAGAGACAGCCATTCTTTTCTTGTAAAGTTTCGAAAGAATAGATTAAAAATCTGTGATGTACACTAAAAGGCCAGTGAAGTACTAGCAAACTACTAAATTTGTTATTAATTGTACTAGGATAATACAAAAAAAATAAAATCCCAAGCCAGCGCCAACGTTGGGAAATAACTACGGCCAAGCGTTTATTGGTGTTATCATTTCGACAACATGCGAGTATAGAGAAAGTTGAAAATCCGACGCATTACCAGTACATGTACTACCGTTTCCAATACCGGGCCGACATTGTGCCAAAAAAAAACTAAAAAAGGGAAATGTCCAACTTTAACTCTAAATAACTTCCTTATTTAAAAAGATAATGAGTCATATCATATCTCAAATGAAAGCTTACCCAGGTAGAAAAATACAAACGGCACAATGTCGGCCCGGTATTGGAGACGGTAATACATGTACTGTAGGGCGGGTCGATTTAATAATCGCCCATGGCTCAGTGAAAATCGTATTCTAGGGATCAAAATAAGAAACTTTGCCGAAGGAACCATACCTCTAAAACGAATTCTACTACCCCCCAACTGTTGACTTTTGTCCCGTAGGGTCAAGTTTTGAAAAATCCCACTTTGACCCATTTAGAGTGCCCCAATCGAGTCCAAATGTATGACCGACCCCCACTAACTTTGGAGGGCCGATCCACCCATGCCAGTGGCACACCCCCTGGAACTCCCCTGGGGGGTTCTCCATACAAACATTTTAAAAAATCACCATTTTTGGCACTTTATTTTATTATTTTTTATTTATTTTTATTATTTTATTTATTTTTTCTCTTTAGAAATTTATTTAGTCAGAACATATGTAAATGAAAAAATTAATTTAACTTAGTAATAGAAAAGAAAATAAAAAAAATTACTGTTTGAAGTCTTTTTTGCTTTCAAGTCTGGGCAATTTCGCACGGCTCTCTAATGTCGTCACTATAACAGCCTCTACATTTTCCGGTATAACTCGTTTGGAAACGCTAGCTAGCAATTGAACGTGTCGTTCTGTTGCAGGTCGTAAAATAGGTTGTGTGGGTTTTTTAAGCCACCACAAGACACAGCTGCATGTCGTAAACTTACTTAAGCTAAATCGGTTACAGGTAGAATTGAGCATAAAATTATCATAAAGGATTTTCCAGAAGTAATAAAAGGCGCACTTGCTTAACAGAATTTGTGGTCAGATTAACGTTTAATTTACATGTAAGTACTTTATGGGCAGTTTTGACAACAAAATCGGTTACAGGTAGAATTGAAATTACCATTTCATTCTTAATACCTCGTCTCCTAGACCATATATAACACAACAGTTTTTGTGAATGCATTAAGTCGTTGTGAAGAACTCGAAGTGTGAAGTGCTAATTTGAGATAAAAAAATATTTAAAAAAAAATCATTCCAAATCAAGAAGTTTACAATGAATCCACCATCCTCTACACCGCAAGATGAAGCAATAACAACATCAACAACTATCGAAAACCCAATGAGTCATATACCCAGGCATGATGTTACTGTTTTTGGTGTGTCTACTGATTTGACTGATCTTAATTTACCAACCCATCTGGATATCTTGAGATATTATTTTTACTTGAGCGAACAAAAAAAGTTGTCCTATAAAGCATTCACTATTCAAGTACAAGATAAGTTGATTGGAATTTGGGAAAAACTTGGTATGGAAATAATGCTGAAAAAAAGTGTATGTAATAAATTGAATAGATTGCTTGACAAATATCAAGAGCAAATCAAGAGAAGAAACAAACCCCAACAATTTACAGAGTATGTAAAATCTCTGGAAACAATTTTTTTCATTGGAACATGTATATGCGATTTGAAGGCAGCTCCATGTGCATGCGGTTTGGTTCCCGAACGCCTCAAAGAGTTTATGCACGATCAACATAATCAGAGAAGTCTAACAATGGATGGATTTGCGATGGAAATTGAAGAGCAAGGAGCAACGTCTATGTCATCAATGCCAACATACCAAGATCCCGATGATTCAACATACGCACCGCCACCGGTTCAAGAAGATTTGGATATAAGCACAAGTTCACAATACACACAGAGATACGATTGTTTTAACTTTGCCTTGGTATGTGACATATTTGGCGTGCCTGATAGAGTAGCATCAGCAATGGGAACAGCTCTTTTCCAAGATTTTAAAATGAAAGATATCCATGGCAAACCTCTCATCATGGATAAATCGAAAGTTCGCCGAGAAAAAGAGAAATGCAGACAAGAAGTGCTTCGCAAACGGTTAGATGATACCAATTTGTTAGCATTTTCATTCGATGGCATAAAAGATGATACTTTAACGAGAGATACAATTGATGAGAAGTATCATACTAGAATGGTAAAACAACCTCATCTTGTTATTTTGAGAGAACCGAATTCTGAATTGATTGGTTACGTAAGACTGGAACATGAAACCGCTGAATACAAAACAACCAAATTAAATGATTCTTTCAACGATAAAAATATATCACTGGATGCATTAATTGGCATATGCACTGACGGTGAGCCAACAAACACTGGCCCAAACGGTGGAATTATACGACGATTCGAATTGCTGTTAAAAAGACCATTGCATTGGTTCGTTTGCCTTCTACACTTCAACGAACTTCCGTTTCGGCATTTGTTTGAAGCTTTGGATAAATCAACCAGCACTGGACCAAGATCGGCAACCCGAAAATTGAGTATTACAGCTCTGTCGTGTACGGTAGTAGATTATTTTTCAAATTCATTAGTTGGTCAAGATTTCTAGAACCTCGTTTACGCAAAATTGTCAATAAAGTAATTACAGATAATTCATATTATGCGCATTCGGAAAATATCTTGTTATCAATGTTGTTTGATGATAGCAAAGAAAAGCGCGACTGTGCTATCAAGATAATTCTACGCTATCGAACCGATGTTGACGACCCAACGGGACTTAGAGCTTATAAAAAACCAGATATAAACTTTTATTGCACAAGTTACACGGAAATGATCAATATGAATGACATAAATGACGTATTTGAACCACCATTCACGCGAAGCATTCCATACGATACTTTGAAAGAATATTTAAATCAAGATGATCCACCGTTTAATGATCCAAAAATTCCATCACACATACAAGAAACAGAACGACACGTTCAATTGCTAGCTAGCGTTTCCAAACGAGTTATACCGGAAAATGTAGAGGCTGTTATGGCGACGACATTAGAGAGCCGTGCGAAATTGCCCAGACTTGAAAGCAAAAAAGACTTCAAACAGTAATTTTTTATTTTTTCTTTTCTATTACTAAGTTAAATTAATTTTTTCATTTACATATGTTCTGACTAAATAAATTTCTAAGGAGGAAAAATAAATAAAATAATAAAAATAAATAAAAAATAATAAAATAAAGTGCCAAAAATGGTGATTTTTTAAAATGTTTGTATGGGGAACCCCCCAGGGGAGTTCCAGGGGGTGTGCCACTGGCATGTGTGGATCGGCCCTCCAAAGTTAGTGGGGGTCGGTCATACATTTGGACTCGATTGGGGCACTCTTTTCAAAACTTGACCCTACGGGACAAAAGTCAACAGTTGGGGGGTATGGTTCCTTCGGCAAAGTTTCTTATTTTGATCCCTAGAATACGATTTTCCCTGAGCATTTTCACTATACTGGCATGTTGTCGAAATGATAACACAAATAAACGCTTGACCGTAGTTACATACCAATGTTGGCGCAGGCTTGAGACTTTTTTTTTTTTGGTATTATCCCAGTAAATTTAATAACACATTTAGTAGTTTGCTAGTACTTTACTGTCCTTTTAGTGTACATCACAGATTTTTAATGTATTCTTTCGAAACTTCACAAGAAAAGAATGGCGATGTCTCTCTTACATAAACAATTGTGTAATATATGTAAAAAATTTTAATTTTAATAAATTAAAAAAAGGTTAATTTTCAGAAAACAGTACTGGCAAAGCACGTTTTTAGTAGTACCGGCATTCAGTAAAAAACAGTGCTTTCCCAGTACAATTTTTGTTGTAACTTCGGCAATTTCTACCTGGGTAGTGTTCCAGGGTTAATGATGATTTTACTAAATGAGGTCGTGAATCATTAAGGCATATGATGCCAATAAAATATCTTAAAAGTAGATTTTGTGTGTCCATTAGACTTGTCCAAAAAAAAAAATTTGAAATTTTCACGATCCCCAACCCTAAAAATATGCCACTTTGAAAAAAAATGTGGTCTGATCAAAAAAAATCACCAAAAAAGTTTTGTTTAGAGGTAGCACATCGCAATTGAAGTTTCGAGGTTGTACTTGTTCTATTATTTTTAATTAATTAAAAATGATGGAAAAAATTAGAAAAATTTAATATAATTATTTTGATCGCGACATATCAAATCTACTATATTTTTAGGCGTACATTACGAACATGAAATCAAAATTGAAATCGTAGTCGCGGTTTTCGCGAAATTTGAAAATTACATACAAAAAATGTTCAATTTTGATCAGGATGTTTTCTTATATTTACCAATATGAAAATTTCTTTTTTGCATTAATATATATCTGTGGAATGTCCTCTTATGTGAGATAGGGTTTTTGGTAGTAATAAAATTATAGCAAGCTAAATAATAGCGAAATATTAAAAAAAGTCAAATTTTAAGTTAATTTGCAAGGATATATGTTATCCACAAATTTTTTTTAAATTTCGATTGCTAATTCATAATTTTCATTAAAATAAAGATAAGATTTGAGAAATTTGCGCATACAAGGTAAAACCAAGTTGAATTTTTAATTAAATCTTTTCCGAAAATTTGGAAATTTTAACTAAAATATGTATTTTTTTGTATAATTTTTAAAACAACCGCGAATTACTTAAAAGCTACTTAATTTTTTTAAGTTTTGATTTCAAATTCCTTTTGTTCACATTAATTAAGACCAGATTGAAAAAACATTGTTAAATAATAGCCTAAAGGTTAAGAAATAATTAAATTTAAAGTCAACCCTACTTTTTGTACAAATTACTCTAAAGATAAAAGCGGATTTAGCTGAAACTTGGCACAGAGAATTTTTAGACATTAAGGAATAGGGGCGACATTGTGGAGATCGCGAATTCCACCTTTCATGTTTTTTGGACCACTCTAATGTCCATGTATGCAAAATCACTGTTAAAACTATGCATATATTTTATTTGATTTTATTCGGCATGATGTGACACATTTCGGTATGTTGTATAGTTCAGCATTTGCAGGTCTTTAGTTAATATAAACAACAAACTCGTTGTAACATAAAAACTAAAAAAAAGGAAATGTCCAACTTTAACTCTAAATAACTTTATCATTTAAAAAGATAATGAGTCATATCATATCTCAAATGAAAGCTTAAAGTCTTCAGTTTTAGCTAACATAAAGTACACTTACCGAAACATGGGTCATATTTTGAATAAATTGACTTTTTATGCAAAAAAAAATCTTCATTTGCTCCACAATGGGTTAATATTTGGGCTCCCAACAATATTTTTGCCTCCCAACAAAAAGGAATTTTAGAGACCTTTCATTTAGTGCACATTTTTTCCCCATCGGATAAATATCTCCGGAGTTATTCAAATTTCAATTTGAAATCAGCTCAAAAAGCACTACACTGGAAAAAAAAATAAAAAAATCGGGGCTACGCTCCTAAACTGCACTTGTTCCAAATTCTGTTATCCTTAAAATACCGATACCGAAATGAATATCGATACCCTTAAAATACAGTTACCGAAATACATATAATACCATTATCCTTAAAATTAGCGTTATTTTTAATTCTCTGCTTTTGTTTATTGAACGTGTTTATGAACATTTTAAATATATAAAGTTGATAACTTCCCAATTAGAAAAATACAAACGGGAAAGCGATGGCAAAAACAGTTGGTACAAGTAATGGCAAAAAGTGCTTTCCCATTCCCAAAATGATAACATCATTAGACAATAGGACCTGCTGCCCGGAAAAGCACTAAATAAACAAACAAAAAAATTGACCATAACTACGCTAAATGAGTATTTTATATTAAGAAATTAAGATTTTTCAATAGAAAATAAAGTTTATAAAATTGTTTCTGAAGATTTTTTTTGTATACAATGCACGGTTTGAGAGCGAGAAAGTGTATACATTTAAAGGACATCGCCTTAATTTGAAAACTAATCGACGGATTTTTCTGAAATTTGGTAATAAGTGTGAATATTATATATTGAAGTTATGGTGCGTTTTCGCTCAATTTCGCATTTTTCGAAAAATGAAAATCGCTACATACTCTTAAGTAACAGCACAAAAATTGTAATTTTTATTATTGTAATAACATCTTGGTAAGAGGAATAATTTATGCTTGCACCTAGAATTTTTTTTGCGAGATTCTCTTTTAACCTATTTTGGCCCATATCGTCTAAAGTAGGCAACGAAAAGAAATGTAGAGGAACTTATTGTTTATTTTTCGTGAGCAACACATGGTATAAATTTCACTAAAAAAAAGCTTAGGCCGGTTAGAGGGTTAAAATATCATTACTAAAATAAGTGCAGTGTCGTTAACCTTAAAATACCGATACCGAAATTATCTAAACTCAAGTTACCCTTTTTTATTTAAGGTATAAAGGCTACTGTCGTTTATCCAGCTACTGAGAAACATATTGAAAAGTATTCCATATGTCAAAAGTATTTAATAAATGAAACTCCCGAGTTGTACGAAGAGGTGACACTACCATACATTTCCACAAGTCAATTTTCATTGGAGGTAAGACAATTGTTTAAAATTTATGCAAGTTTGCCCTCATAACTTATATCAAAATAACCAACGTTTTGTGCTGAACCATATTTACAACAAATTTATATACTAATTATATGGTTAACGTTTAACTGGTTATTTTTACATAAGTTATTATTCATTAGTTAAAATACCCATTAATTTAGATTTTTATTTTTAGTGGGTTTATAATATTTTGGAACATAAACAAGAGACGGAACGTATAATCTTTGAAGATCCCGATACTGAAATTGGTTTTATTCTTTTACCTGATCTGAAATGGGATGGCCATAATGTTGAAACTATGTATTTGCTTGCTATAACCCATAAACATGATATAAAATCTCTTCGTGATCTCACTGCTTCACATCTTCCCCTATTGCGAAATATTCGTTCAAAGACTATAGAAACTATAGAAAAACGTTATGGACTGGTATCAACCCAACTACGCATGTATTTTCATTACCAACCTTCCTTCTATCATCTTCATATACACATAAATCCTGTGCGTAATGATGCTCCTGGTATATGGTGTGAAAAATCTCATATGCTTGATGTAGTTATAAATAATTTGGAACTTTTATCAGATTATTATCAAAAAGCTACTCTGCCATTTGTATCGTTTGATGGTAGCAAACTGTTGGAATTGTATGAAACTAAAATACCGGTTAGAAAGGCGGCAAAACAATTAGATGATCAATCAGAAGAAGAGGAAGAAATTATTGCTAAAAAACAAAAAATGTTGGACGACGAAACTAATGTTAATGGCGGCTTTGAAACAAAGGCTGTGACTGAGTAATTTATATAAGTAATATGACTTTTTCTTATTTGAAAGCAATTATAACTTAAAATAGTTTAACCCTTTAGAAAACCATAACTGAAAACAATTTAACCCTTTAGGTAAATATGTAAGTACATACAACGTAACAATTTCGTGTACTTCTCATTGAGTATACTTACGATTGAAGATGGGCACGCCAGCTGAATTTTGGGTGATTCATTCGAATCTTGCTTGAGTCAAATTTTATAGAAATTATTTTTTTTGCCAGTTTTATATTTTCGGGTTTTTAAAATACAAAATAAATGGCAAAATTACATATTCATAGTAATTTATAGTTTAACATTGACAATTTTCTTTAATTTCGGCAATCAAAATTTTCCAATTCACAATTTTCCATAATTTTATTTCGAGTGTGAGTAAAATCTGAACGTGAGTGTGAGTAGAAAAAATTCTTCGTGAGTGATTGTGCCCATCTCCACTCGCGAGAGTTAACAGAGGAAACCATTTCCAAGGTGGATTATGGGTAAGGTTGGCTATTTGTAGAGATGAACCATCTGTATTCGTTTAAATTTTCTTTAGCCTTCTTGTTCGTTGTTTTTATAGACTTGCACTATTATCTAAAGGGATTTGTGTTTCATATTAAAACATGTGTTCTTTTTAATTATTAACCAAGTAATTGTTAATATAAAATTTTATATTACTTTTTTATTCAAAGTTTACCTATAATTAGTAGATGTGTTTAATAAAATAAAAATTACTTTAATTCTACAAAATCCAAAGTTTTTAATCGTGGTCTTTATGAAATCCGTACCGGCATTATATTGAAAAGTATTTTTATTGGGTGCCCTATCAATTTCCTTTCGTTTATACATAATTTTTTTATAGATTACATGTTTTTTTTTTTTTTTTTGAGGAAAAATATTTTTCTCAATTTTTTCCCACTATTATACTCAAATGTAAGGGCATCGGAAGGTCCATTGAACATAGGGAATGCAAAATCCCGCACTTTTTGATTTCCCGGGAAAGCGGGAAATGCATCTTGAATTCCCGGGATCCCGCAAGGGAAATAAAGTAGAAAATATTGTATAATAATTTAAACATTTTTATATATAAAATATCTTAAAGATCTCAAATTTTCATGACTGTGAAAAAGCTCATGTGGTTCTTCTTGGAATTTTTGTAGTGAGAAAGAATTAATTTTATATTAGAAATTATATAAGTCTAATTATATATTTTTAAAAATTGAATAAACTAAAAACTAATTTTTAGACTAAAAATTAATATAGAAAATAATTAGAAATTTATTCAGTTCGAGGCCAATTTCCTGATGAAGAAAAATAGCAGTTTTTGAAAAAAGTACACTCATAGAAATAGAAAAAATTACTAAAAATTAGTTAAAAATGATGCTGCAGAAAAAACTGCTAAAATTAGCAAATTTTTATTACTAAATACTAGTAAAATGAGAACAGAAAAATTAAAACTGCTGAATTTACAGAATTTTAGTAATATTTAGGCTAACTTTTAGTTAATTGAAAATAGCAAATTGTACTGTAAAATCTGCAGAAAATTTTGCTAAATATTTGTAGACTAAAAATAGCAAAAATAAACTGTTAAATCTACAAAATTTTTGCTGTTTTTAAGCTAAATTTAGTTGAATGCAAATAGCAGTCTATTCTGTTAAAATCAGCAGAAATATTTGCTAAAAAATTGTGAACTGCTGTTTTCAAAAAAATCGAAAAAAACTTCGAAAATTTTAAATTTTTTGTGATTTTTTAGGCTACTAATTATTTTATTTTTATTGAATTGATTCCATTTATTTAGCAAAATTTTTTGCCGATTTTAGCAGGTTTATTTGCTATTCTCCATTTACAGAAATTTAGCCCAAATATAACTAAAATTCTGTATATTTAACAGTTTTGTTTTTGCTGTTCCTATATTACTAATATATAGCAAAAATAATCTGCTAATTTAGCAATTTTTTTTGCAGCATCATTTTTAACTAATTTTTAGTTGTTTTAACTAAATTTTTTATGGACTTTTTTCTCTTAGTATACTTACCCCTCAATTCATAAATGCTTTGTAAAGTTATAGCAGGTTTAAAAAACGTCATTTTCATACAAAATTTGTTCAATAAACCTCCTATAATTTTACAAATCGTTTATGAATTTAGGGGTTATTATGTTAATTCATAATAAGGAAATTGGCCTCCAACTGAATTAATAAATTTCTAATTAATCAATTAAAAAGGTCGAAAAAACAATTTTTATTTTTAAATAAAAATTAAAAACCAAAATAGAAAATAATTTTAGAAAATTGGAAAAATTTTTAAAAATTATGGGAACAAATTTAAACTTACTTGCAAATTTTTAAAAATCAATGGACAAATTTGTCTTTAATTCTGTACAGAATAAGTGCGTGGTTTTAAGAGGGATTGAAAGGAACTTAAAAAGTTTGATCAAGTACACAAATTAATCAGTGTGTTTGTTAAGTCGAAAATCTTAATAACTTTACTCAATCATTGTTTTGGTTTCTCTTTCAATTTTTCCAGTTGTGGTAAAAGTAAAAAATTGTAGTAAGTAAACGAACAAGCCTAATGTAAAATGTTTACATTAGGTTGGAAAATTTTGCATAAGAAAATTTAAAATAATTAACTTTATTACTTTAAACTGCATTTTTTGAAATCCCGGGATTCCCGGTCTAAATTCCCGGGAATGCGGGAACTGAAAAATGCTTAATCCCGGGACGGGAAATCCCGGGATGCATTCCCTAATTGAACAGTATATAACTTTTTGAAAAATTGTCAGAGTTAGTATGGAATTTGGTGCACTTATTCATTAACCGTCATCGTCATTTTCTCAAAAACTAAAAGGAACTTGGCACTGAAAATCATTTGTATTAATTGATTTTTAAATTTCCTTTCGTTTGAGTATTATTTTGTATAATCAATGGACTATACACTGTCTTTTTGTCTAAAAGGAACTTGGCACTGAAATTTTTTTTGCTTAATTGCTTTTGAAATTTCCTTTCGTTTGAGTATAATTTTGACCAAAAGAAAAAAAAAATTTTTTTTTGCCAAAATCAATGTAGATTGAATAGTAATGGGCGAAACAAAGATTATCTAGCAAATAGCATAAATTTCATTCTACCATTTGGCGAAAATTTCGGTCAATTATCTCCAACGGTTTCTAAGTTATTGCAATTAAAAGAAAATTTAAAGCATACACTATCCAGGGTTGCCACATTTTGAAAATGGAAAATAAAACGGGGAAGCTTGAAATCAAATTTGGGTGAAAAATTCTGAAAGAGCATCGCGAATCTAGAACAGTAGGTTTTCCAGCCAAATTGGACCAGTATTTCCGGAGATATTCAAAAAACGGGGAAATCGTATGAATTTTTATTTTCTACCTTTAATCGATACAGAGAACAAAATACACTAGAAAATTTGTTTCCAATCTAAATTATTGGCAATTATGTCGATTTTTATTTTTCTACATAACAGTTCAATTCAAATCGACTAATGTTTCTTTTATTAACTTTTAAATGAAAAGACAGAACGGGAAACTCAATATGTTTATCAATTTAAAGAGCATTAATTAGCATGAGTTTTCCTAATCGATATTCAATAATCGTCATTTTTTCTGTCTCGATATTCATTTATCGTCATTTTCTCAACAACTAAAAGTAGCTTGGCACTGAAAGGCATATTTTTTAATTGCTTTCGAAATTTCCTTTCGTTTGAGTATAATTTTGACCAAAAGAAAAAATTTTTTTTTTTGCCAAAATCAATGGACTATATATATATACACTGTCTTTTTTTTTTGATCGAAAAATTTTTTTCTCAATTTCCCCCCAATATTATACTCAAATGAACGGGCATTTCAAGGCCTATTGAACAGTATATAATTTTTTGGAAAATTCCGTGCAATGAAGTTTTCCTAATCCATATTCGTTAATTAAAAAAGAACTTGGCACTGAAAACCATTTTTATTGGATGCCCTATAAATTTCGAATATTATACTCAAATGAACGGGCATTTCAAGGCCTATTAAAGAGTATATAATTCTTTGGAAAATTCCGTGCAATAAAGTTTTCCTAATCGATATTGATTAATTGTCATTTTTGTTTGTCTCGATATTCATTAATCGTCATTTTCTCAAAAACTAAAGGAGCTTGGCACTGAAAGGCATGTTTTTTAATTGCTTTTGAAATTTCCTTTCGTTTGAGTCTAATTTTGACCAAAAGAAAAAAAAGTTTTTTTTTGCCAAAATCAATGGACTATACACTGTCTTTTTTTTTTGATCGAAAAATTTTTTTCTCAATTTCCCCCCAATATTATACTCAAATGAACGGGCATTTCAAGGCCTATTGAACAGTATATAATTTTTTGGAAAATTCCGTGCAATGAAGTTTTCCTAATCGATATTCGTTAATTAAAAAAGGAACTTGGCACTGAAAACCATTTTTATTGGATGCCCTATAAATTTCGAATATTATACTCAAATGAACGGGCATTTCAAGGCCTATTAAAGAGTATATAATTCTTTGGAAAATTCCGTGCAATAAAGTTTTCCTAATCGATATTGATTAATTGTCATTTTTGTTTGTCTCGATATTCATTAATCGTCATTTTCTCAAAAACTAAAGGAGCTTGGCACTGAAAGGCATGTTTTTTAATTGCTTTTGAAATTTCCTTTCGTTTGAGTCTAATTTTGACCAAAAGAAAAAAAAGTTTTTTTTTGCCAAAATCAATGGACTATACACTGTCTTTTTTTTTTGATCGAAAATTTTTTTTCTCAATTTCCCCCCAATATTATACTCAAATGAACGGGCATTTCAAGGCCTATTGAACAGTATATAATTTTTTGGAAAATTCCGTGCAATGAAGTTTTCCTAATCGATATTCGTTAATTAAAAAAGGAACTTGGCACTGAAAACCATTTTTATTGGATGCCCTATAAATTTCGAATATTATACTCAAATGAACGGGCATTTCAAGGCCTATTAAAGAGTATATAATTCTTTGGAAAATTCCGTGCAATAAAGTTTTCCTAATCGATATTCATTAATTGTCATTTTTGTTTGTCTCGATATTCATTAATCGTCATTTTCTCAAAAACTAAAAGGAGCTTGGCACTGAAAGGCATGTTTTTTAATTGCTTTTGAAATTTCCTTTCGTTTGAGTCTAAGTTTGACCAAAAGAAAAAAAGTTTTTTTTTGCCAAAATCAATGGACTATAACACTGTCTTTTTTTTTTGATCGAAAATTTTTTTTCTCAATTTCCCCCCAATATTATACTCAAATGAACGGGCATTTCAAGGCCTATTGAACAGTATATAATTTTTTGGAAAATTCCGTGCAATGAAGTTTTCCTAATCGATATTCGTTAATTAAAAAAGAACTTGGCACTGAAAACCATTTTTATTGGATGCCCTATAAATTTCGAATATTATACTCAAATGAACGGGCATTTCAAGGCCTATTAAAGAGTACATAATTCTTTGGAAAATTCCGTGCAATAAAGTTTTCCTAATCGATATTCATTAATTGTCATTTTTGTTTGTCTCGATATTCATTAATCGTCATTTTCTCAAAAACTAAAAGGAGCTTGGCACTGAAAGGCATGTTTTTTAATTGCTTTTGAAATTTCCTTTCGTTTGAGTCTAATTTTGACCAAAAGAAAAAAATGTTTTTTTTTGCCAAAATCAATGGACTATACACTGTCTTTTTTTTTTTGATCGAACATTTTTTTTCTCAATTTCCCCCCAATATTATACTCAAATGAACGGGCATTTCAAGGCCTATTGAACAGTATATAATTTTTTGAAAAATTCCGTGCAATGAAGTTTTCCTAATCGATATTCGTTAATTAAAAAAGAACTTGGCACTGAAAACCATTTTTATTGGATGCCCTATAAATTTCGAATATTATACTCAAATGAACGGGCATTTCAAGGCCTATTAAAGAGTATATAATTCTTTGGAAAATTCCGTGCAATAAAGTTTTCCTAATCGATATTCATTAATTGTCATTTTTGTTTGTCTCGATATTCATTAATCGTCATTTTCTCAAAAACTAAAAGGAGCTTGGCACTGAAAGGCATGTTTTTTAATTGCTTTTGAAATTTCCTTTCGTTTGAGTCTAATTTTGACCAAAAGAAAAAAAAGTTTTTTTTTCCAAAATCAATGGACTATACACTGTCTTTTTTTTTTTGATCGAAAAATTTTTTTCTCAATTTCCCCCCAATATTATACTCAAATGAACGGGCATTTCAAGGCCTATTGAACAGTATATAATTTTTTGGAAAATTCCGTGCAATGAAGTTTTCCTAATCGATATTCGTTAGTTAAAAAAGGAACTTGGCACTGAAAACCATTTTTATTGGATGCCCTATAAATTTCGAATATTATACTCAAATGAACGGGCATTTCAAGGCCTATTAAAGAGTATATAATTCTTTGGAAAATTCCGTGCAATAAAGTTTTCCTAATCGATATTCATTAATTGTCATTTTTGTTTGTCTCGATATTCATTAATCGTCATTTTCTCAAAAACTAAAAGGAGCTTGGCACTGAAAGGCATGTTTTTTAATTGCTTTTGAAATTTCCTTTCGTTTGAGTCTAATTTTGACCAAAAGAAAAAAAAGTTTTTTTTTCCAAAATCAATGGACTATACACTGTCTTTTTTTTTTTGATCGAAAAATTTTTTTCTCAATTTCCCCCCAATATTATACTCAAATGAACGGGCATTTCAAGGCCTATTGAACAGTATATAATTTTTTGGAAAATTCCGTGCAATGAAGTTTTCCTAATCGATATTCGTTAATTAAAAAAGGAACTTGGCACTGAAAACCATTTTTATTGGATGCCCTATAAATTTCGAATATTATACTCAAATGAACGGGCATTTCAAGGCCTATTAAAGAGTATATAATTCTTTGGAAAATTCCGTGCAATAAAGTTTTCCTAATCGATATTCATTAATTGTCATTTTTGTTTGTCTCGATATTCATTAATCGTCATTTTCTCAAAAACTAAAAGGAGCTTGGCACTGAAAGGCATGTTTTTTAATTGCTTTTGAAATTTCCTTTCGTTTGAGTCTAATTTTGACCAAAAGAAAAAAAGTTTTTTTTTGCCAAAATCAATGGACTATAACACTGTCTTTTTTTTTTTGATCGAAAATTTTTTTTCTCAATTTCCCCCCAATATTATACTCAAATGAACGGGCATTTCAAGGCCTATTGAACAGTATATAATTTTTTGGAAAATTCCGTGCAATGAAGTTTTCCTAATCGATATTCGTTAATTAAAAAAGAACTTGGCACTGAAAACCATTTTTATTGGATGCCCTATAAATTTCGAATATTATACTCAAATGAACGGGCATTTCAAGGCCTATTAAAGAGTACATAATTCTTTGGAAAATTCCGTGCAATAAAGTTTTCCTAATCGATATTCATTAATTGTCATTTTTGTTTGTCTCGATATTCATTAATCGTCATTTTCTCAAAAACTAAAAGGAGCTTGGCACTGAAAGGCATGTTTTTTAATTGCTTTTGAAATTTCCTTTCGTTTGAGTCTAATTTTGACCAAAAGAAAAAAAGTTTTTTTTTGCCAAAATCAATGGACTATACACTGTCTTTTTTTTTTGATCGAAAAATTTTTTTCTCAATTTCCCCCCAATATTATACTCAAATGAACGGGCATTTCAAGGCCTATTGAACAGTATATAATTTTTTGGAAAATTCCGTGCAATGAAGTTTTCCTAATCGATATTCATTAATTGTCATTTTTGTTTGTCTCGATATTCATTAATCGTCATTTTCTCAAAAACTAAAAGGAGCTTGGCACTGAAAGGCATGTTTTTTAATTGCTTTTGAAATTTCCTTTCGTTTGAGTCTAATTTTGACCAAAAGAAAAAAAGTTTTTTTTTGCCAAAATCAATGGACTATACACTGTCTTTTTTTTTTGATCGAAAAATTTTTTTCTCAATTTCCCCCCAATATTATACTCAAATGAACGGGCATTTCAAGGCCTATTGAACAGTATATAATTTTTTGGAAAATTCCGTGCAATGAAGTTTTCCTAATCGATATTCGTTAATTAAAAAAGGAACTTGGCACTGAAAACCATTTTTATTGGATGCCCTATAAATTTCCAATATTATACGCAAATGAACGGGCATTTCAAGGCCTATTAAATAGTATATAATTCTTTGGAAAATTCCGTGCAATAAAGTTTTCCTAATCGGTATTCATTAATCATCATTTTTTTTGTCTCGATATTCATTAATCGTCATTTTCTCAAAAACTAAAAGGAGCTCGGCACTGAATTCATGTTTTTTAATTGCTTTTGAAATTTCCTTTCGTTTGAGTATAATTTTGAAAAAAAAAAAAAAATTTTTTTTGCCAAAATCAATGTAGATTGAGTAGTAATGGGCGAAACAAAGACTATCTAGCAAATGACCTAAATTTCGTCTACCATTTGGCGGAAATTTCGGTCAATTATCTCCAACGGTTTCTAAGTTATTGCAATTAAAAGAAAATTTAAAGCATACACTATCCAGGGTTGCCACATTTTTAAAATGGAAAATAAAACGGGGAAGCTTAAAATCATATTTGGGTGAAAAATTCTGAAAGAGCATCGCGAATCTGCAACAGTAGGTTTTCCAGCCAAATTGGACCAGTATTTCCCGAGATATTCAAAAAACGGGGAAATCGTATGAATTTTTATTTTCTATATTTTTTTTACGTATGAGTTATATTTATTGTACTTATTCATATTGAGTATACGTAGTGGTGTACCTTTAATCGATACAGAGAACAAAATACACTAGAAAATTTGTTTCCAATCTAAATTATTGGCAATTATGTCGATTTTTATTTTTCTACAGAACGGTTCAATTCAAATCGCAACTAATGTTTCTTTTATTAACTTTTAAATGAAAAGACAGAACGGGAAACTCAATATGTGTATCAATTTAAAGAGCATTTATTAGAATTTCAAGAATTATAAAAGTAAAACCAAAATTTCTTGACTACACTCAGATAAAAAAGTTAATAAAAAATTTGTAAACAATTTCCAATCGAACTTTACTATTTTCAATTTCCCCCCAATATTATACTCAAATGAATGGGCATTTCAAGGCCTATTAAACAGTATATCATTTTTTGGAAAATTCCGTGCAATGAAGTTTTCCTAACCGATATTCGTTAATTGACATTTTCTTCAAAACTAAAAGGAGCATGGCACTGAAAACCATTTTATTGGATGCCCTATAAATTTCCAATATTATATA
Organism: Leucophora obtusa; assembly: GCA_949987735.1. Classification (NCBI taxonomy): domain Eukaryota; kingdom Metazoa; phylum Arthropoda; class Insecta; order Diptera; family Anthomyiidae; genus Leucophora; species Leucophora obtusa. The sequence continues at coordinate 322,053,493 of OX465295.1, read as the reverse complement.
TATATATACTCAAATGAACGGGCATTTCAAGGCCTATTAAAGAGTATATAATTCTTTGGAAAATTCCGTGCAATAAAGTTTTCCTAATCGATATTCAATAATCGTCATTTTCTCAACAACTAAATAGAGCTTCGCACTGAAAAGCATGTTTTTTAATTGCTTTTGAAAATTCCTTTCGTTTGAGTATAATTTTGACCAAAAGAAAAAAAAAATTTTTTTTTGCCAAAATCAATGGACTATAACTCTTTTTTTTTTGATCGAAAAATTTTTTTCTCAATTTCCCCCCAATATTATACTCAAATGAACGGGCATTTCAAGGCCTATTGAACAGTATATCATTCATTGGAAAATTTGGTGCAATGAAATTTTCCTAATCGATATTAATCGTCATTTTCTCAAAAACTAAAAGGAACTTGGCACTGAAAAGCATTTGTTTAATTGTTTTTTAAATTTCCTTTCGTTTGAGTATAATTTTGTATAATTTTGACCAAAAAAGAAAAATTTTCTTTTTATGGCAAAAAAATCAATGGACTATACACTGTCTTTATTTTTTTGAGTGAAAATTTTGTATTAATTGCCATTTAAATTTCCTTTTGTTTGAGTATAATTTTGTATAATTTTGACCAAAAAAAGAAAAGTTTTCTTTTTTTGGCAAAAAAATCAATGGACTTATACACTGTCTTTATTTTTTTGAGTGAACATTTTTTTCTTCTAGTTCCCCCCAATATTATACTCAAATGAACGGGCATCTCAAGGCCTATTAAACAGTATAAAATTCTTTGGAAAGTTTGGTGCAATGAAGTTTTCCTAATCGATATTCATTAATCGTCATTTTCTCAAAAATTAAAAGGAACTTGGCACTCAAATGAACGGGCATCTCAAGGCCTATTAAACAGTATATAATTCTTTGGAAGATTTGGTGCAATGAAGTGTTCCTAATCGATATTCATTAATCGTCATTTTCTCAAAAACTAAAAGGAACTTGGCACTGAAAAGCATTTGTATTAATTGCTTTTTAAATTGCTTTCGTTTGAGTATAATTTTGACCAAAAAAATCAATGGACTGTCTTTTTTTTTGAGTGAAATATTTTTTCTTCTTTTTCCCCCCAATATTATACTCAAATGAACGGGCATCTCAAGGCCTATTAAACAGTATATACTTCTGTGGAAAATTTGGTGCAATGAAGTTTTCCTAATCGATATTCATTAATCGGCATTTTCTCAAAAACTAAAAGGAACTTGACATTGAAGAGTATTTCTATTGGATGCCCTATCAATTTTCAATTATTCGACCTAGGCGATTAACCTGTTAATGCATTATTCGCAAAATCACTTAAATCGACTGACGGCATAAAGTCATAGTCGTATGTTCTAGTTTTTTAATTATATTAAGTTGTAATTACATATTTGAATTTAAATAAAGAACAATTAACTAACTAAATCACTTAAATTGACTAGCCGGTTATTCTAATCGGTTAATAGACAAAATTGGGGATTAATCGATAAACCGTATTATGCAAAACTAATGTATTTCCTTAGTTTTTTGTCAATAAAAGAGAAAGAATTTCCTTGGACGAGTTTTAATCAAAATTATCACTAAAGTAATGAAGTTTTCTTCGCAAAATGAAGAAAACTCGCGGTTTTAAAATAATTTGATGGTATTTTTAATATTTCTTGTTTTTTCTAAGTTATTCTTGCCATTTTATATAAAACATTAAGAAGTTTTGTGAAAAAATAAAGGAAAATTCATCCTGTTAATCGACCTATTTTAAGCAATAACTTGGGTCGAATAATAAATTGAGTTTTAAATTAAATTATTTGTATCGACATTAACCGAAATAGAGGCGATTAATCGAGGAATCGGTTAATTGATGAACCGAATTGAAAACACTAGTTTAAATCCTGTTTTGACCGTTATTTTTATTTCTGTAAATAAATGTTTTGTGAAAAGTTTTTCTGTAAATATTTTACTTTATTGTTACATTGATATACAGTTTTTCGTGTTGCTTTTCTTGTTTGCTTTTTTATTTTAATAATATTTTTATATAATATATAATTAATAATAATGAACAACTTAGTTAAGCAAATTGTTTAAACATCACCAAGTGAATTGAACGTTGTTTTTTTTTATTTGTTTATGAGTAATTTGTTTTTCTTTCTATTAGCAATAATAGTATATGAATATGTTTTTTTCTTTTTCCAGTTTTTTTTTAAATATTGAAATTTGAACTTAAAAAATTGCATAAAATAAATTATAATTTATCTCTTTCTTTTTCTTAATATTTGAAGGTAAAAACATTAAGCTCATAAAACCCAAAAATATATAAATATGGTAAGTTGCTATACTCAAGTTCAAAAAAAGAATCATAATAAACAGTCTTAAAAGCTAAACAATATATAATAAACTTTTTTAAGGATATGAAGACAGCAATAGATATATGGCATGCTTCAGTTGCCAAATCGATTAACTTCACAAAGTAAAATGAGGAAGTTTCAATGAAAAAATAATATATATATATTGTTTTTTAAAATTCCTGTTAAATTATAAATTCAAATAAACGAATATTATACAGTTAGGAGTCAATAAAGTGTTTTGAAATTAAAGTTTTGAAAAAATCTGAAAGTGGAGTTAGTTGATTTGTCAACTGAAGGATTCATATAGAGATAGAGAAAGTAAAGCAGAAACGTCTTAATATTATACGATAATACCAGTTGATGGTTCAGCTCCCAATATATCCGATAATCTTTGTTGATAATTTGCCAAAGTATTTGAATCTGTAATACCGCGTGCTTTGCACGATAATTGTAGAGCATTTAAATATTGTAATTCTGTGAATTGCAAACCTTGTTCGACAAGGGTAGTGAGTATAACCTAACGAAAGTAAGACGGAATTGTTATACAAAGAATTTATTAGTTGTTAAAGATATAACTTACATCCGGCTCCATACACAGTAGTTCATAAAACTGTTTAGCTTGATCTAATGCTACTTCCCTGGATGCTGTTATATTACTTAATGTTTGTTGTAATGCTAATGCATTGCGACACATGCGTTGTACGGTAATTTGATCAATATGTTCTATAGTATTTGATGCTTGTATTAAAATACGGGCCGCAAAATGTGCTAAACCTTCAAAAATGTACTGTAATGAAAAAAAGATGTATTTAATAAATATTAATAACACAATATATAACATAAATCGTGATACGAAATTAAAAAATCCGTAAGTTACATTTAAAAAATTTTACAGGAGAAGCAAAAATATCGTAAAATGAAAAATAAACCAAATTTTTTAATGTAAACTCAGCCAGCAAAATTTGGATACTTTTTTGAGGGTTCTTATTCTATGAGTCAAAACATACTAAAATAAAATAATTTTTTTGAAATTTTAATTTTTTTTTAAATTTCTCATATTTTGGATTTTTTTAATGTGATTAGGAATATTTAGCGTGTTTTTTAATCACCTGGATTTAGAATTTTTCATACAAAAAATGGATTTATTAAATCCAAAGAAAAGCTGGATTTAATAAATCCACAATAAAAGCACAAATATATGAAACAGCCCATTAATTTAATGTCAGAAAAAAATGCGAATGAAAATTAAAAGAGAAACAAAAAAATTTTAAAACTAACAAATAAAAGGTTTTTCTTAAATTTTTTTTAATGAAATATGTTTAGAAAAAAAAACTACACCTCACCAAATACATATTTTTCATTTTGGACATGGAGAAATATCTCAAATAGAAATGACAATTTTTCACTCTACAGTAGTAATTTAATTAAATCCAATTAGTGAATATTAAATATTGCAATGGAATTTTTCAATTGTGTAAAAATATAAATTGAAGTGATAAAACTGAAAAGGCAGACTGTTTATCGCTGTTTTATGTAAAATATAATTAAAAGTTAAAGAAGAACCCTTCATCATCGAATTCGGTATTAAAAATTAGGGTGAAAGAAGTGTCTGTTGAGCACTTTTAGAAATACTTTTTGGATTTATTAAATCCAAGTGATTAGAAAAAACGGCTATTATTAGTTTATTTCGCAATTTGCTGAATTAATAACACCCTGTTTTTAACGTGACGTGACGTAGAGTTTGAGACATAAATTTCTTACCTGTTACTTGTGAAAACAGAATGTCAATGAAAGTAAACAAAACGAGTAAAAAAGTTAAAGTCGGGCATGATGACTATATAATACCCTACACCAGTCTGATTAAAAGCCAACTAATGTTTATATCCGAAATTCGAATGGGTTAAAATGGGACTTGTGTCAAAATTTTCAATAAAACGATAAAAGAAAAGAAAATCGGAAATATAGCACAAGTAAATATTAAGGCGAAAATGTTAAAAATGAAAAAGGTGAACGAAAACTGAACGCAACTTTGTAGTCCGTTTTTATACCCTACCTCATACCCGCCGGAGAATAACTTTTTGTTTCGATTTAACGATGTCCGTCTGTTCGTCCGTCCGTCCGTCTGTCTGTCCATTTATTCTAGTGCGCACTCTACAGGTCGCAAATATTAAGATATTCAGCTTTATTGCGGTTGTCGTTGTCGTATTACGACAGCAGGCGTTGTCGATGTCGTGTTTATCTTATTTTGGTGTTGTGTAAAATCTAAGACAGATCACAAGGAAATATACGAAAAAAAATATTTAATTTGTTTTTGTAGTGTTTTCATAAAATAAATAAAAAAATTAAAATTGTTTTTATAATAAAACCATGATTGTCCCATAAATTCACGATGTGAGAGTGAAAAATTTTATTATCGGGCATGTTCTGTATTTCAGTTTTGGGTGATAGTGAAAAATTTCATAAGTTTTTCTTTTCAATTTCTTTTGGATTCATTTAAAATTTAAATAAATTACGATTGTACATTGCTTATTTTATGGACAAAAGTTGAAAATAAATCAAATAAAATTTTAGAACATAGAGTAATAATTATTTAAGTTTCAATTTCACTGCAATTTAAAATCACTTCGAAATGCAGAACACAGCCGTATATAAGGTAGTGTTTTTTCCACCAGTTGTAAAATATGGAGTGCATAAATTTTATAAAATTTTTTATTTAAAAAATATCATTTAAATAATTTCTTCTTTAATTTATTAATATATAAATGTGATTTTCAGTTCAATTTGCACTTAATTTTACTTATATTAATACTTTTTTTTTTAACTTTTTCGAGGCTATCGTGTAAAAAAATTTATACGACAATTTTTGCCGAATTCGACAGACAAAAACGACACTCGTGGTACCAAAAAATGCCTTTTGGCAAAATCGACAAATTTTTTTGTCGTATACGACAGTCGCAATCAGGCTGATTGTGATGAAATTTGGTACACCGACCTATGTCGGCCCAAGGACGAAGCCTATTGATTTTGGTTAAAATCGGTCCATGTTTAGACCTATTGCCCATATAAAGCTCCCCCAAATTTTGCTTGTTTAAACGCTGCAGGTCGCAAATACGAAGATATTTCAATGAAATTTTGTTCACTGACTCACATGGTCCCAAGGGCAAAGCCAATTGTGATTCTAGGATCGGTCCATATTTTGAGCTATCGCCCATATGAGCTATATTTCCGATTTTCTCTTGTTTTATCATTTTATATAAAATTTTGACACAAGTTTATTTTAACCCATTCGGATTTCGGATCCAAACATTAGTTGGCTTTTAGACAAACTGGTGTAAGGTAATATAAGATAAGCTTTGGACTCTTTAATTTAATTATATTTAAGTATTTATTTTTTATTAATACGAGTCAGAAGGGATTTTGGACGGCTTTTAATCCCCCTGATTATGTAAGGCGTAGGCGTAGACGTTTTAAGGCGTTTTTACTGTGAAGTTGTTATAGCAAATTTATTTGCAATATTAAACAGTCAAGTAAGACTTATATTCCACTAAAATTGTATTAGATTCGCCAGGAAAATTTCACTTTTTCTTAATTTCGATTTTGAAAAATTCGATTTGTATGGAGGAGTTTTTACTAAATACGCCAATACCTTACATAATCAGGGGGAATATTTCGGTCACGGTGGAATTGCCCATATACATATACAGTGACGGACAATACGATAGAATCAATTAAAGTTTTTTCTAATTTTATCCCCGTTGCTTTTATTTTTAAAGATCAAAATAATGATTAAATTGTTCCAAGGTACTGGAAGATGGTTCAGAAAATTATATACATTTTTAGTATAGCGAATGTTTTTTAGCTTTGCCACCCGTTCTAAGTAGGCGTGGCTTTGAATGAAAAATCATCGATATCCACCTGTCATCAAATTATACAGTAAAATTTAGCGGGTACTGATCGGTTCTGCACAAACTGAATATTGTTGAAAATTCTATAAAATTTCCTTAAATCTTGCATTTTTTAAAATTAGTAAATGGTGGCCAGATTTAAAATGACAGCGGTTTAAATTTGAGCAAATTTTCCTTTGTTTTTAGCGATTTTAAAATAAAGTTAACAACACTGAACTTTTAATAGGAAATGCTTTTACTATAATGTAAAAAATAGCCTGACTGGTCTGTTATATCATAATACCATTCGTTTAAAAATTTCAGTGTTGTTAACTTTATTTTAAAATCGCTAAAAACAAAGAAAAATTTACTCATATTTAAACCGCTGTCATTTTAAATCTGGCCACCATTTGTAAATAAAAATAATGCAAGATTTAAGGAAATTTTATAGAATTTTTTAACAATATTCAGTTTGTGCAGATCCGATCACTACTCGCTAAATTTTACTGTGTAATTTGATGAAAGGTCGATATCGATGATTTTTCATTAAAAGCCACGCCTACTTAGAACGGGCAGCAAAATTAAAAAACAAACGCTACACTAAAAATTTCTACAATTTTCTGGATTATCTTCCAGTTTTTCGTGGACAACTTAACAATTATTTAGATCTTTAAAAATTGAGGGGGTTAAATACTGTAACAACAGAATTTTAAGGGGCATATCGATACCATACATAGATTCAATACTCTATATCTGCAAAAATACAATTGTTCAGGAGAGCAATAAAACTAATTCACTTGCTTATAAGATTTTTTTGAATCTATCTGTCTTCTAGAAAATTTTTTCAAAATGGAAACTTATTCCTATATATACTTATTTTGAAATTATTTGCGTTATTTACGTCGCTAATGCAGATATAGAGTTCTGAAATAAAATTTTTATATAATTTTATGATAATACTAGCAGATATGTAGTTTTGATAAATATAAAAAATATGCATTGTTAGGAACAAATGACCACGTAAATCTCTATACTTTTTGTGGAAAACAATGTTATGTGCCTCCAAACATCAACGAACACAGAATTGTTAATCAGGGATGGAAAAGTCTCGTTTTATTGAAATTAATAATCCAAGAACTATTATATCTATACCTTATTCCAAAAATTAATGGATAGTTTGGAAAAAAATTGTGAAAAAAAATTTTACAAAAACGAAAAAGTTTGCATTATTATATTCGTTTGCAAAATGTTAATCGCTGAATAAGTTTCTTAATTCATTTTCTGCGGCATAAATCCTTTTGTTCACAATCCGCCATTATTTGGAATTTTTTCAATGCCGTGTATTTTAATCCATAATCCGAGACTATTACACTCATATCTTTGCTCAAAATTTGGTGGTTAGTTTGCAAAAAAAAAAAAAAGAAAAAAAAAGGAAAATGTTGCGAAAACGATAACTTTACACCAATATATTCGTTTGCAGAATGTCAATAGTTGATTAGCCTTCTAAGTCATTTTCTGCACTTTTTCGCATTCCTCCGTTATTTAGCAATTTTTTAAGTGCGATTTCTTAAAATCTATAATCTAGGAATTGCGAAAAAAATTACAAAAAGGAAAATTTTTTGCATTAATATATTTCTTTACAGAATGTAAATCGCTGACTAAGATTTTTAATACAATTTTTGTACCATAGACTTTTTTTCGCGTTCCGTTATTATTTTGCAAATTTTCGAGTGCGGTTTTTTAAATATATAATCTAGGGACTATAATACACATTTCATAAAACAAAGTTTGGTGGTTAGTTGCAAAAAAGAAAAAATCTCGAAAAATAAAATTTGCAAAAACCAAATTTTTGCATAAATATATTTGTTTGCAGAATGTAAATCGCTGATTAATTTTTTTAATTCATTTTTTGTACCACAAAGCCTTTTTCGCCCTTTTCCGCGATTATTTTGCAATTTTTAAGTGTGGGTTTTTTAAATCTTTAATACCAATTTCCGCACCAAAGTTTGGTTCTTAGTTTGCAAAAGAGAAATCGCGAAAACGTTTTGCATAAAGGAAAATTGCATCATTATATTCGTTTGCAGAATATTAATCGCTGATTGAGCTTTTAAATTATTTTTTTCTACCATAAAAGTCTTTTAGCGTTCCGATATTATTTTGCAATTTTTTAAGTGAGGTTTTTTTAAATTTATAATCTAGGGACTATAATGCACATCTCCTAAAATAAAGTTTGGTGCTTAGTTGCAAAAAAAAAATTTCCGAAAAAAGATATTCTCAAAAATCTTTTATGTATACCTTATAGAATTCAAATAATTTAAATTTATATGCAGATATAGACTTCTGTATTTGAAAATAAATTTGTTTGTTGATATGGGAAAATCTAAAATGTTCAAAAAAGTGGCAAAGAATGGGTATTTCGCTTCCAAATTGATATCATTGATGGATATAATATCAACAATGATTTTGCCATCAAAAACTCATTTTGGCCAAAATTGCAGATATAGAGTATTGAATATAGGGTCTCGATATTTAAATGGTTGCCAAAAATTCAAATAACAATATTTTCACTATATTATTTTTCAATTTAAAATATATATTATTGTAGTATTTTTAAAAATATTAGTTTTAAATTTCTCCGACCAAAATCGAAAGGGTTGCCACTTCATTATTAGCCTTTTTTAAAAAAGGCAAAATCGGCTGCCACTGTACAGCCTTCATTAATTATTGGAAAATAAAAATGTAAAGTGATTCTTAATACCAGATACATTCTCTAGTCCTTATCATGGCCCGATTTTTATTTTTTAATTTTTTTTAAACAAAGTTGCCACACAAACTTGAAAGTTCCAAAAAAGGCAAGAAAAAACCATTTTGCTTAGGAATATAAAATTTATTTGATTGAAATTTAAAAAAAGGGCCACGATAAGGACTACAGTTTTTTGTGTACTACGAAAGAAAAAAACCGGATCGAAATCGGTTAACGCACCTTAGCTGTACAGTGGCAGCCGATTTTGAAATCATGGTTGCGAGAAAAACGCGATTGAAGTCTAAAGTTAATTATAAGCTAAGAAAACAGCAAAATTTCAAAAAATTGTAAATGAAGAAAAGTTATATCTCCTAGCTTACTACATGTTCACCAAATTTGGGACGAATCGGTTAATGGGTATTTGATATATTAAACCTAATAGTCTTAAAAACGATGATAAATATATAATTATACATAATGCTACTCATATTATTTTGTAAAAATGCTAGAATTTTGTACAGTTTTTAATTTATTTCGTATTTTTTTCCCATTTTCATATATATTGATTACTTTTATAACTTATATTAAGCCATCAGCACCTGCCCCATATGACGTGTCTTCAACATCCTTCAAGGAATCGTCATTGGCTTTTCTTTGAAAACTGCATGCAATTTTACATCTTTTGATGTAGTTTTTATCTTTTTATTCTGCCCTGTTATAATATATACGATTCCTAATAAAAATAACCCAGTGTGGAAACGGTAATGACATATCATTATTTTTTGGACTACCAGTAATGATACCCACTTACCTTCTGCATTATTTTAAAACATATAATAATGAGTTACTGATAACGACTTATTTTTATCATTATTTCAAATAGAAAATAATTTTCTGAATTTTTTTGAAAATTTTTTGAAATCTATTTTTAGACTCAATATTTTTTAAACACTGGTAAGGATATATGTAACCACATATTTTTTGATTTTTTGTATGTTGGCGAGTAAGCTTACTTGTGTGCAGCAGGTCAATTGTGTTTTTATCTATTAAATATTACATGTCGCTATAGCTCAGATGGTAGAGCTGTTGACCGGCAATCTGTAGACCCAGGTTCGATTCCCGCACCAGCAAATTTTATTTAAAAAAAAAAAATACAATAAAAAATATTTTTTTTATATAATTTATTTTTTAGAAAATCTATTTTTAGACTCATTATTTTTGTCAGTACTGGTAAGCACATAGGTAACGATATATTTTTTGATTTTTCGTATGCTGGTGTGTAATGACAACTCATTATTTTTCGCGACATCGCCATATAAAGGTAATAAGAAATGTAATAACAAAAGTAACTAGTTACCATTACCAAGTATGTAGTTACATAACCACATATCTGGTAATGATTTTCTACACTGGGCTATTAAATATTACATGTCGATATAGCTCAGATGGTAGAGCTATTGACTGTCAATCTGTAGACCCAGGTTCGATTCCCGCACCAGCAAATTTTATTAAAAAAAAAATACAATAAAAAATTTTTTTTTTTTATATAATTTATTTTTTTGAAAATCTAATTTTAGACTCATTATTTTTATCAGTACTGGTAAGCACAGAGGTAACGATATATTTTTTGAATTTTTGTATGCTGGTTTGTAACAATAACTCATTATTTTTCGCGACATCGCCATATAGAGGTAATAACAAATGTAATAACAAAAGTAACTAGTTACCATTATCAAGTATGTAGTTACATAACCACATATCTGGTAATGATTTTCTACACTGGGAAGTTAATAAAAATGCAAACAAAAAGTGTTACACACAAATTTACCACATAGAGTATTACTTTGGGACTAAAAGATATTTTTGAAAAAAACATGTGAAAATTTAATTTCCTCGAATTTTTAATTGAAATTTTTGGAGCGTATAGAGAAAAGTATGCTTCATCCAAATAAAATATAAAAAAAATTGAAAACAAAAATTTTCCTAGAGTCGATACCCCTCTTAAAGCACCAAGCATAAACTAAGAAAAAACTTTAACTGAATTTATTGTATTGTTCGTCACTGTATAATAGATATGTATACAGCTATGGACATATAAATGGCACATTTTACCATGAATTCTTTCTTATGCTACTATATTGCAAATACTATTAACAACAAACAAGTTTTTATTTTTTTCCAAAGGTTTATTATGCACATTTAACATTGCTGTAAACTTTAGTTGAAATTCATTAATATAAATAAAAACTTATCATTATGAAAAAAAAACCCATTGAAATGAGCTGGACACATAAATGGCACAATCTTAAAAAAAGAGAAGAAATGGTTTTAATATTGCATTTGTTAAATTTTTTGGTATGTACAAGTATTTTACCGTAAATATTTAGTGTTGTGGCCTTTTTTCTGATGACAGCTTTGCACCTGCGACCCATACTTTCCACTAGTTTTTGGCATACCAAGCTTTCTGTGCGGCCGACCACAGTTCGTCCATATTTTTGTAATTTTTCTTGGCGATTTCAACCTTGACTTCGTTCCACAGGTTCTCTATTGGATTTAAGTCAGGGCTCTGGGCTGGCCAATCCAAAACATCAATCTTCTCCACACACTAGTTTGGAGGAGTGTTTGGGGTCATTATCTTGCATGAATTTCCATTTTATTGGCATGAAGTTGAATGCATATGGCTCCATATGGTTTTTTAAAATATCTAAATACTGAAACTTGTCCATTTTTCCATTGATTTTTATAAGTGACCAAGAAAATGCACCCCAAACCATAATACTGCCACCTCCATGTTTTACCGTCTTCTGAGTGAACCGATTAAGCTCTTGGCCTTTAGGACGACGAACAAAGATTCTGCCATCTGGTCCTATCCTGTTAATTTTTGTTTCGTCACTCCATAAAACGTTTTTCCAAAAATTAATGGGATTTTCCTTATGGGTTCTGGCGAAGGTTAGTCGTTTTGAAAATTTTTTTTTTGGGAGAAGGGGCTTTTTTCAGGAAATGCGCCCAAACAAATTTGCTTCGTTTAATCTTCTTCTGACAAGTCTGCTTGATATTTCCATGTTAAAATTTTCATTAATATCCGATGCTATCTGCCTTGATGACTTGAATGGATAAATTTTCACCATTCGTACTATAGCTGCATCAGTACGCTCATCTGTTTTTCGTGGCCTTGGCTTCCGAATTTTACCCTTATTCAATATATCGGGATCCTCAACACAAGAATTAATTGCATTGTAGACTTTTTTGCGAGAAATTTGCATTATGTCAGCAATTTCCGCTACTTTTTCCATTTTCATACATTTTCCATATGATCCGCCTTTCCTCACCTGTGGTATGTTTTCCTGATCCCATTTAAAAAATTTTTTAACTTTTTATATTTATTTTTGAACTACGAAAAATATTTATTGCTTTGAATTAAATCTACACGACTACTGCCTATTTTAAGTAAATTGTGCCATTTATATGTCCACTTTAAATCAGCATTGTTAACGCAAAAATGACAACGGTAAATAATAAGCAAAACATAATGGAACATTTGAGCACTATTAAAACATTTTTTTCAACAACAATCAGAAGATATAAAACTTGCATTTTTAAATATATTTAGTTGGAAAATACTTAAATTTATGCGCAATTTAAATTTGTGCCATTTATGTGTCCATAGCTGTATGTATGTATGTATGTAATTGTAATCCATTTTTTTCAATCACAATTACATGTATTTAGGTCCATTCGATTACTTTTCTCAGTCAAGTCCAGTAAGAATTACTCAGTATAAACTTACAGAGAGTAAAACAAGATTTACTCTCAAAATAAAATTTTCCCAAACATGTACGCGAACAGAAAATTTGCAACAATTTCCAAGTTTGTAGACACAGCTGATTACAAAACCAGATATGCAAATAAATTTTAACTGGTCGATATGGAAGAAAATAATTTTTGATGTTAAATCTTAAGCAGACAATTTTTAAAGGTTTTCTTATCTTTTCCATAATTTATTTTGCAAGTTTTACTGCTTTGCATTTCCATAAAATAACATAATTGGAAAATAATTTTTTTTATATACATATAATAAACAAACATGTTTTCGAAACATATGTTTTTTTCTGCTTGCAAATTCTTACTGGCAAAAATTTATCCAGTAAAAATTTGCAAGAAAAACAAGAAGATTTGGGAACTCTCATCATTGAACTGTCACTTTATTATCTCTTTTTCTTTCTGTTTACTGAGTATTTGTATTAACGAACGCCATCCAGTAAAAATTTGTACAAATTTGTGCAAATTATCCAGTAATCGAATGGACCTATTGTATAATTGCAGTTATACTTAACAGGGTTGGATTGATTTGTTGAGGACATATAACACTGCATAACAAAATCTTGACTTTTAAAAATTAATAGAGCTCTGACCATTAATTCTATATATTTCGGACATGCTTATTACAATGGCTTACTTTATTTTTCGATCAATGGTACAGATTCTTCGCTAAATGTCTTTAAAGTTTGGCGGTTTTCCATTTAGTTTTTTATATACAAAAATTTTGAAATGCAATAAAAATAATTTTTTTGTGGTGAAATGTAGGCACAGGACCTGTATTCATATTTAGGCTTAAGATTTGATGCATAAAACTTGATATTGAAACCACTGTTCGCGTTTTAGATGGATTTTTACGGTTTTAGCCAATTGAATCGCTGAAAGCAAAATCGGCCTTAATAAATGATAATGCTTAGTAAAGAAGCAATTAAAAGGAAAATATTTCAACAAAAAAATGTATTCATCTACAGCGGCCTATACGTTAAAATCACGATTTTTCAAAAATTTTGTTGCAGCATAGCTTTCCAAGATTTTCCCAAAGTCCAACTTTTAGTATAATATGGGGTCATCTCAGAATGAATACATTTTTTTAATTGAAATATTTTCCTTTTAATTGCTTACTAAGGCATTACATTTATTGAGGTCGATTGTACATTCAGCGACTAAAAACGCTGAAATAGCAAAAAACCATAAAAACCTATACAAAACGCTAAGTAGTGGTTAGCAAATCGCATTTATATCGTAAATAGGGCCACAGGTCCTGTGCTTACATTTTAACACAAAAAAATTAATATTAATTGAATTTGAAAATTTTTTTATATAAAAAACTGAATGGACAACCGCCAAACTTTAAAGACATTTAGCGAAAAGTCTGTAGCATTGATCGAAAAATAAAGTACGCCATTGTAATCAGCATGGCCGAAATATATAGAACTGATGGTCAGATCTCCATTAATTTTTTGAGTGTCATGCAGTGTAATAAGGAGAATTTTGCGGACTTAATAGATTTCATTGGCGGAATTAGGCCGGTCTGGGGTGGGCTTTGCCACCCCAGAATTTAAAAAAATTTACCTATAATTCTTGTATCTATAATCTTGATGGCAGAAAGTATCACAATTTTTTTTTTTGTTGAAATATCAATTAATCCTGTGTTGTTTGGTTGAGAAAATGTCTACTTGTTTCCTAGGCAGATAATTTGTCAGAACTAAGATCGATTTTTGTCTTAAATATTTCTTAAATAAGAAATATTAATTTAAAAATTCTTACTTAAGAAATATTTAGGAAGCCAATCGATCTTATTTCTGATTATAAAACTGGCCTTATTAGTTTTTCTTTAAGAAAAATTATTAGAATTACAGGGTCATTCAATAAGCATCTAAAGGCACTTGATACGAAAATGGAAAAGGATTTTAATAGGAAAATATATATTACTATTTTGTTGGAATTTAAATATGTCGTAGAAACGAAAATTCTAAGATTTAAGTGATTAAAATATCCAAATTTCATACTAATCTGAGAGTAAAGCTCGGAATACATTCCTTGTACGAGGTTTTCTTCAGAAAAATAGATACACTTTTCATAGTTTTTCTATAAAAACATGGAGATTTTGATAGAGTAAGCTACCGGGATTATTGAATTTTGAAAATTATAAATTTTATCGGAAGGGATAGAGCCATTTTTAAAGTTTTTTTATATGAAAAAATTGTAAGTATAATGTTGAAAGTGTTTTTTAAGAATAAGAGTCTGAGAATGGGCAAATAATAAATAGGTCCCTTGCCCACCCAAGAAAGATGGTCTAGGTACGCCTATGATAGATTATATAAATGAGTCTAAGATCGCTAATCTTATTTGATCCCCTTGTGGTCTATGTAAGGTATTTTTATATTTTTCATTGTGAACACAACCCCTCACTGTTTACAGACGTATTCTGTGGAACTAGGCGCTTTTAAACGCCCATCCTTTGGAACATCAGTATCCTGTTTACACAATGTAAATGGTTGTTCAGTCATTGTATGACGTAATCATCAAACACCACGTTGCACAGAGGAGTATTTGACCCGAAAAGCTGGCCAAAATTATTAAACGTGTTTTTTGAACTAAAACTTCGGAGTTTTTGATAGTTCTGGGTTTAATTTGATAAAAAGAATCCAGCGGCGAATTTTTGGAGGGTTTGTATTTTTTTTTGATCCCATGCTTACTCGTACTTCGCAGAAGAATGCGAGTTTCCAAATTTTTTTTGTATTTTAATCCTTTTTCGACCAAAGCTTTAAGAAACATGGATACACATAAATAAAGTATTTTAGATTAATTTTGTGCCATTGCAACGCCCCCTAGTGGAAATATTTGAAACTAAAGTTCAAAATTTGACATGCTGTATCTTCGGATTTAATCAAGGTTTTTCCAAAACTAAATTTTTTTATTTTTTGTATAACAAAATTTAAAGTTTTTTTTAAATATATTTAAATTGATTTTTGATATTTATTAAAAAAAATTGTTCAAATAGGGAAAAAGCTGCATACAGAGAGTTATCTGCACAAATTTTAATGACCTTCCCCATCGCAATAACTCTTTAATATCATGTAGATAACTCCCTCAATTTATCATTGCAGACCCTACCGTACACCTAACGGGCCTAGAGACAATTCTTTTGGTGTCCAGTTCCCTACTTGGGTCATCGACGATCTATGTTCTCCTAATAGTCCGCCAATACGGTAATCCTGTGGAAAGACAATTAGGGGAAAAGCGCCCTAAAATATCAAACTTATCGGTTTTTCCATTCATCGCTACAACTTAACACCGCAAATGAAAACAAAACTCCCCCACCCAAAAAAAAAAGAAAACTAAACCAGAATAACCAAACCCACCATCCATACAAAAACATAGCCGTGCAGGCACTTGGGCAATTCTCGACGCACTGTCGTCCCCTGCCAAAGGGACTCATCAGCGTAATTAACCTACTGGTTCCATAGAACCCTCTTGGATGCATATCAACATGAACCCTGAAAAATTATGAGAATAGTCAAACATAACAAACAAAATCTTAAATGATCACAAAACCATAAATTCAAAAAAACAGAACAAATTTACCAAGTCCACTCCAGTATCACACACGAGATACAATAACTACTGCCCATAACATCCGCGCACCATACCACATACTCGCGAGAAAAAACGATAACATTTATTCAACACACAAACACAATAATATACAATATTTAGTTTAAGATACAAAATTAAAATGTCAGAAACCTACACCTCATAAACTTACACAAAACCACATGAAAAAACGTCACCAATAATTTGACAATATTCAAATATTCCCTAGAAACCTGTCAAGAAAACATGATCAACACATCCACAGACCTGAGAGAGATACTTACCGAATGGTGGACTTGTACATCAACTTTATATAATCAATCATTCGCCCAATAAAATCAATTGATGAAAATAGTTTTTCATTCAATTACATTTACAAGGCAAAAAAAAAAAACCATTGTAAAGTTAATAGGCAGTGTTAATCCCCAAACAAAAGTTTATGACTGACAAAAAAATATGAGAAAATGTGCCTGATGAGCAAAAATTGAAAAAATAAAAAAAAAAAATATAATATCAACCTCTTAAAACTGAAAAAAAATCAATAAAAGGGGATGACATTTTCTTAACTTTCCTGACATTAACAGTGTCTTGAAACTACAAATCTCAACTTAAAATATTGGGAATTTGCAACATAATGCAGAATTTAGTTGCCCATTGAGCTGCGTACTTTTTTTTAAATTTCTTTAAATTCATTTTTGCCTTTTTGGCCAGCTTTTTGGGTCAAATACTCCTATGTGCGTTGTATCATTGGTGTCAATAATCCTCAAGCCCTCGAGTTAAGCGCACTCTATAACTTGGCAGTTTGTGTGTTGGATACACCGCCATCTACATTATAACTAAAACAAAATAATAACAGGGTTGGCAGGCAATACCGCTGAAATGCCGTTTTCGATTTAAAACCGTTTCAACTGACTACCGTTATCCCTAAAATACCGTTACCGAAATACGGTTATCTATAAAATACCGTTACCGAAATAACTGAAATACCGTTATCCTTAAAATACCGATACCGAAATAAATAAAATATCAAAACCCTTAAAATACTGTTGCCGAAATAAATGAAATACCGTTATCCCTGAAATACCGTTATTTTTAATTTTTTGCTTTTGGTAATTGCATGTTGTTATTGAGTATTTTTCGTACATTAAGTGGATAAATTGGATCTGTTTTTAGTCTCGTTTGTCTTTTGTAAAAAAAAATTTATGGATGCATCGAAATAACTGACTACCGTTATCCTTAAAATACCGTTACCGAAATAACTGAAATACCGTTAACCTTAAAATACCATTACCGAAATAATCAAAAAACCGTTTTTGGTTTGTTCGAAAATTATTGTTTTAAAAAAAACCGAATTCGGTTACGGTTTTCTTAACCCTTTCAGCCCCAACGTTGCCTACAAACAACTTTGTTATTATGTGCCTATAACTCCCGTTATATTTACTTTTTTATAAAATTTTTTAACTGAGTAGCATTGTAGTTCCACAATGCCTCTAGCACTAATTTCATATAGCAGGCTTTGATAGTGTTCATTTGCGAGCTCTTTTTCAAAACACATTTTTTTCAAAACAAAGTTTTAACGAAAAATTAATTTTTTGTTTAAATTAATCTCAAAAATTGTGTGATGAATAAAATTCGAAAAATTAAAGATTTCTATGTAGAGTTTAGTAATAGAAAAAATATAAAATTAAAATTAAAAAAAAAAATTAACCCGCTCGGGACCGGCAGCATGTTAATGTTTGAACTTTAATTCCAAATATCTCCGCTAGGGGTGCTGCAAAGCCATAAAAGTAATACAAAAATGTTTCCCTGGCATATTTCTACATTTACACGAAGTTTGGACGGAAAATTACTAATCAAGTAAAGTTGAGGTCGAAAGGGTTAAGAACTTATATCTTATACCAAAAATTGTTGGTTAGTTAGTTTGTAAAAAAAAAAAAAAAAAAAAAAATTGCGATAAAAATTTTCCAAAAACGAAAAATTTTGCTCATTATATTCGTTTGCAGAATGTTAATCGCTGATTAAGTTTCTTAATTCATTTTCTGTGGCACAAACCTTTTTTCCCACCCTGCCATTATTTTGGAACTTTTTAATTGCTGTATATTTTAATCCATAATCCAAAGACTACATATAATACTCATATCTTAAACTAAAGTTTGGTGGTTAGGTTGCAAAAAAAGAAATACAAACAAAATTTTGCAAAAATGAAAATTAGTGCATCAATATATTCGTTTGCATAATGTCAATCGCTAATTATCTCTTCTAAGTCATTTTCTGCATCATAAAGCCCTTTTTCGCCTTCCGCTGTTATTTTGATATTTTTTAAGTGCGATTTCTTCAAGCATACAAAAGAGTTTAAGGGTGGGTTGCAAAAATTATTTTTGCATTAATATATTTGCTCATAGAATGTAACTCGCTGATTAAGTTTTTTAAATTAATTTTTGTACTCGTACCAGTATTTTTTCACATTCCGCTATTATTTTGCAATTTTTTAAGTGTTTTTTTTTAATTTATAATCTAGGGACTATAAGTACATCTCCTAAAAGAAAGTTTAGTGGTTAGTTGCAAAAAAAAATTTTCAAAATAGGAAATTTTGGCATCAGTATATTCGTTTGCATACACTCAAAAAAAAAAGTCAGTAAAGTCAGCAAAAAATGTTGCTGTGTCAGCAAATTTTTAGTCAGGAGCGTGCTTGCAAAAAAGTTGGTAATTTCAGCAAAAGGTTTGCTGAAAATCAGCGAGCTGATTTTTACCAAAAAAATAGTAATCTTCAGCAAAAGTTTTGCTAACATTTAGTCGACTGCAAATGAAAAAAATCCTTGCTAAAATCACTAAACTTTTTGGTGAATATTAGTAGACTGAAAAAAACTCAAAAAACTTGTAGCGAAATTTTACTTTAGCTAATTTATTTGCTGAAAATTTAAATATAGGATATGTGTAGAGTTGTTTTTCTTTTTTGTCATTTCCGTTTCCAGAAAAGCTGCGACATCTACATCTTGTCTATCTGGTTGTCGCCCACGCTATGAATGCAGTTATCAGCACAATATTTGTAGCAAAATAAATTAGTAAAACAATAGTTCAAAATTAGTTTAGTGCTAAAAAAATATAACTAAAATTTTTGCTGAAAATGGAATTTCAGCAAAAAAATTGCTGAAAACTAGTACATTTGATATACAAGACGTTTTACTAATTTTTCTACTAACTTATTTTTTTGAGTGTAGTGTAAATCGCTAATTAAGTATTTCAATTAATTTTTTGAGCCACAAAGCCTTTTTCGCATTCCGCCATTATTTTGCAATTTTGTACCTGTAGTTTTTTAAAATTCATAATCTAGTGCTATAAGGGTTGGATATAGTGTAATTAAGGTTCCATTCTTGATTTTTATAATAACTAAATCATTTTGGATGGCTCGCTCAAGCTTTTTTTCGAGCCCCGGTTACAACTGATGTTTGAGTCACACAAAGAGCGCAAGTAATGATGTTTGATGTAAATATTTGGTTTTTATTACTACATTAGTATTGGTTTAAGTAAGTTTCTGTTTGAAGTCACATTATAGAAGAAAAGCTTTCTCACTGATAGAGCGTCCCACAATCTCTTTATAGAAACTATACTCTTTGGTTATGCTAACTCGTTTTAAATTAGTGCCAAAAAGGTCAGAATTTTTAAATCTACAATTTTAAATTTTTTAAAATTGTTTTCAAGAAATTTTAAAAATCAACGATTGGACTTTAGGGTTTTATTAATAACTTATTACAGATTAAGAACTACAAAAATTGTAGGAATTCCTTTTTTTATTTGGCTAGGGCATATATTTTATTTCCTCGGATTTTGAGAAAACAGCGATTTTTGGAACTTATTTAGATTTTAGGCAAGTTTTTTTGTACTTCTTCTAATTCCACAAGATTTCGGCCGGAATATAACAACACAAGAGCAAATACTTCAATCCTGAAAAATGAGGCAAAATATAAATATATTAAATTGCCCCTATTTCGTTTCAAAAAATCATATGGATTTTTCATTAGTGGCGCCACCTATGTGTCATCCTACGGAATTTTCAGCCGATGTGTTAGGCACATATTAACAATGTTGCCTGTGGATAACGTTGGGGCTGAAAGGATTATGTAGCAAGCATTTCAGTATTGTTGTTTTAAATGAAAATAATATTAATTTTTAGAGGAAACGTAAATTTTCACTACATTCGCTAGTCATAAAAAACAACATAAAATACTGAGAATTCTTAACATTAATTTTTGTTTTTTTAAAAGATAAACCAAAAAAAATTGATGTAGGTAATTTGTGTTGACTAATTTTTTTGTAGTTCATTTTATTAACAGTCAAATACAAAATAAAATGTAAGTGGAATTTAAGGATATGTTAGCGGTCCAGTTTTCAAGTAATATTTCATTTCTTTTTAAATACATTTTCAGCGGTCTTTACTAGGGATGCCGAACCCGGGATTTATCGGGATCCCGAGATTGTTTTATTTGATCACATTTTTAATTTAAAAAATTATAAACGCTACAAATTAAAATAATTAATTAAAACTCTTATTAATATAACATGTATTATGAAAAATAAACAAAACAAAAACTACACTCATAGAAATAAGTTTGTAAACATAGCAGAAAAAGCTACTAACAATTAGTTAAAAAGATTCTGGGATAAAATGCGCTAAAATCAGTAGAATTTGCTTACTAAATAATAGTTAAATATTAGTGAGATACGTATTTATGAGTTAAATTTAAGTAAATTGCAAATTACAAATTTTCCTCTGAAATTATCAATTATTATGCGAAGTTCCCAAAATTCATTAGAAATCGAATTTTAAAATTATGGAAATTTTATGCCGAGGTATTCATAACCAAAATTTAGGCACTACATATCCGCTGAATAAGGTTTTATTATTCACACTTTTTACTAAACGAGGCACTAACCCTGCTGATCTCATAAACAATATGTCTGTTCCCGTACTTTACCGAAGTTACACAAACTAGCCCAAAGGCGTTCCCGTACTCAATATTGCGTGTAAATTGTTGTTGTTTGGGCTGTTTTGGGTTCCCGCGGGTACCCGCGGTAAAGTACGGGAACGCACATAATATGTCTGTTCCCGTACTTTACCGCGGTTACCCAAAATAGTCCAAACGCGTTCCCGTACTCAAAATTATGTGTAAATTGTTGTTGTTTGGGTTGTTTTGGGATCCCGCGGGTACCCGCGGTAACGTACGGGAACGCATATAATTCTATCATTTTGACAACAGCTGTTGCAATTGAGAAAAATTTTATTTATTTAACTTATACTTTTTTTCCTGGTTTAAGTTATTATCTTCTAACATTTTTTTAATTGTTCTATATGCCTAAAATACATTCTAATTGTGAACTCGTTGTGTGTAGCGCACATCGAGTGCGTAAATAAACCTAATGAATACCGCAGTAGATTTTTAGTTACACATGAGTTTTGCATTTTTGTATAAAAAAATTCTGGTTTTTAAAAATTCCCTACATTCCGAAAATAAAGAATTTGTCCCTTTTTCCCTACACGCGAAATTTTGGGAAAAATCCCTACAAAAAGGGATGATGAAAACGATGCACATTCATATTCATTAAGGAAATGATTGTAGTAAACACGAAAAGGGAATAAACTTTATGTTAAATTTTCATTATAAATACAGTATTTTTGAAACTTTTACTTATAGGTAATTTTTATATCTAAATATTAAAAATATACACCACAGTTCCCCGGTAGAAAAATATAAACGGCACAATGTCGGCCCTATATTTACTGGCATGTTGTCGAAATGTATATATTGGTATATCCCAGTACATTTAATAAATAGTTAAATAGTCTGCTTGTACTTTACTATACTTTAAGGGCACATGACAAATTTTTAATACATTCTTTCGAAATTTCATAAAAAAACAATGGATGTGCCTCTCTTACACAAATAATTGCGTAGTATATGTAAAATTAATAAAATTGTTAATTTTTATAATTAAAATATAGAAAACAATGTTGGCACATCACAAAAACCGTGCTCTCCCTAGGTCATTATAAATCGACAAACATATTTTTTCTTGTTTTATATAAAAAAAAAAAAAGTTTTTATTTGTTAACATAACTTACCCTAGTTTTTCTTGGGTGTAAAGTTGTTCTAAAGGCTTCATCCATTTCTGATAAACGCTTGGTAAAAACTTGAACTTGTCTATCTGGCTCTAAAATATCATCTTTTGAGTCAATAAAACTGTCTATACGTGTTTGTTGGCGTTTTGAACGTAAATAATGGAAACATTGCACGCGGACCTTTAATTTTTTTTAAAACAAACTCATAGATTAAAATATTTATTTAAACATAAATTTTCCATTACCTCTAAATGCAATACTAATAAACAAGTATTTGCCAATTCATCAAACTCCAACGCTAAATTAGTCAACACTTTAATAGTACCATCATTAACTGCCACTGATGTTGTTAAACCATTGCCCAATGGTCGCCTCAATTCATTGGCAAATTCCGATATACGACACGAAAACCATTCCATACTTTCTTGTAATATAGCCAATTCTTTAAGAACACTTATATCGGCTAAAATCTCTTGCTGTGATATACCATCTTTGCCCAAGTTACTAATTAACATTTCAGCTTCTCTGACATTACGCTGTTGTACATCGACAGGACTTTCTTCTTCGGATGTTTCAAAGGTGTTGCGATGTAACTTTTTATTATGTTTAGTTATAGGTTGTGTGGAATTTTTCAAATCCATCCAATTAGGTAAAGTTCTACAAAACAAAATAAAGTTTGTTAGTAATACATGGTTGTATAAAATTTTTATAGGTTTACTTTAAAAATCGACTTATATCTTCATCTTTTAACCATGTCACACTATAAATTCTTTTATCCTCTGTATCTGGTTGTACTATACCACGATAAGCTGTTTGACAAATCTCTCGATATTCTTTCAAAACCGAACATACTGTTTTTAATAGTTCATCCGAATAAAATGGTAAATCTTGTATGAGTTGTTTAGTTTGTGTAAGACAGTTTTCTACTCTTGCAGTAGACTGTAAAATGGGTCGTGTTAGGTTTTGCGTTTTCATTTCTTCAGGTGTTATAATATTACGCCAAACGTCTTGATTTTTCGAGAATGTATCAATAGTCATTTTTAATTGAGAGTTATGACCTTTAGAAAGGAAGGTATCTTTGATATAGTTATCAATAAAATCGTGAAGACTGCAAGGTTGTCTACAATCAAAGAGAAATTTTATAAATGTTCATATGAATTAATGTTTCTCTAAAACATACCCCGGTTTACATTTCATGTATCCTTCTATCTCTTGTATGTAACCCATTAAGGGTAAATATACTTTTGTTATAACATTTTGATCTGGTGTACATATTAATAATTTTTCACGTTGTTTTTCATACGGAAGATTTGTTTTAAAACTCGACCCCCCCGGTTTACCACCACTGACATTTAAAGCCGCATTTAAATTATCATTGGATACATCCGACACATTGCGACGATGACAATGTTCATTGGTCGCTTCATTAGCCTTTGTAGATGATGATTTATCAAATTTAAAAAGAGATTTTTTAGTACTGTAATAAAATGAGAAAATTAAAAAACAAAAATTAAATTATTGTGCATAAATTTTGTAAACTTTATGTTGGTACTGGGTAAAAATGTCATTACTTTAGCTTAATACAAGAAGGAATTATAAAATATTTGTTCATGCAATTACCATTTATTTACAAAAGGAGAACGTTTTCTTTAAAGGAAAAATTTTTAAAAAATTAATAAAATTTGATTCAAATTTAAATATTTTTAATTTGAATACATTAATGTAATTTTTGAACTTCTGTTGTAAGTTGAAATATTAATATAATTAGGTTGTTCACAAGGGGTGTGCTAGCTGTTGTATCGTTCTAACAAAAAACAGATTTTTATTTGCTTTTAACAACGATTTTCTATTGGGTTTTCTCTCTGTTTGCACATTTAAATATTGGACACTAAACATACGTAAAAATGTCGTATCGTGCTATACTCAAACGTTGTATTTTTTCAATTTAAATTTTTACAATTAGGTTGTTCAGAAGGGGTGTGCTATCTATTGTATCGTCGTAACAAAAATGCCTAAGCTGTCGAACTCTAGTATATTTACGTTTGTAATGTGGCAGTGCATGGGTTCGATTCTTACAGCCGACAGGTTGTTGAAAGCAAATTATAATATAGACAATCTGACAATAAAATATAAACAATAATACAATTTAATGGAAAATCACTGATGAAGCCTGTCCATAAATGGCAGAACCCAGATCTAGTCTGATTTGCAAATTAATAATGTGTTTATAACTTCGAAAAAATGTTTATTCTTCTTCTTAACCTCAAACCTACTTATTTAAAAAACAGAAATGTTGTAGTTTTTATTTGAGTTTAACAACGATTTTCGATTGGGTTTTCTATCTGTTAGCACACTAAAATATAGGACATTAAACATACGTAAAAATGTTGTATCGTGCTATTCTCAAATGTTGTATTTGTTAAATTTAAATTTTAACAACTCTGGTTTTTGTTAGGACAATACGATGATACAACAAATAGCCCACCCCTTGTGAACAACCTTAATAATTTGTATATAAAATTATTCAACAGTTCAAATATTACTTAATTATTAGAAAGACTTTCCATAGTTTTCTTAGTTTCTAACTTACCTTGGAACTTTGCGCCTTAGGAAATATGTATTTATATTGTTAGTGGGCTCAGCAAATGCCGATTGTGTAGCATCATCTGCGGAAGCATTTTGTATGTCAAGGTAATCAGTTAAAAGCAATTGCAACTAGAAAAATACGAAGAAAATAAACAATGTAAATTAAAACATTAATGCAAGAGTATACATCTGATTCTCTATTAACTGGCTCTGGCCGATATTTTAAGAATTTTTATAAAATATTAAAAATTGTTTCAATAAATGTAAAAATAAGAACAAATACATTGAAAAAACTAAATCCATTAACTGCAATTTCATTTCTTGACCTGTCAGACAGAGCCAGTGAGAGCAGTTAACAGTAGTGGAGCTTGCATAGAACTCATTTAAAAATAATTATGGTTTACATTAGGTCCATTCGATTACTGGATAATTTGTACAAATTTTTACTGGATGGCGTTCGTTAACAGAAATACTCAGTAAACAGAAAGAAAAAAGAGAGAATAAAGTGACAGTTCTATGATGGAAGTTTCTAAGTCTTCTTCTTTTTCTTGCAAATTTTTACTGGACAAATTTTTGTCAGTCAGAATTTGCAAGCAGAAAAAAACATGTTTCAGAAAAATACATATGTTTGTTTATTGTAAATAAAAAAAAATTATTTTCCAATTATGTTATTTTATGGATATTTAAAGCCGTAAAACTTTTGAAATAAATTATGGAAAAGATAAGAAAACCTTTAAAAATTGTCTGCTTAAGATTTAACATCAAAAATTCTCTTCTTCCATAGCGACCAGTTAAAATTTATTTGTATGTTTGGTGTTGTAATCAGCTATGTCTACAAACTTGCAAATTGTTGAAAATTT
The DNA here is from genome assembly GCA_949987735.1 of Leucophora obtusa. Taxonomy (NCBI): domain Eukaryota; kingdom Metazoa; phylum Arthropoda; class Insecta; order Diptera; family Anthomyiidae; genus Leucophora; species Leucophora obtusa. The sequence continues at coordinate 322,027,537 of OX465295.1, read as the reverse complement.
GCTGTTCGCGTACATGTTTGGGAACATTTTATTTTGAGAGTAAATCTTGTCTTACTCTCTGTAAGTTTGTACTGAGTAATTCTTACTGGACTTGACTGAGAAAAGTAATGGAATGGACCTATTAGCTGTAAAATTTTTCAAATTAAGAACAAAAAACTACTAAAAACTAGCATCCAAAATAAGTTTACGGATGAAATTAGTTGTTATGCTAAATTTGAATTACAAAAAATACTGTAGTAACAATGAGTGTTATTTTGTTCGGTTTAAGATCAATTATCACGAAATCCAAATAAGATTTACAATTATTTTCACAATAGAGAAAAACTTTTGAGAGAACTATCATATTAGTTTAATAATAAATTTTAACAAAAAATAACATAAAAATTAGTTCAATTGAATCAGAACTTGTTAAATAGGCCTTTGTACTAACTTTTTCCATGAGCGTAAAAATGAATCAATACAGACTTTCATCTCAATAAAAGATCACTGTGATTTGTAAACTTTTAAAAATATTTTTAAAGTAAAAAAAGCTTAATTTTAAACAAAAGTTATTTATACAAAACAAAATAAAAGTTGAGCTGCATTTTGTTTATGTCGCATATAACTTTAAAATTTTTTATAGCACAAATATCCAAAAAATTAAAATTTAATCGATTTTTACAATTTATTCAGAATAAAAAAGATTTTTTTGACCATGAGGAATCGCATTTGTATGTCAGTATTGTAGTTTTGTATATCACAACTGTAGTTTAAAATTATGGGCATGTGATCTGAACTAAGATAATCACAATCCATTACATCAATCAAAAAAGTTTCTAGATATTCCTGAACAAAGTAGAAAATCAAATAAATCTTAATACCGCAGAGCAGTAAACAGAAAGAAAAAAGAGAGAAAAAAGTGACAGTTCTATGATGAGTAGGGTTTTTCTTTTCCCGGACTTTTTCATTTCCCGGGATAGCGGGATTTTTTTCGGAATTTCCCGGGATCCCGGGAATTCCCGTTCGTTAGAAAATATATAAATTCGACATATATTGTACTTGAAAAACTACTTTTTGGTTAAACACCGTTCGACAAAGTTTATCTTTTGGTTGTATCCATGAGAAAATGTTCTGAAAGGAGGGCTAAATATCCATGTCTTCCACTTTTTCCAGGTCAATTCGTTTAACAATTTAAATCGTGAATTAGTATTTATGTAATATATTTATATGGAAGGTCGTCCTAATTAAAAAAACTCTTAGTAATATATTAACTAAATATTAATTTCGCGGTTTAAGCTGTTAAACGAATTGATATAGAAAAGTGAAAGACACGGTTATATTATTTTGATCCCTTTTTTCAGGATATATTGGAATTGTTAATGGGTGCAAACTTGTGTCGGGCCAGTTATATAGTCAGAACTAAAATCAATTTTTTGCTTAAATATTTCTTATACATGAAATCCAAAAATTTCTATTTCTAGATATTTTGTTTTTTTCTATGCAGATTTTCAGAAGTATCCGTCTAGAATTAGTTTTATAAAAAAGTTTAAAAGTGAGTATTTTTCACAGAAATTCTTAGGCAAATTCGCCTAAATTGTTTTATAAAAGTAGACACTAAAATATTAAATAGTTTCATAACTTTAATTAGTTTTCTTGAATAGAAATTTTTTATGCCACAACTCCTTAAAAAGAAATTATTTAATATTCATATTTAGTTGCATTTTAAATTAGCATATAAAAAATTCAAAATAATTTGAAAAAGCTTCTGATGTATTTATTATTTTAAAAATTAATAATATTTAAAAAATATATTTAAAATAAAGGAATAGCAATTGAACTTTAAATGAAATTATTTGAAGTAAAATAAACTCAAAATACTTATGTTAATTGAAAATACGAAAAAATTACTATTTTTTAACTTTAATCCCTAGTTTATTGGAGGTATTTGGAACTGAAATAATGATGTTGAAATGTTGTATAAGGCTGGTTTACACTATAAGATTTTCGGTACGATTTTACTTCAGTACACGGCCCTATGCTCCTTGCAGGAGTAAAAGGAACGAATATATATACACGTGCAAAACATATAGGCAAGTTTGCAAAATCTTTCCGAGAATCTTATAGTTTAAAACAGCCTATATAAATTGCTTTATTTGAACAAATATCATCATCTTAAAGAAGAAAAAAATTCCCGAAGAACAAGTATTTTAGTTTGTAAATTTGGTAATTGCTAATATAATATTTTTCGGTTTAACTAAACCAAATTCCATTGGCATCCAAAAACAATTTGGCTTAATTCAGTTTATTAAATTTTAAACCGTATTTTTTAATTTTAAATATTTTTTATTTAAATTAATTTAAAAAAATCAATGCTTTAAATTTAAATAAAGCTTCTAAAATTGCAATAAAACTAGATAAAACTGCTGTAAAAGACAAAAAAAAATCCCGGGAAATCCCTCATAAAATTCCCGGGATTGCGGGATTCAAAAAAGGGCGGGATTCCCGGGAATCCCGTCCCGGGAATTCCCGGGACATAAACCCTAATGATGAGAGTTTCTAAGTCTTCTTCTTTTTCTTGCAAATTTTTACTGGATAAATTTTTGCCAGTAAGAATTTGCAAGCAGAAAAAAACATGTTTCGAAAACATATGTTTGTTTATTGTAAATAAAAAAAAATATTTTCCAATTATATTATTTTTTGGAAATGCAAAGCACTAAAACTTTCAAAATAAATTATGGAAAAGATAAGAAAACCTTCTAAAAATTGTCTGCTTAAGATTTAACATCAAAAATTCTATTCTTCCATAGCGACCAGTTAAAATTTATTTGTATGTTTGGTGTTGTAATCAGCTGTGTCTACAAACTTGCAAATTGTTGCAAATTTTCTGTTCGCGTACATGTTTGAGAAAATTTTATTTTGAGAGTAAATCTTAGGTCCATTCGATTACTTTTCTCAGTCAAGTCCAGTAAGAATTACTCAGTACAAACTTTCAGAGAGTAAGACAAGATTTACTCTCAAAATAAAATTTTCCCAAACATGTACGCGAACAGAAAATTTGCAACAATTTGCAAGTTTGTACACACAGCTGATTACAATACCAAATATACAAATAAATTTTAACTGGTCGCTATGAAAGAAGACAATTTTTGATGTTAAACCTTAAGCAGAACATTTTTAGAAGGTTTTCTTATCTTTTCCATAATTTATTTTGAAAGTTTTACTGCTTTGCATTTCCATAAAATATTATAATTGGAAAATAATTTTTTTTATTTACCATAAACAATCATGTTTTCGTAACATGTTTTTTTCTGCTTGCAAATTCTTACTGGAAAAAATTTATCCAGTAAAAATTTGCAAGAAAAAGAAGAAGACTTAGAAACTCTCAACATAGAACTGTCACTTTATTCTCTCTTTTTTCTTTCTGTTTACTGAGTATTTGTGTTAACGAACGCCATCCAGTAAAAATTTGTACAAATTTGTACAAATTATCCAGTAATCGAATGGACCTCTTGTCGTACTCTCTGTAAGTTTGTACTGAGTAATTCTTACTGGACTTGACTGAGAAAAGTAATCGAATGGACCTAATAGTTTATATGGCATTTTGGAGGGTAAACATCTGTCATTTATTCTCACTTAGACATTGACTGAAATAGTAAGTGCGTTCCTTTACTTTTTGGGTCAAGTTTGGTAAAATGAGAGTAAGCAAAAAATCCTCTCACAAAATGACAAAATTACCCAAAAGTAAAGGAACGCACAAAACCACTTTTTTTAGCCCAAAAATGCATTTCAAAGAAAAATGTGAAAATGCGTATAATTTTAGTTTGATAAATTGAATAAACACAAATATTTATTTGCATTTAAAAGTTCTTATTGATTTTGTTCAATTAATTATTATAAATAACACATTTCTTTTGCGTATTAGTTTGTTTAATTTAATTTTTCAATTGTTGTTTTTGGTTATCATTGCATCAGCTGTTAGTTTGACAATTTACCAAAGTTACCTAAAGAAAAAGTTTGGGTAACTTTGGTAAAAAGAGAAACACAAATGCACTCTCTTGAATGCTCTCATTTACCCAATTTTCGAGTACGGGAACGCTTTTTGGGTAAGTTTGGGATCCCGCGGGTTCCCGTGGTAACGTAAAGGAACGGACCTAGTGTAGACAACAAATTTTTTTTTCTTCAAAAATGTCAAATTTTGTGCCAACAAAACATCCTTTGCGGGAAGTTTTGTTTTACTTCTTCAATTTGAAAAAAAATGCAGCTGAAGCACATCGATTGCTCACCGAAGCTTATCCTGAATATGTTCCGTCGATTTCAATGTGCGAGATATGGTCTGTGCGGTTCAGAAGCTGTGATTTTGCCATGGAAGACAAAGACCACCCAGGTCAGCCAGAAAATTTCGAAGATGATGAATTGGAGGCACTGCTCGATAAAGATTGTTGTCTAACTCAAGAAGACTTTGCAAAATCATTGGGAGTTACTCAAGAAGCAATTTCAAAACGTTTGCAAGTAGCAGGATTCATCCAAAAGCAAGGAAATTTGGTCACACACGAGTTGAAGCCCAGAGACCTGGAAGACAATTTTGCATGTCCGAAACGCTGCTTGAACGCCATAAAAAGAAGTAATTTTTGCATCGAATGATTACTGGCGATACAAAATGGATCCATTACGACAACCCGAAGAGCAAGAAATCGTATGTGATGCCGGGCCAGCCAGTCAAATTAACGCCAAAGCCGAATATCCATGCCGACATGGCAATGCTCTGTATTTAATGGGACCAGAAGGGTCCCATCTATCAAATCGGACCAGACCATCACAGAGGACCTGTACCAAACACAACTGATTTGTCTGAAGCGATCATTGGCCGAAAAACACACGGAATACGCGACCAGACGTAAAGCCGTAATATTCCATCATGACAACGCTCGGCCACATGTAGCAAGACCAGTTAAAAACTATTTAGAAAATAGTGGTTGAGAAGTTTTGTCTCAGCCGCCTTCTAGTACAATTTTAAAAAATTCCTGTTTCTGAAGTATTTTTTCGGAATGTTTCGCAGATCTACTAGCCAATTATGCTTTGAAACTACTGAACTCAAAAAACTTTGCGGATGGGAGGAAATACAGGATTTAACTATAATCTTAGATCATTACTCACATGCAATCAGAAATTGGAGAGTATTTGAAAAGAGATTATTTCAGATCATAACTTTATACTCTACGAATGAATATGATTTATTTAAAAAATTAATAATTACAATTTATGAAGCAAAGAAAATGTCAATGATTGAATCATGGGGAGACATAACAGTTTATGCTGGGTGTCTGATTGGCATAAAACTAGAAATAAAATTACATGATTATATTAATAATTTAAATGATCAGAAGAAAAAGAAATTTATACAATACAAAAATTTACAATAATAAATAAAAAAAAAAAAAAGAGTTTAATGATAAACTTATTTAATTTTTTATCGAAATTCAGATATAAGATTTCTATATTTTAAACAATAGATATTTGTATAAACGCATGTAATCTTTGCCGGTCAATACTTCATAAACCACCTCAATTGACAAGAATCGTTTACTAAGAAAGATCAAACGGAAATTAGAAAAAATTGGACACCTGCCCAAAAAAGGATGAGTATTTTCCACTTCGCTGCAGTTGCACAATGTACAAATGGTGTCCCCGTTACCATAAAATTCTTGGGTGTTCAAAGTAAGCAATCCACCCCTAGCTTTTATAATCAAGCTAACGAGTTTTGCTGAGTTGCCTTCAAGAAAATAAGGGGGAATATTTATCATTAGGGCAAGGAATTCCATGCAAATGCATGTTTTTTCTCGATAGTCCAAAACTAATATGGAAATTTTTCTCCACATATTAATTATTTATCCTCACGGGTATCATTTCTCTTGAAAAGGTTGTATTCATTAAATATTTATTTACCTCGTTCAGTTAAAAGGCGGGTTGCCACTGCTATCTTGATGCCATATATTGTACTGCATGGAGATCTTTTCGGGTACTGGGAATTACGCCTTGAGGAAATATCACCTTGCGTTTAACAGGATTATCCGTTATGTTTTTAATTTGAAAAGAAGAGATCATGTACCTCAACATACATTTAATTTTCTTGGATCGTCTTTTAAGAATTTTATCAGCATTAGGATATTACTGTTTTTTTATAAATCCATTATTAATGGTTACCCTGTTTATATAGTTGATCAATTTCATTTTAGTCGTTCGATTAGAAATCCCCAGATAATACCACCTATAAGGCATTTAAATATTTATGTGAAATCATTTCAGATTCGTGTGTCAAGAATATGGAATGCTTTGCCGAGAGAATTGAGAATGTTTAATTATACATTGCTTCAATTCAAGTCCAAAATAGTAGAATTTGCGAAACTGCATTTGTTGGAGGGTTTGTAAAATGTATTTTTTTGAAAGTGCGAAAGGAAAGAATGTTGAAATAATATGTATTTATCTTTGTGACATTAAAGCTTCTTATGGAAATTGATTCTTGGCATTCACTATGATTGTATTTTGGTTCTTTTTTAAAAATCTTGTAAAATTTGTAATGCTTTATTTTATCTGATCTCATATACATATGTACTTATAATTTTTTTACCTATATTGCGATTTATTATATAATTGTAATAATTACCTTTAATTTTATATAGAAGTTTGTTATTTAGTTAGTAGCTTTAATTAACCATATAAGGCCCTAAGGGCTCGGTTATGTAATAGAAGAATTAATAAAAAAAAAAAAAAAAAATATATATTTCTCTGAATCATCAAATTTAGAACAAAATGGCATCGATTTATAGTTGCATATTTTGTATATTTTTTCAAAAATGCATATTTTGACTTTAAATGCATACTTGTTGCCTTTTTAATGCATATTTTGTGATTTTTGATGCATATTTGTGCATATTTTTCATTTTTAGGATCATTTTTTATTTTGTAAAAAAATATGAAAAATTAATACGTTTTCATACTTTGATTCAATCAAAATAAACATTCTTAAAAACCTTATTGACCTATGGAAAATCTTCAAGTTCTGTGTCTGTTTGCAAAATAACTAACTTAAATATATTTTTAAGTTTTAAAGTGCATTATTTTTGCAAAAATAATAGTTTTTAGTGCATATTTCTTATATTTTTAATGCATATTTTTATTTAGATGTGTCGTGTACCGACGTACGTAACGATATCATTTTGATTTTACAGATGCATATTTTAGGCGCATATTTTCCATTTTTAGGTGCATGAAATTCCTTGCCATATTTATCATATTGGAATGTAGGATACAAATCATGAAGATGAAATTGTGGGTTTCTGGCACTACAAACAAATCTATCGTATTCCAAGGTTCTCAAGTTTTTGAGAATATTATCGTGATGATATAGAAAATTATTTCTCCAAGTCTCAATATCCAAAATTACTCCGATTTCCCTTCATAAGGTCTGCCAATGTGAGAACCAAAAATATTTTGACTAATTGTCTCCTCTGCTAATATCCGCGGCAGTCTATCGACAGAATATATTGAAATGCGCACTTGGGATGGACCAATTAATTGATGATTTAATAGGCATTAAAATTGACCAATGCCAATGACATTTTTTGGCATTACAATTGATCAATGACAATAAAATTTTTTGCAATTGGCATTGTTCAATGCCTAAATACCCAATTATAATTCATTTGTTTTTATGTTTCGATAAAAGAACAAATTAAGAAAAAAAAAATTTTAAATCCGCGTGTTTTTTATCTTATATTCGCTATTTTGTCAAGTTTACATTACTAGAGGCTGATCCCTCTAGACTAAATAGTGTTAAAAGAAGAGGGAACAGCAGTATACTTGATAAAACTTGATAAAATAACGAATATTTATAGTTTTTATAGCTCAGAAATTTTACATTCTTGCTTTAAATTCCTTTTTTATAAAACAATATTTTTTGTATACAATGTTTTTTTCGTCAATTATATGTACATCTCATTAAAATTACGTGTACATTTCATTACCATTTTCTTAATCAATGCCAATTGAAAATTTTCATTGGCATTGAATGGTAATGAAATTTTTTGGCATTGGCATTGAGATCAAGTAATGCCAATTAAATTTCAATGCCAATGAAAAACTCCCAAGTATGCTGTTCAGTGTATCCATATAAAGTGATGGCAAACCAGTTTCAATGTGAAGAATAGAACTGGGGATATTTCTAGGGAGATATAACAATTTCTTAGGGAAGAAACACAATAATTTCCACTGACAAAATCTGCGGACCATAAAATATTATGGATGCGCATTGTCTGCAATAAGAAAATTAAGATTCCAACAGCAAAATGTTGTTTTCAAAAAGTGTTGATTTAAGACTGGTTTTACCAGACAGTTCATATACAAAAGTACAAAATTCTAGGCCCGTTAAATTTTTGTAACTTACGTTAAGTCTCGGTTTGTGTGTTTCAATCATTATTTTCTTATTGCAGACAACTGAAGATTGGGACGATGCCGATGAAACAATTGCATTGTCTATCATGAAAATGGTCAACCTTTTTGAAACAACAAATAAAATTTAATATGAAAATATCGTATTAGAAAATTTTGCATATTAGAATTTGGACTTGAAATTAAATTTTAAAACGAAATAATTATTTGAAATTAAATTTTAAAACGAAATAATATTTCATTTGAAATAAAATTGTGCTTTTCTATATAAATTCTTGAAAATCTAAATTGAAATTGTGAGATCTTTTTATTTATTTATTTGAACAATGCAGTACAACAAGCGCTGGTCTTATATTAAAGTACTGGGAAGATAAAGTTACAGTATGCGTTTGTTAAAATAAAAATATTATAATACTTAATACTACAACATACAATTTTAAAATCATTAAATAAATTAATTAATTTTAACAAATTGGCAAAAACTAACAATAATAAATAATATGATGTGTGTGATGTACATATGAAGATTTTGTTATCCTAAACGGTTAACAATTGCAGATTTAAATTGTTTTGCATTGCTAATATTTTGAATATTTGGGGGAAGAGTGGTCCAAAGACGAATTGCATTTAAGAAAAAGTGTCTTTCCGATATAAGTTTACGGTGAAAGACTGAGTTTATTCTATTGTCTCTGTAGTCTGGTTCCTTTGTATATATGACTTTATGAAAAAACAAAAGTGTTCGGCATTTTAATAAATTTTCACACGGCATACCACACATCTGTTTGGAGTACTCTGAAATCCGGCTCTGTCTATTGCGGCCATAGACGTATCTAGCAACATTGTTATAACTACATTTTTCCACAAAATTAAATTTAATATCCCTATCCCCCCCCCCCTCCCCCCTCATCCCTGCAGACACGCATGCAGTAATTTTTTTATAAACAACTGAAATTTGGCAAAACGTCCTAAATAAGTGTTCTGCCAGCCAAATTATGTGATGCGCTCAAAAAATTTAACTAGCATGCTTTTATAATTTTTAAATCATGTTTTAACATCGGTTAGGCGTTAATTATAAAAGGGTTAATCAAAAGATTATTTAATGCATTTTATAAACTTACCACTGATTGGGCCTGTGACCAAAAATCCGTTAAAGTATAATGTTGAGGACCCACAACTTGATATTTCTGTACCACTATCAAAAAGTTTTTCAATAATGCAGCATGTGTACGTGCAATCGCCTTAAATTGTTTATAAATAACATCCAATAAAGTCAATAAGGGATAACGTTCATTGGCTGCAATTGAATTATCAATCATCTGACGTGTAGTAGTCCGTACAACTTCCAACAATTCAGTTTGTATGCCCACACGCAATTTCTCTATAGAATCGGGTACTTTTTGGAGCATACCAAAACATTCTACAATTATGGCAATAAAATAAGTCATACTTAATTCAGGATCTATAAGATCAGCATCTTCAATCAATTCGGTTTTTAATAAATCAACACCTTGGGCCATTTCCTGCAAAGCCTTGCGTATACGAGCATTAGCTTCAATGCGATCAGTGGAACGACGAGCTGTTATGTTACGTGAAAAGCCAGTATTTAAGCGATTCGAATTAGAACGTTGAAAGGCAGATAATATATCATTGGCAGAGTTATTGTAGATTTGCGATACCAATTCCTCATGCAAGCGTTGATATAAATGTTGACGACGACTCATTAAATCTGTACGTATGTCCGCTAGACCTTCAACTTCCTTAAGAGGACCATTGACTAAGTTTAGTGCATCAGTTAAAACTTTACTGGCATGCAAATACTGGCGTTTAGATGTATAACTGACCACACTTTGAGGCACTTTGCGCAAATCGTTGCTAAAAAAAAAGTTTATTATTGGATTTGCCAAGATTCTAAGATATTTAAAGTTTATAACTTTACAGTTCATTCTTGTTTAGATAAGCCCTACTTACATTTGTTCCAACATTACTAGAACATGTTTATGCTGTACCACATCTGTCCACATTTTCTTAAGCTCTTCCCTTCTACATTGCAGTAGTCTTTTGCAGGCACTCAAATTTTCTTTAACCGTATGAACTTTTTCTCGGCTATTATTAACCTCTGTTGATACTTTGGTGAAGAGGGGTATAACTTGGGATAATTGTTGATCATGTTTGGATACCAAATCATTTAAACGTTGATCGGATTTTTTAAATTCTTTTTCAATTTTTAACTTTTCCTTTTGTCTTTCCTCATTGGTTTCACTCAGACCCAACGATTTGATAACATTGACAATGAGACCGCAGCCGGCCTAAAAACATAAGACATTTGTTAGAATATCCATTGTCGTAAGCAACGCCCTTTAATTTTGTTTTATATATTTAAACAAAAGTTTAAAGTTCTTTTATATTTATTCGTAAGTTTATAAATAAATAGGGGAAAGTTTGACAGCAGCTGTCATATTAAAAGATAACACCAACTTGTAAAATGTCATCATCACTGTGAAAACTTTTTGTCGCTACTTTTTGCACTGTTTTTCTTAAAGATTTTATAAAACTTTTATTCTATCGTAAAAGTTTAGCTGTTTAACAATACCTTTATGTAAAATTTATAATTATTTATTAATATTTACCTCATCTTTCCCATATTTAACACCTCTAGGAGGTTTTGTTGGTGGTGGGGGCGTTGCCATATCACTAAACACTGACATTTTTGTTAAATGCTACCAGATGTAACGATTTTTATAATTAACAGCGTTGTCTTTTTAATCCTGAAATTCACATTGAACTAAAAAGCCGTTAAATTAAATGATTTTAATATGTTGGGGTTGAGGAACTCGTTCAAATTAATATTCAAAATTTTCCACAAAAATACCTTTAAATAGTGTCCCAGGCATTTAGAAGATATATAACCCAGAAGATATTTCGGAAATATCATCCATTTATCATTTTGAAGAAAATCAAATTAGTAATTTGTACATATCTTCCTTTTACCAGTTAGATGTATCGGCGATATCTAAAAGTGTTAAATATACGTTATTGTGTAATTAAAAGAAAAATCATATAGAATCCATATATTTCAAAAAATCAATAAACAGCTAATTTTGGGATGACATTTGTATATTAAATTGCATATTGGGTATGCCAGATTGTACTTTAATTATATATTGCAAATTAAATTTCTGTTTTTGCAGAAAATAACGGGCGGCAAAATTAATGGAAATCGACAGAATTCTGGTAGATAGGATTTTAAAATCAGTGTGAAGTAAATGTAAGATGAATAATTATAAATTTTATGAATGTTTTTTTTTTATAATAAAGAGTTCAAAAATAAACATTTTTATCATCTGGGGGGTTTTCTAGAGGTATCTTATTTTTAAATTTGTGAAGCTATAACCTCAATATTGCAATACATTTTTAAAGCTCTTTAGATGGTAAAAAAGCAATACCGCCAATTTATCTTCGAGAATAATGGCTCTCGTGTTGCTGTGAAGTATTGCATTCGGACCAATATGCGTATCTTTCGCAATACGAAGACCATTGTTGCCGCAATAAAATTTTTCTTCTAGGCAATACAATTGGGAAGTCGTATTCGTATTGTTGTTTGCTGAAGTTTAGCATAAAGGGCAATGCACATATAATGTAGATGAATGTAAAAAAATTACGTATATATAAATTTGAAATTATGTGACAGCGAAAATAATTTTGTTGTTGCTTTGTGTAATTTGCAAATTTTATGAAATTTTTTATTGCATTTGAAGCCACTAGGTGACATAAGCTCGGCAATAAGCAATTGTAAGAAGTTATTCTGCCGACGTATTTAATTTATTGTTAAAATATTTATCTTTAATATAGACTGGGGGCAACCGTCTTGACAAATTTGCCGTTAATTTTTTGTAGTTGTAAATCTACTTATATATGTATAAATTTTAAATTATGTGATTCGTCTTGTGGCAGGGTTGATTTTACGATGTGGGAAACTTCTGATATAGTTATAGAATACCGGTATAGCACTCCGTTCCTGTATTTCTCGCCTCGAAAAAGTTTTCGCAGAAGTCATACAAAATGCAACCCTACTTTATTATGCATATTATTAATAAGCCAAAAATGCACCGCAAGTAACGTATTCCAATACCGCTAAAATACCGTTATCGATTCAAAACCCTTTCAACAGACTACCGTTACCCCTAAAATACCGTTACCGAAATACCGCTATCTTTAAAATACCGGTACCGAAATACCGTTACCCTTAAAATACCGATACCGAAATAAATTAAATATCGATACCCTTAAAATAGCCTTACCGATATAAATGAAATACCGTTACCCCTAAAATACAGTTACCGATATTCTTAATTTTCTGTTTTTGGTAATTGCACTGGATTATTGAGTATTTTTCGTACATTAAGTTGGTAAATTGGTTCTGTTTTTAATTTCGTTTGTTTTTCCGAAATAACTGAAATACCGCTAACCTTAAAATACCGTTACCGAAATAATCAAAAAACCGTTATCCTTCAAATACCGTTACCGAAATAACTAAAAAACCGTTATCCTTAAAATACCGAAATAAATGAAATAGCGTTACCCTTAAAATACCGTTACCGAAATAATCTAAAATAGCGTTACCCTTACCGATAACCGCATCGTTTCGGTTACCATCCATGCTCATAACTCATCCTGTACAAAGCAGGGTGACCATGCATGGACAGAGATATATAGCATATGTTTCAAGCTTAATTTATGAAGAAAACATTGAATGCCAATAGTAAGAATTATATATTAACCCCTAAATTCATAAATGCTTTGTGAAGTTATAGCAGGTTTACAAAACGTCATTTTCATACAAAATTTGTTCAATAAACCTCCTATAATTTTACAAAGCGTTTATGAATTTAGGGGTAAAGCTGTTAACTTACCTATTGGTAACATTTTATTAAAACAATTTTAATTTCACTTCATCTAATGTATTTTAATTTCTTTATTCAAATATCATCTTTTTTATTGTTTCAAATTTATTAAATGTATAAGTTTATATATTTAGGGTCATATGCATAATCACTTTTTAAATTTATAAATGGCTTATAAAACAAATTTTTCGTACAAAATTCATTTTATATACGTGTAACAATGCATAAGCACATTAATATATATTTTAGTTATGTTTCTCCTCAAAAAGTTCTTTCTATTTTCAAATTTCTCTAAACTGTTGTAAAAAATCTCAAATGATTTTTGGTGCATTTAAATATTTCAAAGCCAACATAAAATGTGTAGGTGACATTTTTTTTACTAAATTTTTATATTAGTTATGTATTAACTAGTTTTTTTTTGTTTTTTGTAATTAACACGTGCTGATTTCTGCATTTAATAATTTTTAATGTTGTGTGCTTTTGATTTTGTAACCACTAAAAAATTGTAAATATTTCAAAAAATTTTTCGGGGGGATTCTTAAAAAATATAACAACGTTTAAAAAAAACCGTTTTTATTTATTAAAAATTTGGGGGTTTTATACTATGTATTTTGAACCTTTTTTGACTTTGAATAATCGGAGGTATTTTTAAATTACTAGTGATTGTTTTTTTAAATTTTTTCTATAATGAAAATATAAAAATGTGATATTTATTAAGTAATCGAACGATAACGTATTTTAGACCTAAACCACATAAACGCAGTGTCGATCGCAGTGCGACGTTTTGTCGATAAAGCAGTTTTTGTATCTTCTCTATTTGTCACTGCCGAGAAATTAGAAAATTTTCTAAATAAACAAGAGCTGTTTTTAAACAAAACACAATAAGAAGTTTTTAAAATTATTAAATCGTTTTCGCGAAATTCAAGAACAAAGTTTGACATCACTGACACTGTCCACTGGCACTTTTACTATCTGGTTTGGGCTTTAGTTTGCGAAACTTTTTTTTAAAAGTATTCAATAAAATAAACTAAAAACATTTTTTTAAAACTGAAATTAAAAAACAAAATATATATATATTTAGGCCCTGTGCGAGGTGGCTAAATAAATTCTAAACTAAATACAAATTGCCAAAAGGGTTTAAAATTTCTTTGAAAATTTTTTTAAAACTTTTTCAAATTTCATAGAAACTTGGAAACCTGAATTTAGTTTAGATTTTATTTAGCCAGTTTGCACGCACCCTTAAAAAGATATTAAGAAAAATAAAAAATTAAAAATAGAGTTGGAAAATCTCTGCCGTATCTTTTTTCTTTATTCGGCCACATCTTTTTAAATTACATAATAATTTTTTAGAAAAATATTTTGTTTTGTTCTAAATAGAATATTTTATGATGAACAATTAAATAATCATGTAGAAATAAAAATACAAAACAAATTGTAGAATAACGGTGGGTCTCATACTGCAGGTTTAAACTTGAGTTAATAAAGAGTTAACCCAAAAATTTGTTGTTGTTTTATGTACATTTTTTTGACATTTTCTTTTGTTTATAGTTAAGTTAAAGTTAACCTACAGTATGAGACCCACCGTAAGTTTCCCAGTATTTGTAAAACATTTTTGACACAAATGTGATAAAAATAATTAGGTTGTTCACAAGTGATATTTGTTGTATTGTTGTACTGTGCTATTGTAATTTAATCTTAAAATATACAACATTTAAGAATAGTACGATAAACGAGCATAGAATCTCAAGAGTGTGTGCGTCTTAACATTTGTCAAGAGCATGCATACATCTCTACATCTGTTAACTAGCTCTGTCCGACAATTGATGAAGGTTAAGTTTTATGGTTAAGTTTTAATAAATATTAATAATTGTTTCATCAAATATACAAAATAATTGTATTAACTTGTTGAAATGTCAGACATAGCCAGTGAGAGGGTTTAACAGTAGGTGAGCCACCGCAGAATCAACTGACAATTACAGCTAAACAATTGCAGATAAAAAGTTACTTTTAAAATAACTAAAAATGTAGTTCATTTTAACCGTCGAAAATTAACTAAAAATTAATTTTTTGACAAACTTTTATAAAAACATTATTTTTAACAATTGAGAGAATTTGGTAAAACCACTGTTTTTACAGTTTATTTGTTTTTTATTATAAAAATCTATTTTAATAAAAAATAAACAATTGTTTGCTTTCGATTAGAAAATAAATTTGTAATGTCGTTATCCTACTTGAAATTTGAAGTCCAAATTCCAAACAGTTCACCGGTTATTACGTTTTTATGCATTGGAGATGGAATACAATTTTCTGATTTTTATTTGCAAAATAAGAATATATGTAAATATATTAATAATAACAAATATAAACTAAACAAGAATTTCAAAAAAATTCAAAGCAATTTTTAATTTTTTAAATAATTAATAAAAATAACTATTTACTGCAAAAATACTAGTTTGGTAGTTGTTTATTATAATATTAGAAATAACTGCATTAAACAACTGTTACAAAATACAGTACTTTTCATTAGTTGTTTTTAAATAACTGTCATAATAGTTGTTTTGTATTTTTTTTTATAGAAAAACAACAGTAAGAATAGTTAAAAAAACAACAACTACTGATTATTACACAAACAACTATCATATATTAATTGTCAAACTTTTTAAGTGTAAAAGTGCTTTCCTAATTCAAAAATGATAACATCATTATATAAAAGGATCTGCTGTTCAAAAAGCATCGCAAAAGCACTGGGGAAACATAATTTCCAACGTTAGCATAACGACGGAAAAACTAAAAAATAAGTAGTCTAGAAATAGATTTTAAAAAATAAAGAAGTTTATAACTATTTTTTGGTCGCATGTTTCCGATCGATTACTCATAATTTATTTTCTATAATAATGTAACCGATAACATTAGGATTTTAGGTGGGTTTAAAGATAATTATAATATTTAAAAGTGAGTTATTAAATTAAGTTTTAAATTAATACAATAATATTTGTTCTCATAATTTCTACTCTTTGTATTAATCATACATATATTTGTGACTACATTTTCTTTTACTTATTTTTACTAATAGATTTTTTTTTTCGAATTTTTGGCAATTAGTAGTAATGAATATAATTATAATATTTTTTTAAGAATATAAATATTTGCGTTGTTTCTTTGGGGTTTTTGTTAAGCATCAAAATTCATTTTTTAATGTCACTGTTAATAATGCTTAAACGGCGAATATTGGGTTTATCATAATCTTCCATGGAAATCCCTCTAGAAAGTTTGCGTGTACCATTGGTGCCATCAAATGAACCAGAACTGGTAGAGAATGCACGACCACGATCAACGCCGGGCATAACAACGGAGGTCAATAAACCTTGACCTTTGCAGAATAATAATATCGATTGAGCCACTTTAGCAGGCTGTAAATATGGATACAAATATAATATTAATACTTGGATAAGTTTATTTTTATTATAATCATTAAACTTACCGCATCAGCTAAAACATCGCCGGCTCGTTCAATTTTTAACATAGTAACCTTTTCCTTTTCAACATCACGATGTAATTTTTCCACCATCGAAGCGTAAGGACTTAACATGCCAGTAATTAAAATAACATCAATTTTGCAGCCCTTCAATGTTAAATCTTTACGACTAAAATTTTATGGAAAAAAAAACAGGAAGATATGATGAAAAAATATATTAAGGGTGGATGTTAACTCTCAAGGTTAATAATGCAAAATTTGTATGGGAATGGCATAGGCCAAAGTTGATAGCTTGCCCAAACACAGCTTATAGCAAATTTAGCCACATAGCCTAAAAACCAAATTTTTGTTAAATGAAACAAGAAAAGTTAACAAGGAAAGTATTCCAAGCTACAGTTTTCGATTTTTACACACAGTCAAAAATTAAAATCAAGTTATATTAAATTAAATAGAAACAGCTTTGAAATTAAACCCCGGTTATCCAAGCTATGTTTGTTTATAATTTAAATATGTTTCTACACTCAGAAAAGTTCTGCAGTTACTACATGACAGTTATTTGTGTAGTAATGCGGTTGTAGTTATTTTCACTAGAATTGCAGTTAATTTACTTAGAGCAAAATTTTTTAATGTTTTTGACAGTTATTTTTTTAAACAAACTACAAAAACTACTATATTGTAGTAACATTTATTTTATGCGGTTATTTTAAATTTTGTTACAAATACTTAAATTTTCAAGTCTGTGTGCACACACACGAAGCTAACAGGAGCATGTGTACGAAGCGCTTGTTTAGAAATTTCTAGTGAAAGAATATGAGAAGAACATATTTCTCTTGTCGTAGTCAACAAGGCCAAAGAGTGAAGACTAGGGATGCCAACCGGGATTGATATTTGAAAATTCCGATCCCGGGATCCGGGGATTTTGTGGACTACGGGATTTTTCAGGATCCCGGGATATTTCGGGATTTCGGGATTTAAATTTTCCTTTATTTATAAACATTTTATGTTATGTAACTAATTTTTTTTATAGAATAAAGCGTTTTACAATTATTTAATAGTTGTTAATTAATAATGTGGTACATTTTATAAATATTGAAACATCCCAGACAGAAATTGCCAGTCGTACAAAAAATCAAGTACCTGCATACCACGAAGTAAACGCGGTATTAAAAATAAACGACTGGCAGAACACTCCTTTGGGACGCTTTGTCAGCGTTTGCCAAAAGCGTTTGGCCAGTATTTGTTTTACAAAAATTTGGGTGGTTTATAAAAAAGTGTTGCTAAAGTGCTATGCCAACTTTAGCAACAAGTGGTTATCCAGTGCTACTTCCTAGTCAAAAATTGCAGCGTACAAAATCAATTCACTGGTAGAGCAATGATTTTATAAAAATTACGCTTCGTTAAAAAAAATTGTAGTGGGAAGGTTTAAAGTTTAAATTTTAAATTTACATTCCCAGCCAAAATTAGCTTTCAGGAGTCGAATTTCGCTTGGAAGAATAAACCGGTAAAATAACAAACTTGATTTTTCGCATGAATCACTCAAAAACTTATTAATGTTTTCCAATTTTTCTGCAGAGTCTTTGCATAGTTTACTCGAATAATCTACTTAATTTCTATTTTTACAATTTCTTGGCATCAATTTCTGGTAAATATGAGAAAATTCAAGAAAAAACGTCGGTAATCTAAAATGGCTCACTTTGTTTATTTGCTTTCATATTAATACTAATAAATTAGTAAATATAATTAAATTATTAATTATATTTTATTAAATTATTAAAATAATAAGGTAAGTTTTATAATATAAAATTTAAAATTTACGGGAATATTAAAAAATATTGTATTAATTTCCTTTCAGTTCTTTTATATTTTCATCTCTTTTTACCTGGAGAAAAAAGGAAGCCAAACAACATTTCATCCATCAGTTGATTTTTAACAGTTAAAAATAACTTCACATTGTAGTTGATTTAAATGCAAATGCAGTGTACACCTTTTTAACTCCAAATGCACTTAATTTAACTGTCATTCACAGTTGATTTTACCTACATAATTCCCTGAGTGTACTTAAAATGCGAAAATGAAATCTAAAATGTGGACATATTAATTCAAATACGAAGAAATTTGTTTTAATTAGAATCAAAAAATTCGTGGGTAGAATTTACTAGAAATGCCAGTTAAAACAGAGGCGAAACATAACTAAAATAACTTTGATATAACTGCAAATTTTGTTGGTTATTTCTCAAAAGTTAAAAGTAACCAACAAATGCATTTAAAATAACTAACAATGTCGTAAAATTAACTGACAAATTTTTACTACAAACATTTTAAATCAACTGTTAAAATTAGTGAAAACTACTGTTTTTTACAGTTAATTTTTTTGACATTATAAAAGTACAATACATGTTAATAAAAAAAAATGTAAATACTTCAGCCTACTTGAAATCTGAGGCAAAAATTCCCAACGGTTCTTCAGTTATTACATTTCTATGCATTGGAGATGCAATATAATTTTCTGATTTTTATTTGTAAGCTGAGAATATATCAATAGCAACAAATATAAACTAAACAAGAATTTTTAAAATTCAAAGAAACTCGATGTTTGGCGGACATACAACCTTTTGGATGAAAAGTCAACCGGACACAGGGCCATCGAAAAAGTTTTGGATAGACTTGGTTTACTATTCCATATTTTCGCAGGTATGATAATAAGCTCGTGGAGAAATCGCCGAAACATTTTCTTGTAGGGTAGAGGGGGATCCTTCGCCACTTTTGTCATTTCTTAACCCCTAATTATTTTTCAAAAATTACTTTCAAATTGAAGATCTACATACTTATCTTGGCTTTAGTTTCTATGATTTTTATTCTAATTATTTGCATATTTTCTATTACTTTTTTAATGATTTTCAAAATAACCCAAATCGGCGTAACTGCCCCAAACTTGGGGGATATTCGCCAAAAGAGCTAGATACAATTTCAAAAAAAAAATTTGTTACTACGACAAAGTCAATATTTTAATGACTAAAATAAATAATTTAAAATAAATTCTTTAAGATATGTGATTCTTTTTAATCAATAAATCTCCAATATATTAAAAATAATAATAAAAAACATTCTTGCGAATGGTATATCACACCTTGTCATTTTTATGACGATGTATGATATATTATTTGCTTATGGGAAGCACAGCTGAGTGCTACCGGACGCGTCACAGGTTGCGGATAGTGATTCCGCAGAAATGTGGAGTAGCTGCCAATGGCAGCCGCGGACAGTCAGCGGTTACAAGGGGAGAGTCTCGGAGGGTCTTTCGAGCTCCCACTAAGTCCCGAGTTTGCCTATGATCCTTGTAACGTCGTGGCGAGCAATTGGCGCCAACCAAAAAAACCAATATCCCAACCGACCATGGGCGGTATAACCCTATTGGCGCTTGGATTAAATCCCTGCGCAACCACTGCAGGCCTGGAGGCAATGTTGGCAGCCCCAACACCAGGATCGGATGCTTTGGCCCAATCAGCCATTCATCTTAAACCAAACATGATTACCGAAACCGTATGCGGCCCTATGCTCCTTGCAGGAGTAAAAGGAACAAATATATATATATATATATATGTAATTGTTCTTCAAAATTACAAAAAACTGAATAATTAATATAAATTTAAGAATGAACACGATTCTTTTAAACATATAGATATAAATTTATCAAAGTGGATGTCAAGGAAAGGTAATTGAAAAATGCACAAAATATATTTTTTTACAGTTTCTTATCTCCTTTAACATCGGAGAAAAATGCGATTAGTGTATGTGCCCCACTGGCGAAGGATCCCCCCTCTACCCTACACTGCCCAGCTCTATCAACTATCAGATGTATAACTTTCGGATAGCAGTTCTTTGACAACTTTAGGGAAGTCGGTTACATAAGCTGTATTTGCGCTCATACCTACGCAACGTCAACGTTAAGTATTTAAGGCAAATCTATGTTTAACCGATTAAAGAATAAAAAAAATTATAAAACAGCTAATGTTTACAATAGTTGCGGTATAATCGAACGTATGCCAGCAAAACTTTTTAGGAAATAGCGCGAAGAAGTTATGTTAGGTGTGCAAATGTATAAACGTTGAGTTCTCAACGTATCAAAGTTGCAAGTTAGCGTGCATACGAAAAGTAATGTGTTAGTAGTGGTGCCAGACCTCAAGAAAAAACGGATTGGCAAAATCCCGAATCCCGGGATTTTCTAATTTATTAATATTAATATGAAAGCAAATAAACAAAGTGAGCCATTTTAGATTACCAACGTTTTTTTTGGGTCAAAAATATAAAAATAAATCGACAAAATCGTCAGCAATGTTATGAAAAATCGTCAATAAATCATCATCAGTACCCCGTTTCTGTATTTTTCGCATCGAAAAAGTTTTCGCTTAAAATATGTGAAATGCAACCCTGCTATGCTTTATATAGGGTGAGTCACAGACAAAAAAATATATATGAAACCAAATCAGCTAATAATGCTTTGCGTGTAAGTTATTTCTAATTTAATTAGGTATTTTACAAAACTACATCTGTTCACCGTTATAAAAATTACAATATCTAGAAGAATTACGACTAAAACTCCAGTCAACTTCATCATCTCTTATACCACCCTGTGTAATGCAGGGTGACTATACATTTATCGATGAGAAAACTTCTCACATTCGATACAGAAACGAAATTCAATTCATTTCAACTGCTTACCTATATTACCGCTTTTGGTTGTTAATTATTTTCAACCACTAACATATTTTGCCACTCAGACGCGATTCTAAAAGAACAACTTGCGGTTTTTTTAAACGCTTTTCTTTATAGTTTTGCTTAAGACTCGTTAAAAAATCAGTAATTTTTCTAAATTGTCAAAACATGGGGTTTTTACTCAAAAATCATCCGTTGTAAGATTTTGACAAAAAAAAATTGTCAAAATGCCGTAAAATCGTCACTATGTTATATTTGCATATCCCAGCAAAAAATTTACATGATTTCGCATGGCATGGTTCCTCTGGATGCAATATCGAGAAAGAGGAAACGAATATTTTTTAACTCAATTCAACCCCTTAAATTTTCGATCTTTACTTTTTTCTCTTTCACATATCCAAACTTCATTAAAATCAGAGTGTTTAGGTTGGAATATTTTCCTTGTAAGTATTAAAAAGAAATTAACTTTTTCTATACAAATATCAAAAATTTATATTCAATACGTTTTATAAATAGTGGATTTGAAAATTATGTTAACAAATTCATGAATTCTATTTATGTTATATTCCCTTGAGTTTTTAGCATCATACTTACTTCATAAATGCTTTAACATAGAGACCCACATTTTTGCTATTCAAAGTGCTCCTTAAACGTTTTTGATATTCGTTAACAATTTTTTCCTTGTCCGGATTATCGCCAACCAATTGCTAAGTATTTTTGTTTTTTTTTATGTTTTTTTTAGAAAAAAAAAACAATTGTATATTTTGGGTGTTTTGTTTGTTGTTTTATGATGTTGTTTAGGTTGGAATATTTCAGGTTTGGTTTTGGTTGTGGTGTATGAAAATATGCATGTTGGAGTAGGTATGCAATAGGGAATGTGTTGGTATAGCGAGCCAAAAGATGTTTTGAAATAAATGTTTAAAATTAAATACAACAATCAATTAATGTTATCAAATTTTTTTTGTATCAGCTATAAATTTATGAAGTGTTAAATATTACAAGCATTTAAATATAAAACATGCAAAGAAAATTATGATTTAACTTAAAATATGACGCTGGGTTTCATATTGAAATTTTTTGAGTTAACTTTTAGTTACCAGTGTATAGTTAAGTTAACCCTTCAACATAAGGTTCACTGTGAGAATTTATTAACACAAGGAAAACAGATTCATTGTGACTACCGAATTTCTTACCAGCTGAACTGAAGTATTTCGTTGTCGCAATCAAATGTGTTCCTGATATAATTTAAATATACTGTTTTAACTGAAATTCTTTTGCATTAAACAATTTCTGTTGCCACAAACAAACGAAACCACAAATTCTGTTGTCACAATAAAACTGTTTTCTTTGTGAATAAATTATATACAAAACAACAACAAATTCAGCATGTAACCCAAAGTTAAAGGAAATACACAAAAAGCCGTAAAACATAATTTTATAATTTGCTAACATTTTGCTATAATCTTCAAATTTTGATTTAGAAAATATTTCGAAAATAAAATGTTTTATACTTTTCGTGTGCGTAACTTATCTAAAAATAAATTGTGTTTAGTGCTTAACCATAGTTATAAATGTCAAATTTATATGGAAATATCTGTGGTTAACGTTTAACCTTGGTAATCTTGGAAATTAGTAAGTTACTCGTTACTTTTTTATATATCGCATACTACTTATAACAAGGTAATCATCCCAAATTAGGAATCCAAATCCAAATTGGGGTAGAATAAAGTCTATTTTCGATTCTGATTGTCTCATTAAAAGACTTCAACCATTTTTCATTATTGGATTTCTTCAATCACTGAATTCAATCGTTATGAATTAAAACGATTTTCGCTCAATCCATTTACGAGTTTGGGAATTCAATAGATTTCTAGTTCATTCCATTTCGATTCTTTGGATTGAGTAATTTGCGAATGACATTTGATTTTCCTCATTTAATTTTAAAATTTTGAAAATAAACAACTAAGTTAATAGAAAACTGAAAAATAATATTGGAATTAAAAGTTAAGTCATAACCATGGCAAGTTTAAAATGGCACAAAAAAAGTTGAAATTGGCACGCAAAATGGCACGAAAAACCAGCAAAACTACTCTACGTGGGCATTAAATTAAATTTTAATTAATGCCCACGTAGAGTAGTTTTACTAGTTTTTCGTGCCATTTTGCGGGGTATAGCAATTCTGTTGAGCAATTCTCTTCTTACCTTTTCAACAAAAAAGTTCGGTAGTTAAGTTGGACCCTTTTTAAAAAGGGACAAAAAAGCCCCTTTAATTGAAGAGTATATAAGTCTCTAAAGACATCAAAGTTGAAAATTTAACTTCAATGCCAGAAATAAGTCAAAACTTAAAATGTGTCTAAGGGTTAATCTCATACTTATTCAGAATTGGCGCTAAAGTGTCCAAAAAACCTGAATTTTAGGGGGAAACCATGTGAATCTTTCATTTTAGGTATGGCATGTGTTCAGCGAACTTATGTAAAACACTACGAGGAATATTTTTGTGGAACATTTTAATCCTCTACTCTTCAACTTACGGGCCGTTATTGCCCCTTTTTAAGAATAAGCAGAAAAAGTCCCTTTAATTGAAGAGTTAGAGGGTTAAAATGTTCTAAAAAAAAGAATCCATTGTCAGAACCCCGTAATTTTAGAAAAAGTTCGAAATTGTACCTGATATTTGTACCTGAAGTTTTTAAGTACTTTTCAAATTTGTACTTGAAAAGTTCAAGTATAAGTATTTTCAAGTATATTTTACATTCATTTACACTTAACCAAAACTACTTCATTTACACTTAACCAAAAACTAGTAGTTTTAAACTTTAAACTTTAGTTAATTGTTAACCCAAAAATTTGTTGTTGTTTTGTGTAATTTTTTCACATTTTCTTTTGTTTATAGATAAGTTAAAGTTAAACCTACTGTATGAGACCCACTGTAAAAGTTTTTAAAAACTACTGGTTTTTGGGTGTAAGGTTAATTTTGCTTTAGAATATTGTATAAGACATTCGATTTTATATTCCCTGCAAACATTTGGAAAATAACACATCGGCTGAAAAATCCATAGGATGGCACATAGGTGGCGCCACTAATGAAAAATCCATATGAATTTTTGGAACTACCAATCTTCAGATGATACCTGTAAAAATTTAATGCCAATTCGTGCATTAGTGAACAAGTTACATCTGTTTTAGTGATGCTACCTTTGCGATTTTGAAAATAGTGGATTCAAAGCAATTTCGTGTGTTGATTTATCATTGCTTTTAAATGGGTAAAGACACCGCTCAAGCCAAAGCTTGGCTTGATAAGTGTCATTCGGACTATGCTTCATCAATTGTTAAAAAACTGGTTTGCTGACTTTAAACGTGGTCGTACAAACATCGATGACGCCGAACGCTCTGGTCGCCCAAAAGGGGTGGTGATACCGGAAAACTTCAAAAAAGTTCACAAAATCGTTTTGGCAGACCGTAAACTGAAGTTGCAGGAGATAGCTTATACCTTAAAGATATCGAAGGAACGTGTTGGCTTTCTTTTGCATGAAAATTTGTCCATGAGAAAGCTGTTTTCGAAATGGGTGCCGCGTTTGCTCACAGTGCACCAAAAACAACAACGTGTCGATGATTCTAAGACCTGTTTTTAGCTGTTTCGGCGAGATAAAAAGGACGGTATGTAACAATGGACGAAAGTTGGATCTGCCACTTCACTCCAGAGTCGAATCGGCAGTCAGCGGAGTGGACAGCAACTGGGAAACCTCGCCCGAACAAGGCAAAGACGCAACAGTCAGCTGGTAAAGTTATGGCATCAGTATTTTGGGATGCGGCTAGAATTTTGCTCATTGATTACCTTGAAAAAAGCCAGACCATCAATAGCGATCGCTGCACGGCCCAACTGGTGCATTTGAAGAAGTAAATCGCAAAAAAAAAACGGGTGCATATGAAGAAAAAAGTGCTCTTTCATCAAGACAATGCGCCGTGTCACAAGTCGTTGGCTACATTACACTTTCAGTTGCTTCCGCACCCAGCATATTCGCCAGATTTGGCTCCTAGCAATTTGTACTTGTTTTCAGACTTCAAAAAATGCTCGCTGGAAAGAGATTTGGTTCCAATGATTGCCGAAACAGAGGCCTATTTTGAGGCCAAAGATAAATCATTCCTTGAAAAAGGTATCGAAATGTTAGAAAGGCGTTGAAGTGATTATATCGATCATGAAGGAGACTATGTTGATGAATTAAGTCGAATTTTTCGAAAAAAAAATATCCAAAAAAATATCGAAAAAATTAAAATTTATATAAACTAATGTGATAAAAAAAGTTTACAAGTATTTTTATTTGATAAATATTTCATTAAATATTTTTATTCTAAAAAATTTATCTAAAGGCACATCTACCCGAGAGAGAAAACTTCTAGAGATAGAGCAAAAACCACCTCTTAAGCTTAAATCATTCACAATAGAGCTAATAGAGGTGTTTTTGCTCTATCTCTAGCAGTTTTTCTCTCTTAATTTTTATTTATTTTCTAAACATTTTCTAAACATAAAAATTAGTTGGAAACAATTGTTAAATTCAAATAAAAATTTTAACAACTCTGTTTTTTGTTAGGACGATACAACAGATAGCACACCCCTTGTGAACGACCTAATTATTTTTATCAAATTAAATTCTTGTAATTATTTATATTTGAGGATATTTCTAGCAAATATAGGGTGCATAACTTAAAAATGCGGGATTTTTGGCAAATTTTGGGCAAAGTTCCCAACCACTATTTTCTAAATAGTTTTAACCCGGTCATGCCACATGTGGCCGAGCGTTATCATGATGGAATATTATGGCTTCATGTCTGGTCGCGTATTCCGGGCGTTTTAGGCCAATGCTCGCTTCAAACGAATTAATTGTGTTCGGTACAGGTCCCCTGCGATCGTCTGGCCCGATTTCAGCAGCTCAGCCCTTCTGGTCCCACCAAATACAGAGTATTACCTTGGCGTCATAGATATATGTATATTGCCGGGCTTCCCATCCAATTTCTCGCACTTCGGGTTATCGTAATGGGTCCATTTTTCATCGCCAGTAATTATTCGATGCACAAATTACCTCTTTTTATGGCGTTCAAGCAGCATTTCGGACATGCAAAATCGTCTTTCAACGTCTCTTAGCTTCAACTCGTGTGGTACCGAATTTCCTTGCTTTTGGGTGAATCCTGCTGCTTGCAAACGTTTTAAAATGCTGCTTGAGTGAACTGATTCTCAATGATTTTGCAAGTTCTTCTTGAGTTTGACAACAATCTACATCGAGTAATGCCTTTAATTTATCATCTTCGAATTACACATATTCAGGATAAGTTTCGGTGAACAATCGATGTGCTTCACAGCCAGGCGGTATTCGTCGCTCTCTTTCGAAGATTGACAATTTATATCGAAAATGTTAACCTTAACAGACGTGTGTAATTCTTATGGCTGAATTTTCGATATAAAGTAAGAAGAGAATGATTTAACAGAGGTAGGGAGAGTTGATTAGTCTGTTAATGATATGGTCGTTGCTTCAGCTGCAATTTTTTCAAACTGAAGAAGCAAAGCAAAACTTCCCACAAATGATGCTTTGTTGGTATAAAATTCGACATTTTCGAACAAAAAACATTTGTTGTTTTCACTATTTCGTACAATGACTAAGCGATGTCAGATGTTTACTTACCAAAATGTCATATAAGTTATTAAAGACACAAACCATGTGTAAAAGATACGCCATCTGTTGTGAATCCCGCATTTTTAAGTTACACACCCAATATGATTATTTCAATAGAAATTTGAAATACTTGAAAACAATTATACTTGAGCATTCAATTACAAATATTTTCATACTTGAACATTTTTCGAATTAACACAAATAAATATGTGTATACCTGAAACTCGAACATTTATTACAGTAATTACTAGAGAAATATTTGTAGGTACTTAAAAATTTAAATTCAGATATAAATATAAAAATATTTGAATATTTCTATTTGAGTAAATATTTTCAAATGATTTAATGGTATGCATCAATTTATTATTAGTTTAAAGATTTTAAGCAAATCTTAAACGAAACACGATAACTTTTTACATGACAATTGCCATTCAGAATTCGTTTCAATGGATTATGAGAACAAAAAGAGGGAACATTCTAAAATGCAATTTTTATGTAGGAAAATCAAGGCAAATAAGGACATTTTTTAATGAAGAAATCTATAAAACATTTAAAGATTTAACTAAATAAATTACAATACCTCCATAACCTGAGAAAGGGAACAATGATTTTGTTTAGGATGTTTGAACAACACGATTTTGTATAACAAAGTTTTTAAGTAAATTTGTATTAAATTGTAAAATTAAAACCAATAAAAAAAGAAAAAAATATTAAAAAAGAGAGAAAAAATAAATAAATTATAACAATTATACATCTTACACACACAAAATACCACATTTATAAAATTAATAAATAGGGCGTTCACACCGAAATTATGTTTTTTAACAAAATTAAAAGGATTCAAACGTGAAAATACGTTCATAATACGAGTTGAACGTATTTATTGAAACCTTATATGAATTTTAGACATTTTTTAAAATGCTATCGTTATAAAATAGCACGATATTATGCTACATTGCTAGAAATAAACCTGTAAAAATAGCAAAAAAACTACTAAGAATTAGTAAAAAAGGGACAGCTTTCAAATCTAACTGACTTTGATTGCTTTGTAATTTTAATATGCTTTTACTTATTTTTCTAATGCAAAGAGAAAATCTAAAATGTTGGCATTTTAATTTAAATACGAAAAAAGTTATTTTATGGCATGATATAATGGATTTAACTACGATTTTTTCCGTATACCCTGCTATACTCAGCAACAATAAGACAAAAACAGCATCTGATAAACAGTTGGCGAACTTTGTTGAAGCTTTTTAGTTCATAGCCCTTTTATATTATTTTATTTCGGTGTGGTTACTCGTGCTATGGGAACTCCGAAGGAGGACGCTGCGATATGTATGAGGGATAGAAAAAACCCATACATATTATTTTCCATAAATTGATGTTGCCTTGGTTGGGGATCGAACCCGCAACCTAACGTGTAACAGTCCAACGCGCTAACCATTACACCACAGCGCCCACGGGCCAATCTCTACGAAGGGTGCAGCTAATAACCGTGAAAACAACCGCCCAATCTGAACATGCTCAGCGCTCTCGAAGATGGTTAGTTACCATCTTTTTTAATATCTAGAGTCCAATCCATTTTTATGCGTTCGACAGTAGGGCTTTTGTGTAATTCTTTCTACGGGAGACCTGTAACCGCTCGTTTCGGAGCTTTGGAGTCTATCTATGTCGATCGATTGTTACACTAATAGTCCGTAAAAAATTTAGCTAAAACCACTAAAAATTAGTTAAAAATGATGCTGCAGAAAAAACTGCTAAATTAGCAGATTATTTTTGCTATATATTAGTAATATAGGAACAGCAAAAATAAAACTGTTAAACGTACAGTATTTTAGTTATATTTGAGCTAAATTTTTGTAAATGTAAAATAGCAAATTAAACTGCTAAAATCAGTAAATAATTTTGCAAAATAATTAGTAGCCCAAAAAATCAATAAAAAAACATTCGAAGTTTTTTTTTTCGATTTTAGCAAATATTTCTGCCGATTTTAGCAGTAAACAAAATAGCAAAATTTTTGTAGATATACCAGTTTATTGTTGCCATTTTTAGTTTACTAATATTTAGCTAAATTTTATGCAATTTTGCAGTACAATTTTTTATTTTCAATTAACTAAAAGTTAGCTTAAATATAACTAAAATTCTGTAAATTTAACAGTTTTAATTTTGCTGTTCTTATTTCACTGCATTTAGCAAAAAAAATTTGCTAATTTTAGCAGTTTTTTCTGACGCATCATTATTAACTAATTTTTAGTAACTTTTTCTGCTATTTTTACGGATTTATTTCTACGAGTGTATAGATCAGAGAAACAAGCCAGCCGCCGTGAGCCGTTTAAGCCGCCGCCGCCGGTCATTTTTGCTTCAGCCGCCGCCGCCGATTTTTTTCGGCTCATTTCGGCTGGAAGTATCAATTTTCAAATATAAAAAATTTAAAAATAAATATATTTCTTTAAAAGAATTTACTAATTCATTAAACTTGAACAACCAGAGCTAAAAACATTTTTTTTATATGAAAAGAAAAAAGTTAAAATCTTCTAAATATTAAATTTTTATAAATATAATTTTTTTAAGCTATAAAAGCTTATGTAAATTTATATTGTGAAAAAATTAAAAAAAAAAGTTCTTAATGGGTTAATATAATACTTCTGAATGCAACTCTTTTCAGATGTGTAAAAAATCAATTAATAAAAAAACATAGCTGCTTAACTTTGCATTTAAAACTCAATATATGTATTTGATGTATGCATTTTTATCAAAAATTATGACGAAAAATCGTTACAGAGTTTAAGTCGTGTTAGCATAGATATACGAAAAAGTTTGTAAAATGTATTAATTTTTGTTAAAAGCATTACTTCTCCTCTTCATATAAATTCTTACAGTTAGTGTTTAGCTTCATTGGTTATTAAAATATAAGCTATTAAAGTTAAAAAACCTTATGAGTTACTGGTTACGGAGTTTACATTTGGCCTATAAAATTGGTTACAAATTTTATGTATTAAACAAAAATTGGTTAGATTGTAATAAATTTTGTGAAACAGGTGACAATGCGCTGATATATATCGAAATATATAACTCAAATGTAATCCATGCATTTGAAATTAGCTGGTTACATGATTTTTATCACATTTTTTGATATCACCCATATATATTTTTTTAATTCTAAAATACATTTTTAAAAATGGTCCAGTTGAATATTTTGGAAAAATTAAACATTTTGTAACAAATAAATGAAAAAGTAAAGATAAAAGATATTGTAAAATTCTATAATATTTAGAAAAGGACACTTACGGATAAAATTCTCAATCCAATGTTCGAATTGATCACATAATTTCATCATTTAAGGACATTATTGATTGGGCATTCTAATTCTAACAAAGCCTCCATTCAAAAGTCTTCAAACAAGTTTAATTTCTTAAATCAACCGATATGTATTTTTTCTATGGTCTTTATTTATTCCTTAATTTGTTAAAATTAAAAAAAAATAAATAAAAAAAAAATTGATTCCCAGTATGCTTTAATTGTCTAAAAATTCTATAAGAGGCAAAAATTGTTTTGAGTTCCAAGGGGGTTACATTTTCCCAATGTTGGGATTACTTTGTAGCCCTAAAAGGGTATGTTTATAATTTATTAAATAAAACTTGTATGTTATATTAAATATTTAGGACCATTTGTTAGATATAGTCTTGACTAACCATGGATCTGTGCGAACATGAAACAAATCACACGTGAACCAACAACAAATCTTATATAAATTGATTTTATATATATTTTTTTGCGAGTGATTTTCTGACCGTGATAAAGTGCAGACGTTAATTGTGATCTCTTTCTATAATTCTATTTAAAATTAAAAGCAATAAAATACAAAAAAATACATTGTATCAGTGTACCATTACGGCGATTTTCTCGTCAGCTCTAGCGATTTTATTTCGCCCCTAGCGGGAAAAATTGTCCTGTAGCTATTAGCCAAAAATCTAGCGATTTTTTTATCAGCCGTAATAATTTTTATGTTGAAAAATATTATAAAACTCGCACATTGAAACGATTTTAGTAAAAAAAAACTCTAAAAATACACATTTCGATAAAATATGGGTATGCACTTTTTCATCGTACAACGCCCTCTATTGTGTATTCTCAATACTAAGATTAATTCAATGAAAATCAGGACTCATTATTTGAAGATTAATCGTTTTTCAACAATCTAGCGATAAAATCGCTAAATATTTACACTGTTTATAATCTAGAGATTTTCTAGCGATTTTTGGGTCTGATCTAGCCATTTATTTTGAAAATTTGTTGGCAACACTGCATTTTATATTGAAATCAACAACAAATTATTACTTATTATTAAGTAGTAAACAAAGGGATTAATATTCTGCTATACTAATCCTCTGCTGTTACAGCAGAATGGATAGTAGCAGCGAGTCTACTGAAGAAACCGATATTGTCTGGTAGACAGTCGCTGAAAACAAAACAACGAAACGACGACAAAATCGATCACCAGAATTAGTTAAGCATGCAATCAAAATAACAAAAACTACCAACAATGATGATTAGGGCAAGGAATTCCATGCAAATGCATGTTATTTCTCGATAGTCCAAAACTAATATGGACTAAACATTTATCCGACTCATCAAATTTAGAACAAACTGGCATCTATTTGTAGTTGCATATTTTGACATAAATGCATGTTTTTGCATATTTCGACTTTAAATGCATATTTGGTGGCTTTTTAATGCATATTTTGTGCTTTTTAATGCATATTTGTGCATATTTTTAGTAGCATTTTTTATTTTGTAAAAAAATATAAAAAATTGATACGTTTTCATATTTTGATTCAATCAAAATAAACATTTTTAAAACTTTATTGACCTATGGGAAATCTTCGAGTTCTGTGTCTGTTTGCAAAATAACTAACTTTAATATAATTTTAAGTTTTAAAGTGCATTATTTTTGCAAAAATATAGTTTTTAGTGAATATTTCTTATATTGTGAGTGCATATTTTTCTTTTTTAACCGCATATTTTTCATTTTTAAGTGCATGCAATTCCTTGCCCTAATGATGATATACCAAGTACCTACTAGCAACAACATGTTTGCTGCACTTGATGTAGACAATAAAAGGTTAATCACAACTGTGTCGATTGTCGACCGACGACAGCAAAAGTCGTCACGATTAATTTAAATTCAGCGACAATCGACCGTCGACATTTGTTGACGTTTAGAAAAAAATGAAAGCAAAACAAGAATATGTTTGTATTTATTTCGCTACAATTCTTCACCAATTCAATTGCTTTTGCATTAATTCTGGTTGTTTTGCATTTTTTTGTATTTAATTTTGCTTTTTTGCGGTAAAATATGTATTTTTATTTTCAATTATATTTCTTCTGTCAAAAAAATAAATTTTTTGTAAACAAAGTACGAATTTTTGCAACTTTAATACGAATTTCTGCAACTCTGTTCCCTTAATTAGTTAAAAATATGGCAACATTTTGACAAATGTTTTGAGTGTGTGTTAGTGTGTCGTCACGAAAATAGAATAGATTCTATTACGACGACAAATCGCCGGACGACATGGCGACATTTTGCTTCCCATACCAAATATATGAAAAAGCACATGTCGTTGTCGTTGTCGACTCAGTTCTGATTAATCTCTAATGATGATAATTATATTAACGATAATGCTAACAAAGAGCTTTCTGAAGAAAAACCACCTCCAATAATTATTCCAAATGTTTCAGATATAAGAGCGATGATGAATAACTTTTCAAAAATAGTAAACCTTGAAGATTATTCGTGCAAATCTTTGAGAGATGGTCAGGTAAGAGTAATGGCAACAAACGTAAAGTCATATAGAGTGATAGTAAAATAGCTATCTTTCGTAAAAAAGCTTAAACGTTTTCAAATCACATTACAAAATGTTGTTTTCAGCCGATTAAGCCGCCGCCGCCGCCGATTATTTGGTTGCGCCGCCGCCGCCGATTTTTATCCGGCTCAACCTTAATCGCCGCCGCCGCCGCCGATTTTTTGCTTGCGCCGCCGCCGCCGATTATTTTGGTCGGCTTGTTTCTCTGGTATAGATGGGATCTCATCCAACGAGTTTCAACTAAATTAAGGGGTACCGCAAGGTTCGATTTATTCTCCCTCTTTTTTTTTTTTTTTTTTTTTTGATGAGAGCAAAATATATCATTAATTTTCTTTTAATTGTAGACCAAGCCTTTTGGAGGTTGGGGGCAAAAGGCAGATTATGTATGACACATTTTACTTTACTCTTTCGGCAATCTCCGAGTGTAGTATTGCGAAAAGGGATGATTTCAATGAACGTTAGGCTCAATGTTGTAAGTTGGCCCATAGGTCTGTGAGGCGTCAATGCCATCAGTCAATCGAATGGTATCGATATAGAGCAACAGGATACTCTTCATGTTCTGGGCATGCGAATTAAATATGATGTCCGTTGGAATAAGAAGCAATAAAGTGACTTGGTTCTTTAAAACGGCTTTAAACATATTTTATTCCATCGGATAAATTTCCCATATATGGGGTGGCGAGGGCGTTGGTGCTCATCAATAAAATTAGAGTAACCATCTCTATTGCCATATTGGAGCATCGTTGGGCCATGGACCTCATAACTCATTACAAGGAAAATTGGTGAATCACTCGCACAAGCCATATGTGGAATAAAATTCCCGCAGACGTCTTTCTTGTTGCTTACAAAATATAGAGAAATTTAAGTCAAATGTTCATCAACACACCTCCCTCCTAACCTAATTCTAACACAATGCACTGCATTAGTAGGGGTATTCCCATGATTGTTAGTATAACGTAAAACATAAACTAAAATATAACAAAACTTTATATATAATAGTTTTATATTTGTGGCCCTTATCTAACTAATATTAAGTAGTTTTTCTACAGGCTCATTTTAACTAATTTTTAATAACTTTAGCAAAATGTTTAAAGACTTTTTACTACCCGACTAAAAAAGATGTTATATAATCATATATCACCATATATAAACCCTTATATATGTTCATATCTAATTTGATCCGAATATTGGAATATATAATTATATCAAGTGAGATATGCATGTTATCTAACCTGATACAATTTGATCCGAAAAATGGGTCTATCTAATTCCATCAAATTATATATAATTACATATAATTTGATGAAAATGTTCAAATAAAATTTTAGTAAATATTGTTGAGATCACTTATTTTCGTTCATATTAAATACTAATGCCCGACAGCACAGTTTGGCTAACAAAGTGGGTATTGGAATTGAATCTTTCGTATTTTGATGCAATATAAGCTGTATTTTCGTTCATACCTATCAACGTTAAGTATTTATAGCAAATCTACGTTAAACTGATTGGAGTATCAAATTTTTTTAAATAGTGAGTATTTATGATAGTTCCGGTATAATCGAACGTACGTCAGCAAAACTTTTTAGGTAGTAACGCGAAGAAGTTACGCTAGGTGTGGAAATGTATAAATGTTGAGTTTTCAACGTTGATAATTATCAACGTTGTAAGTTAACGTGCATACGAAAAGTAATATGTTAGTTTTCGTCTAAAAAATGTTTTTATGCACTTTGTGCTTTTTTGAAAGTTAACGGATATAGTTAAGTCGAAAATACAGCTATAGAAAATTTTTATTGATGGGAAGATGTTTTAAATGAGGATTGAATGCGATTTAGGCAGTTTTTAGGACGCAGATTGTCGTTAAACTTAGGATATCGCAGTTTGTAACTGAAATCCTTTATTTGAAATGTGGTTTATTTTGTTTTATTTCAATAAAGACCAAAATTCAAAACGACAAAAAGTTGTTTAGAAAAATTTTTTGCTAATAAACTTGGAAATAGCTGACAATATAAACTTTCAGTTTAGTTCAACATTACAAAAATTTGTCGGAACAACTTTTTCTAGTTTAGAGTTTTGGTCTTCCTTATAAAATATAAAAATTAACTTTCACATTTAATTTTCTTTTCACGGAAAAAATAACTGAACTTAAACCGTATTTGTTTCAACATATGTTTGTCTAAATTTTTTTTTAAATTTAAAAATAATTCTTTGGACCTTTAATTCTAAAATGAAAAAAAATTTTTTTTTTCCTTACTTATTTATTTAAAATAAAGGGTATTTGCCAAATATTTGAAAAATAGATGTTCAATTCAATTATAAACATTAATTTATGTATAAGTCAAAGTGCAAAATTCAAAACTAGATCCACAATTTCTAAGTTTTTTTTCTCTTAACTTTTATAGTGCAATTAAACTTTATAAAATTTTGTATATCATGTCAGATATAATTATGTATAAAATTAATACAATGTTCTATTAACTTTGTTATATATTTTCATATACGCCATTATATATAATTATATATAAATT
Organism: Leucophora obtusa; assembly: GCA_949987735.1. Taxonomy (NCBI): domain Eukaryota; kingdom Metazoa; phylum Arthropoda; class Insecta; order Diptera; family Anthomyiidae; genus Leucophora; species Leucophora obtusa. The sequence continues at coordinate 321,991,972 of OX465295.1, read as the reverse complement.
ATATCGCAGATCTCTTAATATATGGCTGGAGACCAAATCGCATATGATTATATATAACGTTATGTCAAACATATTTATAAAACCAAAGTGTTAATATAAATGTATATGGTTATATAAAGCCACGCATATAAACATTTATAATTATATCAAATCATATAAGATTATATGAAAACTTTTTTAGTCGGATATTACGAAACATCTGCACGGGATAGAAATCTGCTATAGTTTGAGTTAAATTTGCCATAGCGTCGGCTTGCCTGCAAGTAGTGCTATGTGTTTTTTAACAGATTTTGAGGAGAGCGAAGAAATTGACTTATATTAAAATATTCTAAGATATTTTATTGACATCATATGCCCTATTAATGATTTTAGTAATTGTGACCGTGAATAATTAAGGCATACGGTGTCAATAAATTATCTTAAAAGGATAATATAAATCAGTTTTTTAGCTCTCTTCTAAACCTGTTAAAAAACACAGCAGTACTTGCAGGCAAGCCGACGATATCTAATATTGTTGGCACAAATTTTTATCGTAAAATAACATCTCTAGCTGACAAGTATTCGTTTTTATTAAATTTGTTTTATATCAAATTATAATTTTTTCTCCAAATACCAAAATATGCATTTAATTAACTGAATTGTTCAATAATGTAACAAGTCATTTTGAAAATTCTTACTTATTAAAGAAATTATGTATGACAGCAACTGTCAATGGTCTAGAGATTACATTTCGTAGACATATACAGAGCTGTATTTCCATAAAGTCTAGCGATTTTTCTGACCCATGTAGATGTGCCGTTAGTGTAACTTATTACTTAAACTTGCTCGTATTAAGAAATGTAAATTTCATCTATATAAAAAACGGATTTTCAATAAAAAACTTTTCAGTTTTAGTAATTATCATTTGATGAAAAATTATTTTAAATAAATTTTTGCTTGGTGTCAACGCCCTATTTTATATTAACAATATTTGTACATTACAACTGCATTGTTTATAACTTATATTTGGTACATATATTTATAATATAAAAACCACATTAAAAACGTTTAGTTTTATTGAAACATAAATTAAAACACACAATTTAACTAATATAGACTTTATAAAATATACTTACATGACCAAATTTATGATACATCAAAAAACTTTCAGCCGATTGTGCAACTTCATCATTTTTCCATGTTATAAACTTGAGAGAAAATAAAAAACAAGTTCAAAATAATTGGTTATTTATAGCATTAAAATTCTATCACTATATATACGCACACAAAGAATAGAAAGACAAACGTGACCACTTCCTTACCTTAGATTTAAATGATTGCATTACAGTAGCTGCACTTCCGGTTGCATTGATCAAAATCAAACCCAATACCCGTGCAGGATGTGCTAAACCAAAACGAGCCAATACATTGGCACCGGCACCCTCACCCAAACCGATGACATATTTAACATGCAAGAAATCCAAAACCGTTACTAAATCTTCACCCAACATTTGCAATGAGGGAAATTGAAAGCTGTTCGTACGTGGTTGATGGTGTTGGTTGTATAAAAATAGAAAAATAAATGTGGTTTTTGTATTAGTTTAATGACACATTCTTGAATGAGTGAGTGACGCATAGGAGTATGTATTGTACATAATTTTAGGTTTTTAGATTAATAAAAGTTTACGTTTCAAGAATACAAAATTAATACTTATGACGTTAATTCTTAAAACATTTTTTCATCCTCTCAATTGTGGGTTTTTATCTTCATACATACACTCACTCATAGATTGGAATTTATATACATGTGTGTTCTTTCTTACATACCTGTCTGGTAGAGCATCAGCATTATCTGCATGTCCTGGCACATCGATATGTATGAAACATGATCTTTCTTTAATTTCTGTCATACAAGGACTATTGACAAATTCCTGGAAGGAATTATCTATAAATGAAATACAATTTTTTAATTACTATAACAAACAACATTTTAGTTTTTAGAAAAGTTTTCATTGTAACTGCTAATAATTTAAATACTTGTTAAACATGCAAGTTTTGAATAAAAAACGAGTAAAAAGGTTAAAGTCGGGCATGCCGACTATAGAATACCCTACACCAGTCTGGGTAAAAGCCAACTAATGTCACCAAAATCAATAGGCTGCGTTATTGGGCCAATATAGGTCTGTGTACCAAATTTCATCAAAATATCTTAATATTTGCGACCTGCAGCGTATAAACAGTATAATTTTGGTAGGACCCTTATATGGGCACTAGGTCTAAACATGGACCGATGTTCATCAAAATCAATAGGCTTCGTCCGTGGGCCAAAATAGGTCTGTGTACCAAATTTCGTCAAAATATCTTAATATTTACGACGTGCATCGTATAAACAATATAATTTTGGGGGGACCCTTATATGGGCACTAGGTCTAAACATAGACCGATGTTCACCAAAATCAATAGGCTTCGTCCTTCGGCTGCCATAAGTCGGTGTACCAAATTTCATCAAAATATCTTAATATTTGCGACCTGCAGCGTATAAACAATATAATTTTGGTAGGACCCTTATATGGGCACTAGGTCTAAACATGGACCGATGTTCACCAAAATCAATAGGCTTTGTCCTTGGGCCAACGTAGGTCTGTGTACCAAATTTTATCAAAATATCTTAATATTTGCGACCTGCAGCGTATAAACCATATAATTTTAGTAGGACCCTTATATGGGCACTAGGTCTAAACATGGACCGATGTTCACCAAAATCAATAGGCTGCGTTACTGGGCCAATGTAGGTCTGTATACCAAATTTTATCAAAATATCTTAATATTTACGACCTGCAGCGTATAAACAGTATAATTTTGGTAGGACCCTTATATGGGCACTAGGTCTAAACATGGACCGATGTTCACCAAAATCAATAGGCTGCGTTATTGGGCCAATATAGGTCTGTGTACCAAATTTCATCAAAATATCTTAATATTTACGACCTGCAGCGTATAAACAGTATAATTTTGGTAGGACCCTTATATGGGCACTAGGTCTAAACATGGACCGATGTTCACCAAAATCAATAGGCTGCGTTATTGGGCCAATATAGGTCTGTGTACCAAATTTCATCAAAATATCTTAATATTTACGACCTGCAGCGTATAAACAATATAATTTTGGTAGGACCCTTATATGGGCACTAGGTCTAAACATGGACCGATGTTCAAAAAAATCAAACTTGTTCGTCCTTGGGCCAACATAGGTCTATGTACCAAATTTCATCGAAATATCTTAATAGGTGCGACCTGTAGAGTGCGTACAAGATTGCATGGACAGACAGACAGACGGACGGACGGACAGACGGACATCGTTAAATCGAAATAAAAAAAAATTCTGAACCGATCGGTATACTATAAGGTGGGTCTACGACCAATATTTTTTGGTGTTACAAACATCAGCACAAACTTATAATACCCTGACCACATAGTGGTGTAGGGTATAAAAATGAAGGCCGTTTAAGGACGACTATATGATATCCTACATCAGTCTGGGTAAAATTTCATAAAAGTTTGGATCCGAAATTTTAATGGGTGGAAGTGGTCTAATGACCAAAAATGTGTATTAAAGTCAAATCAAATACAATTTCTATGGAAAATTTGAATTCGTTTCCACGGGGACTATGCGCAAATATGGATAGATTTTAACTTAAACGAATAGTGTTCATTGCTGGCCCACTATGAGTTAGTGTACCACATTTTATTTCAACAACTTTATGTTTGACATTTGTTTAGTACGAACAGTTGGATAATTCCATTTAAGGGGGACATTTGTAGGAGCAGAACCCTAAAATCAATAGGGTTCGTCCTTGGAGTAATATAAAACAGTATGATAAATTCCATCTAATTATTTTATTTTTTACGAACTGTAGATCATAATATACTTACACACAGAAAAACTATTGGTTGGTAATCGGTTACAGTTATTAAAAATCGATGCAATTACAATAAAAGATTTTTTCTTGTAATTCTAAATAACTTAAAATTGCATTAGATTTTCAATAATTATTACAATAATAATATAATTGTCAACGAATGGTAGTACCTACAGCAGAAAACTAGTTTCCTATGCCAGTTAAGGTCTTCAAATAAACTTAATAAAAAATTCCTTTACTATTACTAATTTTTACGGAGTCTTATATACTTCTATTCTAAATATTGGTGATTACCAGGGCAAAGACTTTCATGCACTAAAAAATCGAAAATATGCGCTTAAAATATGCACTATAAAATGGAAAATATGCACTTAAATATGCATTTATAACGAAAAATATGCAATTAAAAATAAATGTTTTTTTTAATTATATTTATTAAAATCTAACATAAACGTAAAAATTCAGGTATCGGTTACAATCAGAGCTTTGAAGAATTAATTCCTTTTTGAATGAATTCACTACCAATCGAATTCAATTTTCTCTACAATTGAATGAATTCCTTTTCTTAAGTAATTCACTGAATTCGTTCAACTGAATGCGTTCATCAAACAACAAATTCAAAGAATTAATTCAATTGCAATAGTTCTTTTTATTAAATCAAATGAATTAATTCACCGGTGAACGCGTTCAATTTTATAAATCGAACGGAAAAAAGTGAATTAATTCCTTACTGAATTAATTCACTACTGAATTCGTTCAATTTCATTTTCGTTCAGTGAATTAAAAAAAAAAAAATAAGTTCACTGAATTGAAAAAAAAAAATAAAATAAGTTCACTGAATTGAAAAAAAATAAAATAAGTTCACTGAATTGAAAAAAAATAAAATAAGTTCACTGAATTCAAAGCCTGTTTTCTGCCGTTCAGTAGAAGAAAACAATAATGTACAAATAAAATTTTTAAATAAGCAATTTTACAGCGTGTGCTAGTAAAAATTAACAAATTAGAAACCGGATGCTGTTTATCAACCTACATGATTCAAAAATAAAGCCTTTTACTATTAAAAATAAAAACTTTACAGATACCCGAGTAAAAAAGTTTTGATATAATCATATATTATTTTATGTAATTGCATTTAGTAACTTATAGTTACATATGGCAGGATATGCTTTTAAATTCAAGCAGATATACTTTTATATAGTCATATGTTAGATATTTTTCCCTCAAAGGTTTTAATATGGAGACATATGTGATTTTATATTATTACATACTGGCCTACATATAATTGCATGTGCTATATATAAGTACATAAAGTAACATATTACAGATATAATTCCATATACGTTTATATATAATTTAGTATGACACTATACATAATAATATAAAACTATATGTGGAGCCATATAAGAAATATTTCATAATTTGTGTTAGATATGATTATATATTGACGAATAAGAACCCATATATAACTTAATACGGTTCCATATCTACAATATTTCATGATTTCTTTAATATATAACAATATAACGTTCTTTATAAAATCATCTATAATTATATATCATCCCACATAAGCAATTATTTCAAAGTGATTTTATATAAAAATATATAAGGTCCATTTAAAACCGTATTATATTATATGTGGTTCTATGTTAAAATTGATTTTGAACTAAATTTAGATTTAGTAATAACTAGGGATTGGCGCGTGACTAGAAATGTTCGTGAGTCACGAACATCTCTGTGAATAACACGCGATCGTGAGTAGTAATTACTATACTCAAGTGATTCGTGCGTGAGCGTGAATAAGAATATATAACCCGTGCATGATTCATGTGAGTTTATTTTTTGCAGCATATATTTTTAGTAATTTTTACTATTTTGTAATATTTGACTATTTTTTTTACTATTTTTCTTATATCTTGGTTGTACATATAACATGATCGTATTGACTTTAAAATTTCAGTCTTGTCAACTTTAATTTAAAATTACTAAAAATAAAGAAAATTTTGTTCATGTTTAATGCACTGTCATGGTAAATCTGGATAAAAGTAATGGAAGATTTATCGAAATTAGAGGATCTTCAGCAGACCTTTGGGTTAATCATTATACTTGGAAATTAATTACACATGCAATTACACAATTACATGTAATTGTAATTGAAAAAAATCAATTACAATTACATATTATTTGTAATTGTAATTAAAAAAAAACAATTACAAGTAATTTGTAATTTAAAATTTGCAATTATACATTACATATAATTGTAATTGAAAAAATTTCAATTACAATTACATTTTTTTCGGAAAAGAAATAATGACAAAAAGCACAAGTGAGGGGTCAGCCCAACATGACGTATTCTTTTTATACTTATCCACGCCTATCCAACCTATCCCAGTCAGTTTTTTCTACAAAATTTTAACAAAAAACACTTTAATTCTAAATGTAATTGAAATTTGTAATTGAAATCACTTTCAATTACAATTACTTGTAATTGAAAATTTTCATTTACAGTTACATGAAATGTAATTGTTTTTTTTTAATTTCAATTACATTTATTTGCAATTGTAATTGAAATCCCCCAGGTCTGATCTCCAGATATTGCATATCTTTTTTATTTAAAAAAATAATTTTTGTATATTGTTAGATATGGTCCTATATAATATGATAAAAAGTATAAGGTCAATATTTAGATATAATTGTATCAAACTATGTCCACTTTTATAACATTTTATATAATTTTATACAAAAAGATATAATTTGATGTAATTGGATGAGGACAAAATTCGGATACAATTGTATCGAATTGCATAAAATTGTATCAAATTGTACCAAATTGTATACAATTGTATGCAATTCGATACAATAAGATACAATAAGATGTTCTCATTTTTCGGATATAATTATATCTAATTACATAAAAGATTATATATAATTAAATATAACTTCATATGGCTCCATATCACTTTTTTTTACTTGGGTATAGATAAATTTGGAAAAAAAAAATATAACTATATAACTAGTTTGAAAAATTAATAGTTATATTTTTTTCCAAATTTATTTATATCTGTAAAGTTTTGATTTTTAATAGTAAAAGGATTTATTTTTGAATCATGTAGGTTGATAAACAGCATCCGGTTTCTATTTTGTTTATTTTTACTAGCACACGCTGTAAAATTGCTTATTTAAAAAATTTATTTATAGATTATTGTTTTCTTCTACTGAACGGCAGAAAACAGGCTTTGAATTCAGTGAACTTATTTTATTTTTTTTTCAATTCAGTGAACTTATTTTATTTTTTTTCAATTCAGTGAACTTATTATTTTTTTTTTTAATTCACTGAACGTAATTTTATTTTTTTTTAATTCACTGAACGTAATTTTATTTTTTTTAATTCACTGAACGAAAATGAAATTGAACGAATTCAGTAGTGAATTAATTCAATAAAAAGTAAAGAAAGTAGTAAGAAATTCGAGTAAACGAACACACTGAATGTGTCTTCAAATACACATAGTTAAATATATTTTTGTGTGTGGCATTTTACCTGAAAAAAACTTTATTATAAAATAGAACTTAAATATGTGTACTATAAAATCGTACTCACTTTCGTAACTCAGAGAAAAAAGTGGCAGATATTAATGCTCGGGGACAAGTTTCCTTAAAATAATTTTTATAAAATTTTGCAACTTTCTGTTTGTGAGCAATAATTTAATTTAAAATTACATCTTTAAAAAATGTGTTAGTGGATGACAATATATTGTATACTATGTGTTTCTCTTTCTAGTGTAGTGTTGTATTACCAACAGCGCTTCCAAATAATTAATTCTTTAGAATTTTTTTTTGTTTTAAAGTATGAATTCTTAAATCGAATTTCATATTTAAAAATATTAAAAAATATGCAATAATGTGCAAAATATGCAAAAATATGCAATAAAAATCATAAAATCTGCAATAAAATATGCACTTAAAAGCAAAATATGCAAAAATATGCATTTATAACAAAATATGCAACAAAAAATCGATGCCATTTTTTTGCAAATTCTTTGATTCGGAAAAGTATTTGGTCAAAATAATTTTTGAGCCACTGACTACAAACATGCATTTGCATGAAAGTCCTTGCCCTGGTGATTACAATTAACAATTTCGTTGGTTCAGTATATTTTAAACTTGAAATCTGTTTTCAATTACTTCTATTATTATCGGTTACGGTTTTTAAGTAATTTTAATACACGAACAAGTATAATGTACGGCATCTTCCAAATCTCGAGTTTTAAGCAAAAACAGTTGGTGACGTTGTTTTCGAGTTTTATTACTATTTCATGTAATGTGCCAGTTGGCTTGGATATTTAATTTTTATGCCATTTTTTAAATAGAAAAAATCTTTGATCGTTTAAAAAAATTTCGAATTTTCAAATTTTTATTATTTTTGTATAGAAATCCTCAGGGGTCTCCTATGGTCCTGATGAATGGCAAAACCGGTTTTTAATGCAACAGATGGCACTGTCTGCTGTTTTGTTTTTTCTGGCATTACTGTTTCATTTTATTGGGGAGCAGTGTTGCCCGAAAAGTTTTAGCTTATTCCCATTTTAAATGTTTAAATCCCCAATGTTATACCCAATTTATTTTAATTTTAACAAAAACTCGAAAGAAAAAAAATAGGAGCGAAGTTAGCATTGCTCTTAAGTTCAGAAAATTATTAAGAAATGAGTGAGCAAATTAAATAAAATTTAATATTTTACGAAAAAATATTTACGTTTTCACTTGAACTTTAAAGGCCTCAAATTTTTGTTAAAATTGTGAAACTAAAAAAAAAATTAAAAGACAAATCACAATTAAGCTCAATTGTCACCGTTTCAAAATAAAAGTCGTATATTAAATTTTCGAGAGAAAAAATTCTACACAATTTTCCCACGAAGTTCATTATGGTGAAAAATCTTTTTTTTCTAAAATTTGTATGGAATTTTACAAGTAAATACGAGTAGTTTTCAAAAACTAATTGTTTTGGGTTAAGTGTAAATCTAGTAGGTGTAAGTACTAGGGCTCGTAAACTCTTTTGAACATTAAGTTTGCATAAGTCGAGTTTGCAGGATTCAGAGGAGGTTATATGAAAACCCCTGGTACTTTTTGAGCCTGCACAAAATTTATTTTTTCTGAGCCCTTTGCATGTAACAATTTCAGTATTTGGAAAGTAGAAAATTCTTTGATTGAGCTTGGTTGCTTATCGTTATTTTCGGGAACATTTCTTCAATAATTCAAATATTTTGTAGAAATTTTGAAATTCTTTAACAAACTTAAAACCAAATTTTTTAATCTTTCCCCAAAACGAAGTCGAAATCCCTAATTTGAGCCCAAATCCCCTTACCTAACAACTCTGTAAAACCTCATTTAACATAAAAAAAATCCTCCCTTGACAAAATTTCCCAAAATAAAATCCTCCTTTGAAAAAATTTCCCACATGCTAGCGCCATCTACAGTTTGTTTAAAAAATTATCGATGTTGCATCTCTATATTATATGTCTCTGGAAATCCTTTTCGAACGATAAAATTGGAAAGATAACTGAAAAATTCGAAATTGTAGAAGCGTTAAATGTCAACCTTTTTATATGTAGTTCAAACTTGAGGCAATCGCAAATTTAATTTTTTCATTTTACAATACTACTAAACAAAAACGAGCCAATTAAATATTTTTACACAACTTTAAATCTGTTTTAATTACTACTTTCTAAATTTAAAATAAGTTTTTAATAAACTAAATTACTAAAAATTACGTGCTTATGAAAAAATTACATGTTATCCTTTTAAATTCATGTTATAGGGCATTGTGGAAAACATAACACATGTTCATTGTACACATTACGATATACACTATAACCCAACATTAACAATTAACATTATTTTGTTGTTAAAGTCACGTAACTTATTATAATATCTCCTTTTGGTCACACATAATAATGCAACTACATGTTTAACAGAAAAATAACAATAAATAATGGAGCGACAAAATTCTTTTAAATAAAAACTGACGATAAATACATACGCTGATACATACATACTTATACGATATATAGAAAATTAAAAAATACTCACGATTGCATCCTAGATCATGGACAGTAATAAAAACAGCACGTTTTTCTTGTTGTGTTAAATCTCCCTTTATTTTGGTGGTTAAACGTTGATAAAAATGTTATTGTATAAGAAAATATAAAATAAAATTAAGACAAATTAATATGTCATATATATTAAAATATTTAAAATCAATAATACTTAGGTAATTTGCCCAAGTACCAAAGCAGCACAAAACTAACTACTTTAAAACATACCTGTACAGTAACGGTAAGTTCACCGCTTTTATCCGTATTAACAATATATTTCTAAAATATAAAGAAAAAAATATAATAAAAACACAATACTAATCATTATAAGAGAATATATGTAGGTTAAGTGGGATTATAAAGGATAACAAAAAATGCATGGGTAAATTATGCAAAATCTCAGTTTAATTTTATTGAATTTTTTAAGCTTAAGGTAAAAGATCTTATGAATAAGAGGCTATGAAATGACCAAGATGAAACAAATTTTGATTAGAATTTTATGTTTAATTTTGATTGAAAAAAATTTATAAATTTAAATTTGTCTAAAAATTAAATAGTTGGCATTTTAATAAAAAAAAACTTATTAGGCCCTGTCTAAATTGCGTAATAAAACAACTTGTCATACTTTGGAAAAAAATCTGTAAACATCAATGTAATGAAAAAAAAAAATTAATTTGATTTCAGAAATCGTGAGAATTTTTTTAACGAAAATACGTACGACCAAAGATTTGTACCCGAACAGCGTGCAACCAAAATCGAAACGTTAACCTATCAATGGATCCAGATTTTTTCAAAATTATATTTCTACGAAAATTCCCTAGTAAAAATGATTTTTATATAATCAGATATGATTTTTATATAATCATTTATGATTTTATACAATTATAACTTGTCGAGTATTGTGAAACATATATTTTTATATGATTATATCAAAAGATATTTAATTATATAAAATTATAGTAACCAGATCCACCCTTTTCCGGATCAAATCATGTATGGGTTAATATAATTATATAAAAATTATATAATCTGATCCGAAAAATGGTGGATCTGGTTAATATAATTTTATATAATTAATTATCTTTTGATATAATCATATAGAAATATATGATTCACAATACTCGACAAGTTATAATTGTACAAAATCATAAATGATTGTATAAAAATCATATATGAATATATAAAAATCATTTTTACTAGGGTTATCAAGATTAAAAAAAACAATTATACGTAATTTTTAGTAACTTTTTTTTAAAGTTTTGTTTTGTAATTCTGTCAGACATTAAGATTTTGAATTCAATATATGTCAACCCTCTAATCATAATCTAAATTTTGTTTATTTGTCGTTAAAGCTAAACTTTTATACTATCTTATGCTTTTTCTATCTTTCCATTTTGAAAATATCAGTTATTAAAGTTGTGTCGTCGTATGACGAAGCAGGGATAATAAGGGTTAAAGATTGTTGTAATTTATCCTTTTTTGTGTGTTTATTTTAACTTTTTTTTTTGTTGTTTTCAAACAATATTTTAATGGAAATGTCAATTTTGCTCTGTCTCTTGTGTTTAAATTGCCATAATCAACTCAAAGGCCTCTCATATCTTACCCATCTTCATTGTTTTACTATTACTACACTTAAAATAATACATCAGTAACAAAAACTAAAAGTTCAGTTAATTTATAAATAAATTTTTAATTATTAGTTAAACCACACATTTTTTGTTGTTTTGTATATATTTTTTTGTCATGTGTTGTTTAATAGTCAAGTTAAAGTTAACCCTGCAGGAAACATATTTGCTGGTAATACGAGTATATAAATTTTTGGAAAAACTGTAAAAATATTTCTTGCAAACAAAATATCTTCGCCTGAAAATATATGTAGTACATGTGTATGCCTGGATCATAGGAAATGCATCTACCGGCAAATATATCGTCTTCGAAAATCCAAAAGAACGTATCACCAAAAAAAATCAAAATCGTTTTTGTTTTTTTTTATTCTAAATCATTAGGTTTTTTTTGACCAATTCAAAAAATTGTTGTATTTTAAGATCATATTCGATAATTTGTTTTTATATCTGAAATATTTTCATTTTATACGTTTTTTACTTCTCCTGTAAAATTAAAAAAAGTGATGTTACGTACTTTTGGATTTTCGACGACAATATATAACATATGTTTGCATTTCATATTTAGGTGGATAATTAGGGGGTGCTGATTTCGATTTTGCAACCAGTTTGTTCAAATTGGCTCTAGGTTTTGACCAATTCGCGAATTAAAGTTTATAATTTAGTAACTATAGCTTCGGAAAGAAAACGCTTTACAAACGCTTTAAGCTTAATTCCGTGCTCTATTTGTCAAACTTAAGTTTGTATCAATATCTCAATAACTTTTCTAAATATAGTCGCTCAAGTCAAAATTAAATTTTTTTTTTAAATATAAGACGAAGTCCGATTTTAAATTTCAAAGCCAATTTGGAAAGAAAAATGTCCAAAATTTATATATACGAGGGCAGTACAAAATGTTCTTAGCCTGACATAGAGATGGCGGTATAAACAGCAAAAATCTTTGTATAATGGAAACTTCCATCCGTCATATGAACACATGTCATTTCGATCTGTCAACTCATTCGTATATTAACAGGTGTTCAGGTGATTTTTTGTAATGGAAAAATTAGAAATTCGTGGTGTAATTAAATATTTACATAAGAAAGGTTTATCGGGACAAGAAAGTCTTAATGATATGGTGAATGTGTTAGGTGAAAGTGCTCCTTCATATGCAACTGTAAAAAATTGGGTTGATGAAATTAAACGTGGCCGTACAAGCATTGAAGATGAACCACGAAGTGGAAGGCCAAAAACTACAACAACGCCAGAAATAATAGCTAAAGTCCATGATATGGTATTAGACGATCGACGAGTGAAAGTGAGTGAAATATGTAATGCGCATCTCAAATGATCGAGTACATTTTATTTTGCATCAAGAATTACAAATGAAAAAGCTTTCTGCAAGATGGGAGCCGCACTTGTTAACAGTTGAAAAGTTTCTAAATAAACAAGAGCTGTTTTTAAACAAAATGCAATACAATTTTTTTCGAAATATTAAATCGTTTTCGCGAAATTCAAGAACAAAGTTTGACAGCACTGCCTCGGTCCACTGGCACTATCACTATGTGGTTTGGGCTTAAACCCTAAACCAGATAAACGCAGTGTGGACAGTGTTTTACCGCAGTGCGACGTTTTGTCGATAAAGCAGGTTTTTGTAATTTCTTTACTTGTCACTGCAGAGAAATTAGAAAATTTTCTAAAGCCTCATTCATACTGAACCTAAAACGAGAAGTTTTCGATTTGAAATTTGTATGGGATTTGACAATTGAAAACACAATAAATTTGAAAACTATTAGTTTTGGGTTCAGTAAGAATGAGGTATAAATAAACAAGAGCTGTTTTTAAACAAAATACAATAAGAACTTTTTAAAAATATTGACTCGTTTTCGCGAAATTCATGAACAAAGTTTGACAGCACTGCCACAGTCCACTTTCATTATTTGGTTTGGGCTTAAGACAAACTGGAGTGAAAGCTATTTTTCAGATTGTTTACTTACTTTTTTGAGCGTATATTTTCGTATCGCATTATTATAATCTGTGTCTGTCTAACTAAATTTCTACCATTTATTTTATTTATATTATTTATTTAGTCGAATAATTTACTTATTTATGTTTGCGACAGGGTATTAAAAAAACAAAGACAACATTTTGAAAGAGGTTGGCCAATTTGAAAACACATTCACACATACGAACCCACGCAAAAAAATATTTTGTCACTTTTCGTATTATATGTAAATTTTATCCGAAAATGAGAACATATTATTTTATCATATTAGATATTATTTGATATAATTAGACCTAATATGTTACGATTAGATCATTATTTGATACAATTAGATCTAATTTGATTGATGAAGATATATTTTAATACAATTTTAAACGAATTTTGTCACCGTTCAAATGTATTAAATTATTTCTAATGTAATACAATTATATTAGTGTCCAAAAACCGGCCATTTCAGAAAACCGGTTTTCGGTTTGTTCGAAAATAGATATTTTTGAAAACCCGGTTTCGGTTACGGGTTACGTAAAAAACCGGTTAAAACCGGTTTCGGTTTTTTTTGTTATGAAAATAAATCTGAACAAATAACAAAAAAAGCTAATAAAAATTAGTTAAAAGGGCCCTCCAGAAACAACTGCTGAAATCAGCTGAATCTGTTTGCTAAAGCGGGATTTAAATTATCTGATTTTACGTCTGATAAAACAAAAAAAAATCCTGTTATATGATGTGATTATCAAAAAAATCTTTTCGCAAATCTATTTGTATTTACATTATCAGATGGAGGAATGCTAACCTTTTAAGAACAAAACTCGCAGGCAGCGCTAACAAACATTTAAAAAGCGCTAAAAATCATTATTATGGTAAAATATAATTTAATATCACATTATTATAAAAATGATAACAAAATATTTAAATTAAATAAAATTGTATCAAATTTGTTTATAATTTGTTATTTCCTGAAGATGATACACAATGGAGTAGCGAAATATCGAAAATAAAGAACTTTTTTATATATAAAAAACAAACCTTACGCTCAAGAAAATTGTGGAGTTAAAAATATAACTAAGATTTTTGTAGATTTAACAGTTCTTATTTCATCATCCCAATCGAACATTTTTTATAATTGGAACCTATTAATTACAAAGAAAAAGTTATTATGATTTTTGTAACAACATTCATCAGTCGTCCTGAATTTGAAAAATATTGTAAACGATTACAAAGGATTTTCTTATCTTATTTGAATACATGTGATAAGATATTATTTTTTTATATAAAGGAGAATTTTTAAATATAGAATTTTCGAACGATTAGCTTAAAAATAGTTTTGATATAAACATGTCTTAAAAAACCGCGGTTAACCGACAAACAATAACCGGTTTTCAGTTTATTCGATTCAGAAATTATTCGAAACCGGTCGGTTTTTGGAAATTAAACAAACCGGTTAACCGGTTTTCGGTTACGGTTTTGGACACTCTAAATTATATCCAATTCAATACAATCCTATATAAAAATATATTATTACATGTGGCAATAATATAATAATAATGCTGTTAGATGCATATAGATAGACAGAATTGGATATTGTCGTATGTTGCACTATGTATATTTATGATAAAATGTTATACAATGTAATACAATTTTGTATGAATATATATTTTTCAATATGCAATAATAAGCAATTGTATCAAGTATTATAAAACTATGTCAAAACTTTTTTACTAGGGTATATAAACACAGTAAAACGGAAACTTTACAAGTGTCATTTGTCAATAAAAGAAGCAAATTGGAGAAGAAGAAGAAGAACTCAAAACATTCATTTCATATTATGTAGCGTTGAAAGTTTTATTTTAATCCTTTTTATGTTACAACAACAAAGGTATTGTTGTTTTAAACACTTTTGTCTCAAAATATGTATAAATAAGTATAGTTAATGAAACATTTAGAATCATTCAGATTTTTAAAAGATGTATTTCTTTTAAATGATTTTAAATTCAAAACAGAGCTGTTTTTAAATTTAGAAAAAATTTAAACCAAATTTATGTGCTTTTCTAACTTCATTTAGGCTTTGTTAGGTACTATTTGGAAGGTTTATATTTATTTAAAAAAGCAGGTGTAAAAATTGTAAGAATAAGTAAAAAAGTTAAATTTGGGTGTGTTAAGTTTTTTATATCCTCCATAATGATCAATTCAATGTGCTTTGCTGTTTCAAAGAAAAGTATTAGTAAAATTTCGAGTTTTCATGGCTTAAGCTCTAATTAATTTGGAAGTAAACGTAAGGTAGAAATTAAAGGCCTGCATAAATATATTCGTTTTTTGTCTTCACGTACGACACGCTTCAACTTTATTGTAAAAACTATAAAAACTACTCTGTTTAACAGGCAAAAACAAAAGTGAACATTATATATGTATATGAAAAAAAAAAGAATGATGTTAGATTTCTAAACGATCGTTCGCTATCATAAGCAGTTATTTGCTTCTTGTTTTTATTGTTTATCGCTTCAGTGAACTAGTATATGACCTATTTCACCGAGTTTTATGTGAAACATAGTGTATTTTCTTATAATATGTAGTAGCAACTTGTTTTATATAATGCAAAAGTGTAAAAGTACACTCAGATAAAAACGTTAGTAAAAAAAATTTGTAAACAGTTTTGAATTACACTTTACTATTTTTGTATTGTGTGTTTTTAATTTATATAGTAAAAAATTAATTTTTAAGTTATTAATTTTTTACTATATATAGCAAAAAATTAAGGAACGGTATTGTTATGCATGCGGGTTTATTTATCAAAATCAAATTGTTTAGAGGTTGTGTAATACGTGTTCATATATTTTTTACATTAAATAAACTTTAAATTTTAATGTGTAAATTACAGGGTTGGTAACGCACGAATATGCACGCACATGCATAGAGGTAACATTAGAAAAAAATCGCCAATATTTATAAAAGTCGCCAATATTTAGAAAAATCAATAAAATTGACAAAAATCTCAAAAATTTTTAAAAATCGTCAAAAGTAAAAATGCCTTATATGAAAAAAATTGCCGAATTAAAAAAAATCGTCAAAATTTAAGAAAATCGTCAAAATTAAAAAAATTGCCTAAACTGGAAAAAATCAAAAAAAAAATTGGAAAAAATTCGTCAAAATTTGAAAAACCGTCAAAAATTTAAAAAAAATCGGCAAATTTAGAAAAATTACCGAAATTGAAAAAACCGTCAAAATTTTGAAAAAAAATCGTTGAAATTTGGAAAATAGCCAAATTTGGCAAAAATTAAAAAAAATTATCAAAGTTTTAAAAAATCCTCAAAAATTAGAAAAAATTGTCAAAATTTATAAAAATCGTCAAAATTCGAAAAAATAGTTCAAAATTCGAAAAAATTTCAAAAAATTGACAAATATTACAAAAAATCGTCAAAACTTAAAAAAAAATTTCGCAAAAATTACAAAAAAATCGGCAAAATTTGGAAAAACTGGTAAAACTAAAGAAAAATCGGCAAAATTTAAAAAATCGTCAAAATTTTGAAAAAAATCGCAAAATTTGGCAAATAGCTAAATTCGGCAAAAATTCGCCAAAATTTAGAAAAATTGTCAAAATTTTGAAAAATCGTCAAAATTTAAAAAAAATGCCAAAATTGAAAAAATTATCAAAATTTAAAAAATCATCAAAATTTGGAAAATAACATTTTAGTGACTTTTTACAATTTTGACTTTTTTTTAATTACGACGATTTATTTAATTTTGACGACTTTTTTCAATTTTGACGATTTTTTAAAATTGGAACCAAATTCGGTTGCGACAACAACATTTTTTTGTAGGTGTAGTTATTTACTATGTATAATACTCGTATTAAATATAACTGCTTTAAACAACTGTTACGAAATACAGCATTTTTCGTTAGTTGTTTTTCTTAATAACTGTCATAATTAAATATTATTATTGAATACTAATAACAATAAAAAAAACAACACTATCATGCTTATTTAAATAAAAAATAAGGACTTTTATAGACTTATAAGCTTTTCGTTTTTATTTTGGCTGTAAATTTGTCTTATTAAACTAAAGAATAAAAGAAGAGAAAATCGAAAATATAGCCCATATGGGCGATAGGTCCAAATATGGACCGATCCTATTTAGAATCAATAGACTTTTTCCTTGGGACCATGTGAGTCAACTAACCAAATTTCATTGAAATATCTTCGTATTTGCGACATGCAGCGCGTAACCAAGCCACTTTTAGGGGGGACCCTTATATGGGCACTAGGTCTAAATATGGACCGATTTTAACCAAAATCAATAGGCTTCGTCCTTGGACCGACATAGATCTGTGTACCAAATTTCATTGAAATATCTTCGTATTTGCGACCTGCAGCGTGTAAAAAAGGAAATTTTGGGGGGTACCCTTATATGGGCACTAGGTCTAAACATGGACCGATTTCAACCAAAATAAATAGGCGTCGTCATTGGGCCGACATAAGTCGGTGTACCAAATTTCATCAAAATATCTTCGTATTTGCGACCTGCAGCGTGTAAAAAAGAAAATTTTGGGGGGTACCCTTATATGGGCACTAGGTCTAAACATGGACCGATTTCAACCAAAATGAATAGGCGTCGTCCTTGGGCCGACATAAGTCGGTGTACCAAATTTCATCACAATATATTAATATTTGCGACCTGTAGAGTGTTCACAAGAATGCATGGACAGACAGACAGATGGACGGACGGACAGACGGACATCGTTAAATCGAAATAAAAAAAATTCTGAGCCGATCAGTATACTAAGGAGTGAGATCATAAAAATGTTAACACATATTTTTGCCTATAACTTTGGTTTAAAGCTTCTCATATTTTTTTTCGGCAATTTATATTTTAAAAATATGTCAGTTAATAAATTAATTTACATCATGAGTTTTAATTTACAATTTTTTACACAATGGATGATGAAAGAAAAGTGCGTTCAAAATAATTAAATATTTTTAACAAAACCAAACATGGACATACAAAAAAATTGCCAAAGAGACTAATGTACTCCGACAAACAGTTTCAAAAGTGGTAAAAGTGTATCTGGAACACCTAACAATTGAAAGGAAGCCGGGGACAGGAACAACGACTGGTTATCGTAACATTGGTAAGGCATATAAAGTTAAAAGCATCCTTTAGAGAGCTCCTAACACATCTGTCGGAAAAACAGCTCGGCTAGCCTAATGCTCGGACTTTTTTGTACGTAAAATGAAACGTAAGGCAGGACTAAAGTAATACAAAGTTCAAAAAGTTCCCGATAGAAACGCTTTTAAAAACTTGGAGGCCAATACCAGAGCTCGAAAATTGAAATAAAATTTTATACAAAAATACAACTGTTGTGTAATGAACGACGAAACTTATGTCCTGGCTGATTTTTCGCAGCTCCCTGGTTAAGAATTTTATGTTTCCGATGTTCGAGGAATGTTGCGGAAAAATTTAGGTCGAAAAAGCAAACGAAATTCCCTAAAAATTCTTAGTATGTCAAGCCATATGTAGCTGCGGCCAAAGAAGCCAGTCATTTGTGACATCTGGCTCTATAAACAGCGAAATTTATATCAAGGAGTATTTGTGGAAGAGACGTCTTCCATTTTTGAGCCAGCACAATGTATCCACTTACTTTTGGCCCGATTTAGCATCTTGTCACTACAGCAAGAAAGCGCTGGAGTGGTATAATGATAATAATGTGGTTTTTGTACGAAGAGAGGCAAATTCACCAAACTGCCCGGAGCTCAGGCCAGTGGAGAGATATTGGGCTCTTGTTAAAAGAGAATTAAAGGGCACAAAAAAGGTCTCCCAGGACATGCAAGATTTCAAACGTAGGTGGGCCACCTGCTCTAAAAAGGTGACAGAAACTACCATAAAAGCCTTAATGGGAGGGTTTCCGGAAAAAGTGGATAACTTTGTTCGTAGTGGTTAGAATTCCATGCGTTTTTTTTTAGTTTGATTTTGTATTAAATTTCATTTAATAAAAATTTGGTTTGAAGTCTTAAAATTCAGTGGTTTGTTTTTTATTTAACTTTATGTGTGTTAACACTTTTATGATCTCACTCCTTATAAGGTGGGTCTAGGACCAATATTTTTTGGTGTTACAAACATCAGCACAAACTTATAATACCCTGACCACGTAGTGGTGTAGGGTATAATTACAAAACTTTTTCATATAGAATCATATTAATATGTATATAGGCAAAACTAAACATTTTCATAGATTTTAATCTTAAAAGCTCTGTGGCATAATTATTTCTATAGATGTTAAAAGTATTGTGATGAAAGATTTGTAAATATATTTAGGCAATGGAGTGGGAAAAATAAACGATTTTAATTATTAATGTTTCTAAATATAAAAAAAAAACATAACAACAAAATGGAAATGACAATTGTGAAAAGTTTTCGTATATATATGTTTAAATTTTTTACATTGTAACATTTTTGTTTTTCATCTGTTTATATTTGAAATCTACTCAAAATTACAATAAACTGAAGAAGGGTCTATAATCTAGTATGACATAAAATTTTCTGTTAGAAACAATCAGTTCTTATAATATAATTTATTTTAAAATAAACGAGAAATTTATTATTTTTGCTGACTCTGCCAGTTAATTAACAGTTGGAAATAAATCACAAAATATTTACAATTGTTTTAAATGGAAAGTAGGCAGTCCTGTTTTTAACTTATCTTCAATTATTTTAATGTACATATTCGGTAGATTTTTGGGAAAAAATATTGTGCGTGTTACGACTAACGACATTTTTTGCGTTACGACTAACGACATAGCTGCACAAAAAATGTTTGCTTAAAACGCATCCTAAAAAGCTGCAAAAAAAGCTGATAAAAAACCCACAAATTTTCTAACTGTTGTACCGAAAAAACTAATTTTAATATATCTGAACCCATAATTATTTCGCAGACGAAAAATAAAAACTGACGTAAAAATGCAGCAAAATTAGATCAAATAGAATAAGGTTTTCACTACAATTATTTTTGGTTTAAAGTTTAAAATACTTCAAATACTTCTGAAAAAAACACAAAATTTAGTGAGTGAATTTATAAACACTTCGCACACTGTTGTTTGTTATTAAACATAATCACCCTTACTATTTAAATTTTTCAAATGTATATTTTAGTTAAAGTCGACTTTAGTTAAAATATTGGGTGGCAGTTTGCCTTGACATGGTTTATTTTTGAAGCATTCTGATTGGTTAATTTATTTTCAACCAGAGACTATTAATTATAGAGATAGGAAATCAAAACTTACACTACTCACCCGTAGAGGGCGATGTAATTTAGTATTACCTGAGCAACTATTTAGTATCAGTTTAGTATCAGCTGAGCCTATATTTAAAAACTGCTGAAAACTGCTCAAAATTAGGAAAAAAACAAGCGCAAAATATATTTAAATAATAAAATTTGAGATATCTGTTTGCTTTTTTGTTTGTTTTTATTTAAATTTTAATAAAAAAAAAAAATTGTCAATTTTTTAACAAAGTGCCATCTAGTGATAACGATGTTTTTAGAACTTATCAAAACTTATTTTTTGGTGATGCCATACCCCGTTTTTAACCAATCAAAATGTTTGAAAATACAAATATATTTGTAGGGTTTTCATACACAAAATGAACAAAACCGCATGATTAAAAATAAAGTCGACTTTAAATTTAAAATACTCTTTTATAGTAAGGGCCAATATATTAAGAAAAAAGTTTTTATAGATTTTCTTCATCTATCTAGAAGAGAATTTTATGCAGAATAACATAAGTTTTTGCTAAAATCAATAAAACTTTTTGCTGATATTAGTAGAATGAAAAAAACTCAAAAAATTTGTAGCAAAAATTCGTTGTAATTCAAAAATCTGTGGTTATCACATACAGAGTTGAATAGAATCATCTGAGATACCTTAAGAATTAAGGTTCAAATCAAAAAAAGAGTAATAATAACAAAGGACAAAAATAGCATTGTTAGATTTCGTTGATGTTAGTCTAAGTTGAGTTGTTGTTAACAAATTCAATTTGCTTTCGTCTTTTACATAAGTAGACGATCATCAATTATAAACCCATTCAAGGCAAACGACACTGATGATGGCTTTGTAGCGAAAGCCAAGGCTTCGTCCTTGGGCCAATATAGGTCTGTGTACCAAATTTCATCAAAATATCTTAATATATGTGACCTGCAACGTATAAACAATATAATTTTGGGGGGACCCTTATATGGGCACTAGGTCTAAACATGGACCGCTGTCCACCAAAATCAATAGGCTTCGATTTGCTTTCGTCTTTCACATAAGTAGACGATTATCAATTATAAACCCATTCAAGGCAAACGACACTGATGATGGCTTTGTAGCGAAAGCCGAAAATACGTATTCTGTCTTGCTGGCCTTATTGAATTCTTTCAAAAAAATTTTTATTCTTTGTAGTTTACTTGTGAAAATTATATCATCTTTCTTTAATTTGAAAATAATTTAAACAGAAAGTGATATTAATTTATGATCTATAGTCAAACTAAAAAACATTCATTTACCAAAATAAGAGATCAACTAAACATTCCCCTCATTCATCAGAAAAAACGAGTGAAAAGGTTAAAGTCGGCCATGCCGACAATACCCTACACCAGTCTGGTTAAAAGCCAACTAATGTTTGGATCCGAAATTCGAATGGGTTAAAATGGGACTTGTGTCAAAATTTTTTATAATGTGAGTCAGCGAACCAAATTTCATTAAAATATCTTAATATTTGCGACCTGCAGTTTGTAACCAAGCCAATTTTGGTAGGACCCTTATATGGGCACTAGGTCTAAACATGGGCCGCTGTTAACCAAAATCAATAGGCTTCGTCCTTGGGCTAACATAGGTCTGTGTAACAAATTTCATCGAAATATCTTAATATTTGCGACCTGCAGCGTATAAACAATATAATTTTGCGGGGACCCTTATATGGGCACTACACTCAAAAAAATAAGTTAGTAGAAAAATTAGTAAAACGTCTTGTATATCAAGTGTACTAGTTTTCAGTAATTTTTTTTTGCTGAAATTCCGTTTTCAGCTAAAATTTTAGTTATATTTTTTTAGCACTAAACTAATTCTGAACTAACGTTTTACTAATTTATTTTGCTACAAAAATTGTGCTGATAACCGCATTCATAGCGTGGACGACAACCATATAGACAAGATGAGATGTCGCAGCTTGTCTGGAAACGGAAATGACAAAAAAAGAAAAACAACTCTACACATATTCTATATTTAAATTTTCAGCAAATAAATTAACTAAATTAAAATTTCGCTACAAGTTTTTTGAGTTTTTTTTAGTCTACTAATATTCAGCAAAAAGTTTAGTGATTTTAGCAAGGATTTTTTTCATTTGCAGTCGACTAAGTGTTAGCAAAACTTTTCCTATTTTTTTTGGTAAAAATGAGCTCGCTGATTTTCAGCAAATCTTTTGCTGAAATTACCAACTTTTTTGCAAGCACGCTCCTGACTTAAAATTTGCTGACACAGCAACATTTTTTGCTGACTTTACTGACTTTTTTTTTGAGTGTAGGTCTAAACATGGACCGGTGGTAACCAAAATCAATAGGCTTCGTCCTTGGGCTGACATAGGTCGGTGTACCAAATTTCATCAAAATGTCTTAATATTTGCGACCTACAGCGTATAAACAATATAATTTTGGTAGGACCCTTATATGGGCACTAGGTCTAAACATGGACCGATTTTAACCAAAATCAATAGGCTTCGTCCTTGGGTCGACATAAGTCGGTGTACCGAGTTTCATCAAAATATCTTGATATTTGCGACCTGTAGAGTGCGCATAAGAATGCATGGACAGACAGACGGACGGACGGAGGGACGGACGGACAGACGGACATCGTTAAATCGAAATAAAAAAAATTCTGAGCCGATCGGTATACTATAAGGGGGTCTAGGACCAATATTTTTTGGTGTTACAAATATCAGCACAAACTTATAATACCCTGACCACGTAGTGGTGTAGATCCCACTAATATTCAGCAAAAAGTTTTATTGATTTTAGCAAGGATTTTTTTTTTGCAATCAAATAAGTGTTGGCAAAACTTTTGCTCTTTTGCTGAAATTACCAACTTTTCCAAGCACGCTCCTGACTAAAAATTTGCTGACAGGACAACATTTTTTGTAGACTTTACTGTCTTTTTTGGGTGTAAGATATTTTTGAGGAGATGTACTATTGACTTATCAACAAAAAAGTATCAAAATATTAAGGGTTATAGGGCTTATGCATAATAATTTGAAAACCTTATAATATATTCATAAAATTAATTTTGTATGAAAAATTTGTTTTACAAGTCATTTATAAATTTAAAAATTATGCATATGGCCTTATATGTTTGTTTAATTTTTATTTTTAAATCTTTAATTCTGCAATTAATAATTTATTTATTCTTCTTCGAGCTCAATTATTTCCTTATTATGAAATAACATAATAGCTACCTTTTTCAAAAACTCAGTTATTTTTCTCTATCAGGATATTCTTCCTAACAAATACTTCACAGAGTTTTTGCTTTCAAAATACTCTACAGCTTTAAGAACATTAACTATCTAAACACACGAATTTAGTAAAACATTTCAAGGGCTTAATAATAAATAGCTCGACTTCAATGTTCTTTTCGTAGTAATTGCATACACATTGAAATGCATAAATCAAATGCCTGCCTGCAGTGTAAACATGTGAATTTCTTCATTCTCTTATTGGGAAAAAATAAAAACTAATATCAACAACACATGTTTATTAGGGGTATAGTTTTTTTAAGATGAACATAATATGGGCAATAGTTTACTGATAATAAAAATAGGTAGGCCTGGGTAATTTTGGAGAAGAACAGAGGTGAACTTCTAAAATAACGCATTTTTAACGATTTCTGAAATTATTCTCAAAATATTCTTGCTAAATTATAGACATGTTCAAACTCAAATGAAAGGTTAGTCTATGTAGACTAGAATGTCTAATTTTCTGTTTTACTACCCAGGAAAATTTTCTGTTCAAAAGTATCGGTTGCAGAATAGCTACTTTTCATTTACAACCCCTTCTACTGTCGATTATAACCCCGATTATTTTTGTTTGAAATTGTCCCAAAAGCAACCACTTCTATAGCTCCAAAGTGGAACCGGTTGCCCTAGAATTAGTTCTGGAACTAGTTCTAGAACTGATTCTACGTCACCCATACCTTCCATATAGGAACCCAGGAACTAGTTCCAGAACCAGTTCCATGGAATCTGTTGCAGTGGAACTAGTTGTAGAATAGCTGTGGTTGGCTACCGATTGTAAAAGATTGCAAAGTTATTGCAAAAAATCCAATTGAAAGGAAGCTGTCTCCAAACTTCAACGCATTTTGTACGGGAACTTTTTGATGACCTCGAAAAAGTTATAACGTATTTATTTGTATTTTTTTAATATTGGCACAATATACAAAAAGTTATATCCCTAATACACATTTGTATGTTTAATTAAAAAGTGAATTCATTTTTTAAGATCCAAGCCTTTTTCAAATACTTTATGACGTTACTTAAAGAAAACATTATTTATTACACGCTCAACGTTATTGACATTTCAATTGAACAACAACAATAAAATATGTTAATAGAATATGTTTTAATTTTTGTAGAGTAAACAACAATGTCTTAATAAAAACAAACACAGTTTTTATTAAAATAAAAAAAATTTTATGAGAATCAAAGCATTTTCACATGACACTTTTATTGAATCCACAGTTCAGCAAAAAAGTTTGATGCCTCAGCGAACTTTTAGTCAGAAGAATGATAACAGAAAAATTGCTAGTTCCAGCAAAATTGTTGCTAAAAACATTGAGCTGATTTTAAGTAAACAAAAAAAAATAGTAAATTCAGCAAAAGTTGTGCTAACACTTATAAGGAAAGACTTCCAACGCGACTTAATAATCTTCGAATAAGTTGTAAAAGAGAAAAAATTAAAAGGACATGTATTTTTTTAGCTGCCCAATCTAAATTTAAGGGTTAAAAAATGGGGTAAAAAATTGCCCAATTTTTCGTTTATTCGGGTTATCTTATATTTTTTGCAAACTAACTATAGGGTGTCAAAGGAAAGGTATTTGAAAGGTCTATTTAAAGGTGTATAAAACATACTTAAACATGCTTATTTGTTTATAGCATAACACAAATACAGTACACTCAAAATAATAAGTCTGTTGGCACAGACAATCTGATGATAGTGTTTGGTTACACTTGAAAATGCATTAATTGTCAACCATTGGTTCTAGGAAACTTTTTTTCATAAGTTTTTTCTCTATTTGTTGTAAAATAAATTGTGAATTCTTTTTGAAATTTGTCATATTTGATAATAAACCGAACAAAAATAACCCTCATTGTAATATTATATTTTAACAATAAATTGTGTAAAATTTAACGAATGGGTTCTTAAAAATTAGTTATAAATAATTCTGAAAATTAACACTCAGTGTTTCAAATAAATTATGTTTTCTACCTGTGTAATATAACTGGTTTAATGAAACATTTTTATTTAGTCAAAAACTACTTAAGATCTGAAGACCGCTTTTTGGCGGCCTTGGGCATTAGAGGGTTAATATACAAAACTATTATTTTTCTTGTGAAAAAGTGACATTTTGGATTTAAGAACTGCAATTGTGACTTTCTTATAAAATAAAAAAAACTGTTAATTT
This sequence comes from Leucophora obtusa, assembly GCA_949987735.1. NCBI lineage: Eukaryota > Metazoa > Arthropoda > Insecta > Diptera > Anthomyiidae > Leucophora > Leucophora obtusa. The sequence goes on along the minus strand of OX465295.1, from coordinate 321,965,689 downwards.
TCACCATTTAAATTACTATTTGTGGCTTTTATGTTAAAGTTTGAGTGAAATTTTTCCACTTTTGAAAAACAACTTACGGTGCCTTAGACGAAAATTAGATGTGTTTCTGTTAACCCTGCAAATATTTGGAAGATATCTTCCAAGAAGATAATAAAGCGATATCTTCTATTTTTCATTTGAATGAAAATAATCAAGTAGTATTTTAAAATTGTCTTCCTTTTATCATTTGGAAGATATTTGGAAAAACCAAATCAAAAATAATTTTTTTATGATAATATTGCGGCAATATCTCCTTTTTATCATCTGGAAGATAAACACAATTCGTTTAAAATTTTTGAAAACATTGGAAAAAATAATAAAAAAAAATTTGTACAAAACACAATTATAAAAAATATGGGAAACGAATTCGTTGCAAAATGAAGATTTAGTGCGCGGAAAAAACCGGGTATGATGGCAACAAGATAATTAATTTTCTTGTCAATGGATTATGTATGCAGATATTCTTTTTCAGAGTTAAATTTAATAATGAAAATTAAAAATTGTTTAGTTTATTTCGAGGAGTTAATTTAGCGTTATCACCTTTTTATCTTCCAGGTGATAAATTAGCGATATCGCCGATTTATCATTCAGAAGTATCGCTTTCGTATTGCTTGGGAGTATCGCTATAGAGAGGACATTTACTTCCGAAGGGGGGATCTTCCGCAATAAGAATATGATTATTGTCGCAATAAATTTTTCCTTCCAGGCGATACGATTGCGAAAAATTTTCGTATTGTAATGTTTGCAGGGAAATTACTGAAGTATTATTTTAAGTGTTTGCGTAGGATATGAAAAAACAGAAGTATAAAAATTTGATAAATACTATGTAAGTTAAGCATAGTAAATTAAATTGTAAAGAAACTTTAAGCACCTCAAATCGAATTTAAATTGTGAAAGAGAACAATTTTTTTATTTTATATGACACACTCGTAGTCAGAGAATATTAATTATAGAGATAGGAAATCAAAACTTACACTACTCAACGGTAGAGGGCGCTGTAATTTCGTATTACCTGAGCAACTATTTAGTACCAGTTTAGTATCAGCTGAGCCTATATTTAAAACTCAAAAACTGCTGAAAACTTTTCCAAATAAGGAAAAAAAAACAAGCTCGGAATATATTCAAATAATAAAATTTGAGATATCCGCTTGTTTTTTTGCTTTGTTGTTTGTTTTTATTTAAATTTAAATAAAGAAAGAAAATGATAAATTTTTTTAACAAAGTGCCATCTAGTGATAACGATGTTTTTATAATTTATTTTTTTGGTGATGCCATACCCCTGGTCGTAGTTAACCCGAAATGTAACAAGTAAAAAACAAATCCTAGGACAGGTTACTGAACTCTCATAAAAAAACAAAGTTCAGGGACCTGTCCTGGGATTTGTCGTGTGACATGTCACAAGGGGTCAATTTCCTCCTCCTATGATAACGCCATGTAAAAGTGACCACCACTCTATTTCATATAAAGGTGCCAGTTCGGCGACAGTTTGTTAAAATTTCCCGTAGGGAACTTACTATACTTTAATCAAAAAAATTAAGAACACGTTGTGTTTGTTGCTCAATACAAAAAATATACATTTATATTCATTTTTAACAGCGAAATGTAACTAAAATACAATCAATGTAATGTGAAGAAATAGATGAATAAAACAATTGTGTGATAGAAAATCAATAAAAAGAAATTGTTATTGTTTTTCATCACAAGACAATTAAAAAAATCAAATACATAAAATACCAAACCCACCGATCATATTAGGGGTTTTCATATAAACTCATAACTTCCTTGTAAACCTTGTATATATACCAGCCCTATTTTTTGTGTATGGAGTTTGACATTAAACTCATAAACATACCAGGTTTACACCGTTTACGAGTAGAATACGAGTTTACACGAAAACCCCTATTACAACATTGTGACTAGTCGTTAAAATTGACTGAAATGTATCCCAGAAAAACTTTAGAAATCGGTGCGTGTTACTCATGCATTTCCTTGAGATTTTAACTCGTTAATGTAATGACTTACCGATCACTGATTATATATTGCATTATTTATAAACGCATAATAAGAGTTAAAACATTTTTTTAAATCTATTTTTAGGCATATTACTTTGTGTTTTTTATTTTTGTAATTAAGGAGGCAATGTGTACATTTTTCGACATCACGAACGAAAATACGAAGCACCATAATTCATTCACTTTTTAAGCAATTAAGGGCGAATAACTTTTTTATTTATCTAACCAGATTTAAACTTTAATCTCAGATATCTTAATATCAATTTGACATTCATGAAAACCAATTTTTTTATTTAAAATCATATTCTTCAACAGAATTTTATTAAATTTTATTCTTCAACACAATTTTCTTAAAGTGTAATTAACTTTTTTCAACGGTTGTCTTACATTTCGATGCCTTTTGATCAAACACAAAAAAATATTATTATATATAATTAAAGATTTAATTAGAATAAAATTAGTTTTTAAACAAATATGTAATTGAATCTGTTAAATATTTGAGTTGTTTGTTTCAATTAATCGTAAACAATTTTCAGAAATTATTAATATCCCTTAAGTGATAAGTGCAAAATCAATTAAAATATTAACTGATATTATCAATTTCGTTTTTAATTTTTTATGTGCTTTGCCGATATGCCTTCCATATCTTCTAGAGACCAGATCAGGAGAATTCGGTAGATTGGGAAGCTGTTCGTAATGCAAATAGATTATTTTTTCCATAGCCAGTTCCATAGCTGTATTTGGTCAAATGTCAAATTAGGTCAAAATGCAGCAGCCATCGCGCAATTTTTTTTCATACCTAAATGCTTATGTAATATATGACGTCTTACTAAACACGTCATTTGTATGTGACGCCACGGGCTTTTCAGTCCACGTAGTACAACTGTATAATTTTCATTCTATTGTTTATATATTAAACAAAAACACTTTGTTATACCCTTTTCTCTTTGTGCTGATGTTTGTAACACCAAAAAATATTGGTCCTAGGCCCACCTTATAGTATACCGATCGGCTCAAAATTTTTTTTTTATTTCGGCTTAACGATGTCCGGCTGTCCGTCCGTCCGTCTGTCCATGCATTCTTGTGAACACTCTACAGGTCGCAAATATTAAGATATTTTGATGAAATTTGGTACACCGACTTATGTCGGTCCATGTTTAGACCTAGCGCCCATATAAGGGTACCCTCCAAAATTGTCTTTTTTACACGCTGCAGGTCGCAAATACGAAGATATTTCAATGAAATTTGGTACACAGACCTACGCCTGCCCAAGGACGACGGCTATTGATTTTGGTTAAAATCGGTCCATGTTTAGACCTAGTGCCCATATAAGGGTACCCCCTAAAAATTTTTTTTTACACGCTGCAAGTCGCAAATACGAAGGTATTTCAATGAAATTTGGTACACAGACCTATGTTGGCCCAAGGACGAAGTCTATTGATTTTGGTTAAAATCGGTAAATGTTTAGACCGAGTGGCCATATAAGAGTTCCCCCATAATTGGCTTGGTTACACGCTGCATGTCGCAAATACGAAGATATTTCAATGAAATTTGGTTCGTTGACTCACATGGTCCCAAGGAAAAAGCCTATTGATTCTAAATAGGATCGGTCCATATTTGGACCTATCGCCCATATGGGCTATATTTTCGATTTTCTTTTTTTTTGTGATTTTATAGAAAATTTTGACACAAGTCCGTTTTAACCCATTCAAATTTCGGATCTAAACATTAGTTGGCTTTAAATCAGACTGATGTAGGGTATTATATAGTCGGCATGCCCGACTTTAACTTTTTTACTTGTTTTTATATATAATTATTCCGCAGTAGATACAAACAAGTTTATTATATTAATTTAAATTTATTTAATAGTCGTGCTTTAATCCTTGTAAACAATTTTACTTTTTTGTTTGTTTGTTTTCTTGCTTACAATCGTAATTCTTTTACTACTAATAAATTGTATATAAACTTTTTGTTGCTGACTATGCTTTATTTGGTTGTAATTAAATTAACACCACATTGTTGATGATGATAATTAAACGTCATCAATTTGAAACATTGTTTCCAGCCACTTATTTATACACAGGGGGAATTTTGTTGGACGAGTTTTAATGAAATTTTTTAGTAAACTAATGAAGTTTTCTTCACAAAGCAAATGAAAAATCTCTCAAATTTGATGAAAAATCTTCATATATTGTATGAATACAGTTTTAATGAAATTTTTCATTGAGTGTATGAAACTTTTAATAAATAAAATGAAATTTTTCACAACATTTTATGAAAAATTTTAATAATTCAATGAAACTTCATTGGTTTTATGCAAAAATTCATTAATATCATGCATATAATTCTCTCAGTGTAGGCTGTAGAATATTTGACATTTATTTGTAACGCTCTTTACCATGAGATTAACTTAAAGAATTGGTTCTGTTCAGAAATAATTCTTTTAGCACATATTTGGTGGTAACATTTTTAAATTCTATTAAATGGAATATGTAAACTGTTAATAGCCACCATATTGGGTTCGCCATTTTCAATTCTAATCATTGAGTTTATATAAAAATAACAAATAAACAAACGAAGACTTTCATTTTAGTATAATCATGGCGGAGGATATTCAAGGGCATTTCATTGGTTTTAATCATTTAAAATTTCATATTTGCCAAAGAAGTCTAATAAATTACTTTTTACATATTTAATTACTTTTTACACGTAAACTAGACACTTGAATAAACAAAACTTTATATTAAACTTGATATTCCATGCAATGGATCCGGGAATATTTATATGAACTGAAGCATTAACATTTTGAACTACTTAAATTGTAATATCCTTGACGTATACCAATTTTTAATTAAAATATCTTTTTTAAGTAAATTTATCACCAAAAACATTAGAATTTAATAGTAAACACTAATCAAATAATATTTTAGGTTGGACCTTTTCTGACAAGAACAACACTTGGCCCACTTGTGAAGCATTTAAAGCTTAAATACAATTTATTTAGTGCCATGAGTAAAATTTTATAATTTTCTTCAATGTAAGTGTATTCGATCTTTTTCTATGAAATTTTTTCTCTACGTTTTATTTAGATATTACTAAATTCAGGCTTCCAAGGTCATTACAATTGAAATTTAAATAAAAAGACTATTTATTTTCATTGCCATCTGACGTTTCGCTGGGGAGAAATACAGAAATAAATAATAAAAAAAAAGAAAAAACTCTACGAACAAAAATGGATGAATGGACTACAGCTAAGTTTACCTTAAATAAACCGGGAAAAAATCGAAAATGGCACAAACTAAAAAAAAAATTTTTTTTTGACTAGCAAAGAGCTTAGAAATTCGACTATTCGTAATTTAAGGGACACCTTAATATACATACTTATATATACTTTTGGTATCTTAATTTTTAATAATTTATACATATTCTATAGTAGAGACGTGTTCTTCATATTCATAAAGTTATGCAATTTCAAGTCACAAACAAGTGACTCTAAGCCACATATTAAAAAAATATAAATTTATCTATGACGTTGAATCCCAGCAAAAACTTGAATTACCAAATTAGTGGTTATATAATAAAACTAAAACTTTTTACTAACCTATAATTCGACGTCAGTACCAACCGAGTAAAAATATTTTTTGTGTAACCACCCAGTGTAGAAAATCATTACCAGATATGTGGTTATGTAACTACATACTTGGTAATGGTAACTAGTTACTTTTGTTATTACATTTCTTATTACCTTTATATGGCGATGTCGCAAAAAATAATGAGTTGTCGTTACACACCAGCATACGAAAAATCAAAAAATATATCGTTACATATGTGCTTACCAGTACTGACACAAAAATAATGAGTCTAAAAATAGATTTTCAAAAAAATAAATTATATAAAAAAAAATATTTTTTTTTGTATTTTTTTTTAAATAAAATTTGCTGGTGCGGGAATCGAACCTGGCTCTACAGATTGCCAGTCAATAGCTCTACCATCTGAGCTATATCGACATGTAATATTTAATAGATAAAAACATAATTGACCTGCTGCACACAAGTAAGCTTACTCGCCAACATACAAAAAATCAAAAAATATGTGGTTACATATATCCTTACCAGTGTTTAAAAAATATTGAGTCTAAAAATAGATTTAAAAAAATTTTCAAAAAATCTGGAAAATTATTTTCTATTTGAAATAATGATGAAAATAAGTCATTATCAGTAACTCATTATTATATGTTTTAAAATAATGCAGAAGGTAAGTGGATGTCATTACTGGTAGTCCAAAAAATAATGATATGTTATTACCGTTTCTACACTGGGCATTTATGGTTTTATATAATTATATATCGCTGAGTATTGTCATATGTAACACCAAGTATGTTACGAGTAAAATTTGATATACTTGGTCCGATTTCAGCAGCTCATAAAAGATGGGACACTTCTGGTTCCACCAAATACAGAGCCACCTTGGCGCCATGGATATTCGTCTTTGTCATTGATTTGGCTGGTTAGCCAGGCTTTGCGCTTGTCGTAATGGATCCATTTTGCATCGCCAGTAATGATTTGATGCAAAAATTACTTCTTTTTATGGCGTTGAAGCAGCATTTCCGACATGCAAAGTCGTCTTTCAACATCTATCGGCTTCAACTCGTGTGATCCCAAATTCCTTGCTTTTGAATGAATACTGCTGCTTGCAAACGTTTCGAAATTGCTGCTTGAGTGGCCCCAATGATTTTGCAAATTTATCTTGAGCTTTTTTGGCTTACCTTTGCGGTCTTTTCCGTGTTAATATCACCACTTCTGAGCCGCACAAACCATCTGTCGCACGTTGAAATCGATGGAACATATTCAGTACAAGATTCGGTGAGCAATGGGCGATGTGCTTCAGCTGCACTTTTTTTGAAATTGAAAAAGTAAAGCAAAACTTCCCTAAAACAATGTTTTGTTGGCACGAAATGCGACATTTTCGAAGCAAAAAAAAAAATACTTTGTTGCTTACACTATTTCGTGCAATGACTACACTTAAAATAATACGTCAGTAGAAAAATCTGTCAAACCGGTTTCAAATCGATTTAACTAATTTTTAACAAATTTTTAGTTCAAATACTGATTTAAGCAAAGATTTTAGTTATATTCATTTAACACAATACTAAAAATCCTCAGTACTTTAAGTAATTTTGAGTGTTAATTTTGAAAATTATTTAAAACAAATTTTTAATAACCCGTTCGTTAAATTTTACAAAATTTATTGTTAAAATATAATATTTTCATGTTACTGTTATTACCCGGTAAATAGCGCCACCAATGTATCCGAAATTTTAAAGAAAGCGCTATTTTTTCCCCTCCCGATTTTTTAAAATGGCCCATATCTCGAAAACTAAGAGAGATATAGCAAAATCGATGAAAATTTCGTCTTCCCCTAACCGTGTAATTCCCCAGCGGAATGGGTTATCTCTATCCCAAAATGGACCTTGGCGGGGACTTGGATTCTCGGAAATTTTTAATAAAAATTTTCCATTTCATAAAATGGCCCATATCTCGGAAACTAAGCGAGATAGAGCAAAACGGACAAAATGTTTGCTCCTTGGGAGTGCCCTTATATGCCCTCGCATGATAAGGACTAGGTCCGGGGAGGGTTCCGAGATCTTTATTTGAATAAATTCCACGACTCAGTATAATTACAGATAAAACTGTAGTTTTAAAATTTTTTTATTTAAATTTAGATTTGTTAAATTTACCAAAAAAAGTGTTAAAATCAACTAATTTAATTTTAAGCCAAAAAACTGGAATAAATTTTGTTAAAGTGACAAATTTTTCTGTTTAGCCAACAAACTTAGTATTTTAATGTGGGTATTTACAAAAATGACTTTGTCGGATACAAATAATTAGTTTTGACACCGAATTTTATACAGTAAATAGATCCTAACTCTACTACTGATTATTTAAATCTTAGTAATGAACATTACTGAGATTTTCCTGGGAAGAACACTGCTAATAGTGGATAACAATTCAATAAATACAATATGGATAAAAACTTAATAAATACAAAAAATATGTAAGAATGTTACTAGTAATAAAAAATATAAATAAAACAACAAAGACGAAACCCAAAATCTATACTTGAATTATTTTGATTTTGTATACAGTCATAAATAGGGGCAGTTTGTAACCCCTTTACAGAAAAAAATACATTGTATAAATGTCAAACCTACAGAATTTATTCTGCTCTATGATACGAATAATAAATGGACCAACTTTTTAAATTATTCCAAAAAGTGGGTGAAGTAGACGTGGTTTAAATATTGATCAATTTAGCACTTGTTTGTAGAACTTATATTACACTGGGGGGTGGGGGGGGGGTTGTTAAAGTTTCCCCCCTTTTTCTGTTTATTGTGAATCGGCATAGGAAACCGTGTGAATCTTCCATTTTAGGTATAGGATGTGTGCAGCGAAATTATGTAAAACACTACGAGGGACATTTTTGTTGAACCTTCTTACCCTCTAACTCTTCAATTAAAGAGGACTTTTTTGGCCCCTTTTTAAAAAGGGACAAAAAGAAGATTCACATGGTTTCATCCTAAAATCCAGGTTTGTTAGACATTTGAGCGCCAAATCTGAATAAGTACACTAAAAAAAAAAGTCAGTAAAGTCAGCAAAAAATGTTGCTGTGTCAGCAAATTTTTAGTCAGGAGTGTGCTTGCAAAAAAGTTGGTAATTTCAGCAAAAGGTAGCTGATTTTTACCAAAAAAATAGTAATCTTCAGCAAAAGTTTTGCTAACACTTAGTCGACTGCAAATGAAAAAAATCCTTGCTAAAATCACTAAACTATTTGCTGAATATTAGTAGACTGAAAAAAACTCAAAAAACTTGTAGCGAAATTTTACTTTAGTTAATTTATTTGCTGAAAATTTAAATATAGAATATGTGTAGAGTTGTTTTTCTTTTTTTGTCATTTCCGTTTCCTGACAAGCTGCGACATCTACATCTTGTCTATCTGGTTGTCGTCCACGCTATGAATGCGGTTATCAGCACAATTTTTGTAGCAAAAGAAATTAGTAAAACATTAGTTCAAAATTAGTTTAGTGCTAAAAAAATATAACTAAAATTTTGCTGAAAACGAAATTTCAGCAAAAAAATTGCTGAAAACTAGTACACTTGATATACAAGACGTTTTAATTTTTCTACCAACTTATTTTTTTGAGTGTACGATATTAACCCTTAAACACATTTTAAGTTTTGACTTATTTCTGGCATTGAAGTTAAATTTTCAACTCTCTTCAGAGACTTATACATAGTAGAATTTCATGACAAATATTTTTGTGAAACATTTTAACCCTCTAACGTTTCAACTTATGGGGCACTTTTGTCCCTTTCTAAAATGGGGTCAAAAAAGTGTCCTTAATTGAAGATCAAGAGGGTTAAAATGTTTCGCAAAAATATTTTTCATGAAATTCTACAGGTCTCTGAAGACATCAAAGTTGAAAATTCTACTTCAATGCCAGAAATAAGTCAAAACTTAAAATGTCTTTAATGGTTTATCCCATCTATTATGAGCTCTAAAAAAGGCCAGACGATCACAGGGGACCTGTACCGAACACAATTGATTCGTTTGCAGCGAGTATTGGCCGAAAAACGTCCGGAATATGCGACCAGACATGAAACCGTAATATTCCATCACGACAACGCTCGGCAACAAGTTGCAAAACTGGGGGGTTACCACGTAACTCAATTCGAAAAAAAATTTTAGAATTCGTAAATTTTGTACCTTTTGTAAAAAGAAAAGCTTTAGCAAAAATCTTACTTTTTGAATTTTTATGTGTAGTGTACAAGGCTTAGGATAAAAATAAATTAAATAGTAGAATTTTTATACAGAATTATATTTTTTACAGTATTTGCAAGATTTACGAATTAGAAAATATTTTTTCGAATCGAGTTACGCGGTTACCCCCCTGGTTAAAAACTATTTAGAAAATAGTGGTTGGGAAGTTTTGCCTCACCCGCCTTATAGTCCAGACCTTGGCCCCTCCGACTACCATTTTCTTCGATATATGCAGAACGTTCTCACGAAAAACGCTTCACTTCAGAACAGGGTAACCGAAATTGCCTTCATTCGTTCTTGGCCTCAAAAAAGGACCAGTTCTTTTGGCGCGGATTGCATATCTTGTCAGAAAGATGGGAAAAGGTCATACGATTAGCTAACGATGGACAATACTTTGAATAAATTTATTGTACCAATGTTTTACAATAAACACCCAAAATTTGCCAAAAAATCCCGCATTTTTAAGTTATACACCCAATAGTATTGGTGATTGAAAATATCGGCGCTAGTAAAACATTTGTTGGTAGCAGCGAAATATTTTTGCGGCAGCATTCGATATTAGCTGAATTGTGTAAGGGACGCATAAAATTAAAGAGGTTTTTATATGAAAAATTGTTGAAAACTAAATTATTTTTCTCGAAAAAAAAAACTTGGAAAGATCCACACAATGTCTTTAAATATCCTTGAACATATAAAAAATTCATTTATTTCTCCAAAAAAAAAGCAGTAAATGATATAGAGCGTAAAAAATTCCTTCCTTTTTCCTGACCATAACATTCTTATTAGTAATAAAATTATTTCCAACCCAAAAAAAAAACAAATGTATAAGAATTTCATAAAATGGGTAAAGTTGTCTAGAGGGCGTTAGTAAAAGAAGGGCTACAGAAGTACTACTACATAGCTGTTATAGTTATACCATTAACGTGCTTATACTTGTTCTTTTTTTTTTGTTCATTTTTATTCTCGTAGAACAATGTCCTTAACTTGAACTTTGTATATGTAAGTACATGCTATTGTACTCGTACACATAAATATATGTTACAAGCAACATTAAATGTGGCACAATGTGCTGCATGTAATATAGAAAAATATACAAACTTACATAGTAAATGTTTGTTCAATGTATTTGTAAATTATGACAATCATAAAGAAGCTGTTTCATGAATGGTGATAATAATGATGATGATAATAGCTATATATAGTAAAGGGTGTAAACGAAAAAGTTTTTACAATAAAAAAAATTCAATTATTTTTTGATGTTTTGATCTATAAACTATATAGAAATAGTTAATTTTTGTATCCTAAAAAAGCTTTTCATATCAATGTTGTCAAAAGTACAAAAAGCGTAAAAAAATAATATGAAATACCCAGGAAAATTTACTGTTCGAAAGAAGTGGTTGTAGAATAACAAAACATAAATTTTTAAACAACTTATTTTTTGTTTACTTCAGAAGTTTTCAAGTAAGTAAAAAAATATTTGTACCTGAAGTATCTCAAAGAATCGAAACTTTATAAATAGGAACAATTCGTTAAATGTATAAAAGAATATTCTAAATGAATGTAAGAATACTGATACAAAACCTTATAAGCCTTAGTAAAACTGATATTTATATAATAATTTATAATTTTATACAATATAATGTTATATTAACCATATTCACCATTTTTCGGATCAAATTATGTGTGGGTTAACGCAATTGACTATAAAAACATATAATTTGATCAAAATATTGGTGGATTTGGTTATATACCCAGAAAAAAAAGAGATGCCGAAGCAGTATAAAAAGCACTACAATGGATGATCTAGATGTGCTTCTTTTTAACATAAACACTTATGATTTTAACATTAAGTTGTCATAGGAGAGGAGTACTCTAACTTCAACACTTTTTAAGTACTTTTTCAACGAGTGCAAAGGAAGCTCTTTTTCATCAATTAAAAGTTTAAAAAAATCTTCGGAAAAAAAATTATATATGTTTTTTATTTTACAAAAGTTATTTATTGCCGCCACCGGGCATCGAACTTGCGACCTCATGACTGCTAGTCTAGCTCTCTACCGCTGAGCTATTCTTTGATATGAAAGTTGACTTGCATAAAAACACCACTTTGTCATTGCGAGATATTGTGCTTTATTCTCTTCAATAAAAGCACTTATTAAACAAGTGTAAAAGGTGCACTCACATTCAATATTGTTTTCAGCGCATAAAAAAACAAATAAAATATTGAATTTAAATAAATTAATTATAAATATTTAAAAACAAGTTAATAAAATAAAAAAATTGAAAATAAAAAGATCATCTGTTTGGAAATACCAAATGATAACAAAATCACTTTTTAGGATCACTTTTAGAGCAATTGTGATTTAGAAGCAATGCTTAAGTGATTTTTTTGAACTTGTTCAGAAGTAATTCGAAAAACGCTGTAAAACTATACTAACGTATCCTTTGGAAGTAATGAAAGAAGTATTTTTTTGAAGTCGCTCAGAATTAGTTATAAAAAAGCCGTACAAATATACTAACGGATACTTGTTAAGTAGTGAAAGAAGTAGTTTTTAAAGCATTACTTCTAATTTTTTTTTTTTGCTGAATACTTAATTAAATATATTTTAATAAAATCACACAAACATGTACTTGGTGTCAGATTTGACAACACCCAACGAGATATAATTGATTGTATAACATATATCTTTAATCGGAAAAGCTTTGTATCTTCTACGTAAGAGTTGTTGGTACTCTTACGTAGACTTTTTTATATTCAAAAAGATGTGAAAAAATTCTTCTATTTGAAATATTTACTTTATTTTCACTATTTTTACTTTTTAGGGAATATAATTTTAACTCTGTAACAAGATTTTCGTTGGCCTCCTTTAGATGTTAAAAGTAATGTTAACTTTTGGATGAAAAAAGCGCTATGGGCTAAATAAGAAAATGTTATTGTTTATTTATGAACAAATTTTATTTGTAAATAATGATTTTTGTTTTAAATTGTTCCAAATTCAGCAGAAAGTTTATCAATATAGTGAAAAGTTTTTGGAAAATTATTCCTCAAAGTAGGTAAAATTGATACAGAAATTTTTCCTATATTCACACTCAAAAAAGTTTGTCGGTAGAATCTACTGAAATTGACAGTTAAATCAAAGGTATATGCAGTTAAAAAGGCGACCAAGGTATTTACCTTTAAAATAACACAAAAAGTTGTTATTTTTAGCTGTTGAAAAATAACTAACAACTGCATTTAAACTAACTAACAATGTCGTAAAATCAACTGACAAATTTTTACAATAAAACTTTTAAAGAAACTGACAAAATGGGCAAAAACTACTGTTTTTTTAAGTAGTTCTTTCGGTTAATAAAAAAAAATATTTTTTTTTTCTTTCGATTACAAAAACATGTGTAATTACTTCAGCCTATTTAAAATTTGAAGTAAAATTTCCAAACCGTTCTCGAGTAATTTTATGCATTGGCATGCAATACAAGTTCCTGATTTTTATTTGCAAACTAGAAATATATCAATAATAACAAATATAAACTAAACGATTAAAACGGTTAAAGTCGGCCATGCCGACTATACAATACCCTACACCAGTCTGGGTAAAAGCCAACTAATGTTTGGATCCGAAATTCGAATGGGTTAAAATGGGGCTTGTGTCAAAATTTTCTATAATGTGAGTCAGCGCACCAAATTTCATTAAAATATCTTAATATTTGCGATCTGCAGTTTGTAACCAAGCTAATTTTGGGGGGACCCTTATATGGGCACTAGGTCTAAACATTCATTTTTAAAATTCAACGAAATTTAACGAACTTTTTTTATTTTTTTAATAAATAACAAAAACTACTGTTTACTGTAAAAATACTGTTTTAGTAGTTGTTATGAAATTATAGTACTTTTCGTTAGTTGTTTTCTCAAATATCTGTCATAAAAGTTGTTTTATTTTTTTCCATAGAAAAACAACTGTTACTACGGTTAAAAACAAGAACTACTGATTACTACACAAGCAACCGTCATGTAGTAACTGTCAAACTTTTTTGAGTGAAGAACTAATGGAAGGAGGTCGCTGATATATTTATGAGCGATACATATATATTATTTTTATAAATTGATATTGCCTTGGCTGGGGAGCTAACCATAACACCACAATGTGTACTAATCAGTAGTTGTTATTTTTAACTGTAATTACAGTTATTTCTATATGCAAAACTACAAAAGAACTATTACCAAACGTATTCTGAAAAAGAAAAAAATAACGAAAAGTACTGTATTTCGTAATAGTTGTTAAACGCAGTTATTTTAAATTATTTTTTTTTTATAAAATTAATACTAAAAAACTACCAAAACATTTTTACAGTAAAATGTTATTTTAGTTATTAAAAAAACAAAAAAATCTCGTTGAGTTTTGAAAATTCTTCTTTATTTTATATTTGTTATTATTGTTATATTCTTAAGCGCTTATGCATACATTCATAGAAATGAAACTGTTAAAATAGCAGAAAAAGTTACTAAAATTAGTTAAAAATGATGCTGCAGAAAAAACTGCTGAAATTAGCAGGTTTTCTTTTGCTAAATACTAGTAAAATAAGAACATCAAAATTGAAACTGTTAAATTTACAGAATATTAGTTATATTTAAGTTAACTTTTAGTTAATTGAAAATAACAAATTGTATTGTAAAATCTGGAAAAAATTTTGCTAAATATTAGTAGACTAAAAATAGCAAAAATAAACTATAATATCTACAAAATTTTTGCTATTTTTAAGCTATATTTAGTTAATTGCAAATAGCAGTCTATCCTGTTACAATCAGCAGAAATATTTGCTAAAAAAAACTGTAAACTGCTGTTTTCAAAACCCTCGATATTTATTTGCAATTTAAAAAAAATTAAAAAAAAGACACTAGGAAAATTTTAATTTTTTTGGTGATTTTTTAGGCTACTAATTAATTAGCAAAAATTTTTTTTTCCATCAACAAAAATTTAACTCAAATATAACTAAAATTCTGTATATTTAACCGTTTTATTTTTGTTGTTCCTATATTACCAATATATAGCAAAAATAATCTACTAATTTAAGCAGTTTTTTCTGCAGCATAATTTTTAACTAATTTTTAGTAGTTTTAACTAAATTTTTTACGGACTTTTTTCTATTAGTGTAGTATTAGTACTGAGTTACAAAATGTATTGAACTCTATAACAAAAATCAGCGTTTTTTTAAAAACTGCTAAAAACACAAAATTGCCACATTTGTAATACTTTTGTTGATTCTGTCTATAATATTGTTCTTGTTTTTGCTGTTCTTATTGTTGAGGATACTGGAAAATGTTGACAATGCTGCAAATGTTGTGCATTTTTTTCCATATTTTTTTGGGTTGAGTGTATTAACAATGGTAAAGTGCTTTTCAAAAAGATTTTCTTATTTTTTTGTGTTTGTTGTTTTTTGTACTGTAGAATAACAATGATATGTTTTTCATTTATTATCACACATGTAAAATGCGAAAAAAAGAGAACGAGAGAAAATATGTGTAACTGATATGTAACCGCAAGAAATTACGTTGTCATTTGTGTACCACTGACCTCATTGAAGGATTTCTTTCACTTGTAGTTTTTTTTTTTTTTTTTTGCTGCAATCTTTTTGTTTCATTTTAATCTGGATAACTTGTATATAAAAATATTTTCACCTATTTAAACTTAATTTTTTTTATTTTCTTTTTTTTATTTTCTGATTGTAATTATGATGAAATTTATAATTGATATAACTAGAGTGTACGTTGCTGTCTGTCACAGTAACATGTTATAAAAGTTTGTTATAAAATATGTAATGAAAATAGTACTTAACATGCGTATGAGTATTATTAATCATAACATGACGCAAAATGAATGTCTATGCGATATGTTGTTAAATTTCCACTGCAGAAACGGTAAGGGAGTACATATCATTATTTTTTGTACTAACAATAATTTCTGCATTATTATAGTATAGATATATGTAAGTAAAATACTGAGTCACCATACATTTTGCATTACTTTTAAACATAAAATTATGCGTTACCCATAACGGCTTATTTTTATAAATATTTCAAATAGAAAATAGTTACTGTTATTTTTTTATATACTTTTTTTTAAATATATTTTTGTCCTTACCAGAGTTTAAAATATATAAATAGCATATATTGAGACATAAGTAAATAAAGGAGAATTGTTTTGAACAAAAAGTATGTAGTCCCGTTTTTAACTGTTTTTCAATTATTTTAATGTGCGAAAAAATATTGTGAGCTTAAATTAGGGGTTCTATAAAATGAAAATGCTATTTTAAGGAAAGGAAAGCTTCAATTTTTTTCCCTTCCTGTGTACCAATAATTTGTGAATTTGTGGAGTAAATTTCCTTTTATGAAGCAATAAAAACCAATCGGTTAAAAAGTAGTTATTACAATTTCCCCCGCGGCAAATGATGTGTCGCAGGCCACTTAATTAAGAAATTAGGGTCCAAATTTAAAAATTTATTGAAATAATCTACTACAGAAACATTTTTTTATTCTATTTATAAGTTCCAAGAAACTCAGATAAGAAGGACTTTTTTATATTGGGATTTGCCAACTCCCCAGGTAGAAAAATACAAACGGCACAAAGTCGGCTCGGTATTGGAGACGGTAGTACATGTACTGGCAATGCGTCGGATTTTCAACTTTCACTGTACTGGCATGTTGTCGAAATGATAACACCAATAAACGCTTGGCCATAGTTATTTCCCAGGCTTGGGATTTTATTTTTTTGGTATTATCCAAGAACATTTATTAACAAATTTAGTATTGTTTTTGTTTGAATTAAAAATAAAAATCAAACAGAGCAAACAAACAGAAAATTAAAAATATTCAAACAAAAAGTAATTGTAAAACAATCAGTTTTTTGAATAAAAGTTATCATAACTGTTACGTCCCTGATTTTTAGATTTGAATTTTTAAAGTTTGTCCGTTTAATACAATAGACTTTTATCAATAATCGATATGATGTTTTTTTGTAAAACAATAGCTCTGTTCCACGTACGTTACCGCGGGTACCCGCGGGAACCCAATCTTACCAAAAAGCGTTTCTATTGTTAAAAATTGGGTAAATGAGAGCGTTGATGAGAGAATAATTTGTTTCTCTTTTTACCAGAAGTTACCCGTACTTTTTTTGCGGGTAAAATGGTAAAACTGTCAAATCACTAGTTGTTTGTAAATCAGCTGTTTTAAATTTGTAAAAATAATTTAAATATTAACAAAACTTGTAAACAATAATTAATATCGTTAACAAATACCACGTCCTAACATTTTTTCTTTATTCCCTTCGATATTTTATTCTTAAAAATAGCTTTTGTTTATATGAATAACTTTGGCGTTAATTTTTGGGCTTGAAATGTGGTTTTGTGCGTTCCAGGTATTGTGAGCAATTTCACCATTTTTTGAGATTATTATTCGTTTACTCTCATTTTACCAGACTTTACCCAGAATTACGTGGAACAAACCTAATATTTTATATTCTGGGACATTAATCATATAAAACTCTCAGGCAAAAAGGATTTATTTGTGTTAAAAATTTTAAATTAATATAGAAAATCCATAAAAGGGTGAATTTGTTACTTTTTTTGAAATTATGCAAACAAACTTGACTGATGTATTCTGAAAACTATACAAAGTTAATATAATCTTCAAAATTTATGACGGATTTTAAATATCCCTAAAACATTTTTAAATCCTCAAAAAATCCCCTGTCCCCAAATGAAAATTTTTGTCCCCAAGACCAACTAAAAATCCCCAAAATGTGGGGGACAAAACCCCCAGTCCGGCCAGCCTGTTTGCGATGTAAAAAATGTTGATTTAAAGAGAATTGAGTCTGAGTACAAACAATAATGGAAAAAATAGAGATAAATAAAGTCTAATATAAAAATATCAATTGTTTTAAAATATTTAAAAAAAAATATTGCGAATTCGTAAACCTAAAGCTGTTTTAAGACATCTTTTTTTAATATTATAATTTTAGAAATTGTTAAAATTCTATACAGATAAGTCACCTGCTCTTAATAAATAATCACACATTTTTTTTTTATATAAAGGTAAAAGCATGGATGGTAACCGAAACGAATACGGTTATCGTAAGGGTAACGATATTCTAGTTTATTTCGGTAACGGTATTTTAAGGGTAACGCTATTTCATTTATTTCGGTATCGGTATTTTAAGGATAACGGTATTTGAGTTATTTCGGTAACGGTATTTTGAAGATAACGATATATGGATTATTTTGGGTAACGGTATTTTAAGGTTAACGGTATTTCAGTTATATCGGTAACGGTATTTTAAGGGTAACGGTAGTCAGTTATTTCGTTGCATCCTATAATTTGTTTTTACAAAAAACAAACGGGATTAAAAACAGAACCAATTTATACACTTAATGTACACTCATAGAAATAAATCCGTAAAAATAGCAGAAAAAGTTACTAAAAATTAGTTAAAATTGAATTAGCAGATTTTTTTACTAAATACTAGTAAAATGAGAACAGCAAAATTAAAACTGCTAAATTTACAGAATTTTAGTTATATTTAGGCTAACTTTTAGTTAATTGAAAATAGCAAATTGTACTGTAGAATCTGCAGAAAATTTTGCTAAATATTTGTAGACTAAAAATAGCAAAAATAAACTGTTAAATCTACAAAATTTTTGCTATTTTTAAGCTAAATTTAGTTGAATGCAAATAGCAGTCTATTCTGCTAAAATCAGCAGAAATATTTGCTAAAAAATTGTAAACTGCTGTTTTCAAAAGGCTCGATTTTTATTTGCATTTAAAAAAAAATCGAAAAAAAAAACTTCGAAAATTTTAAATTTTTTGGTGATTTTTTAGGCTACTAATTATTTAGCAAAATTTTTTGCTGATTTTAGCAGGTTAATTTGCTAATCTCCATTTACAAAAATTTAGCTCATATATAACTAAAATTCTGTATATTTAACAGTTTTAGTTTTGCTGTTCCTATATTACTAATATATAGCAAAAATAATCTGCTAATTTAGCAGTTTTTTTCTGCAGCATCATTTTTAACTAATTTTTAGTAGTTTTTACTAAATTTTTTACGGACTTTTTTCTATTAGTGTACAAAAAATACTCAATCAATAACCACGTGAAATTACCAAAAGCAGAAAATTAAAAATAACGGTAACGGTATTTTAGGGATAACAATATTTCATTTGTTTCGGTAACGGTATTTTAAGGGTATTGATATTTCATTTATTTCGGTATCGATATTTTAAGGATAACGGTATTTCAGTTATTTCGGTAAGGGTATTTTAAGGATAACGGTATTCCGGGTATTTCGGTAACGTTAGTTTAGGGGTAATGGTAGTCAGTTGAAAGGGTTTTGAATCGATAACGGTATTTTAGCGTTATTGCCTGCCAACCCTGGGTAAAAGTTAAATGAAAAAAATAAAACGTAGTCGTATAATTAATATTAATTGCGTGTTATTTATTTTCTTACTAAGTTTTGTTCAAAATTTATTAGAGTTCTGCATAAAATAAATATTAGCTTAAATTTAGTTCATTTTTTTCAATAAATATTGTTAATAAAATTTAGTAAGACGCAATACAAAAACTGTTCCATACTATTTACATTAAAGCTTTTTTCTAATATTTTACCGCAAAAGTTTTAGAAAAGGTTTTTTTTCTGTTTTGTACAGATCAAGAAAATAAATATACACAACAAAATGTGTGTAAAAAAAGGAGTCGTTTTTATATAAAGTTTACAAAACAAACAATAAATTATACCCTAAGGATATTTGAAGAAATACGTCTTTAATTAAATTGCCAAAACAATTGATGAAATGAAAATCCTCTTAAATCAAATAACAAAAAAAAAAAAAAAATAAGTAGAAAAATATGCTATGGAAAACGTAAAGCAATGCTAACAAACATTGTGTAAAGGACTTTTTAAACTTAGAAAAAAAAAACAAATAAAGTGTTACGATGTCAAAATTACTTTTGACAATGAATATGCAAGAAGGGGAATAAAAAATTTAATATTATGCTAAAGAAAAAACAACCACACACAATATATTTAAATTAGTTTGGAGTGATGTATGGAAAACTTAAAAGGGATTATGGTTATATTTAATTTGGTTTGATGGTAATGATGATGATGGAAAAGAAAAAAAATTAATTCACTTGTTTTTTTTTTGGTTACGAAAACAAAGTGAATTTAGAAGTTAGTACTTGTTTAAAATGTAAAATGATTAACAAGGAAACTACACAGTGGTGTAACCCACAGATCTTAATGAAACTTGCATAGTTATAGAGGAGAATAAAATTATGGAACTATTCTTTTTTTAGAAGAGCAAAAGATTGTCCCAATTTGGAAAAAAAATTTTTGGAAGTGCTGAGCATATTATGGAAAAAATATTTTTAAAAACTCCATAGAGTAATTTTGGTCCACCACATCATTTAGTTTGAAACAAGCCATTTTTATTTGGTTTGTTTTATACTCGTATGAAGTGTTTTATCTGATGCCAGATTCGATTCCAGCGACCCTAATTTTCCAAGTCCCAAAGAAATCATAATGAGTCATCTATGAAGAAAATAAATAAAAAAATCCATTAAATAAAGTTTTAACCGTTCATATCGTGAAAACTAAGAGCCTGAGAAAAAATGTTTGCTCCAATGTTGGCGTGTTTTTTTATGATGTTATGTAAATTTTTTTAATTTTTGACGACTTTTTAAATTTTTTTTCTTTTTAATTTTTTCGATTTTTTTTTTAATTTTTCTATTTTTTCTAATTTTGAAGATTTTTTCAATTTTGATGATTTTTTTAATTTTTGGTTTTAATTTTTTACTTCTCGAATTATGTTAATTTTCTTGACTTTTTTCCAATTTTTGCGAGTTTTTCAACATCGAAATTTTTTTTAATTTCTTTAACTTTTCTTCTAATTTTATAGAATTTGAAAATTTTTAAAATGATTTTTTGTTGTGTACGGTGTCAAACTAGACATCCACTTCGTGGTAGTATATGTGTTCAAAGTGCAATGCATTATTGCACCGTTTAAACAAAAAGGTTAACTCTTCAGTATGAAACTCACCCTTAAACTTACAATTTTTTTACTTAAAAAAGGTTGTAAGTTAAGATTTCTCTCGAAATAATCAAACAATTAATTTTTATTATTCCTTTTAATTTATTTTAATCTCCGATATTTCGATCAACTTCGTTAGTCATCATCCGGGACTTTTTTAAAAAAATTAATATTGCCCTTAATGCTAAAATTTTATAGTGCTAAACTACAGCTTTAACAAAGTGGTTGGAATTAATACGGAGGAAATATTAATTAATTTAACTTTTTTTTAATGCCCTGATGATGAGCAGGGAAGTTGGTCGAAATATCGGAGATTTCAATAAATTAAAAGAAACAATAAAAATTAATTGTTTTAATTATTGATTTTTTATTTAAAAAAAATTAAAAATTTTAAAATGGTAGCCTAAAAGGTTAACAGTACCTAAAAACAGTACCCAAATAGACCTGTCAATGGGCTGGGTTTCAATCAAATTTGAAGATTTGGGTTTAAATGAATGAATTAAAAGACACCACCCCCCTTTCTTTATTTCCAATGACAAAAACTTTTCAGATATAATTTTATATTTATTTTTCCCCATTGTATTTGAAAATTGTTTTATTTTCTCTGACAAAATTTGAACTATAAACTTTTTACTTTCATTTATTCGCCATTGAAATATTTTGTGTATTCTATTCATTCATTCATATGTAATAAAAGTTGTGTAGGTAATAATTTACGAGTAACTACTCAAAAAAAAAAAAAAAATTACAAATAAAAAATAAAATGCATGAAATGTAAAGTAAAATGCAATTTACTATTTGTTAAAAAGTTTAAACTTCAATATTTGTTTGAAACCAAAATTTTGTGCAATCCCAGCAAAAACCACACATTACCAAATAACCATTTATGTAAATTGTGTTGGTCCATATAATGTAATCGATTTGGTGTATTTCAGATTGTGTGTACTTACGGTATGTGAATTCCAATTGTATAAGAAATTAAAAAAAAAAATTCAAAAAAGGATGGGAAAAGTGATGTGTCTCAAATATTGATTATCATGCATATCTTTTTGGTGACTCGATCATATCGTTCAATACAATTCATTGAACTAGTCCGTTTAAAACGTTCAAACGTTCTTTTTTGTTATCGTTGTTTTCCGTTGTGTTATGAGCTTTGACATGTAAACTGTGTTGCATGTTTACATTAATTTTCTTGTACATAGACTGAAAGTATCAGAAAATTAAAACTTTAATAGAAATTTGAAATTACTAAGAAAAACATTTAATTCTTAAAAAAAATTAATTGAAAAGAAATACAAATTTTCTATTAATAAAAAAGAACGAAATGAAAGATTGGACGAAAAGAACGAATAATGGTGAACCATGTCATATCGTTCAATTAACTGAACCGTGCAAACTAACTAGTTTGTTCATGAACGACACAACTCTACTTACCATCTTGCTTACGAGATTTTCAATTTATTTTATAAATCATGTAATATGTATTCAATTATCGGTAACTCATTACTTTATGTTTTACAAGAAAGCAAAAGGTAACAAGGTGTCAACGTCAAGATGTTACAAACTAAGTTTTGCTGGGATGGTAAGCAAACACATGTTTTGAGAGAAAAAAGTTGTTAAAAATTGTGTATCAACATTGAGACAGATAGAACTGTGAGACGTCATAAGATATTGCTTTTGAAAATTTCAATATAATGTTTTTATACCCTAAACTCCACTTTGTGTGCGGGTAGAAATATTGTCCATAGACCCTGAAAAGTACATATGAGAAATTTCAAAAAATTTTTAACTTTGAGGAAAAATTTTACAACATGGATAACATTTTGTGTTTGTTTAGGCCAATGTTTAATCATTTTTTGTTAACGCAGCAAAAATTATGGCGTTGTTAAGTTCAAAATTGAATAAAATTCTAAAATTACAGTTTTAGCTTAGTTGTGATAAAAGTTACATCAATTCCATTTCAAGCATCATATGTCAAAATATTTACTATACTTTGAAAATAAAAATAATAAAATACACCCAAAAATATATTGTTAGATACTAGGACTTAGGCGTTTAGACACAAAAGTTAATCTACTTGATGAAAGTTAATTCAACTTTTTAATTTTCATCGTTTACACATGCATTTTGTGATTAATTTGACAGTTAAACGTTTAACTCTGTCAGTTTAAAATACCAAGGTGGCGCCGATAGCGATCCCCGTATATGATGACCATGGAAAATGTCGGCGTTAGAAACATATTTGTCAACGACGCCAAAATATTTTTGCGGCAGCGTCTTAACGTTAATTTTTATGTGACTTTAGTGTGTGTGTTTTACAGTGCTGCCAACCAACCGAATTAAAACAAAAAACAGCGTTGCATACAATTAGTAGTATGTATACTAGGGTCGACCTTCGTTATATGAACGAAAAAAATGGCGACCTGTAGCGCAATGTGTTTATTTTTAAACACATAATGTCTAAAAATACTTTTTGTGCCTATTATTGTATATGGAAGTGAGTACAAAAAAAGTTTACGCATTTTTATACCCTACACCACTATGTGGTCAGGGTATAATAAGTTTGTGCTGATGTTTGTAACACCAAAAAATATTGGTCCTAGACCCACCTTATAGTATATCGAGCGGCTCAGAATTTTTTTTATTTCGATTTAACGATGTCCGTCTGTCCGTCCGTCCGCCTGTCTGTCTGTCTGTCTGTCCATGCATTCTTGTGCGCACTCTACAGGTCGCAAATATTAAGATATTTTGATGAAACTTGGTACACCAACTTATGTCGGCCCAAGGACGACGCCTATTGATTTTGGTTAAAATCGGTCCATGTTTAGACCTAGTGCCCATATAATGGTCCCCCCAAAATTATATTGTTTATACGCTGCAGATCGCAAATATTAAGATATTTTGATAAAATTTGGTACACAGAGCTAAGTTGGCCCAAGGACGAAGCCTGTTGATTTTGGTGAACATCGGTCCATGTTTAGACCTAGTGCCCATATAAGGGTCCTACCAAAATTATATTGTTTATACGCTGCAGGTCGCAAATATTAAGATATTTTGATGAAATTTGGTACACAGACCTATGTTGGCCCAAGGACGAAGCCTATTGATTTTGGTGAACATCGGTCCATGTTTAGACCTAGTGCCCATATAATGGTCCCCCCAAAATTATATTGTTTATACGCTGCAGATCGCAAATATTAAGATATTTTGATAAAATTTGGTACACAGAGCTAAGTTGGCCCAAGGACGAAGCCTGTTGATTTTGGTGAACATCGGTCCATGTTTAGACCTAGTGCCCATATAAGGGTCCTACCAAAATTATATTGTTTATACGCTGCAGGTCGCAAATATTAAGATATTTTGATGAAATTTGGTACACAGACCTATGTTGGCCCAAGGACGAAGCCTATTGATTTTGGTGAACATCGGTCCATGTTTAGAGCTAGTTCCCATATAAGGGTCCCCCCAAAATTATATTGTTTATACGCTGCAGGTCGCAAATATTAAGATATTTTTATGAAATTTGGTACACAGACCTATGTTGGCCCAAGGACGCAGCCTATTGATTTTGGTGAACATCGATCCATGTTTAGACCTAGTGCCCATATAAGGGTCCTCCCAAAATTGGCTTGGTTACAAACTGCAGATCGCAAATATTAAGATATTTTAATGAAATTTGGTGCGCTGACTCACATTATAGAAAATTTTGGCACAAGCCCCATTTTAACCCATTTGAATTTCGGATCCAAACATTAGTTGGCTTTTACCCAGACTGGTGTAGGGTATTGTATAGTCGGCATGCCCGATTTTAACCTTTTTACTCGTTTGTTTATATAGTAGTGAAATTACAACATTTTTTTAGAGTGTCTGTGAGGGATAAAAAAAAATCCGGATATAGACAAGAACCGTCTTTGTGATTGCCATTTTAAAAGACAGAACTTTGGAAGGTTTTGTTGGGGTTGGTAAACATTAATTTCTCGCTGAAACCACTGAGGCATATTTTTCTTGTTGCACTGTTTATTGATAAAATTCGCACTTCCTTTTAGCAAAACAAATTCTCATTTTACTCTTCGCGTTAAAACAATAACAACATTTTTTAGAAGTACTGATGAAAAATTTATCTGGAAGATGTAAAATCTTTTAAAAAACAGAATTGAAATTTAAAATATTACTAATAGTACTGGCGAGGGTCATCCCTCGCATTTTCACTTGTAAATTTTATCGTATACTTTGTTAGTTTTTTATTAAAATTGAAGTTGAATTTTTAACTAAGCACAAAAAGCCAAAAAATTGAAAATCATAACGCTGTAGATAAAAATGGGTTAACAACTGTTTGTTTGACGGAAGTAATAGGTGAAATCCGAAAAAATAACCCACATTGTCTAATCGTACTACATCACGACAATGCATGTGCTCATAAGACTGCTTTAACAATTCATTATTTAAACCAAGAAAATATTGAAAATATAATACATGCTCCATAAAGCCCAGACTGTTGAATGCGAGGACTTGTCCCCTGACCGGTACAAAATGGACCTGTCCTAGGACCGGTCTAAAAGAACCAACCCCGTGACTGGTGAAAGTAGAACCGTTCTAAAAGTAGTTATCTCGTAATTTTTACCACGTGCCATAGTTTTGTCAGCCCTACCCTATACCATGGCCCTCATTTTGTTTTATAGTGTAATATATGTACACGAAATGAGGTTTAGGTTTCTTAAATAAAAAATAAATTGTAATTTTCGTTTAAGGACTCACATGATGCCGAACTCATTCACAGGATGACAAAGTGTTATCTCGAAAATGGATTAGAGGAAATTTAAATTTCCACTAATCCACTTTCGAAAAGCAAAATCATTCAAGATTCACTCTCAAAATTTTATTTATGGGAATTTTGGAACGCCTTATTTATTTATTTATTCTGGATTAACGGGTTAAAGGTTCTTCAAAAGGAAAATTTTCGTTAGAATCAGATTTTAAAAACACTACACCCACAAAAATTGTTGAGTTATTACAATGAAAATTTTATTATATTAATGAATATTTTCTCCAAAAAACCGATTCAAAAATTTCGCCCAATGAAATTAACTAAAAGTTTTAGTAAATTTATTAAAATTTTATTAATATTAATGAATATTAATGAAAAGCTTCATATTGTGAATTTTGGTTTTAATGAAACTTTTTCATGAAATGAATAACACTTTATAAAAATAAGATAAAATTTTATAAAAACTCACATTTTATGAAAACTTGAGAAAAATAAAAAAAAATAATGAAAAGTTTGGTTCTAAAAAAACTTCATTGATTTTATGAAAAATGTATTAATATTATGAAAATGATTCATTTTTTTTAAATAAAAATTAAAAACCAACATAATTCTCCCAGTTTGCTAACCTCTTCAACAAAAAATTAAAACGCAATATAAAATCCCAATTATTAGCATGAAAACCAAATTTCATAAGATTTTTCCTTAGAAAATCAACGTTAACCTGTGCAAAAGAAAATTTTAATTAAATTTAACACCTCAGTAATTACAGAGTACAGCAGGATCTTAAATACCAACAAAACTGTACCAATTCACACACGCAAAATAATAATGTTTGCAATTTTAACGGAAAATATCCCTAAATTTCGGCTTACAAGATTTTTTTTAATTCCCAATTTTTTGTATTAATAATTAATAAATATACAAGCATTTTTGTTAAAATTAACAAAAATTTGTAATAGAATTACCACAAATTGTTGTTAAGTTCATCACAAAATTTTAATTTTAACAAATGTTATTCTATGTAATTACTGGCATAATATTTGCAGTGTACGTACATAGAACATACAAATATAAAATATATTTGTGAGTGTATTCGTACAATATGGATAGAATAACAATACACAATTAAGTAGAGCAAGTACTTAAGTTGAAATTTGCAGGTATTTACAAGCACTTCAAAATATGTTTCACTGGAAAACTTAAAGCACTTGAAGCTTAAATTTTGAAATTTTAAAACATTTTAAAAGGAGAAAGTTTTACCACAGACATTAACTTTTACTCCACAAAACATGAAAATGTAAAAATTGCGCCTTAACTTACATTGAGTTTATCATTTGCGTTGGCTGCATTTACAGGAGTAGGAGGAGTTGGTGTTGAAGATTTTTCCACTTGTTCTTGGTTTTCCATAGTTTCTTTTGCACTTTTTAAAAAATGTATTTCTTTGTAATTTTTTAACAATTTATTTTTTTATGAATTTTTTTTTAATTCAAACAAAAATGTCCTTTTTTAGAATTTTATCCGTTTTGTTTAATAGTAACAGTGATAACGCTTTGGCATCTAACGAGTAACTGACACCGTTAGTAGGTTATGTACCTTAACATAAACCATGAATAGAACATAATAAAAAAACAGTAACAGCAAAATGCAAAAGTATATCAAAAAATAATACAAAAAACAAAACAAACTTAAAAGAAAAGAAGTGAACTCTAGACAATAGCTGTGAAAATCAAAACATTTACTTTCAGATTTTATGTTTTGTTTCCGTTATTCGTAGTCAAATGGAGGAGAAAAATAACAAATTGCAAAAGCTTTTCAGGGAATTGCCATTTTAATAGGCTTGCCAGAAAGCCCTTTTAGTCATCCCGAAAATAAAAAAAGCAAATCTCCAAAATATCTTCACAAATAAAAAGTAGTTTCTTTGTTAAATTTGTCACTGCGCCCAAATTTTGAAGAAATTTTCAATACCCGATAAAAAAAAATTATATACCCAGAAAACCAATTCGGTGCTGACAACCGCATTTATAACTAATCGAATGGTTCGATTGTGGTAGCCGAGTTTTTCAGTTGTGATAACAGAAAACTAATTGATACAGGATTAATTTGACTAAAACAATGGAATTTCAATTGTATGAAAAATCATTCGATAGTCTCAACCGAAAAATTCATTTTATGCAACTGACTCATTCTGGCAACAAATTGGGTTATCATCACCGAACCTGTTTTCTGGGTATACCGAACATATGCGGTCATATCTCATTTGATATAGATCAACATTTAATCTTATTCAAGTTCATCCCAAAACTATGGTATCCAGTATTATCCAAGAAGCTCCCTCGAATATATTACAGGATTAAATTAGATTTAAAATTCATCTCAAAATTGGCGAATCCATTAATAACAAATTCGAGATCTTGATAGATCTTAAAATCCTATGAGATTAATTTAGATCTAGTTTCATACAAATAATTACATAATTTTGGCAGATGTAATTAGATATTTTGATATCAAAATTTATCCTATGATATATTTAGGATTATATCATTTTTAATAAAAATTAAAAAAAAAGAATGCACCAAAAAATATTAAAAGATATTAATTTCTTAAAAAAATATTAATTTATTAAAAAAATATTTATTTATAAAAAGAAAAAAAAAACCATGCACAGAATTCGAACCGAGATTGCTAGAATTTTAGTAGGCCACTTAGTTTACTGAGCCATGGTGCTATACAAAATGACCGACTTTATGAGATAATACTGCTCATGTTATGTTATAATTTTTTATTTTTAAAGTCTTATCACTCACTGAAATTTTTCAGCAGTAAATATTTTCGAATTTAATAATGGGATAAGAACAACACACGTGTTGTTGAAAAGTAAATATAAATTTCTTTTAAATGAGTTATGACATGTCCAAACTTAAAAATCCTTTGGAAAAAAATTTCTCATTTTAAAAGTTTTCTTTAGAAGTTTCTTAAAAGGATTTCCATAACAAAATTCTTTTTATTTCAAAAGACTCTTATTACACAGATATTTAATAGCTAGCCTTTTGGTGGCTGAAATTTCAAGAAATACTTTGAGCTCTAACATGACCTTCTAATCGTTTACATAACCAATATGTTAGAGTTTTTCAAAAAACTGTATTAAAATTGTTATGCCTAGTTGCAAATAAACATAACTTGCAGATGCAGTAAATGGGTAAATTTTTTTTTTGATCTGTAAAAACAATCACCTTTACTATAAAAAAGAAAAAGTCGATTTTAAATCACAAAAGTCGACTATTATTTTAGTTTTCGTACCATACAAAATATTTAAAGTATACCTTAAAATTATGGTTTAAATTTGAAGTTTTCATTTGGTTTTATTTTATATTTATTTATTTTCATTTTACTGTTTTCGAATTTAGTTTTAAATTTGAAGTTTTCATTTGGTTTTATTTTATATTTATTTAGTTTCATTTTACTGTTTTCGAATTTAGTTTTCGTTTTCAATAAAAATAAACAAAATTTTGGAATGTATAGTTTGGCATTATTTTAAAAGTTCTATTTTAAATATTTTGTATAGTACGGTTAAAACAAACCGTTTACTTTAAAATAAAGTCGACTTTAACAAAAATATACCTTTGAAAATTATTGATAGTAAGGCTGAATATTTACAAATAAATTAAATTGAGTTAAAAAACGTAAACACGTTTTTTTGGAGTTGGCATTCGATCGCAGAACAACATTCGGATAAAATTTTATCGAACCATATCTTATTCCATCAAATTAGACAGAGACCTCTTGTAAGTATATCATTTTCCCTAAATTGATTTTGCCGTCGCTGGGGATCGAACCCGCAACCTTATGTTAACAGTCCAACGCGCTAACCATTACCTGTGAAAAATTATTTTTTTTTTCAAAATTAATCAAATTTATTCAATTAGAATAAGTTTAATAAGTTTTTAAGTATTTTGCATACATTAAGTAGATAAGTTTGTTTTGTTTTTATTTCCGATTGTTTTTTCGAAATTGAATTGTGGTATGCTTCTAAATAACTACCGTTACCAAAATATCATTAACCTTAAAATACCGTTACCAAACTAACCAACTAAAATACCATTAACCTAAAAATACTGATACGAAAATAAATGAAGTATCGCTACTCTTAAAACACCGTTACCGAAATAATCTAAAAAAGCGTTACTCTTAGCGATAACCGCATTGTTTTGGTAACCATTCATGATTTTTTTATATTTTACTGCATATCATCCCTACGGGAAGTTTTAACAAACTGTCACCGAACTGGCCCCTTTATATGAAATAGACTGGTCACTTTTACATGGCGTTGTCATAGGAGGGGGAAATTGACCCCTTGTGACATGTCATAAGACAAATCCCAGGACAGGTCCCTGAACTTTGTTTTTTATGAGAGTTCAGTAACCTGTCCTAGGATTTGTCTTGTGACATGTCACAAGGGATCAATTTCTCCCTCCTATGACAACGCCATGTAAAAGTGACCAGTCTATTTCATAAAAAGGGGCCAGTTCGGTGACAGTTTGTTAAAATTTCCCGTAGGGATGTAACAAATGTGTTATATTTGTATAAGAAATATACTAAAAAGTGATTTCCCAAAAAAAGTTACACACAAAAAAATACGCGAGTGTATATTGCCTTGGGTGGCATAGGTAGTGTCTTTTTATATACAATTTAAAAAAAATTGTGTTATTACCTTTGCCACTAGTAAAGAATTTTACCTATCCATAATGTAAATTTTACTATCAAAAATTGGTAAAACTTCGAAAAAATATTTTAAAATTTATAAATGTCAAACCTTAATAAATTTTCTTTATTCAAAAGACAACAACAAATTGGTTTTTATTTTAATTTTAAATAAAAGAAAATAAAGAGAACATTCTTTATTAAGGTAAATACATTTAGCGTTTTTTTTAATCACCTGGATTTAGAATTTTTCATACAAAAATTGGATTTATTAAATCCAAAAAAAAAGCTGGATTAAATAAATCCATAATAAAAGCACAAATATATGAAACAGCCTATTAATTTAATGACAGAAAAAAATACGAACGAAAATTAAAAGAGAAACAAAAAAATTGAAAAACTAACAAATGAAAGGTTTTTATTAATTTTTTTTTTATGAAATATGTTTAGAAAAAAAAACTACATCGCACTAAATACATATTTTCGATCTTGGACATGGAGACATAGCTCAAATAGAAATGGCAATTTTTCACTCTACAGTAAGTAATTTAATTAAATCCAATTAGTGAATATTAAATATTGCAATAGAATTTTTCAATTGTGTAAAAATATAAATTGAAGTGATAAAACTGAAAAGGCAGACTGTTTATCGCTGTTTTATATAAAATATAATTATAAATTAAAAGTTAAAGTAGAATCCTTCATCATCGAATTCGGTATTAAAAATTAGGGTGAAAGAAGTGTCGGACAGAAAATTTTTTTAAAATAGGAAAAATCTAACCACATCTGTTGAGCACTTTTAGAAATACTTTTTGGATTTATTAAATCCAAGTGATTAGAAAAAACGGCTATTGATGTTAAGAGAAAGAAGAGATTGCAAAGAGAAAAATGTTTAAATTTCTCCATTACATAATCATCGCTTTTTCGCGATGTAATCTTTATATATTCGTACACCCTCTCCCTTATTTGAGAGAAACGCAGTCAAAACCACACTTAAAAAATTTTTAAATAATAGCAGAACGCGAAAAAGACTTTAGTGTACAAAAGTTTAATTAAAAACCTAATCAGCGATTAACATTCTGGAAACGAATATAATGATGAAAAAAATTTCCATTATAATACCAATTTTATACACCAAAGTTTGGTGTTTATTTGCAAAAAGCAAATCGCGAAAAAAAATTTGCAAAATTGAAAAATTTTTGCATTATTACACCCAGGAAAAAGATTGGTTGGCTTTCGATCAAAACCATTAAAATGAATTTGCCAGGACTTTATTTTATTTATAATTACCTATAATTGAATACTACATCAAAAATATTTTACTAGGTATTAAAAATAGGGAAAATGAACTAAAAAAGAATCCTTTTAACAAATTATTGGTATCTCCAATCAATTTTAAAATTAGTATCAGTTTAGTAATTCTATGCAGTAGAAGCAGCCATTTATTTAGTGAATATACAAGAAAATTGGTGTTATCTATAACCTTTTTTAAAAAAATTTCAATATTCGAAAGTGGTAACTACAAATACGGGTATCCTAATCAAATATGACCTTAAAATCAAGTTTCTATAGAACCAACCGAATTGTGGATTGTATTGATAACACACACAACTATTAATTGGTAATGTTAAACGAGTTTTATACTGTATTAATAAAACACATAAATTCAAAATTAGTCATTAAAATTATTAAGTGTTTGTGGTGTAGTGGGTGAGGAGTTGGCCTAGCACGCCGGATTTCCGGGTTCGAATCCCGGAAAAGACAAAAATTTAGATGTTTTTTTTAATTAAAATAAAATATTCATATGTATAAACAGTAAATATGACTAAGAAATTTAAAAGTAGTTGTGGTGCAGTGGGTAAAAGTGTGAACTATTAACCTGAAGGGCCGGGTTCAATACCAGAAAATTCAAAAAAAGTTTTTTAATTTCAATAAAATTTTGTAGAACATAATAATATTTATGTGGAACATAATATTGAATTAGACAACCGAATATTGGCTTTCACGACGAAAAATATAATTTAATATAAAGAGAGTTGTCGTAACCGCACGAATTCGATTGGCAACAAATTCGGTGGCCACAACTGAGACTGTTTTCTGTGTGTATATTTGTTTGTAGAATGTTGATCGCTGATTGTGTGTTTTAATAAATTTTTTCTACCATAAAGTCTTTTTTCGCGTTCCACTATTATTTTGTCATTTTTTCAGTTCGGTTTTTTTTAAATTTATAATCTAGAGACTATAATAATACCATTTCATACAACAAAGTTTAGGGCTAGTTGGGAAAAAAAAAATTGCAAAAATATAATTTTTCCATCAATATATTTGTTTGCAGACTGTAAATTGCTGGTTAAGTTTTTTAATTCATTTTTTGTAACATGAAACCTTTTTTCGCTTTCCGCAATTATTTTGCAATTTTTTAAGTGTGTTTTTTTCATTTAGTATATGTTATTTGCATAACGAAATCAATAATATATGAAATTTGTATGTATTTTTATTTCTTTAATAAATTTATATTTAATAAAAATTTAAATATTTTATTACTTGCGGAGCTTTTTACAATAAGAAATGCCTAATATCAAAGCAAAATTATCAATATTTTACCTACACACAGGAAAAATAATTGCCAACCGAATTGCTAAGCCTATTTTGGTTGCTACAAACCAATAAATTCGGTTTGTGAAACCATATTGGAATGTCATTCCTAAATATTTTGGATAGTGCAACTAAAATTCAGTTGTATAAACCGAATTTTGTTGTGATAACCAATATTCAGTTGTACCAACCTATTTTAGTAGATATAACCGAATTTCAGTCGGAAAATGGAATATTTTTTCTCTATGTGTACGTTAAAGTTGGTAGAACACCAATTATTCTTAGTTAATTTACCAATAATTATAGGTGATTTTTCGAACTTAAAAGTCAGATTTAATTTACCTTTGGTTTATTTTGTGTGTATATAATTTTTGGAATTGAGTCAAAATCTTCAAAATCTCAAAATTAGAAAAATCCGAATTTTGTAAAAGTTTTCAAATTTATTGCAATTTATTGTATATCTCAAAAATTTTGTACAGCAAAATATTTATTTGTATTCTAAAACATTTTTCTATACAAAAATAACACTTAGCAACTCTGCTAAAAGCTCATTTTAAGAAATAGTGTTTCTAAAAGCTTTTACTACCCCTTAAATTACTCTCCAGTTAAAAAATAAGCTTTTTATTTAGGTACTCTTTGATAAAGCACTTTTGTGCAATTATCATAGTTTTCAATATTTTTATGCCATATTTTATCATTACCTACTTATGTATGCCACCATCATCACACACATTACATCATTAATGCAAACCAAAAAAAAAAAAAAACTAAAAAATTGTAGAATACTCATAATAAAGATGGTTTAACACATTATAAAACCCAGTGCCCTAGGTCAGAGTTAACTGGGTTGGTTGAAATGTTTCACTAATTTTCCGCAAGAACAATGAAAAAAAAATATGGTAGTCATATTTTTTGGAATTAAAACGCAGTAGGTAAACAAATTAATAATAGATGACTTAACGCAAAAATATACATATTCCTACACAGATTTTATTATATGTAGATATATGTATGTATTTATGAAGGTGCATTTTATGATTTTTGTTATAGCAAAAGTATGTAGGTACTATAATTAAGCTAATATAATTCCTTAAGTGGGAATAAAAACAACAGGGGGATAAAATATGGAAATCAATGTTGTGTTACTGGTATATTTATATTGGGTTTCTAGAAGACGTTCGTTGTTCGTTGTGACGAAAAACGTCATCTAGAAACACCACCTAAGAGATTAATCAGAACTGGGTCGATTGTGGACCGACGACAGCAAAAGTCGTCGCGATTAATTTAAACAAAGTACGAATTTTTGCAATTCTAATACGAATTTCTACACAGAGAAAAGAGATTCATTGTGACAACCGAATTTCTTGCCAACTGAATGATTTGGTTGCAGTAATAGAATTATTAAGTTGTAGCAATCAAATCGGTTCCTGACACACCTCAGATGTGTGATTTCAACCGAAATTTTGTTGTCTTAAACGAATATCTGTTGCTACAAACAAATAAATCAGTGACTCCAAACAAATCATTTGGTTGGCAAAAAATTCGGTTGTCACAATGAATCTGTTTTCTGTGTTCTAATGGCGACCCTTAATTAGTTAAAAATATGGCAACAATTTGACAAATATTTGGAGTGTATATTAGTTTGTCGTCATAAAAATAGAATAGATTCCAAAAACAAATCACCCATACAAAATATATGAAAAAACAATACTCGTTGTCGTTGTCGACCTATTTGTGATTAATCTCCAACTCTTTTGGTGCCAATGTATTTGTTTTGTAACACAAGTGCAGGCTGGTCAGACCTGGGGTTTTGTCCCCAAATTTGGGGATTTTTTGTTGGTCTTGGCCACAAAAATTTTCATTTGGGGGCAGGGGAATTTTTTGGGGATTTTATAAATATTTTGGGGATTATTTGGGGATATTTAAAATTTTGAAGATTATATTAATAATTTCAAAAAAAAGTAACAAATTCACCCTTTTATGGATTTTCTATATTACTTTAAAGCTTTTTAACACATATAAATGATTTTTATCTGAGAGTTTTATATGATTAATGTCCCAGAATCTAAAATATTGTTTATACAAAAAAACATCATATCGATTACACTATGCGACAGTCAAAATCGGGATGGGTGAAACCAACGGGAAATGTTATATCGGTCAAAAACAAGTTATACGTGTCCCGGCGTTTGGCTGGGTCACGTCTAGGAATCGAGATATATCGATTTGAAGTTAGTAACTATCATATAGGGGAAATTGTCACCTTTGGTGGTCTTTTTTTTGACATAACTCGAGAACCACTAGTCCGATTGCTCAAACAATTTTTAAAAAATTAAAAATTACAATTCCTTTAATCTGTTCATATAACGTTTTTCTATATACTCAACAGTTTTGCCGGTAAAAATAAATGTATGAAGAAAAAAAATATTTTTTGCCTAAAATATTAAATTTTTTTATATTTTAAATTCATAAAAAATCCAAAACGGAAAAAAGGCAAGTCGTATTACTTTCACGCGCAAAGTCAAATAACCTTTAAATAAAATGAGACATAGATCATGAAAATCGATGGACGCGTTTCGCTTTTATTCACAATTAAGTGAAGGTATCTCATTTTGACAAGAATATTGATTTTATGTTTCAATGAGTTTGGTTAATATTTATTATATATTATTTATTATTAACACGTAAAATTAAAAATTATTACAGGTAATTATTAGGTTATTACATAGATAAATAGGTTATAAAAATCGATGAACGCAAAACTTATTTTTGTTTGTTTGCGCCCTTTACTTTCTTGCGTGGTGGTTCGCCCACTTGTTCAGAGTCTGTATCGGATGAGGATCTGTCTTCATCTGGAAAAAATCAATTGTTCTTAATCAGTCAGTTAACTTCATTTTTGTGACTTACCCTCGGAGGAAACTCCCATTGTATATTATTCTTCTTCATCTTCATTGTCGGGATCGTACGTCTTTTGCGACCACCAACAAATTTCAGCCAGCAGCGAATCGAGCCTTTTGCCTTTATATCGCGTTTCCATTGGCATTGCCACTTGATGGAAGCGCTCGCCATGTTCATCCGACTCTGAGGCTAGCTGCTTGCTGAAGTATTCGAAATGGTGATGCAAGAAGTGAATTTTGAGGGACATATTCACTCCAATTTTCTGGAAGTAGTGCAACATCTTGGTCACAAGAGCGGGGTAATTGTGTGCTCGCGTACTTTCCAAAAAATATCGTATGACTTTCTTCACTGCCCTCCACGCAAAGTAATCATTACCGTCTAAAGCACCTTTAAATTCCTTTGATTTCATGAGCTTTCGTATATCCGGCCCATTCAGAACACCTTCCTTCAATTTTGCTTCGCTGATTCTTGGGAAAATATTATTCAAACAATCAAGAATTTTCGGTTGCTGCACAATGGCCTTGATAAAATTTTTTACGATTCCCAGTTTGATATGGAGAGGGGGCATGAGGACGTTCTCCATTGGCACCAGTGGATCATTTACGCAGTTGTGTCCTTTCTCCGTTGGATCTCGAGGAAGCCAGTCATGCGTTTCGTATTGGTTTCCTTTAAATCGGGTATCCCAAAGACACAAGAAACACATGTTTTTCGTATAGCCTCCTTGGAGACCTCTTAGCATCGCCACGACTTTCAGATCACAACTGATCCGTTACATGTGATCAGTGTAGCAAACTTTATCCAAAATTATTTTCATCGAATCGTATGTTTCGCTCATGTCTGTGCTGTAGCCAATGGGAATGCTTGGTTTTTTATTATATTTATGTAGCAAAACGACTTTCAGGCTTGATTTCGAAGAATCGATGAACATTCCCCAATCAGCTGCGACATAATTAATGGCCATCGCCTCCATCAGTCCCTTTATATCGTGGCAGTAAACAAATGTGTTCCCTTCGTTGAGTGTGTAGTACCGTTGGAATAGCAATTGTCGTCTTCGATATCCGGTGACTTTGACATTAGGCTCCAAATTGTTGCCTTCTTTCAAAAGCTGGGCAAGTTTTTCTGCTTCACGTTGAGAAAGGTTTAATTCTGCAACAATCTTGTCCATTCTTGCTTGTGATATTGGAATTATTTTGTTCGATGGGCCGGCTTCTGGTGTTGGTTTATAGGTGAAATCCCATTGATCCATTGTTTCAATAGAAAAAGAAGTTTCTCTGTCAGGACTTGGAAGCGGTGGAATTGGTATTTCATCCGAATGCGGTAGAGGTATTTGTGCACTTCTAACAGATATGTAAACTCTTCGTTTAAGGCCTTTACGATTTACTCCACATATTTTGTTTGCGCAAGCGTAACAGTTATCGGAATTGTGCTCTCCTGGATCAGTCCAAATCATTGGTACACCAAAAGAAAGTGAACTGCGTTTCCCTTGGATCCACATGTTAAGAGCATTGTAGCACGTTTTACAAATTTTGTCTGGGGCCCACGAAACGCCGCGAATTATTTCGGAATCAAAATAAAGTTTAAAAGCACGCTCCACTTGCTCAGTGAGTAATACAGTATTTGTTGAAAAAGCTCTTTTGCCACAAACGTAACAAAATAAATTGATATTTTCTGGACAATTTTCACTCATTTCGGCTTTATACTTTTATTACTTTTTCGTCACTTTAAAAGAATCGTACTTTACGCGTTCGGAGACACTTGTTGAATGACAAAAATCGATCAATGAACACCTATAAAAACTACGTAAGTTTCAATATTTTACTGAGAGGTACTTATGAATTGGCTCATCTTTTAAGGGTGGCGCATCATGATTCGTGTGCATTTTAAATTTTTTGAAACGTTCTAAAACATGACCACTCATAAATGTGGGTGCAATTTGTGTAACAAAATCATGCAGGTAGCCAACGGAAAAAACCCAAATAATTAAAAAAGTGCACTTTCCTTTTTTCCTTTTAATTGTCCACTCACATATATGACCGTTTTTTAGTTTGTTACCGCCAGTGTTGCCAAAACTTATTTAGGAAAAAATGCTAGATTTTTTGCATAAAAATGCTAAAAAATGCTAAAAACTAAAAAAATATGCTAGAAAAAATATGCTCAAAAACATTTATAAAAAATGTTTCAATTTGTTTAAAAAAAACTATTTCAGTGACTTTTTAAAATTAGACTGAAAATAAGTCATCTCTAATTATGAATTCAGTTCATTTTATTAACTAAAATTATATAAAAGAAAAATTAAAAACAACTCAAAAGTTAATTCTTGTAAAAAAGTTCAAAAATCCTTTAACCCTTAAATATATGATTTCTAAAGGCGCGTGTGTACATTTCAAGAAAAATACCAAAAAAAATTATTTTAAAAAAAAGGTGATTTTTATTGAGAAATATGGTTTTTTGACAAATTTCTAAATTGTGATTATTTTAACGTGTATGAAAAAAAACAAAAAAAATTCTATAAACTGTAATTTATACATTTATTGTCGCCAAACTGAATTTTATTGCGAGAATACCACTTTAAATATTTAAACAAATATTTTTGAATATTACACTTTTTTAAAAAAAAAGCGTGTTTTAGATTTTTCACAAATATACAGAGCAAAACCAAGATTTTTACTCTGTTTAAAAATTCTGCGCTAAAATATAGGAACACTATGTACAGAAGGGGCCTCTAATGCCCAAAAATGCAGTTTTATGCATCAAGTGGGTTTTTTTTATTAAAAAACCGGTATGTTGCCAAATGGCTACACCATGCATTTAAGGGTTAAAATAAATTTATTATTATTTGATTTCCCAACTGTGTCACTGAAAATATGTTATCTCAAAAAGTTAAAGGCGAATAAACAAAAGTACCGCAAAATGTTTTATTTCTAAAATATGAATTTCCCATTCAGCCTTAATTTATCTACTCAAAATTAATTTAATGGTTTTTATTGCACGCTCTGTTTACCGTTTTCAAATTTCTGCATCTTTGGGCTTACCTGCATGAAATTCTTTAAAAAAATTATTTTCGCGATCAGGGTTAATACTTTTTGTGGTGTTGGTTGACGTTGTAAGATTTTTGGTATGATTAAATGAAAAGTGTACAGGTGTTACAGTAAAAATAATCAAAATTCACTGAAATTCTTAAAAGATAGGAATTTATCACAAACGCTATCCACATTACCCTCTATGACCCAAACCTAAAAAAATCAATAAAAATTGCAAAGATTAAAAACGAACCTTTCAACATTTTGCAATTCTATTAATTCTATTTTAAACTCTATTCTTTAAATTATTATTTTTTTTTTACCAAAAATTGGAGTATTTTGTGCAAAATCACTCCTTCACCATAACAACGACAAAAAGTAAAACGAGTAAAAAAGTTAAAGCCGGGCAGGCCGATTTAAAATTTTAATATTAAAGTACCATAAAGCAATATTTTTTATACTTTTGTGATCATTTTTGAATTTCAATCAATCCAACCCTGTTAAATACAATTTTTCGCTATTTTTTCCTCAAAAACATTTTTTTTCTTTCGCGATTTTTGTTTTTTTTTCGAAAGAAATTTTTGTTCTTAACTCTATTAAATATTTTTCTAAACCCTATTGAATATACAAAAAATAACATAACACATACTTTTTATTTGCAGAAAAAAATGTTTTTGCGAAATTTTTGCGAAAAAAATCTATAAAAAAAATTTCGTGAAAAAAATGACAGCTTCCTTAATGTTTTAAATATTTAATCAATTTGATAAATTTATAATTAAAAATGATCCCAGAAATATAAAAATAAAATTTTTTTAGTACCCGTCAAAATTTTTAATTGCGAATATCGCGAATACGAGAGCTAACTTTGAAAAACTGCTATCACAATTGAATTCAGCGTACTCGAATTAGCTTTACCAGTACGGTTCCCAGCTTGTTAAAATTTGCGACTGCACAGTGTAATTAACGTGTAAAAATAGTTCTAGTACTTACTCTAAAAGTAAAAAAAATATTTCTTTTTCATATTACACTTAAATTCAAATTAATGTAGAATATTCTAAAAAAAACAGAAAATAAAACTGTAAAAAATGCTAAAAATATGCTAAATTTTGTCGGAAAAATGCTGAAAAAAATGCCATATGCTAGATACATTTTTTTCATGCTAAATGAATTAAAAAAATGCTAAATCTAGCATTAAATATGCTAAATTGGCAACACTGGTTACCGCTACCATAAAAATCAAATAACCTTTTGTTTATTACTTTTTTTTAATATTTTAAGCAAAAAATATTTTTTTCTTCATACATTTATTTTTACCGGCAAAACTGTTGAGTATATAGAAAAACGTTATATGAACAGATTAAAGGAATTGTAATTTTTAATTTTTTTGAGCAAAATCGGACTAGTGGTTCTCGAGTTATGTCAAAAAAAAGACCACCAAAGGTGAAAATTTCCCCTATATGATAGTTACTTACTTCAAATCGATATATCTCGATTCCTAGACTTGACCCAGCGAAACGCCGGGACACGTATAAACTTCTTTTTTACCGATATAACTTTCCTCGGTAGTTTGAACCCTTCCCGATCACTGAACCCTACCACTTGTCTCACAGTGTTATGGATAACATTCTATTGTATTAAACAGATCTAAATCAAATCCCGAGTAAAAAAGACTATATTTAACATATATTTTTTAATATTAAAATATATGATAATATAAAATATTGTATGCGACTTTATATGTTTTTATATGATGATATATTAGAAATTTTCTCATATGAAATCATATATCAGTATTGGCTTTATTGCAAATTGTTTATATAAGAATATATAATTGATAAAACCGTTCAAAATTTTATATATAAATAGATACGAAAAATAATTTTGATTTTATTTTATACATTACAATATATTAGTTAATCTCAGACACAAGTTCGAAACTCATTTCATCAAAAACTACTTTTTGTATGTTTTACTCTTTTTTTCATTAAATTAATATTTTCTGAGCTTTTGTTTACTTTTAAAAGTTTTTTATTTTTAATTTAAAAAATCCAATTTAAAGAAGTTAACATTTAAAATCATGACCCTTGTAATGGGTTAATGAGTCTAGTTGCATAGCATTGGTAAGGTATTTCAAGTACCTTTCAACGGCATATATATGTTGTTCTGGTCCGATATGTTTTGAGTGGAGAAATAAGCCATGGAATATTGTTGTAGATAATCTTCAGCTCCATAAATCGGGAACTATGAGCTTCCAACAAAAAACAAGTGCATTTTATTTAAAATAAAAAAAGGATAACATATTTAAAAAAAATTCTAAGTCCAAAGAAAATTCCCATATTTGATAAAAAATTATCTAGTCTTTAAAGAATAGTCTTTATACATTAAAGTCTTCAATAATTACTCATTATCAAGAGTAGCCCTCGGCTGATAGTTTGGCATGTGATGAATATCGAAAACGATCCGATTTTCAATGGTTAATATTTTATGATCTGTACAATACCAATTATTTTTTATTTCCTAATTTAGATGCCCGGAGTCAAATAAAATGATAATTATTCTAGATTGAAAAACTGTTCGTTTTCGTTTTCGATTTTTATCACACCCCTGAGTGTGTAGCCGAAAACCTGCTGCCCTCCAATACAAAGTTTTTTATCAACTAAATTTAATCATATCGTATTTTATTAACTTATATCCAATTTGATCGGGACAAATTTCGGATATAAGTTTATCATTTGATATAACTTTGTATCCTTGTAAATACAATTATATCCAATTTGATACAATTTAATATAACAATATATCCATTCACATATAATTTTATATAAAATTTTTTACTCGGGATCTAAAAATTCTTTAAAAATGCTTTAAATTTTTTAAAGTTTCAAAATTAAATACATATGTTTAGGGTACGATTGGTTTTTTTTTTAAATAATTTAATAAAAATTAAACGTTTTCTTCGTAAAAGTCCCTAAATTCTGAGAATTTTTCTAGGCATTTATACAAAAGCAATCTAAGAATTTTTAAAAACAATTATTGTTAGTGCTATTTTTTATATTTAATTGTAATTTTTATACGGATAATGTTCATTTTGAGCAAATTAAAAAGGCTCTACTACCTTTTTCAACATTTTTTCTAGTTGGGGATTTTTGGGGATATTTTTAGATTTATTTGGGGACAACGAAAAAAAGTATCTGGCAAGCCTGCACAAGTGTGTTGTTGTGTGAGTGCAAGAATTTTGTTTGTTTATTTTTGGAATGTATTGTTGACAATACACATATTTTCATTTGAATGCATGCAGGTTTGTGTGTGTAGTATTGTATATTTTCATTATTGCTTTTGTGTGTGTTAGTGTGTCTGTGGGGGCGGGACAGCATATACTATATATTACAAGAGAACAAAATAAAATAATAAGGTAATTGTACCTGCATTTAATTTTCTAGTATTAACGTCTTTTTATATTGTTCTTTGTTTACAGTTATTGTGTTACACATAAAAGTACTAACACATACACATTTGAGTAAATGAACACACTTAAGTCAACAGAAAAATGGGTGAATATTGTATACGGATTTTGCTATTTTCTTTTATACATAAATATGTGGTATTATGGTGTTTCTTTTAAATTTAAAGATTTCTGTCTTTTGTTCTTAAAAAAATTGAAAAGTGTTTGCATTGTTTAATGACATTGAATTTAATAAATTGACATATGTGATCTCCAAAAAGTCTCCTTGGTTATAGAAAAATTTTAACCGAATTCGTTGTAAATCGGCTGCAACAAAAGAATTTTTAAGCTGTGATCACCGTAATGTTTTGATATGAACAGAGCTTCGAAGAATTAATTCCCTAATTCCCTTTTTTTGAACTGAATTTATATTTTGGGAAAGAATTCCCTGACCAAACTTAAAGAATTGAGTGAATTCCTTTTTTTTTCAATCGATTTATCTTAAAGGAATTCATTCACTTTTTTCTAATTCCTTCATAAAATTTAATGCATTCATTCTCCAAGGAATTCATTCAATTCTAGTTAATTCAACTTTTGGTCAAGGAATTAATTCCCTTGTACATTTAATTTCCTGAAGGAATTACCTTTTCCGTTTAATTCCCTAAGGAATAAACTTTTTCGTTTAATCCCTTTAGAAAAACGTGTAAGTCCATACAATGTAATCGATTTCGTGTACTTTACATTGTATGTACTTACGATATTTCGTGCCAATAAGCCACAAATGACTGGTACTCTCTAAGTCAACATAACCCGT
Organism: Leucophora obtusa; assembly: GCA_949987735.1. Classification (NCBI taxonomy): domain Eukaryota; kingdom Metazoa; phylum Arthropoda; class Insecta; order Diptera; family Anthomyiidae; genus Leucophora; species Leucophora obtusa. The sequence continues at coordinate 321,922,512 of OX465295.1, read as the reverse complement.
GCCATCGTATAAATTCAGCCTGATTTATGTGTCAGACTCATCGTAAATTAGATATCTCCGATGCTCGCCAACCGCGGCTGTATCCACAAAAAAGCCGTCGATATATCACACGCAACTTAATCAATCTACCCTTACCTATTGGAAACCCCTATATAATTATAATTAACATATACTGGAATTTTTTTCATCGGGTTATATATAATTTTATTCATCTGTCAATTAGTAGTTGTTACTGTCACTAGTGCCTTTAAAACCCCCCTTTCAAATTGAAATATCTTATAATGTTTTGTGAGCCACAAAATGACATATGACTGTCACAATAACATCAAATACACAAAATTATTGAATTATACATTTACACGGAGGCGTATGATTAACAAAAAAAAACTCAAAAATTATGAGCTTATTGTGTATGGCGATGTTCATTGGCATGACGAAAATGTGTCAAATTAGGAACAATGAAAAGTGAATTTGTAAATGTTCAAGTTTGAACTTACAAGATACTGTGACATTTTTTTAAAATGAAGTACATATTACGAGTAGAATTGAAAGGAACATATATTACATATAAATGACGTGTGTTAATGTCTTCGGTAAGAAGGGAAAGGTTTGGAGTTGTAACAGTTTCTGCAGTATTTAACTAAAATCATTTTAAATTACCACAACTGGTTGTAAAGTAGTATTAGGGAAAAAATAGTTGAATTCAACTAAATAATTAGTAAGTCTACAGTTTTATTTTTTTGAATTGCTATTTCATCAATATTTAAATGTCTAAAAGTTATCATTAATATGTTTCCATAGGAGATAGTTGTTAAACGGATTGACTTAAATGTTTTAAAGGAAATGGATGAGAAAAGTCTCGCCAGAATAAAATGATTTTTCTAACCAAATAACAGAAAATGCTAAAACTCAGCTGTGTTTATATATTTGAATCATATATGGGACTAATGAATTAGGTGGACTAATTAATTGATGATTTCATTACCATTGCATTGATATCAATTTGTAATGAAATTATTTTCATTAGCATTTTTTTAAATTAATGTTAATGATTTCGCAATTTAATTTCATTGATTAATGACAATGGATTAAAATCTTAATATCATTAATAACGCATCAATTAAAAAAATTACCATTGACAGATAAGCTTTTCGAAAAACCCAAAAATGGAGAAAATGTGCTGAAATCAAATTAAAAAAATATAATACTAATTAGCATTCCATTCTGCTTTGTAACCAGGTCCCGAATTCCATAGAACGATTATTGTCTGACAATATCGTTTTGGCGATTGTTTTATTTCAAGCAGCTGAAACTTATGTAATCGTTTTTTCGAAATTGTTTTTTTGATAGCTAATTTGGTTTCCATAAGAACAAAATCGTTCAAACGCTATCCGTCAAAACGATTGAAAATGAACGATAGCAAAATAGCAGATATCATGCGTTTTCTAGCATTCTTTTTAGTTTGTTTTAGCAATATTTTTAGTGAAAAAGTTGACAACAGTGAATAGGATCAGCTGTTTTCCTATAGTCTTCGAAACGATGCGATAGTGGTGAGCGTAGAGAAAGCTATCTTAAAACGATATCGACCAATCGAATCGTTTGGACGATCATCATTTTCAAAATTAAGGAACTGAAATCCAGATAAATTATTATTAAGCTAATTCTTATTATTATTAAGTGTATGTTATTTTTTTAAATGCAGAATGTAAGTCGCTGATTAAGTTTTTTTTATTAATTTTTGTATCACAAAGCCTTTTTTGACATTCCGCCATTATTATCCGTACACAGAGGGAATTTTGCTGGACGAGTTCTAATGAAAATTTTCAGTAAACTAATGAAAAATTTATTAAATTTGATGAAAAAGCATCATATATTTTATGAATCCATTTTTAATGAAAATTTTTCATTGAGTATATGAAACTTTTAATAAATAGAATGAATTTTTTTACAAAATTTTATGAAAAATTCCATTAATTCAATGAAAAGTTTCAATCGACGAGTTCCAGTGCAACTTCATTGGTTTTGTGCAAAAATTCATTAATATCATGCAGATAATTCTCTCAGTGTAACCTAGGGATGATAGTACCAAAATTTGGCGGTCAGATTCCAAAAAAAAAACACTCGCGAAATAAAAATTTTACAAAAAGGAAAATTTTTGCATCAGTATATTTGTTGGCGGAATGTTAATCGCTGACTAAGTTTTTTAATTCATATTTTGTACCACAAAGCATTTTATCTCATCCCGCTTTTTAGCTTTTTAGAAAAATATATATATTTTTGGCTCGCTTGAGAACTATTTCCATCCCTGATTATAACTTCTTTGGCCAGACCCGTTGTTCGTTTTTATATATCAGGATTTTTTGTAAACATATGGTTTATTAATCAATTTTAATTAGCTTTTTACATTAGTGTGATTTCATTATGTTTTTTACAAAATAATGTAATGTTTTTTACAAAATATTTCATTACCATTAAATAATAATGAAATTTTTATTTTATTGTCTAACTAATGGTAATGAAAAATTCCCATTTATGCTTTAAGCAAAACTCTTAAATTTCACATAACTTTTTTTATAAAAATAAATATTTTAAGAAAATAAAATGTTAAGAAAGGGCCATAAAAATTCATTGAGTAATAACTTAAGCAAATTAACAACATACTTTTTCGAAACAGTCATTAAATTTAAAAATACAAAGACTAACAGAGTTTTAAAGAATAAATTCTAAAAGTATTATTTTAACTTGATATATGTATATCATATAAATCAAAATCTATACAAAGAAAACACAGACTAATTAGGACAACCAAATTTTCTGAGTTGCAGGCTCCGATATATTAGTCTTTGGCTTCAGAAATTTTATTTCAATTGTGTCAGAAATTTATTTAATTCAGACAATCAAATAATTCTGTGCCTACACCCAAATAATTCATTTGACCTCACATTCGGTTCTCACAATGAATTTGTTTTCTTTGTGCAACCGAGTTGAAAAGCTTTAAATCCTATTTAAAACAAACTTATTTTAAATTCATCCTTTAAAGTTCTGGCACACAAAGTGTTTAATTTAATTTGAAAATAAAAGTTCAAAAAGTGTGAATGACATTTAACAAAAACAAAAAATTATAGACTGTCAAAAATTTGTTCAACTGCAAAAAAAAACAGGAATACTAAATACATGAGTTTATGTGTTGATTTTATAGAAACAAGAAAACAATGCACGATACAGAAATTGAAAAGAATTCAATGTTTAGTTTTAGTTTAATACTATTTTCGAATTAATGGTGGGCTAAAGTAAATACTTTGAATATAACAGATATATTAAAACCAGTTGTGGCATTTGAAAACCTAACAGAGAGAGTTTAGCTGGACGAGTTTTAATGTAGTTTTTTAGTAAACTAAAGCCCGTATGACACTAGCTTGATTTTAAATTGATAAATTTTTTGAGATCAGTGCAAATCTCTAGTCATAGGAAAATTACATAAGTGCAAAAAGTACAACCAAACTTACATATCAGAGAAATCAATCACTAACTGTGAAAAAATTTATGAAAATGTTCAACTTTAAAATGACATTTAGTGATTGATTGTCTAGAATGTTGTCAATTTCCAAAGTTTTTCTCCGTTTCTAGCGTGTTTATAACGATTTTTAACAAATTTTAGCGATTTTCCTTTGGAACAAAGTGTGCATCACAGTTTATTTGTTTACAAATTGTATTTTTTACTTTCTCTTTTATTTCATTCCATCAATCCAATATCAAGTCAATACAAAATTAAGCAAGTGTCATACGTGCTTAATGAAGTTTCTTAAATTTATTTTTATCGGTATATAAAGTCAAAATTTTGAAATTTTGACTTTGGGCGACTATATTTAAAAAAGTTTTTGGAATATTGATACGTACTGAAGTTTACAAAATAGGCCACGGAATTACGCTTAAACTATGTAAAGGGTTTTCTTTCTTTGGCTGTAGTTACTACATTATAAATTTTTTTTATTTGATTTTAACGAATTTAATTTTTAAAGGTCTGAAATGTATAATGCTAAAACCAAAATAATATATATTAAATTCAAATTAAATAAACAAAAGAAAACAATAGCAAAAATCTTAAAAACGCAAAAAAAATATGTATGGGTCATTCCATCTCAAATCGACCAATGGTTGAAATCGACCCCTTTCGATTGCGATGAATTTTGGTCAGAACTTTTCTTTCGTCATATAACGAAGTTTTGCCAAAGGAAAAAAATTACAAAATTTTTTTTCCAAAGTTATGGAATATTTAAAATTTCAAAAAATGTCATAATTTTTCTAATTTTTTGCTTTGTTACGAGGTTATTTTTTGAATACTATAGTAGCTACAAAAATGGTTCTTAGCTCGTTTTAAAGAGGATATTTAGGCGTATTAAAAAAAATTGAAAATTTTGCAATTTTACAATTTTAAAATTCGAAAAACTCAAAAACCTATATTTTTGCTCAAAACATGGAAATATATGTATATTGGTCCCTTAAAATAGCGATTTGTCGATTTTCGTTCATTACACCCCCCACTTTTATTGGAAATATTATTCTGTAAATTTCCTAGTGGGGCGTTTTTGGCCAAAAGTATAAAAATTAACCCCATGTGGATCACGTTACACAAAATAATTATTTTTATCCAGTTGAGATTTTTTTTATAAATTTAATGGCTTTACAATCTTGTAGTTATAATTAATATTAAGTTCCATGGGTCTTTTCTGACCCCAGGCCACTAAGGGTTAAATTTTTTTTAAAGAAATGAAAAGATATTTATAATTTAACAAAATTTGAGTGCTGTTTTTTCGAAAACCGTGTAAAATTTGATGAAAACATTGAAATTTTTGACAAAATGAGCAATTTTTGTAAAATGTCCTGAAAACCAGTCGCTCCAAACACAAACTCGAATTATCATTTTTCCAATTTATTTTTTTTTCTTTAATATCAACTATTATGTGGTACAAATAGCAATCGACATCTCCAAATAAGGCTTTTTAAAAAATCTTTAAAATTAATTTTTAAAAAACACGTTTTTGCATTTTTATCAAATTTGTGGGTCATTTTGGATTCCAGGCTAAAGTGGGTTAATGATATCCGATGAAGTCAAAATTCCATGTATGAATCATTTTGACTATATTAAATGAATAAATGGAATAAAAAATAATTTTTTTTCGAAAAAACGAATTTTGGGAATTTTTAATATTAATACACTTTTTTCCAAAAGGGGCAATTTTCGTCAAACTTTCGGCACGGGTTAACGTTTTCCAAAAAAAAAGAAAACCGATTTCTTCCATTCGGGACCATTTCCAATAAAACTGGGGGGTGTAATGACAAATCTATTTTTAAGGGACACTGTAATATATGTATATGTATGCATTATTTATGTTCTAAAGTAATGCAGAAGGTAAGAAGACATGATTTTATATTTTAAATTATTGCAGAAGGTGAGGATGTATATAATAATGATAATAATAATATAAATATGCCAAAAACCAAAAAAAAAAAAAAATCTAACAAACAGATAAAAATATACCATACTCTTAATAAACAACCCATATCAAAAACAGACACAAATATATTTGAAATCCACTGACTAATAAAAATCGTAGGAAAAGAAAAGATTCTATTTGGTCTAAAATAAAATACAATAAAAAATCTTTAAAATCCAAGAAAACAAACAAACGACGATTTGTGTATAAAAATAAATTTTTTGTTACAAAAAACCAAAAATAATAGTGGTTTTCATATAAACTGGTAAATTCCTTGTAAACCTTGTATAAATATAAACCATATTTTTTATGTATGGAGTTTGACATTAAACTCATAAAAATACCAGGTTTACACAGTTTACGAGTAGAATACGAGTTTATATGAAAACCCCTAATAATTTTAAAATGGGTATTAAAAATCGAAAAATATGAATTCAAAGTTTTAAAAATATGCGTTTATTAAACGTTTTCAATATTTTTAATTTAATTTTAGTATTATTTGTTTTTAGATTTGCTGAAACGCTCAACATCGTCAGAATGTTAGTGATCTAATTTCTCTAATAATTTTGTCACCGTGATAAAAAAAATCAAAAAATATTTTTAAATTTAAAAAATTATTTATTTTTATGAGATATAAATTTTGCAAATTATAATTTATCCAAAAAGAAATTCTTATGAACATGCATTTTTAACAAAATAAGCTAAAAATATGCATTTGTACCAAAATATGCAGAAATGTTTATTAAAATATGCATTTATAGCAAAATAAGTAAAAATATTTGTTTACAGAAACATATGCATTAACAAGTTTGTGGTTCTCAAAGGCATTTGGTCAATGTTGTTCTCCAGCTAACGACATCAAACATGTATTAATATAAACTTCCGAGCCCTAATCATTAAAAAATAAAATTACGATCATTTGCTTTACTACAGATAAAGAAAAAATAAATTACCAAACAGTAAAATTAACTGCATTTTCACTTATTTTTACTACAAAAATATAATATAAAAATGACATACAAAAACTGTGAAATTAACAGGTTTGCTATTGTTTTGCTAAGGAGTTTTACGCCCACATTTGCTTTTCTAATTGAAAAATACAAAGTAACTAAATTTTTTCTCAAATGTTTTCCATACTCAAAAATGTTTGTCGGTAGAATACACTTAAAAAAGGTTGACAGTTACTACATGACAGTTTCTTGTGTAGAACACAGTAGCTGTGATTTTTAACTGTAATTTCAGTTCTTTTTCTATGGGAAAATACAAAACAACTATTATGACAATTATTTAAAAAACAACTAACGAAAAGTACTATAATTTCGTAACAGTTGCTTAAGCAGTTGTTTTTAATATCATAATAAAAACCACCAAAACAGTATTTTTACAGTAAACAGTTATTTTTGTAAGTTATTTAAAAAATAAAACATCTCGTTGAGTTTTTGAAAATTCTCTTTCAGTTTATATTTGTTATTATCAAGGTTGGTTACCGAAACGAATAACGGTAAGGGTAACGGTATCGAATTTCATTTGTTCCGGTAACGGTAAATGTAACGGTATTTAAGACTGTTTCGGTAACAGCCCTACGGGGAAAGGGAGCGGTCCCAGATGACACGCAGGATAGGTCCCAAGGGGGCGGAGACCGGTCGCTGATCGGTCTTTTTGTTTGAAAGAGACATATCACTTTAACATGGCGTTGTCATTGGAAATGACCAATTGCCACAGTTTAGACACATTGTGGCAGTAAGGTGGTGTGTCTAAAAATAGCTTTTCAAATAAACTAATAAAAAATTAAGAATTAAAAATAATCTACTTGGCGTCGAAGTAGGGCTCGATAACACCACCTTCTGCTTGTAAGGCAAACGCTCTACCGTTTGAGCTAACGTTGCTTATGTGTGATGGCTGGCTGATGGTTAAGTTATGTTTTTCGTTTCTGTTCAAATAAAAAAGAGAATGAAAAACAAACACACACACAGCAAATACAAAAAACATGGCAAAGAAAAAAATAGAAAAGAAAACAACATTAACACACACACAAATATGGTGGAAGTGCCTCGAATATGCCCCCGATTGACCGGTCATGGGATAGGTCCCTTAATGGCAGTTGACTTGTTTTTTTCGTTGGCCAAAATTAAATTAAAAAATCAATTAAAAATTAGAAAATTACCTCAAAACCTCTGATAATATAAATAAAAATTTAAAAAATTCCCCTTAAGTTACAAAGAAAAGTTAAATCAAATACCAATTGTTAAAACTAAAACAGCTTTAACATTAAAAAAAACGTTGAAAATACAAAACTTAAAATTTCTTAGCAAAACATTATAGAAATTTAAAATAAGAGCTAAAATAAGCAAATCGTGAAAAAATAAAGTTAAAAATAAATAAAAGAGTAAAATAAATAAAAAATATTTTTAAAAATATGCCGCGAATTTTGTTTTTATTTCGGTATCGGTCAAGTTTTTTTAAAAGCAACAGTGAAAATAACGGATCAGAAAATACTTAGAAAATTAATTCATTTTCTTTTGTTCATATTTGTACTAATTTAGTAATATGCCTTCGGTTGACCGGTCACGGGATAGGTCCTTGGAGGGCAATTGACTCCTCATTCCCCGTAGGGAGTATTCATAATTGCAACGGTATTTTAGCGATAAAGGTATTATAATAACCAACCATGGTTATTATTGATATATTCTTAGTTTGTAAATCAATATCAGAAAACTTTATTCCATCTTTCGGATGAAGTAATTAGGTACACATTTTTTGTAATCAAAAAAATTTGTTGTGTTTTTTTTTTATTAAAATATATTATTTTAATATCGAAAAAATTAACTATAAAATAACAGTAGTTTTTACCAATTTCGTAAATTTTTTTTTAATTTTTGTTTAGATCCTACTATAATCTTCAGTAGATTCTACCGAAAAACTTTTTTGAGTGTACTTGATTTACAAATGTTCGTAAGAACAAGATCTTAATTTAAATATGATGTAGTAATTGATTTAACTATATAAGAATTGCAATCAATTCGGATTGTAGAACAATGAAAAAGATATTTGGATTACAGTAAATTCGGATTAATGTCATATTGATTGTCGAGAGTATACTGTATATCAATTACTACTAATTTTTTAACTTATCCGTTTTCCGGAGAATTTTGGAAAACTTTTTTGAACTTTTTCGGAAAATCCCGGCCGGGTATTCCCGAATCCCAAACCCTAGTGATGTCACATGAAAACAGTAATTTGTGTTTATTTAAGTCATTAATTATCTGTTAAAATTATTTCACATTTTTGTATTGCGTGCGCCTGATCTGAATTGTAGCTTAACACAGCCACTTGTATTGAAAATTGTATGCGTTTAATTGATAATTATTCTGTGTTTTTTTTTCAGTTTTGTTCTTTTTTTTTAATTTTCATTATAGCTCCAGTCACAGATGGGGGTGAAGAAGAATTGATTTTGGTGTATTTTGAAAAGCGAATACAAATTAAAGAAGAAAAAAACGTCCACTGAATTGAAATTCTTTATATGTTTGCTTAAAGCAACAAGACATAACAGCTTATCTTAAAAGTCATTGAAACTACAAGCAAAAACTACTGGTTTTTGATTCAAAATATTAATGGAATTTGATAAGTACATACAAAACAACTAGATTTTGGTTACCCAGCCAACAAACTAGCGGGAAAATTAATCAAAAAGACCTCAATATACAGTGGTGGCAAATTTAATAGGAACGATTCAACACACAAAAAAATAAAAACTAATTTCAATCATGAAAACCGTATATTCAATAAATTTTGTCGTTGAAATTCCTCCAATCACGAAAATTGTTCATTCAATTAAAAAGTTGTAGCACTTTAATTGAATAAATTTTCAATAAAATAGTGATACGTTTGATTAGGATAGTTATTGGTTTTTTATATGAGTTTGATTCAAAATTAATTGATTGGATTAAAAATTGATCAATATTGTAGAACTTCTAAATAAACTATCAGCTGGATAAAGTGGCAGTTGCCATGCCAACTATAAAAAATATACTTCTTTATTTTTAGCTTGAGTGTCATTAAAATAAAGGCTGCATTCAATTTTCATTCAGTTGATAGATTTATTTATACGTATGTGAAAAGTTCTCTCGTAGAAATTAGTTTTCTTCTTTTTTCTGAAGCATAAGGCCTCTGTTAAAATTTTTTGAAAACTAAAAAAAATATATTTGATTTAAAATAATTTTTAATTTATTTATTTTTTAAACAAAATTTCAAATTTAAAATTTTTTTGAATTTGTCATAAAATTTTTTTTAAAACTAAACTAAAATATATTTGTTTTAAAATAATTTTAAAATTTTTTAGATTTTTTGTTTAAAAAAATTTTAAATTTTTTAACAAAAAATTTCAATAATTAGATTTTTTGTTAAAAAAAACTTTAAATTTTTTAAACAAAAAATTTTAAAAATTACATTATTATATTATAGTAATGTTTTAGAATAAATGAATATTCAGATTTAATATGGCAAAATAGAAATATTTAACTAAATAAAATAATAAAGTCAACGAGAATTTATAAAATTTTATAAAAAATAATTTAAAATACTAGTTACTAATCAGGGATGATAAATGGGATTTTCAAAATAGTACCAACCTGCTTAAAAAATAGTACTTTTTCGACCCGCAAAGTACTTTTTTTTAATTTTTTATTATAAATTAACAAAAAAACGTACATATATGAAAATGCTTTTGTACATTAAAACAAGGTTCAAAATATAACATAGATCCACTTCACTCTGTATAGTGTATTTCGTTCTTTCTTCTTCCCAATTACCTTTTTTATATTATTCTATCGCTTTTGTTCTTGCATCCAATCTTCAGCGTTGACTATTATTTTGACGTCCCAGTCTCATCTTTAATATTTAAAAAGCGGGGTCAAAAATTATAAAATTTTAATCTTTTTTTTAAATTTATTTCTTATAATTAAAAAAACTATATATGGATTGGGTATTAAAACAAACAACATGCCCGAACATGTCCAATTTACTAAAAATTAAGTTACCGCACAATTTAAATTAACTAATATCAATTCAGAAATCTAAATCAAATAAAACAAAACAAAAAACACAACAATTTAAACATTTTCTCTTAAATTCAAATAAATGTTTAATATTTTTTGCAAAATTTTAGAAACCTTTCCTTTGAATTACGTTTCTTACGATTTTTTACTATTTATTTTGAATAATTTAAAATGGTATCAAATAATGCTAAGGAGTAACATAGTACTTTTGAGGTTCTAATAGTACCATAAAAAGTAATATAGTACCAACTTTATCATCCCTGTTACTAATACATTAACATTTATAAAAACAACTACATAAATAAAGCAAACGAAAAACAACCCACATAGCATTTTCTGAAATTTTTGATCACACTAGAGTCATTTATGACTCCTCTGGACGATTAAAATGATCATATTTGAGCTCATTTTCTGATCATAAATGACTGTTTTGTCGGGAGAAAATGGTACCCTACCCGCGACTCTTCTTGATGAGTCTTTTATGACTCGCTTTTCTGATCAGTTTCGACTCATTTCCGACTCGTATTTATAATTATTTGTAAGTCTTCTTCGAGTCATTTTTTAGTCGTTTTCTAATCATTTGCGAATCTTTTTCGAGTAATTTTTGGTCGTGATTATGATTGTTTGGGAGTCTTTTTCGTGTCATTTTTTAGCCGTATTTCTAATTGTTTACATTAAAAAAACGAAATATTTATTTGATGTAAATTTTTATTTAATTAAGTTTATTAAAATTATATACAATAATATAAACAAAATTATAATAAAATAACAAAAATGTTTGTTAATAAAAATTTCCTGAGAACTTAGTTTTTGGTTCTGTTAATTTTTAGGCTTCTTTTTTTTTTGCTTTTTATTTGTTTGGCTGACATCACTTTTTTAATTTAAAAATCAATTTTCACTAAAATTATAACATATAAATATTATAATATTAAATTACTTATATTCACTTTTATAAAATTACACAACTTTATACCACGAATCCACTGAGATAAATAAACAAAAATTTACAATATTCAAATATTAGACGTCTGCTTCAAAGCAAGTAAAATATTGTCCCGTTATAAGCAAAAACAACAACATAATAAGCACTTTTTCAGCTGCGCAAAATATTATTCTAAAATAACATTGAAAACAGTCACATTTTAAGCACCTGTATGATCAATTTATGATTGCTGTAGGTTTTGTTATTGTATTTTTAATAAATCACTTTTTAAACAAAAACAACATAACAAGCATTTTAAATGCTCAATATAATTTTCAATAAATCTCTTTTAAGCATAAGCGAGAATCATTTTCGATTCTTTTTTCAAGCGCGCAAGTGATTAATCAGTATTTGGTCATCAAAAGTACTCGAAGAAGACTCTCTTAGGTGATTTTTGACAAAACAATCTTCCAAATGCTATGTGGGAACAACAATATGCTGATGTTTTTCTCTTGTTTTATGAAATGCTTTTGAGTGGTAGAATAAAAAAAATGTCAAGCAAATTGCAGTTTTGAGCAATTATTTAATCCATTGGATTAATTTTTAATTGACACCTTTTGAAATAATTTAACAAATCGTTTTAATTGAAAAAAGTTGAACAATATTTTTTTGTGTGAAGTTTTTTCTAATTTTATTCTCGATGCCTTAATTTTTAAAGATCAAAATAGTGGCTAAATTCGCCCCGAAAGGTGAATAGGTAGTCTAGAATATTGCGCAGAATTTTAACGTTGTTTTTTTATTTTGTCACTTAAGTAGGCGTGGCTTTCAATGAAAAATTAGCGATATCGCCCTTTTATCAAATTACATAGTAAAATTTAGCGAGTACTGATCGGATCTACACAAACTGTATATTTTTGGAAATCCTGCAAAATTTCCTTAAGTGTTTCATTATTTTTAACTTGTTTTTCACGTGGAAAAATTTCGCTCAAACTTTAGAGGCCTCAAATTGCAATTTAAATTATAAAAATTAACAATTTTACAAAATTAAGACAATCACAATATACCAGTTATGTCACTTTTTCACAAGAAAAATAATAGTTTTGTACATTAAATTTGCGTGAAAATAAAGTCTACACAGTTTTCACGTGAAACTCATTGTTGTAAAAAACAATTTTTTTTATATGGAGTATAACAGTTTTTCCAGGAGATGTTTTACAGTACATTTTTCTGCCCTTAAACACGCTATCATGTTTAATTTCTAAACACGTTGTTAAACACGATAAGTTTAATATCAATTGGTGTTGAATGACAAGTTTGAAGTTGAAGAAGACATCAACAAGGAAAATAAAAAAATTAAAACTGAATAAAATAAACTAAACTAAATTTAAATATAAACTAGTTAAATTATGTTTTTTTTCTTAAAAAAGTGTTAGACCTACAAAACAATTAATTAAATTTTGCTTTCGGTGAACGAAAAATCCAAAAACCGTCATGAAGTTGTTCCTTAACTAGAAATTGAAAAATCTTGTTTCCGACTGGGGCGGACAGTGTTATTTCACTTTTTATAGCAATTATAACATGTTGAGTTTAAAATAATATTTAAAAGGCAGTTTAATACTACGAATACTACAAGTATTCGAGTGACGAATATGTTTTGTTTACATCAACATTACCATTTGGTTTAATTTATTTTTTATTTTATTTGTATACCAATTTGAGAAGATTTAGTGCAAAAAGGTTTAAATGCTGCAATTCTTTCAGGCCTTTTTAATTTGTTGGCTACAAAATGTTAGATTCTACATATTCTTGGGTGGACGACCCTGGAAAAAGCCTTTCAATAAATGAAAACTCCATATTTTTGGGTTCAACAGAGATTTTCATTTTCCAAACTTTATGAAACGCTTATTTTAGGCTTGACCCTACTTTAACAAATTGTTAAATTGTTCGTTATTAAACGAATTATGAATACTGTTTTTGCCAAATTAGCTTAAAAACGTTTAATTAAACTGTTTAGAAACTTTATGCATTCGACTGTTAAGATATAATTTCATATAATATTATTCAATTATGTATGGAGATATATTTTCCAATACAATATTACCCGTATAAAAAAATTACATTAAATCAGATGTGATTAAATTTATTCATCAAATGAATCAAATGAATGAATGTTCACACCCCTTGTGTACAACCTAAATGTTGTGTCGGGCTATTTTCAAATGTTGCATTTTTTCAATTCAAATTTTAACATCTCCGTTTTTTGTTAGGACACCCCTTGTGAACAACCTTTATATTTCATTTAATAATTACAGTATCAACATAAGCTGTTATGCTCTGTTGGCGTAGATTTAAAAATACGTATGTATTTGATTATTAATGCAGCGTAATTTTTGTATACTTGTATGTTGGCATGTATTTTTCATTTTTAGTAAAAGTTATTTTTAGCATACGATTTATATTTAAATTAAACTGTTTTGAAGCTGATAAAAAATAATAAAAAAAAATAAATACTAGTAGTAAAAACGAATTATTATTTCTAGTACATATTATTATTTAAAATTAAATTATGTTTCTTTTTGTGTTAAATAACAGACAACAATACACTTTGAATCACTACACTGAAACAATATTCCATTAATGAAAAATTTTATTAATTAAAAAACAATTCTTTTTGGAAAATATTTTTACTGTTCATAAAGCACAGTAAGTTGTTTCGATTTCGCGAGAAAAAAATTGTTATATATAAAAAAATGATTTTTCCCGATAATGAGTTCACCTGAAAATTGAGAACACTTTGTTTTTACGCAAATTTAATATATATTTGTTCCTTTTACTCCTGCAAGGAGCATAGGGCCGCACGCAAATTTAATATACAAGACTAATATTTTTCTTGGGAATAAGTGACATTTTGTGTATATTGTCAATGTTTCGTTCAATTAAAATAAAAAATTGTTAGTTTCTGTACTTAAATAACGATTTGAGGCCATTAAAGAAGAGTGTAATTTTTTCAAGTGAAAAAAATTAAGGTGCTATCAAATAAAGTTTATCATCGGATAAATCGGCAAACAATTCAAGCTTACTCGTACAACAAATAAAGCAGAGTGAGAGTAGTACAGATCTTTACGAAGGAAACAGGAGAGAAATCTGGGGATAAATTCCAAAACAGTTCTTTTTATAAAACATTTTAATTAATCTAAAAACCTAAAAACTACTTTTCCTAAATACAATAAAGTTTGTTTTTGTAAATGTTATAAAAAAAAAATTGATTTCTGAGCTCCTTTTCTGGTTTGACAAAATTTTATTTAATAATTCATTGCCATAATACCGATAATTCTTTAAGTGTATCCTATATTCATAAATTTTTTTGTGATATGATATGAGCCAAAAGTTGAACGTAACACAAAAAAATCGAATAATTTATTTTGTTTTAATGTACTATTCAATTTTTAAAAATTTTATATCACAAGTAGAGATAATAATTTTTGTAAATTTTCTTGTTATTGAAAAAAAATGCATGTGCTAATCTAAGAGCCGAAATCACTAGATTGTCATCGCTTGTAGCAGCTTAACAAAAGCAAATAATGCATCTAACAGTAATCAGTCGTTGCACTGCAGTTGGCCCATTTTTATTCTTTTCATTGTTAAAGTTAAAAATAATCTCTGTATACGAATGCAATTTCTTGTTTTATTTCCTTTAAATTGCATAGAAAAACACATGTAATAAAATATTTATGTAAAGCTAATGACAAGAAAATGTTCAATATCGGAGCTTATATTCAATAAGGGCTAACTACGAATACACAAGAAAACTAGCTTATGTGAAAGTGCCACTTTGCAAAAACTTATGGGATGACATGTAGTTTTTCCAAAAAGCGTGCGAAGTAGGTGTGGTTAAATATTGGTGAATTTTTTTTTTATAAAGAAAAGCAACACCCAGGAAATTCTTTCTATTAATTAACGTGTTGCTTTATTTGGAAAGGGGATAGAAGAGAGATGAAAGGCAAAACTGTAATTGGGCGAGATGTTTAGTCTTGGAACAGTTGTTGCGGGCCATCTGATGGAGAGTTTGCGAACTTTGTTGAAGCTTTTTAGTGCATAGCCCTTTTATATTATTTTACTTCGGTGGGGTTAAGTGCTATGGGAACCCCGAAGGAGGAAGCTGTGATACGTATGAGGGATAGAAAACTCATCCATATTGTTTTGAATTTGGATTAGTCTAGTATAGAAAATTCTGGAATTTTGTAAAAAAATATCCCGAAAACGGGATTTACTAAAATCGTCAGTCTGGCAGCACTACATTTAAGTATAATGTTAGTACTCTAGGTATTTCCAGAATTCTCTACCACCACGGAAGTAAAATTATATAAGGCTGCCATATGTCACTTAGTTGATTATAAGCGATTGTGCAATTCAGACGGGTTTTAGTAGATCGTTGTATTAAAAATCGTTGGTAAACTTCTGTGGTGTTATACAGTTGTAAAGTAACAAAGTGTTAAATGAATAAGTGTATAAGTTCAAAATAAACATAAGAGTTTGTGTTATTTCAATCACAAAGAGCACCAACCCGGTCTATCTAAAGGAGATAAACGAACGTTTAGAAGGTAAATTTAACAATTGGTGTCAGAAGTGGGAATGCGAAATAAAAATAACCAAGAGCAATAAAGTTGGAAGATCTTAAAGTAGAACAGCTATAGCAAGAAATGAGTAAGGAAGAAATGGAGGTATGTACCCGTCCAGCGGCAAGCAGTATGGACATTAAGGCAATGTTTACCGCTATAATGGAGAAAATGTACGAAATTTCTAGAAAAATTATGGAGGTAATGGAAGAAAACTATTTAAAAATGGTGGAGGAAATGGAAGAAAACTCTAGAAAAATGATGGAGAAAATAGAAGAAGACTCTAGAAAAATGGAAGAAAGAAACTCTAGCAAAATGGAAGAAAGCTCTAGAAAAATGATGGAGAAAATGGAAGAAAACTTTAGAGAAACTAAAGCCACAAATGAGAAACTATATGAAGTTCTGGAAACTCTTAGAGGCACAAATAAGAAACCTGTAGATGAAGATTAGGAAACTTCTAGAGCCACACCTCTAGACCCACCTCTAGATGAAGATCAGGAAGCTTCTAGAGCCACAAATGTGAAACTTCTAGATGAAGTCAAGAGCTACAAATATGAAACATCTAGATGAGGTACGGGAAACTTCTAGAGCCACAAATGAGAAACTGCTAGATGAAGTTTGGGAAGTTTCAAATGAGAAACCGAAGGCAATCGCAGAGGTCATAAACCAAAGAATGGATCGTGGTGAGATGCAAGTCAGCAAATTTGACGAGAGTAAAATGAATAATCTGGAAAATGACCTAGAGGCAAAGGTTAGCGATCTTTAATGCCAAGGTGGACCGGTTCGAGTCATTCCAGAAAGCTCTAGCATAATAAAGACGCCATGATAGAAGTACACCCATATTCATGTTCCCGTTTGAAACTGTGGCGTGCAGAAATGCGAGGAAAAATAAAGAAAACGCCTTGAGGGGAGCCTCAGCAGAGCGCTTTAAAAGTATGCCGGTGAGCTGCAGAAATGGATAGGACAACAATATGGCGGCACTACAACCAGCGAAAGTGTGGTGGCAACGTAAAAAACAAAAAAAAATCGACCGAGCTATTATACAAACTCTGTGGGATACAACAAGGGCCGCTTGGTCCTACTTTTCAACTCCCAATGAAAGAAAGGATTGTCACCTAAACCAAAAACTCATCGGAGCGGCCCCTATAAAGCAGTCAATAGGTTAAATGAAGTGGTTGATAGAATACAGAAGTACCAGAAGTACAAAATTCAAAGATCTGACATGGAGTTTGACTAGCCAACTATGGAAAGGGAACATCTGTGCCTATTTGGGACGACGAGGCTTAAGGGGGCGGCAGTGTTACGAAATTGTATTAGACTAGTATAGAAAACTATGAAATTTTCTGGAAAAAAATATTCCGAGCAACGGGGTTTACTAAACACGTCAACCTGGTAAAACTACATTTAAGTATACACCACAGCCTAAAATGTTAAATGCCATAAATAATGTTAAGTGTTATAATCATAAGACACTGGAAGCTTCTAGCATGTTCTACAACCACGACCATTAAACTATAAAAGATCGAACGTTACGAAGGAAGGGGAAGTTGCGCATTAACATTTGTGGAGTAAAGTTGTACATTAACATTTGTGCTGTTGAGTTGCACCAGGCACTATCCACGGCTCTCATCTGAAAAACAGAACTGGTTTTAAGAGAACTTCAGTGTAAAATAACAAAAAACATGAAAAATGTGGTGTTTTTAATTAATTAGGTGACACGGAGGAAATAAGAAGATAAATAGAGAAAATCTGAAGTAGAATGTTTGTATATGTCTGTTTGATCACTTCTGAAATTATTCATATAGAGGCAATCTGACAATAAAAATATAAACAATAATACAATTTAATGGAAGATCACTGATGAAGCCTGTCCATAAAAAGGCAGAAACTAGATCTAGTCTGATTTGCAAATTTAATGTGTTTATAACTTTTGAGAAAGGTTTATTCTTCTTCTTAACCTCAAACCAACTAAATTAGAATTAATAAAAATACATATTAATGACAATATTAATTGTATTTGGTCTATACGACGCGTTTGAAAAGACAACACTTTACTAATTATTTTTATTGTTTTTAAGCAATTTTAATTAAATTGTAAAGTGCTTATATTGTTTAATATGTTCTCTGCATTAGGTTTGTATAATTAGCACAAAATTTTGCTTATTAATATTAAAAAATACGCGTTAACAAAAACACTAAAAACTGTTTCTCTTAAAACCAGTTTGCATATATAAAATTAAAGAGACTTTTTAACAGCAGTTGAGGCGGGTGGTTTGTCTTTAGTCTATATGATCGTTGGTTGCACTATGTAACTAGAGTTTGTTAATTGCGTATGAGCATTGTATAGTCAGCTGATTATTAGAGTTTGTGTGTGTGTTATGTTGTTATATTTAAATTAATACAGTGTTATATAAAGAAGTGTATAAGCTCAAACTAAAGAGTGTTTTGTTATTTTACTAACAAAGAGCACCAACCCGGTTTATCTAAAGGAACGTTTTAAATTGTAAAGGGCACTTATATTGTTTAATATGTTCTCTGCATTAGGTTTGTATAATTAGCACAAAATTTTGCTTATTAATATTAAAAAATACGCGTTAACAAAAACACTAAAAACTGTTTCTCTTAAAACCAGTTTGCATATAAAATTAAAGAGACTTTTAACCAGCAGTTGAGGCGGGTGGTTTGTCTTTAGTCCATATGATCGTTGGTTGCACTAAGTATACTAGAGTTTGTTAATTGCGTATGAGCATTGTATAGTCAGCTGATTATTAGAGTTTGTGTGTGTGTTATGTTGTTATATTTAAATTAATACAGTGTTATATAAAGAAGTGTATAAGATCAAACTAAAGAGTGTTTTGTTATTTTACTAACAAAGAGCACCAACCCGGTTTATCTAAAGGAACATTTTAAAAGGTAAAACGTAACAATAGTTGGATTGGTTATTTTGATTGCAATAGAAAAGAACCCGGTTTATTTAAAGAAATAAACCAATGTTTTTAAAAATTAAAAACGTAACAATATTATTTTTCTAAATTCATGTTGCCATCCCTGGGGATCGAACCTTTAATCCTATGTCTAACAGTCCAATGCGCTAACCACTACACAACAACGCCCACAATTTAGTACATTGATTGTAACAATTTAATATATTAATTGTATGAAGTTAGTATATTAATTGTAACAATTTACTATATTAATTTTAATAATTTAATTGAATTTTGGAAAAGCTAGAATTTTAACTATTTCAGTAAAGTTTTTGTGGGCAATTTGAAAAAAAAAAATATTTTCTAACTACTTCTGAATTTTTAGTGCAATAGATAATTTAATTCATTTAAAAATCAGCCAATATTTTTTTTTTTTACTTATAAAAAAATTCAGATATTTTCTATCGATTCGCAAATATTCATTATAAATTTAAATATTTTTTATATAAATAATTGGGACATCTATGCGTATAATCAATATCGTATTTTCATATTGATTATACGTACTGTGGTTCTAACTGTTCCCAGCAAAAAAAAAAAAAAATGCCAAAACAGTAGAAAAAGCACTACAATTAATTAATGATCCAGATGTACTTCTTTTTTAATAGAAACACTAATGATTTTAACATTAAGTTGCCATAGCAGAGGAGTCTCCCATTTCAACATTTTGTCAGTGCTTTTTGAACGAGTTCAAGGGAAACTCTTTTTCATCAATTGAAAGTTATTAAAAAAAATCGCAAACAAGTTATATTTTTTTTATAATTTTTTTATTGCCGCTTACGGCTATCGAACTTGCGACGTCAAGATTGGTAGTAAGCTCTCTACCGTTGAATAAAAAGTTTTTATTAAAAACACCACTTTGACATTGCGAGATATTCGTGCCTATTCCTACGAAAAGTCTGTGACTCTCAGTTGTGACTGTATTCCGCATGTATTTGTTGTTGCAAAGTAACAATAAGTTATATTTATTCAAATATTTGTTTCAAAACTTCAAAAAAATTAAGACCTGTGGGGCAATTCTGTAACTTTTTAACGACAAAATTCGGTAGCTAAATTGACAAGTTTTCATGGTAAACTGACAACTTAACTACCGAATTTTGTCGTTAAAAGGTTACAGATCCCCACTACTGGTAACGACACAATCATAATATTGACTAATAAAATTTGAATTTATTGAATTTTATTGTTTTGCATGAAAAGTTATGAATAGGGCAACGAATTTCATGCACTTATAAAAACGATAATATAAAAACAAACAATAAAAACATGCCGCTGAGCCGTCATGAAGACGTCTCTTCGAAATTTCCAACTGCATACATCATTTCCTTGTATTTGAAAAAATAAATTTGTGTAGATAACAAAATAACTAAAGTTAAAAAGAAGTGGTTATAGATTTATTTTCCACTCCAGAATGATTATCGGATGAAGCGTTTGCCATAAAAACTAAATCCTTTGGAAATCGCAGTTGGCCCCTATTGAATGCTAGCCCTCGATGTAACACACCCACTTTAGTTTATCTTAAATAATAGTAATAAAAAAGAAGAAAACAATAACCAACAACAGACCCCCATAAATATTAATAGAAAACAATAACTTATCGACCCCTCAATGAACTTGACCCCTACTAAAATTACCCCCACCATTAGGAATTTCTTTCAGTTCAGTTTTGTTATCGCAAATGTTAGTTATGAGAGTGTTACTTATACAGAAGTTTGAAAGAATCGTTTAAAAAACACAATGAAAATTAAAACTAAAAGCGAAAAAATTGCCTCATATATTTTGTATATATATATATATATATATATATATTAGGGCGGGTCGATTTAATAATCGCCCATGGCTCAGTGAAAATCGTATTCTAGGGATCAAAATAAGAAACTTTGCCGAAGGAATCATACCTCTAAAACGAATTCTACTACCCCTAACTGTTGACTTTTGTCCCGTAGCGTCAAGTTTTGAAAAATCCCACTTTGACCCATTTAGAGTGCCCCAATCGAGTCCAAATGTATGACCGACCCCCACTAACTTTGGAGGGCCGATCCACCCATGCCAGTGGCACACCCCCTGGAACTCCCCTGGGGGGTTCCCCATACAAACATTTTAAAAAATCACCATTTTTGGCACTTTATTTTATTATTTTTTATTTATTTTATTTATTTTTATTATTTTATTTATTTTTTCTCTTTAGAAATTTATTTAGTCAGAACATATGTAAATGAAAAAATTAATTTAACTTAGTAATAGAAAAGAAAATAAAAAAAATTACTGTTTGAAGTCTTTTTTGCTTTCAAGTCTGGGCATTTTTTCTTTTCTATTACTAAGTTAAATTAATTTTTTCATTTACATATGTTCAGACTAAATAAATTTCTAAGGAGAAAAAATAAATAAAATAATAAAAATAAATAAAATAAATAAAAAATAATAAAATAAAGTGCCAAAAATGGTGATTTTTTAAAATGTTTGTATGGGGAACCCCCCAGGGGAGTTCCAGGGGGTGTACCACTGGCATGGGTGGATCGGCCCTCCAAAGTTAGTGGGGGTCGGTCATACATTTGGACTCGATTGGGGCACTCTAAATGGGTCAAAGTGGGATTTTTCAAAACTTGACCCTACGGGACAAAAGTCAACAGTTAGGGGTAGTAGAATTCGTTTTAGAGGTATGGTTCCTTCGGCAAAGTTTCTTATTTTGATCCCTAGAATACGATTTTCCCTGAGCCATGGGCGATTTTTTTGCCTCCCCACAAATCGACCCAGCCTAATATATATATATATGTTCCCTCGGTTCCTTTAAGGAGCATAGGGCCTTAACAAATTTTCGCCATTCTGATTTATCCGGTGCCAGGTTCTTGATTTCACCACAACTTCTTCTAGACATTCCTTCTTGACCTGTCTACTCCATGTATGCGCTGGACGCCCCCTTCTACGGCTACCTTGGGGGTTCCATTCAATTGCAGTACGGGCTATATCATCAGGATCTTTTCTGAGCGTGTGACCAATCCAATTCCACTTTCGCCTTCGTACTTCAAGGACAATTGGTGTTTGTTGTCCGAGTGACCATAACCTTGAGTTAGATATTGCAATGGGCCAGAAATTCCTCAGAATTCTACGCAGACATCTGTTGACAAAGACCTGCATTGCGTTTATGTCAGGAGGTGCTGCATTCCAGGTCTCACATCCTTAAAGCATGATAGACTTAACGTTGGAATTAAATATTCTTATCTTAACATGTCGGGATAATGTTGTTGATCTCCACATGTTACTGAGACGTCCAAAAGCCTGTTTTGCTGTTTTTATTCTGTTTGCGATGTCCGCTTTGGATCCACCAGATGTTGTTAGAATACTACCTAAGTAGCAAAAGGAATCCACGTCTTCAATAATATCATCCTGAATTCTAAATACTCGCGATACATCGGAATTTATGCGCAACACTTTCGTTTTATTTATATTTATCCTCAGCCCTGCTGATTTTGCTGAGTTGACAATAGTTTCAAGCTTCGTCATCATGTTTCAAATAAGTAGCAAACAATGCTATTAAAAATTTGTTAAAAAGGCTTTACAGAAATAACTGCTAATATCATCAAAAGCTCTTTAATAAATACTATACTTAAAATAACACGTCAACAAAAAATCTATTATACGGAATTCAAATCGATTCAACTAATTTTTAAAAAAATTTTAGTGGAAACAATGATTTTACAAATGCCAAAAACAAAACAAAGTTTTTAGTTATCTTCATTTAACACAATACTAAAAATCTTCAATACTTTAACTAAATTTGGATGTAAATTCTAAAAAATATTTTATAACTAAATTTTAAGAAACCATTTGTTAATACAAACACCTTTTTTTTTGCCTGCAAATACAACTGCAGTTTGTTAACCCCTTGATCAGGGCATAATCCAAAATTTTAAAGTTCACTACAGAGGCTTAATATTAAAGCACTTATTACTAAAAGTCGATACAGCAAGTTCAGCATCAGCTCTGGCAAAATCTATTAATGTTCTTGAAGCTTTATACGAGTACTTCATCAAAGCCTCTTGGGATAAAGTTGAAGCTACAACTATCAAAAACTGCTTTCGTACAGCTGGTTTCTCAGAAGTTAATTAAAATCTTCCGGATTTTGATGCCGAGGCAACGTATACAAATTTACAAGAAGTGTTCGCGCAATCAAATGGTTTTGACGAATTTTTAAAAGTCGATGAAAGTGTCTACACAGAAGACGACGGTACTGAAATATTGAAATCAGGTGCTATTGATAAGTGAGTCTGTAGACGAGGCTGATGTAGAAATAGCTGATCCCATAACTTCGTATAACGAAGCATTGAAAGAAATGACTTTGTGGCATTCCAACACATCAAAAACATAGAGACCCGAGTAAAAAAAATTGATCTCGCGCAATATCTAATTATATCCAATTTGATATTGTTTAAGATCTGTTGTAATATGTAGCTGATCCAATTAGATCTCAAAATTGGGTGTATCCAATCATATCGTATTAGATCCCATTGTATATATGGAGATAAACTAAGATCAAGTTATATCTCAAAATTGGGAGGTCCAGTGATATCTTTGGGGATAAACCTAGATCTATTTTGATCCGAAAATTGGCGGATCCAGCTATATATTTGCGGATATTTTTAGATATAATTTGATCCGAAAAATGGCGGATCCAATTAGATCCAGCTATATATTTGGGGATAAACTTAGATCTAATTTGATCTCAATTTTGGCAGATCAAATTAGATCCCGCTATATATTTGTGGATAAACGTATATCTAATTTGATCCGAAAAAGTGGCAGATCGAATTAGATCTAGCTATATATTTGGGGATAAACTTAGATCTAATTTGATCCGAAAAATGGCACATCGAATTAGATCCAGCAATATATATGTGGATAAACTTAGATCTAAATTTATCCGAAAAATTCCTAATCGAATTAGATCCAGCAATATATATGGGGATAAACTTGGATCTAAATTTAACCCAAAAATGGCAGATCAAATTAGATCCAGCAATATATTTGGGGATAAACTTGGATCTAAATTTATCAGAAAAATGGCAGATCGAATTAGATCCAGCAATTTATTTCGGTATTAAAATGGCAGATCGAATTAGAAACAGCAATATATTTGGGGATTGACATCTAAAAGTATCCATAAAAATGACAGATAAAATTAGATGCCGCATTATATTTGGGTACTACGTAAGATCTCCATTTATTTGGGATTAAATAAGATCCCAGACATATATTGCCAACTGTTCAAAAAATAATAGACTGGCAGAGCACTGATTGTATAAAAATTACAATATTTTGTTAAAATAAGGTTTAAACTCAGAAGGTAACGAGTTCAATATGCATTTCTTTTACAAAATGAATTTCTTTTTATAAAATTAAAATTTTTTTTTCTATAAATTTTTTTATAAAATTATATATTTATTTTTTTATTAAATTGAAATCTTTGAATAAAATAATTTTATTTACATCTTTTTGACGCTCTACACCATTTCCAATTGTATTAATTGTTTTAAGATTTATCAATTGTATTTCAGAAATAATCAATTGAATTTCAGTTTTATCAATTGTGTTTCAGAACTCATCAATTATTTTTCACACTTATGAATTGTATTTCAGAACTAGTCAATTGAAGTTCAGTTTTATCAATTGTGTTTCAGAAATTATTAATTGTATTTCCGAAATTCACAACTGTATTTCAGAAATTATCAAACTGTATTTCAGAAATTATCAATCGTATTTCCGAAATTATGAAATGTATTTGAGAAATTTTTCTCTATTAGCTATGAAATTCTGAAATAGATTTCATTATTTCTGGACACAACTAAATAAATAAATAATTAAATTTGCATAATATTGTAGTTTCTGAAGTGCAAATAATATTTTGTGATATACAATTAAAATTTTCTAAAATACATTTAATAATTTCTGGAATACCTTTTTTCGATTCTTATAAGTTAGCTCGAAATGCTTTTATCATTCATTTAATTTGTAGCTATCACACATCTATAACAAGTCTCGTTAGATTAGAGTGTAGAGGTCTTGGCTGACAATCTGGTGGACTGGGTTAAATTTCATGTTTTTAAAAGCAAATATTAAAAAAGTTTTCTTAATTTTTTGAAAAATGTTTTTTAAAATCTATTTTTTTGCCAAGATAGTTAATGCAACGTTCTGCCAACGCATAACCGACCATCGCCAACGGTTTGCCAGCATTGTGCCGATTATATTTTTCTGTCTGGGATGTTAAACTTAAACCTATTGTATATTAACATTATTTAACACTATATTTTTATTTTTAGGAAATACATTTTTATTTTATTATAAGTTAACATTAAATTAAATTTTAGATAATGGCACCAATTTGTAGTTGTAATTATTATATATTAAATCGTATATTCATAAACATTCTATACAGTTAGACGAGGTTTATGGAACTATTTAACTTTATAAAGTGTTTATAAATTATAACTTAAATGTACAAATATATATGTTAAATGTACGTGAACAAATTGTTGATATGGACCCACAAATTGTATCTCAACTGATATTGGAATTATTGTACCATTACCATACATCAATATATATTGAATGATATACATATATTACAATATATGACACTGTATTATAAATATTGTTAATGAAGTAACATATCTGATAATATTTTTTATAGCGCCATACAGTTTTACATTATTCAAATTAAACCATATATGGAATTGTATTCAAAATGTTGATGTGGTACCAAATTTGACCATATATTGTTTAAATTGTGCCATATATGACAATATATTGTTTAAATGATACCATATATGTCTATATATTAATATTGTTTAAATGACACCATATATCAATATATATGGGACTATATATGGTAGCATATATTATCATATCTGCATCTGTATTAAAAATGTCGTTCATCAGGTACCATATATGAGCATATATTGTTGAAATGGCACCATATATGACAATATATGGTTTAAATGGCACCAAATATCCCGGTGAAAAATGCTCATATACGCTCAAACATGTTCATATATGGTTTATGTATGAACACATATGAACAAATATGGATTTTTTATGAACATATATGGATTTTATATGAACATATACGGAAGTATATGTGATTCCATATATGGAAATAATTTCATATACAGACATATATGGAAGCATCTGTTATTTCATATATGGAAATGGCACTCATATATGGACAAATATGAAAGTATATGTTATTCAATTTATGCAAAAGGGAGTTGTATATGAACATATTTGCAAGAATACATTTTTCCATATGTGTAAAAGGAACTCATATATGGATAAATATGGAATTATATTTAATTTAATGCCATCAATAAAAAAGGAACATATGTGGTGCCTAATTCGAATGTCATACATAAATTTATATCTATAGTACAACCTTATAATAAAGGACAGCAACGTCCGCATTTATTCGCATATATTTAATAAATTTATATGTTCATATATGTCCATATATGAACATATACTTAGGTGTTACCTCATTTTTCGGATCCATACATATATGGTTGAACCATAAATGTTCATATATGGACATTTTTCACCGGGATGTTAATGTATTTCTTAAATAACAGCATATATAAACATATATGACACTATATAGTAGCATATATTATCATATCTGGAATTATATTAAAAATGTTGTTCATGAGGTACCATATATGAGCATATATTGTTGAAATGGCACCATATAAGATAATATATGGTTAAAATGGCACCACATATGGTAATATATTGCTTAAATAACACCATATATAAATATATATGGCACTATATATGGTAGCATATATTATCATATGTGGAACTGTATTAAAAATATTGTTCATGAGGTACCATATATGGGCATATATTGTTGAAATTGCACCATATATGATAATATATGGTTTGAATGGCACCATATATGATAATATATGGTTTGAATGGCACCATATATGATAATATATAGCTTAAATGACACCCCGGTAAAAAATGTCCATATATGAACATTAGGGTGGACCTTGTGTCGATATTTTGGTAGATGAGGGCTCTATTCCGTGCCTTTTTGAAAAAAAATGACAATGCCGAAAAAAAAAATTAAAAAAAAAAAAAAATAGGGGTTGCGCACGAGCCGAGAAAAAGGTCCACTTTGCCAAAATTAGGGGGGAAATTGCCATAGGTCATCAGGGGTCACCCGTAGGGGGGAAGAATGTATGGCCGACCCCCATTAACTTTTTACCGCCAACATTTTCCCCCAAGCCACCCACCCCCTAGCTCCTCCCCTTAGGGGGGTCACCATACAAAAATGGAGGTTGCTCAGTATTTTCGAAAAACACCATAGGTCATCAGGGGTCACCCCTAGGGGGGCAAAATATATGACCGACCCCCATTAACTTTTCATCCCCAACATCTTTTCCGAACAAACTTACCCTCTATCTCCACTCCTTGAGGGACTCCCCATACAAAAATACTGAAAATCTATGTATTTACAGTTGCACAATATCGAGATTTTTTTGATTTTTTTTGATTTTTTTACAGAAATTCCACCAATATTCCACCAAAGTTAAGATGACAACACAACTTAGATCGCGCGACGATATTTTTTTGATTGGTTATCCAAGCATGAATATTACGGGGAACAAATTACCGTCGAAGAAGCAAGTGCTAAGAATGCATTTCTTCAACATTCGCAAACGAAACATGTCGAAGAAAAATAGTGCGGTTATAGTCGCGGACGCAGTGATGATTTTTTGGCGCCAAGCAGCTATTCCGACGAAAGCCAGAGGAGATGTTACAAGAAAAATAGCTGCGCTGCACGATGAGTGGGATGCTTTAAGAAAGTCATCTCACAGAAAGACTGAGTCCACTA
The DNA here is from genome assembly GCA_949987735.1 of Leucophora obtusa. Lineage (NCBI taxonomy): Eukaryota > Metazoa > Arthropoda > Insecta > Diptera > Anthomyiidae > Leucophora > Leucophora obtusa. Next base: position 321,894,551 of record OX465295.1, on the reverse strand, counting down.
GAGAAAAAGAGAATAAGTTTTCTGATAGCTTGGATAATCTTTTCGACATCGCACACGCCAACGCCCTTGAGAAAATGACAAATACCGAAGACATTGAGTTTCTGCTAAAGCAAAGAGAAGATGGCCGGCCAGGAACTATGGGAGGTGTGGACGCTACTGATACTCGAACGAGGAAAAGAAAAGCTGAGCGCGAAGAACAAGAAGAGTTGCGACGCAAACGTGCAACGGAATCTAGTAGAGATCAGTTCGCTAAAGGCGGTAAGTTATTTCGCGCTTTGTGTGTTCGTCCAATGTTTATATTCAAATGAAATTCTTTCAATTGCAGTGGTTAAATTCTCAAGCAGTGATTCAAGCGATGATAATGGGAGACAGGACGAAAACTTCCCGGCAGAAGCTGGCCCATCAAATGTTGGTGACATAAGAGGTTACAAACAATGTTTTACTGAACGAGTCCTATCAGCTTTGGACAAGTGCAAAGTGACTGACCGAGACGCGGTCGGCATTATGATAGCGGCGGCAGAAGCATTTGGACGCGATCCTCAACAATACACAATAAACCGTACGTCGCTTCGGAGATGTCGGCGTTCAAATCGAGAGAACATGCTGAGTTATGTGAAAGACAATCCAGAAGTAAGATCGCATAGATTTATTTGCTCTCATTCAGAATTCTTATTCTTCAACGCGTTTCATTTATCTCCAGCTTGTCGCAGCTAAATCCTTCGTAGTCCATTGGGATGGCAAAATGCTTTTGGATTTTGTGGGTACAAAGAAGGTGGACCGTCTACCGGTAATTGTCTCGTACGGAGAAAAAGAACAACTTCTTGGAGTTCCCAAAGTAGAAGATGGGAAAGGAAAAGGCCGGAGAATAGCACATGCCGTTTATCAACTGTTGGCATCTTGGCATATGACACATCGAATACAAGGACTTTCTTTCGACACGACATCAACGAACAGTGGCCCATTCTCCGGAGCCGCAGTTGCTCTTGAGCGGCTGTTGGAGAGAGAAATCTTATATTTACCTTGCAGACACCACGTATACGAACTGGTGCTAAGGGAAGTTTTTGAGACAAAAATGGGAAAGACCAGTGCACCAGGCGTTCCTTGCTTTGACCGTTTCAAACAGGAATGGGACGCTGTAAAGGTTAAACCATTCCATTCTGGCTTGATAGACGATCAAGTCGTCAGAAAAATTCCTGTGGCAATGCAAGTCGGCATAAAGGAGTTTTGCTTAGATCAATTGAAGGAGAAACACCCTCGCGATGACTACAAAGAAATGCTACAATTAATTCTTTTGTTTCTGGGTGAAAAACTTGAGAATTACCATTTCCGAGCTCCAGGACCCGTTTCCCATGCTCGATGGATGGCAAAAGCCATTTACAGCCTCAAGATGTTTTTGTTTCGGAGAACTTTTCACTTATCTGTATGTGAATTGAATGGTATTCGACACGTTTGTATTTTTGTGGTGCGACTTTACGTCAAGGCATGGTTTGGTTCTTCTCGAGCAGCTGAGGCGCCGAATCAAGATTGGAAGTTTTTGAAGGACATCGTCGAGTACAAGTCCGTTGACCAGGATTTATCTCGGGTAATGATAAAGAAATTTATCGGTCACCTATGGTATCTCGCCGATGAGCACATAGCCCTTGCCTTTTTCGATGACAAGGTTTCAAATGAGTTGAAGGCCAAAATGGCCCAAGCATTGCTAGAAAAGGAGAATGACGAAGGTGAAGAAGATGAAGAAGACGAAGAAGACGAAGAAGGTGAAGAAGATGAAGAAGACGACCCGGTTCCCCCAGCTCCTCGCGTCGTAATCAAAAGCACCAGCGTTAAAAAAATCGAGGTGAAATTCAAAGATGTGAATGAGGAATTCTTGGCTAAAGACTTGAGCAACTTCGTCTCTCATAATACCAAAAATTTATTTGTACGATTTGGAATATCGCAAGATTTCATTCTAGCAAATCCAGCAACCTGGAAATCTCGCGCAGACTATCAAGAAGGTCGTAGAATTGTAAATAACTTGCGCGTTGTGAACGACACTGCCGAAAGAGGAGTAAAAATGATACAAGATTATAATAGAATACTGTGTCAAGGCGAAGAAGAGAAACAGTATTTACTACATGTTATCGATTCTTACCGCAAGAAATACCCATCAGCGAACAAAAATATGTTAATTTGACTATATTATATTAAAAGTGCTTAGTAGTACTACTCAATTACAGCTTCTTTTATTTTTGTATGGGGAGTCCCTCAAGGAGTGGAGATAGAGGGTAAGTTTGTTCGGAAAAGATGTTGGGGATGAAAAGTTAATGGGGGTCGGTCATATATTTTGCCCCCCTAGGGGTGACCCCTGATGACCTATGGTGTTTTTCGAAAATACTGAGCAACCTCCATTTTTGTATGGTGACCCCCCTAAGGGGAGGAGCTAGGGGGTGGGTGGCTTGGGGGAAAATGTTGGCGGTAAAAAGTTAATGGGGGTCGGCCATACATTCTTCCCCCCTACGGGTGACCCCTGATGACCTATGGCAATTTCCCCCCTAATTTTGGCAAAGTGGACCTTTTTCTCGGCTCGTGCGCAACCCCTAATTTTTTTTTTTTTTAATTTTTTTTTTCGGCATTGTCATTTTTTTTCAAAAAGGCACGGAATAGAGCCCTCATCTACCAAAATATCGCAAAAATTTCATTTCAAGGTCCACCTTAATGAACATTTATGGTTCAACCATATATGTATGGATCCGAAAAATGAGGTAACACCTAAGTATATGTTCATATATGGACATATATGAACCTATACATTTATTAAATATATGCGAATACATGCGAACGTTGCTGTCCTTTATTATAAGGTTGTACGATAGATATAAATTTATGTATGACATTCAAATTAGGCGCTACATGTTCCTTTTTTTATTCATGGCATTAAATATTCCATATTTATCCAAATATGAGTTCCTTTTACATATATGGAAAAATGTATTCTTCGAAATATATGTTCATATACAAGTCCCTATTGCATAAATTGAATAGCATATACTTTCATATTTGTCCATATATGAGTGCCATTTCCATATATGAAATAACAGATGCTTCCATATATGTCTGTATATGAAATTTTTTACATATATGGAATCACATATACTTCCATATATGTTCACATAAAATCCATATATGTTCATAAAAAATCCATATTTGTTCATATGTGTCCATACATAAACCATATATGAACATGTTTGAGCGTATATGAACATTTTTCACCGGGTATATATAATTTTTTTTACTCGGGGAGTCATTTTGAAACTCAACAGCACAAGTTGAACAAATCCATGTTGAAGCATTCTACCATACATAAATTTTTGCAATCACATTAGTCTGGTTTTCCATTATTTCAATAAAATGTATACTTAATAAAAAAGAAAACATCTAAAATAAAAAATGTGTACCTCTCTCATAAGCGGACATCTCCCATAAGCGAACAAAAATAGTGTGACGGTGAGTGGCCGGTTATGCGAGCTGTACTTATATTCGCCGGATTTCAACAGAGTAAATTTTCATTTACAATTAACTGAATTAAAACTCAAATTTAACTAAAATTTTGTAGATTTAACAAATCTTTTCTTACTGATATCACCAATTTTTGTGCAGGTCACTTTGTAACTGCTTTTTAGTAGTTTTAGTTTTCACAATATATTTTCTATAACCGATTGAGGTTTATTTAAAAAGTAATAGGTAAAGTTTGTTTTCAATTGAAGAATCAATTAAAATACATTGAAACATAATGTTGAACTTTTTATATTCGTCAATAAAAAACAAAGTAGAAAAAATATGTATCGTCTGTAGGAGTTGTTATTTTCCGTCAAATATTCTATTTTTAGAAAAAATAATTTAAATAATTTCGTTGTTTTCTGTTTTAAAACAAAAAATTCAAATATTTTCGCTTTTCCTTTTTGTTAAAATAGTTTGTTTATATACAAAATTATTTCAACTCAAATTACAAGAAATTCTTTACTCATACACACAAACATAGCCAATAAAAATTTGAACGTGTGTGTTGTGTATGATGTAGTGTTTTGAAAATTAAACAAAAAAAAAACTTTCAAATGTGAAAAAACAAACCACAAAATCGTTTTTTTACGTTTTGTCAGTTAAAAATTGATGATTGTTTTAATAGACTTTTCAATTATTTTTATTTTTTTTATGGATTGTTTAAACAATGTTTGAAAATAAATAGCAAAATGGTTTGAATATAATGAAAAATCAGTAGTCCTTTTTTAATTGTGTTTTCAATTAATTTAATATGTATTTTAGGTTGTTTTTAAGGATAAAATATTGTGAGTGCAAGCTTATTACTATGACTGTAGCTTTATTATTTCATTTTTACAGGTTTATTTTCTATGAGTGTTTTTCAAATTTAAAACATTTATGTTTATTTAATTAAATTATACTAATATTAAACATTTTCTTTTAAATTTCGTATAATGCATTTAACTCTAAAACCTAAGACCTGCGAAGCCTTATGGCTTGTCTGCAGATGCCATTCATTATTTCTCAATTCTTTTCTATTTTGACATATGTTTGTACACTCAAAAAGTTTGACAGTTACTACATGACAGTTGTTTGTATAGTAATCAGTAGTTGTTGTTTTCAGCAGAAATTACAGTGGTTTTTCTATAGAAAAATGCAAAACAACTTTTATGACGGTTATTTAAGAAAACAACCAACGAAAAGTACTGTAATTTCGTAACAGTTGTTTAAAACAGTTATTTTTAATATCATCGCCAAAACAGTAATTTTACAGTAAACAGTTATTTTTGGTAGTTATTAAAAAAATTTCGTTGAATTTTTTTGAATTTTAAAAATTCTTGTTTAGTTTATTTTTGTTATTATTGATATATTTCTAGTTCGCAAATCAAATTTAGAAACTTGTATTGTGTCTCTAATGCACAGTGTTGCCAACTCTTGAAGGCAGGAAAGCACCGTGAGCATTGTGAAAACGGGTAAAAAGGGTAAAAATTTACCAAAAATGGGGTAGAAAAGCACGATGTTAATTTTTTGAAAAATTTAAGTCCAGAATTTAAAAACACATTTCAGTTTTGTAAAATGGTGAAAAAAAGGTTCAAAAATAACTAAAAAAAAAGCACCAAACTAATATTTAAAAATTTTGAAGTTTAAATATAACGAAGTTGCTATTTAAAATTGTACTACAAACACTGGAAAAAATGTATTTTTTGTATAGTTCGTATTAATTTTTCAACTTTGACAGAAAATTGAAGAAAAATTAAAAAAACGCGAGCAAATACCAAAAATACCACCAAAAAAAAATACCCGAAAAGCACTGAAATGGCAACACTGCTAATGCATAAAAGCATAATAACTGGAGAACGGTTTGGAATTTTTACTTCGAATTTTAAATTTAACACATATTTTTGTAATAGAGAGAAAAATATTATATTATTTTTTTAAATAAGTTGTTCTTTAGTTTGACTCTAGATCATAAATTAATATCACTTTCTGTTTAATTTTTTTTTTTTTTTGTTAGAATATAACTTTTATAAACAAAAAGAATTGACTCTAAAAAACAGTAGTTTTTACCGATTTCGTCAGTTGTTTTGAAATTTTTTTAGTAAAAATTTATCAGTTAATTTTACGATAGTGGTAGTTATTTTCAAGGTTGGTTACCGAAACGAATAACTGTAAGGGTAACGGTAAAGGTATCGAATTTTGTTTATTACGGTAGCGGCAAAGGTAACGGTATTTAAGTTTTGATAAAAAGAACTCAAGATTATTATAAAAAACTTGAAAATTTTTTATTTTTTTATGTAAATTAATAAATACCGGTAAAATACCGGTAACTACCCATAAAAATAACGGTATCGGTAACGATAACGGTATTTAGAAACTTTTTTAGAGGTATTGGTAACGGTAACGGTATTCAATTTGGAACGGTATTTTAGCGTTAACGGTATTATAACGTTAACGGTAACCAACCTTGGTTATTTTTAATGCATTTGCTAGTATTATAACGATAGCGGTAACCAACCTTGGTTATTTTTAATGCATTTGCTAGTTATTTTTCAACAATTAAAAATAACAAAAGTTTTAGTTATTTTAAAGGTAAATTACCTTTGTATCTTTTTAACTGCATATACCTTTGTTTTAACTATCATTTTCAGTAGATTCTACCGACAAACTTTCAGATTTGGATAGAATTTGTATAAAGAAGACAGAAAAAATAAACACGTGCACCTTTTTATCGACGCAATCTCAGATTTGAAGTTTAAAACGTTGAGTCAAGAATTACCCCTTTTTTTATTTTTTTATGTTTGTTTCAAGGAAATGTACGAAAAATGAGTACGAAATGGATTATGAAGATCTATTAAATATTTAATAAATAAATTTATCAGAAGCAACATTAAAAAAATATAATTTTATCATTGAAAATGCGAGAAAAAAATTTCAATTTTCTAATTGTAGCCAAATTTAATATATGTTTTCTTATTAACTGAGAGAATTGCATACTTTTTATTTTATAAACTCTTTTCTCTATCACATATTCAAATTTCATCGAAATCTGCAGGAACCCAAAAAGAGCCTCTCGTTGTAAGTCTAAAATTTCATTACAATATTCAATTGCAAAATAAATATGTTTATATTACAATCAGTGTGTTCGTTTACTCGAATTTCTTACTACTACTTTTACTACAATTGGAAAGTTTTGTTTACTTTTTGTATTGAATTTTTCCAGCTGTAGTAAATGTGGTAACTTGTAGTAAGTAAACGAACAAGCTTAATATCACAAAAAATTGCCCAACATTTTTTTAACGTACATGTATCCAAAAATTTCATTCAATTCAAATTACTTAATTATTTTCAAAATATTTAAATCCCCCCACTGTGCTTGGATAACAATTCATTCCTTTATAGTTTTGTCTGACTTGATGATATGGATTGTTGATTAAATGATTTGTTATTGTTTGTGTTGTTTTTTTTTTTTCTTGTGATCCAAACCTATTTAATTGGCAATGATATTTTATAACAACAACAACAATAACAACTTACTATATTTAATTAAAAAATGAACAAATTCCTTATTAAGGTTTATGGCATAGATTAATTAACTAAAGAATGAAAGAAAATAAATATTGTAATAAAAATTTAATGGATGATGCTTTTGCTGCTGCTTACGACAATCTAATAAATCTAGACTACAAATGGACACAAGTTGTTTAAAATTCACTTCATAATAAAACCCTTACAGACAATTACAAATTTTCAATTCCAGAATATTGTATGAATACATATTACTACTTACAAACATTTGTTTGAAATTTGTTATGAAATGCATAAATGATAGCGTAGGAATTTAATTTTGCAATACATTGGGAAAATTGTATTTTCTTTTCTAACTTGGGATCTAATTTTGTATAAAGCAAAAACATTCTCCTTAAGATTTGAGCCAAATTTATATTGGATTTTTATATAAATAAAGCCAAAGAATACGTGTAGCTAGCTTATTTTTGCAGGAATAAAAGAAGATATAAATTTAACAAAACCAAACTATTTAGAAACAAATTGTTTTACACTTGGTCATTCGATACCTCGTAGATGGTATTCATTATTCTCACCCTCTCCACCAGACTTTCAGCACGTCGTGCAAAGGAGGCACGTTTTGCTTCAACAGATTGATCCATCTTTTATGTTGTTAATAATTTTTGCTTGTTAAAGAAAAAACTGCAAAGAAAAAAGAAAAAGAAAAACATAATTAGAGTTGAGATATTTTACAGATTTTTCTTAAACATATCTTCAGACCAGTGCTTGAAAGAATTAATTATATTTGGAATGAATTACTTAAAAATTTGATTCAAGGAATGAACTGATTTATGAAAAACAGGAATTAGGCACTAAATTTAAAATGAAAATTAAAGAATTCATTCACAAATTAATTCATTAAAATCTAGTTAATTCAATCAGGCTCTATTCAAGTCACTCACGTACTGTTAGGCGCTCTCCCATTGACTCTGTCTGATATTTCAAGAAGTTAAATTGCAGTCAAAGGGTTTAGATTTTTTATTCAATTTTTTCATATTATGCATATTTATTGAAATAATTTTTAGTGTTTATCAAAATTTAACCATAAAATGTATCCTATCACCTAATAAAATTTATTGAAATTTCGGCGAAAGCCAGTTAACAGAGATAAAAATGCTAGCACACTCGTGAGATTTTTGAAAATAATCCTTAGTAAAAAAAATTTTCTGTCAACTGTTCTGTCAAAACGATTTTGTGAACTTTTTTGATGTTTTCCGATATCACCACCCCTTTTGGGTGACCAGAGCATCATCGGTGTTTGTACGACAACGTTTAAAGTCAGCAAACCATTTTTCTACCATTTGTCTCGATGGAGCAGAGCAGAGTCCGAATAACACTTATCAAGCCAACCGGTGTTTTTTCCGATTAAAAAGCGATAATAAATCAACACACGAAATTGCTTTTACTCCATTGTTTTCAAAATCGCTAAAGTAGCGTCACTAAAACAGCTGTAACTTATTCACTAATGAACGAATTGCCATTAAATTTTGACAGGTATCATCTGAAGATTGGTAGTTCGAAAATATCATATGGATTTTTCAGTAGCGGTGCTACCTATGTGTCATCCTACGAATTTTTCAGCCGATGTTAGCATATTTTAGTTATTTTCTTATAAAACCAATAATTTTCAAAATGATTTTGTATTTACAAACTATTTTTATCCGTGAAACATTAGGAAAAATCAAAAAAAAATGTCCCCGTTTTTCTAATCTTTCTTCATTTTATACACAAATTTCGACACAAGTCCATTTCAACCCATTCGAATTTCGGATCAGACTGGTACTCGGCATGCCCGACTTTAACTTTTTTACCCGTATATACCCAGCAAAACCTTTCATTACCATGTAATGAGTTTTAGGTATTGAAATCTTAAGTGTTCACTAGTTACCTTTTAATTACTAAACTACTTATTTTAACATGGTGATGTCATTGGAGGAAAGTCATTACACTGATGTTACCTGTAAGTATTTTATCAATTGTTCTATAAATAGATGTTGAATATAAATTTAAAAAAATATAAAAATTTAAAAACCAATAGGAGCTGACACGTATTGATCAGCGTACCCCACGATTGTCAGGCAAACACTCTAACCATTAGACTACGACATCACTATGATTTTTAATGCTTTAACGTGTGTGGACATTTATTGTGGCAGCTGTTATACATGTCTATTTTTCACAAAACTTGTTGTTATTAAATACTGCTTAATGAACATCAACATTTCTATAAATAGATGTTTAATATAAATTCCAAAAAAAAAACAATGGAAGCTAACACGAGTTGATCAGCGATCCTCATGTCTGTCATGCAAAAACGCTAAACACTAGGCTACGCCATAGTTATGGTTTTTAATGATTTAGATCATATATTATTGGTTTCAGCTATTGTAAAATAGTAATGTGTGGGGTATAATTATAGGTAACTCATTACATTCAGTTTAAAAGTAATTCAACGGGTAATGAGATATGAGATCTAAGTAATGCATGTAGTAATGACCAGTCATTACCAAGTTTTTGCTGGGCATCTCTCAAAATCAAATTACAAAGCGTGACGTCCTGTCAAAAAAATCTTTGTTAGTATATTTTATATGAAAGATCCTTAAAAAATCCAAAATTGACATAACATAGAATAGACAATAAAGGTAGAGGTAAACCATAGTTAATAACGTTCTAACTAAACTATCCAGTGTAGAAAATCATTACCAGATATGTGGTTATGTAACTATATACCTGGTAATGGTAAATAGTTACTTTTCTTATTACATTTCCTATTACCTTTGTATGGCAAAGTCGCGAAAAATAATGAGTTATGCTAACACACCAGCATACGAAAAATCTAAAAATATGTCATTACCTATCTAAAAATAGATTTTCAAAAAATAAGTTTCATGAAAAAAACTATTTTTTTATTGTAAATTTTTTTTAAATAAAATTTTTTTGGTGCGGGAATCGAACCCGGGTCTTAAGGTTGCCAATCAATAGCTCTACTATCTGAGCTACATCAACATGTAATGTTTGATAGATAAAAAAAAACATAATTGACCTGCTGCACACAAGTCAGCTTACTTGCCAACATACAAAAAATCAAAAATATGTGGTTACATATATCCTTACCAGTGTTTAAAAAATATTGAGTCTAAAAATAGATTTCAAAAAATTTTCAAAAAAAATCTAGAAAATTATTTTTTTTTTGAAATAATGATAAAAATAAGTTATTATCAGTAACTCATTATTATATGTTTTACAATAATGTAGAAGGTAAGAGGGAGTCATTACTGGTAGTCCAAAAAATAATAATATGTCATTACCGTTTCTACACTGGGTATAGCTAACAGGGATGGGAAATAGGTTTTTAATTTTGGCATCCAAAGAATTATTGTCCCCAATGGTACTACTATATACAGTCAGATAAAAAAGTTAGTAAAAAAATTTGTAAACAGTTATCAATCGCACTTTACTATTTTTGTACTGATTTTTAGTACATTTTTTTAAAATAATTTTTGCAATTCTCTTATTACAAATTAAGGATTTTTTTTTACTAATTTTCGTTGCTGATTTCAGCACAACATTTTACTAATTCTTCAAAACCGAGTGCTAAACTGCTAAAAAAAATACCAATTTAACAAGTGGATACCTTAAGGAAATTTTATTTATAAGAACTCCTTGATTTTTTACAATTCTTGTTTAGTTTATATTTGTTATTATTGATATATTCTTAGTTTGGAAATAAAACTCTGAATATTTTGGGAATTTTTAATAGTAATACACTTTTTTCAAAATGGCACCTTTCGGCACGGGTTAACGTTTTCCAAAAAAAAATGATTTCCAATAAAACTGGGGGGTGTAATGAACGAAAATCGACAATCGTTAATTTAAGGGACATCCTAACATACATATATATACATATGTATGAACAGCGCATGCTGCGGGGACTTTTTTTCGATCTACAGTTTAAACTGGAGACATTTGGTTAGTTTGGGGACTGTCCTCAAACTATTCCTAGCGCATAGGAAATTAACCCTTATAAGCACATGGGGTCAAAATGACCCCAAATTTTTGAAATGTAAAAAAGTGTCATTTGACATGAAAATCGATATAAGCACTTTCTAGAAATTAACATTGTTGAGAGCATGGTGTCATACTGACCCATTTTTAATGTTAAATAACGAAGGTTGGCTGAAAAATGTATGTACCCGAGTAAAAAAGAGTATATATCTGGTACACTAATAGAAAAAATTCCGTAAAAAATTTAGTTAAAACTAAAATTAGCAGATTATTTTTGCTATATATTAGTAGTATAGGAACAGGAAAACTGTTAAGTGTACAGAATTTTAGTTATATTTGAGTTAAATTTTTGTAAATGGAATATAGCAAATTAACCTGCTAACAAATTGTGCTAAATAATTAGTAGCCTAAAAAATCACCAAAAAATTTAAAATTTTCGATTTTTTTTTAAATGCAAACAAAAATCGATCCTTTTGAAAACAGCAGTTTACAATTTTTTAGCAAATATTTCTGCTGATTTTAGTAGAATGGACTGCTATTTGGATTCAACTAAATTTAGCTTAAAAATGTTGTATATGTAACAGTTTATTTTTGCTCTTTTTAGTCTACTAATATTTAGCAAAATTTTCTGCAGATTTTACAGTACAATTTGCTATTTTCAATTAACTAAAATTTAACTTAAATATAACTAAAATTCTGTAAATTTAACAGTTTTAATTTTACTATTCTTATTTTACTAGTATTTTGTAAAAAGATCTGCTAATTTTAGCAGTTTTTTCTGCAGCATCATTTTTAATAAATTTTTAGTAACTTTTTCTGCTATTTTTACAAATTTATTTTTATGAGTGTATATAAGAATAAAAGATAATCATATAAGTGTTTATATAATCTGATCCGCAAAATGGGTCTATAAAATTATATCAGATTGTATTATTTTAGATACATTTCAAGATTTATACCCAAAATATGTTGGGTTTTGAAATACGTTTGAATTCTAAAACTGACATAAAAAATATTTTCCTTTCGAAATTTTTTCCGATTTTAAATAATATAAATTTTTATTAAAAATTGACTCAGAAAATATTTTAAATTAAGATTTATATAAATTTTTATATAAAATGACTTAGAAAATGTTTTGGAATCTAGATTATATAAAGATTTATCTAAAATGACTTAGAAAATATTTTTGATAATTTATCATATAAAGTTATATGTAAAACAATTAGAAAATTATTTTGATAAAGGTTTATATTAAATTATATCTAAAATGACTTAGAAAATTTTTTCGATTTGGGTTTATATGTGATTATGTATTGGGTTATATCTTATTGTATATTAAACCTCAATTTATGGGATCAACCATATCTGATTATATACAGTTATGTGTATCATTAACTTTAACACATTTTTTGGTATATGATTTTATATGGTTATACATAAGAAAATTTCGGGAAATATTGAAAAATGTCGTTGAGTATTGTCATATGTAATACCAAGTATATTTGTATATGATTATATCAAAATATATTTAGTTATATAAAATCATATTAATCAGATCCACCATTTTTCGGATCTAATAACTTATTTTTATACATAGTTAGGTTAATCCATATATGATTTGATCCGGGAAATGGTGGATTTGGTTAATATGACTTTATATAACTAAATATATTTTGATACAATCATATACAATTATACTTGGTATTACATATGACAATACTCAACGATATATAAATATATAAACTCATAAATGGTTATATATAAATTTCTCAACATTTGTTGAGAAATTTTACTGTATTTTTTGGTTTTTTTTTTAATTTAAAAATATAAGTAATTTTTAATGTAATTTTCAATTGATTTTACCGGCATATTTATTAAATTAACTATATATTTATCAACCGAAACAAAATAAACGAACGTTAGATTTTCGAACTTGATTCCCAAATTGCAAAATATGTTTTTGAATAATCAAGAATTTTTCGTTCCAATGTATTAAATAAATTAGTAGTACAAGGTAAACCATGCAAAAAATAAACAAAATAACATAATTTATATGAATTAAACATATTTTTATATAAAACTACAAAACAAAATTATAAAATAAAAATTACAAAATAGTAAATACAGAATATTATGGAAATTTTTATAATTCCATTATTTCAAAGGAAGTCTGCTGCAGCTACGCTAATGGCCCATAATGGAAAAAACACACACAATTTTATAGCTAAAAATTGTTTTAAATTAGAAAACAAAACAAACAAACAAATTGTTGTGTTGAAAATGAATAGTGTTTATCGTCAAAGAATAATCCAAAAATAGATTCAACCAGACACAGTAGCTAAATAAGCGACATATTGGCTCGCCAATGCATTTTTCCTATACAGATTTTTTTATAGTCACAGTCACATAATGATTGGTGGCTATTACCACCATTGGTAAGAAAAACGAAAGTACTAAACGTTTTGGGGGATGTGTTTGCATTTCGAATGCAATAATAAATACATAAATGCTTAAATGAATGTATATTTTTTTACGCAATGTGTGAAAGCATATACAGTAAAACCCCCTAAAAGCGCACCCAAGAAAGTTTTCGGTAAAATCCACTAAAAATTACCGTTAAAGCAAAGGTACATATATGAAGTTAAAAAATGCGAAAAAAATGGATTACCTTTAACATAACTGTCAAAAAAAATAACTAACAAATGCATTAGAAATAATTAACAATGTCGTACAAACGACTGACAAGTTTTTATTGCACACATTTTAAAACAACTGACAAAATTTGTAAAACCTACTGTTTTGCTGTTAATTTTTTTATTCTAAATAGAATTTACAATTAGTTTTACAACAAATAGAGTAAAAAAACTTTTTAAAAAAATCTCCTCTATTTGATGTAAAACTAATTTTAAATTCTATTTAAATGTTGTGATAATTGATCTTAAAATCGAACAAAATAACACTCATTGTAACAATCTTTAGATTAACTAAAATCTACACTCAGAGAATTATGTCGGTAAAATTAACTACAATTGTAGTTAGAAAAGTGTACTTTGCAATTGCATTTGAATTAACTACAACTGCAGTTATTTTTAATTGCAATTGTAGTTAAAATAATTGCAATTGTAGTTAAAATAACTGCAATATAAATTTATTTTACGGACATAATTTTCTTGGTGTACGAAAAAATATGTATTTTTTATTCAAGAGTTGTTTCTCAATTAATAAAAATAAATAAAAATCAACAAATTTGATTGTTGAATTTTGCTTTGAATTTCAACAAACTCGTTTTTTGATATTACAACATCGTTTGTTAAAATTTGCTCTGAATGTCAACAAATGTGTTTGTTCGCTATTTAATTGAAATACATTCAAATATCAAGTAAGAAACATGTTGTTTGTATTTACATAATCAGTTGTAGGCTCAATTTCAATTAAAGTTTAATTATATTTACAAAAAGTTTAATTGCATTAACAAATTATTTTTATCTGTGTACCTACTAAATGTAAAAATAATGGTTTGTTAGTTGTTTATTGTAATATTAAAAATAACTGCTTTTAACTAGTGCTGGTAAAAATATGAGTAGTGGGTATCGAGTATCGAGGATTTGTCTTTTTTTTTGGGTACTCGATACTTAAAACTACTACTCGATATTTTCAGAGTTTCAGTGTGGACTGAAAAAACATATACAAATATGACTCCGCTAAAATATTTATCACAAAAATACATCTCTGATAAAAGAAAAAATTAAAAGTCAACTATTTAAAGATATATGTTAAAAAAACTATGACAAACATATTGAAAGGTTGGTAAATAAGTTTAAAAATATGTTTATAAATTAAAAATTTTCAAAGAATTTTATTAAACAATTTTAAAAAATTCCAAATTCAAAAACCATTAAAAGTATCGAGTAACATCGAGTATCCAAATTAAAAATATCGAGTAATATCGAATATGGAAAAGTAACCGAATTTACCAGCACTACTTTAAACAACTATTACGAAATGCGTTACTAAAAGTTAGTTGTGTTTTTCTTGTAATAACTCTAATAGTTGTTTCGTATTTTGCCATAGAAAAACAACTATAATTACAGTTAAAAAAGACAACTACTGATTACAACACAAACAACTGTGCTGAAGTAACTGTCAAACTTTTTTGTTGTATATTTAAAAAAAATACATGGCTAAATTTCGAAAATATGACCAATTATGTTGTATTATTATTATGAAGATAATTCTATCAGTGTACTTGAATGCAACATTGCTTTTTGCCAATAACAATAAAATAAAATGAAAAACCTGAAATATGGCTTCATTCGGTTTTTCTTTTTTTTGTGTTGGCGAAAACTCTCTTAATTACTTTCTTCAAGATGTCAATCATAATCTTCAAAATGTCAAATTCATAATGCGTAGAAAATTTATATTATTTCGGTAGCTAGTGAAATTCTATTCTGTTGTGTTAATACCTTCTGAAGTTATTTCTTACACTCATAGAAATAAATCTGTAAAAATAGCAGAAAAAGTTACTAAAAATTAGTTAAAAATGATGCTGCAGAAAAAACTGCTAAAATTAGCAGATTTTTTTAATAAATACTAGTAAAATGAGAACAGCAAAAGAAAACTGTTAAATTTACAGAATTTTATTTATATTTAGGCTGACTTTTAGTTAATTGAAAATAGCAAATTGTAATGTAAAATCTGCAGAAAATTTTGCTAAATATTTGTACACTAAAAATAGCAAAAATAAACTGTTACATATACAAAATATTTGCTATTTTTAAGCTAAATTTAGTTGAATGCAAATAGCAGTCTATTCTGCTAAAATCAGCAGAAATATTTGCTAAAAAATTGTAAACTGCTGTTTTCAAAAGGCTCGATTTTTTTTGCATTTAAAAAAAATCGAAAAAAAAACTTGAATTGAATTTTTAGGCTTTTAATTATTTAGCAAAATTTTTTGCCGATTTTAGCAGGTTAATTTGCTATTCTTAATTTACAAAAATTTAGCTCAAATATAACTAAAATTCTGTATATTTAGCAGTTTTATTTTTATAGGAAATTACTAATATATAGCAAAAATAATCTGCTAATTTAGCAGTTTTTTTCTGCAGCATCATTTTTAACTAAATTTTAGTAGTTTTAACTAAATTTTTTACGGACTTTTTTCTATTAGTATACTATTACATTTATACGCTTATATTAATTTTATAAGCTCATGACAATTAAATTAAATTTCCTGTCCTTAATTAGGGGTATCCACTGTACATCACTACTTTTTATGCGGGTATTAATATATGTATATAGAAGTACAGCGAGTTCAAAAAGTATAATCCTTCTATGATCTTAATGACCGACTGATTAAGGACAAGATTGTTTTATTTGATGTAACATATTGTACGAGAGTAGGTGATCCTGTAGAGATAATCCACGTCAAAACATCATGCCAAAATTTGACCCATTACTCAAAACCCAATCGAGGTTCCACCTTAAAATTTTATACAAGCGTAGAAAAGAGTTTATTAATAAAAATAAATTTTTTTAAGAATTTTCAAAAATATATATACTTTTGGACATTTTCATCGAAAAAATCGATATGCATATAATTTTAAAGGGTTCACTTTCACCTTTAATAGTAACCCAGCAGAAATTCGGAAGCGGTTAAAATGACTAGTGCTTCTTTTCTGCTTCGTCTACTGCTTCTGAAGGTTTATAGCTTGCAGTAGTGTGTTAAAAAAAGGCAATAGAGTTTTGTTTACCACACTTTATCGCTCTAACAAAGCACGAAAGAATGACAATGATAACCGAATTTACTAGCTAAAAGCTGTGATTCCATGTCATTATTTGGAGCTATGATAGAAGCGCATATCGGATATCGAAACAAGTACTTTCACGCGAGCTATCTCGAACAAAAATGATGCCTTATATCACTAATAATGAAAGCGCTACACTATTTACTTTCCCTGACGAACCTGCTTCCAAGCAAGCAGTATTTTTTGCTGGGAAACCAAAAATAAAATTATTTTTTGCCCAGATGAAAAGTTATAACCGATTTTATAAGGACACTTTAGAGAATTTTTTACGTTTTTGTCAACTTTCATGATGTCATATTTTAGAGACGGAAAGGGTCTGGGATCCGAAAGTTAAAGTTTTGTTAGAGGGCTGCAAAACGCGCCTCAGCTGAAGAAGTATTGCCCCAAAGGGACAATGCTTCTTGTTTCGATCTTGGTGTGTTGCTTATTTCTCAAAACTAGTCTAGGAGCGTTATTAAACATTTAAAATATTAAAGAAACAACAAAAACAAAAACTAAAAATTTACCACAATTTGCTTTGTCATCTTCCAATATACTACTCTCTTGTTTTAACAGATCTAGCAATGTAGTAACATCTATTCATGTATAATCCAGCAAAAATGTGGAAGCAGTAAAAAAGTTTACTGCTTCCTTACTGCTACTTTTACCGCTTCTAAAAATGTATAGCTTCGTAAACAGCACTAATGAAAGGCCTAAGTTGATTAATTGTTTACATCGCTTTTTGCTGTGCTTTTCAAAAAGGCATGAAATGAGCAATACATTTTGATTGCTTAAATATTTTTGCGGTTCTTCTATCAAAATTTTTTTAAAATGCGGAAAAAAGTTATTTTAATGAAAATAAGAGGTTTTACTGAAAATAAGAACCATTTTCTCTTCACGGAAAAATATGCGGGAATATTGTGCTTTTGAGAAGGCAATATTTTAAATAGTTGAAAAGCTTTATAATATGCACTTCCGAGAAGGCATGAATTATCGACATTTTAAAAGAAAAACAGGAGCACTAATTAAAAGCGGTGAATTCATACCTTTTCGGATATCGAAACAAGTACTTTCACGCGAGCTATCTCGAACAAAAATCAGGCATGATATCATCAATAATGCAATCGCTTCACTGCTCAACTTTCTCTGACAAAACTGCTTCCAAGCAAGCAGTAATTTCTGCTGGGAAACAATATGTTTTGTAAAGTGTCAGTAACATTTAAATTTGCACAAGCACTTGCGTATCAGTTTTTTTTTATTTATTTTTATCGGGATAAACATACATTAATTGCATTAAAGGAATTAAATCTGCTAAAATCCCAAAACTTATTTGCCAAATTGTGAAAAATTATCTGTTGAAGGCATATCCCTATCCGGATTTCATCCTTACCTAAGGAAATCGTCTGGGAATGACGTTTTAGAATTTCTAGAAATATTTGTTAAGTTAAATTAAAAACTCAATGAAAATTTCTTGTTCTCGTCTAGGAGCATTATTTAACAGTTAAAATATCAAAGAAAAAACAAAAATATTTTTTACCACAATTTGCTTTGTCATCTTCCAATATACTACTCTGTTGTGTTGAAAGAATATTTTCTAAAGTGTCAGTAACATTTAAATTTGCACAAGCACTTGCATATTAGTTTTTTCTAAATTTATTTTTATCGGGATATACATTAATTGCATTAAAGGAATTAAATATGCTAAAATCCAGTAAGAATATATGTATCATATCATACTATAAACTAAACCAGAATTTTCTAAAACTCAACGAAATTTTGAAAAATTTAAATAGCTAACAAAACTGTTTACTGCAAAAATGCTGTTTTGGTACACTCAACCAAAAAAGTCTGTAATGGCTACTGAAAATTTTGCTGTTATTACGGGAAATTTAACTGTTTTGAGGACAGCGGTATTTTTTTGCTAATTTTAGCAACACATGTCTGCTTATCTGTAGTACAATAAAATTAGTAGAAAAAATTAGTATCCGCTACTAAATTTTAGTAACATTTATGTAAAATGCAATTCAAAATCGATTTGCTAAAATCAGTTAAAAAACTTACTAATTATTATAATTTATAAATAATTAGTTGCAGCTACTAAATTTCAGTAAATTGCTGTAAACTGTAATTTAAAATCAATCTGGAGAAATTATCAAAAATTGTACTAAAAAATAAAAAAACTGTAAAAACTAAAAAAAAAAAAATTTTCTTTCGATTGTAACATCGTACTTGAAATTTGGAGTCAAAATTGCAAACGGTTCTACAGTTATTGCCGTTTTATGCATTTGAGATGCAATAAAATTTTCTGGGTGTTATTTCTAAACTAAGAATATATCAATAGTAACAAATATAAACTAAACAATAATTGTAAAACATCAAAAAAAAATATTTTTAAATTAGTATAGTTTACAAATTTATTTACAAAATTTTTTATTTGAGTATAGTTGTTTATTATAATAATAGCTGTGTTTTCGACTTAACTATATCCGTTAACTCATAAAAAACCTCAAAGTGCACAAAAACGCTTTTAAGACAAAAACTAACACATTACTTTTCGTATGCACGTTAACTTTCAACACGGATAATTATCAACGTTGAAAACTCAACGTTTATACATTTTCACATCTAACGTAACTTATTCGCGTTACTTCCAAGAAACTTTTGCTGACGTAGGTTCGATTATAACGGAAAAATTATAAACATAACCTGTTTAAAATTTTTTTATACTACAATCGGTTTAACGTAGATTTGCTTTAAAGACTTAACGTTGATAGGCATGAGACAAAGTACAGCTAATATAAAAATAACTGCTTTAAACAACCGTTTCGAAATACAGCACTTTTCGTTAGTTGTTTTTTTAAATAAATGTGATAATAGTTATTTTATATTTTTTCCTAGAAAATCAGCTGCAATTACAGTTAAAAAAAACAACTACAGATGACTACACCAGGGGTATGGCATCACCAAAAAAATTGACAATTTTCTTCTTTTATTTAAATTTAAATAATAACAAAGAACAAAGCAGAAAAACATACGGATATCTCAAGTTTTATTATTTAAATATATTCCGCGTTTGTTTTTTTTCCTTATTTTGAGCAGTTTTCAGCAGTTTTTGAGTTTTTAAATATAGGCTCAGCTGATAATAAATAGTTGCTCAGGTAATACTAAATTTCAGCGCCCTCTGCCGGTGAGTAGTGTAAGTTTTGATTTCCTATCTCTATAATTAATAGTCTCTGGACTACACAAACAGTGTAGGTACTTAAAAACGTCAAGAAGAAGAAAATATAATAAGTTAAAGTTATCAACCAAAAACTGTTGAAAAAAAATAAAAGGTAAAAAAATCCTTGAAAATCCGCTCTAAAGATATCGATTCCATACATTATTTGTAACATATTTATTCCAATTAATCTAATCAGCAAACATTGTAAAAAATGCTGAGAACATTTTTCATTTTGTTTATATATTTGTTTTATTAAAACTTCGTCGTTTTAAATACTATAACAAATTGAAGGTAACTTTTTATCTCAGATTATATTATGTTAACAGTACTCTAAGAAAGCAAAGTTTTATATCTGAGTATTACCCCAGCAAAACATTGTTAACAGTTGGGAATTATTTCAGGCGTTATATGGTAATGACAACCACTTACCGTTTGCACTATTTTGAAACCTAAAGTAATATGTTACATATATTCTGACATATCAGTACTTATTAAGAAGCTATAAGTTAGTGACCTACTAAGATTTTATTATATAAATATTTATTAGGAAACTAAAAATAATTAGTAACTGCACTCAAAAAAAGTTTGCTGGTGAAAATTACAGTTGAAACAAAGATATGTGCAACTAACTTATATGTGCAGCTAACTGCAGCTTTCAAATAACTGAAAATGTAGTTATTTTAAACTGTTGAAAAATAATTGACAAATGTATTGCAAATAACTAACAACGTCATAAAAATAACTGACAAATTTTTACTGCAAAAATTTTAAAACAACTGACAAAATTGGCAAAAACTACTGTGTTTTACTGCTAATTTTTTATATTTTAAAAATATATTTAAAAAAATCAATTTTTTTCTTTCGATTACAAAAAAAATGTGTAGTAACCTCATCCGAATTAAAATTTGAAGTCAAAATTCCAAACGGCCCCCATGTTTTACATTTTTATGTATTGGAGATAAAATAATATTTTCTGATTTTTATTTAGAAACTAAGAATACTCAGACAGAAATGCAAAATCAGGCACTGGAATACTTATGAATAACCGCGGTGTTAAAAATAAATGATTAGTAGAACACTCATTTGGGACGCTTTGCCAGGTTTGGAAAAGCATTTTAAGTGTATTTGTTTTTTTTTTCAATAATTTTGGTGGTTTATAAGAAACACAGGCCAGTGGTGAATGGGCTTAAAGTGCTTTGCCAATGTTTGCAAGCAGTGTTTATAGAGTACTAAAGGGTTGTTCAACAGGGACGCTACAAAAGTAGAAAGACAGGGACAGCAAACGACGCCATATTTCTTGCCGCTCTTTTGACGTTTCTCTTCAGTAAGGTTTGCCATTTCATGATGGAAAGATATACGAGCCAACAACGAGTCGAAATTATTAAAATTTACTATCGAAATTCGGAGTCAGTGGCCTCAACGTTAAGAGCGCTACATCCAATTTCGTCATAATCGTCCTAGCAGATCAACAATTGAGCGTGGGGCTACGTCAAATTTATGGTCTATGCCAACAAGCCAGCGACGATTGATGAACTTCGTACGAATATCGAACGTGAAATTGCAGCAGTATCGGCCGATTTATGCTTGAAAACCGTCGAAAATTGGGTTCAGCGTCTGGACTTCTGCAAGCGTGCCCGTGGTGGCCATGCAAAAGAGATCGATTTCCATACATAATGGCATCGAACGTACTTTCACAGGAATAAAGAATTTCATTGATATCCAAAACCGTTTTTGTTTTATTTAAACTTTTTACTTTTGTAGCGCTCTTATTGAAAACCCCTTTAAATATCTAACCAGAAACTGCTAGCGGTACAAAAATTAATTCACTGGTAGAGCAATACATTTATAAAAATGATGATGCTTCGAGTTCAAAACTGGTTGCAGGGAAAAAAAACTTTTTTTTTATTTTTTTAATTTAAAAAATTTTTATTTTATAAAATAATTTTTTTTTTATGGAAAAGCTTCTTTAAACCAACTTTGTTTTGTTTTTGTTTTCCCAACACTGGTTATTAGTTCCAAAAAAAACTTTTTGTCAGTGTCAGCATTTTAGCGCAACCAGTAGTTACCCAGCTATTATCATTCATTTATGTTTTTAGCCACCAAGTATTATATCGTCAGCTTATTTTTGGTTTGACCCATACGGAGAAAAACGATAAAGAAGGTTTACCTACATTTTTTAATTTTTGTATGTAAAATGGGCAGGTACACCAAAGTCAATACTGGATATCTCAGATATTATACGAGATATAGTGAAATCGGTTGCGAAATCAGAGAGAGGATATTTGCATTATATGGAATCCATTCCTAACTCAATTTTTTCAAATATGGTCAGTAGATCAAATCAATAAAAAGCTGACGATATGCCTCGTTAGATCAGTGGGTAGAACTGTCGTCTGCCAATCTGACGGCCTGAGTTCAAATAACGGCAAGGTAAAATATATATATATGAACTTTTTAAATTAATATTCATTGGTTTTGCCAACGTTGAAAATTTTAATTCCTCGGTACTTTTCCGGAGCTTTTTTTTGCGCAGCCGGTTTAGACCCAAAAAGGGGACCTTTATATGAATGCACGCTACAGGTCGCAAATATTAAGATATTTTGATAAAATTTCATACACCGTCTTATATGGGCCCAGAGACCAATTATACTAGTTTAAATCGATCCATGTTTGGGCATAGTACCTATATAAAGGTTCCCCAAAATTAGGTTTTTCGCACGCATACATACGAAGATATTTTAATGAAATTTGGAACGCTGACACACATGTGCCCAATAATAAAGATATTTATTCTATATATTAATACGGTTTACGGCCCATGGGGACTATCCGAACGCCAGTTCCGTCAATTAAGGACGACTAACTTTAAATGATCTTTATTAAATTCCCAATATTTTCTTGATGTCAAAATACATCGTTTAAGATTCATCGTTTAAAATTTACGGACAGACAATCCGTTTTACGCTTACTCCAAAGGGGACTGGGAGCACAGTGCTTTGTCTCATAGAAAAAAACGATGTTTTTAAATTAAAAGAACAAATTGTTTTTTTTTTTCTATTAAAATATAAAGAGTGCGTAATTAAAAATTGCTACACAGAGAAGTTTTGCTCGTCTTTTGGCATCAAAGTTCTTCTTAGCTGTCTCTCCGGAACTTTCTGAACTTTAAATGGTTTAAGACTCACGTTAGCTTTAACTCTGCGCACAAAAGTTTCCGAACATTGCACGCGCCGTGACATTTAGCAGCCAGAAATGGAATCGCCTTCAATAGCTTCAACGCCTTTCTGGCTTTGGTTTCATTCCTAGGTCCTTTTGCTTTACCCCTGCAGGGTTTCTTTTAATTATTAGGTTATTGTTAAACTTTTTAATCACTGTGTAAACACATTATCTGGTGACGCGTACTTCTGTTGCAATTTTTTTATATTTTTGTGCACTTGTCTTTGATTATCCACACTGAGAGAATTATCCTTCATAATATTAATGATATAATTTCATAGAATTTTTTTCGTAGAACCAATGAAGAATTTCATTATATATACAATATTTAATTAATATTATGAAATTTTCCATAACTTTTCTTGCATAAAATTTCATAATTTTATTAAAAAATTCATTTCATAAATTAAATCTCCATAAATTTAATGAAAATGTTCTTTATATATATGAAATTGTTCAATAGTATTTACTTTTTTTTAATTTTCAATAAAATACCGCCATTTTCTGAGAGAATAATCTTTTATAATTTTTATTTTTTTTTTTTTTTTAATTAATTTTTTATTATTTATTTTGGACTATAAAATTTTTTTATAAATCATATTAATTTTTTCAAAACTTT
Organism: Leucophora obtusa; assembly: GCA_949987735.1. NCBI lineage: Eukaryota > Metazoa > Arthropoda > Insecta > Diptera > Anthomyiidae > Leucophora > Leucophora obtusa. Next base: position 321,870,631 of record OX465295.1, on the reverse strand, counting down.
TTTATGAAACTTTTTAATTTAATGAATTCTTTCTTTAGATATATTTTGTACATCCGTAAAATATGCTACAATTTTATTACGCCTTTTGCATTTGCTAAGTACTTTTTATTCATCCACTCCAGCTTAGCAACGACAACAACCAACTATAATAAATAATAGTAAATGAAATTGCTTCATAGATTTTATGAAGCTCTTCATTGGCTGAATGATTTAGTCATTGGACGAGTGGCCTATTAATTTTATTAAGAGTTTCATTAATTTTATGAACTTTTCATAAACATTGTCTGTAATGAAACCTGTTTCATAGATTCTATGAAAAGTTTCAATGGACGAGTTCCAGTGACAATTTTCATTGAAACTATGAAGAAATTCATTACTGAAGTGATGATAATTCTCTGCATTGTAAACTTATGAACCACTCCAATTTAATAAACTTATGCATTTTAAAATCTCACATAATTCTCAAAGATATTTTCTTCAAGAAAAATTATTTTAATTAAAGGCGGAAAAAGAAAAATGTGTGTCACATTTTTTAGCGGCACACGTCTTGTTTTTGTAATCCAAAAAAAAATCTAGCCGTAAAAGCAATAGTTTTTACCAATTTGGTCAGTCGTACAAAATTTTTGTAGTAAAAATGTTTATTTTTACTATATTTGTTTGTTGTTTTTAACAGTTAAACTACATTTTTAGTTATTTTAAATATATACCTTTGTTGCTTTTTTAACTGCATATACCTTTGTTTCAACTATCACTTTTAAAAAATTTTAGAGACAAACTTTTTTTAGATTAGTGTTGTAAATTTTTTGACAATCACTGTATAATTTGAATCTAATGGCTGAGCTGTTGAGATGTTTGTTTCAAAAATGAAAGACACAAGAAAATATTTATTATCAACAAAATGTAAAAAAATAATATTAAGACACAAATTTAAAAAACACACACGACTACATGTATACAAAAATTAAATTAATAATATATCTTGTAAATTTTGTTTTAAATTTAAAGATTTTTATATAAATTAGTATACGTATTTTATATAAGATTTTACATTCTATATATAATTTTAATTATTTAAGAATTTTCCACTGACCTTATTTCTATTAAATAAAGTTAATTTTTTTATAGAATAAAATATTACATTAACCGCAAGCAATATGTTTAATATTTAATAGAAAATTATTTTTCTAATATTTAATTTTATTTCAATATTTTAATTGTATTTTTTTAACTTGTATGCAACTTAATTTTCTTAAAATAACGATTTGTTTAGTCTTTTAAGAAAACTGTTTTGTCAACACTCTTTTTTAATTTTTAAACAATTTTTAAGTCAACGATCACCGCGCGTAACAGAACAACTAATAACACTGTTCTTGTCACAACATTTGTTTTGCGTTTTTGTAGTAACGGCCAGGCCAAATCGGCCGAGAGAATGTTATTAATAAACACATCAATGTTGTACTGGGTGGGAAATGTTAAAATATGAATAGAATAAGAAAGTACAATAAGGGGTAAAATACAAAAATATTCAATTATATTTATGGGATATATAGATTCATAATGTGGGGTTTCGTTTGTTGAATTTTAAAACGTGAACACTTTTATTCACTCTTTTAAATTTTTTTTATTATACTAGAAATATCATTCAAATTTCAGAAAATATTAAGACAATTATTTTAATACTGAATTTAGACTGAGCAAAAACCAGGTGGTTTTCGAACAAAACTAAATTACAAAAGCCAATTCATTTACACTGAATATTTAGTTTTTCTTTGTCACATCACTTTTTTATTAAACACTTTTCTTTACATTTTTATTTTTATTGTTTAATTAAAAAAATTATTAACACATTTAAAAATGTATAACAACACACAATTTTAACTCTTTCACTACCCTTGTACACTACAGTGCAAAAAAAAAATTATAGTTTTTACAAAAAAGTTTATTAGGATCTTGGACTTCAAATAAAAATAATTTTATGTATAAGCAGTTCAACATGGCGATATGGTCGCGATATTTGTTAATGAAGTCTAATTTTTTTAAGATATCACAATCTCCCTGAAAAGGGGATTTTGGTGTTTCTCCTAAACTAATGAAGATAGATAATTGAAATTTGGCATATAGCTTCGTTTTATGACGAGAAGAAAACCAACCAAAGGATTTTTGGCTACTCGAATGCTTAAGGGGTAAAACGGGGCTCAGAAGTTTGAAAAAATCGATTTTCGAACACCATTTTTGGTGGGTAGGAGGGGGAGGGGGCAAAATAGGTCACATATTTTTTTCTAATTTGAGGACTCTTAACAAGAATCTGAAGTCAAAATAACGATACATCTGCAAACAAAAAGTCGGTAGTGAATCGGTTAAACTAAAACTGCAATATTTTAAAAAAATTAAAAAATATATTTTTGACACTTGCTTTAATTCTATATTCGTTGTAACAGGGTGTATCGAAAATTAGCTATAAAAGAAACCCGGTGTATCAAAAATACAAATTTCAGATATTTTTAGTTGGTTTTTGGCAAAAACCAGGTAGAATCTGGTTTTCAGTTTGTATGAAAATTGTATGGGAAAACTAAATTAATTTTATAGTTTTTGGCTCAAAACCTAAAAATTACTAAAAACTACTAGTTTTTGCCCAGTCTAAATATACTATAAAATAAAAGGCAGTGCAAAATGTGAGCACATGAAAATAGCAGCATTTGTTTGCTGCGATAATAGTAATTATAGTCAAACGTTTTTCAGTTGCCTGTGTAGTAGACCGTACCTTAAAAATAGTTCGCCGTACACCCTCCAATATAAAGTATTTTTGCAAGGCAATTTCAAAAAAAAAAAATTTTTGCCGAACGTAGTGGTCGTAGTGGTTTTTCAATTTTTCGTTAGAGCTTCGGCATTTAAAGTCGGATTTTAAAGTGTAATATATCGATTTTTTGCCTCGAGGAGACCAGTGATTTACTATAAAGGAAAAATCCAATGAAAAAAAATTTAAAAAGGCGACCCCTACGTTCGGCAACCAATATATAAAAAAAATTTCTAAAGGGTTTATCGAAAAACTTCCTTAGCAAAAGTTTAATGATTTTTTGCGAGCTTTAATTTTCTGACATTAGGGTCGTACATTAGAATGGTAGCAACTAAGATCTGGTGGGTAACTACTAGAACGGGATACTTGAGGTCAATGGCCTTTGAGCAATACACTGGTTTCCTCGAGAGATAAACATCGATGTATCATACTTTAAGATCCGACTGTAAATGCCAAGGATATAACGAAAAATGTAAAATGGCGACCCCTACGTTCGGCAAAACAAAAAATTTTTTTGAAACCTCCTTGCAAAAATACTTCATATTGCAGGGTGTACGGCGCACTTTTTTTTTACAACTAGCAAGAAGTACTGTACTACTTCGCAACAATTTATTTTTAATATTATAATAATCAGGGCAGCGACTTTCATGCAAATGCATGTTTGTAGTCATTAATCCAAAAATGATTTTGACCAAATACTTTTCCGAATCAAATTCTCCAAATGTATTTGAGAAAATTCCAAATGTATTTGAGAAAATTCCAAATGTATTTAAAAAAAATTTATTCTGGAATACAAATACAGTTTTTTTTAAATACATTTGAAATTTTTTCAAATACATTTGGAGAATTTTGAAATACAATTGGAATTATTTGAAATGCATTTGGACAATTTTGAAATACAGATTTAAAATTTTTAAATACAAATGATTAATTTTAAAATACAAATGGAATTTTCGTAAATACAAATAAAATATTTTAATATATAGTCGTAATATTTTAAAATATATGCACTTGTATAATTTTGAAATACATTTTGAAAATTTTAAAATATATTTTGGACAATTTTGAAATGCAGTTGGACAAATATCAAAGGTTTTTAGACAATTTTAAAAAATATTTGGACAATTTTGATAGATTTTTGGACAATTTTGAATGATTTTTGGACAATTTTAAAACATTTTTCGAAATTTTTAAAACATTTTTGGATAATTTTGAAACATTTTAGACAATTTTGAAACATTTTTAAGCAATTTTAAAATATATTTGCACAATTTTAAATCATTTTTGGACAATTTTAAAACATTTTTGGATAATTTTAAAACATTTTTAGACAATTTTGAAATATATTTGGAATTTTCTGAAATAAAACTGAAAATGGTGTAGTACGAGTTCTACCACCTCTCCATACAAAAAAGTGTAGAATTTAACTGGTACCAATAGCAAAACTGGTACCAATTTGACACTTGCGGAACCAGTTCTGTATCAGTTGGTTAAGACCAGAATTATATAAGAAGTGCGTTATTTTTATTAAGGGTGTACTAGTTGTTGTATCGTTGTATCGTCTTAACAAAAAACAGAGTTGTTAAAAATTAAATCGAAAAAATACAACATTTGAGAATAGCACGATACAACATTTTTACGTATGTTTAGTGTCCTATGTTTGAGTGTGCTAACAGATAGAAAACTAAATAGAAAATCGTTGTTAAAAACAAATAAAAATTTTAACAACTCTGTTTTTTTGTTAGGACTATAGCTGTGTTTGTGCGGCAAGCTATCAACGTTGGCTTATGTCATTCCCATATAAATTTGATATTAGCCAACGTTTAGTGTTAACTCTTAACGTTACTAATGTCAAATTTGCATAGGAATGATATAAGCTAACATTGAGAGCTTGCCGCACAAACACAGCTTATACAACGATACAACAGATAGCACACTCCTTATGAACAACCTAATTATTTTATATATGTATATTATATATTCTTATTATTTTTTCACATTTAATTAAAATAATTTTTATTGATCAAAATATCTTCGAGAAATATGTCAGATTCACCGATTTGTCAAATTCGAGTGGTTTATGAGTTAACAATAAAAAGTCAAAGACAAGTGCACAAAAGAAATATTGAAACTATTTAAAACGAGTAAAAAAGTTAAAGTCAGGCATGTCTAGTTAAAAGCCAACTATTTAATGTTTGGATCCGAAATTGGAATGGGTTAAAATGGACTTGTGTCAAAATTTTCTATAAAATGATAAAAGACAAAATCGGAAATATAGCCCACATGGGCGATAGGTCTAAATATGGACCGATCCTATCTTGGATCAATAGGCTTTGTCCTTGGGACCATGTGAGTCAGCGAAGCAAATTTCATTGAAATATTTTCGTATTTGCGACCTGCAGTGTGTAAACAAGCGATTTTGGGGGGACCCTTACATTGGCACTAGGTCTAAACATGGACCGATTTTAACCAAAATCAATAGGCTTCGTCCTTAGGCCGACATTGGTCGGTGTACCAAATTGCGAACAAGAATTCATGGACAGACAGACAGACGGACGGACGGACATAGATAAACCGAAAGAAAGTGATTCTGAGTCGATCAGTATACTAAAAGGTGGGTCTAGGTCCAATATTTTTTGGTGTTACAAACATCAGGACAAACTAATTATATCCTGTCCTCGTAGTGGTGTAAGGTGTAATAATTCATTGTGGACTTAAATGTTTGAAATCGCCCACCTTTTTGGTTTCGTTCCTGGGCCCTTTTGCTTTACCAGTTCCAGGCTTTCTTTCAATTATTATGTACTTATTGAACTTTTTTACCACTCTGGAAACACATTGTCTGGTCACCCGTACTTATGCAGAGCTTTTTAGAATTATTTCTGAACAACATCCAAAAAAGTGATTTTGGTATCATTTGGTATTTCTAAACAGATGATCGCAGGTTCGATTCTTAGAGGGGCCAATATATTTTTAATTTTTTTTTTATTTTTTTTAAATATTTTTCAATTTCATCAATAAAAATGATGGAAAAGAGCTGAAAACAATACTGAATTGCAGTGCACCTTTTGCAATTGTTTAAAAAGTACTTTGATTGAAGAGAATAAAGCACAATATCTTGCAATGACAAGTGGTGTTTTTATGCCGGTCAATTTTCATATCAAAGAATAGCTCAGCGGTAGAGATCTAGACTAGCAATCATGAGTTCGCAAGTCGATACCCGATGGCGGCAATAAAAAACTTTTGTAAAATAAAAAAAATATTTTTTTTGCAAAGAATTTTTTTTTTTAACTTTTAAGTGGTGAAAAAGAGTTTCCTTTGCACTCTTTCAAAAAGAACTGAAAAAATGTTGAAGTTCGAGTACTCCTCTCCTAAGACAACTCAATGTTAAAATCAAAATTAGGTACTTCTAAAAAAGTAGTAAAAATGCACTAAGGGATACTTGTGAAGCACTGAAAGAACTAGTTTGTAAAGCATTGCTTCAAATTTTTTTTGCTGGGTAACCGTTTAGTCCGAGCGCTCAGGTAGCGCTGTCATATTTTGGTAGCGTAAAAAATTTTTTCAAACAGTGATACATTGTTGTTGTTGATTAAAAAAAATTTTTTTTTTTTTTGTAAAGAATGACAAATATAATTCAAAAACAAAATTTTTTAAAAATTAAAGGAAAATATAGAAAAAATGTATTTAAAAACAAAATAAAGAAAACAGCATTCAGCAGAGTTTTTAATCACAAAGCGCTACAAGTCACCGGTATCAGTTTAAGCTTTCTCTGCTGACTGCTACCATTGATATCACATACTATTTCCTGTAGCGAAGCGGTTAAATAACTTCCCAGCAAAAATATTAGGGACTACTTGTTTTGTTCTGAAAAAGCATAGTTTTGTACTGAAAATTTGTTAAATTTAAAACAGTATCGGTTCTTTTCTATGACATGCACGTGTTAAATTCATTGATAGAAATGCCAAATTTTAACTACTTTTATTTGTGAATTGTATTTTTTCTGGAACTGGTAGTAGATCAAAATTTGGCATTTCCATCAATGAATTTAACATGTGTGTGTCATAGGAAAGAACCGATGTCGTTGTACATTTAACAAATTTTCAGTAGAAAACTATTCTTGTGCGTGAAATTTCTATGAATGTAGAGAAAAAGTCATGCTTAATTTAATTTTTGGGGGTTTATTTAATCTTTAAATATTGAGATTATTTCATTATGAAAAAAATCCCCAAATATAATATAATAGAAATAAAATAAAAACAGTTTGAACATTATTGACTTTTCATTTTTTTGGGTGGTTATTCCATTTATGGTCGTTATTTCATTTTGTTAAAAAAAAGTTAAATTATTGGGCGCCATCAATTATTTAAGTACGTAAGAAACTAGTTGAAAAATGTGCTTCGGCAAAAATTTGAATTTGTTAAAATATATCGTGCGGTTTTTATCATCATAATAATAAATAAAAAGCGCATATTATGGATTTGAACAGAGAAATTTACATTTCAGATGAAATGGCTCTTCGAAACACGATCCAAACCCAAATTCCGACAAAGGGGGTTATTTCATTATGAAACTTATTTTCAGCTTTTATTTCATTGAAGGTCATTTCGTAGGACTTATTTTCTCTTTAAAAAAAACTTAATTTTTTAGATCCAATTTTATAACAAGTTGTTTTCCATTTTTGTGCAATTTTCTGGTACTTTTTATTTCTCCAATTATGAAGCATTTTCTCATCGAAACGTTTAAACTTCTTTCAATCTAGAATTTTAGAAAATTTCCCAGAATTTTCTGATAATCGAATTTGCGAGTTCTTTATTAACCATATTTCTTTAAACAAAATATGATGGCAATACAGAGTTTTATTAATTTTAAAAGACGATTTACAAGCTCTATGAAAAATTTCACCATTATGGAGTTAAATCACGCATTTTTGTAACGAAATTTAACATTTAACTGAATTTTTTTCCGGTCTTCTAAGTTTAAATTTTTTTAAAATATATAAAACAAAACGTCGCGTGCCGCCTAAAATCCACTCGGGTGCCACTACTGACACGCGTGTCATAGTTTTGCCAGCCCTGAACTAGAGTATAGTTGGGTTAAAACACCAAAGGAATTATTTCAGTGTGCAGTAACAGTTGAAATTTTCAGATGTTTGGATTTTGTGTATGAATTTTTATTTTAAAATAAATTCCTGTGTTCTTTTTTGTAAAATTGTTTGTAAGAAACAAATTACTATAAAAGCCACAAAAATTAGAACTTGACAAAAAAGTATAATTTCTCAAAATTTTTAATTGTCAATTGTTTTTTTTTTTACAATTTTAATTGAATTTGAATAGATAACTACCACAAAATTTCTTTGGGAATACACTAAGTTGCCTATTCCGACATGTAACTCGTTGTGACTGTCATAGGACTATTTTTGAGACCGAAAGTAATAACTTTCCTTACAAAACAACAATAAAACTCAAAAATTTCAAATTTTATTTGTGAATCTTATGATTGTGTCGACTCCAGATCTTAATTTTTTTGAAGTTTCCAAACAAAAATTTAAAAAATATAATTTATTGTAACTTTGCAATAACAAATACAAGGGAAATACAGTCATATCTAATAGTCAGAGACTTTTCGTAGGAATAGACACGTAAATTGAATTTAATATATACCCAGTATAGAAACGGTAACGGGGTATCATTATTTTTTGGATTACCGCTAGTAATACCTCCTTATTTTCGGCATTATTTTAAAACATAAAATAATGCGTCATGTATAATGACTTAACATTATTTGAAGTAGAAAATAACGCACTTTGTTGTTATGATTTTATAAATAACAATGTAAATAAATTTTTACTTATTCTCTGAGAAAGAAGGAGCATCGAAAAGTATGAGAGTATGTATTTTTCATGCAGCTATGCCAACTTAGCGCTTTTCGTGTTAGATTTTGTATTTACTACCTGCACGCATTACTTGCTATTATTTTTTATAAAAAAGGCACTAGGGTGGCGCTTTTCGGAACTTCATGTTAATATACACTCACAATATATTTTCCATAACCGATTGAGGTTTATTTGAAAAGTAATAGGTAAAGTTTGTTTTCAACTGAAGAATCAATTAAAATACATTGAAACATATTGTTTAACTGTTTTTATCAATCAATAAAAAACATACTACAAAAAAATATGTATCGTCTCTAGGAGTTGACATTTTCAGTCAAATATTCTATTTTTAGATTTCTATTTAAAAAAAAATAATTTAAATAATTTCGTTGTTTTCTGTTTTAAAACAAAAAATTTAAATATTTTCGGTTTTCCTTTTTGTTAAAATAGTTTGTTTATATACAAAATTATTTCAATTCAAATTACAAGAAATTCTTTACTCATACACATAAACATAGCCAATAAAAATATGAACGTGTGTGTTGTGTGTGTAGTGTTTTGAAAATGCAAACAAAAAAAAACTTTCAAATATGAAAAAACAAAACCACAAAATCGTTTTTTTAAGGTTTCATCAGTTAAAAATTGATGATTGTTTTAACAGACTTTTCAATTATTTTTATTTCTTTTATGGATTGTTTAAACAATGTTTAAAAATAAATAGCAAAATGGTTTGAACATAATGAAAAATCAGTAGTCCTTTTTTTAATTTTTTTTTTTTTTTAATGCATAATGCAGTGGTTGCAAAATTTTCCACGTCTCCCTTATTAAAAAAAGTTTCTAAAAATTTCGTATTATATTTTTTTAATTTTGATTCTTTACGTAGATTTTAATTTAGAGAACAAAAAAATATAATTTTGAAAAAATCTGGATCCATTGAAAAATGTAACAGGGTCAATATTTTCACTTTGGTTGCAACTATTTCCGCTAGAGGGCGCGGTGCGATAATAAAAAGTGCAGAAAAATGTTATTTTGGTACAGGTCTTTGACCGTACCAATTTTTGTTTAAAAAAAATCGCACAATTTCTTAATTCAGGAGAATATGAATTAATGAGTTAATATGTACCAAAGGTATATTCAAACCATTTTGAATTAAAAGAATTAATTCCTTAATTCACTTTTTAAAAGCTAATGAAATTTGGGTTAAATTTCATACCCTAAAGCTTTAAATTATACCCAGAAAAAACAGTAAGCACCAATAATGGAAAATTGTAAAAGAAATCATATTTTCTTTAAAACTGAAATTTTATTCCCAATATTTTTTTTGTTTGAAATATTTTGTTTTGTAAATTGTTATCTTTCATATAAAAATTGTTTAAAAATTCAAAGTTACAAAAAAAGAAAGAAATTTTTTTTGGATTTACAAATTTCTTTGTTGGTGGTATGAGAAAGGTGTTTAAAAATTTAATAAGAATTTTGTAAATTCTTTCTGTGTATGAATTCATTTTATTTTGATTGAATTCTAATTGAATGAAACCAAATTTATTGAATTCATTTAGTAAAAAGGTGAATGAAAACTGATTTTTTTATTCATTTAGTCAAATGAAAAATTTTAATTTGCAATATATGCTGAAATATTAACATAATACAAATGTCTAACGTTTAAAATTCATCTAACATAAATAGTTTTGTTTGCTTTGTTATAGCTTAAGACTTCGGTTTAAATTACATTTATACTTAAGCAAAAACTACCTGGTTTTTGGCTCTTGCATTTTTTAACTTGTCAAAACGCATACAAAAAAACAAGCAAAAACTAGTTTTGTACAAAAACTAGGTGGTTTTTGCTCAAGTATAAATGTAGTATTAGTTTCAAAAAAAAGCTTTGGGAATGACATAGGAATATTTTTAAAATATGAATTCAATTTGTCGTGATTTAAACTTAAATTGAATTAAGTTTTTCGAATCTCTGATATGTACAACATTACATTCTATCGCTATTATATTCTTCGCAGTTTTTATTCCTGCAAATTTTGATTAGAATTTTGACAATGTGTGGAAATGGCGAGAAACCAGAATTTTAGGAAACATATAAAAAAAAACTTATGGGAAATTTGTGAAAAATCGTTTCAGAAGCAACCAGCGCGAAATTCTTTTAAAGTGATTGTTTATCAATAAATTTATCTAAATATGATTAAGATTTACCAGCTGAGTGCCTTGCTTGTTAAAATATTCGAAAAGCAGAGTTAAAAGTATTTTGTTTAAAATATAGAGACCAGATTCGAAACAACCCCCAGATTCGAACCACTAAAAGAAATGAGTTAGTAGGAAAATTAGTACAACGTCAAGTTCACAGCATTTTTTTCTTTTGCTGAAATTGTGTTTTCACAAAAGTTTTAGTGTTAATTTCACTAATTTATTTTGTTTCGCTTTTTAAACAAAAATGATTTTAGTGATATAAAAGCGATATTTTATTTCCTTTTTTTAATTATCTACAGTAATTAAGATACAATTTTGTTTATATTTTATTTGCCATTATTTGTTATATATTTTTAGATTAGATTTTTAATTAAAACATGTCGACAATATGGAATTCTAAACATTTTTATATTTTACCAAAATTTTGGTGAGTCAGCAAACTTTTTTTCTTACTTTATTGATTTTTTTTAGTGTACCAAAATATATATGAAACAGTTATTATAAAGCAAAAACATATTTGTTTCACTTGGTAATTATAATATGTATAATAAACCTACTACAGATAACTCCATAACTACATTCCAACTCCATCGCATGAATTTTTTTTATCAAATTAATAATATAGCGCTTTTTTACGGGCCTGCCTCTGGGTTTTGCTTCAAAAAGTTGACATCACTGTTTTCATGCTTTACTGCTACAGCAAGTTATTTATGTTTTTATCTATTTAATACAATATAATTAAATAGCTCAGACGGTAGAGCTGTCGGCAAAAAGTGGAATCTTTTAGGGTACGATTCCCGACAAAAGCACAAGTTCTTTATTAAAAAAAAAACTTAACAATACAAAAATAATTTTTATAAAATTGTTTCTCTTTTCTTTTTTAATCTATTTTTAGAATTAATATTTCTGTCAATACCTACTGTTAAGCATTAGTTGTATATGCAAGTACCAGTATTGAACACAAGTTATCTTCACTTAACCCTTAAATGCATGATCTCTTCAATTTTAACCATTTTTTATATATGATTTCTAAAGTACATGTCAAGAAAAATACCAAAAAAAAAAATTTTATTAAAAAAAGGTGATTTTTATTGAAAAATATGGTTTTTTGCCAAATAGCTAAATTGTGATTATTTTAACGTGTATGAAAAAAAAAACAAAAAAAATATATAAACTATCAGACCAGTATAAAAGTTCATTTGAAATATTTTTTTGAAATAACCACCCAGTCAGAAATCGCCAGTGGTACAAAAAATCAAGCACTGGCATACCACTGGGTAACCATGGTATTAAAAATAAATGACTGGCAGAACACTCATTTGGGACGCTTTGCCAGCGTTTGCGAAAAGCGTTTTACCAGTATTTTTTTTACAAAAATTTCGGTGGTTTATAAAAAAAACCACTGGCAAAGAATTGGCTTAGAGTGATATGCCAAGGTTTGCAACCAGTGGTTATCCAGTGCTACCTAGCCAATGCTACCAGGCGTACAAAAATCAATTCACTGGAAAACCAATGATTTTATAAAAATGCTCACGCTTCGTTAAAAAATGTTTGTAGTCGGAAGGTTCCGAGTTCAAATCCGGTTGCAAGCAAAAAAAATTTTTGGGATTTTTTTTAATTTAAAATTTTTTTTGTTTTATAAAATCAATTTTTTTGTTTGTGGGAAAGCTCCTTCAAGACCAACTTTTTTTTTTGCCCTCCAAACACTGGCATACTAGTTACTAAAAATTGTTTGCCAGTACTAGCATTTTGGCACAGCCAGTAGTTGTCCAGCTCATTTATGTGTTTAGCCATTAAATATTATATGTCTCGTTAGCTCAGTGGGTCAATCGTCTGCCAATCTGACGGCCTGGGTTCAAATCACGGCAAGGTCAAAAAAATACATATGAACTTTTTTTTAATTTTATTTTGGAAAATATATTTCCAGACCACCTATTTATTGGTTTTGCCAGCGTTTTGCCAACGTTTAAACATTTTTTTCCTCCAGTGCTTTTCCGGCGCCTTTTGAACATCCTTTTGTCTAATGATGTTATCATTTTGGGAATGGGAAAGCACTTTTTGCCAATACTTGTACCACCTGTTAAAGTGCTTTGCCACCGCTTTCCCGTTTGTATTTTGCTGACTGGGCACTTATTAATATTTGTAAATTTGAAATAGCAGTATTGTTTTATTTACTAAAATACGCACATAAGTAAGAAACTATTAATGTTTCAGCTTTGAAATATTAATAATCTCTTATTTACTTCAAATAATTTTAAGTAAGTAATAATAATTTTTATTTATTTCAAATAATTTCAAGTAAGTAAATAAATATTAATATTTCAAAGCTGAAATATAAATATTTTGAAATAAATGAAATATGTATGTAGTTAAGTAAAATACTTAGCTACATTTTTGAAATATTTTGAAATATTTAAATTTCAAATATTTAAAAAATTTCAAATATTTCAAATATATTAAATATTTCAAATATTTAAAATATTTCAAAAATTTCAAATATTTCAAAATTGTAGCTAAGTATTTTACTTAACTATGTATTTCATTTATTTAAAAATATTTATATTTCAGCTTTGAAATATTAATATTTTTGAAAATATTTATATTTCAGCTTTGAAATATTAATATTTATTTACTCAGAGACTATTAATTATAGAGATAGGAAATCAAAACTTACACTACTCACCGGTAGGGGGCGCTGAAATTTAGTATCACTTCAGCAGCTATTTAGTATCAGCTGAGCCTATATTTAAAAACTCAAAAATTGCTGAAAACTGCGCAAAATAAGGAAAAATCCAGCGCAAAATATATTTAAATAATAAAATTTGAGAATTCCTTTTTCTTTCTTTGCTTTTTTGTTTGTTATTATTTCAATTTAAATAAAAACAGAAAATTGTCAATATTTTGAACAAAGTGCCATCTAGTGATAACGATATCGTTATAACTTTTGTTTTTGGTGATGCCATAGCCCTGTATTTACTTACTCCAAATTATTTGAAGTAAATAAAAGAATATTAATATTTTAAAACTGAAATATAAATATTTGTTTACTTACTTAAAAACTTTTTTAAGTAAGTAATAAAATACTTATACTTGAACTTTCAAATATAATTACGAAAAATATTTCAAATTGTTAATTTAAGTAAATATTTTAAAGTAACTATACAACTTTGTAAACTATAAACTATATATACATTTATTGTCGCCAAAATTAATTTTATTGCGAAATTAGCACTTTAAATATTTAAACAAACATTTTTGAATATTACACTTTTAAGTAAATGAATGTTCTTTAGTTTGACTCTAGATCATAAATTAATATCACTTTCTGTTTAAATTATTTTCAAATTAAAGAAAGATGATACAATTTTTACAAGTAAATTACAAAGAATAAAATTTTTTGAAAGAATCCGATAAGACCAGCAAGACAAAATACGTATTTTTGGCTTTCGCTACAAAGCCATCATCAGTGTCATTCGCCTTGAATGGATTAATAATTGGTTACTGTCTACTTATGTGACAGTTGAAAGCAAATCGAATTTGTTATCAACAACTCAACTTAGGCTGCGTTCACACCTAATTCTTAAACACGTGTTTAGCTAAAACACGTATTTTAGCTCTTTATTCTATTACAACAGTTCTTTATTCTTTTACACTCCATTTAGCTAAACACGTGTTTAAGATTTAGGTGTGAATGTCGTTTAAGACTAATATCAACGAAATCTAACAATGCTATTTTTATCCTTTGTTATTATTACTCTTTTTTGCTTTGAACCTTAATTCTGAAGATATCTCAGCCGTTAAATTTAAATGTATGTTATTTAAATTATATTTTGCACCGTGTCAATGTGTTTTTTTAAGATGAATGAGGGGAATGTTTAGTTGATCTCTTATTTTGCTAAATGAATGTGCTTTAGTTTGACTCTAGATCATAAATTAATATCAATTTCTGTTTAAATTATTTTCAAATTAAAGAAAGATCATACAATTTTTACAAGTAAATTACAAAGAATAAAAATTATAAAAAACGCGTGTTTTAGATTTTTCACAAACATACGAAGCAAAACCAAGATTTTTCCTATAACTGTTTAAAAAATCTAAACTATAAGAACACTTTGTACAGAAACGGCTCCAATGCCCAAAAAGGCAGTTTTGTGCATCAAGTGGGTTTTTTATTAAAAAATTGGTATATTGCCAATTGGCTACACCATTCATTTAAGGGTTAAGATCTGGTTTATATGTTAGCAATTTTACGTTTATTTCAAACTACATACTATAGAAAAACTTATCTAATGTCAGAACTATTTTGTAGATTAAGCCTTAGTATGTACTTATAATAAGCGATCATATGTACTTATATGAATAGTATAAATAAAACTATGTCCAAACGATTAATATTCAGTAAACTTTTACTTATAGAATAAAGAACATTATATTCAGACAAACGATTAAAAAAGGAATTATTGAAAGTATTAGAAACTAATAGAAGTAATTAAAATTTCAAAATGTCTACACAGCCCTGGTGTGGTAAGGATTTTAAACAAAGAGTCTTTCCGAAACATCCCCCCACTTTGTGTTATAATAAACCAGCCGCTGCTAAAGTATCAAAAACTGCGTACGATGATATGCGCTATGAGGCGATAATGGGTGATTTAGTAGAAACAGTGATAGTCCCCAAACGAGAGGCAAAAACATGGATTGTGCAGAAAGGTGATTTATGTCGAGTAACGGTATGTGAAGGTTCCCAAGTAGGAGATATGAATTTTTGGAATGCAGACAATATTAATGAACATTTCTACTCGGGCAAGACAAGACAATTGCATAGTACACATTTAAAAGTATACGATCGTTTGTGGAGTTGTTTCCCTTACCTGAGACCAATGGCTACATTTGTTTATGATTCTTTGTCCAAATATGGTATCGATGAAGATGGTGGTTCTCTGCATGATGTAGTAGGTACACGTTGTGATGATTATACTTATAAATTGATAACGGGTAAAGATCGTATAGGCAGTTGTCATAGTTCATTGGTAAAAGCTATAGCGGAAGAACGTGGTATGCCCGAGGCTGCTGTTCATGATGTTTGGAATATATTTATGTGTACGGGATTTACTAGGGTAAGTTTGAAATAAGTAGATATCTCATTATAGTTCAACATAATAAAATTTTCAAATAACAATGTAGAGAATTTCCAGATCCCTATAGAAAATTTCTCAGAAAAAACTCAACATATAAAGAGTTATTGCTGAATTAAATTGATCCAGAATTAAATTCAACAATGAAGTACTAATAACTAGTTCTCCTATTATTACCAATATTGACTTATTTTTATAATTATTTCAAAGCAACGTTCTAGATATTTTTGTAAATTTTTTGAGAATCTATTTTTAGACTCAATATTTTTTTAACACTGACAAGTAAGCATATTGTGTGTAACAGGTCAATTATGTTTTTACATATACGAAATATAACATGTCGAAATAGCTCAGATGAGAACGCTATCGACTGCCAATCTGGAGTCCCAGGTTCGATTCCCGCGCGGGCAAAACATATTTTAAAAAATTTTTGCAATAAAAGAATATTTTTTTTATAAACTTTGTTTTTTTGAAAATCTATTTTAAGACTAATTATTTTTGTCAATACTAGGAAGCATATTGATAACGACATATTTTTTGATTTTTCGTATGCTATTTGTAAGCATCAGAGCTTCGAAGAATGAATTCTATTTTGAATGAATTTCCTAAAAATACCATGTGATTTCCTTTTAAATCGAATGAATTCACTAGGTTTGAGGTTAAGAAGAATTCATTTTATTTATTTATTTGAAATATATTCCATAAATTAATTTACAAAATATACACTAATAGAAAAAAGTCCGTAAAAAATTTAGTAAAAACTACTAAAAATTAGTTAAAAATGATGCTGCAGAAAAAAACTGCTAAATTAGCAGATTATTTTTGCTATATATTAGTAATATAGGAACAGCAAAACTAAAACTGTTAAATATACAGAATTTTAGTTATATATGAGCTAAATTTTTGTAAATGGAGATTAGCAAATTAACCTGCTAAAATCAGCAAAAAATTTTGCTAAATAATTAGTAGCCTAAAAAATCACCAAAAAATTTAAAATTTTCGAAGTTTTTTTTTCGATTTTTTTTTTAAATGCAAATAAAAATCGAGCCTTTTGAAAACAGCAGTTTACAATTTTTTAGCAAATATTTCTGCTGATTTTAGCAGAATAGACTGCTATTTGCATTCAACTAAATTTAGCTTAAAAATAGCAAAAATTTTGTAGATTTAACAGTTTATTTTTGCTATTTTTAGTCTACAAATATTTAGCAAAATTTTCTGCAGATTTTACAGTACAATTTGCTATTTTCAATTAACTAAAAGTTAATATAACTAAAATTCTGTAAATTTAGCAGTTTTAATTTTGCTGTTCGCATTTTACTAGTATTTAGTAAAAAAATCTGCTAATTTTAGCAGTTTTTTCTGCAGCATCATTTTTAACTAATTTTTAGTAACTTTTTCTGCTATTTTTACGGATTTATTTCTATGAGTGTACAAATGAAGAATTCATATTTAAGCAATCGCAGGGAATTCATTCGATCGATTTAAAATACATATAAGAAATTCAATTAATCTATCTCAATCGATAAAGTCATTGAATTCAATCATTAAGAATTCATTAGATTTCTTACTCATTCGATTGGCAATTCAATCGGTTTTGTATCACTTGACTGAACAATTTGATTATGTCATTAATTTTCAGTAGATTCCACCGACAAACTTTTTTGAGTGTAACATTAGAAAGATTCAATCTCGGTAAGGAGTTAGTTTATTCAGTTTGTGAAAATTTATTACATTAAATTTTGCTGCATTTGTAAATTGTTTTTAGTGCATTTGTCAGTTGCTTTTTTATAGTTAAAAATATTTGAATTTTCAAGATAATTTAAATGAATTTGCAGTTTAAACCTCTTAATCACCAACATAATTCTGTGAGTGTAAAAGTCTCAGTTTCAAAATTTCTTACTTAAGTAAAATTTAAGACAACTTCGTTCTTAGTTATGGGTATAAAACTGACCCTAAGGTTTTTTCATATTTTATACAAAAAAGTCAATGGAAATCTAAAAAATTTTGTTAAGAAAAAAGAAAACGTCAGAATATTATTGTTTTACAGAATATTATTGTTTTTTTCAAATTTTAAACGTTTTTGCCGTAAAAACTGTAGTTTTATAAACATTTAAAAGTTTTAAACCGAATGGCTACGAAATCAAAAAAATTTAGTAATGATTTAGAAAAAAACTAAATTTTTTTTTTGTTCTCTTTTTTTTAGGACACTCAACAATATTTTTGTAAACCTAGTCCAGCTCAAAAAGGTGATTATATTGAATTTATTGCCGATATGAACTTATTGGTCGCTCTGAGTTCCTGTCCACAAGGTGATGTTTCTATACCAGTAGGTATGGATGTGCCAGATAATAAATGTCATCCTTTAAAAGTAGAAATTTATCGTAAAAAGTAAATTGTATATTATAAAAAAATAAATAAATGCAAATAAAAAAAATCTTATTAATCGACCGTGACAGGACTCGAACCTGCAATCTTCGGATTCGAAGTCCGACGCCTTATCCATTAGGCCACACGGTCGTTGTGGTTATCGCTAACATTGTGTCATTATTAACACTGCGTTCTTGTCCTTTGTAAAGGATTATTAAATAATTCAATAAGGGTAGTTTTTGTTTGAATTTGGTACAGTGTTACCACCAGTAAAACATGTTATAATATTACGGTAAAGTTTATCAATAACGGTGGGTCTCATACTGTAGGTTTAACTTAAATATAAACAAAAGAAAATGTCAAAAAAATTTACACAAAACAACAACAAATTTTTGGGTTAACTATTAACTAAATTTTAAACCTGCAGTATGAGACCCACCGTAAAAATATAGTAAAAGATTTTTTTTGTTGTAATAAAAATAACGATAGTTTTTTCATTATTTTTTCTGTAACCGTTGAAGGTGAGTTTAATTAAACTTTCTAAATATCTCCCCAGCAAAACCTTGGTAATGACTGGTCATTACTAAATGCATTATCATATCTCCTTACCCTTTGAATTACTTCTAATCTGAATGTAATGAGTTACCGATAATTATACCCCACACATTACTATTTCATTATTAAATTTATAGTTCATTACCCTCAGAATTATATGTAAGCAGTATGGTACGTCAACAAATTTACGCTAAAATCGACACACAATAGCAGCAACAAATAATATATGTTCTAAATCCTCAAGAACTATCACTATGGCGTAGCCAAGTGGTTAGTGTTTTTGCCTGACAATCATAAGGTCCGCTGATCAATTCGCATGTGTCAGCTTTCATTTATTTTTTTTTTTTTTTTGCTATTTATATTAAATATCTATTTATAGAACTGTTGATGTTCCTTACCATCAACATTACATGTAAGCAGTATGAAATAATATCAAAATTTTGTTAAAAATAGACATACAACAGGTGCCACAATAAATGTGTGCATTAAAGCACTAAAAATCATAGCGATGTCGTAGTCTGATGGTTGGAGTGTTTGCCTGACAATCATGAGGTACGCTGATCAATTCGTGTCAGCTCCCATTTTTTTTAATTTATGTTTTTTTTTTAATTAAATATATGTTTTTTTAAATTAAATTTATATTAAGGCCCTGCGAGGTGGCTAAATTTATTCTAAACTAAATACAAATTAAAAGAAGTGTTAAAGATTCTTTGAAAATGATAGTTAAAAAAATGTCTAATTTCAAAGAAACTTGTAAGCCTGAATTAAGTTTAGATTTAGTTTAGCCAGTTCACACCCAAACTTAAAATCTATAAAAAATAATGACTTTCCTCCAATGACATCACCATGTTAAAATAGGTAGTTTAGTAATTAAATGCTAAGTAGTGAACAAAAAATAAAAAACTGCACAGGGCTACCAGGCAAGGGGATTTGGCCCTAAATTTGGGATTTTTGGTACCAAATTGGAGATTTTAACTTTCATTTGATGGCAGATTTTTAAGGGGAGAGATTTCAGGAAATATTAGGGATTTTGACTCCTTTTGTTAAAAAATTTTATATTTTTTATTTTTTACTGAAAAATTTAAATTTTGAACAGATTTTATTTTAATCCGAAAATAAGAAACAATTTAATTTCTGCTAAATTAAGGCAATTCACACGTTGACTAGCTATATCTACTATTTTCTAATAATGGTGATGCCAACTGACGCAATACATACATATTTTTTTCAAAATATATACAAGTTTTGTAAAATATATATGTCTAGTAAAAAATTCCTAACACAATGCATATATTTTACTAGAAAATTGGTAAACAAGCCAGAAAATTCTGTAGTTGTATAATTACATAGCACTTAGTTAATGTTCCTCCTGCTTGTTTTCTGTGCGTGACATTTCTTTCTTAGAAATAATAGACAGAAATGGTTAACGTGGGAATCGAGCTTTACAAGAATAATATTTTGAGTATATAATTGATAAAAGATTTGTAAAAAAAACACTAATTTTAAAGGATTTTCCAAAATATTTAAGTTAAGAATTGTTTTATATATATATGTTGAAATTAAAAAAAAGGCTCGCATTTACTATCTTGGAAGTCCTAGAAATATAATTGTAAGTAAAAATAAGAGTAGAAAATTAGTCAAAAAAGGATTAAAAAAATATTACTTATATTTGGGGATTACAGCTTACAAATAGGGAACATGAGCAAAATCTTTTCTGGCAAACAGATTATAAAAAACGGAAGCACTGGATAGAGCGTAAAATAGAAAAATATTGTATACTTTCAGGATGTTCAAATATATTTCATACTACTTTTTTAAGCGACCAATTTAGTAGCGTTGCCCACTTCTGCCAGACAAATTTTAGCTATCTCCCCACTTTGTAAGTTGAAATCCTCAACAATCCCCAGTTGAATCCATAAATTGTTTTCAAATTGATTATTTGATCTAATTTTAACAAAAGCTGTGTTTGTGCGGCAAGCTATCATCGTTGACTTATGTCATTCCCATACAAATTTGGCATTAGTAACGTTGAGAGTTAACACTAAACGGTGGCTAATGTCAAATTTATATGAAAATGACATTAGCTAACGATGATAGCTTTCCGCACAAACACAGCTAAAAACACATAACTTCGTGGCAACACTGATAACAAGGCCCAAATCATACTTGGGAATTGTTCTTTGGCATTAAAATTTAATTGGTATTACTTGCCAAAAAATTTCATTGCAATTCAATGCCAATGAAATTTTTCAATTGGAATTGATTAATCTAATGGTCATGAAATATACACCAACGCCCGGAAGCAACCAATTATAATTAAAGAAAAAAGCATTGCATACAAAAAAAAATGTTTTGGAAAAAAGGGAAATTAAGATAAGAATGTAAAATTTCAGAGTATAAACTTTATAAATATTCGCTATTTTATGAAGTTATCTTGATACTCTGTTCACTAGACCGTCCAACAAAAAAGAGTTCGCCGTACCCCGTCGAATCTAAATTCTTTTTGCAAGGAGGTTTTGAAAAAAAATGTTTTTCCCGAACGTAGGTGTCGCCTTTTTAAATTTTTCGTTATATCTTTGGCATTTACGGCCAGTATGATACGTCGATGTTTTTGTTTCGAGGGGACTAATGTTTTCCTATAACAGCCATTGACCTCAAGTATCCCGTTCTTATATTTACCCACCAAATCTCAGTTCCTAACACCCTAGTATACAACCCTAATGTCAGAAAATTAAAGCTCACAAAAAGCAATAAACTTTTGCTAAGTAAGTTTTTCGATAATTCCAGCAGATTTTTTTTTAATTTTTTGTTGCCGAACATAAAATTTTTCCTTTATATCAAGACCATTGCTCTCTTTGAGGCAATAAAATTCGATATATCACACTTTAAGATACGACTGTAAATGCCGAAGATATAACAAAAAATTAAAAAGAGCGACCACTTCGTTCGGAAAAAAAATTAGAAATTGCCTTCCAAAATTACTTTTTAGCAAATTTACACTATGATCGAAATCGAGTTAAAAGTAGATTTTGATAGATTTCGACGGAAATCCAATAAAAACTTGGGATTTCAAACAGATTTCCCATAGGAAATGAAATTCCAATTTAATTTGGAGTTCAGCGAAATCTCATCGAAATCCAAATTGAAATCCAATTTTTCTCTCATATTTGCATAAAAGTAGGGAAGTTTGCAGAAAAAGTGGCAATATTTAGCAGCTGTTTATGTCATAAAATATTAAGTTTGTTCACAAAAAAATTGTTGGCTGTTTGAAATCCCATTCATCTGTCAAATATTCTAATGTAAACGATATAGATTTCGAATTGGATTTCAAAACGAAATCTAGTGAACATTTTAACAAGGCAAATTCGCTATTATATTCGAAGATGTACCCCGCACTTTTTTTTTGCCTGAAGGTGGTACGGTCTACTGTTCACTGTTCTTTGAAAACTAGTTTGTCTAGATGGATCATACTTTAGTAATGTAAATATGACGAAATAGCGAATATTTAGATAAATGAAAAGTTTGGCAGTTACTACATGACAGTTGTTTGTGTAGTAATCAGTAGTTGTTCTTTTTAACAGCAATTACAGTCGTTTTTCTATGGAAAAATGCAAAACAACTGTTATGACGGTTATTTCAGAAAACAACTAACGGAAAATACTGTAGTTTCGTAACAGTTCAAATCATGTTATTTTTAATATCATAATGAACAACGACCAAAACAGTAATTTTACAGTAAACAGTTGTTTTTGTTAGTTATTTAAAAATTAGAAAGTTTCGTTGAATTTCTTCGAATTTTAAAAATTCTTGTTTCGTTTATAAAGGGTGTTTCAACCATAATGTACGATGTTAATTGTGAGTCTCACATCAAGTTTTTTGTGCAACTTAATTTGACATTTCTTTGTTTGACAAATTCAACCATTTCAATCGTCGTCAATACGCCGAATGGTTGATTGAACAGATAGAAGGGAATGGTAACTTTAAAAAGAAAATCATCTGCAGCGAGGCACACTTTCACCTCAGTGGATTTGTTAACAAGCAGAATTTCCGTATTTGGGGAAATGAGAATACACGAGTGATTATAGAAAAGCCGATGCATCCACAAAGAGTGACTGTTTGGCGCATTTTATGGGCTGGCGGCGTCATCGGGCCGTACTTCTTCGAAAATGAGATCGGCCAAGCAGTTACCGTGAATGGTGTTCGCTAACCCAAGGGGTTTCCAACAGGATGGTGCCACTTGCCACACAGCCAACGAAACAATCGCTCTTTTAAGCGAGAAATTCAATGGCCGTGTTATCTCACGTGGTGACAATGTTAATTGGCGCCACGATCATGTGATTTGACACCATTGGACTTCTTTGGGGATATTTAAAAGAAAAAGTGTACATCAATAAGCCAAGAAGAAATCAAGAGCTAAAGGATGAGATAATTCGGCACATTAACGACATTGAACCTCAATTATGTCTCAGAGTCATTGAAAATATGGACCATCGGATAGAGGTATGCCACCGAAACCGTGACGAGCATTTGGCCGATATTTTGTTTCACACATAATTGTCATAGATCCTTCTATCATAATAAAAAATATTAATAATAAGATAATTCTCTGAAAACTTTTTGTTTTATTTACAATTAACATCGTGCGTTTTGGTTGGACCACCCTTTATTTATTATTGATATATTCATAGTTTGCAAATAAAAATCAGAAACTTGTATTGTATCTGCAATGCATAAAAGCATAATAACTGCAGAACCGTTTAGAATTTTTACTTCAAATTTTAAATAGGCTGAATATTTTTGTAGTCGAAAGAAAAAAAAATAGTTGTTTTTTATTAAAATATACTTTTATATCAAAATTGTAAAAAACAGTATTTTTTACCCATTTTGTCAGTTGTTTAAAAGTTATTGTAGTAAAAATTTACCAGTTAATTTTACGACATTGTTAGTTGTTTTAATGCATTTGTTAGTTATTTTTAAACAGTTAAAACTAACAAAATTTTTAGTTATTTTAAAGGTAAATACCTTTGTCGCCTTCTTAACCGCATACACCTTTGTTTTAACTGCCATTTTTAGTAAATTGTACCTACAAACTTTTTTGAGTGTAGACGAATTTTTATTTATATTTTTTTAATTTGTTCTATTGTGAAAACAAATGCTATAACCATCAATTATAATTGGTTGTTTTTGGCATTGAGTAGTTTGCTCTTCATATAAAATAAAGGGTGCGGCTAAAGTTACTATTTATATGATGTAAAAAAATTGTAACTTCTTTGCTTGTGAATATTTAATTTTTTTTTTCTATTTCAGGAATTAAACTTTGGAGTATACAATTGCTAATACGCTATACAATGGCGCAAAGAACTAAGATTGTTTTTCTTTTCCTTTTGTTTTTTTCATTCCATTCAATATTTATTTAAAAAACAAATCATATAGATACTTTAGCCGCACCCTGTATATGGGAAAAATGATTTTGCACACTGGCAGCAGCTCCATTTGATGTGTCTAGGCACATAGTTAATTTAATCTTCTATAAATTGTGGTCTATATAAAACCCCCTAAATCAAGAGAGAAAACCCGAAATTTGGCAACACTGGTGTATTTGTACGTCAATGTTTAGTTAAGACACCAACCACCCTTATTACATTTTGACATTTGAATTCGGCCGGACACTTATTTACTGGGGGGAAAGAAAAACCAAGAAAAACAACAACAAAATTTGACAACGTCAACGTTAATTTCTCTTTTCTTTCCTATTTTTTTTTGTAAAGTTATTACCACCGAAACGAAACCTATTTTAATTTTTCATTTTAAAAATAAAACGAAAATTACGATTATTTATTATTAAATAAATAAAAAGAAAACAAAGTGCAATGTTGAATTAATATCAAAAGGAAAATTAAAAAAGAAGTTATTAAGAAGAAAGTTATATTAAACACATAAAAATATAAAAATGGCATCTCGTGGAGGTCCCATGGTATCAGGGACAGATGGCAATGATTTCGAGTATAGACAACGAGTAGCTGCACCACATCAAATTAGGTTAATATATATTTTTTAAACACTTTTATTGTATAGAATTGTCTAAATTTGTTTTATTGAATTGATAATTTGTTCTATTTCGGTTATGTCGAGTATTTGCATAATTGTCTTGTTGGCTGCTGGTACAAAGTAATTTTCATTTTTTTTTTCATTTGAATAATGATGAGACATTTGTTTTAATTTTTTTAGTTGTTGTTTAGGGCTCCACCACTTTTTAATTTTGTTGTTTCAAATATATTGCTGTGCTCCGTCTGTGAATTTATGTTGTTGCTCTTGTTGTTGCTGTTGTTTGTGGGCAATTTGCCAGCTTTTGTTTACATTTGTTTTTATTGTTAAACTTTTTGTACTTTATTTTTTATATACTCTCCCCACTATTTTATTACTGCAGCAGGGTTTAGGGGAGGAATGGCAGGCTTTTTTAGATTTTTTTTACATCATGTTTTTGTGGGAGATTTTGTTATTTTTGGCAACAGTTGCGTATATTGACCTGCAAGTTGCATCTACAATTTTATTTTCGAGTTTAAAATTTATTGTTTTTTTTTAATTTTAGTTTTGAAGAACAGATATTGCGGTTTTATTTGGATTAGTTTGATCATCTTTATTGTAAAAAGTGTTGAACAATGTTCGAAACGTTTTTTGATATTTAAATTTTTAATGTTTTTATACACCATTAGATGGATTGGCTATTGGTATAAGCACCTTTTGTTTAATATCCAATATTACTACAACTATTTACATATAACACGAATAAAATTTGTAACAGGGGGTCGGAATACAATACTGCTAAAATAAGGTTGTCGATTCAAACCCCTATCAAATGACTACCGTTACCCTTAAAATACTATCACCGAATTAACTGAAATACCGTTAACCTTAAAATACCGTTACCAAAATAATAAAAATAATGTTATCCTTAAAATACCATTACCGAAATAACTAAAACACCATTAACCTTAAAGTACTGATACCAAAATAACAGTACCCTTAAAAAACCGCATCGTTTCGGTACCATTCAGTATTTATACCAAATGGAGCGGAATCCATATGTTACCAGAAAGATGGGAAAAGGTCATAGCTAATGATAGCTTTGAATAAATTTAAAATCCCGCATTCTTAAGTTATACGCCTAATAAAACGTTTAAATTAAACAAAATTGTATCAAAATAAACGTTTTACCATAAAGGCGCTCAAACCGCTTAATAAAAAAGCTGGAAAACGTCAAGCTAGCGCCTTTTTACGAAAAGCGATTACTGAAAATAATGCGAGTTTTGGGTGGTAGAAAAGCTCTAAAGATAGGGCGATCAAATGCAAGTATATGAAAACTTATATTTTAGTTAATTGCAGAGTACATTTTACACTACTGAAATCAAAAAAAAAAATTCGGAGTATTAGTGAAATAAAAACATCCCAGAAAAACAATTACATTTCCCAAATTTAATGTACATATCGTCACCTTAAATGCAAACGGACGTAACTACACAAAAATTCGAAATCCAGTTTTTTATTGATTATGGTTCGTTTTATCAAACTACATGTTCACCCAAAATTTTAGACTTTATTAAAGAAATTCAAACTGACGTAACTACAAGTGCATGTATTTCTTAATGCAAAAAGACGTAACTACCCAGTCAGAAAAATACAAACGGGAAAGTGGTGGCAAAGCACTTTAACAGGTGGTAGTACAAGTACTGGAAAAAAGTGCTTTCCCATTCCCAAAATGATAACATCATTAGACAAAAGGACCGGCTGTTCAAAAAGCGCCGAAAAGCACAAGAGGAAGAAAATTTTTAAACGTTGGCAAAACGCTGGCAAAACCAATAAATAGGTGGTCTGGAAATATATTTTCCAAAATAAAATTTTAAAAAAAGTTCATATGTATTTTTTTTTGGTCCTGTCGTGATTTGAACCCAGGCCGTCAGATTGGCAGACGATTGCTCTACCCACTGAGCTAACGAGACATACATATTAATATTTGATAGCTAAACACATAAATGAGTGATAACTGGACAACTACTGGTTGTGCCAAAATGCTAGTACTGGCAAACAATTTTTTGTAACTTGTATGCCAGTGTTGGGAGGGCAAAAAAAAAGTTGGTTTTGAAGGAGCTTTCCCACAAACAAAAAAATTGATTTTATAAAACAAAAAAAATTTTAAATTAAAAAAAATCCCAAAAAAATTTTTTCCTTGCAACCGGATTCAAACTCGGAACCTTCTGACAACAAACATTTTTTAACGAGCGTCAGCATTTTTATATAATCATTGGTCTACCAGTGAATTGATTTTTGTACGTCTGGTAGCATTGTCTAGGTAGCACTGGATAACCACTGGTTGCAAACCTTGGCATATCACTCTAATCCAATTCTTTGCCAGTGGTTTTTTTTATAACCACTGAAATTTTTGTAAAACAAATACTGGTAAAACGCTTTTTGCAAAAGCTGGCAAAGCGTCCCAAATGAGTGTTCTGCCAGTCATTTATTTCTAACACCGTGGTTACCCAGTGGTATGCCAGTGCTTGATTTTTTGTACCACTGGCGATTTCTGACTGGGTATGAATCTTGTATGAAAAACATACAAACACATGTAGTGTGTAAGCTTCTACAAAATTTTAGTTATATTTTAGTACAATACAAATGACAATTTACCCTGCTTAATTCAGAAAAACCTTTTTCTGAATATTAGTAGACAAAACACAGCAACAAAATGCTGTTATATCTCCAAATTTTAGTCATATTTAAGTTAAATTTAGTTGAATGAAAGTAACAATTTTCCAGTTAAAATAACAAAAAAAATAATAATTATTGGTTAATAATAGTAGAGTCCTAATTTTAGTGAGTTAAATCGTTATTCATATTAAAAAAAATCTACATATGCTATGAAAACTAAAAAATTTATGATGTTTTCGATCGACTAAAACTAAAAAGGGTGAATTGTTATTTTCAGTTAACTAAAACATAGCTAGAATTTTGTTCTTGCTGTTTTTATCTTACTCATATTTAGCAAACCAATTCTGCTAGTTTTGGCAGTTTCTTCTGCAGGGCCTCTTTTATAGTTTTTCTTATTTTTTTTTTTTTTTTTAATTTTAACATTTTCTCTACCGACTTTTTGTTTGCGGATATTACCGTTATTTTGACTTCAGATTCTTGTTAAGGGTCCTCAAATTAGAAAAAATATGTAACATGTTTGCCCCCTCCTCCTCCTATCCACCAGAAATGACGTTCGAAAATCGATTTTTTGGAACTTCTCATCCCCGTTTTACCCCTTAAACATTCGAATAGCCAAAATCCTTTGGTTGATTTTCATTTCGTCATAAAACGAAGCAAATTTCAATTATCTATCTTCATTAGTTTATGAGAAAAACCAAACCCCCCTTTTCTGGGAGATTATGATGTATTAAAAAAATTAGACTTCATTAACAAATATCACGACTATATCGCTATGTTGTACTGCTTATACATATACATAATGATTTCTCTTTTAAGGCCAAAAGCCACATCATATAAAAACTTATCTTGTTCACTATATCCAAAAAATTTCGTTATTTCCCCCGAGTCTGTTAAATTTTTCAATAAAATTCTTTTTCCTTCCTACAAAATAGCACATTTGAAAATCTATAATTTTTAATGGAGATTGGCAGAAGTTTTCAAAAATTTAAGAAAATATTAAAGGACTACACAGAGAAAAGAGATTCATTGTGGCAACCGATTTTTTTGGTTGGATCTACCGATATATTTGTTTGTGGCAACAGAAATTCGGTGAATACAATAGAATTTCGGTTGAAACAATATATTTAAATTATGTCAGGAATACATTTGATTACAACAGCCAATAATTCGGTTACTGCCACCATTCAGTTGGCAAGAAATTCGGTTGTCACAATGAATTGGTTTTCTCTGTGTATAATAAATTACAGCAGAACTTCTAATTTTTTTTAATGAATTATCTGAAAAATCAAATTCACTTCATTTGAATTGGAACTGTCGGATTTAGTTTTACTTTATTCAATTAATTAAAAAATCTGAAAATATCATTCATCCAATTCATGCATTGAATTCTTTTTTAATTGTGTAATTTATCCGATTACCCAAAAACTACGCATGAAAGAAATTACCCGCGCTCCATCCACGAAGGCAAAAATTACCCGCGATTTGGGTATTGTGGCAAATTTTTTTTTAATTCCTTAAATATCTGTATTAAAAATACATGTATTTTTTTAGTTTAAAAATGAATAACAAATCCTTTTTTTTAATAAAATATAAACATTTACATTAAAAAAAATTAATTAAAATATAAACAAGTATTTTTACTAAAAAAGCTTGAAAATTTTACTAACATAACATGCATGTTTTAATTTTTGTGGCGTTATTGTTTGTACATCTAAAAATGACTTTAGTGTAGTTATGTCTTCTTGTTTCAGAAAAAAGTAAGTCAAAAGGACGTAACTAACTTAAAAACTTAAATATATGAAAATAAAACAAAAGTTGTTAAAAAATAAATAAATATCTATACCATAAGTAAAATTTGATAAAACTGCAAAGAATACTTTATTATTATTGATTTTATAACGTGTTTTGCTTCTCCTGTAAAAAAAATAAAAGTGTAGTTACGTCCGTTTGCATTTAAGCTGACGATATACATATACTTTTTTAATGGGAAGACAATCTACTCTTCTGAAAGCAGTAGAAATACTACTTATTTTTGCTATTTTTTATATATATTTAATCCTTTAATTCCCAGTGGAACATAGGGCCGCATAGGTTTCAGTAATCATTTCAACTTCGGGGAGAATAAGTGATTGGCCTATAGCTCTCCTACACTCAAAAAAAAATAAGTTAGTAGAAAAATTAGTAAAACGTCTTGTATATCAAGTGTACTAGTTTTCAGCAATTTTTTTTGCTGAATTTCCGTTTTCAGCAAAAGTTTTAGTTATATTTTTTTAGCACTAAACTAATTTTAAACTAATGTTTTACTAATTTATTTTGCTACAAAAATTGTGCTGATAACCGCATTTACAGCGTGGACGACAACCAGATAGACAATATGTAGATGTCGCAGTTTGTCTGGATGTAGTACAGACAACGAAAATGATAAAAAAAAAAAGAAAAAACAACTCTACACAATTTCTATATTTAAATTTTCAGCAAATAAATTAACTAAAGTAAAATTTCGTTACAAGTTTTTTGAGTTTTTTTCAGTCTACTAATATTCAGCAAAAAGTTTAGTGATTTTAGCAATGATTTTTTATTTTGCAATCGACTAAGTCATAGCAAAACTTTTGCTGAAGATTACTATTTTTTGGTAAAAATCAGCTCGCTGATTTTCAGCAAACCTTTTGCTGAAATTACCAACTTTTTTGCAAGCACGCTCCTGACTAAAAATTTGCTGACACAACAACATTTTTTGCTGACTTTAGTGACTTTTTTTTGAGTGTAGGCTGGTGCTGGCGCTGCCAGCTAAGCCACCAGCCTGGCTTGGTGAAAGTCAATAGCAAACTTAGCAAAAATGCCTACTTTAAGTCTACTAATATTGATCAAAAATTCTCCTGATTTTAGCGGAATAGAATGTTATTTGGATTCAATTAAATTTTTTTTAAATATAAATAAAATTTTTGTAGATTTAACAGTTCTTGTTCCCTCTAAGGATTTTTCTTCTGATTACAATAATATTTAAACCATATATTCGGCGTTGAAAATTTACTATGGAACAAATATTAAAATTTTAATTTATCGCTTTATTTAGGCGATGTAGCACAACAAAGGTTGAAGACGTATCTTGAAACCCAGTAGTCAAATAATTTCGGTTTTTGCTGTAAATAATACTATCAATAAAATTACGTACCGAAAATTGTTCATCTATTGTTGTTATTTCAAAAGTTATGGCGATTTTTCCTTTTTGAAAACTACCAAATTTGGCGAATTTAGCACTAAACACCAATAAATTTTGACGAAATTAGTTCTGCTTACTACTACCTATGCTCTATGCTCCTTGCAGGAGTAAAAGGAACATATATACATACTACTACCTCTAAGTATATAATCTGTGTTTAATTTCAAAAAATTGTTGGCTAGTTGTTGAGTTAGAGAGATATTTGTAAAACGTATCCTGGCGTTATCTTGTGATTCCTGGAGAAAAATTTTTAACTGATTTTACAATTAGAGACTCAAAACAAGCTTTGTTATTATCGGTAATGTACGCCAGATCGTAAATGGGTGATATCAAAAAATGTGATAAAAACCATGTAACCAGCTAACTTCTAATGCATGGATTACATTTGAGTTATATATTTCGATATATATCAGCGCATTGTCACCTGTTTTACAAAATTTATAACGATCTGACCAATTTTTGGTTAATAGATAAAATTTGTGATCAATTTTATAGGCCAAATGTAAACTCCGTAACCAGTAACTCATAAGGTTTTTCAACTTTAATAGCTTATATTTTAATAACCAATAAAGCTAAACACTATCTGTAAGAATTCTAATAAGAGGAAAAGTAAACTTTTTAAAAAAAAATTAATACATTTTACAAAGTTTTTCGTATACCTATGCTAACACGACTTCAACTCTTTAACGATTTTTCGTCATAATTTTTGACAAAAATGCATACACTCGAATTTTGGAGTTATCTATTAATTATATTCCGAAAAGTATAATGTTATTTATAGTCAAATAATCGTTGGACTGTAAGTAATCATCTAGTATAACAGACTTGAAGTTTTTCTGCAGCATGTAACATTCTCGAGATGAAAAAGGATGTCTTTAATAAGATTTGAAAAAATGTTGTAAACTCCGTTCCTAATTTTTACACCAAACTATTTAACTAGTAAGAAAAACAACGACATATCTGGATTCACCTTGTAGGCATTATACGATTTTGTTTCGGAAAGAAAATTCTGACAAAGCGTTTCTGGCAGAAAACGAAAAAAGTAACCAAATGTAAACTCCGTTACTGTAAACTCCGTAACCAAAATTGTTTGCATCAGATTGCATTAAAAAAATGAACATAAATGTTTAAAATATTTTAAAATAACCATAAACAGGGGTGATTCAACTAATATTTATGCGTCAAAAGATGATTTGACTAACAATTTTGCGTCAAATCAATAAAAGTTATCAATTTTTTACTCTAAACTGCTGGAGCGAAAAACGATTGATTTTGCATTTCATTGGTTGGAAATCGATATCTCGGGCCTTTACTGACATTAGTTTGACAAATTAAATTTGTTTCACACAATTTAAGAATATTTTGACCGCGAAATGTTATGGTTTTTAATATATTATTTTGTAACTTCGCAACCGCTGATTGGATTTTAAAAAATTTTATATTTTTGAAAAGCATTTAAAATGACCAAAAAATACAAAATTAAAAAAACAAAAAAAAAATTTTTCGCGGAATGAATTGTATTTATTTATTTTTTTTTTGGCAAACTAAGCACGAAACTTTTGTGTATAAAATTGGTACTATAGACCCTAGATTATAAATTTAAAAAAACCACACTTAAAAAATTGCAAAATAATCGCGGAAAGCGAAAAAAGGCTTTATGGTACAAAAAATTAATTAAAAAACTTAATCAGCGATTTACATTCTGCAAACAAATATATTGATGAAAAAATTTATCCTTTTTGCAAATTTTATTTTTCGCGATTTTTTTTTTGCAACTCGCCACCAAACTTTGTTGTATGAAATGTGTATTATAGCCCCTAGATTATAAATTAAAAAGAAACGTACTTAAAAAATTGCAAAATAAAAGCGGAACGCGAAAAAAGACTTTGTGGTACAAAAAATTAATTAGGAAACGCAATCAGCGATTTAGATTCTGCAAACAAATATATTGATGTAAAAATTTTCCTTTTTGCTAATTTTATTTTTCGCGATTTTTTTTGCAACTAGCCACCAAACTTTGTTGT
This sequence comes from Leucophora obtusa, assembly GCA_949987735.1. Classification (NCBI taxonomy): domain Eukaryota; kingdom Metazoa; phylum Arthropoda; class Insecta; order Diptera; family Anthomyiidae; genus Leucophora; species Leucophora obtusa. The sequence continues at coordinate 321,837,774 of OX465295.1, read as the reverse complement.
CTGAAACGTGTATTATAGCCCCTAGATTATAAATTTAAAAAAACGCACGTAAAGAATTGCAAAATAATATCGGAATTTGAAAAAAGACTTTATGGTACAAAAATTTAATCCCTAGGTTACATATTTAAAAAAACCGCACTTAAAAATTGCAAAATAACGGCGGAATTCGAAAAAGGCTTTATGGTACAGAAAATGAATTAAAAGAGGTAATCAGCGATCGACATTCTGCAAGAGAATATATTGTTGCAAAAATTTCGCTTTTTGCAAATGTTTTTTTTTTCGCAATTTGTGCTAATATTTGCTAATATCTAAATATTTAATTTTTATGTTTTTTAACGAGCCAAAGAAGAAGCTATTTTTTAGTTACCTACTTACATTTTTAAATATGTAAGAGCGATCTAACATTTTTTGGTATAAGAACCCGATTAAGTGAGCCTTTTCCATCCCTGATTAACCAGTCGGAGTTCGCTCCTGTTCCAAGCCGCCTAATATTTTTTCAAATAAAAAATATTGAGAGAGTTGCAAGGCCATTGAGTCTAGTTAACTTTTGTTAAAAAAAAAAAAAAGAAAAACAAATATACTCTCATGAGCGCTCTCATTTACCCTACTTTCGAGTATGTGAATCAGGGATGATAAATGAGATTTTCAAAATAGTACAAACCTGCTTAAAAAATAGTGTGACATCCATAGTACCAAAAAATATTTTTTGTATTCTACACCACTCTATGGGTGTATTGAGCTGGTGCTTATGATGTCGGTTCTTCTGTCGCAGCTCGCATATTAAAAGATATTTTGATGAAATTTTGGTAAATAAGTTTGTACGGTCCATGTTTTGACCTAGTAATCATGAAGAGGTCCCATCTGATATTAAATGTATTGATATTTAATGGTAAAACCAAGTCAAAGCGATTTTCACGGGACCTATATAATTTTGTTCGTTAATGAGGTAGTGATCATTGCGGGCAAAGACCAAGGCTCAAATTTGGCTGCCGGCTCTTTTTTACAGCGTTTCGCGTACTCACGAAAATATTATATTTTTTTCCCGTGTTTTTTATTCTTTGCTATTTATTCGCTATCTAGACTTAACTGTTAGACTAGTATCTAGGAGTATGACCCGGCTCGAAAACCAGCGTGTAAAGTTAACCTTTTAGCTTTATCGTGCAAACTGTCGAGCCGATATTTCCAATTAGGAAATTAGAATATCAGACTTAGTAGATAGCATAAGACCGGAACTACGATCCCTTCCACTATCGGAAAAATAGATGTTTGAAATTGTTAAAGTTTTTGCTATAGAATTATACCATGAAATATGTGGTATGGAATATAATAAGTTTTTGTGCAGACGCTTGATTCAGATTTTTTATTTGAATCAAGTTGAAAGTCGTATTCAACTTCGTTTGAAAGCGAAAATTATTTTAAAGGGATTTAATCAATTTAGCTCATTTTATTTATTCAACCATTAAATTAAGTACCCCCTCAATTAACATAACCCTAGATGAAGGCAACTTCTTGGTTATCACAACAATTTAAAACTGCGATTATGAAGGATTTTTTTAAATAAAAAATACGAAATTTTCGAAAAATTAAAATTTATCTTATTTTTAATATTTTTGTGTAGGTACATATTTTAATAATTTGCTTCACAGAATTACGTTTCCATAAATTTTTAAATCTTTTACTTGGGGGTTTAATCACTTTTTTATTTTAAACTCCGATAGTTAATTTCTTCATTTTAAACACAATATTTGGTAAGAAAATTAAAAAAAAAACACAAAATACGAAAATTTTTAAATAGTACTAAATGAATCATAGGAGTACCATAGTACTTTTGAGGTTCTAATAGTAGCATAAAAAGTACTATAGTACTAACTTTATCATCCCTGATGTGAATGCTTTCAGTAAGAGTAAGCTGGATTCACAATGCTGGAATACTCCACTCTGCAGAGTGGATTTTTCTCCTCTCTTTTTCTTACTTACATACATGGTTTTTGTATTATGCCATCTCTATTTTAGTACACTTTATCCTGCAGAGTGGAATAATCCAGTATTCTGAATCTAGCTTAAGAGTAAGGTAAGGTATTATATGCTGCATTTTAATTTTGTAGATTGAATGAACTTTTAATCTAGCCCATACTTTTTAATGACTAATATAATAAATTTATTACCTTTTTTTTGTTACAGCTTGATAAATAAATCACGACTGAAATATTGCATTTTCTTTCATGCACTGCTATTTTTTGTTATGCTATCTAAACTAACATCAGATATATTGGATCGTTTGGATGTATTTGTATTGGAAATAGAAGAGTTAGAGGTACCAGCTCCACTATGGTGGGAATACATATGGTTGGCATCATTGTTAACCTCATTTTTGGGTTTATCTGCATCAAAAAGTAATAAAATACGTGATATACAAAAATATATGATTGCATTAGGACTTTTTGCCGTTCTGCCATTGCTTTATTGTTTTATCTATTATTTTGGAGATGTTTGGGAATATTTATCATTAGAAAATAAATCGGATTTAGATGAAACTGATATATTTTTATGGAGGGTAAGTGAAGTTAAATAAAAAATACATAAATTCGTAAATGCTAATATTTTAAATAATTTTCTTGCAGGGTATGCCTTATGGCTTATTGTGGTATGCTTTCTGTTTTGTGGGTTTCCAAATACATGGTTTTACTTTGTATTTTTCGTATAATTTGGTTAAAGCCTGGAAGGCTCGTACCGCTGCTAGAAAATATCAATAAATTTGTATAAATTTATTTTTATTATTTATATATAAAACAAAAATACTCTTGTTGTATAAATCCAAACACATAAATTGAACTGTTATCATTATTATTATTACAGTAGAAATTGAGTTAAATGATTCTGGGATTGAGCTCTAAACTATCTAATTTTTTATAAGTTTTACCTTATTTTAAAATAATTCAACGCATTATTTAAAAAATCCATCCCATCCTAGATCATTGTTAACAAATTAAAATGTATATTTTTTCAATAGACAAAATGTCAATGTTTGTTTTTTTTATGAATTACAAATTTACATTTAAATAATGTTTAAAATATTTATTGGTTTGTACACAGTTTATAACAAATTAAATAATTAGCACCATTTTTTAAATTTCAATGTTTAAAGTTGTTTCAAAATTGTATAAACAGTTTCATAATCGATGATCAATAAAATTTAATTCACCTCCCTTATTAACTATTTTTTCTAAAGTTTTATAAATGTCGTTAAATTAAACTGTAATTAAGCGTTTTATAGGTTTTTGGTTACTATTTAAAAAAATTTCGGTTTTTTTGTAAATGTACTTGAGAGTACAATAAATTTTTGTTTACTATGTGCCTAAGTCTTAACTATGTCTATGGTACCTCAATTCAACAGTAGTTTGTTTAATCTAAAGTTAACTAATATTTAAAAAAAACTGCCTTTAATTTCATGTTTTTCTAATTCTAAACAACAACAAAATTGTCTTAATTGTAAAAAAAATAACAAAAAGCACATAAAGAAATATATATATATATGATTTTTTAGATTAAATATTTTATTGTAATTTGATTATAAAGAAATTTTATTCAAAGTTAATAAATTTTTAATTGCTCTGAGTGGTTTAGAAATGATGTGATTTTTTTATGTGGTTTAAAATGAGACAAAAAACCTAAACATATTTATACATAAATGGATTTGTTTTACACGAAATATGTGTCTTCAATCGCGGTGTTAAAAATAAGTGACTGGCAGAACACTCATTGGGGACGCTTTGCCAGCGTTTGCAAAAAGCATTTTGCCAGTATTTATTTTAAATAAATTTCGGTGGTTTATAAAAAAAACACTGGCAAAGAATGGGCTTAGAGCCTATGCCAACGTTTGCGACCAGTGGTTATCCAGTGCTACCTAATTAAAAATTGCGGTATAAAAATCAATTCACTGGTAAAGCAATGATTTTATAAAAATTATGACGCTTCGATACAAAAGGTTTGTAGTCAGAAAGTTGGCAAAGCGCCAAAGTTCCAAAACAAATAAATAGGTGGTTTGGAATTATATTTTCCAAAATAAAATTTAAAAAAAGTTCATATGTATTTTTTTTTTCCTTCTGTGATGTTTTGTAAAACAAAACAAAACGATTTTTGCAAACGCTGGCAAAGCGTATCAAATGAGTGTTCTGCCAGTCATTTATTTTTAACATCGCGGATACCCAGTGGTATGCAAGTACTTGATTTTTTGTACCACTGTCAATTTCTGACTGAGATGTTTCAATATTCATAAAATGTACCACATTATTAATTAACAACTATTAAATAATTATAAAACGCTTTATTCTATAAAAAAATTAGTTACATAACATAAAAATTTTTACAAATAAAGGAAAATTTAAATCCCGAAAAATCCCGGGATCCCGAAAAATCCCGTAGTCCCGAATCCCGGGATTTTCAAATATCAATACCGATTAGCATCCCTAGTAGACACAGAAAAGGAATGAAAATTACCCAGAAAGGAATATAAATTAAATAGAAACAGCTTTGAAATCAAACTAAGTTTATTTTCTTTTTAATTTAATTATGTTTCTATTTATTTTTAAAATGGGAAAACAAAATTTAAAATGGTTACAAATTAATTTAAGCACGAAAAAGTTTATTTTAATTCGCATATGATATAATAGTTGATTTAACTATGATTTTTTCCTCTGTGTATAAATGACAGTTATTTGAAGAATTAACTACCCGAGTAAAAAAAATTGATCTCGCGCAATATCTAATCATATCCAATTTGATATTGTTTAAGATCTGCTGTAATATCTAGCTGGTCCAATTAGATCTCAAAATTGGGTGTATCCAATCATATCGTATTAGATCCCATTGTATATATGGGGATAAACTAAGTTCAAGTTATATCTCAAAATTGGGAGGTCCAATGATATCTTTGGGGATAAACTTAAACTTAGATTTTGATCCGAAAATTGGCGGATCCAGCTATATATTTGCGGATATTTTTAGATCTAATTTGATCCGAAAAATGGCGGATCCAATTAGATCCAGCTATATATTTATGGATAAACTTAGATCTAATTTGATCTCAATTTTGGCAGATCGAATTAGATCCAGCAATATATTTGTGGATAAACTTAGATCTATTTTGATCCGAAAAAGTGGCAGATCGAAATAGATCTGGCAATATATTTGGGGATAAACTTAGCTCTAATTTGATCCGAAAAATGGCACATCAAATTAGATCCAGCAATATATTTGGGGATAAACTTAGATCTCAATTGATCCGAAAAATGACATATCGAATTAGATCCAGCAAAATATATTTGTGCATAAACTTAGATCTAATTCGATCCGAAAAATGGCAGATCTAATTAGATCCAGCAATATATTTGGGGATTAAGTAAGATCTAAATTAATCCAAAAAATGACAGATCAAATTAGATCCAGTAATATATTTCGGGATTGCGTAAGATGTTAACTTTTCCGATAAATTGCAGATCGAATTAAATACAGTGATATATTTGGGGATTTGGTAAGATCTTAATTTATGTCTGTTCCCGTACTTTACCGAAGTTACACAAACTAGCCCAAAGGCGTTCCCGTACTCAAAATTCCGTGTAAATTGTTGTTGTTTGGGCTGTTTTGGGTTCCCGCGGTAACGTACGGGAACGCACATTTTATCCCATAAATTGCAGATCGAATTAGATCTAGCAATTTATTTCAGTATTAAAATGGCAGATCGAATTAGAAACAGCAATATATTTGGGGATTGACATCTAAAACTATCCAGAAAAATGACAGATAAAATTAGATCCCGCATTATATTTGGGTACTACGTAAGATCTCCATTTATTTGGGATTAAATTAGATCCCAGACAGATATTGACAACAGTTCAAAAAATAATACTCTGGCAGAGCAATGATTTTATAAAAATTACAATATTTTCCCAGCAAAATCTTTCATTACCAAATAAGTGGTTATATAATAGAAATTCATAGCTCCGCACAACTTATTTTTTTCCGTCTAAACTCGTTATTTTTGTTTGGCATGGTCGTTTTTATAAGTAGTCACGCTTACCCGCTCGCTTAAGAAAAAATGAGAAATAAGTAGTTATGAGATTTTGAATAATAAGTGGTTACACACATGCTTACAAAAAGTTGAATTATAAGTGGTTATCCGATTGCTTACTTGATTCTTAAAAATAAGGAGTTAAGCAAATACTATTAGCTTAAGGAAATACATTCAGAAAAATTTAAGTTTTCTCTAGTGTGTAATTTTGGGACTCGTCATAAAAATTTAAACATAAAACATATTTACATATAATAAATAAAAATGTATAAAATTTTACTGTGTAAAATATACTTATTTAAACTATTACGAGTAAGTCATTATTTTATATTTAGAAACAATGAATAAAATAGGCCGTTATTTGGAAGTCAATATTTTATATTATAAAATAATGCAAAAGGTAATGATATATCATTTCTGGTAATGCAGATAGTAATGAGGTGTCATTACCAATATTTTGCTGGGTTGTTAAAATAAGGTTTAAACTAAGAAGGCAACGAGTTCGATACCGTTCATGGCTATGCATTTTTTTTTTATAAAATTAATTTCTTTTTATAAAATTATAATTTTATTTTCTATAAATGTTTTTATAAAAGTATATTTTTTTTTATTAAATTGAATTTTTTTTAAAAAATAATTTTATTTACATCTTTTTAACGCTCTACACTATTTCCAATTGTATAAAGTTTTTAAGATTTATCAATTGTATTTCAGAAATAATCAATTGAATTTCAGTTTTATCAATTGTATTTTAGAACTTATCAATTATTTTTCAGATTTATGAGTTGTATTTCAGAACTAGTTAATTGAATTTCAGTTTTATCAATTGTATTTCAGAAATTATTAATTGTATTTCCGAAATTCACAACTGTATTTCAGAAATGATCAAACTGTATTTTAGAAATTATCAATTGTATTTCAGAAATTATAAAATGTAATTTAGAAATTTTTTTCTATTAACTATGATAAACAATCAACAAGTTCTGAAATAGAATAGAAATACAGTTAATATTGTAGTTGAGTTACCATATATGACCATATATTATTTAAATGGCAACATATATGACAATATATTGTTTAAATGGCACCAATATGGACCTTTATATGGTAATATATAACTTAGATTCATCCATATACCACTTGATCCGAAAAATGGCCCGATAAAATTGTGTCAGTTCTTATTTGTATCAGTTTTTATCTAATTGCATCAGTTTAGATCTGACCTGATTAAATTATGTGTTAATCAGATGAAATTGTATCAGATTTTTGACCTGATACAATTTTATTGGTTTATATTACATGGTATCAGTTTAGGTCCAAATAGATATATTTGTATACAAAATTATATAGTTATATCCCAATTTTGACCTGATATCATTTTAAAACTTTGATACAATTGTATAAGGTAAATGTCGGATACAATTATATTTTATTTATATAAAATTGAACCAATTACGATCAAACCGATAAAATTGTATCAGGTCAAAAATCTGATACAATTTCATCTGATTAACACATAATTTAATCAGGTCAGATCTGAACTGATACATTTAGATAAAAATTGATAAACAATTGATAAAAATATATCGGGCCATTCTTCGGATGAAACTATATATTTATACAGATATAACTTAATCACATATATGACTATATGTAACTATTTTTACTCGGGTTGTTTAAATGATACGATATATCAAAGTATATGGTACTATATATGGTAGCATATATTATCATATCTGGAACTCTATTAAAAATGCTGTTCATAAGGTACCATATATAATAATATATGGTTTAAGTGGCACCATATATGCTAATATATTGCTTAAATAATAACATATATAAATATATATGGCACTATATTTAGTAGCATATATTATCATATCTGCAACTGTATTAAAGATTTTGTTCATGAGGTACCATATATGACCATATATTGTTTAAATGCCACCATATATGATAATACATAGTTTAACTAGCACCATATATAGTTATATATTGTTTAAATGATACCATATATAATTATATATTCCTAAAATGCCGCCATATATATTAAGATATAGCTCTATATACAACTATATATGCAATAAGATCAGCTATGCTATGTAATATATAATCATATATACCATATCTAATATTATAAAGGCCGGTATCTAATTAGATGAAATTATATATGGAATAATATAAAGAAATATTTTGGAAAAAACCCCATATATAATTATATATGGATATACATAACGACATGTCTAATTATATATTGTAATATATGCCACATATGATTATATATAATTTTTTTTACTCGCCCGAGTAAAAAAGTTTTGATATAATCATATATTATTTTATGTAATTACATATAGTAACTTATAGTTACATATGGCCACATATGCTTTTAAATTGAAGCATATATACTTTTATATTGTCATTTATTAAATATTTTTTCCTCAAAGGTTTTAATATTGAGACATATGTGATTTTATATTATTACATACTGGCCTACATATAAGTGTATGTGCTATATATAAGTACATAAAGTAACATATAACAGATATAATTACATATACGTTTATATATAATTTAGTATGACACTACACATAATAATATAAAACTATATATGGAGCCATTTAAGAAATATTATATAATAGGTGTTATATATGATTATATATTGACGGATATGAACCCGTGAGCGTGAGTTTGAGAATATATAATTCGTACGTGAGCGTGAGTAAGAATATATAACCCGTGCATGATTCGTGTGTGAGTTTATTTTTTGCATCATATGTTTTTAGAAATTTTTACTGTTTTGCGTGAGAATTTTCTGATTGTGAGTTAGTTTTTAATATACTCATGTCTGCGTGAGTAAGACACGAAATGCTCGTGCGTGAGTAATTTGTTTTTGTTTAGGAGCGTGAGTCAAAATGGCTAACGCGCCCATAAAATTAACAATACTGAAGCTTTAATATGGAATTCTCTATACTATAACGCACACTTGACATGAAAATTTGTTCATGTTTCATGCACTGTCACGGTAAATCTGGATAAAAGTAATGGAAGATTTATCGAAATTATAGGATATCCAGTAGACCTGGGGGTTAATCATTACATTTTGTAATTCATTACACATGCATTTACACAATTACATGTAATTGTAATTGAAAAAAACTCAATTACAATTACAAATTATTTATAATTACAATTACAAATTATTTGTAATTGTAATTCAAAAAAGAACAATTACCAGTAATTTGTAATTTGAAAAATGTCAATTACATTTTTTGGGAAAATAAATAATGACAAAAAGCACAAGTTAGGGGTAAGCCCAACATGACGTATTCTTTTTATACGCATCCATGCCTATGCAACCTATCCCAGTCAGATTTTTCTACAAAATTTTAACAAAAAACACTTTTTACTTGTAATTTCAATTACAAATTACAAGTAATTGTAATTGAAATCCCTCAGGTCTGATCTCCAGATATTGTATATCTTTTTTTATTTAAAAATATAATTTTGTATATTGTTTGATATGGCCATATATATTATGGTAAAAATATAGGTTCAATATTTAGGTATAATTGTATCAAACTATGTCCACTTTTATAACATTTTATATAATTTTATACAAAAAGATATAGTTTTATGTAATTGGATGAGGACAAAATTCGGATACAATTGTATCAAATTGCATAAAATTGTATCAAATTGTACCAAATTGTATACAATTGTATACAATTCGATACAATATGATGCAATAAGACGTTCTCATTTTTCGGATATTATTATATCTAATTACATAAAAGATTATATATAATTAAATATAACTTTATATGGCTCCATATCATTTTTTTTTACTTGGGCGGGTAACTAAAAATGTTTAAATGTAGTAACAGTTATTTTGCGTACTTGTTTTATTTTTCAGCAAATAACTAAAAAAAAATTATAAAATGTGCGGTAAAGTTAATTGTTAGTAGTTAATTTATTAATTTCTGTAATAACACTGTGCTCGAATCGGAGACATTTTTCCCCGAATCGGAGACATTCTTTCCCGTTTTTCTAGGTTAACTCTTAAAAAAAGATATTTGAACATTAAATTATTATATTATGGTTTACGATTAATTTAATTTTAGGTTGTTTGTTACTCTACCAAGAAGCTTTGTGTTAAAAATAATCAAAATCGGTCTGGCGGTTCAAATTTTTGATCCAACGCTGATTGGGGTCATAACAAACAACCTTGATAAAAATAAGGAGTCGAAAAGTTAGAAAAATCGAATTGATTGGAGTGCTTGGAACAATAAATTTGAAACAAATATATTTTTTAAGAGCTAAGCTAGAAAAACGGTTAGCACTACTGGATTCAGGGTACGCGAAGTAGTTTTACCCACCGGGAGCCCCGCTTGTCGGATTTTCAACAAGTACAGTGTAATTAATATAATAACAATAACAATAATTTTTAATAATCTTCAATTAATAAAAAAAAGAAAATCCCAGATTATTTGCAATAAAATCGGTCATTGCTAATTTTTTTGATCGAATTAGTGACACCGTTAAGGTTCTTTTTTTTAAAGTGTAAAATTTTAGACGATTTATCAAAAATATTTTAAATCTTTTTGCAGATGACGAAAAAATTTTTCTTATATATTATCCTAATGTCAATTTCAAAACAAGTGTTGCATAAGTTATTTTGAAACATAGCATTAATTTTCAAAAAAAATTGTTTAATAATTTAGCAGAGAACTTGGTAAAGTGATAAATTTTTTTGCACAATTTATGCGAAAAATCACGTATGGTTGCTTTTTACTAATTTCTTAAAACATTCAACTAATTGTAAGCTGTATTGAAATAAGATGGATTTTTTTATAATAAAACCAACTTTTTAAACACATATACAAGTAAGGGAATTAGGTAACTCAGGTAAAACTATACATACGAGGACAGTACGAAATGTTCTTAGCCTGACATAGAGATGGCGGTATAAACAGCAAAAAGCTTTGTATAATGGAAGCTTCCATCCGTCGTGTGAACACATGTTAAATTTCATTTTGATCTGTCAACTCATTCGTATAGTAACAGGTGTTCAAAAAAGGCGCTTCAGTGATTTTTTTTCAAATGGAAAAATTAGAAATTCGTGGTGTGAATAAATATTTACATAAAGGTTTATCGGGACAAGAAATTCATAATGATATGGTGAATGTGTTAGGTGAAAGCGCTCCTTCATATGCAACAGTAAAACATTGGGTTGCTGAACTAAAATGTGGTCGTACAAGCACTGAAGATGAACCACGAAGTGGACGTCCAAAAGCTGCAACAACGCCAGAAATCATAGCTAAAGTCCATGATATGGTATTAGAAAATCGACGAGTGAAAGTGCGTGAAATATGTAATGCCATAGGTATCTCAAATGATCGAGAACATTTTATTTGGCATTAAGAATTACAGATGAAAAGCTTTCTGCAAGATGGGTACAGTTGACCAAACACGCATTCGAATGAAAATTTCTCATTTCTCTGATTTAGCTCCCTCTGATTTCTACCTGTTCCCAAATATAAAAAAATTCCTTGCTGGCAAACGCTTTACCTCGAATGAAGATGCAATGGCAGCTGAAAAAAAACGTTGGACTAAGTGTATTGAAATTTCAAGAGATTATATTGAAAAATAAAATAATTTTAAAAATCTAGCTCTTGTTTTTCATTGTAAGGCTAAGAACATTTCGAACTGCCCTCGTACATTCTTCCTTTATAATTCTTACAAAAACAAGAAATCGTTTCATACTTTTTATCAAAATATTTATTATAAATTTGTATTTATTTTTCTTTTTGCCATGGCTAAATTATTTGGAAAAATATAAAACTGCAATTATTGAATAACTTTTTGGGTATTGAGTACTTAATACTTACTTTTACAACTCCATAGTCTACACTGGTTGTTTTGGTAATGGACTGTGATGGAAATGCAGCGAAACTATAAGTGCGTTCCTTTCCTTTTTGGGTAAAGTTCTGTAAAATGAGAGTATGCCCAAAATACTCTCACTTAGAGATACTCTCACGCGTGATCGTGAGTTAAAATGATAGCACTCACGTGAGTCGTGCGTGAGCGTGAGTTGAAAAAAATGTTCGTGCGTGAGTTTGCGTGATTATATTAAACCAGATTGCGATAATTTACAATTTTGGAAAAATTCCAGAGAAATTCCCCTCCATCAAATAATGTGTATTCCAGTCAGTTCAGGTACTAGCGAACGGGTGTTTTCTACTTCTGCCAGAATTCTTATGCAAAGCACCGTAAGTTGTTTTTCACGTGGAAAAATTTCACTCGAACTTTAAAGGCCTCAAATTGTAATTTAATTTATAAAATTGAACAATTTTATAACAGAGACACAATTGCAATAAACACAAAATGTCACTTTTTCACAAGAAAAATAATAGTCTTGTACATTAAATTTGCGTGAAAACAAAATCTACACAATTTTCACGTGAAACTCATTATCTTGAAAAATCATTTTTTTATATGGATTATAACAGTTTTTTCACGTGAAATCGAAACAACTTACGGTGCTTAAGAAGAAATCGACATCTTGTACAAAACATTGAAAAATTTTGTTCCTCCACAAAAATTTGGAATAACATTTAAAGATTTACAGTGAATTTTTTAAGTTATTTAAAAATTTTAAATATGAAATTAAACTAAAGGAATTAAATGCGCTAAAATGCCAAAACCTAATTAACAAATGATGAAAAATAATCTGCTAAAAGCATGTCCCTATTCACATTTTTTTCTTGAATAAGGCAATCTTCAGGGGGCGACGTTTTTAGTATTTCTAGAAATATTTGTTAAGTTAAAGTGCGAACTCAATGAGAATTCCTTCTTCTCGTCTAGGAGCGTTTCTAAACATTTTAAATATCAAAGAAAAACAAAAAACAATACCACAATTTGCTTTGTCATCTTCCAATATACTACTCTGTTGTTTTGACAGATCTAGCAATGTAGTGACATCCATTCAAGTATAATCAACAATAGAAAATAAAAGTTTTTCTAAAGTTTTAACAAAATTTTTTTATAGTTAAGCTAGTTTTAATTCTAACCCCCATTAACAATAAACAAATAACCTGAAGTTAACACAAACTGAAAGTTAAAAAATTAAAATTTGTATGGTATTTAATATCTGTAACTCTAAGTTAGCTCAAACTAAAGGTTAATTTGTTTATTGTTAATGGCCCTAAATAAATAAAACTTAAGGCCTGTTTATCTATTACGAAAATAGTCTAAACGAAAGAAATTGGCAATTATTATCGTCAAAAATACATGGGCAACAAAAACAAATTTTCGTAACTTTGCTTTCGTTTAGAGTATTTTCGTAATACATAAACCAGCCCAGTCAGAAATCGCCAGTGGCACAAAAAATCAAGCACTGGCATACCACTGGGTAACCATGGTATTAAAAATAAATGACTGGCAGAACACTCATTTGGGACGCTTTGCCAGCGTTTGCGAAAAGCGTTTTACCAGTATTTTTTTTACAAAAATTTCGGTGGTTTATAAAAAAAACCACTGGCAAAGAATTGGCTTAGAGTGATATGCCAAGGTTTGCAACCAGTGGTTATCCAATCCAGTGCTACCTAGCCAATGCTACCAGGCGTACAAAAATCAATTCACTGGAAAACCAATGATTTTATAAAAATGCTGACGCTTCGTTAAAAAATGTTTGTAGTCGGAAGGTTCCGAGTTCAAATCCGGTTGCAAGCAAAAAAATTTTTTGGGATTTTTTTTAATTTAAAATTTTTTTTGTTTTATAAAATCAATTTTTTTGTTTGTGGGAAAGCTCCTTCAAGACCAACTTTTTTTTGCCATCCAAACACTGGCATACTAGTTACTAAAAATTGATTGCCAGTACTAGCATTTTGGAACAGCCAGTAGTTGTCCAGCTATTATCACTCATTTATGTGTTTAGCCATTAAATATTATATGTCTCGTTAGCTCAGTGGGTAGAGCAATCGTCTGCCAATCTGACGGCCAGGGTTCAAATCACGGCAGGGTCAAAAAAATACATATGAACTTTTTTTTAATTTTATTTTGGAAAATATATTTCCAGACCACCTATTTATTGGTTTTGCCAGCGTTTTGCCAACGTTTAAAAATTTTGTTCCTCCAGTGCTTTTGCGGCGCTTTTTGAACAGCCGGTCCTTTTGTCTAATGATGTTATCATTTTGGGAATGGGAAAGCACTTTTTGCCAATACTTGTACCACTTGTTAAAGTGCTTTGCCACCGCTTTCCCGTTTGTATTTTTCTGGCTGGGAGAGCTTATATTCAAGGGTCGGCAGGCAATACCGCTAAAATACCTTTACCGATTCAAAACCCTTTCAACTGACAACCGTTACCCCTAAAATATCGTTACCGAAATACCGTTATCTTTAAAATACCGTTACCGAAATAACTGAAATACCGTTACCCTTAAAATACCAATACCAAAATAAATTAAATATCGATACCCTTAAAATACCCTTACCGATATAAATGAAAAACCGTTACCCCTAAAATACCGTTACCGATATTTTTAATTTTCTGTTTTTGGCAATTGCACTGGATTATTGAATATATTTCGTACATTAAGTTGGTAAATTGGTTCTGTTTTTAATCTCGTTTGTTTTTCGTCAAAAAAATTGAGGGGTGCATCGAAAAAACTGACTACCGTTATCCTTAAAATACCGTTACAGAAATAACCGAAATGCCGCTAACCTTAAAATACCGTTACCGAAATAATCAAAAAACCGTTCTCCTTAAAATACCGTTACCGAAATAACTTAAATACCGTTATCTTTAAAATACCGATACCAAAATAAATGAAATAGCGTTACCCCTAAAATACCGTTACCGAAATAATCTGAAATAGCGTTACCCTTACTGATAACCGCATCGTTTCGGTTACCACTCATGAATAAAAACAAATTTCATATTTTTCGTGAGTATTTCGTGAGCGTGAGTACTTCGTGAGCGTGATTCAAATTAAAATCACGTGAGCGTAAGTGATTCACTCACGCGCCCATCTCTACTCTCACTAAATTAAATTACCCAAAATAACGGGAAGGCACAAAAACACTTTTCAAGCCCAAAAATTATTTAAAAGCATGGTTTAATTCACAGATTATACCAGATATGAATCAGCTGATTTGGGCAATATGGCCGACAGAAAATGAGCAAAACAAAAATTTAAGAAAAATACAAAAAATAAAGCACAATAATCTAAAAAGAGACAGATATATACAAAAAAAAGCGCCATACAAAATGTATGGAGATTTTATATTGTTATCTCCCTCATGACATGACTTCCATGTAAACAAAACCATACGGTTCGAGAATACTTTTTCGACACCTGTCATTGGTTTCACATCTGTATTAATCTGTGGTTTAATTATAAAAGGTTAGCAACATCGATGTTTTTTTCGGTTGCCCTAGACCATTTTGACAACAATGAAAACACATAAACTAACCACTGCCGAGTCTTTGGGTGAGACGAAACTTCGGCAGTCTGATGATTCCCTTGTGTCTGTTTACTTCTTCTTCCTATAAATCAGCTCTAGAAAAAATTCTTTAGTAATTAATTCTACACAGAGAAAAAAGATTCATTGTAACTAACAAATTATTTGCCAACCGAATGGTTTGGTTGGAACTACCGATATATTTGTTTGTGCCAACAGAAATTCGGTAAAGACAACAGAATTTCGGTTGGAACAATATATTTAAGTTGTATCGGGAATACATTTGATTGTCACAACCAAATAATTCGGTTGTTGCAACAAAACTATTCAGTTGGCAAGAAATTCGGTTGTCACAATAAATCTGTTTTCTCTGTGTAATATTAACTAGGATTGTCCTATGCGACGGTTAAACACTTAACTAGAAAACAATAATATTTACGAATTTGCAAAAAGGCATAAGAAAATAAAATTCGGCTTAAACGAGAAATGTTTACACTAAAATATTTTTGTTCAAAAAATTTTAAAGAATTTCGAATATTGTGCTTTGTGATTGCAAGAACTTTAATTGTAATAAAATTTATTGGCTAAAATCTAAATTTTATGAATCGTAAATAGCATACCTATATTAATCTTAAGTGAAGCAAGTTCTGTACTGAACATTAAAGTCGAACATGGTCATATTACTGGATTTTGATATGTTATGGTTCTGGTTAACGTCACAAAGAACAGTCCTTGGCTAAATATGGAAATACTTATAATTTAACTTGAAAATCGCACAAATACACATATTTATTTGCATTTTAAAGTTATTTCTAATTTTTTTCACTTAATTATTATAAACAAGACGTTTATTTTCGTATTTCTTTGTTTAATTAGAATTTTAAATTTATTTTAACGTTATGTTTTTGTGGTAAAATGGGATAACTAAAAACTTTAGTTAAACAACTGATTAAACGAAAACAACATAGAAATTAGTTCAACTAAATTAGAGCACGTTTAACAGACTATTGCACTAAGTTTTACTCTGAGAGTAATTACTTCACCGTACTTAAAATTTTAAGTAAAAATTCCAAATGTTTTTATTCAATGCAGATATACTAATAGAAAAAAGACCGTAAAAAATTTAGTTAAAACTACTAAAAATTAGTTAAAAATGATGCTACAGAAAAAAAACTGCTAAATTAGCAGATTATTTTTGCTATATATTAGTAATATAGGAGCAGCAAAAATAAAACTATTAAATATACAGAATTTTAGTTATATTTGAGCTAAATTTTTGTTAATGGAAAATAGCAAATTAACTTGCTAAAATCAGCAAAAAATTTTCCTATATAATTAGTAGCCTAAAAAGTCATAAAAAAAATTTTGAATTTTCGAAGTTTTTTTTTGATTTTTTTTTTAAATGCAAAAAAATCGAGCCTTTTGAAAACAGCAGTTTACAGTTTACAATTTTTTAGCAAATATTTTTGCTGATTTTAGCAGAATAGATTGCTATTTGCATTCAACTAAATTTAGCTTAAAAATAGCAAAAATTTTGTAGATATTTCCTAGACCCGAAATATTTTGGGTATCATCATAAAACACATCATGGTTTATTTTGAGGGGGGGCACTTTTTTTGCTTTTTTCCTGTTTATATAAGGTGAGTCGCTCTAATATACATATTTTATAAATTCAGTTTTAATAAAACTTTTTTAAAATTAAAATTTTCACAACATTCCACAAAATTTCACAAAATTCCATAAATTCAATGAAAAGTTTCAATGGACGAATTCCACTGAAACTTCATTGGTTAAATGCAAAAATTCATTAAAATCACATGCAGATAATTCTCTCAGTGTAAAAAGGGCTTGCTACCTGAATAATAGGGTAATATTACTTGATATCCAATTTGTGACCACAGAAATGCAATATTTGCACAATTACATACAAAAACAGTACAAATTTTATGACTTTTTAAGTTAATATTAAAAATTTTTTAAGAAAATCAAAAATTAAGCGGGTGCAAAAGTGTAAAATAGAAAAATGTCTTTATTATCTTCGTGAATTAAAATAGTTTAAATGCTTTATTGATTTCTAATTAGAGCAGATTAATAAATAAAGTTAGAAAAATATTATTTGATTTTATTTCGTAGTTAAAAATTTGAAACAAAATATTTAAACAATTTAAACCCTGTTATACTTTTGCTCTTCAGTGTACGTTTTTTTACTGCAATCTTAGGTCAACGTTACCGATATAATTTTTACTCCAGCTCTGTAAAGCAGATCGATATCTACAACATTTAAATTCAAACAACTGTTGCTGTAATATTAACAAAAATCAATAAGATTTCGTATAGTTTGCCAAACGACCTAAATTCGATTAAGCTTTGTAATTTGAATAAAGACATCAAAGAATTTTTAAATACAATACTGCATTCAACTTCGTATAGTTGCTTGCTATTTATTCAATTTAATTATTAAATAATCCAACCCCATAAAAAATCGCATACTAAACCGGCTTGTTTACAGTAGAACGACCCTTTTAAACACCCCCAAAAAATAAATAGTCGCAATAGAAAAATGACCAATACAACTGGTCAAAACACAAACAAAAGGTATTAGTTTGAACAATGCAAAAAAATCCTTGACAAAATGCAGTTGTGTAATAATGGTAAAAAAAAAATTGCCTATTAAATAATTAATAGAAAATCTTAAAATAATCAGAAAAAAAAGATAAAAATCCTGCGCACAACATCTCAGCAAAAATAGCAGCATCCTTATACAGCATCTCTGTATTTAAAGAAAAAATCGAGCCTACGAAAATAACGCAGTGTCTAAAATGTAATGAAAACAAATGGCAGTGAATTGTGAATATTTAGCAAAAATAAAATCTTATAAATAATTTTAAATTGTTGCACAGTATAAAAAGTTTTTTTTTTGGAAAATGCGTCAGGAAGAAACATTTCGACGTGTTACACGTGAAAAGTTGGTCGTTAGAGGAAATACCACTATACGGACCTTAGATTCCACAACTTCATATTTACCAATTATGCCTAGGTAAGTATCTTATTTGTTAAGAACAAATCTCATTCCCACACATTATTATGTTATGTATCTGCATCGCGTTATAAAACTGTGAAAAATCGATTTAATTTTTCTGCTTTCATTTTTGGTCGGTTGCAAATTTTTAATGCCTTACTGAAGGTTATGGTGGGGGGTTTTTACAATTTTTTTTTCTGAAAATTATCAAAGATGTTTAACCTTTACTTTAGATTCCTATCTGACCTTAACATCATAGTTAAAATAATCATGAAGCCGGCATAAATTTAAATACATCAAGGTGAAACATTTTATTTCAGGTGTTTTAGAACAAAAAAAGTGATTTGACTGCATAACTTGACCTTAGTGGAACCTTTGGGCATAGAAAATTTTTAAGTGTATGTTTGCCATAGTAAAGTAAACATTGTCAATTATTAAATTTTGATTTCTTGCTATATATTTTTAAGATGAAACAATACACACAAAATAAACAAAATTTTGTTTTAAAATACTGGTGATTCCAAATTAAACCCCTTTTAGCTTTATTTGCTATAACACTACACCATTTCCAATTAAAATTGAGAATTTTCGAATTAAAATTGGGAAATTCCAAATTAAATTGAAAATTTCTATTTGAAATTGGGAAAATTCCAAATGAAATTTAGATTTTTTATTTGAAAATGAGAAATTTTCAAATTAAAATGAGATTTTGTATTTGAAATTGAGAAAATTTTAAATGAAATTGAGATTTTCCATTTGAAATTGAAAAAAATTACAATTGAAATTGAGACTTTACATTTAAAATTCAGAAAATTGAAAATTAAATTGAGAAAATTTTAAATAAAATTTAGAAAATTCAATATGATATTGAGAAAATTCTAAATGAATTTGAAATTTCTAGTAGTTTTATTAGAGAAAGAGATTGTTCTTGGGAAAATTAAGAACAGGTTTTAAAAGGTCGTCTGCAATGTATTGAGGTGGAAGTTGTACAGAAAATATTTACAACATTCGAAAAAACAGTATCAATATCGACTGTCGGTAATGATCTTTATGGAAGATACTAGTCTTATGCAACCAGTAGCCATTAGCAGTCAACTAACTAAAACCAAACGTGCGGCTTATGTGACCCAACTAATTTAATTCATAAGTGCCGGAAAACAAATCGTTTGGATCAATCAAACCCAGCAAACAAAAAAGATCATTAATGACTCAGATTTGAGCCCCAAAAAGATAAGCATTTTTCCACTTTTTCCTATAAAAGCGAACCGTTTATATAATACATACCATTAATATAAATTTTTTTCTCAATTTTTTTTTTATATTTTTTCATTTGCAGTATACACTAATAGAAATAAATCTGTAAAAATAGCAGAAAAAGTAACTTAAAATTTGTTCAAAATGATGCTGCAAAAAATGCTGAAATTAGAAAAAAATAATGCTGCAGAAAAAACTGCTGAAATTATCAGATTCTTTTGCTAAATACTAGTAAAATAAGAACAGCAAAATTAAAACTGTTAAATATACAGAATTTTTGTTATATTTGAGTTGAATTTTTGTTAATGGAAAATAGCAAATTAATCTGCTAAAATCAGCAAAAAATTTTGCTAAATAATTTGTAGCCTAAAAAATCACAAAAAACTTTAAAATTTTCAAAGTTTTTTTTTCGATTTTTTTTAATCCAAATAAAAATCGAGCCTTTCGAAAAAAGCAGTTTCAATTTTTTAGCAAATATTTCTGCTGATTTTAGCAGGATATACTGCTATTTGTATTCAACTAAATTTAGCTTAAAAATAGCAAAATTTTTCTAGATATAACAGTTTATTTTTGCTATTTTTAGTCTACTAATATTTAGCAAAATTTTCTGTAGATCCTACAGTACAATTTGTTATTTTCAATTAATTTAAAGTTAACTTAAATACAACTAAAATGCTGTAATTTTAACAGTTTTAATTTTGCTGTTCTTATTTTACTGGTATTTAGCAAAAGAATCTGATAATTTCAGCAGTTTTTTCTGCAGCATTATTTTTTTAGTAACTTTTTCTGCTATTTTTATAGATTTATTTCTATGAGTGTATAATTCGAGTCCCAAAAGACTCACAAAAGAGCCCTAAGGTCTACTGAAATCATAGCTTTTTGAGTGTGTTTTTCTTTACCGATGAAGCATTTTTCTGAGTATTCTTTTATGACTCATAAAATACTCCTAAATAGTCGTATGATCAAATTTCTAAAATTTGAGCGCTCAGATATTAATCTTATTTAAGAGCCTTTTATGAGTCATAATTTCTGAGCGCTCAGAAATATGTTGGCTGGGTATACATATGGATTTTTCCCAATTTCAAATGAAATTTTCTCAATTTCAAATTAAATTTTCTCAATTTTAAATCGAAAAAAAGAAAAGTCTCAATTTCAAATGGAAATTTAAGTAATTTCTTCAAATTCAAACGGAAAATCTCAATTTTATTTAATTTTCGCAATTTCAAACAGAATGTCTCATTTTCTTTAGAAAATTTCTTAATTGAAAATCTCAATTTCATTTACAATTTTCTCAATTTCAAATATAAATTCTCAATTCCATATGAAATTTTCTCAATTTAAAATGGAAAATTTCATTTCAAAATTCTCATTTTCAATTGAAAAGTCTCAATTTCATTTTAAATTTTCTCAATTTAAATTGGAAATGGTGTAGTCTACAATGTTTTTGCCAAGACTTCCAAATAAATTTTTTTAAAATACAGTGTAGTTCGCTTATAACGAACACAGGTTATAACGAACTTTTTTTATACGAATAACGAACTCATTTTTTGGTTCCGTTTTCCAATTTTTATATAAACTACACTCAACCAAAAAAGTCTGTAATGGCTACTTAAAATGTTGCTGTTATTACGGGAAATTTAACTGTTTTGAGGCCAGCGGTATTTTTTGCTAATTTTAGCAACACATGTCTGCTGATCTGTAGTACAATAAAATTAGTAGAAAAAATTATTAGCCGCTACTAAATTTTAGTAAAATTTATGTAAAATGTAATTCAAAATCGATTTGCTAAAATCAGTTAAAAAACTTACTAAATATTATATTTTAGTATGTACAATGAAATTAGTATAAATAATTAGTTGCAGCTACTAAATTTCAATAAATTACTGTAAACTGTAATTTAAAATCAATCTGCTGAAATTAGCAAAAAATTGTACTAAAAAATAAAAAAAACTGTAAAATCTAAAAAAAATTTTTTTTTTCTTTCAATTGTAACAAGCGTATAATTACTTCATCGTACTTGAAATTTGAAGTCAACATTGCAAACGGTTCTCCATGCCGTTTTATGCATTTGAGATGCAATAAAATTTTCTGGGTGTTATTTCTAAACTAAGAATATATCAATAGTAACAAATATAAACTAAACAAGAATTGTAAAAAATCAAAAAAAAAAATATTTTTAAATTAGTATATTTTTCTGCTAAATTTAACACACGGTTTTGAAAAATTAGTAAAATGTTTTGCTGATATCAGAAGCGAAAATTAGTAAAATAATCCGTAATTTGTAATAAAAGAATAACAAAAATGATTACTAAATATAAAAATTGTACTAATAATCAGTATAAAAATAGTATAGTGCGATTGGAAACTGTTTACAAATTTTTTTACAAACTTTTTTATCTGAGTGTATTTAGCTTATTACGAGCACATACAAAAATTTGGAGTTTTAAATGAAAACTGTGTTGCAAAATTGAAAGCTAATTTATCTAAAAAAGTTACAATTTGTAAGAAACGGAATTCAATAGAAGAATTGTAAAAATATTACCAGCAAAGTACTTTCAAATTTGGAGAATTTATAAAAAATATCATAAAAATTAAATAACTTCTGCAAAATGTTTACTACGTCTATAACGAACTTTGCAAATAACGTCCGGCCCCTATGAGTTCGCTATAACTGAACTCTACAGGCCAACTTAACGCGAATATGAAGTCAAAAAAGTTCCATTAATCGCCTTTACGATTTAAGATATTTTTTTCTAAACTCTGAACCACAGCAGCTCTCTACATGCTCATGAATAGGATTTTTATGCATTTATAATCGTGTTTTATGTATATAAAATATGTATTAAAAATTCAATTCAATCTCATTAACTTACAAATATAGATAAATGGTCATATGCATGATCACCAGGGCAAGTTTTTTTGGCAGTTGCCATTAAATGACATTTTTGCTATTTTTCCAATTATTTTGAAAAAAATTCCATTTTTACGTATCTTTGCCCAAAAAAAAAAACGCCATTTTGGTGATTTTTTTAGACATGTCATTAAAAAATGCTATAAAATACAGTAAATAACCCAGCTTTTGTACAATAGATAACACAGCTCTACAAAATAAGATAATAGTTATAAGTCGCAGAACTTTGCAGTGGATTTAGTTTATTCAAATTGACTCCAGATTTTGCACAATTTGCGATTTTACTTTTTGCATTTTTTAACCGATTATATCAGTAATTTAGCAACTAAAGCTCCAAAAAGAAAACCCTTAAGCCTAATTCTATGCCCTATTTTTTAAACTGAAGTGTATATCAATATCTCAATAAATTTTGTAAATATAGTCGTTCGAAATCAGAATTTCAAAAATTTTCAAGGTTAAAAAAAAATCTGTTTTTCTATGTTTGCTTATATAAAAAAAGATATTTTAGTTCGAAACTTATGGTTCCAAGCACCCCAAAATTCTGGATTTTTTAATTTGTTTACTGTTAATTTTTAGTTAAGTTGTTTGTTACTCTACCAAGAAGCTTTGTGTTAAAAATAATCGAAATCGGTCTTGCGGTTCAAAAGTTGTGATTGAAAACGTGAGGACACCTTAAAAATCTTTATGCAAATTTTTCACTTCAATACAAATTTCAGTACATTTAACGAAGCAATAAAATGTACAATTTTGAATAGAAAATTTTAAATTGTCCTCACATTTTCACTCAGAACTTTTGAACCGCTGATAATTTTTAACCCAAATAAGCTGTTTAAAAATAAATTGTCAAAAAGTTAGATAAATCGCGTTTTTTGAGGTCCTTGTACGCAGAATTTTTAAACACAAATATCTTTTTTTCAAGAGCTAATCTAGAAAAACGGCTAGCACCCACCGGGTGCCCGCTTGTTAGATTCTTCAACTAGCACAGTGTATTTATCGAAATTTTCTGCAGATTTTACAGTATAATTTGTCATCTTCAATTAACTAAAAGTTAACTTACATAAATACATATAACTAAAATTCTGTAAATTTAAGAGTTTGATTTTCGCTGTTCTTATTTTCATAGTAAAAAAATTCCGCTATTTTCAGAAGTTTTTCGGCAAGTTAATTTTTAACTAATTTACAGTTGCTTTTCTAATATTTTTACAGATTTATTTCTATGAGTGCAGTTAAAAAAGACTTTCATAAAAATAATGAAGTTTTTCATAAATGTCAAGAAATTTTTAATTTATGTTGTAAAGGCACATGCCCCTAATTTAAGGAACTGACCGAAAGTTATCTTTGACCATTAATTTATTTGAACCCTCCGTTATTTAATTAATTTCATACTTTTTCTTCCACAAACGAATCTAAAATCTAATTAACCATTTTTTGGAAGTTTTTTGTTTTCAATTGCAAAAATAATAGTCAATCAAATAATAGCCGGTCGGTTTTTGTTAATAATTCTTCCAGTACGGTAATTACTCCACATAAAAAATATACATAGAAAAGAAAATCGATTTCATTCTTTTGTTCTTTTTTTTTGTTTTTTTCTTTGATAGCGTGCGTTTGGTTAAACACTTCTTAAAACAGTTCCGAGGAAAATAGCGAAAAAAACCCGGTATGCCATCAAAAAGTAATACAATACACAGCGAACTTCCTTTAACCTCATTTCATATTAATGATGAACAATAGCCAACGATCCAAGTGAACAAGTGGTTTACCCCTACTTGAGGATTTACGATGTTGCAAACAAGAAAAAATAAAACAACAATAGAGGGGTTGGAGATTTATGGTTGTATGACAAACAGAGGCGTAGCAACTATGTCCTGCTTTAGGTTCTGAATATAATTTTTTAAATATCCAAATGGCTCATAATTTAAAAAAAAAAACTGAAAATTGTCCATCGTATACAATGATATCCTCAAATACACAAAAAAATGTGAATTATAAAAGCATTGTAAATATTTTGGGGTTATTCAATGATGACCACAGGCAAGTATGCCTGTGCAAAGGCTGTTGGAGTTTATAATTATCCAGGTAAAACATAGAGTAAATACACTCTAAAAAGTTTGTCAAGCACTACACAACAGTTGTTTGTGTAGGAATCAGTAGCTGTTACAGTTTTTTTTATATGGAAAAATACAAAATAACTAGTATCACAATTATTTAACAAACAACTAACGTAAATTACTTTATTTCGTAAAAGTCGTTTGAAGCAGTTATTTTTAATCTTATAATAAACATCTACCAAAACAGTAGGGAATGTCGTGTACCTTGGAACTTTGCATTTTTCACCTATTTATTATTTCGTCGTCTTCTATGAATTTTTTTTTTTGTTTTGCCTAATGATTATTTTAAACTACACAAAGTTTCAGATAAGTCTATAAAGACTGCGTTCAAAAAAATTTTCCATCACACAATTCAAAAAATCTGCTGAGCCAGTCATTCAATTTTAAAAATAAAAACTCCCAGTCAGAAAAATACAAACGGGAAAGCGGTGGCAAAGCACTTTAACCGGTGGTACAAGTATTGGCAAAAAGTGCTTTCCCATTCCCAAAATGATAACATCATTAGACAAAAGGACCGGCTGTTCAAAAAGCGCCGGAAAAGCACTGGAGGAACAAAATTTTTAAACGTTGGCAAAACGCTGGCAAAACCAATAAATAGGTGGTCTGGAAATATATTTTCCAAAATAAAATTAAAAAAAAGTTCATATGTATTTTTTTTGGTCCTGCCGTGATTTGAACCCTGGCCGTCAGATTGGCAGACGATTGCTCTACCCACTGAGCTAACGAGACATATAATATTTAATGGCTAAACACATAAATGAGTGATAATAGCTGGACAACTACTGGCTGTGCCAAAATGCTAGTACTGGCAAACAATTTTTAGTAACTAGTATGCCAGTGTTGAGAGGGCAAAAAAAAGTTGGTCTTGAAGGAGCTTTCCCACAAACAAAAAAATTGATTTTATAAAACAAAAAAAAATTTAAATTAAAAAAAATCCAAAAAAAAATTTTTGCTTGCAACCGGATTTGAACTCGGAACCTTCCGACTACAAACATTTTTTAACGAAGCGTCAGCATTTTTATAAAATCATTGGTTTTCCAGTGAATTGATTTTTGTACGCCTGGTAGCATTGGCTAGGTAGCACTGGATAACCACTGGTTGCAAACCTTGGCATATCACTCTAAGCCAATTCTTTGCCAGTGGTTTTTTTTATAAACCACCGAAATTTTTGTAAAAAAATACTGTTAAAACGCTTTTCGCAAACGCTGGCAAAGCGTCCCAAATGAGTGTTCTGCCAGTCATTTATTTTTAATACCGTGGTTACCCAGTGGTATGCCAGTGCTTGATTTTTTGTACCACTGGCGATTTCTGACTGGGTTGATTACTTTTATGGCTTATAAAAAACTATCAGTACCAGCCTCATATAACGTGCCTTCGCCCACCATGGAGGAATCGTCATTGGCTTTTCTTTAACCCTCGAAGTGGCACATATTTTGAGCCCTTAGTTCTGGCACATGGTGTCTGGCCAGACCCCTATACATTTACATGCATTTGTATGGAAATAAGGGCTGTTTGCCGTTAAATTTTTTACTAAGATAGGAAAATATTTGTTATATTTTGTGTTTCTATTTCTTTTTACTATGTTATTAGCTACCTGAGGAAGAAAAAATAGACCTGAAAAAATCTTTGGAATGAAAAGGGCAACAATTTTTTTGTTCTATATATATTTCTCTTTATTATGGGTAAAGTAATAAATGTTTATGACAAAATAGAAAATTATTATGAAGAATACATTGATTTTTTTATTCAGAATTTTGCGGAAGGCAACAAAAACATAAATAATCTACTTTTGAATGTTGCTAACAGGATTGTTGCATTTGCAGCAAAAAACGCGTGTCTTACGGCGTATTTTGTCACCTTGCTGCAGGCAAATTCTGCAATCTTTTTTGGCAGCTAATGTGTCTGGACCACTGCGTGAAGCCACATTAAGGTTTGCTATATTGAGAGGTCTCCTAAACAACGCTTCAAATGCTATACGAGTTGTTGGTTGAGCCACAATGTGCGGATTATTGATGCGATTTTCAACGTTGGCCAGTACCAATTGCTTTGCAAGTTTATATAAAAATATGCGTCTTCTTTCTTTTCTTGTATTTTCATCATTCAGCTTACATATAATGTAACTTGCCAATGCCATCACATCAATCATGTTGCAGAAAAACGCGTATGTCCAGCGTCTGGTTGACCGTTTTGTTGTGTAATGAGTTAGCATTTGATCCATCGTATCGACTCTGGCTTTAGTTGAATTATAAAATAAAATTGCTTCCGGTTTCATGGCTACGCGTTCAACATGTTTCGTGTAATGCACGGTTGAAATTAAATTGACTGCCTTATTTTTTTTGGGCACGTAGCTGCAAAGTGCAACAAGTTTTTCATGAAAACCAAACACACTTGAAAGAATTGGTCGTCTGGTGCTCTTCATAACTTCCTTAGGAAGACATCTTTTGTTTGCTCGAATGGTGCCAACAAATGCCAGTCCCATAGCAGCAAGTCGTTTAGCGCCGTTCAATGAGGTGAAAAAATTATCAGAAATAATTGTTCTGCCGCTGTTTGCGTAACAATTTGCGAAATACATTAGAACGTTTTCACCTTGATTTATCTCCCGATTGTCTCCTTCCTTTCCAGTGTATAGTTTTCCTTTCAATGGAAATTTAGTCTTAGCATCGCATGCCCACCAAACTTTGATCCCATACCTTGCAGGTTTTGATGGGATATATTGGGTGAACTTTGTGCGCCCACGATACGGAAACAACTGCTCATCGATGGTGATATTTTCATAAGGTTCATAATAATTTTGCAGATTTTCATTGAGAAAATTCCAAAGGTCCCGGATAGGAGCTGCTTTATCTGTTTGCTGTCGGAATGCCCGCGTACGACTATTATCGAAACGAATATATCTGGACAGAGTAATGAATCGTTTGTGCGACATAGCCGCACGGAATATGGGCAGCGAATCAGAACGCCACAATATACTGGAGTCTTGCATATTATTATGGCTGAGACCAGAAGCCAACAAAATCCCAATGAATGCATCTAGCTCAGAGCTTGTCAAATCAATCCATTTTCTTTGGGTAGACTCTGGATGTTCTTCATTCCATTTTCTAATTAATTCTCGCCCATGCCGATTTGTTTCACTAATGATGACGAACGTAATATTGGTTGAGAAAAATAGCTTGAATACCTCAACTGGATTGGTGAGCCTTGTTTTTGTTCCAGATTGAAAACGCATAATATTATGCTGGCGCAAACGAGATGCAGGGGGTTCAGTTTCTTTCCATTTAGTACCGTCTTTACCATAAAAACAGCCTGAGTCGACTTCATTTGCTGCTTCAGCATCATTTCCACTTTCTTCTTCTTCATCTACGTCTTCATCACTATCATAAAGTTCGTTAGGTTCAATTTCCAAATCATTTTCTATGTCTGATGCATCATCTTCTGGCACATAATCAGCAGTGTCGTCACCATCGTTTTCAAAAACATCATCATTTTCATCAGCTTCTACCTGACTTTGAAAATCACGCACTAATGCCTCTGACAATTGGGGTTGCAAATTCGCGCTACGCAAGCGTGTATTATAAATAAATTCCAGTTCATCAGCCATAATATACTAACAACGCAACAAATCTACCTGCGTAAAATTATTCACAAGTTCAAAATTACCGCACAAAAACTAGATTACTTCTTCAGTGTTGAACGTTCAATGAATAACTAACTCACAAACAAAATCAGAAGAAAGAAAGAAGCATAAAAGAATAAAGTAAATACAAATTTCCAACTCGTGCCATGTGCTTTGCCTATGCGTTCATACAAAATGCATAGGTGTCTGGCCAGACACCATGTACCAAAAGTAAGGTGAAGATTAGAATATTACTTTGTGACTAAAATATATTTTACAAAAAAACACGTGGAAATTTTATTTCTTTGAATTTCTTATTGATATTCTGAGCATATACTGAAGATTATGCTCTATCGAAATAAAATTTAAAAAAATTCGACAACAAATTTTTTCGTAGAGTCGATATCCCCTTTAATAGGATTGTCGATACGTTTCTGATTACCGATGACCAATACACTACACTAAACTTTTTTGTGATGGCAAGGCTCCACTATATACAATTGAACAAAAAATATATTTAAAAAAACCTAAACACAACCAAAACAAACAAAAAACCAGTATACTATTCCAAGACTTATGCGTTTGGTTTAATCGTCATCAATGGTCAGTTGTAAAACTACCCTTAAAACTAACGGACGTTTATATTTGGGTACTACAAACAAGTGCCCATAATAAGCACATAACTATAACATATTTTCTTTTAAAAATCATTAAAATAATGAATTAATATAGTGCAATTTAAACTATAATAAATAAGTGTTTTTTTTTTAATAATTTTTGTATTAAATTTTTTTAAACATGTTTAATACAAATACTCAGAATTGGTTTGGTGTTAATCATGATACATCCTCTATGGTTAATCATAGTTCAAATATCAATTCAAATCACTTCAATCATATGAATGGCAACCATCATCAGCCGCATTCTAATATGTCAAATCAGAATATTTATTTGCGCAAACGTTCGGTCTCAAATTCAAATCCTGCCTTAGATCGTCCTGCACCAGCTCCGGATATACCTATACAAGTACAATACGAAGTTGCAGTACCATTTGTTTCAGCATATCGCCATACACCTTATCACTCCTTATGGGATTTACATGAATGGTTGGTAATTAGCGTGAGCAATACTCATTATACAATAAAATTTATTAGTTTCTCTATATTCCTGATGTTTTCTTTTTATTTTGTGACTTCTTATAAAAATATGTATATACATTTGCAGATATATTCTTAATCAATAATTTGTCGAGTAAATGTCAGTGTCTTACATGTACTTCATGACTTTAGAGAGAAGTTGCATACAGTGGAATCGGGATTATCTAGTTATTGTCATAACTTCTGAATTAGAAACACTAGAATAAATATTTTTGATTTACGCTCGTAATTTTAAGCAATAGATAAGTGCTAAGATACTACTGTTTCCAATTATTCGACATAGGCGGTTAACCGGTTATTGCATTATTCGAAAAATCACTAAAACTGATTAACCGGTTATTCGGGTCTGTTATTCGAGAAAATTGGCGATTAATCGATTAATCGTTTAACACAAAATTAATGTATTTCCTTAACTTTTTACCAACAAAAACACTAACAGCTTCTTGTTTTTGTTAAATATCAACATGACACATGAACACGATGTATTTAAAAAAAATTTTCAAATTAAAAAAGCACATCTACACTAGAGAGAAAATGCTAGAGATGAAACAAAAATCAGCTCTAATTAGCTCTATTTTGAATGAGTTTATCTATTTTGGAGTGTTTTTGCTCCATCCCTAGCAGTTTTTTCTTGCGTGTCAATGTACCTTAAGGTTGAAAAGTTTCGGAATCTGAGATTATCTAAATTGAAACATTTCTTATACTAATAGAAAAATTTATGTAAAATATAGCTGAAAATATTAAAAATTAGTTAAAAATGGCAAAAAAAAACTGCTGAAACTAGATTTTTTTCGAAATATTAGTAAGTTAAAAATAGCATAACTCAAGGTAGATTTTTTACTTCTGACGAATTTTTTTTTAATCTGTAAAACTTTGGATACAAAATTTCTTTGAATGCATATTTAATCAATACTACAATAAATATAATATTGCATTTAAAGAAATTATTATCCAAAGTTCTTCCTCCTCCCCTGAAGAAATAAAAAAAAATTTAGTTCCATTTGAGTAAAATATTAGTTAAATGAAAATACCAATTTACTCTACCAAATCTTTCAAAAAATTTTCTGAATAGTAGAGTTAGTAGACTAAAGAATATCATAAACAATTGTTATATTCTCAGTCTTTTTTACGTTTTTAAGGGCCATTGACAATAAACAAAATTATCCAAAGTTTGAGCTAACATTCCCTTCTGTATTTATGTATTTAATAAAATTCTAAATTTTTCCAAATGTATTTCAGAAATTTCTATTTTTATTTTAAAAGCACTTTTTCAAACATACACGCTTTCTCTTAAGTCTCATAATTCCTATAAAATTTTCATTATGAAAGAGAAAACATGTATGTTTGTAAAAATGCTTTTAAAATAAAAGTAGAAATTTCTGAAATACATTTGGAAAAATTTTAAATGCAATTGGAATTTTATTAAATACATTTGGAAAATTTTGGAATACAAATAGAGTCTTTTTAAATACATTTGGAAATTTCTGAAATACATTTGGAGAATTTTGAAATACAAATGGAATTATTTTGAATGCAATTTTACAATTCTGAAATACAGATTTAAAATTTTTAAATGCAATTGAAATGTATTTGAACAATTTTAAAATACAAATATAATTTTTTTAAATACAAATAAAATATATTAAAATATATTTGTAATTTTGAAATACATTTTGAAAATTTTAAAATACATTTTGGACAATTTTGAAATGCAATTGGACAAATATCAAAGTTTTTTTTAGACAATTTTAATTTTTTAGACAGATTTTTGGATAATTCTAAAACATTTTTGAAAAATTTTGAGTGATTTTTGGACAATTTTAAAACATTTTTGGAAGAATCAACACGTATAAATCTATAGAGAGACTACCGTCCTCACCAAATTTTGTTGTTGTTTGGCGGACTTGGGAAAGGCTGATAAAACATGTTTATAATGTTGTTTTGAGAAACAGTTTTTCGTTTTTTTCTTTTGAAAAAAACTTCTTTGATCTGTATTGTCAAGTTTGATTTTCCATTTATGGGTTTTTTAATGAGTGTAGTAAATTTTTTTCAACTACTGTTTTTAATAATTTTTGTTATTATTTTAAAATTTTTTAAATAATTTATTTTATTTTACAAATAATATTTAATAATTTTTGTTAATATTATTTGAAAATTTTATAAATAATTTATTTTATTATACAAATAATATATAATTAATTTTTACCGTTCTTGTTAATTTAAATGTATATTCTTTATATTAAAATAAACTATATTTAAAAAAAAACTATATGTGACCCGGCCTATGAAAAGGTGGATTATGACTCAAAAAAGAAATTGCGAGAAACAGCTGTTAAAGATAAACAATGCATTTCTTCAGTTTCTTAGTAGTTTTTCTTTTGCATTATGAACAGTCATGCCCAAAAGGCAACCAAAAAAGGTAAAAGAGCATAAATGAGATAAGTTCGTGTGTGTATATAAAGAGCGATGTTTTTTTCACTTCAACTGCAATAAAGAAATCAAGAAAACGTAAGGCCTCATCTCTAGAAGGAGATTCGAAAAAACGAGCAACTTCAAAGGTTTCAACAAGGATAGCGACGAAGAAAACTACTTAATACTGCTAAATAAATATTTTTTGTGCAAAACAGCTTTTTTTTTTGGTAAAATCGTTTTTGCAGCGTTCAATCCTGTTTTTAAATTTTTCAATTTCATTTATTATCTTGATTCTGGATTTTCAATAAAATTCTGTTTTTCTTTCATTTGTGCTCTTCTTTCTCTACATTTTTAGTACACTTCTAAGCAAGTTAGGACTTTCTAGTTTTCACCACGTGAAAGAGCGTCTCAAAAACTATCGAAACCAAAAAAAAGTGGAAAAAATTTTTTTGAGTCATAAGCCACCTTTTCATAGGCCGGGTCACATAATAACTATATGTGACGCGCAAAATAGAAAGGGACCTAAGGGTAAAAACCGGTTTTGTTCAGGAGAGCATGGGATCGGTCTGATCCGATGCTCAGATGTTGTCCACAAAAAAAAAATTGATTTTTTTACCCTTAGGTCCCTTTCTCTATGCGCTGTCACATATATTAGTTTAAAAAAAACCCAAAATTGACACCATTGACAAATGTTTGTTAGCACGGGAAATTTTTGCATGTTGAGGAAACATTGGAATCTTTTAAATCCTCTTAAAAATCTGAAAATTCTCTTAAAAATCTGAAAAAACTCACTCAACTTCAATGCTTTTTATATAGGGAAATGTGTAAAAAAAAACTCAATCTCTCACTTTTTTTACAATGTTTACCAACATGTTTTAGTCTGCGTTCCCGACTTCACGAACAAAAATAAAGAGTAAAGGTTAACAGAGGAAGAGTGGTATAGAAACCCACTGGAAGAATTTAAAAAATTTCTGGATAATTTTGGACAATTTTGAAACTTTTTAAACAATTTTAAAATATATTTGGATAATTTTAACACATTTTTAAACAATTTTGAAATAAAACTGAAAATGGTGTAGTTGGACATGTTGTAGAATTGATGTGGTTTTGAATCGATTATACTTTCTTTGGAGATGTGAGAAAAGGTAGAGTTTCTACAGAATTAAGATGTCAGTTGACAGTTGTAGGACACATATTTGAAAAAATGCAACCTTGCCTTAAAGGACATGGAAATAGAATTTACATTAGCTTTAATTTTTAAAAGAACAGAATCAAAAATCGCCTACTGTATTGATTAAAGCCTATAGAGCACTTCGACGCTGATCCAGCCAGACACTTCGTGTATTTTGGGTAGTTTTAGAAATACCTTTATTTTGCTTAAAAAAGGTATCTAAAGGCTTAACGACTTCTTTCACTCAATTTTAAAAGAATTTGCTGGTATTTTAGTAATTTTATGTTTATTCTAAGCTTTTCTTGTAATTTTTTAGCCAAAGTTAAGAAAATTTGAAGTTTTGGGAAAAAATAAGAGAAAAATTCCATATTAAAATTGTAACCGGTTAATCGACCTGTTTTAACCGATTATTCGGATCTAATAATTATTTGAGTTTTAAATTATGTGTTTCGACATTAACCGAAATATAGGCGATTAATCGAGGAATCGGTTAATCGATTAACCGAATCGGAAACACTATTAGATACCTACTCGTTTAAAAATAAACTATAAGTTATTTAGCGTGTTTTTTAATCACCTGGATTTAGAATTTTTCATACAAAAAGTGGATTTATGCTGGATTTAATAAATTAATATTATAAGCTGGATTTAATAAATCCATAATAAAAGCACAAATATATGAAACAGCCTATTAATTTAATGTCAGAAAAAAATACGAATAAAAATTAAAAGAGAAACAAAAAAATTGAAAAACTAACAAACAAAAAGCTTTTTATTAATTTATGAAATACATCTCTACATCTCACCAAATACATATTTTTAATTTTGCACATTGAGAAATAGCTGAAATAGAAATGGCAATTTTTCACTCTACAGTAAGTAATTTAATTAATTCCAATTAGTGAACATTAAATATTGCAATGGAATTTTTCAATTGTGTAAAAATATAAATTGAAGTGATAAAACTGAAAAGACATATAAAATATAATTAAAAATTAAAGTAAAATCCTTCATCATCGAATTCGGTATTAAAAATTAGGGTGAAAGAAGTGTCGGACAGAAAATTCTTTTTAAAATAGGGAGAATCTAACGCCATCTGTTGAGCACTTTTAGAAATATTTTTTGGATTTATTAAATCCAAGTGATTAGAAAAAACGGCTATTATTTCAAAAGGCGCTGTTTGTGCTTTTTTTTTTGTTTCTAAATAAAAACACTTTCGGACAGATTATTTCTAAAGGCGCTGTTTGTGCTTTTTTTTTTGTTTCTAAATAAAAACACTTTCGGACAGATTTTGTTCGTAATTTTTGGGAAAAAAGCTTTTAACCTCAATAGAAAACTAGAATGATTTTTCACTTCATCTGGAATGGTTACAAAATTGCGGTGGAAGTTTTTTCGCATTAATTTAATAGACAGGACGATTTGAAAATTCACAAAAAATAACTTTGGCCTTATGAAGATTGTATTTTTCCAATTAATGTGAAACAATTTGTGACTATTTTATTGTAGATATATTGTAGATATGTTGTAAAATAAATTGTAAATTCTATATGGAATTTATCATATTTGATCTTAAACCGAACAAAAATAAAACTCATTGTAACAATTAATTTTTATTACAATTTTGAGGGTTTCAAATCGCAAAATGTTTTATCACTGGGGGAGAAAAGCTAAAAACTAAGAAAAAACTCCTTTTCTTGATTGAGGAAATGGAAAAATTGAGCTTATATGCATTTTATGACAAACCTTTAGATTTTTCCTACTTAACTTATTGTCAAAAATTAGAACGTTTTTAAGATAGAGAGAAAATGTAGAATTCGGCAAAAAAAAACAGTCTCTTGAAAAAATTTCAACATTTTTGTTTCGAAAAAATAAATTATTTTGATAATAGTCCACTAATATACGTAAATCTAAAAAAAATTTTTTTTTTTCTTTCGATTGTAACAAGCGTATAATTTCTTCATCGTACTTGAAATTTGGAGTCAAAATTGCAAACGGTTCTCCAGTTATTGCCGTTTTATGCATTGG
This sequence comes from Leucophora obtusa, assembly GCA_949987735.1. Taxonomy (NCBI): domain Eukaryota; kingdom Metazoa; phylum Arthropoda; class Insecta; order Diptera; family Anthomyiidae; genus Leucophora; species Leucophora obtusa. The sequence continues at coordinate 321,802,575 of OX465295.1, read as the reverse complement.
AGATGCAATAAAATTTTCTGGGTGTTATTTCTAAACTAAGAACATATCAATAGTAACAAATATAAACTAAACAAGAATTGTAAAAAATCAAAAAAAAAAATATTTTTAAATTAGTATATTTTTCTGCTAAATTTAGCACTCGGTTTTGAAAAATTAGTAAAATGTTTTTCTGAAATCAGCAGCGAAAATTAGTAAAAAAATCCGTAATTTGTAATAAGAGAATAGCAAAAATGATTACTAAAAATAAAAATTGTACTAATAATCAGTATAAAAATAGTATAGTGCGATTGGAAACTGTTTACAAATTTTTTTACAAACTTTTTTATATGAGTGTACAATATGTTGAAATAAAATATTAAAAGAATTTTATGATGGTTTTCTATAAAAACCGTAGTTTTAACTAAAAGCGCAAATAAAATCATTTCTAAGCATCTTAATGTAGCTATTTTCATTTATTTGTATTTTTTCAGGCACATGTATTTTAAATTTACATACATTTAGTGTATTGAACACAAAATTCCCAAACATTTAAATTTATACACTTTTAGTACTTTTAGAGCCAATAAGGTAGGCATTCAGTTACCTACCATTATAGTAGTAAATTTCAATAAATATTTATAAGAGTGTATAAAATAAATTTTCCATACAAAATTCATTTTATAAATGTGTTATAATTATTGAACAAATGAAGAAAATTTATTAGAAATTTTCACTTTATAAATATTCGAAAATGTCGAATTATTCGACACGAAAAACCCGGTTTCTCGAATAATTCGAAACCCGCCCTTTTTCAAAAACCGGTTTAAAAAACCCGGAAATATAGGAAAAAACCGGTTTATCGAATAATTCGGAAACCGTTTTTAACAACTCTAGTGTCGATACCAGGTCTTAATTTTTTTGAAGTTTTCAAACAAAAATTTTAATAAATATAATTTTATTGTGACTTGCAACAACAAATACACGGGGAATAAGTCACAACTAAGAATCACAGACTTTTCGTAGGAATAGGCACGTAAATCAAATAACATATCAACCAGGAAGTACAAAATTACTGTTCGGTGGCTTTATCGCCCGTGCGAGCAGATGTTTACAGCTAAGCCCCTCTTCGCAAACTGTGTCTGTAAAAACTATTTCGCGAACACTACGGAAAAAAATTTGAACACAATGAAAGAGGCGTTCACGAGGATCGCATGTCGTGAACGACTCTTTCATTGTGTTCAAATTTTTTTCCGTAGTGTTCGCGAAATAGTTTTTACTGAGACCGTTCGCGAATAGCTAACAGAGTTCTGGATATTATGTAAAATTTTCTCAGGGCTTTATGTGCAAAAAAAAATTCGGCTACAATCCCCATTTCATTTACCTAGAAATTATGCAGTTCATTTTTTAAATTATCATTTCCTTTGTCTATCTGGTTGTTGTCCACGCTATAAATGCGTTTATCATCACAATTTCGGTAGCAAAATAAATTAGTAAAACAGAAGTTAAAAATTAGTTAAGTGCTGAAAAAACATAACTAAAACTTTTGCTAAACAGAATTTCAGCAAAAAAAATTGCTGACAACTAACATATTTGATATATAAGACGTTTTACTAATTTTTCTACTAACTTATTTTTTTTTTTTAGTGTAATAATTTTTTTATAAAAACTGAAGGCATTTTGAATTTCTATCCAAAAGGACACTAAGGACAAGTCTTATAGTCGGAACAAAAATTTCATACTTAAGAAATATTTATTTCTGACTATAAAACTGGTCTTAAAAATATAAAAGAGTTCTCAAAAAAAGGAATTTAAAACAATTTTGAAACACATTTTAATATCTTAAATATAAACACGAATCGCTACGTTTACTACCGAGAGCTTATTGCCATTGACTTTTCTATCACATATACAAATTTCATCGAAATTTGAGGGAACCCCCAATAGATTCTTCTTGTAAGTGCCGCTTTTTAGATACAATTCAATTCTGTGATCGGAATTTAAAAGATTAATCTTAAAAGATATTTATAAATATAGATATGTTGTTTCTAAAACCTTATTATGTAGATTTATGTGTGACATCCTTTTAAAAAACAACTTGTTTATGTGCATATTTTACAATTGAAAAAACATATTTGTTTTATAATAAGGATTCGTTATTTTTTTTTATATAACTACAGTGAAAACTTCCAAAAACGGACAGCAACGATTGCGTATAGAGAGAACAGAATCGTTGTGTCCACCGAATAACTTGTTAAAGTCCGGTTCACATCATCAGACAAGTGTGTTATACATGTCATAAGCGTGTTTGTTGTATAAAGAAAATGTATAATAGTGTGAACTCAATTCGTTACACACATGTCAAAAAAGTGTTAACACTTTTCTGAAATATTTATTTCATAAAATTACCACTTGTCGCAACACAAATGTTGCGCGTTATTTACAAATAAATATAATATATAAAATAATAACTAGAAGAAAAATATTTATTTTTATGTTGTCGATAATAGTCTGAAACATAGATTACATAGATATCTCACTCTTCTTCTTCTTTTGTCAACAAACAAATTTTTACACATACATTGAAATTTTATTTGAATAGGTATACCGCGTATGTCTAACACATTCTCATGAGATACGTGGACTGACAGCGAATGTCAAAGAGTAAAAGTTCTATGTAATCTATGGTCTGAACACTGAAAAGATTTTCTTTTATAATTTTTAAGACAAACAGACAATTTTAATATACTTTTCATACTTTCATAACGGGGCTTAACTAAATCGTTAGGTTGTAGCCACCGATATTTGGTTAATGGAATAGAATTTCGGCTCGAGCAGTAATTTGAGAACCATCTGACTAACGCTGTCAAAACAATAATATATTTTAGTTGTTGTTATTGTATCGACTTTAAAGAAAATTTAATTTAATTACTCGTATAATTGTTGATAATTCTCTATAAAGCAGGAGTGGCAATCCTTGCTCAGATAAGTCCGAATCTGTGAGGTTGGCATTTAGAAATGATTGTCTGTGTGTATAGATGAATCATCGGTATTAGCTTGGATTTTCCTTAACCCCCTAAATCTATTTTAGTGTTTTGCTTCAGTCAAGTGTGTAAATTTTTAATTTCGTGCTTTTAAAGTTTAAAAGCGAAATTAATCTACTTGATTAAAGGTAAAGGTAATAATTTTTCAATCTTACACATGCATATTTTGACTGTTAAAAGATTAATTTAAGAGTTAACGCTGGGTTTCATACTGACGGTTTATGAGTTAACTGTTAGTTAACCAGTTTAAAAAAACAAGGTGGCGCCGATCACGGCATAAGTTGAACATGAAAAAATTCTAGTGTTGGAAAGCGTTCATTCAATTAATGGTATGAATACCGAGAGGTTTAGAAATAGTAGCAATATTAAAAGTTGGATTAACTGTTAACCAAAAATATTAAAATATGGTTTAATCGACTTGTTTAGGTTTCAATTAAGTAGCTGATCCGACTTTTACTAGATTGACTTTTCTGTGTGAATTGGGTATAAAGTAGGTCTCCGCTACAAGGACAGTTAACTGTACATATAGCACGAACTCATATAAGTATTGTGAATGTGGAATAATGGACTATGAATAAATTAAAATAATATGTAAAAAACAACTAATAACACCATGTGAAGTATTGAATGATGAACTCAATTTTAAATTGTTATAAAGCACTACACTCGAAAAATTTCACAGATACGACTACTTTACTACAGTTGCATGTGTTATTGGTTTTAACAGTTATTAAGTTGTTTTATATGGAAATATACACAACAACTATTATCACAGTTATTTAAAACAGCAACAAATGAAAAGTGCTGTTTTTCATAACGGTTGTTTGAAGAAGGTTATTTTTGCACAACTGCCAAAACGGTATTTCTGCAATAAACTGTTAGTTATTTCAAAAATAATAAATTTCATTAACGGTGGATCTCATACTGTAGGTTTAACTTCAACTTAACTATAAACAAAAGAAAATGTCAAAAACATGTGCACAAAACAACAACAAATTTTTGGGTTAACTATTAACTAAAATTTAAAGCTGCAGTATGAGACCCACCCCAAGTTTTTGAAAAATTTTGGTTAGTTTATATGTGTGTTTATTGATAAATTCTTAGTTTGAAAATTAAAATAAGGACATTTTATTGTATCTCCAATATATCGTCATATGAAATCAAAAAAGCCGTAAGTTACATTTAAACAATTTTACAGGAGAAGCAAAAAACTTAATAAAATGAAAAATAAACCAAATTTTTTCAATTTTTTTTTTCAAGTTAAGCTTATTTTTGGTTATCGAATAAGTATCTGAAGAAAAATTTCCAATTTTTGCATTATTTACAGAGCTACGACGCTTACGTCTTTGCGGATTGATTTTTTCTGAAACCAAAAGGCCGTAAGCCACATTAAAAAAATGGTTTTGGTAATTTTTAGGAAATATTTTCATATTTTCTTCACATTTCCATTGTATTGTTTATTATATTCTCTACCTTATATAGTTAAATTAACACCAAATTTTATTATTTACAATATATTGAAATATAAGCATTAAAAAATCACTATTACCAGATTCAAAATCACAGTTTATTCTAACCCTCATGAATAATCTTTATTCTAACCCTTGTTTTTGAATAATTATCTCTTATTTTTCAATTTAAGTTTAAATGTAACCAAATATGAAAAAGATATATTTTTTTACTTTTAGAGTAAGTACTAGGACTATTTTTATACGTACACTTTAACTACACTGTGCTAGTCGCAAATTTCAACACGCTGGGCACCCTACTGGTAAAGCTAATTCGAGTACGCTGAATTCAACGGTGATAGCCGTTTTTCAAAGTTAGCGCTCGTATTGGCGATATTTGCAATTTTTGATAAAAAAAAATAATTTAAAGAATAGAGTTTAAAATAGAATTAATAGAATTACAAGATGTTGATAACCCAGCTAAAAATCGACATATATGAATCCATACAGGTTAAATGCTCATAAACATGCATTCATGACCATACATGGATACATAAATCTCCATACATGAATCATATATGACCATACGTGTGCATTAACGAAATTTGAGGTAATATCTACATGTATGATCATGCATGCTCATGCGTGATCATGCGTGTTCATGTATGTTCATGCATGTACATGGAGAACCGTTTGCAATGTTGACTCCAAATTTCAAGTACGATGAAGTAATTATAGGCTTGTTACAATCGAAAGAAAAAAATTTTTTTAAGATTTTACAGTTTTTTTATTTTTTAGTACAATTGTTTGCTAATTTCAGCAGATTAATTTTAAATTACAGTTTACAGTAATTTACTGAAATTTAGTAGCTGCAACTAATTATTTATACTAATTTCATTGTACTAAAATTATAATATTTAGTAAATTTTTTAACTGATTTTAGCAAATCGATTTTAAATTGCATTTTACATAAATTTTACTAAAATTTAGTAGCGGCTACTAATTTTTTCTACTAATTTTATTGTACTACAGATCAGCAGACATGTGTTCCTAAAATTAGCCAAAAATACCGCTGGCCTCAAAACAGTTAAATATCCCGTAATAACAGCAAAATTTTCAGTAACCATTACAGACTTTTTTGGTTGAGTGTATGGACAGGCTTCATCAGTGATTTTCCATTAAATTGTATTATTGTTTATATTTTTATTGTCAGATTGTCTCTATATGATAATTTTTTCAACAACCCGTTAGCTGTAGGAATCGAACCCATGTACTCCTACATTACAAACGTAACTATAGTCTAGTTCGACAGCTTATCCATCTAACCCACGTATGCCCTTGGATATAGTGCAGCTAATTCATAGTTTCTTTTCCTATTCAGCATTCTATTATTGTTCTTTACTTTCAGAAGTGATCAAACAGACACATACAAACATTCTACTTTAGATTTTTTGTTTATCTTTTTATTTCCTCCGTGTCACCGTGTCACCTTTTCGCAAATGGTAGATTTGAGGTTAAGAAGAATAAACATTTTTTTTCCAAAAGTTATAAACACATTAAATTTGCAAATCAGACTAGATCCAGTTTCTGCCTTTTTTTATATTTTTATTGTCAGATTGTCTCTATATGATAATTTTCTTTTCTTGTTCCCGCACATCAAAGATAAACGAGAACGATTTTCGTCAGCAGAAGAAACATCCCTACGGGAAATTTTAACAAACTGTCACCGAACTGGCCCCTTTATATGAAATAGACTGGTCACTTTTACATGGCGTTGTCATAGAAGGGGGAAATTGATCCCTTGTGACACGTCACAAGACAAATCCTAGGACAGGTTACTGAACTCTCATAAAAAACAAAGTTCAGGGACCTGTCCTGGGATTTGTCTTACTGAACTCTCATAAAAAACAAAGTTCAGGGACCTGTCCTGGGATTTGTCTTGTGACATGTCACAAGGGGTCAATTCCCCCCTCCTATGACAACGCCATGTAAAAGTGACCAGTCTATTTCATATAAAGGGGCCAGTTCGGTGACAGTTTGTTAAAATTTCCCGTAGGGATGTTTTAGAGGTGTCTCACGAGGAATGGAAAAAATGTTATGACAAGTGGTTCGAACGCATACAAAAGTGTATAGATAATAAAGGAGAATATTTTGAAAAATTATAGACATTTTCAATAACAAATTATTGTTTATTCATTATTGGGCTCAAAATATAAGTAGGGTAGAGGGGGGATCCTTCGCCACTTTTTTTTCAAAGCTCTGTCATTTCTTAACCCCTAATTATTTTTCAAAAATTTCTTTCAAATTGAAGATCTACATATCTTGGCTTTAATTTCTATGATTTTTATTCTAATTATTTGCATATTTTCTATTACTTTTTTAATGATTTTCAAAGTAACCCAAATCGGCGTAACTGCCCCAAACCTGGGGGATATTCGCCAAAAGAGCTAGGTACAATTTCAACAAAAAAATATTGTTAATACGTCAAAGTCAATGCTTTAATTACTGAAATAAATAATTTAGAATAAGTTCTTTAAGGTATATTATTCTTTTTAATCAATAAATCTCCACTACATTAAAAAAAATAATTTAAATCTGGAATATAATGATTCTTCAAAATTACAAAAAACTGAATAATTAATATAAATTTAAGAATGAACACAATTACTTATTAAAGCTTTACTTCCGTAGATTTTAAAACCATGAAAATGTTTAACATTTTAAAATTAAATTCCTTGGAATTGAGGCAAAAATACTAAAAAACAGGGGGTTCAATGAAAAGCTATTGGGGTTGTTCCAAAAAACGAATTCACATAAAAGCAAGCGATTTTTAACAACAAAATTTTGTAATGAAGTAGTTTATGTGGATTCGTTTTCCAGTACACTCCCGTATAAGTCGAAATGACCTTACGATTTCAAAATTTCTGTCAGAGTTGTAAAAAATATATATTGCAAGAGGAGGTCGTTACAAAAATATAAAATTTGTGTAATAGTGTAATTACGACATAATTAATTTATAAAAACAAGCCTTTAAAATCTATTTTACGTCTTGGAGATTATCCCCTAAATTTATAAACACTTTGTAATATTATAGGAGGTTTAATGAACAAATTTTGTATGAAAACGAAGTTTTGTAAACCTGCTATAACTTTACAAAGCATTTATGAATTGAGGGGTAAAAATGTAGAAAATTTCTTTAATTTATGAATGAAATTGTTTTAAACATCAAGTTTTTTGTATAAAATGTATTAGGAACATGAGTTAAACTATTCAAAAATGATACCAACGGTATGACTATATTAAGATTAGTGTTTCCAATTCGGTTAATCGATTAACCGATTCCTCGATTAATCGCCTCTCTTTCGGTTAATGTCGAAACAAATAATTTAAAACGCAAATAATTTTTCGACCCGAATAATCGGTTAAAATAGATCGATTAACCGGTTAAATTTTTAATATAGAATTTTTCCTTTGTTTTTTCCCAAAACTTCATAATTTTCTTAATATTGGCTAACAAATTGCAAGTAAAGTTTAGAACAATAAAATACTAAATTAAATGCCATCAAATTCTTTAAAAATCGACTAAAAGAGTAACTCTAATCAAGTCGCAAGTTGCAAGAAAAGCTTAAAAAATAAATACTAACTAAAACACCATCAAATTCTTTTCAACTCGAGTGAAAGAGGTTTTTAAGTCTTTAGATACCTCTTTTTGAGCAACTCCAAGCAAGTCGACATTGCACCAGCGAGACACGTCATGTGTTTTAAGAAACTTTTAAAAACGGCTTTGTTTTACTTTTTTGCAATTAATTTTTAATACAATTTGTTTGCAGATATAACAAAAAATCAAAATTGCTATAAAAAAAAAGCTTCAAAAAACATCGCGAACGGCTAAAATAATGGTGTTTTTTAAACTTCTCAAAACACACGACATGTCTGCCTAGAGCAGCGTCAAAGTGCTATATAGGCTTTAGGAAATTAAATAGAGAGTCTTTCAATTCTTTTAATAATTAAAACTAATGCAAATTATATTTCAATGTCCTTCAAGACAAAGTTTCTTTTGTTTTAAATTTGTGTCCCACAACTCTCAAATGACATGTTACTTACATAGGAAATCTAAATTTTCTTACATCTCCCAAGAAAGTGTGTATAGTCGGTTTAAAACCACATAAATTCTACAAAAAGTTCCAATCCATGGAGCCCGAACCCATTTCACTGAATTTAAATCAGGGTTGGCAAATTAAAGTCGATTTTGTAGTTCATAGTTTAATGCAGTTAGCGCCATACTATCAAAATTGAAGCCGATTTGAATGGATGAAGAGTATTTAAGTGCTGAATATTCTTAAATATATAAAAAATTAATGTAGACGTAATAAGCGTCAGTCGGCTCGGCTCGGCAACAAGCGGCCACTCTGTACGCACCCTAAGTTAAAACAAAATGAAAGTTTAAAAATTCAAATTTACAGGGAATTTGACATCTGTATCTGTTCTCTGAGATAATTGTCTACATGATATTTATGACTTTTTTCATTGATTCAATGAAGATTCGCTGGAAGTCGTCCATTGAAAACTTTCATTATATTAATGCAGTTTTACATAAAACTTTATGAAATATTTTCTTTTATTTATTAAAAATTTCATACACCGAAAAAATTTTATTAGAAAGAGCTTCATAGTAAAAATTAAAAAGCTGTTTCATAAAATTTAAGAAATTTTTTATTAATTTAGTAACTATTTTAATTAAAACTCTACCAATAAAATTTAAACTTTAAGTTATTTTGTTTATTTTTAATGTCCCTTCAAAAAAAATTTAACAATTCTTTACGATATCCTTCAGCAAAAATGTTTGCTGATTTTTGCAGGGTAACTTGATATTTTCGACTAATGACTCGATGGCTCAATGGGAAAAATCTCTAGCTCGTTTTTTTATATCTTCAAAGGAGAAGGAAGAATCTTAATAATATTATTTTGTATTTCATTGTTGGCAGTATTGATTGAAAATTGCATTAAAAAAAATTGTATCTAAAGTTTTTCAAATTTTTAAAATTTTATTCTAAAGAAATAAAAAATCTGAATTAAGTTATCGATATGTAACAGTTTTAGATTTGCTGTTCTTAACTTACTCAGTTTTTAAGTATCCCCCTTTAAGTATCCCCCCTTAAATTTTATTTTTAGTAGCTTTAGCAAAATTTTTAGAGATCTTTTCTATTAAAAGAAATGTTTCAATTTAAAAAATTTCAGACTCCGAAATTTTTTCAACCATTATGAAATCTTTTTTAAATACATCGAGTTTATATGCCACGTTGATATTTAACAAAACAAGGCATCTGTTTGTGTTTTTATTGATAAAAAATTAAGGAAATACATTAATATTGCATTATACGATTAATCGATTAATCGCCAATTTTCGACCCGAACAACCGGTTAATCAATTTTAGCGATTTTTCGAATAATGCATTAACCGGTTAACCGCCTATGTCGAATAATTGGAAACAGTAATTAAGATATCACAATTTTACATGGTACGCAGCGGAAGCGAATCAGGGGCGATTTTTTAGTTAACATTAACCTTTTAGTGGCAGAGTTTCTCTTCGCACAGCATAAGAATATACAACTCGTAGGTATTCTTTATTCACTCAAATTGGCTTCAATTTCAATAGTATATTGCTAAAAGTATAAGTACATACATATAACTATAAAATCGACCCTAATTCGTTTTAGTTGCCAACCCTGCAGTTTTCTTTATGATGGAGTACATTTCAATATGATTTTCATACCATGTCTTTAAAGCTGTTTAAGATGTAAATGACCATGGAATACTTACATTCGAAATAAGAAATAAAAAATGTGGGTCAAACTAATTAACCTAAATAATATGTATAGTTTAATACAGTATTTTTGGTTAATGGAACATATAGAAAACAGTTTTATGATGACCATAGTTGATAAAAACTAGCTCTTAAATACTAATATGTTAACGATTTACAACACCTTCAAATAACTACGTTAATCTTAAAATACGAAATAACTGAAAATACCGTTAACCTTAAAATACCCTAACGAAATAACATAAATGCCGTTAACCGTGAAATACTATATTGAAATAATTTAAAATAGCGTTAACCTTTAAATATCCTAACGAAATAACTTCAAATTTTTTATTTCTTTTTCTCAAAAACATCATACTTGAAATATTGACTTCCGACATTTATTGGAAAGCCACACAGGTAGAAAATTACGAAGGGCAGTTCCCGTATTTTAAGCGTTGGTAAAGCTTCGGAATTTAATGCTTTGTCCGTGCTTTTTCCAAAAACCGTAGAAAATTTCGCAAAACAAGTATTGAGGCATTTGTATTTAGTGCTTTGCCAATGTTTTTTTTACTACCACACATAATTTCTATCTGGGTATTGCTGTTGTTTACACATAAATAACTTAAAATACCGATAACCCTAAAATACCCTAGCGAAATAAATTTAAAAGAACGTTATCCATTATCACTAACCGTATGAATGGGTTACCAACGCTGATGCTGACAACCGAGTTTGTTACCCGCCTATCGAATGGTTCGATGTGGTAGTGGAATCTTTTAGTTGTGACAACTGTTGAGACATAGGTAATTTGATTATGGCAACAGAATTTCTTTTGCCTTAACAATAGTTCGGTAGTGACTGCTAAATTCGGTTACCACAACCGAACTATTTGATTGGCAATACATTCGGTGTCAGCACGAATCTGTTTTGTTTTCTGGGTGAAGAAATAAATACAGTAAACCCTGGTTAAGACTACTCCAAGAGATCGAGAAAATTAGTTCTATGTAAGCGAGGTTCGTTTGGAATTTATTTAATATTTTTCATTACTGACAAAATGTTTACGGTGGGTCTCATATTGCAGGTTCAAGCATTAACTAATCCAAAGCCCAAAAATTTGTTGTTGTTTTAAATACAATTTTTTTGACATTTTCTTTTGTTTAATAGTTAAGTTGAGGCCCTATGCTCCTTATAGGAACGAAAGGAATCAATATAAAGTTAAACCTACAGTATGAGACCCACCGTTAATATTTTTAAAAGCAAAATTCAAATATTTTTTTAGATAGTTTAAAAAAAAGAAATATTTATTTGTTCTATTTAAAATTATTTAAAATTAATCAGCCTTACTATCAATATTTTTCAAAGGTATATTTTTGTTAAAGTCGATTTTATTTTAAAGCAAAGGTTTTGTTTTAACCGTACTATACAAAATATTTAAAATAGAACTTTTAAAATAATGAAAATCAAAAAAATATGTAGATATAAAATAAAAACAAATGGAAACTTCAAATTTGAAACAAAATTTTAAGGCATATTTTAAATATTTTGTATGGTACGAAAATTAAAATAATAGTCGACTTTTGTTATTTAAAATCGACTTTTTCTTTTTTATAGTAAAGGTGAGATCGAACTAAAATTATTCAAAATTAAAGAAAGATGATAAATTACATTACAAGTAAATTACAGAGAATAAAAATTTCAAAAATTCGATAAATGCCAGCACACAGCTTCAGTATCACTACCCTCATGAATTAATAACTGATAATGATCTATTTATATTGAGTGTGAAAAAATAAACAAATCCGGAACAACTCATTTAGCATCGAAACATCAACGAAATACTCACAATGCTATTTTTGCTTTTAACTAGTGCTGAGTATATGAGTAGTGGGTATCGAGTATCGAGTATTTGTCTTTTTTTTTTGATACTCGATACGTAAAATTACTACTCGATATTTTCAGAGTTGCATTTTTGACGGAAAAAATATATAAAAATGTGACTCCGCTAAAATATTTATCACAAAACACAACTCTGCTAAAAGAAAAAAAAATCAAAAGTAAAATATTTAAAAGCATATGTTAAAAAACTATGAAAAACATAATGAATAGTTGCCATAAAAGTTTAAAAATATGTTTATAAATTTAAATATTGAATCAACGTACACATGTCCAAAGAATTTTAATAAAAACTTTCAAAAAATTTCAAATTTAAAAACCTTTAAAAGTATCGATTAGTATCGAGTATCCAAATTAAAAATATCGAGTAGTATCGGGTATTGCAAAGAAATCGAATTTACCAGCACTACTTTAACTCTAATTCTTAAAGTGTCACAGCTGGTTTTATGAAACTCAACTGTGATCAACAACTTACTATATTAAGAAGCTCAGATTTATGGAAGACAATGACCCGTTAATTTGAAATTCATATTCCAATTATTTTTAATCTATAACATAAATCCATAATGATAAGTAGTAAATAATTAGGTAGGTATATTAATTACAATTTTCACTGTATCTAGTGGTTATGCTTACTAAAGATGGGTTTGTAGCGAAACCCAAAAATATCTAGTCTACCCTGTTATCCCTTATCAAATTTTTTAAATTTTTATTCTCTATAATTTACCTGTTAATTTTTAATATCCTTTCTTTCAGTTGGAAAATAACTTTTAACAAAATTTGATAATTTGTTCTCAAATCAAACGAAAATCATTAATTTACTAATTAAATATCAACTATACATATAACTTCATGCAATTATTGAAAATAAAAAATTAAGGAAAAATTGCAAAACTTTTCGGAAGTTCGTATTAAAAATGTAAATTTACGCGACTGTCAAAAAACCAAGGGTTTGCCTGAAGCGAGTACTTATTAAAGCCCAGTATTTTGTTCAAAAAAATTTAATAAAAACTTTAAATCAGGGACGTAACAGTTATAATTCAAAAAACTGATTGTTTTACAATTATTTCTTGTTTAAATATTTTTAATTTTATTTGCTATGTTTGATTTTTATTTTTAATTCAAACAAAAACAATTCAAATACGATTTTTATTTTTTCAAAAATAATAAAAGTTATTTTGTGATTGTTTTTCTTTATCAAAAATTAACAATTAAGAATATAAATCAAAAGCCATAGAACCAATGACTTCAAAAATTATAATATCCTGATGATGTCAACTAGTGTTAACAAAAAATTGAACACTGATTTAAAGTGAATAAATATGTATTTCCAGCAACTTCCGGCATTCAATTTAGGTCAATTTTTAACTTTTATAAAAAGTTTTAAAATAAAAATCAAAAAACAACAGAAATTTATAGAGTAAAATGTAAAAATTGAAAAAATTAAAATGTTTGCCAAACTTTGTGATTTTTTTGTGCAATATGATTTATAAAATATAGTGCATTATTGCAATAATTAAATAAATTTGGGTTGTGACTTTTTATACCCTACACCACTACGTGGAGAGGGTATTATAAGTTTGTGCTGATGTTAGTAACACCAAAAAATATTGGTCCTAGACCCACCTTATAGTATACCGATCGGCTCAGAATTTTTTTTTATTTCGATTTAACGATGTCCGTCTGTCTGTCCGTCCGTCTGTCTGTCTGTCCATGCATTCTTGTGAACACTCTACAGGTCGCAAATATTAAGATATTTTGATGAAATTTGGTACACCAACTTATGTCGGCCCAATGACGACGCCTATTGATTTTGGTTGAAATCGGTCCACGTTTAGACCTAGTGCCCATATAAGGGTACCCCCAAAATTTTCTTTTTTACACGCTGCAGGTCGCAAATACGAAGATATTTCAATGAAATTTGGTACACAGACCTATGTCGGCCCAAAGACGAAGCCTATTGATTTTGGTTAAAATCGGTCCATGTTTAGACCTAGACCCATATAAGGATCCCCCCAAAATTTGCTTGGTTACACGCTGCATGTCGCAAATACGAATATATTTCAATGAAATTTGGTTCGTTGACTCACATTGTCCCAAGGAAAAAGCCTATTGATTCTAAATAGGATCGGTCCATATTTGGACCTATCGCCCATATGGGCTATATTTTCGATTTTCTCTTCTTTTATGATTTTATAGAAAATTTTGACACAAGTCTGTTTTAACACATTCAAATTTCGGATCCAAACATTAGTTGGCTTTAAATCAGACTGTTGTAGGGTATTATATAGTCGGCATGCCCGACTTTAACTTTTTTACTCGTTAATAAATATAACAGTTATTTCGGGTCTCTGCTTTAAATATCACAAATTTCTACAGTCATTGGCAAAGCAAGCTACAATCATAACGAAGCCAAATATCACTTTTTCGATACATTTTCAAATGGTCCTATATTTTAAATTCATGCGGAAAAATTCCACCACAATTTCCCAACAATTCCACGCAAATAAAAAAATATTTTTTTATAAGTAGTTTGACAACTTTTTTCGCAAAACTACGAACAAAATACTAGGGCCTCATTTTCACAATGTCCAGTTAGCTACTAACTCCGACTTTAACTGACACATTTGTTGTTGTTTCCCATATAAAATTTGAATTTAACTGTTGGCTAAATTTTAACTGAACAGGTAAAATTATTTAAAATAAAAAAATTATTAAAAATGTATAAAATTATATGACTGTCGAAAACAGTTCGTTAACCTGAGGGATTGTCTGAAGCGAGTTTGTATTAACAGATGTTTTTATATTAAAATAGCTGCCAAAACGTCGGGACTTTGAAATTAGTTCGTACTGGGCGTGAATTCGTCTTATACGAGTTGATCTTAACTGAATTTTACTGTAATAGAAACAACATATTCAAGAACATTTTATTCATAAAACACGTGTAGCCAAAATTATAGGGGGTGGGATGTAAAAGATTTCAATCAATACTTTACGCATTCGTGTTTGATATTGAATCGATTTTTTGTAGTTAGCTTAGTGTAATTAAATAATCATAAAATATATTCCTATATTAGCCACAATAATAGTTCATGACGTAGTGGAGAAATAATTCCATTTTAAAGCTCAATAACCTGTAGTTGTAACAAAAGTTGAATGAACTATATTAATCACATTGTTTGATGGAAATTGAAGTTTTTAATGGCGAAATAGTTGGAATAATGTCCATACATTTCCACTGAAATTGTTAGTTTAAAAAAATTTAAAACTGAAATATAAACACATTCGTATCCTGTGTAAGGTCGCCTTCCGTGTTATAATGTCGTTGGCTTTGACTTTGTCTATTATAATGTTGGAGTTTTTCAATCCACCCCTAACCCTTTCTAACTAATAACGCTAATATAATATAGGACTACATGGTTGTCTAAAATAAACACTTAACATAGATTGCTTGTTGTCTGCTAAAGTATAAACCTGTTACCATGCAATTTTTAAAAAGACCAGAGAATTTTAATTGTTTGTAATTGAAGTTATTAACTTTATAAAAATAATATTCTGTCGACACTTTTTTATTTACATACATAGTTTGGAATATGTTTGCTTAAGTTCGACAACATTTTAAGACTTAAAACATCCAGGATATGGTTACAAAATTAATAAAATTAGTGATAGGAACCAAAATCGATGCAACTCAGTTGGAAAACCAGTTGAAACCAAGTTAAAATATATAATATATATAAAATAATTCCTTCACACAGAAAAGGAATTAATTGCCAATTAAAAACTATTAAGGAACATTTAAAAGATGGAGATAGAGCAAAGAAAAAGCAATAATTTGCTTAAATCATTCACAAGAGAGAGATTCAAAGCCTCATCAAGAGCTCAATCCCTAGATTTTTCTTGCGTGCAAAGGTTTCTTTAAAAAAAAATCAAACAGCAGCATAAAAATGGGTAACATTGGAATGCAATATGAATAACTGTCAGAATAATAACACAGTACAACAGCCAATCTGGGGGGTGAGAAATTCCAAGTCAGGGTGATGGTACTAGGTCAGTATAGTAAAACCCTCAAAGGGTTTGGCGTTCGTATGTGTCATTTTTTTTTATGACCTTTTAAATTTTTTCCTTATCTTGATGTTTTTTCGCTTAGTTGTAACTCGAGAACCACTTGTCCGATTTTGATGAAACAAATTTAGAAAAATTTAGAATTACAATTTCTTTAATCCGTTCATATAACATTTTTCTTTATAATCAATAGTTTTGCCGGTAAAAATAAATTTGTGGAGAAAAAAAAATATTTTTTTGCCTAAAAATTAATATTTTTTATGAATTTAAAAAAAAAAAATTTTAATTTAAAATGACACATACGAACGCCAAACCCTTTGAGGGTTTTACTATACTGACCTAGTACCATCACCCTGACTTGGAATTTCTCACCCCCCAGACAATAATCCCAAAAATGTTCCATAGTGTAATTGGAGACAGGGTTTGCAAAAAGCGTTTTGCCAGTGTTTGTTTTACAAAAAAAAAAAAAAAAAAAACACTGGGAAAGAATTGGCTTACGAGTACTATGCCAACATTTACAAGAAGTGAAGTGATTATCCAGTACTGCCCAGTCAGAAATTGACAATGGTACAAAATCAATGTACTGGAAGAGCATTGATATTTCAATGAAATTTTGTACACAGACCTACGTCGGCCCAAGGAAGAAACCTATTGATTTTGGTTAAAATCGGTCCATGTTTAGACCTAGTGCCCCTATAAGGATCCCCCAAAATTGGCTTGGTTACACGCTGCATGTCGCAAATACGAAGATATTTCAATGAAATTTGGTTCGCTGACTCACATGGTTCCAAGGAAAAAGCCTATTGATTCTAGATAGGATCGGTCCATATTTGGACCTATCGCCATATGGGCTATATTTTCGATTTTCTTTTCTTTTATGATTTTAAAGAAAATTTTGACACAAGTCTGTTTTAACCCATTCAAATTTCGGATCCAAACATTAGTTGGCTTTAAATCCGACTGGTGTAGGGTACTATATAGTCGGCATGCCCGACTTTAACTTTTTACTTGTTTTTTATAAAAAGTATAAAAAAAACGTTATTAAAAATGAGATAAAAATAATTCAGGGGGGTTACCGCGTAACTCGTTCCTCAACTGTTGCTAATCCGCTACTCAACAATATGGTGAACGATTTGATTAGCTACCGCTAAGTCAAAATTTTATGCTACTTGTGAGCAGTTAATGATACATCAGCTGTCGTTTGTTTTTTTGTATATTTTTTTAAAGAATAATAAACATATGGGTGAAATCAAAAAATGTGATAAATTTTTGGGCCAAATTGTGAGAAGCAAAAAGTGTTAATATTTCGGTTTTTTCTTAATGGAATCAGTAAGTTTAGTTATTATAAACCTAATTGCAAAAAATCTCTTCTACAAGTTGTCGCAATAACCTTTTTTGCAGAATTTTAATTTTTTTTGTTGTAACGGAGTTTACATTTCTGCAAGCAAAAGATATAACAAAAAAAATTGCGTACGAATTTTCTTCAATTTATTAGTTTTTCGTATTTGGGTTTTCAACTTGCTCTCCAATGATATATAATTTGTGTTTATCAAATTGGCGGTTTCGCGAATAAAAATACAATTCATTCCGCGAAAAAAAATTTTTATTTTTTTCTTAATTTTGTATTTTTAGTCCTTTTAAATGCTTTTCAAAAATATAAAATTTTTTAAAATCCAAACAGCAGTTGCGCAGTTACAAAATAATATATTAAAAACATAACATTTCGCGATCAAAAAATTCTTAAATTGTGTGAAACAAATTTAATTTGTCAAACTAATGTCAGTAACGACTCGAAATATCCATTCAAAACCATTGAAATGCAAAATCAATCGTTTTTCGCTCCAGCAGCTTAGGGTAAAAACTGATAACTTTTTTTGATTTGACGCAAAATTATTAGTTGAATCGTCTTTTGACGCATAAATATTAGTTGAATCACCTCTGTTTATGGTTATTTTAAAATATTTTAAACATTTATAAACATTTATTTGAATGAAACCTGATGCAATCAATTGTGGTTACGGAGTTTACAGTTACGGAGTTTACATTTGGTTACTTTTTTCGTTTTCTTTTAGAAACGCTTCGTCAGAATTTTTTTTCCGAAACAAAATCGCATGATGCCTATAAGGTGAATCCAAATATGGCATTGTTTTTCTTACTCGTTAAATAGTTTGGTGTAAAAATTAGGAACGGAGTTTACAACATTTTTTCAAATCTTATTAAAGACATCCTTTTTCATCTCGAGAATGTTACATGCTGCAGAAAAGCTTCAAGTCTGTTATACTGGATGATTACTTACAGTCCAACGATCATTTGAGTATAAATAACATTATACTTTTCGCTATATAAATAATAGATAACTCCAAAATTCTGGTATATGCATTTTTATCAAAAATTATGACGAAAAATCGTTACAGAGTTGAAGTCGTGATAGCTAAGATATACGAAAAAGTTTGGAAAATGTATTAATTATTATTAAAAACAGCACTTTTCCTCTTCATAAAAATTCTTACAGTTAGTGTTTAGCTTTATTGGTTATTAAAATATAAGCTATTAAAGGTAAAAAACCTTATGAGTTACTTGTTACGGAGTTTACATTTGGCATATAAAATTGGTCACAAATTTTATGTATTAACCAAAAATTGGTCAGATTGTTATAAATTTTGTAAAACAGGTGACAATGCGCTGATATATATCAAAATATGTAACTCAAATGTAATCCATGCATTAGAAATTAGGTGGTTACACGGTTTTTATCACATTTTTTGATATCACCCATATACAAATATAATTATAAAGGAATAAAAAATTTCGAAAAAATCCATGAAACATCTACAAATATTTTTATTTTAAAACAAAAACAAAAGTAGCATCGTTCACCAGATTAAGGTAATCATAAAGCGCTACATATCAATTGTAGCGGTAGCGGGTTTCTCTGGTAAACGTGCCAATTATATGTAGCTTTCTGTACATTTTTTAGTACTCGTGGAGTACACTTATTAGTGTTGAGTATAGGAGGGAACTATATGTTAATACGGATTTCTGTTTTAAATCAGTTGTCAAAGTATTGGTGTTGAATATAGGGTGAAGTATAAGTTTTGATAGATTTTCTTAAAAGAAAACGC
The DNA here is from genome assembly GCA_949987735.1 of Leucophora obtusa. NCBI lineage: Eukaryota > Metazoa > Arthropoda > Insecta > Diptera > Anthomyiidae > Leucophora > Leucophora obtusa. The sequence goes on along the minus strand of OX465295.1, from coordinate 321,783,220 downwards.
TTTATCATAATATTTCAAGGGATGTTCAATTGTTTTTTACAAAACGTTGTTTAAGAAAAACTTTGCAAAAAAAAATTTTTTTGGTGTTTTCTGTTTGGGCTTTAAAAAATTTTGACAAAACACATTTTTTCTTGATTCTTGACGAGCATCAAAAATTCTTGTAAATCAAGCGAAATCAAGGCCGTCTGGCAACCCTATATGGAGTAGACAGGGGCACGTGAGTAGAATTTTGCGAGATTCACGTGAATCACACATGAGTGTGAGTAAAATATGTACTTACTAACGTGAACATCAGTCAGTGTGAGCGGTGGCCTTCTATACCTCTAGGTCTCTACCAACCTCCTCTCTTTATACTTGTTCGTGAAGTCGGGCAACGCAAATGAAAACATGTTGCTGTAATTCAAGGTTGGTTACCAAAGCGAATAACGGTAAGGGTAACGTTATCGAATTTCGTTTGTTTCGGAACGCGTTACCGCGGTAAAAGTATTTAAGACAGCAATACCGGTACGAACCAGTATTATAAATTATGTTAAAAACAAGTAAAAACTTAACATATATTTCATTTCACGTGTTAAAAATACAGAATATAAACTTTAAATTCAATGCCGGTAGTTTTAGTAACTAAAATTATTATCCATACATTTTTTTGTAGAAAAAAAAACTGAAGATTTTTACAAAAAAGATAAAAAATTTGCATTTTTATATAAATTAATAAATACCAGTAACTACCTATAAAAATAACGGTGTCGGTAACGATAATGATAAAGGTATTTGCAAAATTGTTTAGAGGTACATATTGGTAAAGGTAACGGAATTCAATTGAAATGGCATTTTAGCGATAACGGTATTATAACGATAACGGTAACCAACCTTGCTGTAATTTAGGCCCTGTGCGAGGTGGCTAAATTTGTTCTAAACTAAATACAAACTGACAAAAGGGTTTAAAATTTCTTTGAAAATTGTTTTAAAAAATGTTCTAATTTCAAAGAAACTTGTAAACCTGAATTTAGTTTAGAATTAGTTTAGCCAGTTCGCACCCACCCTTAATACTTTTATTGAATTTGTTTTCATATTTTTCAATAATATTTTAATACGTTTCTTAAATAGTCCGTATATTAACGATCAGATCATTCAAATGAAATGACAAAGTATTATATTTTAATAGAAAATAAAAGCAAAATAGAAGTTCATTTTGATAGCAACAATTTTTAATTAACATGTAGTAATGAAATTTTTTCTACATAAAAAATGTTTTTATTACCTTTCCCGAGTTTGCCTAATTTGCCGTGAGAGGCATAGGAAGCATAAATATTGTTACACCATCAACTCCGCAACCTTTTGACATGTAACCTATGTACAATAGAACACAGTCTGTGCCACAGTTTGTACAGCCTGTATTTCTGAACAACTAGAAACCAACTTATGTATGCCGTTAAAGTTGAAGATCATGATTCACAAATGAGTAACATGTGTTTAAATTCTAACACCAAATTTATTAGTCGAACTAATTAATTTGGTACACCACTTTATTGGTTTTTGTAATTGAATGGAGTATGGAATTTCAAACTCTATTCAAGCATAAAACAAGAAACGTATTTCTAAACGAATTTACCATTTACCTTCTGTAATTGAAACAACTATTAAATTTCTAATGCAGACTAGCCATATCATCTGCAAGTAAACGCATGATCATAAAAATCTGTGTGACTAACATTTAAATGTTTCTCACACGCAGTGTTAGGATATATTTTTTTTAGAAAAACTGTAAATAAAAACTGTTTCTTTATAGAAAAACTTTCTTCGAAAAATTTTTAAAAATCAGAAGAAATTCTGGGATCCAGAAGTATCCTGGGATAAAATATCAAAATATCGAGATTTTAATAGTTTAATTGCCTTTGGCATTTATAGTAATCGACTTTTTGCATAGCCTCCTAATAAAACTTTTTTTTTAAGAATTTTGGTATCCTAGGCCCGAATCTAAAGTTAGAAAAAGTTCATCGAATCACCCTTCCAAGATTAACCCCTAACTTAGGATAGAATACTTTACTGGTCAATGTTATACTTCAAAATATTCTTTATTGATTTGCATTCCACATAAAATTGATATTCACATGATTGAGTATTGTTATGTCGGGAATTTTTTGTTTGAAAAAATTACGTTTTTGGAATTGTCCTTGATCATAATTGAAAAAATAGTAGGAAATTGTTATTCAGAATTGGCAAATATATAATTAAAAAAAATAAAAAATCAATTTTTGCCTTTCTCGATGAGACATTGTTTTATTTTTTTCAAAAAATATAAATTTCTAAATGATCTTAAAAGTTCGGCTAAAAAATGTCCGTCGGGTCTATGACTTGTCAGATATGGCTTAGCCAATTTTATTCCGTGCTAATTTTTGATGAAATTTGTTATAAAAATGATTCATTTTACCAGTAAGCATATTTTGTAGTGTTATATTGGTATTTTTAAATTTATTTATGTTTCGATTTGTACCTAATTTCTGACAATTTGAAAGTTTTATTGTAATTTTTGGGTCATATGCATAACCACTTTCTAAGTTTGTAAATGGATTATAAAACAAATATTTTATACAAAATTCATTTTATAATCGTGTTATAAAGTTTTCAAATTATTATGCATAAGCACTTTTATATTTTAATTCTTAAATTTTAATTAAAAAAATAAAAAAAAAATTGTAAATGAAACAAATGTGCCGATTTAATATAAAAAACTGTAAAAAAAAATCAATGAATTTAAAAAAACTGTTTTTTACATGTAAAAACTGGAAAACTGTTAGGCATCCCAAAAAACTGCAGTGTTGCCATATAGCCAGTTAAAACTGGCTATATGGCAACACTGCTAACACGAAAGAAATACAAAAACACTTGTTTGGTTTGATGATCTTTAACCAATAGGAGTCGTGCATTTTCTAATGCTGGAAACTGATCACGACATCCAATGTATTTATGTGTATTTTCCAATAAGGGAAAATATATTAGTTAATAAGTATAAATAGTTGTCAAACAGTTTTTATCAAGGTTGGTTACCGAAACGAATAACGGTAAGGGTAACGGTAACGGTATCAGATTTCCTTTGTTTAGGTAACGGTAAAGGTAATGGTATTTAAGACTGTTTCGGTAACGGTATACCGTTATCGAAACAGCAATACCGGTACGTACCGGTATTAAAAACTATGTTAAAAACATATAAAAACAAGTAAAAACATGGCATATTTTTAATTTTAAGTACTGAAAATACAGATTTTAAGCTATAAATTCAATACTGGTAGTTTTAATAAGTAAAATTATTATCTATAAATTTTTTGTAAAAAAAAACAATCAAGATTATAAAATAAAAAATAAAAAATAAAAAATTTTAATTTTTATATAAAATAATAAATACCGGTAAAATACCGGTAACTACCCATAAAAATAACGGTAACGATAACGGTATTTAGAAAATTTTTTAGAGGTATCGATAACGGTAACGGTATTCAATTTGAAACGGTATTTTAGCGATAACGGTATTATAACGATAACGGTAACCAACCTTGGTTTTTATAATTAGAATAAATTTTTATCTTGAACGAGTCGGTACAACCCGACATATCAATAAAATCAAAGTTCTCCTTGTTCATTAAGGAACAAGTTAAACTATATGCTCTTTGTTAAGTAATCTCTGGTGTTTGTGGGAAAAACATTTTCGTGAGTGATTGCAATGGCTATGTATTTCTCTTACCCTATATTAATAAAAAAAACCAAAGGTTAATTGACCAATTTTATGTTTAAATTAAAACCTAGTTTTTAAGAACTTTTAGTTTTTGATTCAAAATTTGTATGGAATTTGATAGGTAAATACAAGTAGTTTTCAAAAACTACTAGGTTTTGGTTAAGTGTAAATGTAGTATAACAATAAAAATATCAATTTATAAATTAAAAGGTGCGAACAATTTTTCAATCGCAGTAAATGAGAGGATTTCATTCTCTTTATTTTCTAACCGCTTTGGTGATTGTACGTAATTGATACTTTTCATTCGTTACAGGAAATTTTCCGAATGTGTTCTCTCCGTTCTTAATGAGATTCGGAAAACTGCATTTGGAGTTAAAAAAATATACACTGCAGTTGCATTTGAATTAACTACAATAACAGTCATTTTCATTTGCAATTGAAGTCAAAATAACTGCAATATCAGTTCATTTTAAATGCATTTGCAGTGTACACTTTTTAACTTCAATTGCAGTTAATTTTGCCGACATAATTCTCTTAGTGCACGTTTTGGGGTTAAAAAGTGAGATCAAAATAACACAATTTTTTCTAATTTATTTCTTATATTTCAAAGAAAAATCCACAAATTATGTGAAATGAAACCTCTTTTGGAATCGCATCTACCGGTATACAAAACATGTCCGAATAAGTTCAATTTGTTATTCCATTATTATTTTTTTCAATAGCACAATAGTTGTTGGTTTTAGTTTACATATAGGGTTGCCACATTGCAAAATTGAGAAAACTTGACATTCGAGAAAAAATAGATTGACTTTAAACAAGCGGGCTAAAGCCCGCTCGATGGTTTGTATAAGTCCCCAGGTGACTGGGAACTTATACAAACCAAAGATTAAATTCGGCTGTGCCGAGTCTTTAGATACCCTCCATCCTGGTGTTTTTATTCGGGGATTCTAGTACAAACAAGTATGAATTATTACCCATTTTGTATTCGGTCAATCCACTGTGCAACAAATGTGTATGATTTTTTCCACCACTACAAGTAAATATTTCAGTTTAATCTTGTTTAATCTCAGTGCTGCCACAAGCAAGATTCAAAATTCCCAAAAGTGTAGACAAAATTACCCAAAAATATGAAATTATAAATGACTTCAATTAACATATTATTACAATTTGAACTCCGAAAAAAGGTAATAACCTCATCAGTAAACTTAAAAAAAAAGTGATTTGGCCATTTCAATTGTCCCATCGTTCTGGGCGTTATATTATTACAAATAAAAGTTCCTTAAATATGCAGCATTTATGATGAACTTTTGAGTATTATATGAATCTTCATAAAATTTAGAGAAAAAATTAACTTTAGAACAAAACACTCAAAAAGCTTGTAAATATGAGTCAGTTATGATCACATGTGAACGATTTAAAAATAATCTTATTTTAGAGTCTTTCAAAAATCAGGTTTTATTTGCGTTTTTAAATACACACAAAAAAATCTTTGGCAAGCAATTGGGAGCACTTCAACTAAAATAATGTTTTTGTGGCATACACAATATAAAAAATTATTCGATAAAACTTTATTAGTTGAAATTTGCTTAATTACTTGGTAACGATTTTTTTGTGTACGTTAATAGCTTATTTGTATAACAAAAGAATTTCAAAGCATGTATAGATTAATACACTTTCCTGATGTATCGTTTTAATTCGTGGATGATCAGTCGCTGTGAATCAATCCATTAACTCGTATGAATAAAAAATAGATATTGGAATTTTTATGCAAACTTCACAATTAGATGTTAAGTCATTCATAACCCAAAAGTAATTACATACATTGAGGCAGGGTTGGTAGGCTCTATCGCTAAAATACTGTTATAGATTCAAATATCGATACATTTAAAATACCAGTACCGAAATTAATGAAATACCATTATCCTTACAACACCATTATTTTTTAGTCTAAACTTTTTGTAATTCCACGTCGTAATTGTGAATTTTACATACACTTAGTTAATAAATTTATTTTACTTTACTTTGTTTTTTCATAAAAAAAAATTTGCGGAATGCACCGAAATAACTGAATACCGCTTATCTTAAAATACCATTATCGAAATAATTGCAATACAGTTAACCTTAAAATACCGTTATCGAAATACAATTATCCTTAAAATACTGTAACCGAAATAATCTATGATAGCGTTACTTACCCTCACCGATAATCGCACCGTTTCTGCTACCAACAATGCTTTGAAGTAATTGCTATGTTGTATTCATAGACCCACTATCTATTGGCTAGTTTATGAATTAAATTCTTTTTTTATGTATAATATATTTTTTTATTTACAAATTTGATAACTTTCTCAATTCATTCATTTGAATTGAAATTTAAGTGAAAAACTAAACAATTTAATAATTGCTGTCATCCATGCTCTACCCATAAAGTGGCAACACTGCTTATGTTATTCATATAGATGTGTGCAGACCTTTAAAAATATAATTCCTTAATTCGTATTTTAAATCTCAATTTTGCAATAAGTTGATCTCAGTGAATCTTTTTTTTACCCCGATGTAGTCCTTTTCAAGCTCTTAAAAAAAAAATCCGCGGAAAGACCTCTGTAGGGAGTTTATTTCTGTGAAAAGTTTGGAAATGGACTTAGCTACATATATCTAAGTCATTTATAGTCAGATTGGAACAATATATATATATCATTGAAAGATAGTAAAAATATCTTATGGACGACATTTTTTTTGTTTGTTTACCCATTACCGGCGAATGAGATTTATTTTTAAGATTTTTTAAAATAAACCGTTTTTATAAAAACCACCGTATACTACCACATAATTTTTTACTTATTAATATATTCTCAAGATTAAAAACTTTTAAGATGTAGTTCAAATTTTATCACTTCAAACACCGAAGATATTAGAAGTCAAGCCTATCTATATATCAAATAAAAGCTTTTCGTCTTGATAACATTCTAATAAGCACAATTTTTGTTCTTATATAGGATTTTTATGGAATAAAAACATTAAAAAAACAAAAAAATTAAAATTCCTACGCCGAATCATAATGGGTCAACAAAAAAATGCTATCATAAAGATATTTTTATTACCTTTCCAATGGTGTACATATTGTTCCAACCATATCATAAATGAAGAAAATATAGTTAAGTTCATTTTTAAACTTTAAACCGAAGTAACTCCCCATACAGGCTATTCGGTGAAAAAAAAAATTTTTTTCGGGCCCCCAAAAGAGAGTTATATCAGTAGTAAAAATTTAGAATCAATCGGTGAGATGCCTCTAAAGCCAACATACGTCCAAATTATTCAATCGAATCAAAATTGAATCAACACAAATAGGAACAAATCTTATCTCACTTTATTCAATGTCCAATCATTGATTTAAAGGCATTATGAATTATTCAGTAATTTATAAAATGAATCCAATTTTATGCATATAAATTCAAGGTCTGGGTGTGTATGTATGTATTTTTTTCTTATTCAGTAAAAACAACAACACACAGTTAATATATTTTTTCATGTTAATATGGAAAATTCTAGAGCTGCTTTTACATTTTCATTCATAACTTTTAAACGTCTGGACCAAATATGCCCATTTCCAATACCAAACTGCTCAAGAAATTGGACAAAAATTCTGACTAAAAATTAACATCCTAGCACAACTATTTTGAGCGTGATCGTGATTTCAACAGACAGACAGACGGACACGGCTATTATATTTCCTTATATAGGTTTTAAAAAAAAAACCAAAAAAATTAAAATTCCTACGCCGAATCATAATGGGTCAACAAAAAAATGCTATCCTAAAGATATTTTTATTACCTTTCCAATGGTGTACATATTGTTCCAACCATATCATAAATGAAGAAAATATAGTTAAGTTAATTTTTAAACTTTAAACCGAAGTAACTCCCCATACAGGCTTTTCGGTGAAAAAAAAAATTTTCTTCGGGCCCCCAAAAGAGAGTTATATCAGTAGTAAAAATTTAGAATCAATCGGTGAGATGCCTCTAAAGCCAACATACGTCCAAATTATTCAATCGAATCAAAATTGAATCAACACAAATAGGAACAAATCTTATCTCACTTTATTCAATGTCCAATCATTGATTTAAAGGCATTATGAATTATTCAGTAAGGGTGAGTTCCTAAACGTCAAAACACATTGCAGCGTTTGCGGTTTTACTACTGTTTCGATACAAAGCAAACAAGTGTGTTGTTTACTTTGTAATAAAAACATGTCAACAAAGCATCAACAACATTTGTGATGCACAGTTTACTTTTTATATGCGCATCAATTGCGTTTACGAATGCATGACTTTATTCAGTTGCATTGCAAATGACGTTTTGGAACTCAGCCTAATTTATAAAATGAATCCAATTTTATGCATATAAATTCAAAAAAAGAATTATCTCTTTCAAGGTCTGGGTGTGTATGTATGTATTTTTTTCTTATTCAGTAAAAACAACAACACACAGTTAATATATTTTTTCATGTTAATATGGAAAATTCTAGAGCTGCTTTTACATTTTCATTCATAACTTTTAAACGTCTGGACCAAATATGCCCATTTCCAATACCAAACTGCTTAAGAAATTGGACAAAAATTCTGACTAAAAATTAACATCCTAGCACAACTATTTTGAGCGTGATCGTGATTTCAACAGACAGACAGACGGACACGGCTATTATATTTTCTTATACAGGTTTTAAAAAAAAACCAAAAAAATTAAAATTCCTACGCCGAATCATAATGGGTCAACAAAAAAATGCTATCCTAAAGATATTTTTATTACCTCTCCAATGGTGTACATATTGTTCCAACCCTATCATAAATGAAGAAATTATAGTTAAGTTCATTTTTAAACTTTAAACCGAAGTAACCGAAGTTATATCAGTAGTAAAAATTTAGAATCAATCGGTCAGGTGCCTCTAAAGCCAACATACGTCCAAATTATTCATTAGAATCGAAATTGAATCAACACAAATAGGAACAAATCTTATCTCACTTTATTCAATGCCCAATCATTGATTTAAAGGCATTATGAATTATTCAGTAATTTATAAAATGAATTCAATTTTATGCATATAAATTCAAAAAAAGAATTAACTCTTTCAAGGTCCGGGTGTGTATGTTTGTATTTTTTTCTTATTCAGTAACAACAACAACACACAGTTAATATATTTTTCATGTTAATATGGAAAATTCTTGAGGTGCTTCTACATTTTCTTTCATAACTTTTAAACGTCTGGACCAAATATGCCCATTTCCAATAGCAAACTGCTTAAGAAATTGAACCAAAATTTTGACTAAAAATTAACATCCTAGCACAACTATTTTGAGCGTGATCGTGATTTCAACAGACAGACAGACAGACAGACGGACACGGCTATATCGGTTTCGCTATTGATAACGATCAGGAATATATATTTTTTTTATGTCCCAGATTTTTTTTTCGATGAGTTACAAACGGAATGACAAAACAAGCGGGCTAAAGCCCGCTCGATGGTTTGTATAAGTCCCCAGGTGACTGGGAACTTATACAAACCAAAGATTAAATTCGGCTGTGCCGAGTCTAGATACCCTCCATCCATTTTGTATTCGGTCAATCCACTGTGCAACAAATGTGTATGATTTTTTCCACCACAAGTAAATATTTCAGTTTAATCTTGTTTAATCTCAGTGCTGCCACAAGCAAGATTCAAAATTCCCAAAAGTGTAGACAAAATTACCCAAAAAATATGAAATTATAAATGACTTCAATTAACATATTATTACAATTTGAACTCCGAAAAAAGGTAATAACCTCATCAGTAAACTTAAAAAAAAGTGATTTGGCCATTTCAATTGTCCCATCGTTCTGGGCGTTATGTTATTACAAAGAAAAGTTCCTTAAATATGCAGCATTTATGACGAACTTTTGAGGCTTATATGAATCTTCATAAAATTTAGAGAAAAAATTAACTTTAGAACAAAACACTTAAAAAGCTTGTAAATAAGAGTCAGTTATGATCACATGTGAACAATTTAAAAATAATCTTATTTTAGAGTCTTTCAAAAATCAAGTTTTATTTGCGTTTTTAAATACACACAAAAAATCTTTGGCAAGCAATTGGGAGCACTTCAACTAAAATAATGTTTTTGTAGCATACACAATATAATAAATTATTCGATAAAACTTTATTAGTTGAAATTTTCTTAATTACTTGGTAACGATTTTTTTGTGTACGTTAATAGCTTATTTGTATAATTTCAAAGCATGTATAGACTAATACACTTTCCTGATGTATCGGTTTAATTCGTGGATGATCAGTCGCTGTGAATCAATTCATTAACTCGTATGAATAAAAAATAGATATTGGAATTTTTATGCAAACTTCACAATTAGATGTTAAGTCATTCATAAGCCAAAAGTAATTACATACATTGAGGCAGGGTTGGTAGGGTCTATCGCTAAAATACTGTTATAGATTCAAATGTCGATACATTTAAAATACCAGTACAGAAATTAATGAAATACCATTATCCCATTATCCTTACAACACCATTATTTTTTAGTCTAAACTTTTTGTAATTCCACGTCGTAATTGTGAATTTTACATACACTTAGTTAATAAATTTGTTTTACTTTACTTGGTTTTTTCATAAAAAAAAAATTTCGGAATGCACCGAAATAATTGCAATACAGTTAACCTTAAAATACCGTTACCGAAATACAATTATCCTTAAAATACTGTAACAGAAATAATCTATGATAGCGTTACTTACCCTCACCGATAATCGCACCGTTTCTGCTACCAACAATGCTTTGAAGTAATTGCTAAGTTGTATTCATAGACCCACTATCTATTGGCTAGTTTATGAATTTAATTTTTTTTTTATGTGTAATATATTTTTTTATTTACAAATTTGATAACTTTCTCAATTCATTCATTTGAATTGAAATTTAAGTGAAAAACTAAACAATTTAATAATTGCTGTCATCCATGCCCTACCCATAAAGTGGCAACACTGCTTATGTTATTAATATAGATGTGTGCAGACCTTTAAAAATATAATTCCTTAATTCGTATTTTAAATCTCAATTTTGCAATAAGTTGATCTCAGTGAATATTTTTTTTTACCACGATGTAGTACTTTTCACGCTGTTAAAAAAAAATCCGCGGAAAGACCTCTGTAGGGAGTTTATTTCTGTGAAAAGTTTGGAAATGGACTTAGCTACATATATCTAATGGCGTTTTCTATTCTGAAAAAAATGTTGCCTTTTTTCTGCCCTTTTTTTACTAAATGCCTTTTTGTGTATAGTAATAGAAGGTAAACATAGACAAATTTGGTATCAAATTAAAGGTATTTCAGATATCAATCTAACTGTGTATAAAATATGTCTAATTATTCCCTAGTTTTCGTGCAAAAAGTTACAAAATGTCATATTTTTCTATATTTTGGTGTTTTGTTAAATAAGTTGAATGTTGTTGGACATTTTTGAAGAATAGTTAAATAGGTCTTTAAAATACCTTTAATTTTATACCTAATATGCCTATATTTGCTTATTATTTCTATGCACAAAAATACATTTTTTTAAAAAAGGGCAGAAAAAAGGCAACACTTTTTTCAGAAAAGAAAACGGCATAAGTCATTTATAGTCAGATTGGAACAATATATATGTATATATATCATTGAAAGATAGTAAAAATATCTTATGGACGACATTTTTTTTTTGTTTGTTTACCCATTACCGGCGAATGAGATTTATTTTTAAGATTTTTTAAATAAACCGTTTTTATAAAAACCACCGTATACTACCACATAATTTTTTACTTATTAATATATTCTCAAGATTAAAAACTTTTAAGATGTAGTTCAAATTTTATCACTTCAAACACCGAAGATATTAGAAGTCAAGCCTAATTTTTTTGCAGATGGTACAAAAGATACAATTTTGACTCTAACCAACAATTATACTGAATTAACTAATCGGGATAGGGATTGCCAGATATGAAATCGACGAAAAAAGTACATCGAGGAAAAAAAGGCAGTACATAGTGAAAAAGAAGTACACTTTTTTCTTTAAAAATATCATAAAATTCAGTACACAAAAAAGTAACAATTTATGTATTTAGAATTCATAACAAAATATGTCAATCACGTTTTATTAGAGATGTATTTCTATTTTATTAATATTTATTTAATATTTCGTTTAAAGTAAATGGATTTCGTTGTTCTAGGATAATACGTAAACTAGAAATATTCGTGATCAATATTTTGTATCACAGTTGCAAATTATTTGTATATGTCAAAAAATATTTGAAAATCAATTCGGAATTTCAACCAAAATTAAAATTTTTTATATCAAAAAATGGAGTTTATGATAATGTTGGTAAGTTAATTTTTTAACAATTAAAATCGATTTTTATATAAATAAAATCAAAAAAAACAATCATAAAATTAAAGTTGATATTTTGATTTGCTTTTAAAATACTTTAGGGCATATCTAATATTTTTGCAACTTTGATACAAAATAAACATACACTAATAGAAAAAAGTCCGTAGAAAATTTAGTAAAAACTACTAAAAATTAGTTAAAAATGATGCTGCAGAAAAAAACTGCTAAATTAGCAGATTATTTTTGCTATATATTAGTAATATAGGAACAGCAAAACTAAAACTGTTAAATATACAGAATTTTAGTTATATATGAGCTAAATTTTTGTAAATGGAGATTAGCAAATTAACCTGCTAAAATCAGCAAAAAATTTTGCTAAATAATTAGTAGCCTAAAAAATCACCAAAAAATTTAAAATTTTCGAAGTTTTTTTTTCGATTTTTTTTTTAAATGCAAATAAAAATCGAGCCTTTTGAAAACAGCAGTTTACAATTTTTTAGCAAATATTTCTGCTGATTTTAGCAGAATAGACTGCTATTTGCATTCAACTAAATTTAGCTTAAAAATAGCAAAAATTTTGTAGATTTAACAGTTTATTTTTGCTATTTTTAGTCTACAAATATTTAGCAAAATTTTCTGCAGATTTTATAGTACAATTTGCTATTTTCAATTAACTAAAAGTTAGCCTAAATATAACTAAAATTCTGTTAATTTAGCAGTTTTAATTTTGCTGTTCTCATTTTACTAGTATTTAGTAAAAAAATCTGCTAATTTTAGCAGTTTTTTCTGCAGCATCATTTTTAACTAATTTTTAGTAACTTTTTCTGCTATTTTTACGGATTTATTTCTATGAGTGTAGTACATTAAAGTGTGTAGCTTTATATTAATACAAAACAACGAAATCAATTAACTGTTGTAGTATAAAGCGAAGTATACACGAAGGAACATTGAGTTTGGAAACAAAAAAGAATCAAAAAATTTTGATAACACGAATTGCACGAATGTCAAAACGACACACTAACATGCACAAATGAACATTCGTAAAAAATGGGAATTTTTTCACGAATGATCCTTCGTGTATACTCCACTTAAGGATTAAACCAAAAAATAGAATTTTCTCAATTCTTACAAAATTCAGGAAACATCTTTATTCAAGCATAACTTCTGTTGATTTCAAAAACGTAAAAAAATTTAACCAAAACTGCCGAAAACAGGGGTTTAAATGAAATGTACATTCGAAAAAATCTGGAAAACTGCTCGCCCCATTCAATTTTTTTTGCCGATTTGTGTTTGACGCGTCAATATTATAAACATAAGATGTATTGCAAGTGCAGGAAATCCAAAAAAAATAAATTTTCTTAATAGTGTTATCAAATAAAGAACATTTTAGTATTATTTAATGTTTTTAAGAAAAAAAAGTACAAAAAGAAGTACACAGGTTAAAAAAAGTACATTTGCGTACTTCTTTACGTACAATCAGTAAAAAAAAGTACGCGTACTGCTAAAAACAGTACGTCTGGCAAGCCTATTTTGGAAATAAACACATTTTAAATCTATTGTCGGTATTGAGATTTTTCATTTGTCAAAAGTTAGCCATACTTTGAAAGAAAAAAAATCTCACGATTTTGACCTCTAATATCTTCGGTGTTTGAAGTGATCAAAACTTGATCTATATATGAAATAAAAGCTTTTCGTCTTGATAACATTCTAATAAGCACAATTTTTGTTCTTATATAGGTTTTTTATGGAATAAAAACATTAAACAAACAAAAAAATTAAAATTCCTACGCCGAATCATAATGGGTCAACAAAAAATGCTATTCTAAAGATATTTTTATTACCTTTCCAATGGTGTACATATTGTTCCAACCCTATCATAAATGAAGAAAATATAGTTAAGTTCATTTTTAAACTTTAAACCGAAGTAACTCCCCATACACGCTTTTCGGTGAAAAAAAAAATTTCTTCGGGCCCCCAAAAGAGAGTTATATCAGTAGTAAAAATTTAGAATCAATCGGTGAGGTGCGTCTAAAGCCAACATACGTCCAAATTATTCAATCGAATCAAAATTGAATCAACACAAATAGGAACAAATCTTATCTCACTTTATTCAATGTCCAATCGTTGATTTAAAGGCATTATGAATTATTCAGTAATTTATAAAATGAATCCAGTTTTATGCATATAAATTCAGAAAAAGAATTATCTCTTTCAAGGTCTGGGTGTGTATGTATGTATTTTTTTCTTATTCAGTAAAAACAACAACACACAGTTAATATATTTTTTCATGTTAATATGGAAAATTCTAGAGGTGCTTTTACATTTTTATTCATAACTTTTAAAAGTCTGGACCAAATATGCCCATTTTCAATACCAAACAGCTTAAGAAATTGGACAAAAATTTTGACTAATTGAACAAATCTTATCTCACTTTATTCAATTTCCAATCATTGATTTAAAGGCATTATGAATTATTCGGTAATTTATAAAATGAATCCAATTTTATGCATATAAATTCAAAAAAAGAATTAACTCTTTCAAGGTCTGGGTGTGTATGTTTGTATTTTTTTCTTATTCAGTAACAACAACAACACACAGTTAATATATTTTTCATGTTAATGTGGAAAATTCTAGAGGTGCTTCTACATTTTCTTTCATAACTTTTAAACGTCTGGACCAAATATGCCCATTTCCAATAGCAAACTGCTTAAGAAATTGGACCAAAATCTTCACTAAAAATTAACATCCTAGCACAACTATTTTGAGCGTGATCGTGATTTCAACAGACAGACAGACAGACAGACAGACAGACGGACACGGCTATATCGGTTTCGCTATTGATAACGATCAGGAATATATATTTTATTTATGTCCCAGATTTTTTTTTCGATGAGTTACAAACGGAATGACAAAATGATATATACCCTCCTGCACAGTGGGATGGAGGGTATAATGATATATACCCTCCTGCACAGTGGGATGGAGGGTATAAAAATAACTTTACAACCAAAAAATTCTAAGGCCCGATTACTGAATGTTCAGTTAGCTACTAACTGGGACTTTAACTGATACATTTGTTGTTGTTGCTCATATAAAATATGAATTTAACTATTGGGTAAATTTTAACTGGACATTCAGTAATCGGGCCTTAACAGTTTTAACGAATGATTTTGGTTTTCAAAATATTTGTTTATAAATGATTTTAAATAATAAAATAATTCAAATATAACTATACATAGTAGAATATTCGAACTTTGTGACATAAATATATTCGCAATTAAAGATTCAATTTTTGGCGATTTTAATTTATATAATTTTAATTTTTCCTGAGGAATAATTAATAATTTTGATAGTTTTCGAGTAATTATGAAAATTTCAATTTCTGAAAATCAGAAAAAAGTGTTACAGAAGCGGCTCTCTTGAAGATTTTGATATTTATCGCAATGTTTTTCTGAGATATCCCAAAGATATCCGATGAGGCGTGAACATGCCACCAAAAATATGCATGATTTTAAATTCACTGCAGATTTGGAAAAACATATTTTCAAGCGTTACTCTCTTCTTTTTATTTATTTATTGTTGCAATACAATAACCTTCAAGGTCAAAAAAGTATTGCTGGTATACTTCATAAGTTAAATATAAATAACAAGATTTCTAGGATTAAATATAAAATTCCTGCCAAAAATTCAATAAAAGAAGGTAGAGTTTGTGATGTTGTTGCATTTTTGTTGTAATTTATCGCTTCTAAAGAACACAAACATTTTAAAAGAAACCATTAGAAAATCTTTCCGTACTTTATTGCGGTAACTCAAAACAGCCCAAAAGCGTTTCCGAACTCCAAATTGTGGGTAAATCGGGATAAAGTATGGGAGAGGACATAATAATGCAACCCTCTATTTAAAAATGTATACCATTTGTTTTCATTTTTTTCATAGCTCATCTGCACCACCTCCAACAGGACTCTCACATATGGCACGTATGATGGATTCTCTGATATTAGATCAATATCCACCTTTTGCTTTTACAAAAATTACAACCACACATAGGCCAACAAAGGCAGGAAATATAAAAAAGACGGAAACAACAAGGACCACATCTATGGGAGGATTGGTACCACCTCAAACGAGCACAGGATTGGGTATAAGGTTAAAAACTCGAATACCTACGCAAGGTTTGGAAGGATTATACGAAAATTGAATCCTTTTATTATTGTTTCCATATTTTCAGAAGTTTCGCCGCAGCCAAGACCTAACACAAATCTACCACCAGCTAATGGTCCGAATACAAATTTGTTGCATTCCAACTCTACAACATTTCCCACACATAATGATAATAGATGGATTTCATCACTACGTCGCAGAGATCCAGAACTACAGCCTACATTGCCTTCTATAAATCTTAGTCATCATGGTAGTTCCCACAATGTAGCCAGTGGCGGGTTAGCCGATCGTTCCGATAAACGCAACTCACGATCTATAAAGATTTCAACGATGCCAAATCGTAAAAGTAGATCAGTAGAACGTGTAAGAGCTCGTAAAATAGCTAATTCACAAATTAAACTTAAGGATAAAGGAAAGAAAAATTCTGTCGATGAAAATTCCAATTCAGATGATCAAGAAGCTACCTCATTAGAGGATAATTCAACATCACAAAGTACTCCCAAGAATTCACCGAAAACTTCCTCTAAATCAAAAGTTTTTTCACCGTCGGGTTATGAGCCACATTTAGTTGAAACCTTAGAAAAGGATATACTACAAAGACATCCGGGAGTAAAATGGACAGATGTGGCAGGTTTAAATGAAGCTAAGTCTATACTGCAAGAAGCTGTTGTCTTACCCATTATAATGCCAGACTTTTTTAAAGGTATTCGAAGACCTTGGCGAGGTGTTTTAATGGTCGGTCCTCCTGGTACAGGTAAAACTATGTTAGCTAAAGCTGTAGCTACTGAATGTGGCACCACATTTTTCAATGTCTCTTCGTCAACGTTGACTTCTAAGTACCGGGGCGAAAGTGAAAAATTGGTACGCTTACTATTCGAAATGGCTAGATTTTATGCTCCTAGTACTATATTCATTGATGAAATTGATGCTTTGTGTTCAGCAAGGCGTAGTGATTCGGAGCATGAAGCTAGTCGTCGTTTTAAAGCTGAACTATTAATACAAATGGATGGATTAAATGCCACAATGCAAGATGATAAAGTCATAATGGTTTTGGCAGCCACTAATCATCCGTGGGATATTGATGAAGCTTTTAGAAGACGGTTTGAGAAAAGGATCTACATAGCGCTTCCAAATGGTAAGTCAATTTTATATTTTGTTTTATACTTTTCGAATGGAAAAAACTAAAAAGGAAGGTCTTCTGAAGCGGATCTTTATGAAATTTGGATATGAAAGTAAAAGAAGAAATTTCCTCCTTCGTTGGACTGCAAAAAAAAAACATGGGTCCCTTTATTTTGTATCCTCGCTCGCGTACCAAAATTCCATAAGCATCTGTGGTGACACTTTAGGAGGCCTGCTCTGAAAATCGTGAAAATTAGAATCAGAATTTACCAAATTCTCTTAAAATTATATAATTTCGACCTTTTTAGAAAATTTCTATTGATATATTTTAATATTCTAGTTTAACATTATTTTCTCTTTTTTCCAGAGGAAACACGTTCGGCTTTATTAAAACTTTGTTTAAAAGATGTTAATCTTACACCTTCATTGGATACCAACATGATTGGTGACCAAATGAAAGGTTATTCAGGTTTTGATATAAGCAACGTTTGCCGTGATGCTGCCATGATGCCCATGCGTAGACAAATAATTGGACGTTCTCCCGAGGAGATACGACAAATACGCCGCGAAGAAATCGATTTACCCATAACACTACAAGATTTCCAAGACGCCATGCTACGTACCAAAAAATCGGTATCAGTTGATGATGTTAGTCGTTTTGAAAAATGGATGGAAGAATATGGTTCTTGTTAAATCAAAATCTAATAGAAATTACATATAAAATTTGCTCATATTTAAAACATTAATGCATTATTAAACTTAAGTTGGATTTGATTTATAAAAAAAATATGAATTAAAGGATTTAGTTCAGATTACAACTCCAAATATTTTTTATGAACAAAATGTAATCCTACTATGGGTTTATCATATTAAATATTCATATTTAATTTGTTTAATTTTAGGGAAACTTCCATAGTTTGAACCATGTAGAGATGATTCGTAAATTTAAAACTTTTTCCATTAACACATATTTTTTGCACAAATATATCCTATATTTAATTTTTTTTTCAAAAAAATCCCCATTAATTCTTAATAAAAAATAAAACATTTTATATTAAAACCGAAAAAAGAGTTATTTTTAATGGGTTTAAGTTTTAATATATACTCAAAATAATATGTGTTCGCTCAACAGAGAAATTAATTAAAATTAATTAAATTAAATTAAATTAATAGCTTAGAACTACACGCTGAAAAAAATCGCCCTGCTGGAAACATATTTGCTGATAATATACATATAAATATATGTTTGGAAAAACTGTACAAAAATATTTTTATCGGGCTTCTAATATATTTAATATTCGAGACTCTAGATTCAATACTTTATATCGTCAATTTTGGCCAAAATGAGTTTTTGATGGCAACGTCATTGCGGATATTATATCCATCTATGATATCAATTTGGAAGCAAAATATCCATTCTTTGCCACTTATTTAAACATTTTACATTTTCCCATATCTACAAATAAATTTATTTTCAAATTCAGACGCCTACATCATCATATAAATTTAAATTATTTGAATAGTATAAGGTACGTACACAATTTTTTTTTTTATTTATTTTTAATTCGATGTCAAAATTGAAAATTAGAATTAGCAGTATTCAGTTAAATTAGAAAACGTATTTTTGACATTACAAACGTGTATGGAATCTATAATGCTTAACAAAGATGGTAATAATTACAAAATTCGACGTATGGGTAAAGAAAGTCTTCGCCGAGTTGGCCTTTAACTGGTTTCTATTAAATGCAGCGAAGAGACATTTGCAACAGCTCATCAAAATATTGTTCATTAATTTTATTACAATACAATATTATTTTTTCTACCATAATAGTGGCACATGAACGGTTATTTTTATTTATTTTCTTTTATTTGAATAAAAACATTTAATTTAGCAAAATGTTAACCTTATTTTGGAACAAAAAAATCATAGAAATGTTAACCTTATTTCGGAACAGAGTTAGTAACAAATAAAAAATTGTTTTGCCTGTGCCGCTTTACAAAAATTAACGAATGAAAATTTGTGTTTAAAATAGCTGCGCTTTACACCAAAAAATTTAACAAATGAACATTTTTAAAACAAATTTTCGCCTGCGGCAATTTACCAGCGATGAAGTCAAATTCAATATTTCCTGATACGATGTTAATTCTTCAAGAGTAGTAGCACAACTGCACAGAAATTTGTTTTCAACAAACTTATTTTCAAAAAAAATTAATTTTTAAAACTGTAAAAATAAAAGCTTTAACTTTCAAAATTACAAATATATCAATTTTTAACGTGAAATATTAAACATTTAAAAAAAAATTCATTGTTAGGCTTATATCTACCTACCTACACAGCTACAAACACAGCTTTTTTCATACACGTTAAAATAATCACAATTTAGCTATTTGGCGAAAAACCATATTTTTCAATGAGTGTTTCTACTTTTATTACCCCTGTCGATGAATATGTCGAATTTATGGACTACAACAATGTTGACATTGAATTGTTGGAGAATCAGGTGCTCCAATTTGATTTTACTGAATTGTTTGAGAGTCCTAATATTGACAACCAACTTTGTATTTTGATGGAGTGTATTGGTATTTTGCATTCCCACGTCCCCACCAAAAGGTGTAAATTTAACGTAGCTAATGAAAACTGGTTTGATACACCAGCTATTCGATTTAATTTATCTCTTAGAGATTTGGCTCTTAGGGAATATCTTCGTTTGCCTTCACAGGAGAATTTATTGCAGAACGAGAAATAAGGCTAAAACTATTATTCGTAATGCGAAAAGGAAAGCTCATTTAGATAGATTTAAAAACCTTGATGGTAAGGGTATGTGGAAATTTTTAAGAACTAATGGAACTATGAAATCTATAGAATCTGTTGATGATTTAGATGCAAGTGAGTTAAATAGAGAATTTTTGTCTCATAGAACTGTTGATACCACTAACCCTTTTAATTCCAATTTAAACTTTGTTGATAATGTTTTTTCATTTCGTACTATTGATTTGGATGAATTATGTATTGCATTCTCTAATAAATCCAATGCTTCGGGCCCTGATGGTCTGCCTTTACGATTTTTGAAAATTATTTTCCCATATATTCAAAGACAATTTTTACATCTGGTTAATAATATTCTGACATACTCTGTATTTCCTACGGACTGGAAAGTGGCCAAAGTTGTTCCCATTGCTAAAAATGGATCAGTGAATGAATTACGGCCGATATCTATAGTTCCTATATTGTCCAAAATTGTTGAACACGTCATGAAGGCACAAATGGTACAATATTTGGATGAAAATAGCTTAATTAGTCCTTATCAGTCAGGATTTCGCCAGGGTTATAACACCTCATCCCTACTAGTAGGTCTTACAGACTCGATTTGACAGTTACGCAAGGGTTTTCTTGTAAAATTTTTGTTTTTGCAGATGATATTCAGCTTCTTTTTTCTGGTGAACATCAGTTTACAGATGTTTTGGAACGTGTGATAAATTTTTTAATGTCAGATATCTCAGATTGGATGACGAGTTGTAATCTTTGTGTTAATTCTGCGAAAACTAAGGCAATGATTTTCAAATCTCCTAGGTATGACGTCAATTTAGATATCATGGTAAATGGTGACAAAATTGAGTTTGTAGAATGTATTAAATGTCTGGGAGTTTTAATTGACTCCCGACTTAATTTTGAACAACATATAAATTGGTTGTGTTCTACTATTAACTTTACATTACGCCGATTATATTCATTGAATCTTTATCTACCTGTTTATATTAAAAAGCGTATTGCACACGCATTGCTGATGTCAAATATGTTGTATTGTGCTGAAGTGTTAAAGGCGTCAAGGGTCGTGTAATGCGTAGATACAACCTTCTTTTCAATCGAATTATTCAATTTATTTACAAGCAATTCGAGGAAGCAATTTTAAAAGTTTTATACACGTGCGGTTGTTAATACATTTTTATAAAGTTTTCAGGGCCAAATGTCCGGAATATATACTAGAATTTTTTATACTTTCAGGTTCCTTAAGGAACCCTCAATAAAATGATCCTCTTTATAACACATCGATTCTTCAGCGATCATTTCAGTATAGGGTAGCTAAAATTTGGAATTCTTTACCCTTATTACTTAGAAGTTTTGACTTTTCGGTCAATCCTAGTGTAGAAACGGTAATGACATATCATTATTTTTTGGAGTACCAGTAATGACACCCACTTACCTTCTGCATTATTTTAAAACATATAATAATGAGTTACTGATAATGAATTATTTTTATCATTATTTCAAATAGAAAATAATTTTCTAGATTTTTTTGAACATTTTTTGAAATCTATTTTTAGACTCAATATTTTTTAATCACTGGTAAGGATATATGTAACCACATATTTTTTGATTTTTTGTATGTTGGCGAGTAACCTTGTTTGTGTGCAGCAGGTCAATTATGTTTTTATCTATTAAATATTACATGTCGATATAGCTCAGATGGTTGAGCTGTTGACTGGCAATCTGTAGACCCAGGTTCGATTCCCGCACCAGTAAATTTTATTTTAAAAAAATACAATAAAAAATATTTTTTTTTATATAATTAATTCTTTTGAAAATCTAAGTTTAGACTCATTATTTTTGTCAGTACTGCTAAGCACATAGGTAACGATATATTTTTTGATTTTTCGTATGCTGGTGTGTAACGACAACTCATTATTTTTCGCGACATCGCCATATAAAGGTAATAAGAATTTAATAACAAAAGTAGTTACCATTACCAAGTATGTAGTTACATAACCACATATCTGGTAATGATTTTCTACACTGGGATGTATTTAAAGCCAAACTAAAAGAATATGCCTACTGTAATAATCTTTAAATTAATTTAATAATTATATAACGTTTAATTGTTGCATTTGTTAATTTATATCTTATATATTTGAACGCAATATTATACAGGTAATCATATTGAAGTAGATATAAAGTGAAAGAATTCTATATACATTTCTATTTTCTTTTTATTTTTAAATACATAAATATGTTTTTTTATTTTTATTTTTTGTAAATTAATTATTGTTACTTTGTTGTTAATTATATATACTTTATTTAGTAGTATTTTTTAGTGAGTTGTATGTGAGCCATATTTGGCCCTATGGGCTTGGTTTGAAATTGTAAATAAAAATTAAAATTAAATCAAAATTAAAAATCACCTTTTTTAAAAAAATAAATTTTTTTGGTATTTTTCTTGATATGTACACGCCTTTAGAAATCATATATAAAAAAATGGTTAAAATCGAAGAGATCATGCATTTAAGGGTTAATCATCTTTGAAAATAATTCTGTTTGAATCAATTCTTCAAAGCTCTGATTTGAATTATACTTCGCGAATTATTTCATAAAACAAATTTTTATTCGAATCAAAGTTGCATCAATATGAATTAGACCAAATACCAAAAACATAATCAATGGCTAATTATACCCTACACCACTACGTGGTCAGGGTATTATAAGTTTGTGCTGATGTTTGTAACACCAAACCTAGACCCACCTTATAGCCCAGCAAAATATTGGTAATGACACCTCATTACTATCTGCATTACCAAAAATGATATATCATTCCTAATAACGGCCTATTGTATTCATTGTTTCTAAATATAAAATAATGACTTACTCCTAATAGTTTAAATAAGTACTTTTTACACAGTTAAATTTAATACATTTTTATTTATTATATGTAAATATGTTTTATGTTTAAATTTTTATGACGAGTCCTAAAATTACACACTAGAGAAAACTTAAATTTTTCTGAATGTATTTCATTAAGCTAATAATATTTGCTTAATTCCTTATTAAAATGTTGGGTTTTAATTTTTATTCAAAAAAATAAAAATTGTTTTTTCGACCTTTTTATTAATTAATTAGAAATTTATTAATTCAGTTCGAGGCCAATTTCCTTATTTTTAAGAATCAAGTAAGCAATCGGATAACCACTTATAATTAAACTTTTTGTAAGCATGTGTGTAACCACTTATTATTCAAAATCTCATAACTACTTATTTCTCATTTTTTCGTAAGCGAGCGGGTAAGCGTGACTACTTATAAAAACGACCACGCCAAACAAAAATAATGAGTTTAGACTAGTGTTTCCAATTGGGTTAATCGATTAACCGATTCCTCGATTAATCGCCTCTCTTTCGGTTAATGTCGAAACAAATAATTTAAAACGCAAATAATTATTCGACCCGAATAATCGGTTAAAATAGATCGATTAACCGGTTAAATTTTTAATATAGAAGTTTTCCTTTCTTTTGTCCCAAAACTTCATAATTTTCTTAATTTTGGCTAAAAAATTGCAAGAAAAGCTTAAAAAAAATAAATACTAACTAAAACACCCTCAAATTCTTTTCAACTCGAGTAAAAGAGGTTCTTAAGTCTTTAGATACCTCTTTTTCAGCAACTCCAAGCAAGTCGACATTGCGCCAGCGAGACACGTCATGTATTTTAAGAAACTCTTAAAAACGGATTTGTTTTACCTTTCTGCAATTAATTTTTAATACATTTTTTTGCAGATATAACAAAAAATCAAAATTTCTATAAAAAAAAAGCTTCAAAAAACATCGCGAAAGGCTAAATTAAAGGTGTTTTTTAAACTTCTTAAAACACACGACATGTCTGGCTAGAGCAGTGTCAAAGCGCTATATAGGCCTTTAGGAAATATAATAGAGTTTTCCATTTCTTTTAATAAGTTAAACTAATGCAAATTATATTTCAATGTCCTTCAAGACAAAGTTTCATTTGTTTTAAATTTGTGTCAAACAACTCTCAAATGACATGTTACTTCCATAGGAAATCTAAATTTTCTTACATCTCCCAAGAAAGTGTGCGGTTTAAAACCACATAAATTCTACAACATGTTCCAATCCATGGAGCCCTTTCACTGAATTTAAATCAGGGTTGGCAACCGAAACGAATTAGTGTCGATTTTATAGTTCATAGTTTAATGCAGTTATCGCCATACTATCAAAATTGAAGCCGATTTGAATGGATGAAGAGTATTTAAGTGCTGTATATTCGTAAATATATAGAAACTCTGCCACTAAAAAGTTAATGTAGACTGAAAAATCGTCCATTAATTGTTTTGGTTGCCATCCATGATTTAAATTTTTATTCGCATTGGTTTCATTAACAATAAACAAATAACCTTAAGTTAACACAAAATAAAAGTTAAAAAATTTTAATTTATGTGGAATTTGACATCTGTAGCTGTACTCTGAGAGAATTGTCTATATGCTATTTTTGACTTTTTTCATCGATTCAATGAAGATTCGCTGGAAGTCGTCCATTGAAAACTTTCATTATATTAATGTGGTTTTGCATAAAACTTTATGAAATTTTTATGAAACCATATTTTCATACACCCAAAATTTCATACACCCAAAAAAATGATTAGAAAGAGCTTCATAGTAAAAATTAAAAAGCTTTTTCATAAAATTTAAGAAATTTTTCATTAATTTAGTAACAATTTTCATCAAACCTCGACCAATAAAATTCAAACTTTAAGTTATTTTGTTTATTTTTAATGTCCCTTCAAAAACCGAAAAAGACTGAGAATTTAACAATTCTTTACGATATTCTTCAGCAAAAATTTTTGCTGATTTTTGCAGAGTAAATTGGTATTTTCAATTGACTAATCTTAATAAAATTCTAACTTTATTTTATATTTTATTGTTTAAAAATTGCATTAAAAAAATTGTATCTAAAGTTTTTCAAATTTTTAAAATTTTATTCTAAAGAAATAAAAAATCTACATTAAGTTATCGATATGTAACAGTTTTAGACTTGCTGTTCTTAACTTCCCAGCAAAAAAATACCTGACCAAGATCCGTAAAATCACCTATATTGTTCGGCACGAATGCGTTCAAATTGAGGTGAAAAAGGCATTTTTTTAACATTGGCTTGTCATAGGAGAGAAGGTGTTTATGCTACTTTAAGTCTGCTTTGCACGTCATAAAAATGAGTGCTTGGATGTTCTTTTTTATATAGGAAAGAAATTCATTTGTTTACTATCTAAGGAGAGATGAAAAGTAACTTCTTGGGAATGCATTCAAAAGTCATAAATATCACTTCTTAAATATATATTTGAATGCATTCCAAAGTAACTTCTTGGCATTGAAATATATATTTAAGAAGTGATATTTATGACTTTTGAATGCATTGCCAAGAAGTTACTTTTCATCTCTCCTTAGATAGTAAAAAAAATGAATTGCTTTCCTGTATAGAAAAGAACATCCAAGCACTCATTTTTATGACGTGCAAAGCAGACTTAAAGTAGCATAAACACCTTCTCTCCTATGACAAGCCAATGTTAAAAGAATGCGTTTTTCACCTCAATTTGAACGCATTTGTACCGAACAGTATAGGTGCTCTTACGGATATTGGTCAGGTATTTTTTTCTGGGAAGTAAAAAAAGTTTTTAATTAATGGCATTTTGGAAGTCATTTAAAATACGTTTATTGGAAGTAAGAAATCAGCATATATAGCTACTTTATATGCAGTGAAAAATGCATTCTTGTAGAATGCATTCGGTTTTTTTTTTGCTGGGTTACTCAGTTTTTGAGTATTCCCCCCCCCCCCCCCCCCCCCAATTATTAAATAGAACAAGAAATGTTTATTTCTTGTATTGGTTAAAAAATTTCAGATTCCGAAATTTTTCGACCAATATGAAATCTTTTTTAAATACATCGAATTTATATGCCAGGGGGTTATTACGTAAGCGTATTCGAAAAATATTGTTCGAATTCGGAAATTTTGAAACTCTAAAAAAGATATTCTTTCTTGATAGTCTAATTTTTTTATTATTTTTCTCTTTTACTAGACACTGTCTACACGTTTTCAACATTTTCCTTCGCTAAAAACTATTTTCTGTTACTGTATTTTTAGTGCGAAAATTCTGTTCGAAAGCGTTTTCTTTTCGAATCGAATTACATAATAACCCCCCAGCTTGATATTTAACAAAAACAGGCATCTCTGTGTTTTTGATACAAAATTTAGGAAATACATTAATTTTGCATTATACGATTATTCGATTTATCGCCAATTTTCTCGATTAACCGACCCGAACAACCGGTTAATCAATTTTAGCGATTTTTCGAATAATGCATTAACCGGTTAACCGCCTATGTCGAATAATTGGAAACAGTAGTTTAGACGCCAAAAAATAAGTTGTGCGGAGCTATGAATTTCTATTATATGACCACTTATTTGGTAATGAAAGATTTTGCTGGGAGTATACCGATCGGCTCAGAATTTTTTAATTTAACGATGTCCGTCTGTCCGTCCGTCGTCTGTCTGTCTGTCTGTCCATGCGTTCTTGTGCGCACTCTACAGGTCGCAAATATTAAGATATTTTGATGAAACTTGGTACACCGACTTATGTCTTCCCAAGGACGAAGCCTATAGATTTTGGTTAAAATCGGTCCATGTTTAGACCTAGTGCCCATATAAGGGTCCCCCAGAATTATAATTGTTTATACGTTGCAGGTCGCAAATATTAAGATATTTTGATAAAATTTGGTACACAGACCTATGCTGGCCCAAGGATGAAGCCTATTGATTTTGGTGAACATCGGTCCATGTTTAGACCTAGTGCCCATATAAGGTCCCCCCAAAATTATATTGTTTTAGACCTAGTACCCATATAAGGGTCCCCCAAAATTGGCTTGGTTACAAACTGCAGGTCACAAATATTAAGATATTTTAATGAAATTTGGTTCGCTAACTCACAGTATAGAAAATTTTGACACAAGTCCCATTTTAACCCATTCGAATTTCGGATCCAAACATTAGTTGGCTTTTAACCAGACTGGTGTAGGGTATTGTATAGTCGGCATGCCCGACTTTAACCTTTTTACTCGTTTTCATTAAAATACTACCATTTTTATAAAAAGTATGCCAGGGTTGCCATATTTTCCCCCAAAAAATTGGTTAACCCAAAAAAGCAGGGTTGGCAGGCAATACCGGTAAAATACCGTTATCGATTCAAAACCCTTTCGACTACCGTTACCCCTAAAATACCGTTACCGAAATAATCGAAATACCCTTATCCTTAAAATACCGTTACCGAAATAACTGAAATAGCGTTACCCTTAAAATACCGTTACCGAAATAATCTGAAATAGCGTTAACCTTACCGATAACCGGATCGTTTCGGTTACCATCCATGCAAAAACGTAAAAATATATTTATATTTTTTAATAAAGATTTGTACATAAAACATACAAAATGGAAATTTTTAAAATAAATTTAAACCGTCTAGGATTCATATCCTATCAAAATTACAACTTTGGTTGCCAATATTTTCAATAGAGGGCACCGTAAGACAAAAACAATTGCAAACATATCTTAATAAATATGTATCCTATATAGCTGCAGATTGGTTGAAAAATGCCCAGCGGATCTATAACGTGTCCTTAATGAGTTAAAGATGTTGCTATAAAAATTGAACACAATCACTATTTTTTGCTAATTAGGGGTAGGTAATTTATGTAAAATATGACATTAGTAAAAGTTAACCACATATATTTCCATGTAAAAAAATAATTTCAAATTATATGGAAATATATGCAGTAAACTTCTTTCTCTGGTTACTTTTTATTTAAGTTTGCCGCCCTAATTATTAAAGTTATAAACCATGGTTAGCAATAAACTTTGGTTATCTTCAGATACCAATTTGTAATTGTAGACTTAATGATTTTTAATATTTTTTAGTTCTGAATGAAAATATTTCATTCAATTCAAAGTTTTACTAAAAAGTTTATTTTGTGCTTAAACACATCAAATGAAGTTGCTGCAAGCAGGAAAACCCTTTTCTCCCATACATTTTATATGAAGAGCAAAATCTGCCAAGGCAACAGAGAAATGTGTGGCTTCCGACGAACGGTCCTATTTCATTTTTCAGTACTAGCGGCAATAATTAAGCTGCCAACAGCTTGGTAGCAGTTTGCTCTTCATATAAATATGAAAAAAATTATTTTGCTGCTGGCAGCAGCTTGATTTGATGTGTTCGAGCGCTTTAGCGTTTCAAGATACATCAACTTCTTTTTCTTTGCGTCTATAAACCTCATGGACCAAATCCAAATGGCAGCATTTCTAAACAAAACAATTTCTTAAAATTTAATTTTGAGAAAAAGTCGAAAATGTACAGAAAAAACTTGTACGTTTTTATGTACACTTATTTCATGGTACACAGCTTTCATCTATATTCTTACAGGAGTTTTAATAAAATAATTTTATTTAAAATAATTTATTAATTAATAAACACAGAAAAAATAAATGAAACATATGTGAATAATAAAAAATAGACAATATTCCTTCTTTAAAGTTCCCTTAATTTGTCAATAATTTGTTGATAATCCTTCTCGACTACTTCATATTCCTCCTGCAGCTGTTCAATACGAAGCTTTAAGTTAGGTAAACGAGCTCTTAACCACTCAGTATCCATTTTAGCCTTTTCCATTTTTTTTATATCACTTAATTGTTTGTAATAGACAGCATTTAAACGTTTTTTAATATCTAAACGATAGGAAGTATAATCTTCCTTATCATGGATATTGGTATGATAAAGACGTATAATTTCATAAACTTTACGACACTGGCGAGGATTTAACTGTAGATAATAGGGATAGGGATTAAAACATATTTTTTTATTTTTACGAGACAGCTTACCTTTAATAATTCCCTAGCCTCTTTGATCATTTCTTTATTGAAACCTTTTTTAACTTCTTCCCTTTCAAATGATTTCAGTTTCATACATAGTTTGGAATCTACAAAATTACGCAAACGTTGAAAATCATCTGACGGATCTTCCACTGTTAAATCAATAACATTTTTTTGAGATTGATAGAAATTATAAACGGTTTCCAAGAATTTTGTACCAATGCCTAATTTTTGAAATGGTGGCAAAACTATCATCTGAGATATACGAGGCCTTATATGTTGGGGATAGGCATAATACTCATAGATTGTTGTATAACCCACTGTAGCATATGATTCCTTGCCATTATCATTTTTATATTTTTCATAACTGAAATTTGAGAATTTTTGAAATAGCAGGAGTAAGGTTATTTGGGTTTTGCTTACCATATAAAATATGACCATTGAGGGTCATCCACATCTATGTAAGAAGCAGCATCCACAAACCATAATACAAACGTTTGTAAACGTGAGAAAAACTTCAAAAACGAAGCCTGTTTAAAGTTGCTATTGTAAAACTCAAATATTCTTTCCTTGCCCTCATCATCTTGATGTTTATATTCATATAACTTTTCACCAAAAGGTTGAAATTTATCGGCTTTATCTAAGGTCTTTAAGAATTCATCCAAATTTACAAAATAACAACCATCAGGTAACTTTTCAGCTATAGTGGCCACTATATCATCAGCCTTAATCTCTCCTTTAGTGAGTTCATCCACTTTTTTGTCATATTCTATGCCCAAATAAATATGTAATGGGCCGGCCGTGTATAGAATGCGTACTTTTAAATCTTGATAACCAAATATACTCTCGGATTCACCAAATATTTGATGGGCCATTAAGGGATGAAATGCCAGTTCTTCATTATCCAAATCGGTTTTTGAGCGAACTTTAAGAAATTTTTACCATTTTAAAAACTACCAATACATTTTCAAAAATATAACTCACCTAATTTGAATTCAACTACCTCTACGGCATCTAAAACTAAATCTTGGAAATTATGTATTTGAGCCATGCTTGCGGTGGATGTGGTTCCAGATTCTTTGCTGCAAATATTGGCGCGCAAATTTCTTCGAGTAAAATCAATTTTTAAGTTTTTATGATATTCACTCTTAAATTTATAAGTTCTAGGTACACTTTATGAGTTGACTGCAGTATTTTTTTTTTTAATTTTTCAACAATTTCACATGAAACACACACCAGATTAAAAAGACTGCATTAAAAACAAAAAATTATTGTGCCAAAATTTCTTTCTTCTTTTTTTCTTGCTATTCAATTTTATTTAATAGCCATGTCGTTCACAGTGTTGCCATAAAGCAGTGTTTTTGATGCTTAGTACGCTGTTCACAGTAAGACTTTTAAACCATAGTATAATGTAAAAATTAAATACATCAGTACCGGTGTTCTGTAACTATGTGAGAAGTTACTCACATAAAAATTGCAACTCTACGATGTGTCTACGATATTTAAAACAGGGTGAGTCACATAATTTCAAACTGAATATAAGTAAATTTTTTTTACATACATCTGGCTAAATTTGACATTATGATACTCACTCTGTTGCAATTTTTATGTGAGAAACTTCTCACATAGTTACAGAACACCGGTACAGTTCACAAATAAAATTGGAAGTGTTTAAGTTAAATGCCACGAACAGCTGTCCCTTACTTATAGTTTTGACTAGCCATAGATCAGTGCGAGCATGAAACAAATCACACGTGAAACAACAAGAAATTGTATTTGTTGTTTTTGTTTTACATGTAATTTGTTGCATGTTCGCACAAACCCATGGCTAGTCAAGATTATAAGTTAACAATTGTAAACAAAAAACCAAAAATTTAACAAAACTTTTCAAAAACTTATTTTTATTCTACAATTAATTTTTGGCATTATCCAAACTTCTTTTTGATATAAAACGTTAAATAACATTGTCCACCCCTGTTGGAAATAAGATTTTTCTAATTAGCAACAAAATGCTGTTATATCTCCAAATTTTAGTTATATTTAAGTTAAATTTAGTTGAATGAAAGAAACAATTTTCCAGTTAAAATAACAAAAAAAAAAATAATAATAATTACTTAAAAATAGTAGAGTCCTAATTTCAGTGAGTTAAATCGTTATTCATATTAAAAAAAATACCCGTTTTTGTCTGGTACGGGTATTGTTACTAGATATTTTGTCATATCACATATTATTTTGGCATGATTTGACGTATTTTGTCACGTCTTTAGTGATATTCTTCCAATAGTAATATCTTTTAATTTTGTTTAATGTTCTGGAAACACCGCAGTGACCTCCTTCTGCAGGGTCTTCGTGGTATTGTTTCATTACATCTTGAATAGCTTCAGTATTATTATTATCAATTCGGGTCACCTCATTTAGTAGCTCTACTTTTATATGATTCAAATAGTTATTGCCCATTTGTTTGAATTCATTAATGGAGATAAATTCGAAAATTGTCTCACTAGGTGCCATTTGTAATTTCGTAATGTTATGTTTACCGGCCACTTCTTCGAGCCTTGGGAAGAATTGTTCTAAGTCAAGTTTCCCATTAGTAAACAAATCATCAGTTGGTATATATGCCATTATAGATTTTCCTCTTTTGATGTAACATCTTCCGGGGGTAATCTTTAATTTATAATATTTTCTAACGTCAGTGTTCTTAATCGGTACATATAAACTGGGCTTTTCATTTTCTTTGAATTGATGTTGCTTATTCATTTCCTTGTTTTTAGCCATATTCTGTGCCTTATCTTTCATTGATCTTGTTGTAACTTTTAGTATGTTATTATTTTGTATATTTAATTCCTTTAATTCGTCGATCGTGATACGCCATAAAGCGTCCGCGACGTAGTTATACTTTCCCCTAAGATATTCAACTGTGAAATCATATTCTTCTAGATCAAGTCTAATTCTAGTCAATTTTGAGCTGGGGTTCCTCATCGAAAATAGATAAGAAAGTGGTCTATGATCTGATCGAACGAGGAAATGTTTTCCATAAATATAGGGTCTAAAATGTTTCACTGCCCAATGTATGGCTGTCAATTCCTGTTCAATAGTGGATTTATTGCTTTCTCCTTTGGTGAAACTTCTAGAGGCGTATGCCACTGGGAAATGCTTTCCATCGTACTCTTGTGTGAGCACGGCACCACAAGCGTGTTTGCTTGCATCTGTTGTTATACAGAATTGTTTTTCAAAATCTGGGTATTGCAACAATGTTGGTTTCATTAGTGCACTTTTAAGGTGTTCAAAAGCAATATCGCATTCTTTTGTCCATTCAAATGGTACTCCTTTTTTCGATAATCTAGTAAGATGCCTTGAATATTCAGAAAAATTTTCAATAAATCGCCTGTAGTAGTTGCAAAACGCTACAAATCTTCTTGCGCTATCGGCATCAGTAGGTGTTCAGAATTGAACATGGTTTTTGGGAAATAACATTTAATATTTCATGAGTATGGATTTTCCCATAATTAGAAATTTCCATATGCTATTATGTGTAATTGTTAGTTAGGTAAAAAGGAACACAGATAATAAAACCTTTTCCGTTTATCACTAATTACACATGTGCATGAACAAGGTCATACAACCCTTGTTACAAATTAGGTGTAATTGTTTATTTAGCTGTAATCTAGTTTTAAGACTTTTACTGTTAGTATTTAAGAAGATAGTTTTGTAAATAAAAATTAGTATCCTACAAATACTCAAGCGAGTATCATACAAATGCTCGCAAGTGTTTTAATTTAAATTACTACATTTGGTCCTTCGAACCGGATCACATTTGGTCCTTCAAAGAGAAGAAAAAAGAAAACCAGTGTGAAAATTGGAAAAAGGTTAATTAAAATAATAATAAATTTAACGAAGCGTTAAATATTATTCCAAATGAAGATTGGAAAAGTTTAATTAATAATAAATTTAACGAAGCGTTAAATATTACTCCAAATAAAAATTAAAAAAGTTTAATTAAATTGATAATAAATTTAACGAAGCGTTAAATATTATTCCAATAAAAAATTAAGCAAAATTTAAAAAGCGCCAAAGCACATCAGTCAAGAGCACATCAGCTATGGCTACCAGGGCGAAATTATTTGAACGTCAAAAGGAGTTGGGCAATGAGCTAGCTGGTTGCAATTCTGAACATGCTGCCAGGGGTTATACGGCAGGGAAACTGTCATCAACAGGAACCTTCTTTTTCTTCCTGGTTTTGTAGTAGCCGAAATTCTTCAGAAGCAGCAAAAGAATATAATCATGCCAATCTGTATGAGGCTTTTTAGCTACTTCGTAAATCTTCCTTCGATTGAACTTCTGCTTGGCTTTGCATTTTTTATCTATCCATTCGGCACATAGTGTATTTAGCACAGTCGTCAACGCTGCTGCAGAAATATATATATAGCTTCCTTTTCATTTGCAAAAGAAAGCACTTCTTCGAACTCAGTTGCTGTTGGGTTTCTTTCATATTTGGTAGCCGTGGCATCCGTGTGTGATTCTCGTTGCTTAATTCTAGAACCATCTTCTGATGCCGATTCTCTGTCCTCATCATCAATTTCCTCAATCGTTGATGGATCATCGAATGAAATTAGTAAATTTAACGGTGTTGGTTTTATCGTCACTCCCGCTATTCTTTTAACTTTTTCCTCTAATGCTTTTTTACTGTGAAGCATTTTATGTTGTTGTACAGTAGGCTTTGGGTATTTTTCTATTACTGAATATTTACTATCATCTGGGAGTATGCCCTTGTTGGTGCATTTATGGCCTAGGTATGTAACCTCGTGCATGAAGAATGAACATTTTTCAGGGTGTAGTTTGAGATTGTGTTTGCGACATAGTTCGAAAACATCCGTTAAATTTGAAAGCATGTGTTTCTCTGAACAACCTAGAACGACTAGGTCATCCATGTATAGGAAGGCTTGATCTGGTCTTAGCCCGCTAAAAGCAATTGTCATCATTCTTTGGAATGAATTTGGTGCCACTTTTAAACCATATGGTAATCTGGTAAATCTATAAGCGCCTTTGTTGGTTGAGAATGAAGTTAGGTTCCTAGAATTCTTTTCTAGTTCTATTTAATGAAATCCGGATATTAAATCTAGACAAGAAAAGTATTTTGCTCGGCCAAGTTGATCTAAAATATCATCTATTCTTGGCAATGGAGATTTATCTGCAATTAATTTCTTGTTTACCTGTCTGTAGTCTATCACCAGTCTCCATCTTCTTTCTTTTGAATTTGGCAAGGATTTCTTTGGAACTAATAAAATTGGA
This sequence comes from Leucophora obtusa, assembly GCA_949987735.1. Lineage (NCBI taxonomy): Eukaryota > Metazoa > Arthropoda > Insecta > Diptera > Anthomyiidae > Leucophora > Leucophora obtusa. The sequence continues at coordinate 321,748,844 of OX465295.1, read as the reverse complement.
CTATTATATTCGGAATATGATGACTCTATTATTCCATCATCTATCAATTTATTTACTTGCTCTTCGATTTCCTCTTTATGGGTATGTGGTATACGGTAGTTCTTGATGTACACAGGATCGGTATCCTTCGTTCTTAACTTTTGTTTGTAAAAATTGTTAGTTGTAACTGTTTCTGATTCTAATTCAAAAAAAGTACCTTTTTCAAAAAAAAATACCTTTTCCCAAAAAAAGTACCTTTTTCTAAAAAAATGTTCCTTTTCCCAAAAAACATACATTTTTCAAAAAAATACCTTTTTCAAAAAAAGTACCTTTTCCAAAAAAAAGTACCTTTTTCTAAAAAAATGTTCCTTTTCCAAAAGAAGTACCTTTTCCAAAAAAAGTACCTTTTCCCAAAAAACATACATTTTTCCAAAAAAAAAAACACCTTTTTAAAAAAAATACCTTTTCCAAAAAAAGTACAAATAAAGTACTTTGTAAAAACAAAGTATCTTTTTCCAAAAAATTTCGTTTTTCCAAAAAGTACCATTTAAAATAATATATAATTTCAAAAAAACTACTTTTTTTCCTCCCCCCACGGATATCTCCACTAAAACAAGGTTTCTTGATATTCGGCATAGACGTGCGCTAAGACGGGATTTTTGGAAATTCCTACCGGAACGGGCAAAAAGGGGAAAAGTCTCCCCATAAACAGTCTCACAAATTGGAAAAGTGCCTGCCCAAACCACTGGAGGTAAGAAGTTGAAATTTGGTATAAAGGTTCCTCCACTGTAGTAGACATCGACTAAGTTTGTATTTTTGGAATTCCCTACAGGATATCCCAAAAGGAAACTCGGTATGTGAGTTCCTCCTTCTGTGTAGGCGTCCGCTTAGACGGAATTTTTGAAATTCCTATCGGGAGGGGAAATAAGGTAAAAGTCTCCTCCTGACGGCTTGCCCAATCCCTTTTGGCCAACCTAAAATTTTAAATATGTATTCCTTGGAGTAGGACTAACTCACCGGCAACATAATTTTTCTATTTTGGAACAGGAACATAGTAAAAATGGTGGTTGAAAGGGAAAAATGTCCCCACTAACGGCCTGCCCAAACCGCTTAGGCAATGCAGTTGAAATTTGGTATGAATGTTCCTCATCCATCGCAGATAGCCGCGAAGATGGAATTTTTGTAAATTCCTAAAGGGAGGGGCAAAAAGAAGAAAAGCCTCACCTTGGGGGCCGGTAAAAACCTCTTCGGCTAGAAACCTGAAGCTTAAAATGTGGGTCCCTGGAGTAAGGGCTAACTTATTAGAAAGATACTTTTTTGAATTTTGGACAGGGTCGTTATAAAATGGGGGCTCAAAAAGGGAAAGTTGCCCCTTAACGACATGTCCAAACTGCTGGAACTAGGAAGCTGAAATTCGGTACTTAGGTTCCTCTTCCAGCCTAATTCCAACCGGGAGGGACAAAAAAAGAAAAAGTGTCCCCCTTGACAGCCTGCTCAAACTGCTGGAACTAGGAAGCTGAAATTCCCTGTCGATGGATTTTCGGAAACTCCTACCGAGAGGGGCACAAATAGTAAAAGTTGGCTAGAAACCTGAAATGTAAAACATATGTTACTTGGAGTATGGGCTCACTTACTGGGAAGATGCTTTTTGGACAGGGACATTGCAAAAATGGGGATTAATGAAGCGAAAAGTGCCGCTTAAAGGCCTGCCCAAACCGCTGGAGGTATAAAGTTGAAATTTGGTATTAAAGTTCCTCCTCTATTGTAGACATCCGCTAAGATGAGATTTTTGGAAATTTCTACAGGTAGGGTCAAAAACAGGAAAAGTCTCCCCCTTAACGGCCTGGCCAAACTGCTGGAACAAGGGATCTTAAATTCGGTATTTGGGTTCCTTCTCCAACGTTGACGTCCCCTAAGATGGTATTTTTGGAAATTCATACCGGGAGGGGTAAAAAGGGAAAAAATATACCGAATTGAAACCATTCAGGTATCCTCTCCTGCTCTTGAAGTTTTTTCCCTCCTTCTGGATATTAATCCATACAAAAAGGTGTTTATACATTAGTAGGGCAAAGAATTTCATGCACTTAAGAATCGAAAATATGCTGCTAAAAATTAAAAATATGTATTAAAAACATAAAAAATATGCCCTAAAAACGATTATTTTTGCAAAAATAACTTACTTTGAAATATAAAACTATATGTAAGTTAGTTATTTTGCAAATAGACACAGAACTCCAAACTTTTCCATAGGTAAATGATGTTTTTACGAGTTTTTTTTTTTGAAAATAATGAAAAAAAAAATATTTTGGTTGAATAAAATACGAAAACGTATAAATTTTTTATATTTTTATACAAATTACAAAATGCTCCTAAAAACGAAAAATATGCATTAAAAAGCGCAAAATATGCATTAAAAAGGCACCAAATATGCATTTGAAGTTAAAATATGCAAAAACATGAATTTTGTTAAATATGCAAAAATATGCAACTACAAATCGATGCCATTTCGTTCTAAATTTGATGATTCAGATAAATATTTAGTCTATATTTATTTTGGACTATCGATAAAAAACATGCATATGCATGAAATTCCTTGCCCTATACATTAGTATTACTATTCTGATTTCCAAGTTACAACTCCCTGTAACAGAGACGGGTAATTCAAGCTCCCTGAAATACAGTCTTATCGCATGTTCAGTACAGCGGTACACCTTCAAATATAAAGTATTTTTGCAAGGCAATTCCACTCTCGTTAGTTTTTAATTGTCAAAACGCATATATAAAAAACAAGCAAAAACTTGTTTTGTATAGTAGTATTTTCTCAGTCAAAATGCCGTATTAAATTAAAAATTGCTATTAAAATACGATTTTGTTATATATTTTGATTTTTAAGAACTCAAAAATAAAATCATCAAAAAACTTAAGGGAAACTCACGCACACACACTCAAAAATATTAATCACGCACACTCACAAAACAATTTTTGCTACTCACACTCACTAACGTTCACGTGAGTATATTAAGATTTTATTCACATTCACGCGTGATCTACGTGAATCGGTCAAAATTCTGCTCACGTGTCCATCTCTATTTTCAACACAATTTGAAAATTTTTTTTTTTTTGCCATATGGCATCTCTATATTTCGCTAAAAATTTACTAAACACAGCTCTGTTTTAATGCCAAACGTTGCAACTAAGGCATGAAATCACAAATTTATTTCATGAAAAAAACGGCGAAAAGCCGCACTTCCTAAGTTTTTTTATGAGAAAGATTTTTAATAATAAAAATAATTTTTACAAAAGTTATTAAATCTGCAGGAAAGATAAATTGGACAAATCAAAAAAAAAGTAAGTAAACAATAAAAAAAAGTGAAGGATAATTGGAAAGATAAAATGCTTTGTGATTAGGCTTTTGTGTTGTGGTGTCTGATCGCTAAATTTCTTTTTTCCAAATTCTTGTGTTTAGAAATGGATACATATTTATTCGATGGAGGTCGTATACAAAAAATGGAGGTAGACTATGCTCCAGCTTGCGATGAAAAAATTCCCTTGGCTAAAGATTTAGCTAAGAAGAATCCAGATTCGTTTCATGAGGCCATCGAAATGTTGCTGACACTTGAAAAACAAACACGTCTGGGAGCTGATATGGTTTCTTGTTCCCGGGTTTTGGTGGGCATTTGTCAAATATGTTTTGAGGCTGGCAACTGGAATGCTTTAAATGAATATGTTACATTATTGGTGCGTCGACGCTCTCAACTGAAACAGGCCGTATCGAAAATGATACAAGAGTGTGTTAGTTATGTGGATAAAACACCAGATAAGGAAACAAAATTAAAGTTAATTGATACTTTGCGTGCCGTTACAGAAGGTAAAATTTATGTAGAAATTGAAAGAGCTAGACTTACAAAAATTTTGGCCGACATTAAGGAGGCTGATGGAGATGTTGCCGGAGCAGCAGCTGTAATGGAGGAATTACAAGTAGAAACTTATGGTTCTATGGATAAAAGAGAAAAGGTAGGACATTTTAAAATGACCTGCTCAAATAGATTCCTTTATTACAATTTATTTTAGGTTGAATTAATTTTGGAACAAATGCGTTTGTGCCTTCTTAAAGAAGATTTTGTTTCTACACAAATCATAGCCAAGAAAATCAGTATAAAATTTTTCGATGATCCCGCCCAACATGATTTTAAATTAAAATTCTATAATTTAATGATCCGTCTTGATCGCGACACTTCCTTTTTGAAGACCTCACGTCATTATCAAGCCATTGCAGAACCTCCTAAGGCTGTAGTGCCAAAACCTGAACCCATGGATGAAGATAAAAAGAAGAGTGATGAAAAGGAAAAGAAAAAAGATAAAGATGAAGAAGCCAAACCTTCTGAGCCACCACTACCAGTTGAACTTACTCCCGAACAGGAAAAGGAACTAAAGGAAAAACTTATTTGTGCAGTCCTCTATTGTATACTAGCACCATATGATAATGAACAAAGCGATATGATGGCTCATTTATCAAAAAATAAAAAACTGGAAGAAATACCAGTATACAAGTAATATTTAGCTTTTAAAAACTTGCTTTGTAATTTAAAATTCTTGTTCATTCTTTAATTTCCAGAGAGATTTTGCGTTTATTTATGTCTAAAGAATTGATTAATTTCGACACCTTTAATGTTGATTTTGGCACCGTCTTAGCTGAAAATGAAATGTTCCAGGAGAGCACCAAACATGGTAAAAAGTGTATTACTGAACTTAAAGATCGCCTCATAGAGCATGTAAGATATAAATGTAATAATTCTACATTTTATAAATTACATTGTTTTTCATCTTTCAGAACATTCGGATCATTGCCATGTATTATTCGCGTTTGCATTTGAAACGTATGAGTGAATTACTAAATTTACCGTCTGATCGCTGTGAAGAATACCTATCGAAATTGGCTAACAGCGATACTATACATGTAAAAATTGATCGTCCTGCTGAAATTATTTACTTCACCATTAAGAAGAGCGCTTCAGATGTTTTGAATGCTTGGTCCAAGGATGTTAGTCAATTGATGTCATTGGTTAATAAGACTTGTCATTTGATCAACAAAGAGGAATGTATTCATTCCGTTAAAAGTATTGCCGTAGAAGATTAAATATTTAGCAAAACCATTTTCAGTTTGCAGACATTTTTTTTTTCTTTTGCATTACTGCTTTAGATACAAGTAGTGTATATTTACGCTCACATTAAAGCGATACACAATTTAAGTTGTCATTAATATCTTATCCTATTTTTAGTCATTGAATGATTAATACACAATAATAAAAATAAATTTATAAAAAAGTAATTAATTGTATTTTACCATTCTTCTTAAAAATGTGTTTGAAATATTCCAAAAAGTCTAAAGGCAAAATCGGCCAAAAAATGACTGAAAATTTGATGAATATAGTATTTTGTTGATAAAAAAAATATTGGTTGGTGAATCTCAATTATAGTTGTAAAATTTCGATACTATTTGAGTACTCAATACAGCTAATTTTTTTCAATTGGGTTCTCGATACTACATGGGTAAAATTTTTAAAATTGTGTCTTATTTGATAAGTTCCCATATACAACCACACACAATTTGATCCAAAAAAAAATGTAATCTACATATCTAATTTGATACAATTTGATCCGAGATTTGTAAATATCCATAAGGCTGTGAAGATAACTTCGAAAGTTAAATACGTTCGACAAAAATGATAAGTTCTTAACAGAAACTGTAAAAAGTGTATTTACTTATTTTTTTCTTCGCAAATATATTATTTATTAGCAGGCTTCGTAATGCACGCACATGTGCGCACATGCACATGTGCAAAAATTGATGTGCAGACAAAAGATGCACATGCACATGTGCATGTGCAAATTTTTGTTTATACTTCGCACATGCACATGTGCATGTGCGAATTTGACTTTATATTTCGCACATGCACATGTGCATGTGCGAAAATATTTTGCACTTCGCACATCAAGATGTGCAAGTGCAGATACTGTTCGCACATGCACATCAAAATGTGCATGTGCGAATACTATTCGCACATGCACATCTCCATGTGCGATGTGCGAATACAAATTCGCACATGCACATGTGCGAGTGCAAGTGCATATGCACGTGCATTAGAAAAACAGCTAACATTAGAAAAAAACCGCTAATATTGTCGAAAATCGCAAATATATAAAAAAAATTTCAAATTTTAAAAAAATCGCCGAATTTTAAAAAAATCGCCGATATTGGAAAAAATCGTCAAAACTTGAAAAATTGTCAAAAATTTGAAAAAATCTGCAAAATTTAAAAAATTGCCAAAATTGAAAAAATCGTTAAAAATTGGAAAAAAAATCGCCAAAATTTTAAAAAATCGTCAAAATTTGAAAAAAATTCCAAAATTTGAAAAAACACTAAATTCGAAAAAAAAGTAAAAATTTGAAAAATTATGAAAAATTTGACAAAATCTTCAAAAATTAAAAAAAATCGCCAAAATTTTAAAAAATTTCCAAAATTGGAAAAATCCCAAAAAGTGGAAAAAAATCGTCAAAATTTGAAAAATCGTCAAAAATTTTAAAAAATCGTCAAAAAAAAATTTAATTTAAAAAAATTGCCGAAACTGAAAAAATCGTTAAAAATTCGAAAAAATCGCCAAAATGGAAAAAAATTTGAAAAAAACACTAAAATTGAAAAAAAGTCAAAATTTGGCAAAATCTTCAAAAATTAAAAAAAAATCGCCAAAATTGAAAAAAAATCGTCAAAATTTGAAAAATTTTCCAAAATTGGAAAAAAGCCCAAAAATTGGAAAAAATCGTCAAAATTTGAAAAATCGTCAAAAATTTTAAAAATCGTCAAAAATTTCTAAAATTGGAAAAATTCACAAAATTTAAAAAAATCACCAAAAATTCAGAAAAATCGCCAAAATTGAAAAATCTCCAAAATTTGAAAATAGTCATGTGTTGAAAAAATCGGCATAATTTGAAAAATTCGCGAATATTTGAAAAAAACTGCAAAAATTAAAAAAAGTAAAATTTAAAAAAAATCGTCAAAATTAAAAAAAAAAAATCGAAAATGGCAGAACTGTCAGAAATTCGAAATCATGAAATTCTCTCTACGACGCTAAGTTTTCGAGAAAAACGCGATTTTAAAATCTAGCAATGCAAGTCAAAATCTAGTTCCGCTATGGGGGTACTGGTGGTGAGTGTTGAACTTTGGTGCACTCAGTTTTCCTCTAGCTTTTCTAGTTTTCGAGATATGGACGATTTAAATTTTATTTAAGCGATTTTCGCACTTATTTTTCCACATATGACTCACTATGACTTCCGTGTTCCAAAACCGTTGTCCGTTTTCATCTAACTCATTTAGTTTTCGAGATACAGGAGATATTCCAAATAAAAGCCCTTTTCTCTCTACGACGCTTAGTTTTCGAGAAAAACGCGATTTTAAAATCTAGCAATGCAAGTCAGAATCTAGTTCCGCTATGGGGGTATTGGTGGCGAGTGTTGAACCTTGGTGCACTCAGTTTTCCTCTAGCTCTTCTAGTTTTCGAGATATGGACGATTTAAATTTTTTATAAGCGATTTTCGCACTTATTTTTTCACCTATGACTCACTATGACTTCCGTGTTCCAAAACCGTTGTCCGTTTTCATCTAACTCATTTAGTTTTCGAGATACGGGAGATATTCCAAATAAAAGCCCTTTTCTCTCTACGACGCTTAGTTTTCGAGAAAAACGCGATTTTAAAATCTAGCAATGCAAGTCAAAATCTAGTTCCGCTATCGGGGTATTGGTGGCGAGTGTTGAACCTTGGTGCACTCAGTTTTCCTCTAGCTCTTGTAGTTTTCGAGATATGGACGATTTAAATTTTTTATAAGCGATTTTCGCACTTATTTTTTCACAGATGACTCACTATGACTTCCGTGTTCCAAAACCGTTGTCCGTTTTCATCTAACTCATTTAGTTTTCGAGATACGGGAGATATTCCAAATAAAAGCCCTTTTCTCTCTACGACGCTTAGTTTTCGAGAAAAACGCGATTTTAAAATCTAGCAATGCAAGTCAAAATCTAGTTCCGCTATCGGGGGTATTGGTGGCGAGTGTTGAACTTTGGTGCACTCAGTTTTCCTCTAGCTCTTCTAGTTTTCGAGATATGGACGATTTAAATTTTATATAAGCGATTTTCGCACTTATTTTTCCACATATGACTCACTATGACTTCCGTGTTCCAAAACCGTTGTCCGTTTTCATCTAACTCATTTAGTTTTCGAGATACGGGAGATATTCCAAATAAAAGCCCTTTTCTCTCTACGACGCTTAGTTTTCGAGAAAAACGCGATTTTAAAATCTAGCAATGCAAGTCAAAATCTAGTTCCGCTATCGGGGTATTGGTGGCGAGTGTTGAACCTTGGTGCACTCAGTTTTCCTCTAGCTCTTCTAGTTTTCGAGATATGGACGATTTAAATTTTTTATAAGCGATTTTCGCACTTATTTTTTCATAGATGACTCACTATGACTTCCGTGTTCCAAAACCGTTGTCCGTTTTCATCTAACTCATTTAGTTTTCGAGATACGAGAGATATTCCAAATAAAAGTCCTTTTCTCTCTACGACGCTTAGTTTTCGAGAAAAACGCGATTTTAAAAACTAGCAATGCAAGTCAACATCTAGTTTCGCTATCGGGGTATTGGTGGTGAGTTTTGAACTTTGGTGCACTCAGTTTTCCTCTAGCTCTTCTAGTTTTCGAGATATGGACGATTTAAATTTTATATAAGCGATTTTCGCACTTATTTTTCCACATAAGACTCACTATGACTTCCGTGTTCCAAAACCGTTGTCCGTTTTCATCTAACTCATTAAGTTTTCGAGATACGGGAGATATTCCAAATAAAAGCCCTTTTCTCTCTACGACGCTTAGTTTTCGAGAAAAACGCGATTTTAAAATCTAGCAATGCAAGTCAAAATCTAGTTCCGCTATGGGGGTATTGGTGGCGAGTGTTGAACTTTGGTGCACTCAGTTTTCCTCTAGCTCTTCTAGTTTTCGAGATATGGACGATTTAAATTTTATATAAGCGATTTTCGCACTTATTTTTCCACATATGACTCACTATGACTTCCGTGTTCCAAAACCGTTGTCCGTTTTCATCTAACTCATTTAGTTTTCGAGATACGGGAGATATTCCAAATAAAAGCCCTTTTCTCTCTACGACGCTTAGTTTTCGAGAAAAACGCGATTTTAAAATCTAGCAATGCAAGTCAAAATCTAGTTCCGCTATCGGGGTATTGGTGGTGAGTTTTGAACTTTGGTGCAGTCAGTTTTCCTCTAGCTCTTCTAGTTTTCGAGATATGGACGATTTAAATTTTATATAAGCGATTTTCGCACTTATTTTTTCACAGATGATGCGAAAATCGCTTAAATAAAATTTAAATCGTCCATATCTCGAAAACTAGAAGAGGTAGAGGAAAAGTGACTGCACCAAAGTTCAAAACTCACCACCAATACCCCGATAGCGAAACTAGATTTTGACTTGCATTCCTAGATTTTAAAATCGCGTTTTTCTCGAAAACTAAGCCTCGTAGAGAGAAAAGGGCTTTTATTTGGAATATCTCCCGTATCTCGAAAACTAAATGAGTCAGAAGAAAACGGACAACGGTTTTGGAACAGGGAAGTCATAGTGAGTCATATGTGGAAAAATAAGTGCGAAAATCGCTTATATAAAATTTAAATCGTCCATATCTCGAAAACTAGAAGAGCTAGAGGAAAACTGAGTGCACCAAAGTTCAAAACTCGCCACCAATACCCCGATAGCGGAACTAGATTTTGACTTGTATTGCTAGATTTTAAAATCGCGTTTTTCTCGAAAACTAAGCGTCGTAGAGAGAAAAGGGCTTTTATTTGGAATATCTCCCGTATCTCGAAAACTAAATGAGTTAGATGAAAACGGACAACGGTTTTGGAACACGGAAGTCATAGTGAGTCATATGTGGAAAAATAAGTGCGAAAATCGCTTATATAAAATTTAAATCGTCCATATCTCGAAAACTAGAAAAGCTAGAGGAAAACTGAGTGCACCAAAGTTCAACACTCGCCACCAATACCCCCATAGCGGAACTAGATTTTGACTTGTATTGCTAGATTTTAAAATCGCGTTTTTCTCGAAAACTAAGCGAAAAGGGCTTTTATTTGGAATATCTCCCGTATCTCGAAAACTAAATGAGTTAGATGAAAACGGACAACGGTTTTGGAACAAGGAAAAATATTCGAGAAACAATTTTTGTCGATTTTCACAAATTTTTACGACTTTTTCAATTCTGGCATTTTGCAATTTTTTTTTCCAATTTTTGGCGACTTTTTGAAATTTTGATATTTTTTAAAAATTTTTCGATTTTGGCAATTTTTTTAAATTTTCCGACTTTTTCCAATTTTTGACGACTTTTTGAAATTTTGACGATTTTGGTAATTTTTTCAAATATTGACAATTTTTTCAAAATTTTTACGATATTTCGCAATTTTGGCGATTTTGTCTAATTTTTGAAGATTTTTTTATTAAATTTTGACTATTTGGGCAATATTTTCAAATATTGACGATTTTTTCAGTTATGACGATTTTTTCAAAATTTTTTCAAAATTTTTCAATTTTGGCAATTTTTCAAAATTTTCCGATTTTTTCCAATTTTTGAAGACTTTTTGAAATTTTGTCGACTTTGGTAATTTTTTCAAATATTGACAATTTTTTTCAAAATTTTTACGATATTTCGCATTTTTGTCTAATTTTTGACGATTTTTTTTAAATTTTGACTATTTGGCCAATTTTTTCAAATATTGACAATTTTTTTAAATTTTGTCGATTTTTTCAAAATTTTTACGATATTTTGCAATTTTGTATAATTTCTGACAATTTTTTTTAATTTTGGGCAATTCTTTCAAATATTGACGATTTTTTCAAGTTATGACGATTTTTTCAAAATTTTTACAAAATTTTTCAATTTTTACAAAATTTTTAAATTTTTACAAAATTTTTAAATTTTTCGATTTTTTCCAATTTTTGACGACTTTTTGAAATTTTGACGATTTTGGTACTTTTTTCAAATTTTGTCGATTTTTTCAAAATTTTACGATATTTTGCAATTTTGTATAATTTCGGACGATTTTTTTTAATTTTGGGAAATTCTTTCAAATATTGACGATTTTTTCAAGTTATGACGATTTTTTCAAAATTTTTACAAAATTTTTAAATTTTTACAAAATTTTTCAGTTTTTACAAAATTTTTTAATTTTTTCAATTTTTTCGATTTTTTCCAATTTTTGACGACTTTTTTAAATTTTTGACGATTTTTTTTAATTTTTTCAAATATTGACGATTTTTTCAAAATTTTTCATTTTTGGAAATTTTTTAAATTTTTGGCGATTTTTGGTGTTTTTTTTTTCAATTTTGACGATTTTTAAAAATGTTTGCATTTTTTTTTCTTGTTTCGGTGTTTTTTTCTGATATTGAAACTTTTATCAATTTCAGCGGTTTTTTGCATCCATGTGCGCGCACATGTGTGCACATTTTGCACATACACATGTTGATGTGTAATGTGCAAGTACCAGTCTGCACTTGCACATGTGCATGTGCGAATTTGTATTCGCACATCGCACATGGAGATGTGCATGTGCGGATAGCATTCGCACATGCACATTTTGATGTGCATGTGCGAATAGTATTTCCACTTGCACATCTTGATGTGCGAAGTGCAAAATATTTTCGCACATGCACATGTGCAAGTGCAAAGTATAAAGTCAAATGCGCACATGCACATGTGCATGTGCGAAGTATAAACAAAAATTTACACATGCACATGTGCATGTGCGAAGTATAAACACAAATTTGCACATGCACATGTGCAAGTGCAAGATGTGTGAAAATGTGCGCACATGTGCGTGCAAATACGAACCCTGTTTATTAGTAACTTATTGGAAAAACTGAAAACGGTGGTCATACGTTGATTACCCATAGCTGTTATACTATTATGCATGCAATTATTACTTTTTTTTAAATTGGAATAATGTTTTAAAGGTCATACAATGATAACTTAATTTGTGAAAAAATAAATATGTATGATCATATATTGCCAGCCCGTAAGAACATTTTTTTCTTCTTAATATGCTATTACCCATATTATGTGCAATTAGCACATAATTCAAAAAAATAGTGGGAAAGGTGGAGTAAGCATTTGTACCGGAGAATGAATCTAGGGGATAGTGGTTTACTAAAGTGTTAGTGTAGGTATAGTAGATTAAAGAGTTGTATAATGTGTGGCCTAAAATCTCTCCAGATCGGAGATAAAAAATTTTGAAAAAGTGGATAAAATTAAATTTACAGCTATGGACATATAAATGGCACATTTTACCATGAATTCTTTCTTATGCTACTATATTGCAAATACTATTAACAACCAACAACTTTTTGTTTTTTTTCAAAATGTTTATTATGCACATTTAATATTGCTATAAATTTTAATTAAAATTCATTAATGTAAATAAAAAATTATCATTATGAAAAAAAAACCTATTGAAATGAGCTGGACACATAAATGGCACAATCTTAAAAAAAAAGAGAAGAAATGGTTTTAATATTGCATTTGTTAAATTTTTTGTATGTACAAATATTTTACCATTAATATTTAGTGTGGTGGCCTTTGTTTCTGATGACAGCTTCGCACCTGCGACCCATACTTTCCACTAGTTTTTGGCATTTTGTTTTGGGGATGGCGTACCAAGCTTCCTGTGCGGCCGACCACAGTTCGTCCATATTTTTGTAATTTTTGTTGGCGACTTCAACTTTGACTTCATTCCACAAGTTCTCTATTGGATTTAAGTCAGGGCTCTGGGCTGACCAATCCAAAACATCAATCTTCTCCGCACAATACCATTTTTTTTACTAGTTTGGAGGAGTGTTTGGGGTCATTATCTTGCATGAATTTCCATTTTATTGGCATAGAGTTGAAGGCATATGGCTCCATATGGTTTTTTAAAATATCTAAATACTGAAACTTGTCCATTTTTCCATTGATTTTTATAAGCGGACCTACGCCATGCCAAGAAAATGCACCCCAAACCATAATACTGCCACCTCCATGATTTACCGTCTTCTGAGTGAACCGAGGATTAAACTCTTGGCCTTTAGGACGACGAACAAAGATTCTGCCATCTGGTCATATCCTGTAAATTTATGTTTCGTCACTCCATAACACGTTTTTCCAAAAACTAATGGGATTTTCCTTATGGGTTCTGGCGAAGGTTAATCGTTTTGAAATATTTTTTTTTTGGGAGCAGGGGCTTTTTTCTGGAAATGCGCCCAAACAAATTTGCCTTGTTTAGTCTTCTTCTGACAAGTCTGCTTTGATGTTTCCATGCTAATCTGCATGGACGATGCTTTCTGCCTTGATGACTTGAATGGATCAATGTTCACCATTCGTACTATAGCTGCATCAGTACGCTCATCTGTTTTTCGTGGCCTTGGCTTCCAAATTTTAAGAATTAATTGCATTGTAGACTTTTTTGCGAGGAATTTGCTTTATCTCAGCAATTTCCGCTACTTTTTTAATATCTTCATACATTTTCCATATGATCCGCCTTTCCTCACCTATGGTATGTTTTCCTGATCCCATTTTAAATTTTTTTTAACTTTTTATATTTAATTTTGAACTACGAAAAATATTTATTGCTTTGAATTAAATCTACACGACAACTGCCTATTTTAAGTAATTTGTGCCATTTATATGTCCACTTTAAATCAGCATTGTTAACGCAAAAATGATAACTTAAATTTATGCGCAATTTAAATTTGTGCCACTTATATGTCTATAGCTGTACTTTAAAAAATATAGTGGAACCTCATGACCTATGTGGTCAAAACGGTAAAAGGTGGGGTAACCATTTCTACTTCAGATTAAGGCACAGGAATAGTAGATTACAGAATTGTATCACCTGTGTCCCAAAATCGCTTCAGATCGGAGATATATATTTTTGAAAAAATGGATAAATATAAATTTACTTTTAAAAATTAGAGTGGAACCACATGACCCATGTGGCCAAAATGGGAAAAGGTGGGGTAACCATTTCTACTTCAGATTCAGGCACAGGAACAGTAGATTACAGATTAATATCACATGTGTCCCAAAACCGCTTCAGATCGGAGATATAAATTTTTGTAAAAATGGATAAATATAAATTTACTTTAAAAATATAGTGGAACCACATAACACTGTGGCCAAAACGGAAAAAGATTGGTAACCATTTCTACTTTAGATTAAGGCGTAGGAATAGTAGATTACAGAATTATATCACATTTGTCCCAAAACCGCTTCAAATCGAAGATATAAATTTTTGAAAAAATGTATAAATTTAAATTTACTTTAAAAAATATAGTGGAACCACATGACCCATGTGGTCAAAACGGGAAAAGGTGAGGTAACCATTTCTACTTCAGATTAAGGCACAGGAGTAGTAGATTACAGAATTGTATCACATGTGTCCCAAAACCGCTTCAGATCGGAGATATAAATTTTTGAAAAAATGGATAAATTTAAATTTACTTTAAAAAATATAATGGAAAAACATGACCCCTGTGGTCAAAACGGGAAAATGTGGGGTAACCATTTCTACATCTGATTAAGGGGCAGGAATAGTAAATTACAGAATTGTATCACATGTGTCCCAGATCTTAGAAATAAAATTTTAAAAAAAGGATAAAATATAAATATACTTTAAAAAATATAGTGGAACCAAATGACCCATGTGGCCAAAACACGAAAAGGTGGGGTAACGATTTCTACTTCTGAATAAGGCACAGGAATAGTAGATTACAGAATTGTATCACATGTGTCCCAAAACCGCTTCAGATCGGAGATATAAATTTTTGAAAAAATGGATAAATTTAAATTTACTTTAAAAAATATAGTGGAACCACATGACCCATGAGGTCAAAACGGGAAAAGGTGGGGTAACTATTTCTACTTCAGATTAAGGCGCAGGAATAGTAGATTACAGAACTCTATCACATGTGTTCCAAAACCGCTTCAGATCGGAGATATAAGTTTTTGAAAAAATTGATAAATTTAAATTTACTTTAAAAATATAGTGGAACCACATGACCCATGTGGCCAAAACACGAAAAGGTGGGGCAACGATTTCTACTTCTGAGTAAGGCACAGGAATAGTAGATTACAGAATTGTATCACATGTGTCCCAAAACCGCTTCAGATCGAAGATAAAAATATTTTTTTTTTTATTAATTCTTCTATTACATAACCGAGCCCTTAGGGCCTTATATGGTTAATTAAAGCTACTAACTAAATAACAAACTTCTATATAAAATTAAAGGTAATTATTACAATATATAATAAATCGCAATATAGGTAAAAAAAAATTATAAGTACATATGTATATGAGATCAGATTAAATAAAGCATTACAAATTTTACAAGATTTTTAAAAAAGAACCAAAATACAATCATAGTGAATGCCAAGAATCAATTTCCATAAGAAGCTTTAATATCACAAAGATAAATACATATTATTTCAACATTCTTTCCTTTCGCACTTTCAAAAACATACATTTTACAAACCCTCCAACAAATGCAGTTTCGCAAATTCTACTATTTTGGACTTGAATTGAAGCAATGTATAATTAAACATTCTCAATTCTCTCGGCAAAGCATTCCATATTCTTGACACACGAATCTGAAATGATTTCACAAAAATATTTAAATGCCTTATAGGTGGTATTATCTGGGGATTTCTAATCGAACGAGTAAAATGAAAAAAATGGTGGAGTCACAGGACCAATGTGGCCAAACTTGTATTATTAACTTGTATACCTGGAGGTATACATGTCGATTTTATATACAAGTTAATAATTTCGATTTTAAATACAAGTTAATAATGTCGATATACCCAGGTATACAAGTTAATAATGTCGACATGGGTATACAAGTTAATAATGTCGATAATGTCGAAATGGACATAATTAACTTTTATAGTATAATAATAATAATAATAATAATGTCGATTTGGACAACATATGGCATAACTGTCATATATGGTTTGTGTGAAAAATTCTCAATAATTAGGTGCAATTGCCAGAAACAGAAAATTAAAAATATCGGTAATGGTATTTTAGGGGTAACGGCATTTCATTTATATCGGTAAGGGCATTTTAAGGGTATCGATATTTAATTTATTTCGGTATATTTTTGGATCGTATTGTTACTAGTGATGAAAAATGGATACATTACGATAACCCCAAGCGCAAAAAGTCATATGTAAAGCCCGTCCAACCAGTCAAATAAACGCCGAAGCCGAATATCCATGGCGCCAAGGTAATGCTCTGTATTTGGTGGGATAAGAAGGGTCTTTTGTATTATGAGCTGTTGAAATCGAGGCAGACGATCACAGGGGACCTGTACCGATCACAATTGATTCGTTTGAAGAAAGCAATAAACCAAAAACGACCAGAATATGCGACCAAACATGATATGTAAACAATCACTGGAAGAATCCTGAGGATGATATTCAAATAATATCGAAATGTTGATTTATAAGGAGAATATTTATAATAAAATCATTGACCTCGAGCTCAAATATCTGTTGTTTTATTATACATTGATGAATTTAGTAGATTTAAACCAGCATAAGTTTTTTATTTTGATTTTTTTTTTTTTGATTTCATTTTGAATGCAATTAACAATTAAAATATATGTTCCTCCTAGATCCCTAAGGATTATAGATAAGTTCTTCTTTATTGATATTCATAAAACTAATTATGCACTGAATAAACCTCTAACTAAAGCATTGAGATTATTTAATGATTATTGTAATCAATTAGATATAACTGTTCCTCATTCCCAATTTAAAGTTTTATTAAATAAGTTATTTTAAGTTATTTACTATTGTTCTAGTTGCTAGTCTGTAAGGATAATTATTGTATCCATAGACCAAATAAATAAATAACCTAATATCAATGTTTAAAAGATTTTTCCCGCTTGTTAGTGTCTTTTACTAATATTCAGCAAATATATTCTGATAATGATTTTAATAGACATTGCTGTAGGTTCCTTTTCAACTAACTTTGAACTAATTTTTCTGCTATTTATAACTATTTATTTCTATCAGTGTAATTATAAATAAAAGAAAAATAGAAATAGTAGTATTTACGTGACGATTTTTTTATTACAATACCTGCAAGATTTACGAATGCGAAAAATTGGTTTCGATGACATTTTGCGGGGAAAATGATAGAAGTTGTTAACGAAAATGTTTCCAATTTTAAAAGTTTTTAAAAAGAAAACATACTTATACAAAAAAAAAAAATTTGTCTGTTTTTGGCACGCATCGAAAAGTCTTGCCACCCCTGATATAGGCTAAAGACAAACCAAATCTCTTCTGCTGTTAAATAGTCTCTTTAATTTTTTATGCCAACTGGTTTTAAGAGAAACAGTTTTTATTGTTCTTTTTAATTCGTATTTTTATACCCTCCATCCCACTGTGCAGGAGGGTATATATCATTTTGTCATTCCGTTTGTAACTCATCGAAAAAAAAATCTGGGACATAAATAAAATATATATTCCTGATCGTTATCAATAGCGAAACCGATATAGCCGTGTCCGTCTGTCTGTCTGTCTGTCTGTCTGTTGAAATCACGATCACGCTCAAAATAGTTGTGCTAGGATGTTAATTTTTAGTGAAGATTTTGGTCCAATTTCTTAAGCAGTTTGCTATTGGAAATGGGCATATTTGGTCCAGACGTTTAAAAGTTATGAAAGAAAATGTAGAAGCACCTCTAGAATTTTCCACATTAACATGAAAAATATATTAACTGTGTGTTGTTGTTGTTACTGAATAAGAAAAAAATACAAACATACACACCCAGACCTTGAAAGAGTTAATTCTTTTTTTGAATTTATATGCATAAAATTGGATTCATTTTATAAATTACCGAATAATTCATAATGCCTTTAAATCAATGATTGGAAATTGAATAAAGTGAGATAAGATTTGTTCAATTAGTCAAAATTTTTGTCCAATTTCTTAAGCTGTTTGGTATTGAAAATGGGCATATTTGGTCCAGACTTTTAAAAGTTATGAATAAAAATGTAAAAGCACCTCTAGAATTTTCCATATTAACATGAAAAAATATATTAACTGTGTGTTGTTGTTTTTACTGAATAAGAAAAAAATACATACATACACACCCAGACCTTGAAAGAGATAATTCTTTTTCTGAATTTATATGCATAAAACTGGATTCATTTTATAAATTACTGAATAATTCATAATGCCTTTAAATCAACGATTGGACATTGAATAAAGTGAGATAAGATTTGTTCCTATTTGTGTTGATTCAATTTTGATTCGATTGAATAATTTGGACGTATGTTGGCTTTAGACGCACCTCACCGATTGATTCTAAATTTTTACTACTGATATAACTCTCTTTTGGGGGCCCGAAGAAATTTTTTTTTTCACCGAAAAGCGTGTATGGGGAGT
Organism: Leucophora obtusa; assembly: GCA_949987735.1. Lineage (NCBI taxonomy): Eukaryota > Metazoa > Arthropoda > Insecta > Diptera > Anthomyiidae > Leucophora > Leucophora obtusa. Next base: position 321,730,330 of record OX465295.1, on the reverse strand, counting down.
TACTTCGGTTTAAAGTTTAAAAATGAACTTAACTATATTTTCTTCATTTATGATAGGGTTGGAACAATATGTACACCATTGGAAAGGTAATAAAAATATCTTTAGAATAGCATTTTTTGTTGACCCATTATGATTCGGCGTAGGAATTTTAATTTTTTTGTTTGTTTAATGTTTTTATTCCATAAAAAACCTATATAAGAACAAAAATTGTGCTTATTAGAATGTTATCAAGACGAAAAGCTTTTATTTCATATATAGATCAAGTTTTGATCACTTCAAACACCGAAGATATTAGAGGTCAAAATCGTGAGATTTTTTTTCTTTCAAAGTATGGCTAACTTTTGACAAATGAAAAATCTCAATACCGACAATAGATTTAAAATGTGTTTATTTCCAAAATAGGCTTGCCAGACGTACTGTTTTTAGCAGTACGCGTACTTTTTTTTACTGATTGTACGCAAAGAAGTACGCAAATGTACTTTTTTTAACCTGTGTACTTCTTTTTGTACTTTTTTTTCTTAAAAACATTAAATAATACTAAAATGTTCTTTATTTGATAACACTATTAAGAAAATTTATTTTTTTTGGATTTCCTGCACTTGCAATACATCTTATGTTTATAATATTGACGCGTCAAACACAAATCGGCAAAAAAAATTGAATGGGGCGAGCAGTTTTCCAGATTTTTTCGAATGTACATTTCATTTAAACCCCTGTTTTCGGCAGTTTTGGTTAAATTTTTTTACGTTTTTGAAATCAACAGAAGTTATGCTTGAATAAAGATGTTTCCTGAATTTTGTAAGAATTGAGAAAATTCTATTTTTTGGTTTAATCCTTAAGTGGAGTATACACGAAGGATCATTCGTGAAAAAATTCCCATTTTTTACGAATGTTCATTTGTGCATGTTAGTGTGTCGTTTTGACATTCGTGCAATTCGTGTTATCAAAATTTTTTGATTCTTTTTTGTTTCCAAACTCAATGTTCCTTCGTGTATACTTCGCTTTATACTACAACAGTTAATTGATTTCGTTGTTTTGTATTAATATAAAGCTACACACTTTAATGTACTACACTCATAGAAATAAATCCGTAAAAATAGCAGAAAAAGTTACTAAAAATTAGTTAAAAATGATGCTGCAGAAAAAACTGCTAAAATTAGCAGATTTTTTTACTAAATACTAGTAAAATGAGAACAGCAAAATTAAAACTGCTAAATTAACAGAATTTTAGTTATATTTAGGCTAACTTTTAGTTAATTGAAAATAGCAAATTGTACTATAAAATCTGCAGAAAATTTTGCTAAATATTTGTAGACTAAAAATAGCAAAAATAAACTGTTAAATCTACAAAATTTTTGCTATTTTTAAGCTAAATTTAGTTGAATGCAAATAGCAGTCTATTCTGCTAAAATCAGCAGAAATATTTGCTAAAAAATTGTAAACTGCTGTTTTCAAAAGGCTCGATTTTTATTTGCATTTAAAAAAAAAATCGAAAAAAAACTTCGAAAATTTTAAATTTTTTGGTGATTTTTTAGGCTACTAATTATTTAGCAAAATTTTTTGCTGATTTTAGCAGGTTAATTTGCTAATCTCCATTTACAAAAATTTAGCTCATATATAACTAAAATTCTGTATATTTAACAGTTTTAGTTTTGCTGTTCCTATATTACTAATATATAGCAAAAATAATCTGCTAATTTAGCAGTTTTTTTCTGCAGCATCATTTTTAACTAATTTTTAGTAGTTTTTACTAAATTTTCTACGGACTTTTTTCTATTAGTGTATGTTTATTTTGTATCAAAGTTGCAAAAATATTAGATATGCCCTAAAGTATTTTAAAAGCAAATCAAAATATCAACTTTAATTTTATGATTGTTTTTTTTGATTTTATTTATATAAAAATCGATTTTAATTGTTAAAAAATTAACTTACCAACATTATCATAAACTCCATTTTTTGATATAAAAAATTTTAATTTTGGTTGAAATTCCGAATTGATTTTCAAATATTTTTTGACATATACAAATAATTTGCAACTGTGATACAAAATATTGATCACGAATATTTCTAGTTTACGTATTATCCTAGAACAACGAAATCCATTTACTTTAAACGAAATATTAAATAAATATTAATAAAATAGAAATACATCTCTAATAAAACGTGATTGACATATTTTGTTATGAATTCTAAATACATAAATTGTTACTTTTTTGTGTACTGAATTTTATGATATTTTTAAAGAAAAAAGTGTACTTCTTTTTCACTATGTACTGCCTTTTTTTCCTCGATGTACTTTTTTCGTCGATTTCATATCTGGCAATCCCTATCCCGATTAGTTAATTCAGTATAATTGTTGGTTAGAGTCAAAATTGTATCTTTTGTACCATCTGCAAAAAAATTAGGCTTGACTTCTAATATCTTCGGTGTTTGAAGTGATAAAATTTGAACTACATCTTAAAAGTTTTTAATCTTGAGAATATATTAATAAGTAAAAAATTATGTGGTAGTATACGGTGGTTTTTATAAAAACGGTTTATTTAAAAAATCTTAAAAATAAATCTCATTCGCCGGTAATGGGTAAACAAACAAAAAAAAATGTCGTCCATAAGATATTTTTACTATCTTTCAATGATATATATACATATATATTGTTCCAATCTGACTATAAATGACTTATGCCGTTTTCTTTTCTGAAAAAAGTGTTGCCTTTTTTCTGCCCTTTTTTAAAAAAATGTATTTTTGTGCATAGAAATAATAAGCAAATATAGGCATATTAGGTATAAAATTAAAGGTATTTTAAAGACCTATTTAACTATTCTTCAAAAATGTCCAACAACATTCAACTTATTTAACAAAACACCAAAATATAGAAAAATATGACATTTTGTAACTTTTTGCACGAAAACTAGGGAATAATTAGACATATTTTATACACAGTTAGATTGATATCTGAAATACCTTTAATTTGATACCAAATTTGTCTATGTTTACCTTTTATTACTATACACAAAAAGGCATTTAGTAAAAAAAGGGCAGAAAAAAGGCAACATTTTTTTCAGAATAGAAAACGCCATTAGATATATGTAGCTAAGTCCATTTCCAAACTTTTCACAGAAATAAACTCCCTACAGAGGTCTTTCCGCGGATTTTTTTTTAACAGCGTGAAAAGTACTACATCGTGGTAAAAAAAAATATTCACTGAGATCAACTTATTGCAAAATTGAGATTTAAAATACGAATTAAGGAATTATATTTTTAAAGGTCTGCACACATCTATATTAATAACATAAGCAGTGTTGCCACTTTATGGGTAGGGCATGGATGACAGCAATTATTAAATTGTTTAGTTTTTCACTTAAATTTCAATTCAAATGAATGAATGAATTGAGAAAGTTATCAAATTTGTAAATAAAAAAATATATTACACATAAAAAAAAAATTAAATTCATAAACTAGCCAATAGATAGTGGGTCTATGAATACAACTTAGCAATTACTTCAAAGCATTGTTGGTAGCAGAAACGGTGCGATTATCGGTGAGGGTAAGTAACGCTATCATAGATTATTTCTGTTACAGTATTTTAAGGATAATTGTATTTCGGTAACGGTATTTTAAGGTTAACTGTATTGCAATTATTTCGGTGCATTCCGAAATTTTTTTTTTATGAAAAAACCAAGTAAAGTAAAACAAATTTATTAACTAAGTGTATGTAAAATTCACAATTACGACGTGGAATTACAAAAAGTTTAGACTAAAAAATAATGGTGTTGTAAGGATAATGGGATAATGGTATTTCATTAATTTCTGTACTGGTATTTTAAATGTATCGACATTTGAATCTATAACAGTATTTTAGCGATAGACCCTACCAACCCTGCCTCAATGTATGTAATTACTTTTGGCTTATGAATGACTTAACATCTAATTGTGAAGTTTGCATAAAAATTCCAATATCTATTTTTTATTCATACGAGTTAATGAATTGATTCACAGCGACTGATCATCCACGAATTAAACCGATACATCAGGAAAGTGTATTAGTCTATACATGCTTTGAAATTATACAAATAAGCTATTAACGTACACAAAAAAATCGTTACCAAGTAATTAAGAAAATTTCAACTAATAAAGTTTTATCGAATAATTTATTATATTGTGTATGCTACAAAAACATTATTTTAGTTGAAGTGCTCCCAATTGCTTGCCAAAGATTTTTTGTGTGTATTTAAAAACGCAAATAAAACTTGATTTTTGAAAGACTCTAAAATAAGATTATTTTTAAATTGTTCACATGTGATCATAACTGACTCTTATTTACAAGCTTTTTAAGTGTTTTGTTCTAAAGTTAATTTTTTCTCTAAATTTTATGAAGATTCATATAAGCCTCAAAAGTTCGTCATAAATGCTGCATATTTAAGGAACTTTTCTTTGTAATAACATAACGCCCAGAACGATGGGACAATTGAAATGGCCAAATCACTTTTTTTTAAGTTTACTGATGAGGTTATTACCTTTTTTCGGAGTTCAAATTGTAATAATATGTTAATTGAAGTCATTTATAATTTCATATTTTTTGGGTAATTTTGTCTACACTTTTGGGAATTTTGAATCTTGCTTGTGGCAGCACTGAGATTAAACAAGATTAAACTGAAATATTTACTTGTAGTGGTGGAAAAAATCATACACATTTGTTGCACAGTGGATTGACCGAATACAAAATGGATGGAGGGTATCTAAAGACTCGGCACAGCCGAATTTAATCTTTGGTTTGTATAAGTTCCCAGTCACCTGGGGACTTATACAAACCATCGAGCGGGCTTTAGCCCGCTTGTTTAATATTAATAAACAAAAATTTGTGCTAATTATTGATTATACAAAACTAATGCAAAGAATATTACAAATAATACAAGTGCACTTTACAATTTAATAAAAATTGATTAAAAACAATTAATTAATTAGTCTTTAGCTATATGGTCTTGGCCCTGGATAGTACCTGCACTAAGTCACAGTCTAAAAAGAGTGTAATTTTAGATTACCATGTCTGTATTTGATTGTAAATAAAAATTCCAGAAACGCATTCAACACTCTGCGGTTATCGGTAGGGTAACGCTATTTTAGATTATTTAGGGTATCGATATTTCATTTATTTCGGTATCGGTATTTTAATTAATTAGTCTTTAGCTATATGGTCTTGGCCCTGGATAGTACCTGCACTAAGTCACAGTCTAAAAAGAGTAAATTTAGATTACCATGTCTGTATTTGATTGTAAATAAAAATTCCAGAAACGCATTCAACACTCTGCGGTTATCGGTAAGGGTAACGCTATTTTAGATTATTTAGGGTATCGATATTTCATTTATTTCGGTATCGGTATTTTAAGGATAACGGTATTTCAGTTGTTTTGGTAACGGTATTTTAGGGGTAACGGTAGTCAGTTGAAAGGATTTTGAATCGATAACGGTATTTTAGCGGTATTGCCTGACAACCCTGAAAAAAACTTGTAAGATGGTCCTAATATAACGAACTGTTGTAATTACTACATAGAAAACTATATTTAATAAATATAACTGCAATTTTACTCACCCGAAATAGCTTTAATTTGTTTTCTACTGTTTTGTTTTTACGTTGCACTATTATTTTGTATATGTTCATCTGATTTTTCTAGTTAGAGAAAGATCACCATTTTTTTTTTATAATTTTTATTGCTATTCATTATTAGTTTTGCACAGTTATTTAAATTTGTTCACTTTATATTCCCTTTTTTTTTTTTTGTTATTTCACTTTTTTTAAGAAACAGGCCCGTGATCCCACTCTGTTATAATCTGTGAACTGAAAAGAACTCTCACTTTGCTGAAGGTCAAAATTTATCATTTATGAGTTTTTCACAGGTCGGGGATTCAGCTTCAGATCCTGCAACACCAGTTCTCTCGTAAATATATATAGATTTGTTCATTTTACTAATGCAAGGAGCATAGTTAGTTCTCACGTAAATGCGTAAAGAAATTCTAATTTGAACAGGTTCGTCCGTTGCACTTACATCATTTTCTCATTATTAGTATGTTTCACTTTGTTTGTAAATTGGGCTCCCGCGGTAACGTATGTGGAAAAGAGCTTATATTTTTAATGCTTATTAAACATGTCGCTATTTTGAACTGGCAATTCTGTTAACAAAGGCTTTTCTTTCAGCGCCGTTATATTTTTTCATCACATTTTAATGGAAAATTTTTGTCTAAATTCTTTACAACTTGATTCCTAATTCATAATATTCACAATAACTAGCATATGCAGAACTATAAAATGTTCTTGTGTTTCTTTTTGCCGACTAATTAACGCACTGAATTGAAGTTTATTTTTTATTCTTACCGCGACATCGCGTCTTCTGCTTACTCCTAGACGGAAAAATATTCTTCGCTGTTGAAATCAGCGTTGCCACAGTGGAAATTCAAAATTACCCGCAGGTGTGGACTAAATTACCCAAAAATTATGAATTTAAGCCCGAATTACTTGAACGTAAATGTAACGTGACGAATCAGCTGATTCAACCTGCTTAATGAGAAACACATAGTGCTGAGTACTAGTCGTAAACGAGTCGTAACGTGCCAGACATTTCTGTTGAGAACAGAATTTTTTCTCCGTTTTTACGTGCGAGTGCAAAACAGCCGTTTTTAGTTGCATATCAGTGATGGGATTTGTGGCACAATTGTACCATGTTTGGCACAATAAAAGTTTGATTGGTACACTTGCATATTTATTGGCAAAAACAATTAAATTCTTTTTTTAATTTTCATACAAAAACTTGTGTTTAAAACGAACACATAAAATTAAGTAAATAAAAATCGATTGAATTCACAAATAAATTAAATTTGGCATAAACTAATTTAATGATTGAATGAATCAAATGATCTAAATTGAATCCGATTTTCAGGGATAAAATATAATCCACAATGAATTTTTAAGAAAGTTCTTGGTTGCTTGTTATTTTATAAAAAAAATGTAAGTTTTGGTACTATAGGTACTATTTTTAACCTGGTTGGTACTATTTTGAAAATTAAATTTATCATCCCTTAATAGCACGTTACATATTTTGAGTAACTTAGCAAAAATAAAATCCACGTTACGACTCGTTCTCGTTACATTTACGTTCTAGTAACGAGACCTTTACCCGCACTTCTACACACAAAAAATTCGTTGCCAGGTAATTAGTAGCGTTTCAACTAATAAAGAATTTTCGCATACATTATGCGAAAACTAGAAATACCAAGTTTTTAGTTGTTTGAACTTAATTTTTTAATAATTCATCAAAAGAACTTTATTAGTTGAAATGCTCCTAATTATTTAGCAACAATTTTTTTGTGTGTAGAATTAAAATCTGTTAAATCTTCAAAATTTTGAGTATGTCAATTTACCCCGCTGAAATCAGGAAAATGCTGAATATTATTGGACAAAAACAGCAAGAAAAGCTGTGTGTCTCCACATTTTAGTTATATTTACGTCAAATGTAGTCGAATGTAAATAACAGTTTTCCTGTTAAAAATAGTAATAATTGGTAGCATTCGGCAGAGAAACCTTAGAGATTAATCAGAACTGGGTCGACGACGACAACGGGAGTTGCTTTTTCATATATTTTGTATGGGAAGCAAAATGTCGCCATGTCGTCCGGCGATTTGTCGTCGGAATAGAATCTGAGATTAATCAGAAGTGGGTCGGAGAGTTGTTTTTCATATATTTTGTATGGGAAGCAAAATGTCGCCATGTCGTCCGGCGATTTGTCGTCGGAATAGAATCTATTTTATTTTCGTGAAGACACACGAAATTTGTCAAATTGTTGCCATATTTTTAACTAATTAAAGATTGCCATTAGAACAGAGTTTTTAGAAACTCGTATTAGAGCTGCAATAATTCGTACTTTGTTTACAAAAAATTTATTTTTTTGACAGAAGAAATATAATTGAAATTTAAAATACATAATTTACGGCAAAAAAGCAAAATTAAATACAATAAAATATAAAACAACAAGAATTAGTGAAAGACCAATTGAATTGGTGAAGAATTGTGGTGAAACAAATACAACCATGTTCTTGTTTTGCTTTCCTTTTTTCTAAACGTCAACAAATGTCGACGGTCGATTATCGCTGAATTTAAATTAATCGTGACGACTTTTGCTGTCGTCGGTCGACAATCGACCCAGTTGTGATTAACCTCTTAAACTGATACCGGTGACTTGTAGCGCTTTGTGATTACTTACTCTGCTGAACGATGTTTTCTTTGTTTTGTTTTTAAATAAATTTTTTCTATATTTTCCTTTGATTTTTAAAATTTTTTGTTTTACAAAACAAAAATTTTTTAAGATCAACAACAACAAATGTATCACTATTTGATCAAAAGTAGCAAACATTTTTTACGCTACCAAAATATGACAGCGCTACCTGAGCGCTCAGACTGAGCGGTTAGTGATCAGGTCGTTCATCAGATAGTTGCACCACTGTTGTAGAACTGTTGACTGTCAAATTGTACCTGCCGAACGCACCCATTGCTAAACAATGGGTGCATTCTAATTTCAGTGAGTCAAATTGTTAAGCTGCCTACACACTAGGGAACATACTTAAAAAAAGAGAGCATTTTTTGTGAATGTGTGAGTGCGTTTGTGTGTGTGTGAGTGTTGAGAGCGTGCATTTCGTGTTTACAAAATTTTTTGATATTTTTTGTTCCCTCAACCATGTTTCCTAGTGTGTAGGCAGCTTTATACATATTAAATTTTTTTTCTGATTTTATCAGGGTAAATTAGCTGTGTTTGTGCGGCATTCATATCAATGATATCTCGAACAATTTTGACAGTAGAAAGCCGGAATACGTGTAGCGGTGCCAGAGTTGCACAGTAGTGCACATCTTCTGTACCAGGTTGGTACTTAAATGAGTTTTCCAATAGCAATCAGCTGTTGATTGTTATTGTTTAGAAAGTGGGGGAATGAACATAAAATAAATGAAGGTAGAATGGGGTAAAGGAAAATAAATTAAAATGGAATGGAGAACAACAAGATTGTTTTTTTAAATAACCGTCAGGTACTGATTTTTCTGTTCGCCTGGTATCAGAGCCAGAAGAACGGGAATATTTGGCCAGGAATCTAAGGGTTTAATGGTCAAATATTTCGGCGGTTATTGACCTGAGGGTGCCATCTTTTTGTTTATGGATATTTTGTTTTAATTATTAAGGAAAATATTAAGAAAAAAGATGGAGGATTAAAAAAATGGTATTATTAGATATAGGACCAAATAGAGAATAGGATAGAAGATACGCGGAGAAAGATAGATATAGGCAGCTAACTTTAAGAATTAGGGGCGCTGCTAAACAAGTTTAGCTGAATTTGTTTAGAAGAAGCGGCTTGGCACAAAGTTAATTGTCGCGGCAAATTCATAACTGCTTGAATATTGGATAGAGTCACTGGCTGCGGTAGAGGTTTGCCTTCATTTTTGTTAAGAAGTATTGGGACTCGAAGTAGAGGTATAACCAGGAGTTTTTTTTTGGAAATAACCTCGGAACTTCTGGCTGACAACCGTATTTTTTATGCCAAGCCGCTGGACACCGCTTAGGTATCTACTGCCGTGGAAAGGGTGAGTGGTACCATAATTTTTTTTGGTAAATTTGTGTATAATTGAAATGTTTGGTAGGAAAAGGAAACACCATTTTTTTGTGTACGTGCGGAAGAAGGGCTACAACCCATCAACTGCCGAGGAAACAAGGACGGGTTGTAGTCCACAACTTTATTTTCCTGTACAACATTGCGGTCATAATTTTTCCGATACAACATTCCTGTTCTATTTTCTGGAAAAAGTATTTTTGGTCAACCTGCTCTATATTTCCTGGTTCAACTTATGTTAGTACGGAACAATTTATTGGTCAGCTTATCTTGTCCACTGGTGTTTTTGGGTCAACTTTATATTTTTGGTTTCTCAACATTTTTGCCGTGATGGCCGCTTAAAACCAACCAACCGATAATCATTTGTGGCAAGATATCGAAGTATATAAAAAATTGGTTTGGTGAGTCCGAAAAATTAATGTAAATTTAAAGTGAAGGTTAATTTTATATCGAAAAGTGAGAAAAACAAAATATCTTATAAGCGGTGGTAGTTTTTTTTTCGAAACACCAAAGACAAGTTTTAATCCGTAAAAAAAAAAATAAAGAAAAATTTATAGAAAAAGAATTTTATAGAAACAAATTCAAAGAATTTGAAATTTTAAGAGAAATTAAAGAGAAATTCATAAAAAGTATATATATAAAGAAATTAAAAAAAAGAAGAAGCAGTAATTAATTAAAGAAAATATTATTTTAGCGTTAGTGTTAAAATTAAGTGTATTAGTGTTTTTTGTGAGCCCGGAAATTTTTTTGATTAAATACCCTTTTTTTAAGCAACCCGCGTATACGGAAAATTTTAGCCGTGAGGAAAAACATATACTAGAGAGCTCTCTCGTATAGGAAAACGTTTATTTTGTTTAAGGAAATATACCAAAATTTGGTTAGGGTATTCAAAAAATTATTTTTGGGAGAATAGGTTAGGATTTTTTTTTATTGTTGTTGCTAGTAGGTCCATTCGATTGCTGCATAATTTGTACAAATTTTTACTGGATGGCGTTCGTTTACATAAATACTCAGTAAACAGAAAGAAAAAGGAGAGAATAAAGTGACAGTTCTATGTTGAGAGTTTCTAAGTCTTTTTCTTTTTCTTGCAAATTTTTACTGGATAAATTTTTGCCAGTAAGAATTCGCAAGCAGAAAAAAACATATGTTTCGAAAACATATGATTGTTTATGGTAAATAAAAAAAAATATTTTCCAATTATAATATTTTATGGAAAGGCAAAGCAGTAAAACTTTCAAAATAAATTATGGAAAAGATAAGGAAACCTTCTAAAAATGTTCTGCTTAAGGATTAACGTCAAAAATTGTCTTCTTTCATAGCGACCAGTTAAAATTTATTTGTATATTTGGTGTTGTAATCAGCTGTGTGTACAAACTTCCAAATTGTTGCAAATTTTCTGTTCGCGTACATGTTTGGGAAAATTTTATTTTGAGAGTAAATCTTGTCTTACTCTCTGAAAGTTTGTACTGAGTAATTCTTACTGGACTTGACTGAGAAAAGTAATCGAATGGACATAATGTAAGGATTTATATACCAATCTTTTTTATTGTCAATTAGTTTTAAAACATTTTTTTAGTACTTACTTTGTAGGCTATATTTTCTTAGTAAATTTTATTTGCCATTTTTTATTAAATCCGTTTTTTTTAATATACTTACGATTTCTCTTTAATTCCATTTAAAAATCTTAAATAATTTAAATAAAACAAAATTCCATTTTTATATTGTAAATTTAAATTCTAACATGTTTTTATTTAGCTGACGTCGAGTAAGATGATGTCTGGTTAATAATTTCAGTGAATGTGTTAATGTAAGTATGTAGGGTGACCAGTGACCGTGTTATTTGTGGGATAACCTAAGGAAATTAGGATTAGGTTATCATGGAGGGGTGGGCGACTAGCGGGACATAAACCATCTGCTGTCCCTATAAAATCTATTGTTAGTTAAATATTGCTTATCTTTTTGTCTGTCGGTTTTGTAGGTTAAAGTAATTTGTAAATTTTGTGGGTTTTTTTTGTTTTGTGGGACTTGTGATAAGTGCCCATCGTTAGTTGTCGTTATAGTTTTTTTATTATGTTTATTCTGTATATAAAACTTTATATAAAAAGTTTCTTTTTGAGGTTTTTAGTATGTTTTTTTTTTGTTCGAGTTTGGTTAGTTTTTTTTTTGTTAGAAATTTTATTGTTCTGCCCTCTTCCCAGATGATCGGTTGATCCCCCCCCCTGACGTCCATGAGCTAGGCGGTTAGTATGGGTCATTCTGGGAAGCTTTGGTCAAGGGTTTTGCAACATTGAAAAACTGTCAAAATCGTTCTTGATAACACTGATAGAGATCCACACAAATACAGCTATTATATGCAATTTAACTAAAACATAGCTGAAAACTGTATATCTAAGAAATTTGTTCTTGCTGTTTTTATCTTATACTGAATTAACATTAAAATATTCATTGGATTTCATTTTGAATTTCAATTCTGAACCAAATTGTTTACATTATAAAATTCTACAGCTAAATGGGATTTCGATCGGCCAACAGCATTTTTTTTTTTGTAAACAAACTAATCTTAAAAAATAATCAAAATTAAAAATTGTACTAAAAACATTCTATGCAATGACGGAGCACAAAACTCATTTACATTCTAAAAGATATAATGTTATTTTTGCTATATAAGATAATAATTTTAGTTTAGGGATAATTTAGTTGAAAGTAAAAATATTCAATGCTTCAATGTAAGGGGTGTTGCTGGCAACAATAAAGTGATTTTTCATAGTTTCTCTTCGTCGGATACAAAAACAATACTTCAGCTTAAAATATTTCTTTCAATTAAAAATAAAGGATTTTTCCATGTTATTATTTAATTTATTTAGGTTATTGAAATGTATTATTAATTTTTATGACATAAACAGCTGATAAACGTTGCCACTTTTTCTGCAAAACCCCTAATTTTCGGCAAATACAGAAGAGAAATTGGATTTCAATTCGGATTTCGATTAGATTCTGCCGAAATCTAAATTAAATTAGGATTTCATTTCGCAATGAAAATCTCTTCGAAATCCCAAATTTTTATTAGATATCCGTCGATGTTTACTTTTAACTCGATTTCGATCGTAATCTAATGCGGCGTTCACATATACGTGTTTAACTCGATTTGACGTGTTAAGGCGTTAAACTTGTTTAAGTGAGATGTTTTACAGTACATTTTTTCTACCCTTAAACACGCTAAATTATCGTGTTTAATTTTTAAACACGTTGTTAAACATGATAAAATTTATATCAATTGGTATTGAATGACAAGTTTGAAGCAGAAGAAGACACAACAAGAAAAATAAAAAAATTAAAATTGAATAAAATAAACTAAATTTAAATAAAATCCAATTAAAATGTGCTTTTTTCTTATTAAAGTGATAGATGAAACAAACAATTAATTAAACTTTGCTTCCGGTGAACGAAAGATCCAAAAACAGCCATGAAGTTGTCCCTTAACTAAAAATTTAAAAACCTTATTTCCGACTGGGGCGGATAGTGTTGTTTCACTTTTTATAGCAATTATAACATTGGATAATGCCGAAAATTATTAATTATTGCCTCCGGCCGAAGAAAAAATAACTTTTTGGGAAATTTTATCAAATTTTTGTATTTTTTTTTTTTTAATTGTTAAGGAACAGCTGTTCGAGATGTTTAACTTAAGCACTTCATTTTTAAATGTGAACTGACATGTTTAACTTTTACATAAACGTGTTTAACTATCGTACTGAGAACGTAGTATAAATCGCTATAAAGTCATTCACTGCGAATTAACATTTTTATTTTTCATACAAGGCTACGAATAAAAAAAACCCTTTTTCAAATTTGCATGTATAGAAAAGCGCTAGAATTCCAGCTAACCGCTAACAGATTTTTTTCCGCTAAGATCAATAAAAAGCGGAATTTTAGCGTGAAGAGCGCTGAGTTGGCAACAGTGTTAATAAGCGCAAGTTTTTTATTATGAGCTTTAGTAAAATCTGGCAACTAGAAAACTTTTTTGCACAAACAAAATTTTCGTAAAAAGGGATCGTAATTTTTTGCTGAAAATCAACCAAGGATAGATTGGAAAAATTAAAAATAATGCCCAAAGAAGATTGCAAATATTGGGATAAATGTTATCAACGAAACGAGGCTCATTTAGAGAAATTTAATCACCCTGAAAAAGACGCTAGCAAAGAAACTGAAAAAAATGCTCCCAAAAAGGAATCTTCAGCGACAAAACGACCATCATCAGACATGGAAAAATACGAGGATGATAAACAGGTATCTGGTGAAGAAGATAAACCTAAATATGATACCGAAGATTTAAGAAAAGAGGCGATAGCCAATATTAGCGGCAAAGATTGGATGGCGTTGTTGAAAAAGCGCATTAAGTTTTCAGAGCAACAGGAATATGATAATTTGCTAAAAACTAATGAATTTTTGCGTCATAAATTTCTGGTTGAAATGCCACCAGATTTTTATGCATTTTGGAAATTCTTGGAGCATTTAAAACCTAATCTTAAAGGTGAAGATATATTGGCCCACATGGAAAATCAATTTCAGTTGGTATTAGTAGGACCGTTCGAATTTTTGGCGGGAAAATTTGATAAAGCTAAACTGCATGAACCTGGTGATTATCTAAGGCATTGGCGTTTTTATTATGATCCACCAGAATTTCAAACCATATTTGTACGCAGGGGCACAAACATACATTATGGTTATTGGCGTGATGATCCCCATGATAAGGACACATTATTAGTGGCTAGAAATGATGCTGCCAAAACTTATGAATTTGAATTCGTGGCTGGTAATGTATTTGATGCTTTTTTCAATTATTTAGATAAGGATTTTCAAGGAACACCATTTACGGCTGCTACTGTGGCAAATGTAAAAAAAATTGCAAATAAGTTCGTCGAAGAGAATGAAGTAAAGTTCGATTCACTGGAAAAAGTGCAAAAAACACGGCAACCGAAAGTTGTCTGCAAAACTTTTCATCGTGCCGGCATAGTAGTACCATATGATCCTAAAACTCAATTAGGCTATAGACCCTTAATTGAAAGTGATGCTGAAATTAAGAAAATATTAAAAATATTTGATACGGCTGGCTCGTCGACGGATAGAAAGAACGATGCTACTGTTAAAGCGGCTGTAATGGAAAAATTGCAACCTATTGCTACAGCCGCCAATATAGCGGTAGATGAATCCGATTTTGGAACTGCCTTGGAATTGGGTATTGATTTGTTTTGCAGTGGTCATCCGCAGTTACATAAGCTTGTACAATCTCTGTTGGTACAGGCATATTCATTGTTACACCGTCCTCAGTATATTGCCATAGCTAAGGCGCATTTGGAAAATAGGATTAAATGCATCGACTTAAGTATTTTTGAATTAGATGAGTAAAAAATTTGAATTTTTATAATTAAAAGTTGTTTAAACTAAACCTAAATATATTTTTTTGCAAATACATATACGATTACTGCTTCTTTTTTGCTTCGTCCACCGTTTCTCAAAATTTAAAGCTTCCAGTAGCGTTTTAACTTTTCAGCAATCAAATTTCGTTTACCACACTTTATAGCATCACTAAAGCACGATAGAATTGCAATGATAACAATATTTACATATTGAAAGCATTGAATTCATACTAATATTTAGAGCCAAACTGAATTTATACCAAGGTTGGTTACCGAAACGACTAACGGCAAGGGTAATGGCATCGAATTTTGTTTGTTTCGGTAACGGTAAAGGTAACGGAATTTTAGATTGTTTCGGTAACGGTATACCGTTTAGCCTATCCATTTGTATCTAATTGGATGTAAATTAATCCCATGGGACATTTTGGGATCTATCAGGATATTAATTTTATATTATTAGATATTATTGGATCTCCCAATTTTGAGATCTATTTGGATCTAATTAAATCCTGTAATATATTTGAGGGATCTTATTGGATATTACCGGATACTCCAATTTTGAGATGAACTTGGATAAGATTAAATGTCGATCTATATCAAATGAGATATGACTACCTATGCTATATACATATAATGTTTTTTTGATCGGCATTGGCGGACTTAAGCCGGTCTGGGGTGGGCTAAGCCCACCCTAGACTGATTTTTGCCCACCCCAGAATTTTAAAAAATCTACCTACAATTCTTTTATCTATAATTTTGATGGCAAAAAGTATCACAATATTACTTTTTTTTATATCAATTAATCCTGTGTTTTTGGTTTGGCAAAATCTCTACTAGATTCCTAGACAGCTAAGTTGTTGCAATCTAAGGGTCAGTTCTATAGTCAGAACTAAGATCGATTTTCGTTTTAAATATTTCTTAAATAAAAAAGTTGTTTGAAAAATTCTTACCTAAGAAATATTTAAGAAACAAATCGATCTTAGTTCTGATTATAAAATTGACCATACGAGTTTTTCTTTAAGAAAAATTATTAGAATCGCAAAGTTGTTCAATAATAGAAATATAACGCATAATCTTTATTGGTGAGTTAAATATCTTAGATTTCGTAGTTTTCTAAATGAATAATTAGTTAATATCTAACTAGGAAGTTTCTTCAAAATACATAAACATTACTATGTTATTTTAATAAAATTTCAATATTTTGGAGAAAAAAAAATTGTAAGATGAACATCTCACTGTTTTTGACCACCTGGTAATTCTCGGTGATCAGAATATTGGGCTAGAAAGGATTCGTCCGAAGTAGACTTCTTTTCTCTATCATAATAATCTGAAAATATAGCTTGGAACACATTTATTGTACGAGGTTTTCTTCAGAAAAATAGATGCACTCTTGGGCAAATAAACAGCAGAAAATGAATGGGTCGCTTGCCCACCCCAGAAAAATGGTCTAGGTACGCCAATGTTGTTCGGGTACTTAAAAATTATATAAATGCTTAAATTTGTATGGACAATCTATACATTATATTTATTGCCTTTGTACAAAAGCTGTTTTCGTACAAAGACTTCGCCGGAACGCGAAATGGAGCAATTATCCTGTGTACCCTGCTCTACCTTTACTAACAAACGCATAATTCATTTGTTAGGTTTTGTTTTTTTAATATTTTGTGAAAAAAATAAAACAAAATTTTAAATATTTCTATGACAAATTTTTTTGTTTACATAAAGGAAAAAGCCAAGAATTTTTAAGACTTGGTAGCATTTTTATAACTACTTAATTTTTAAGAAGCTAAATTTATACCTACTTAAAAATTGTATAAGGGTGGGTGCGAACTGGCTAAATAAAATCTAAACTAAATTCAGGTTTCCAAGCTTCTATGGAATTTGAAAAAGTTTTCAATAATTTTTCAAAGAAATTTTAAACTATTTTGTCAATTTGTATTTAGTTTAGAATTTATTTAGCCACCTCGCACAAGGCCTTAATGCTTAAATTTGTATGGAATATTTATACAAAATTCGAAAAAAACAAAATTATTATAAAAACACAAGACAAACAATCAGTGTGTTCGTTTACTCGAATTTCTTACTACTTTTACTACAATTGGAAAGTTTTGTTTACTTTTTGTATTGAATTTTTCCAACTGCGCTGAATTCTAGTATTATCTGAGCAACTATTTAGTATCATTTTAATTTCAATTGAGCCAACGACTATATAGACTAAAGACAATCCACCAGCCTCAACTGCTGTTAAAGTCTCTTTAATTTTATGTCTGTTCCCGTACTTTAACGAAGTTACACAAACTAGCCCAAAGGCGTTCCCGTACTCAAAATTGCGTGTAAATTGTTGTTGTTTGTGCTGTTTTGGGTTCCCGCGGGTACCCGCAGTAACGTACGGGAACGCACATTTTATATGCAAACTGGTTTTAAGAGAAACAGTTTTTAGTGTTTATTTTAACGCCTATTTTTTAATATTAATAAGCAAAATTTTGTGCTAATTATACAAAACTAATGCAGAGAACATATCAAACAACACAATTGCACTTTACAATTTAATTAAAATTGCTTAAAAACAATAAAAATAATTAATTAAAAATACCACTTTTTCACGTTTTTTGTTATTTTACATTGAAACTCTCTTAAAACCAGTTCAGTTTTTCAGATGAGAGCCGTGGATAGTGCCTGGCCTATATTTAAAAAGTCAAAAACTGTTGAAAACTGCACAAAATAAGGAAAAACAAGCGAGGAATATATTCAAACAATAAAATTCGAGATATCCGTTTGTTTTTTTTTCCTTTGTTGTTTGTTATTATTTAAATTGAAATAAAAAAAGAAAATTGTAAATTTTTTGAACAAAGTGCCATCTGGTGATAACGATTTTGTTATAACTTATTTTTTGGTGATGCCATACCCCTGGGTAAATTAATTTTAATTTACGGCTTAAAAATTAAAAGCCGTCCAAAATCCATTCTGCCTTGTATTAAACCATTCACGGCCAAATGAAATCTGGCGGAGAGAATACAATAAAAATATATTTCTATAATGTAGTGTCTTCAAATGCAATGAAATGTGCAAAGAAATTTGAAAATAACACACAAAACAACAACAACGAAAATAATTTTGTTGTTGCTTTGTGTTATTTTCAAATTTGCAAGAAATTTGAAAATAACACACAAAACAACAACAACGAAAATAATTTTGTTGTTGCTTTGTGTTATTTTCAAATTTCTTTGCACATTTCATTGCATTTGAAGACACTACATTATAGAAATATATTTTTATTGCATTCTCTCCGCCAGATTTCATTTGGCCGTGAATGGTTTAATACAAGTCAGAATGGATTTTGGACGGCTTTTAATTTGAAATAACACACAAAACAACAACAACGAAAATAATTTTGTTATTGCTTTGTGTTATTTTCAAATTTCTTTGCACATTTCATTGCATTTGAAGACACTAGGTAAGAGGCAAAGATGTCAAATAGGAAAAAATTAAATCAGAATTGAAAAAAATTTAAAGATAGCTTTGGGAATAGGCAAAGAGCTAAAATAGAAAAACAGGGCCGCCGCACGAACCTTTTATAACATCGGTATCGGAAAACTTGAATCGATAGATTTAATTAGTGCCTGAATAAATAATAAACACTACTAAAAAATTTCATAACACTTATTAAAAATTTCAACAATTAAAATTTTGCTAAGATTTCCTAGTTTTGAATTACTGCACACAAAAAAGTAGGTGGTCGCATAGTCAATTCAGATTTTTTATAAATCAACTATAATAATCAATAACAACTATTGATGTAGGCATTTTCCATAACGTTTTACCTAATCGATTTCGTAATTACTACATATTTGTGAAATAAAAATTGTCAAATATAAAAATAAAACACCCAAAAAATCTTTAAAAAATAAATAAATTTCAAAGAAGCGAAAAATATAAACATAAATGCAAAATTAAGTTAATACAATAATTTAAAATCTGTGCTCTCTGATGTTGCAACACAATTTCCCACCTCATATGCTCGAATTGCAATTAATGCATTTATTTTTTATTGCATATAAAATTGAAAACCAAGTCCAAAACCAAAGGTAAATAATTGAAAACATATGAATTTAATTAATAATAATTTATTCTTTTTTTTCCAGAATTTACTATCCAAAAGAAAAATTCTATCTGCAGAATATTGACATTGTCGTATATAATGGTAAATGCAAATAATTTTATATTAATAATATTATGTTTTTATTGAAATAAAAATGTTGTGAACGACTGATTTCATTAAAATTTTATCTATTGCAAAAAATAAGGTAAAAGTGTAGGAATATAACAATGTTTTAATTGAATATAGTCGTTAGCTATCCTGTTTAGATTTAATTTAATTTCCACTAGGTGATCATTACCATTAACTTTCTCTATAGTTAATTTCTAGAATTTTATTAAACATAGTTGCCTTCCACTACTTCATATCAACTATGGTATAGTGGTGGTTATTTCACCTATGAAATAGTTGAAAATATAGTGATCAGTAACTACGTATTTTTTAGGGTGTGTAAAATGAAGTTAATTTAAGCTGCATAAAAATCTTAAGATCAGAAAAAACTTTCGTGTTTTTAATTTTAAATTTAGTTAGGTATTTAATGATTTTATGTAAGTTATAGGATAGTTTCAGAAAAATCGTAAAAACTGAGGTGTACGGCGGCGGTAAATGGGTTAATAAAAAAAAAACAAAATACTCAAATATAATTAAATTAAATTAAAGAGTCCAAAGCTTATATTATAAAATGGACTACAAAGTACCGTAAAACGACGAAAAAAAATCCAAAATATTTTCAATTTAAAAATAGATATTTTAATAAACAAAACCCACTAAACCTTACCGAGTACAAATGCCACTGAATTGACTTAAGCATTTTTTTAAATCGTTAAAACTGACAGACGATCCTTTAAAATCTTAAATAACTGCCAAAGTTAATTTTTTACATGTATAAATGGGAATCATCTCGCATTTTAGGATTATATGAATCTGAACATTCTATATTCAAGTCGCGCAAAAGTTTAACAATAGGTTTAGCAGCCAAAGAATCTAAAGCAATATTATCTGTATAGGCCACATATGAATTGACCTTTAATCCCTCATTCGAACGCCAAGAACAAACTAAAAGGAGAACAATTGATACGCTTAAAAAAAAATAGTTTTTAAAAACCTACCTCCAGCGGCTACCCCAGCTATAAAATTAGGAGCCTCCAATGATTCTACATTATTCAAATGACCATCTATAGATCTTAAAAACGTTATTTCATCTCTAATTGAAGCAATATTTTCGCTTTTAAAATCGACTTTAGGTTTAACGGTTACAGTTATGACCTCTTCTGGTTTGCTGAAGTCTATTAAAAGATCACAGATTTCACCACTATTAGTTAGATCTTCTTCCACTATGGCCACTAACATTTGTTTGTTCTGTATATAGTGCAGAGATGATTTTTTGCTGGGTATTTCTGCCAATTTTTTTGAATTTTTCAATAGAGACGATTCAGCAAACTCCGCTATTGAGGACCCTTCTATAAGCAACATTGTTTTCGATTTGTCAGCATATGCTTGTACATCTTCTAAAGATTCATATTTTAGTTGTAGCCTGTCCAGAAAAAAGAAAAAAAAATGTTTGGCCCTTCAAATCAGCGGTTTGTTAACTTACTTCTCAATTGATTTTGAAGGACATTCATCTTCATCGCAATCATCCCAAAATGCTCGAGATGAGGGAATATTTAATTCACCAAAACCCATAGGACAACCCATTTTATTGTAATTTATAAAAAACAAAAATATTTTGTTAAAAATGTACAACTATATATTCCAACAATCTAGAGTTGTGTCGTTCAATGGCCGTTCATGAACGAAATAGTTCATTTGAACGGTTCAGTTCATTGAACGATATGACATCGTTCACCATTATTCGTTCTTTTTTGTAGTCATACAATGTTTGTATATCTTCTTATTAATTTTATTACAGAATTAAATGTTTTTTTAATAATTTCAATTTTTTTTTTTTTTTTTTTTGAGTTTTAAAGTACAGTTAAATGTACCGTTGAATGGCGCTGTTACCAAACAGACATATTGCCAGGTTATAAACACGATGCGTATTGATACGCAATATAAAAAAAAACAATGTGATAAACAATGTTTATCACATTGTTTTTTTTTTTTTTTTTTTTTTTTTTTTTTTTTAAAAAAAAAAACAACACAGACGCACAGGAACAGCAACAACACATACACAACCACACAACCAAAGGTTACGCGCAATTAAGTCCTAATACGTCAGAATAAAACAGACGCACAGGAACCACAGCAACACATATACGACGGGGGTCAAGGGAAATTATTTCCAAATGCCAACCTCACCCACAGTCCACCTTGGACATGGTGTCCCCTGTTAACGCGGACGAGGCTCTGACGACCGAGTATGGGCGGTATAACCCGGTTCCCACGGCAATCGGACTATGTGCCGGAACGATTCGGATGTATTCGAATCTTCGAATTTATCCGAGCAAGGATTGCCACTCCGGCTTTAAATGAGAATTATTAACTACAAATTCTCATTTTAAAGCCGTTACAACAACAACAACAACAACACATATACGACCATTGCCTTCACAATGGAAGCTAAGCGCGACGAAGCCCCAATACGCCCGAAAAGGTTTGCATGTGATTAGACTGCACAGTCTAACGGCATGCTGAGACACGCTTTAGAGTATCGCAAAACAAAAACAATTAACCGATGTTCCCTATAAAAAAAATTTAATACAGTTCACGAGATAACCTTCTTCTTCGGCGACTCACGGCGAACTGAATTTCAATTTTTTAATAAAATTGTAATTTTCTGACACTATTAGTCTACACAGAAAAAACAGTAGGCACCAACAATGGGAATTTGTAAAAGCAATCACATTTTCTTTGAAATTGAAATTTTATTTCCAACAATTTTTTTGTTTGAAATATTTGTAACTCATTTTTAAATTGTTATCCTTCATATAAAAATTGTTTAAAAATAAAAATTCAAAGTTACAAAAAAAAACAATTTTTTTTTTGGATTTACAAAATTCTTTGTTGGTGCCTTTTTAAAAAAGTTTTTTTTTTGTATTTACAAATTTGGTGTGAGAAAGGTGTTTAAAAATTTAATTAGAATTTTGTAAATTCTTTCTGTGTATGCACAATAAAATTAATATAAACATGTAACATATTCACGAATCACTATTCAGACACAGCTCATGACAAAAAAGAACGATTGAACGATTTGAACGAACTAGTTCAATGAATTTTATTGAACGATATGACCGAGTCACCAAAAAGAACGATTAAGCCCAACTCTACAACAATCACAAGTCATTCAAACAATGTTGCCAAAATATTTTTATTTTGCCCATAGCGGGAAAAGTTGTTGTGTAGCTATTACCCAAAAATCTATCGATTTTTTATCAGCCGTAATATAATTTTTAAAAATCGGTTTTATGTTGAAAAATATTTAAAAATTCGCATACTAATATTTTTATTATAAAAAACTACTTCTTAAAATACACATTGATGTAAAATATGGGTACACAATAAAAAAACAGGGGGAACATTAATAAATGCTATGTAATTACACAATTAAAATATATATATATTTTTTTTTAGATATTTTTAACTACATAAACATGTATATATTTTACAAGGCTTGTATATATAGTACAAATAAATGTACATACCGTACTAGAAAATTGTAAAACTAACTTAGAAATTATATAGTTGTACAATTACATAGCACTTAGGTAATATTCCACCTGTTTTTTCTGTGTGTATGTAGTTTTTCACCGTACAACGCTCTCTGTTGCGTATTTTCAATACTAATATTAATTGAATGAAAATCGTGATTCGTAATTGAAAGCTTAATCGTAAAATGTTTCATTATTTAAAAGTTTATAACACCTCTTATGAAGAAATTTTTGAGTAAAAAGACACTTTAAGTACGATTTTTCAACAACCTATTAGCTTTTATTAATGATATATGGCCCTCATGGATTTGATTATGTATTTTGAAGTAAATAAATTCTGTATTTATTATGAAAAAAAAATCGCTAAATTTTGTATGTTTTTAGTGCAATCCAGACACACAAGTCTAGTGTCCCAAAGTCGATGAGTCGCCGCCGTCGATTTTCTTTGGAAGTCGAGCAGTCTCCGGCGAGGTTCGGCTAATATTTTTTAGCTTGTCGTCAGAGAAGGGGAATTCATTCGATCGAATTCAAATACTATAAGGAATTCAATCAATCCATCTATTTTAACAATCATTCAATCATTAGGAATTCATTCGATTTCTTACTCATTCGTTTAACAACTTGGCGATTCAATCGATCATTCGATTTTGTCACTTGATTCATACGATTTAAAAAATTTGTAAAATTAACATTAATATTAGTGGTATTCATTAAACGTCGTATCTTCCTGTTATATAGCGTAAACCTTGTATTTATACACAATAAATGTCAAAAATAGTTTACAAGCCCTGGTAAATTTATGCACCTATTTTTATGTGTAAACTTTTTGGTATTTATATACACATTTGAAAATTGTCAAATATGAAATTTATTTGATTTTCTTTTATTTGTTTTTAAAAATTTTATTTTAGAATCAATAGGAAAACATCAATATAAATAAATCCGTGTGTTATATTTACAAATTACCAAACAAAAATTAAATTTTATTGTAAAAAAAACAATTTAGTACAATGTGCGTTCATCTAAATATTGTGTAAAAAAGTGCGGTTTAATGAATACCACTATTATTTAGAGTAAAATTAACCATTTCTTACAAGTAAATGAAGAAAATAAAAAAGGACTATTGTATTAGTTAAAATATAAATTTGTATGACTTACGCAAAAAGCTAAAATTGCCAAAGTTATATAAAATATTGATTACTTGAATAAGTTCGAACTATGAATGTCCGTTTGTGGCAGCCAAGAATTCGTTTTCAATACAATACTGATAGTTCAATAATTTAATAAAAAGTTTTATAAATTTATAAATTGAATAGTGGCCGGCGGCGGCTGTGAACCGTTTTATAATTTTAACATTTTGTTTTGTATTATTTCCAGTGTTGCCGATTCCAGTGTTCCCCAATACCAAAAAAGTCGTTTTTCAAATAAAAATTTTTTGGTTGGCGCGCAATATGGCAACAGTAACAATACAATTAATTGTACCAGCTAAACACATCTCTTTTTGTTTTTATTTTATTGTACATACGGATTTGTTAAATTGCAATTGTGTGGTTTCTGAGAAAATTTACAAGTCGTGGAAAAACACATCGTTTTTATAGTGTCTTTAATGGATATTTAAAAAATACGATTTAATAATGGTATATACTAATTTAGAAAATGACAGCGGTAAGTGCTAAAATTTATAGGTACAAAGAAATTATAAAAAAAAACAAAATCGATTGCAGGTTCTGGCTCAGATTCAGACTCCAGCGCAAGTCATAGCCGCAGTTCTAGCCGAAGTCGTAGTAATACTCCGGAAAATGTAAAAGCTGGGTAGGCCATTTATATTTCATTATAAAAAAACAAATTATTAATATAAACTTAATTTAGCTCACCTGGTTCCCATAAATCTGGTAGTGGTAGTGACCGTTCTCGCTCTGGCACACCAGCCGGCTCTGCTTCAGGTCGTTCAAGATCACCTTCACGTTCTCGATCAAGATCTGGTAGCGTGCATAGCAAACGATCGGGTTCACCAGCAAGTGTCCGCAAATCGAGATCCCGTTCAAGATCCGGTACACCACATAGTAATCGTTCTGGCTCGGGTGGTAGTCACCATTCAGCAGCGTCTAAACGTTCTGGATCGGCTGGAAGTCATCATTCAGCAGCCTCTAAACGTTCTGGTAGTAATCATTCTGCAGTCTCTAAACGTTCCGGGTCAGTTGTAAGTCATCAGTCTGCAGCCTCTAAACGTTCAGGTTCAGCTGTTAGTAATCGCTCTGCAGCATCTAAACGTTCTGGTTCAGCTGCCAGCCATCATTCACAAACCTCCAAACGTTCTAGAAGTAGGACAGCTTCTGCTTCTCCTAAAATCGCCGCAGGAAATGGAGCAAATAATGCCGAAAATGGAGAAGAATCTAGGTCGCAATCTCCTAATTTGCAAATAGATGATAGAGCAGCATCACGTTCTAGGTCAGGATCACGATCCAGATCTGGTTCACCCAGGAAATCTCGATCACGTAGTGGTTCTTCACGATCTAGATCTGGCTCTAGATCAAAATCACGTTCACGTTCTGGTACTCGCAGTCGTTCAGGAACACCTCATTCTCGTAAATCTGGAAGTGGTTCAGAATCGGGCAGTGATTTTGGAGGAAGTAAAGCACAAAAGAAACGCAAAGCTGTATCTAGTGGATCGGAAGATGATAAAGAAAAGGAATCACCATCAAAAACTAAAAAATCACGCATTATCGACTCTGACAGTGGTAGTGAACAAGAGGAACCGGCAAATAAAATGAATGCTCAAGATATTTTTGGTGATGCCGATGATATCAGTGAAGATGAAGAAGATGATGATGCGGAAAAAAAGATATCGGATACTGGTTCCGAAAAAGGATCAACCAAATCACGTTCTAAATCTAAATCTAGATCAAGATCTTCTTCAAGAGCTTCAGCTAGATCTCGTTCCAGATCTAGGACACGATCACGCTCCAGATCTAGATCACGTTCTAGGTCACGTTCAGCTGAACGATTTGAACAACCCAAAGAAGATGAACCGGAACCTATACCCGAAACTCGTATAGATGTTGAAATACCACGTATTGTTACAGATTTGGGTAGAGAAATACATTTTGTAAAGTTGCCAAATTTCCTGTCTGTCGACACACGTCCTTTTGATACCGATACATACGAAGATGAAATTGATGAGGAGGAAACTATGGATGAAGAAGGTAGACAACGCGTTAAATTAAAAGTTAGTAACACCGTACGCTGGCGTGAGTATATGAACAACAATGGCGACATGGTTAAAGAATCAAATGCACGTTTTGTACGTTGGTCTGATGGTAGTATGTCTCTCCATTTGGGTAATGAAATATTTGATGTCTTCAAGCAACCGCTACATGGTGATCACAATCACATGTTTATACGTCAGGGTACTGGCCTGCAGGGTCAGGCCGTATTCCGTACTAAACTAACATTTCGTCCTCATTCAACGGAGTCATTTACACACAAGAAGATTACCATGTCTTTGGCTGATCGTTCTTCTAAGGTGTCAGGCATTAAGATTCTCACACAAGTTGGCAAAGATCCCAATGCGGATCGCATGTACAATCTCAAGAAGGAAGAAGAAAAACTGCGACAAGCTATGCGCAATCAGCATAAACCACAACCGAAAAAGAAAAAGGGTCACGATGCTCATGGTGGTGGTGCACATGGTGCTTATCATCAAGAAGAGGGAAGTGATGATGAAAATGTCATATCTTTGAGTGCCATTAAAAATAAATATAAAAAAGGTTCTACTGCCACTGATCAAAAAAATGCATCAGCTATTTATTCATCGGACGATGATGATGGCTCAGATTTTGAGGGTAGACGTAGCAAGAAACATGTGGATAAAACTAAAGTTGTTAAAGCTTTAAGGGATTCAGATTCAGAATCAGATGTTGAACGAGGCACTGAAAAGGGCTCTCACAGCGAGCATAGCGACAGTGGTGATGAGAGTGGTGGTCGCAAGAGTGCTGCTGGCAGCGGCGCCGCAAGTGGTAGTGGCAGCGGTAGTGGCAGTGGAAGCGATGATGAATAAATGTTTAAAAATCAAAAATGACAGATTTTGCTTATGAGTTTATAAAATGATTTTTTATGTTTAATATCACAAATAAAAACAAAATTACAAAAACCAACAATTCCTGAAACTCTTTTAAAGGTTGAAATAACAAAACTTTTTGTTTTTTAAATAAAGGAATATCCAAGAAATCCATTGAATTTTTTTTTATTTTTTATTATGTATACACTAGGGTGTTCCAAGCTTGTATGGACGAAAATAAATTTTGAGTTTTTGAGCGGGCTACCCCCTGGAAATATTTATTTGGGTGTAAAACTACGTCCCTCAAAAAATTAGGATAATCGGATATCGGGAAGACGTGCCGCATCTGCCCTGAAGTTTGGCATACGGATTATAAGGGGAAAATATGACTTATTGTGCATTTTCACGAAAAACATTAATATTTTAAAACTAATTCGAATTAAAAACTTAAAATAATCGTGATGTGGAGTGAATTCTCTTTGTAATAAAGAAATAAAGGCGTATACATTTCAATAATAATACAAAAAAAAATTATTTTTAAAGAAAATGTGATTTTTATTGAAAAATATGGTTTTTTTTCCCAAATAACTTAATTGTGATTATTTTAACGTGTATGAAAAAAAGAAAGAAAAAAACAAACAAAAATTCTATAAACTATAATTTATACATTTATTGGCGCCAAAATGAATTTTATTGCGAGAATACCACTTTAAATATTTAAACAAATATTTTTGAATATTACACTTTTTGTAAAAAAACGCGTGTTTTAGATTTTTCACAAATACACAGAGCAAAACCAAGATTTTTACTCTAAAGCACGTCTTCTACATTAAATTTGTGTGAAAACAAACTCTACACAATTTTCACGTGAAACTGATTGTTGTGAAAAATCATTTTTTTTTATATGGAGTATAACAGTTTTTCACGTGAAACTCAAACAACTTACGGTGCTTAACTGTTTAAAAATTTTGCGCTAAACTATAGGAACACTATGTACAGAAGGGGCCCCTAAAGCCCAAAAATGTGGTTTTGTGCATCAAGTGGGTTTTTTTTTATTAAAAAACCCGTATGTTGCCAAAGGGCTGCACCATGCATTTAAGGGTTAATATCTGACACAAAAACGCACATTTGGCCTATAACGGTGGTAGCTCTCATACTGCAGGTTTAAACTTTAGTTAATAGTTAACCCAAAAATTTGTTGTTTTGGGTACATTTTTTGACATTTTCTTTTGTTTATAGTTAAAGACTTACCCCTAAATTCATAAACGCTTTGTAGAATTATAGGAGGTTTATTGAACAAATTTTGTATGAAAATGACGTTTTGTAAACCTGCTATAACTTTACAACGCGTTTATGAATTTAGGGGTTATTGTAGAGATAGGAAATAAAAATTTACACTACTCACCGGTAGTAGTGCTGAGCCTATATTTAAAAATTCAAAAACTGCTAAAAACTGCACAAAATAAGGAAAAAACAAGCGCGGAATATATTTAATACGGCATTTAGACATAGCAAAAACTACCTAGTTTTCGTACAAAACTAGTTTTTGATTGTTTTTTATGTATGTGTTCCCAATAAACGAAACGATATCGTCACTATATCGAAACGATATCACCTAGGTCAGGGGTGGCAAGACTTTTTTGGCTGCGTGCCAGAAACGAACAAATTTTTTTTGTAAAAATTTCTTGCGTGCCACCTTAATTTGAGTTGTCTTTTAAAAGTCCTTTTTTAAAAATTTTTAAAATTTGGAAAATTTCTCTTAAAAAATATCATCGCAGATGTACATATTATCAGCGCTACGGATAACCCCCATGAAATTACCACCAAAGGGAAAAATTAAACTTCCAAGAAATGGCGTAAAAATGTTTGACGGTTATTTAATTTTTGGGGGTTTTTAATCTTTAAATATTGAGATTATTCCACAATGAAATAAAATTTCAACAGTTTGAACATTATTGCCTTTTTATTTTGTTGGGGGGTTATTCCATTTTTGGTGGTTATTTCATATTTTTTAAAAAAAAAGTTAAATTATTGGGCGCCATTTATTACTTAAGTTCGTAAGAAACTATTTGAAAAATGTGCTTCGGGCAAAATTTTGATTTTGCTAATGAATAAAAAGCGAATATTATGGATTTGAACAGAGAAATTTGAAATTTGAAATGGCTCTTCAAAACACGATCAAAACCCAATTACAAATTCCAACAAAGATGGTTATTTCATTACGAACCTTATTTTCAGCCTTTATTTCATTGAGGGTTATTTCGTAACACCTATTTTCCCTTTAAAAAGAAAACTTTATTTTTTAGATCCAATTTTGTTACAACTTGTTTTCCATTTTTGTATAATTTTCTGGTACTTTTTATTTCTCCGATTATGATGCATTTCCTCACCGAAACATTTAAACTTCTTTTAATCTAGTATTTTAGAAATTTCGCAGAATTTTCTGATAATCGAATTTACGAGTTCTGTATTAACCATATTTCTTTAAAAAAAATAGTGGCAATACAGAGTTTTATTCATTTTAAAAGACGATTTACAACCTCTATGAAAAATTTCACCATTATGGAGTTAAATTACACATTTTTGTAGCGAAATTTAACATTTAACGGAATTTTTGCTGGTCTTCTAATAGTTTACATTTTTTTTAAATATCCAACAAAACGTCGCGTGCCACCTAAAATCTACTCGCGTGCCACTACTGACACGCGGGTCATAGTTTTGCCAGCCCTGACCTAGGTGATATTTATTATCATTAGGGCAACCAAAAAAAGCTCTAAAAGCAATGTTTTAAGCTCTTAAAAAAAGCTTGGAAAAACAGTAAAATAAGCAGTTAAAATGCAAAAATAAGCCCTTCAACTTCATTATTTCTTCATTAAAATCCTCATAAAATTAAATTTTTTATTAAATACAATGCTACATTCCTTGGAACTTCAGGAATCAGACAAACTTGTGAAATTCTTAAATTTATTTTCATCCGGAAATACATTAATTGCGTTAAAGGAATTAAATATGCTAAAATCCTAAAACTTATTTAACAAATTGTGAAAAATAATCTGTTGAAGGCATTGCCCTATCTGGATTTTATTCTTGCCTAAGGAAATCGTCGTTGTCAGACTTGTACTATTAGAATTCAGTTTAAAAATGAAAAATTTATTTTAACAAAGTAGATTTGTTAATTTAAAATAAATTTAAAATAAAAAAATTTATGTCGACTTTAAATACTGTTTAAAATTACTGAAAAAAAAACAAAAATATGCTAAAATAAGCTTCATTTTTAAAGAAAATTGTAAAAATAAGCCAATATTTAAAAAATAATCAAAAACAAGCAAAAAAAGCTGTAACAAATATGGCTTAAAATTATTATATTTTTAAGATCAGAACTTGCATTTAATCTAAATTGTTTTATCTTTTCAAATAAAAAACATGCTCTGTACCCCCTTTCTGTATCTAATGCGAGAAGTTTTCGCATCGAGAAATGCATGGTCACCCTGCATTATACAGGATGATTAAAGAGGTGATAAAATGAACTGCAGTTTTTGTCGTAAATCTTTCAAATACTGTAACTTTAAGAACTGTTCACACATGTTGTTTTGTAAAACACCTAATTAAATTAGAAATAACTTACTATGCAACGTATTACTAGCTGATTTGGTTTCATATATATTTTATTGTCTGCGACTCACCCTATATAAAGCAGAGCAGGGTTGCATTTCACATGTTTTTTCCGCATACGTTTTCGATGCGAGAAATACAGAAACGGGGTGCTGGCTTCTTTTTGGTTGGCCTAATTATCATATATGATAATCACTTGTGATACGAAAACGATAGATTTTTTGTTCTAAAATGTACCTTTCGTAACGATATCGTATTTCCAAGGAATTATGATACCGTTTTCGCTATCGAAATTCCCTGGATAGTAAAATCGATAGTAAAATCGCCTAAATCTGGTCCAGCATCGAAACACTATCGTTATTCCAGGCGATTTCGATATCAAAAATGATATCATATATCATACATGGGCAAATGCGGCCCGTCAACCATTTTCGTGCGGCCCCTCATTCATTTTAAAACAATAAAAAAAATATATTTAATTTTTAAACAAAATTAAAAAAAAAATTAAGGGGGCAATTTTCTAAAACACTTCGGTGAAGTGTTGCGTTATTTCCATAGAAATTGTTTTTGTAACAAAAACAATTTACATTGAAAGTTCCCTTCACTTCACCCAAGTGTTTTACGAAATTAGGTAGTAAATTAAATTAAAAAAATTTAAGTCAGAATTAAAAATATACATAATACAGAAAACAGCAATAACAAAATAAACATCCAATGGGGCTACAAAAACATTACACCGATCAACAACTATCGACTTTTTTCCACAAACTTCCTCTAAAACTTTTTGAAGTTTTTTCGCTTCCTATTTACGAATATTAAGTGAAAAAATTCTTCTTTATTTAAACCTTAAGCCTGGGAAAAATAATTTATGGCTCAATATGACGTAGAAGTATTTATTTTTTATGATTTTGAGTTAAAAATACCTTTCATTTTAGGAAATGTTCAAGGCTGTACTACGGACCTCGTTAGGATCTCTAAATTTCAGAATTGTCCTTGAAGCACTTAAATTTGGTAAAGCAGTTAGAAACAATAAAATTTTATTCATATTTTGCTTTTAAGTGCATATTTTTGCATATATTTTTAAAAACTAAAAATAAGATTTAATGAAAAATAAAGAAAAGGAAGAATTTGCAAACCTTATCCCAGCACTTAACTAGAAGGAAAACATCAAGTTGTCATCTACTTAGACATTTATATTGGATTTAATTTTTAACCAAACGTTCTCGAGTAACAAATATGATTTTTGAAAATCGATGAATTTTTTGGATGTTTTTTTGTTATTATTACTCTTTTTTACTTTGAACCTTAATTCTTAAGATATCTCAGCTGATTCTATTCAACTCTGTGTATGATAAACACAGATTTTTGAATTACAACGAACCGTTAAATTTAAATGTATGTTATTAAATTACATTTTTGTACCATGTCAATGTGTTTAAGATGAATGGGGGAAATGTTTTAGTTGATCTGTTATTTAAGTAAATGAATGTTATTTTAGTTTGAGTCAAGATCATAAATTAATACTTTCTGTTTAAAATTATTTTCAAATCAAAGAAGTATTTGTTTTCATGTTTTAATAAAAGAATAAATTAAGAAAAAAATTAAAAATTCGCGTATTTCTTATATTTTTTTATATTACAATGCTTTTTCTTCAATTATGTGTACATTTCATTACCATTGTTTTCATCAATGCTAATTGAAGAAAATTTCATTGGCATTGAATGGTGATGAAATTTGTTGGCATTGACATTGAGATAAAGTAATGCCAATTATATTTCAAGCCAATGAAAATTTCCCAAGAATGATTTTTTGTAAAAGTGGTAATATTTATAGACAATAATAGGCGTTTTCATATAAACTCGTATTTTACTCGTAAACGGTGTAAACCTGGTATGTTTATGAGTTTAATGTCAAACTCCATACATAAAAAATATGGTTTATATTTATACAAGGTTTACAAGGCATTTACGAGTTTATATGAAAACCCCTAATATGTTAACCATAACAAAATGTATTTCAGAGACCCTTCTTTTGATTTTTCATTGTTTGCTGATCGGATATGTACTTGCGAATTTATTTGAGTTTCCATTTTCACCTCTAAAGCTCCACCCACAGGAAAGAAGGTTTGACCGATTAAAAATATCGTATTCTTTAAATAAGCTTAAAAAGTACAATATTGGGGGAAAAAATTATGGTCATCCCAGTAAACTCCACTTGCTCCCCAGAAATACTTTTAATCACAATTTTCATATTAAAATGGTTCGTCCAAAATAAACCTTGATCTTTGAAAATTAATGTATTACGATAAATAGAAACTTTTCTCATAAATTTTAATAATTTAGATATTTTATGAGTAGGACAAATTTTCAACCATTTCAATTTAGCTTTATTTAAAATTTTGCATTATTTTTGTCTAGTTAAAAATATGCAGTAATTTTTATGAGTCATTTAACATTCTGTTTATAAGCGCTCCAAAATTGGTGGTTCAGTTTACATAAAATTAGCAAATCTTCCGTTAAAAATTAGTAACTAAAATTCAGAAAAATACTGTAAAGTGAGCAAATTTATTGTTAAAAATTAGTAACTAAATTCAGCAAAAAAAAAAATAGCAAAAAAGTTTGTAAGTTAGTAATGTGGATGTAGCAAAAAAATTAACTAAAAATTCAATTTTAACTAAAAATTAGTTAAAAATTTGATAAGTTGAAGTACTAACAGTTTTACTAACTTTTCTACAAACTTTTTTCTATGAGTGTAGTCATCATGCTAAAATCAACAGAATTATATGATGAAAAATAGTAGACTACTGATTTCACAAAAATAGATGTTTATCCTCTTAAAGCAATTTAAAATTTTTCTGTGTTTTTTATGCTTCTAATATTCAGCAAAATTTGTTACTGATTTTAGCAGAGTAAATTTTTATTTCAATTAACTAAAATTTAGCTCAAATACAACTAAAATTCTGTATATTTAACAGCTTTATTTTTGCTATTCTTATCTTACTAATATTTAGCAAAGAAAATCTGTTTATTTCAGCAGTTTTTTAAGCAAGGTAATTTTTAATTAATTTTTAGCAGTTTTTGCAATCCTTTTTACAGGCTGTTTTCTATTAGCGTACTTAATCTGACCAACCATCCCACTTTTGACAGGATAATACCGCTTTTTAAAGGTTTGTGCCGCCTTGCATTTTTATCCTGCTTTTACAGAAAATAATTCCGCCTTATTCCATTTTTTTAATATGATATTAAACTTTTGAATAAAGTTTTCATAATTTATTTTTTCTAGCCAACAAACGAGACCAAAAATGAATCCAAAAGTGCTCAAAATTTATTAAACTTTCACTTGTATGAAAGTGGTGCATCCCAAAGAGTGCGTCTTTTGTTTGAATAATTTTTGACTTACTGGGTTATCAGTCTTGTGATTAAATTTTTAAAATTTAAGAATTAATTTAATGCAATCAGAGAGGCTAATATTTGTTATAAATTTTCGATACGAAAATGTTGTTGACCTATGAGTTTTAATTTCATTTACTTTCAGATTTTCTATAAAAATTATATTTTTCCACATTTTGTATCAAAATTCCGGTTGTCGTGTAATTCATGTTACACATTTCAATAAATAAAACAAATTCATAAAGTAAATTTAAAAATATTTGAAAAATTGGCGAAAACGTTTAAACTAAATTTTTTGAAATAACGAAAACTATATTTTTGAAGTTTAATTCGGCAACTTTTTTGACTGCAGATTCGTATTAAGGAGGGAAAAATATTTTTAAAAAATTTATTGAGTCTACCTATATTTTTAAATATTTTTTAATCAAAAATGTACAAAGTCATAAAAATATAAAAGATTTTAATGTACTTCTCCACAATATTGACTCATAAAGAATTTCCGTGGGTGAGGGAACCAAAAAAGAAAGACCCACAACTCAAAGGCTGTTCAGTGGACCTTTTTTGACTTTAGATCCGGGCTTGGGAAACCAAAATACTCAATAAAAGATTTTAGCAGAAGGCTGTACAAAAAAATAATTTT
The DNA here is from genome assembly GCA_949987735.1 of Leucophora obtusa. Lineage (NCBI taxonomy): Eukaryota > Metazoa > Arthropoda > Insecta > Diptera > Anthomyiidae > Leucophora > Leucophora obtusa. The sequence goes on along the minus strand of OX465295.1, from coordinate 321,695,836 downwards.
TGTCGAGTAATGTATTAATTGGTGCGTCCCTTTGTAAGTTTGTGCAATCCCAAATTTGGCCCTTCAAGCGATTTATGTGCCCATACCTGTCATATATGATAGCAAAACCGGAATTCTTTAAAATGAACTGAAACGAAATCATAATAAAAAATTGATAACGAAATCGTCATATTCAGAACAAAAGTCGAACTCACCTGGATTTTCCAACTATAATTGTCCAATAAAAAGGGCTATAAATATCCAAACGAAGTAAAAATTGCAAGTTTTTCTAAATTTTATTTGTTTCTGTAAACTGTTTGAATTTTTGTAAATAATGAATATTTTGAAGTAACTTTATCACTAAACCTTATCGAAAACGATATTATAATCTTACTGGAATATGATATCGTTTTCGGATATTTAAGGTGATAGCGATTTCGCTATCGTATCGTTCTCTGGTTTATTGGGTTATGACAATTAAAAACTAGCTGGAGCAAAAACTAAGTAGTTTTTCCTCCAGTCTAAATGCCGTATACATAATAAAATTTGAGATTTCCTTTTTTCTTTGCTTTGTTGTTTGTTATTATTTAAATTTAAATAAAAAAAGAAAATTGTCAATTTTTTTAACAAAGTGCCATCTAGTGATAATGATGTTATACTTTATTTTTTTGGTGATACCATACCCCTGTTTATAGTTAAATTAAAGTTAAACCTACAGTATGAGACCCACCGTAAGAAAAGCAAATCATCTATACTTTTAAATAATCTCTATATATAAAACAGGGATGATAAATAGGATTTTCAAAATAGTACCAACCTGCTTAAAAAATAGTACTTTTTCGACCTCCATAGTACCAAAAATATCTTTTTTATTCTACACTTCTCTATGGTGAGTTGATGCGTATGATGTCGGTTCGTATGTCCCTATAAAATGAACGATCTTTATAATTAAACTACAGGTCGCATTTAAAATGATAATCTGACGAAATTTGGTAAATAAGTTTGTACTACATCGATTTCTAACTCTATTGAAAATGGTTAAAATCGGTCCATGTTTTGACCTAGTAATTATGAAGAGATCTTATCTGATATTGAATGTATTGGTATTTAATGGTATAACCAAACCAAAGCGATTTTATACGATTTCTTTCACGGGACTTATATAATTTTATTCGTTAGTTAGGTAGCGATCATTCCGGTAAAGACTCAGGCTCAAATTTGGCGTAGTTCCTATCGGCTCTTTTTTACAGCGTTTTGTACTCGGAAAAGTTCGAAAATTTACGAATATTTTATTTCTTTTTAGTATTTTTTTTTGCTATTTATTCGCTATTTAGACTTAACTGTTAGACTAGTATCTGGGTGAAAACCAACGTGTAAAGTTAAAAAAAAAAAATAAAAAAACCCGAAAAAATCAAGACGGTCAAGCCGATATTTACAATTGGGAAATTTGAATATGAGACGTAATAGATAGCATAAGGCCGGAACTACGATCCCTTCCACTATCGGAAAAATCCATATTTGAACTTGTTTCTATAGAATTAAACCATGAATTATGTGGTATGGAATATAATAACTTTTTTCCGACGTTTGATTCAGATTTTTATTTGAATGAAGTCCCTCAAAGTCGTATTCAATTTCATTTGAAAGCAAAAATTATTTTAAAGGGATTTAATGAATTTAGCTCGTTTGATTTATTCAACCATTAAATTATCAAATAACATAACCCTCGATGAACCCAACTTGTTAATTATAACAATTTAAAGTTTTTTCGAAAAATTTGAATTCACCTTAATTAAATTCACAGAATTACGTTTCCATCAATTTTTAAATCTTTTACTTGGGGTTTTCAATACTTTTTTATTTTAAACTCTGATAGTTTTTTCATTTTAAAACCAATATTTGGTACGGAAATTAAAATAAAAAAATATGAAAATTTGTAAATAGTACTAAATGAGTCATAGGAGTACCATAGTACTTTTGAGGTTTTAATAGTACCATAAAAAGTACTATAGTACCAACTTTATCATCCCTGATATAAAAGAATACCGTGACTGACTGACTGATTCACTGACTCAACCTCGCCCAGCCCAAACCGCTGAAGCTAGGAAGTTGAAATTTGGTATGTAGGTTCCTCCTCCGGTGTAGACGTCCGCTAAGACGGGATTTTTGGAAATTCCTACCGGAACGGACAAAAAGGGAAAAGTCTCCCCCTTGGCGGCCTGCCAAAACCCCTTCGGCTAGAAAGCAAAAATTTAAGATATGTGTTCCTTGGAGTATGGGCTAACTTTTCTGGAAAGTACTTTCTAGAATTTTAGACAGGGGCGTTGTAAAAATGGGGGTTAAAAAGGGGAAAAAGGTCCCCCTTGACGGCCTGCCCAAACCGCTGGAGGTAGGAAGTTGAAATTTGGTATAAAGGTTCCTCCACTATCGTAGACATCCACCAAGACGGGATTTTTGGAAATTTTTACAGGGAGGGGCAAAAAGTCTCCCTCTTGACGGCCTGCTCAAACTGCTGGAGCTATGAAGTTGAAATTTGGTATGTAGGTTCCTCGACCGGTGTAGACGTCCGTTGAGACGGCATTTTTGGAAATTCTTATCGGGAGGTGCAAAAAGGGGACAAAAAAAGTACCTTTTTCCAAAAAAGTACCTTTTTCCAAAAAAAGTCCCTTTTTCCAAAAAAGTACTTTTTTCAAAAAAAAGTACCGTTTTCCAAAAAAGGTACCTTTTTCAAAAATGTACTTTTTTCCAAAAAAGTACCTTTTCCAAAAAAAAGTACCTTTTTCTAAAAAAATGTACCTTTTCCAAAAAAAAGTACCTTTTCCAAAGAAAGTACCTTTTTCCAAAAAACATTCATTTTTCCGAAAAAATACCTTTTTCAAAAAAAGTACCTTTTTCCAAAAAAAAAAAAATTTTTCCAAAAAATACCTTTTTCAAAAAAAGTACAGATAAAGTACTTTGTTAAACAAAGTATCTCTTTCCAAAAAATTTCGCATTTTCAAAAAGTACCGTTTAAAAAAATATAATTTCAAAAAAAGTACTTTTTTTCCTCCCCCCATGGATATCTCCACTAAAACAAGGTTTCTTGATATTCGGCATAGACGTTCGCAAAGCCGGGATTTTTGGAAATTCCTACCGGAACGGACAAAAAGGGGAAAAGTCTCCCCATAGACGGTCTCACAAATTGGAAAAGTGGCCCCCTTAACTGCCTGCCCAAACCACTGGAGGTAAGAAGTTGAAATTTGGTATAAAGGTTCCTCCACTGTAGTAGACATCGACTAAGATTGTATTTTTGGAATTCCCTACAGGATATCCCAAAAGGGGGATGTTTCTCCCTTGACGGCACGCTAACAACGTAGCGGGCTGTGCCCGCTAGTAAATTTATAAAACTGAAGAGATTTTTCCATAAAGGTAAACCTAAAATTTATTAGCTGAGATTTAAAAATGTGTGTATAATAAAATTCGCAATATTTCTTTTTAGATCTTAAAATAATCGCAAAGAAATTATTCATGTAATGTATTACGAATTTCGTCGATTGGCTCAAACAAGGGAGTGTAAAAACCAAATAAGTTTAAAATAAATTCAATTTCATTTAAAATATTCCAATAATATAAATAAAAATTTAATAATTACAGGATTATTTTTAATGATTTTGGTGGCTTTTGGCTGTTTGTTACTAAAATTTCAAAAAATTTAGTAGGCAGTAACTGAGAAATTTTTTCGGAGTATCTATAGTAATTATCATAGGCGTACCTAGCCCATTTTTCTGGGGTGGGCAAGGGACCCATTTATGTTCGGCTGTTTATTTGCTTATACTCAGACTCTTAAGCCCAATCCAGATACTTACAGTGCCAGTGAACTGCAGCAGTGCTGTCAAATTTGGTTCTTGAATTTCTCGAACATTATTCACTATTTTTAAAAAGTAATTATTAAATTTTGTTTGAAAGCAGCTCTTGTTTATTAAGAAACTTTTCTAATTTCTCGACTGTGAGAAATAAAGAAAATAAAAAAACCGTATTATCGAGAAAACGTCGCACTGCGGTAAAACACCGCCGACACTGCGTTTATCTGGTTTAGGATTTAATCTTAAAAAAATACTTTCAACTTATACTTACAATTTTTTCATAAAAAAAAACAACCTTCTGATAAAATTTTCATAATTTTTAAAATTCAATAATCCTGGTAGATTCCTCTATCAAAATCTCTATGTTTTTTATGGAAAACTCTGAAAAGTGCATCTAATTTTTTGAAGGAAACCTCGTACAATTAATGTATTCCAAGCTATTCTCTCAGATTAGTACACTCACAATATTTTTTCCTTAAAATCAACCGAACATGTACATTAAAACAATTGAACAACAATTGAAAATAAGTTCAAAAAGGACTACCCACTTTTCGTTCAAAACAATTGTATTTTGTCATTTATTTTTAATTGTTAATTTTTTTGAAAACCGAGGTGGTCAAAAATCGTGAGATGTTCATCTTAGAATTTTGGTTTCTGCAACATATTGAAATTTCATCAAAATAGTAGTGTATATTTTCCTATTGAAAATCCTTTTCCTTTTTTGTATCAAGTGCCTTCAGATGCTTATTGAATAACTCTGTGATTCTAAAAATTTTTCTTAAAGAAAAACTCTGGCCCTAAGTGTTAACTTAGAACTAAGATCGATTGGTTTCCTAAATATTTATTAAGTAAGAATTTTTCAAACATTTCTTATTAAAGAAATATTTAAGAAAAAAATCGAGCTTAGTTCTGACTATACCCTACGGGGAATGAGGAGTCAATTGCCCTCCAAGGACCTATCCCGTGACCGGTCAACCGAAGGCATATTACTAAATTAGTACAAATATTAACCAAAGAGAATGAATTAGTTTCCTAAGTATTTTCTGATTCGTTACTTTCACTGTTGCTTTTAAAAAACTTGACCGATACCGAAATAAAAAATAAAATTCGCGGCATATTTTTTAAAATATTTTTTTATTTATTTTATTTATTTTGAACTTTATTTTTTTACGATTTGCTTATTTTAGCTCTTATTTTAAATTTTTATAATTTTTTGCTAAAAAATTTTAAGTTTTGTATTTTCAACGTTTTTTAATGTTAAAGCTGTTTTAGTTTTAACAATTGGTATTTCATTTAATTTTCTTTTTAACTTAACGGTAATTTTTTAAATTTTTATTTATATTCTCAGAGTTTTTGAGGTAATTTCCTAATTATTAATTGATTTTTTAATTAAATTATGGCCAACGCAAAAAATGAGTCAACTGCCATTAAAGGACCTCTCCCGTGACTGGTCAATCGGGGGCGTAATGAAGGCACTTCCACTATATTTGTGTGTGTGTTAGTGTTGTTTTCTTTTCTATTTTTTTCTTTTCCATTTTTTTTATTTGCTTGTAGTGTTTGTTTTTTCTTTTTAATTTGAACTGAAACGAAAAATATATAACTTTACCATCAGCCAGACATCACGCATAAGCAACATTAGCTCAGACGGTAGAGCGTTTGCCTTACAAGCAGGGGGTTGTGTTATCGAGCCCTACTTCGACGACAAGTAGATTATTTTTAATTCTGAATTTTTTATTAGTTTATTTGAAAAGCTATTTTTAGACACACCACCTTACTGTCACAAGGTGTCTAAAATGTGGCAATTGGTCATTTCCAATGACAACGCCATGTTAAAGTGATATGTCTCTTTCAAACAAAAAGACCGATCAACGACCGGTCCCGCCCCCTTGGGACCTATCCTGCGTGTCATCTGGGACCGGTCCCATTCCCCGTAGGGTAGTTAAAACTGACCCTTATATTATAACAAATTATCTTCCTAGGAAGCCAGTAGACATTTTTCCAATAAAAAACACTGGATTAATTGATATTTAAAAAAAAAATAATGTGATAATTTTTGCCACCAAAATCATAGATACATGAATTATAGGTAGATTTTTTTTTTAATTCTGGGGTGGGCAAAAAGCCTAAGTCCGCCAATGGTAATTATAGAAAAAATAATCAGAATCAAAAATTAATCAAAGTCTGCCCATTATTGTTTGCACGAGATTTTCATCCACTTTTCTGGCTGCCATATTCCACCTCTTCTAAAGTTGACAGTGCCGAACCTGTCTTCTTTAAAGTTCTTTTTATAATTCACCAATATTCGCTGTTTTTGTACCAGTCAGTCGTGTCTCTTGCATAATGATAACTAGATATATCCGGCCAAAATAATAGTTTTGTGCTGTAAGATCTCACAAATGGTAACAGACGTTTTTTTAAAGCATTATTGTACCAGTTGTAAAGAAAGATTTCGATTTTCTTCCACAAGAACAAATTGCTTGCCAAACCATATACTTTTTGAGTAATTTGGACTTGATTTTTTTTTCTATATTGATCTGCAATGTACCGGAAGTTTGGAAAGCAATATGTTTATATAAATCGTATGGAAACACGAAGCCATTTTTCACAAAACTATTTAAAATATTTGGGGATGTTCTAAAAAACGAAAAAAAATAAAATTATTCGGTTTCACATAAAATTATATGTTGTTGTTGTTGTACAAAAGCAAATAATTTTATGTGGTTTATTTTTCAGAACACCCCCGATTAATACCCGTACTCAAAATGAAAAAGTGTATGCTAATTAACTTGCTACTAACTTTTTTACACACAAATTCCCATAAGGAAAAGCTGGGAGCTAGTCCGTTAGCATATGGGTAATTACATGCCAAATCCACCTACATGTCTACTCTACCTCCTCCGAATTTTATGATTTTTCGTACACTAAAAAAGTTTGACAGTTACTACATGACACTTGTTTTTGTAGTAATCAGTAGTTGTTGTTTTTAACAGTAATTACAGGTCTTTTTCTATAGAAAAATGCAAAACAACTGTTATGACGGTTATTTAAGGAAACAACTAACGAATAGTGTAGGGATTCCAAAATACAATTTTATACTTGTTTTTATACTTTGTAATTATTTGTTTTAAGTTTCTGTTTGGAGTATTGTAGGGATTCCAAAATACAATTTTATACTTATTTTTATACTTTGTAATTTTATTTGTTTTAAGTTTCTGTTTGAATTTGTGAATTTGAGTTTTCAAAAATACTGTCTAATATTTTCATTATAAAATACATTTTGTTGAAAAAACATCAATAAAGATTATTTAAAAATATTCTACTAATACCTACAAATATTATTATAATTAATCATAGTCGTATCATAATAAACAACTACCAAAACAGTAATTTTACAGTAAAAAGTTATTTTTGGTAGTTATTTAAAAAATACAAAATTTCGTTGAATTTCTTTCAATTTTAAAAATTCTTGTTTAGTTTATATTTGTTATTATTGATATATTCCTAGTTTGCAAATAAAAATCAGAAACTTGTATTGTATCTCCAATGCATAAAAGCATAACTGCAGCACAGTTTGAAACTTTTACTTCAAGTTTTAAATAGGCTAAAGTAATTACACATATTTTTGTAATCGAAAGAAGAAAAATATTTTTTTTATTAAAATATACTTTTGTAAAACCAAAAGAATTAACTGTAAAAAACAGTAGTTTTCACCCATTTTGTCAGTTATTTTAAAATATTTGTAGTAAAAATTTGTCAGTTAATTTTACGACATTGTTAGTTATTTTTAATGCATTTGTTAGTTATTTAAACAACAGATAAAATAACAAAAGTTTTAGTTATTTTAAAGGTATCTACCTTTGTCGCCTTTTTAACTGCATATACCTTTGTTTTAACTGTAATTTTCAGTAGATTCTACCGACAAACTTTTTTGAGTGTAAATTCTTTATTGTTGTTTTTTCTTTGATATTTTGAATGTTTAATAACGCTCCTAGACGAGAATACGAAATTCTCATTGAGTTTGTAATTTAACTTAACAAATATTTCCAGAAATTCTAAAAGCATCGTTCCTTGACGATTTCCTTAGGCAAGAATGAAATCCGGATAGGGACATGCCTCCAACAGATTATTTTTCACAATTTGTAAAATACACTCAGGGAATTATGTAGGTAAAATCAACTGCAAATGACAGTTAAAATAACTGCATTTGCACTTAAAAAGGTGTAGACTACATTTGCAGTTAAATTAACTGCAATATGAAGTAATTTTTAACTCTTAAAAATCAACTGACAAATGTAGTAAAAACAACTACAAATGCAATTGAAACAACATACATGCAAATTATTGTAAAACTGTACAAACAACTTGCAAATGTAGTTAAAAAAACATAAATAAAAAATTTTTTTTTAATTATTAATTTAATAAAAAAAACCAATTTATGTAAACACTATTAACTTAATTTTATTCTATAATAAATTTAAAATTGAGAAATCAAAATTTACACTTAATGTCACTTTTTTTTCACTATTAAGATATTGTTGTACATGTCCGTCTGTGAGGGATGAAATATGCTGTTGTTTGGCTTCCTTTTTTTTCTCCAGGTAGAAAGGGATGAGAATATAAAAGAACTGAAAGAAAATAAATACAATATTTTTTTAACATTCCCCGTAAATAAATTTATATTATAAAACTTACCTTATTATTTTAGTAATTTAATAAAAAATATATAACCTTTTCCGTATTACGCGTGCTCACTCTTTGGCGTTGTTTTATGACTAAGACAAGAGAAAACATGTTATACTCATATTCTTTCACTAGAAATTTCTAAACAAGTGATTCATACACATACTTCTGTTTGCTTCGTGTGTGTGCATACTAGGGATGCCGAACGGGACTGGTTTTTACAAATCCCGGGATTCGGGATTTTGAAAATTGAAATCCCGGGATCCCGGGATTTTTCGGGATCCCGGGATTTATCGGGATCCCGGGATTTTTCGGGATTTCGGGATTTTTCGGGGTTTCGGGATTTTCTTGTTTCATCATATTTTTAATTTTAAAACCAAATAGCTCAAATAAATCCTACAAATTAAAATAATTCATTATAAATCTACTTATTATTTTTTGTAGTATGAAGAAATAAACAAATTAAGCCGGATTCACAATGCTGGAGTACTCCTCGCTGCATAGTGGAGTATATGAAATAGAGATAGCATGATACAAAAAATATGGAGTACTACAGCATTGTGAATCTGGCTTTAAACAGAAACTCCATTCATAGAAATAAGTATGTAAATATACCAGAGAAAGCTACTTAAAATTAGTAAAAAAGGTTCCGCAATTAAATCTACTGAAATCAGCAGAACTTGTTTGCTAAACAATTGTTAAATATCCGACATATAAGTAATATACTTATGAGTTAAATTTAAGTAAATTTCAAATTACAATTTACTTCTGAAGAAACTTTTTAACTAGCCGAAACACTGCTTATCTACAAATTTTTAGTTATATTTGTAAAAAATTTATTGAATGCAAATACAAACTATTCTGCCGAAATCATCAGAAATATTTAGTGACTATTAGTTTTTTTAAATCAACTAACATTAAGACCTGTTAACTTATCTCAAAATAAACTGAGTTAAGTGCATAACCATAGTTATAAATGTCAAATTTATATGAAAATATCTGTGGTTAAAATTTAACCATGGTTAAGTTGGAAATAAGTTACTCGCCCTAAATACTATATTAAACACATACCTCTGCTGATTTCAGAAAGGCAGTTTGTGAGATTTCTATAATTTAACAAAAACTTGCTGTTTTTAGTCGGCAAAACTATTTTGAATGAAGTTAGCAAATCATCAATAAAATAAATAAAAACATATCCGTTTAAAGATTAAATAAAGCTGAATTATGATTTTTAAAAGTTTCACAGCTGAATAAAAGTTTTCAAATTATTAAGGTTTTATTCAGATTTATTCAATCTGTAATCTATTTGAATCTATTACTTACACTTATAAAAAAATTACGTACTAATGCATAGGTCAAAATTGTGCTGGCGCAAATACATGTACTATTTCCTGTTATTTAAGCAGAATTTTGACCTATTTCTGCGGACTTTTTTAGAGAAAATAACAGAAAAATTAGTTCAATTTAATCAGAACGCGTTTAGCGTTTGACATTTGTACTAACTTTTTTTTATAAGTGTATGAATAGGAAAAATTAGTTTTTTAATAACATTTAATAAGATATTAGATTTATGTGATTTTGGTCGAATATAACAATATAAACAAATACAAAAAGAGGTAAAATATGCCAAATAATGAAATCGGAAATCCCGGGATTTTTTCAAGTCCAATCCCGGGATTTCGGGATTTCTAAATCCCGAAAATCCCGGGATTTTCGGGATCGGGATTTCGGGATCGGCATCCCTAGTGCATACACACTTGAAAATTTAAGTATTTGTAAATAAAATTCAAAATAACTGCATAAAATAAATGTTACTACAATGTAGTAATTTTTGTAGTTTGTTTAAAAAAATAACTGTCAAAAACATTGAAAAATTTTGTTCTAAGTAAATTAACTACAATTGTAGTTAAAATAACTACAACCGCATTATTACATAAATAACTGTCATGTAGTAACTGCAGAACTTTTCTGAGTGTACGTTTGGGATTTTAGCACATTTAGGCCCGATTTCTGAATGTCCAGTTAGCAGCTAACTGGGACTTTAACTGATACGTTTGTTGTTTTTTCCAATATAAAATTCAAATTTAACTGCCGACTAAATTTTAAATGCGCATTCAGTAATCGGGCCTTAATTTCTTTAAAGAATTTTTAAAATTCGAAGAAATTCAACAAAATTTTTTGGTTTTTAAAATAACTAACAAAAACAACTGTTTACTGTAAAATTACTGTTTTGGTAGTTATTTTTTATGCTATTAAAAATAACTGGTTAAACAACTGTTACGAAATTACAGTACTTTTCGTTGTTTTTTTTAAATAACCGTCATAACAGTTGTTTTGCATTTTTATCAGTGTTGCCATTTTAGCATATTTTCTGCTTGATTTAGCGGATTGGGTTTGAAAATTGCATATTTATTTTAGAAAAATATGCTAAATGCTTTTTAGCATATTTCGTTTGACAAAAGCAAATTTTTGTTCACGCAAGAATTAGTTTTTATTATTTTTGTCAACAATGATTACATTAATTTTTTAAAAATTTAAACGCGTACACGTTAAAAAAAACTGTGAAAAATGCAATATTTTTTATGCAGCAGATTTTTAGCATTTATTTTGTATGTGGTAATTTAGCAGATTTTTAGCATATTTTTAATTTTTCACAATTTAGCATATTTTTTTCGGTATATTTGGAACGAAAGTTTCTCGCAACACTGATTTTTATATAGAAAAACAACTGTTACTGTTAAACTTTTAAGCGGGTCATACATTTGCAATATTATGGTACAACTTTTCAAGTGGTGCAAGGATATTGACCGTGTATGTAGTAAATTGGAGGTTGAGCAATATTACCCAGTGTAGAAAATCATTACCAGATATGTGGTTATGTAACTACATACTTGGTAATGGTAACTACTTACTTTTGTTATTACATTTCTTAATACCTTTATATGGCGATGTCGCAAAAAAATAGATTTTCAAAAAAAATTAATTACCCGACTAAAAAAGTTTTATATAATCTTATATGATTTGATATAACTTTAAATGTGTATATGCGTGGCTTTATATAACCATATATATTTATATTAACACTTTGGTTTTATAAATATGTTTGATATAACGTTATATATAATCATATGCGATTTGGTCTCCAGCCATATATTAAGAGATCTGCAAATATAGTTCATACATAATTATATATAATGGCATATAAGCTTTTATAAACCATATTATATCAAAATATATAACAAAGTTAATAGAAAATTGTATTAATTTTATATATAATTATATCTGACATGATATCTAATTATACAAAATTTTATAAAGTTTAATTGCAATTTTTAATTTTAAAAATAAAAATTAGAAAAACATATGTTGAAATAAATATGGTTTAAGTTCAGTTATTTTTTCCGTGAAAAAAAATTAATTCTGAAAGTTATTTTTTTAGTTTCCAAGTTTATTAACAAAAATTTTTCTAAACATTAAGCATTAGGATTTAATATGAATGAAAATAAGTGATCTCAACAATATTTACTAAAATTTTCTTTGAAAATCTTCATCATATTATATGTATTAATATATAATTTGATGAAGTTAGATAGACCCATTTTTCGGATCAAATTGTATCAGGTTAGATAACATGCTTATCTCGCTTGATATAATTATATATTCCAATATTCGGATCAAATTAGATATGGACGTATATATGTGTTTATATATGGTGATATATGATTATATAATATCTTTTTTAGTCGGGTATATAAAAAAAAATATTTTTTATTGTATTTTTCGTTTTTAAATAAAATTTGCTGGTGCGGGAATCGAACCTGAGTCTACAGATTGCCAGTCAATAGCTCTACGATCTGAGCTATTTCGACATGTAATATTTAATAGATAAAAACATAATTGACCTGCTGCACACAAGTAAGCTTACTCGCCAACATACAAAAAATCAAAAAATATGTGGTTACATATATCCTTACCAGTGTTTAGAAAATATTGAGTCTAAAAATAGATTTCAAAAAATTTTCAAAAAAATCTAGAAAATTATTTTCTATTTGAAATAATGATAAAAATAAGTCATTATCAGTAACTCATGATTATATGTTTTAAAATAATGCAGAAGGTAAGTGGGTGTCATTACTGGTAGTCCAAAAAATAATGATATGTCATTACCGTTTCTACACTGGGTAAGATTGATTTTTATTGGACAACTTGAAATATTGCATAATCTATTGACAACACTGTGCAATTTTAATTTTGCGCTGTTTATGTTTGTGTGCATTTTGAGGTTATGTTGAATTCATATATTGCATAAAATATTGTGGCGATCTTTTGTTGCAATTTATTGTATGGTGTGTAGCGAAACGAGAAAAATACTCTGCCATTATATTGGGCATAATATTGCAAATGTATGTGGGCTTTAGGAGTGAAGAATTTCAAAACTGTTATTTAAATTTAATTTTTCGAAATTGTCTCGCATTCTTTCAACGAAACTAATAGGTACACAAATGGTTCAAAATTATTGTTTTAAAAATAAAAAAAGGGAGCTGTACTGGTACTTCTGAGAAATTTACCCATCTAGTTCTGGAGTGATTCTTTGGTACCAGTACTACATCAGTTGATTTGTACCTCAAGTCAATTCACAGAAATAAAAATATAAGAATTTCAAATCTCGCATTTCAATTTAGTTAATTTGTTTTACAGTCCCTACTTAGATCGTATTTAACTAGTACATAAATAGTTCAAAATAGTTATTTTGAGAACTATTGTAGTTACTAATCAAAAAACTAGTACTTTTTAGAACTAGTTCGACCATTTGCTACTGGGAACACTCAGGAAATTCTTCCTATTAATTAACGTGTTGCTTTCTTTGGAAAGGGGATAGAGAAGAAATGAAAGGTAGTGAAAGATAAAGCTTCAAATTTGGCAACACTGTCATTGCGCGAGATGTTGAATCTTAAGCGGAGAATACACGAAGGAACATTGAGTAGGGAACGAAAAATATCAAAACATTTTGTAAACACGAATCATTTGACTTAACTGATGTTTTTAAATGCACTAATCTGCATAAATAATCAAAAACCATTTTTATATCCCTTTAATAATTTAAATTTTTATTAAATATGTATTTTTATGATATATTTTCGTTAAAATTTAACGCTAACATTTTTTTATGTATATAATATGTAGATGTAGATTCAATTTCTTATTTCAATTTTAATATATTTTCTTAAAATTCAATCGATATTTTAATACATTGTTTATACTTGTTATTATAGTTTAGTTTTAAGTGGGATGACAAGAGAGGATTACGTAGGTAAAGGTAAGGAGAATGATATACCAACCGGGTTATAAAAATAAATGCTTATAAATTATTTTTTTCTTTTAATGTGAATATATAACAAAAAGGAATAAAAACTCATACTTTAATTCTATATGTTAAAAAGGAGGTACATACATTATTTTTTAAATTGAAACATTCAATATTATTATTAAAATTACAAATTAAAAAACATATATCAGTTAAATGTTTTGCATATAATATGAAATGTATACAAAATAAGTGTTAAATGGTAAAAAAGTAAAAAAAAAAACAAAATTAAAGTTTTCAGTTCAGAAAAAATCTGTTTATTTTTGATCTAAAGCTAAACAAGAAAAGTTCAGAGTAGAATTGATTGATTGATTGCAATGAATTGTATACAGATTATAGAGGAGTACGAAACTAGAGGAATTACATTTTTTCATTTTTCTCAAGAATTGTGTATGAATTGGTTTTTTAAGCGGTTTCTAAAGCACTACTTCATAGTACCAGGCGGTATTCGTCGCTCTCTTTCGAAGATTGACAATTTATATCGAAAATGTCAGCCTTTTAGACGTGTGTAATTCTTATGGCTGAATTTTCGATATAAATTAAGAAGAGAGTGATTTAACAGAGGTAGGGAGAGTTGGTTAGTCTTTAATGATAGTCTTTGATAGTACTTTCTGTAAAAGAATTGTAAAAAAAATCTCCCCCATCTTCCTTTTGCCTCCCCGACTAAAAAAGATGTTATATAATCATATATCACCATATATAAACCCATATATACGACCATATCTAATTTGATCCGAATATTGGAATATATAATTATATCAAGCGAGATAAGCATGTTATCTCACCTGATACAATTTGATCCGAAAAATGGGTATATCTAACTGCATCAAATTATATATAAATACATATAATTTGATGAAGATTTTCAAAGAAAATTTTAGTAAATATTATTGAGATCATTTATTTCATTCATATTAAATACTAATGCTTAATGTTTAGAACAATGTTTGCTAATAAACTTGGAAATAGCTGACAAAATAAAACATTACAAAAATTTGTCGGAACAACTTTTTCTAGGTTAGAGTTTTGGTCTTTCTTATAAAATAAAAAATTAAGTAATTAGAAATTTATTAATTCACTTCGATGCCAATTTCCTTATTATGAATTAATATAATAAGTACTTGTTTTCAAAAACTGCTATTTTTCTTCATCAGGATACTCTCATGACAAATACTTCACAGAGTTTTTGCTTTCAAAAACCTCTACACTTTCAGGAAAGAAAAGACAATCGTTTTGGGGATTACGCCACCACTTTCTAAAGAAAACTGATGAAGGGGACCTGGAAAATCCCCGAAACGATCGTCTTCATTCCTGAAAGTGTAGAGGTTTTTAGAAAGTAAAAACTCTGTGAAGTATTTGTCAGGAGAGTATCCTGATGAAGAAAAAAAACAGTTAGAAAAAAGTACTTATTATGTAAATTCATAATAAGGAAATAGGCCTCGAACTGAATTAATAAATTTCTAATTAATGAATTAAAAAGGTCGAAAAAAACAATTTTTATTTTTTTAAATAAAAATTAAAAACCAACATGAAAAAAATTAACTTTCACAATTACTTTTTTTTACGGAAAAATAAATGAACTTAAACCATATTTATTTCAACATATTTAAATTTAAAAGTAAAAATAATTATTTCGACCTTTAATTCCACAATGAAAAAAAAATGTTTCCCTTATTTATTTCTTTAAAATTATTTTTAGTTTAATAAAGAATATTTCGCCAACTATTTGAAATATATATGTTAAATTCTATTATAAACATTTATTTATATGTCAAAGTGCAAAATTCAAAACCAGATCCACAACTTCGGAGTTTTTTTTTAATTTTTATAGTGCAATTAAACTTTATAAAATTTTGTATAATTAGATATCATGTCAGATAAATTTATACATAAAATTAATACAATTCTATATTAACTTTGTTATATATTTTGATATAAGATTGTTTAGAGAAGTTTATACACCATTATATATAATTATGTATAAACTATATTTGCAGATCTCTTAATATATGGCTGGAGACCAAATCGCATATGATTATATATAACGTCATAAACATATTTATAAAACCAAAGTGTTATTATAAATGTATATGGTCATATAAAGCCACACATATAAACATTTATAATTATATCAAATCATATAAGATTATATGAAAACTTTTTTAGTCGGGTCCTCTATAATACACATGATGCTATACATTTTATAAAAACAGAAGTTCTATTGCAAAAAGACCTTCCTTAAGTTTTTATTTTTTTAATACAAAGATATTTTTTGTGCTTTTCTGTTCACCTTTGCAATATACATAAATTTTATATTCGAATGTATTGTTAAATTGTGCGCATTTTATGTTAAATGCATAAGTAGATATTTATTTGTAAAAAGAGGCCATTTTGAAATGAATGAAAAATATGTTAAATATAAGCTCGATTCGATTATTAAAAATATTGATCAATTAATCAAAATATTGAGTGCTAAATTGATTAATATTCTGATAAATCATTTAATGAAAATCGTAACTGTGAAATTAATTAAAATCTTGATTAAAAATTAAATTAAAATTCTGATTAATAAATTTGTATAGTAACGAATTTACATTACACTTAAAATCCAGTTATAAGTGGATTTTTTACTCGATACTACTCGATATTTTTGATTTGGATACTCGATACTTTTAACAGTTTTTGAATTTAAAATATTTTTAGTAAAATTCTTTGAAAATGTTTATGGTAATTCAATATTTAAATTTATAAACATATTTTCAAACTTTTTCATCAATTATTCATTGCGTTTTTCATAGTTTTTTAACATATACTTTTAAATATTTTACTTCTTATTTTTTTCTTTTAGAAGAGTTGTAGTTTTGTGACAAATATTTTAGCAGAGTCGCATTTTTGTGGTAAATATTTTAGAGGAGTCACATTTTTATATATTTTGTCTGTCCAAAATGCAACTCTGAAAATATTTAGTAGTTTTGAGTATCGAGTACCCAAAAAAAGACAAATACTCGATACCCACTACTCATATTTTTACCAGCACTACTATGTGGTTTTGGATACAGTGCCAGTGAATAGTGGCAAGTACTGAAAACTTTCGTTCTTGAATTTCGCGGAAACTATGCAATATTTTGAAACTTTTTTTATTGAATTTATTTTAAAAGCAGAAATTTTGCTAATTTCTCTACAGTGACAAATAACGAAAATAAAAAAACCTGCTTTATCGACAAAACGTAGCACTGCGGTCGACACTGGGTTTATCTGGTTTAGGCTTTTGATTCTTGAATTTCGCGGAAAATAGGCAATTTTTTAAAACTTTTTTTATTGAATTTATTTTAAAAGCAGTCCTTGTTTATTTGGAATTTTTTTCTAATTTCTCTACAGCGAAAAATAGAGAAAATAAAAAACTTGCTTTATCGACAAAAGGTCGCACTGAGGTAAAATGCTGCCGACAAGGCGTTCATCTGGCTTGGGCTTAACTGCCAAATTTTCTAATGTAAACAATACGGGGTTTGAATTAGATATCAAATTAAAAATTAAACAAACCGTGAAAATTTGAGCAATGCAAATTCGATATACAATTAGATTAATAAATTAATCAAAATCTTGATTAATAAGATAATCAAATGAAATTAATCAAAATTCTGATTAATAAATTAATTCATAAAAATTAATAGATATGACCAAAATTTTGATTAAGATTTTGACGACCAATATATATACCATTTTAACTTTTAGGACAGCTTGGGAAATTTTAACAAAACTTGTCGTGATCGACACAAACAAAGATTCAGCTTTTCAGGGATACCTGTAAATTGTTCCATGATAGGTCTCAGAGCCTTAAAAGGTCACCTCAAATCCAAATTGTTGTTTATAATATTTTAACACGTTTTTATTTCAGTTTTTATAACTTAGAAAATTAAGTTTTATATTTATACTAAAATGATTAATATATTTTGATTGCACACAAAAAATTATTAACTTTAATCATCTAATTAAAGATTAGTTTAAAATAAAATTTGTTTTTAAACAAATATTTAATTGAATCAGTTAAATATTTGAATTGTTTCAATTAATCGCACATAATTTTTAGTAATTAATAGTATCATTTGCTTGATAGGTGAACAATCAATTAAAATATACTTGATATTCTCAATTTCGTAATTGAAACTCGTTTTTAATTTTTTGTGTGTGAGTATAATAAAAAAAACAAAATTTTGAAATATTATTTTTAGCAATATGTCCAAGTCTCTAAAAAGTTCAGTCGTCAAGGATTAAAAAAGTATTTGATTGATTGCAAAATTTGAATAATCGATTTATCGCTCAAGCCTAATATACTCGTATATATGATTAGTAGGCCAACCAAAAAAGAAGCCAGAGCTTGTTTTTTATTAGAAAAATAGAACAATTTAGAGTGAATACAAGTTCTGATCTTAAAATATAAGAATTTTAAGCCACATTTGTTAGCTCTTTTGCTTATTTTGCATTAATTGGCTTATTTTATGTAAAAGTTAAGCTTATTTAAGATTTTTTCTTCGAAAATAGAGCATTTTATAACTATTTTAAAGTCAACCTAAAATTTTTTTAAATAAAATTTAATTTTAAAATGTTTTTAGTTTAAAAAATCACTTGGGTTAAAAAAACCTTTTGAATTTTACACCCTGAATTTCAACAGTATAAATATGTCACAACATTGTTTGACATCCGAAGTTTCAAGGAATGTAGCGTCACGTTCAATTAAAAATTTAATTTCTATAGGGATTTTAATTCATAACATAATATAGTAGCTTTACTTTTTTTCTGTCATTTGAAAAAATGAAGTAATGGGACAGCTCTCAATTTTTAATGAGTTAAGCTACTATATTATACTATGTTTTGATTAAGAAAGTAATGAACTGGTTATCTTACTGTTTTTTTCAAACTGTTTTTAACAGCTAAAAACATTGCTTTTAAAATTTTTTTTGGTTGGCCTAATGATTAGTAACAAAACTTAAAGATTTTTTGCTGATTTAATGAATGATTGTGCGTTTTTCGTAAATGTTATACAAATTTTAAGTAAAAAATCAGACTATTTTAGTTTTAAAGGAAAATGTTAATAAATAGAATGACAAAAGTATTAAAATTCAGTGATTTTCTTTGAAGATTAAAAAATATTTTAGATTAATACACTTAATGAACATCATTAAAAATTGCCGTTAACTTCTTCAGGTAGGAAACATCAGTTATGCGAATTTTTCCACTGAAGTAAAATTAATTTTATAAGAAATTTGTTAAATTAAAGTCCAATAAAGTTTATATGAAATTGGTTTCAGAAATATGAATGAATAAAATACTTGTTGAAGCTATTCGGAAGTGTTCGGAAAAAAGTATACACATAAAATTAATCGTTTTCACTTAAAATTATGTGTTGTTGTATAAAAACGGATACTTTTATGTTTATTCGTTTTTCAGAACATCGCCGAATACGATGTTGAAATAACATGTTTCTTAACCACGTTAAAAAAGCAACTTGGTTGTGTTATTTCAAATTATACTTCAGTTGACATTTATGGCATTATTTCTAAAGGATATTCTCCCTTAGCTTTCCTTCTCGATATTACTTCTTCAATCACAAGTAATATTTGGAAAACTTCAATGAATAAAATTTTAAAATTTCAATTCAGCACTAGATTTTATATTTTTTATAAAAATTATAAATATATATTCTAATTTTCAAAAAACATCATTATTCTAAAACTTTTATATTTATTGCTTTCATTTAAGAAAAAGTTTTTTTTTAGCAAAATATTAAGTACATAAAGTACTTACAATTATAATTAATATTTAAAAGAAAAAATGTTTTAAAAACATTTTCTATTAGTTCATTTTTGTTTTAAAATAAAGGCCCAATTGGATTTTTTATTATTAATTCTAAACACAACTCATTAAATAAAGAAAATATACTCTCTCACTTACTCTTTCCAAAATGGCAGGGCAGTAGCATAAAGAGTGCGAGTTATTCTCTAAAGATCTTATAAAAACGGCTTAACAATTAATAAAAGCGAGATTGCACTACAGAGTGGTAAAACTCAATGAAACTCTGTACGTATTTTTAGTAACAAACTTTAGGCCAAAGTCCATAAATATGTTAATCCTTAATAACTATCAGCAGGCCTAAAAATAAAAAATGCAATATTATAAAATTTCATTTGATAAAAAAGTTTCTTCTGCTTTAATCGCAATAATCGCATAATTTAATTAATTTCAATATTTTTGTTTATAAAAATTTCAAGTGTATGTGGATAAGTCGTTTTATAAAAAAGGCATTCATTTAACAAACATAACGTCCCGATTCTGGAAATGTTTTTGAGCGTAAATAAAATTGTAAACTTACCTGTAATTGTATTGAGTTCATTTCATATCCCCCCTTACTTTGCATTTGTGTTTGTATTGCATTTAAATGATTGGTAGACAATTCCACATCGGCCGATCCTATATGTCCAGTATGTTGAAAATTTGTTGGATTACCAATCATTGAACGATCTATACGTAGGCGTTGATGTCTCCGTCTTGAGGGTGATTGAGGTTGATGGAAACAACAGGAAAACCATTGTAACCATATATCGCCGGAATTTGCCATTTTATTTCGTCTATTTGATTTATTATTGGTGGCCACGATTAAAACTTTATAAAATTACACAGGGGGGGGGTGTATTATGTATAATTAATGGGGGTACCCTTAGGTTTATTGTCGGCTAGGGAGGGTTGAGATTTATCTAAACTCAAATCGGTTATTGCAATTTTGGCACAAGCTGTAATGAAAATGATAGAAAGTTAGGAATTAAGTATCTAATATTATGATATTTAAAAGATCAATGGAATTAAAAATGTATCTTTAAAAAATTTTCTAAAAGAAAACTACATTTTATGTTGAAATAACTTATGACTAGGTCAACCAAAAAGAAGACAGAGCTAGTTTTTTATTTCAAAAGATAAAACAATTTGGTTTAAGAACAAGTTGTGATCTTAAAAATTATAAGAATTTCAAGCTACATTTGGTAGAGTTTTTATTTGCTTATTTTACTCAATTTTGATTATTTCTGCAAATGTTGGCTTATTCTTTTTAGAAGTTAAGCTTATTTTAGCTTTCCCGTTGCATTTTATAATTAATTTTCGATACACCCTGCTACAACGAAGATAGAAGTAAAGCAATTATCAAAAATATTTAAAAAACTATTTCTTTTAAATATTTCAGTTTTAATGAATAAAGGATTTGTATAGTTGATCTTTTTTTGGGTAAATTAATGTTTTTCGTTCGATTTTAGATCATATATATTAATATCTCTTTCTATTTAAATTATTTTTAAACTAAAGAAAGATGATACAATTTTTACAAGTAAATTACAGAGAATAAAAAATTTGAAAGAATTCGATAAGGCCAGCAGGAAGAATACGTATTTTCGGCTTTCGCCGAGTTTCGTTACAAAACAAACAATTTTAAAATTTCAGTTATGTTTTAAAATTGTTTGTTGTTATTTATTTCTTAATGTGATAATAATTTTTTTAATTTAATTTAAGAATAAAAACATAAAGAAAAGTTTAAAATAAAAAAAGTGTTGCGACAAAGAAAAACTAAATAAATAAAAAGCACAACACAATTATTATGACGGTTATTTAAAAAACTACGAAAACTGCCCATACAGAAATTTACAAATGTATCAAAAATAATACACTGGCAGAGCACTGATTTTATAAAAATTACTACAACGAAAAAATTACTCAGTTACTGGCTACTAAATTTTTAACTGAGTCTCAGTTGAATTACCCCTTGCTAACCCTCAGTTACTTAAATTAATTTAAAAAAAAACTAATTTTGTTCAATTACATATTTCTACTGAGAAATTAGTTACTGAAAACGATGTTGTTAATTAAAATGAATATTTGTGGGAAATTGATAAAAATAACCGCTTAAAAGTTACAACCACCATACCTTGGTTTATATTTATACCCTACACCAATACGTGGAGAGGGTATTATAAGTTTGTGCTGATGTTTGTAACACCAAAAAAATATTGGTCCTAGACCCACCTTAGAGTATACCTATCGGCTTAGAATTTTTTTTATTTCGATTTAACGATGTCCGTCTGTCCGTCCGTCCGTCTGTCTGTCAATGCATTCTTGTGCGCACTCTACAGTTCGCAAATATTAACATATTTTGATGAAATTTGGTAGTTCTATTTTAATCGCTTTAAAATTGTCAAAGTTATACATTTTTTTATAAACATGGAATCTCTGCATTTGTAAGAAAATTGAAAATATTAACCTTAATGATTGTGCAAACAAGAACATCGAGTTGCTGAAATTAAATGTTTAGAAAAATTACGATAACTTTTTCAATTAATTTTAACAAAAGAATCTGATTTTACTAAGAACTAAACCCACTTTCAGAATAAATTACAATAGTAAAGAATTGTTTAATACTGTAAAAAAGCCGTCAAAGTATACAAATTAAAAAAAATTAATTTTAATATTTAAAAAAAAAACTGTCAACATATTTCAGTTACAAATAAATAATTCTATATATATTTGGAAAGCTAAAATTTTTGTCTTTCCAAAAACTTTACAATATTCAAAATCGGTTGAAAAATTGCTGAATCTCAAATTGTTAAGTGCTTGAAGTCGCTCAAAAACAGAGTTTTGACACTATCACCCCTGTTCTGAATTTCGAAACTTTTTAATTAGAGTGGTTTTGTAAAATCACACAAAATTCAAAATATCGGAAATTGACTGTTTCAACAAAATTTAGCATACTGACAAATTTTAAAATAAATTTTAACATATTAATTTTTGCAACAAAATATTCGTTTTACTTTCACCAAGCTTTTCCAACACGAAATAAAACGAAGAAAATAATTCGGATGTGGATCACAGAACAGCAAAAAAATTCGTAATGTTTCAATTTAGAATTTTTTATGTAGATTCGGAACTTAGAAATAAACAAACTCTATTTTCACTCAAAATGAAATGTGTTTTTAGAATAAACTAGAAAAAAATATGGTTCCAAAAAAATTATGCTCGAAAAGATGTCAAAGTTGAAAAACTTAGAAGAATTCATTCTTTTTATAATGATCTTTCACGTTTCATTCGGTTTGTAAAAGATTAAAACAAATGTTGCGTTTTTAATTATTTTTATGGGTTTTGTATATGATATCAATATTAAATCCCTCAAATAAGCCACATATTTATTTAATTTGTAATTATAAACTAAAGTGTTGTCAGAATCATTAGTATATTCATATCTTAGATCTTTTACTGAATGAATAAAATGGCAATTTTGATAAGCCATTTTGTAAAAGATTAGAATTAATGAAAAAATTAATTATTTAAATTGATTGTAATTTCATAAGGAATGTATTCAACATAAGAATATATTCTATTTAATATTAAACTTTGGGAATGAAACCTATGAATTAATTATAAAGGAATGGTTTGATGGAATGATATATATTCAATTTCTAAAGCTGAATCCGGTTTTGTGCGAATTAAGCTAAAATTTAATTAATTCTTTCGAAGCTCTGCCTACAATCTACACTTGGTCATTTGAAAAGTATATATGCATATTTTTTATTTTGTAACACTGTAATTTGTATCCAAAACTATGCTTTAGCACCATATTCATTTGAATTCTCTCCTCTATTGCATATGCAAATTTCAGCGAAATCTGTCAGAAGTTTTCAAGCAAAACTTCCAACTTAAGAAATATTTATGACAAAAATCCTTCTTAGCTCTGACTATAAAACTGGTTCTTTTATTTTTTTTGAACTAAAAAAAATACTCTTGATGGTTCAGAAAATGATGAAGTAGAAAATTTGTTTTAAAAATGACATTTGCTTTTAATTTTTTTATTTTGGAAAATTGATACTTCCAGCCGAAATGAGCCGAAAAAAATCGGCGGCGGCGGCTGAGGCAAAAATGACCGGCGGCGGCGGCTTAAACGGCTTACGGCGGCTGGCTTGTTTCTCTGCTTTGGACCCTCGAAAATTTTTAATAAAAATTTTCCACTTCATAAAATGACCCATATCTCGAAAACTAAGCGAGATAGAGCAAAGCGGGCAAAATGTTTGCTCCATTATATGCCCTCACATGATATGGATTAGGCCCGGGAGGGTCCCGAGACCCTAAATTTGTATAAATTCTACGACTCAGTATAATTATAGATAAAACTGAAGGTTTACAAATTTTTTACTTAAATTGATTTGTTAAATTTGACAAAAAAAAAGTATTAAAATCAACAAATTTTATTTTAAGCCAAAAACAGGAATAAATTTTGTTAAAGTAACAATTTTTTCTGTTCAGCCAACAAACTTATTATTTTGAGTGTAGTTTTCCGAATTTATAAAATTGAGTTTATATTTCACAATGTCGATAAAATTATACATACATTTGTTAAATTTTACACAATTTTTGTTAAAATATAAGATTTTCATCTGTCTACCATTAGATGGCCCCACCAGTATATCCGATGTTTTAAAGATAGCCCTATTTCTTTCCCTCCCGGTTTTTTAAAATGGTACATATCTACTAAACTAAGAGAAGTAGACAAAAATGGAAATGAAATTCGACTATTCCCAGCTTTACCTCACCCAGAGCTTTGAATAATTAATTCTTTAATTCAGTATTTGAATTCTGAATTAAAAATTCAATGACTTACGTAATTCACAAAAAACTATTTATTGAATGGAATTAATTCATATTTGTTTTCGTTCGATTTCTTTTGTTACGAATTAATTAACAGTGCTTTGAAGAGTTAATTCGTTAATTCTGGGCTTCGATAAGGTAACAAAAAAAGATTTCCGCGGAGAGTGGTATTTAGCAGCTCAAAAGGTATTTAATAATACCATAAAAAAGTTGATGGAAAGGCACCAGAAAAATTTTAAAATTTTGTAAAATAAAAATAGAAAAAATGTGTGTATACCCAATCAGAAATCGCCAGTGGTACAAAAAATCAAGTACTGTCATACAACTGGGCAACCATGGTGTTGAAAATAAATGACTGGGAAACACTCATTTGGGACGCTTTGCCAGCGCTTTCAAAAAGCGTTTTTCCAGCATTTGTTTTACAAAAATTTCGGTGGTTTATAAAAATAACCACTGGCAAAGAATGGTCTAAGAGTGATATGCCAAGGTTTGCAACCAGTGGTTATCCAGTGCTACCTAGCCAATGCTACCAGTGGTACAAAAACCAATTCACTGGTAGAGCAATGATTTTATAAAAATGCTGACGCTTCGTTAAAAAAAGGTTTGTAGTCAGGAGATTTCAATTTAGATTAAAAAAAACTCCTTTAAGACCAACTTTTTTTTTTGCTCTCCCAACGCTGGAATATTAGTTCCAAAAAACTGTTTGCCAGTGCTAGCTTTTTAGCACAGCCAGTAGTTGTCCAGCGATTATCACTCATTTATGTGTTTAGTAGTCAAATATTATCCCTGCAAAAAGAGAGCATCCACTTTTTTTGCATGACTTTTTTCTCTACATTCAAAATAAGATCATGCAAAAATAAAATAAAACAAATACAACAACACATAGCGACAAGACGCACAAGCATAGTTTTCTACTGAAAAATTGTTAAATTTACAGCATTATCGGTTCTATCCTATGACACGCACGTGTTAAATTCATTGATGGAAATGCCAAATTTTGAACTACTACCAGCTCCAGAAAAAACACAACTCAAAAATAAAAGTAGTTCAAATTTGGCATTTCCATTAATGAATTTAACACGTGTCATAGGAAAGATCCGATACTGCTGTAAATTCAACAATTTTTCAGTAGAAAACCCTTTTTATTTGCTTTGCCAACGCGCAAATAAAAAAAATTAAAGTGCTTCCCTGACACCTAAATGATAACACCGATCTATTTAATGCTTTGCAAAGTATTGAGATAGCACCAAGAAATATAAAAATGAAGTGTTTTCCCTGCCACCAAATTATGAGCCCTCATCACTGAAGAATTTTAAATTACTCTAAAAATAGACGATTCTTGGAGTTATTGTATTGTGGAGTCAAAAATTTTTTTAAATATTCACTCTTTTGGAGTTTCTTTTCAAAAACAAAATAATGTTATAGGAAAACAAGCGCTGGGAATTCACCCTTTTAAAGCTTTGGGAAGGCGTCCAAATTTAATGCTTTGCCAGTACTTCTTTTTGTAAGGACCGCGGTCTACTTGCGCTTTGCCAGTGCTTCTTTTTTGTTACCACACATAATTTCCACCTGGGTATTTTTGCTGGGTATAAGTATGTCTCGTTAGCTCAGTGGGTAGAGCATTCGTCTGCCAATATGACGGCCTGGGTTCAAATGACGGCAGGACCAAAAAAACAATTGAACTTTTTTTAAACTTTATTTTGGAAAATATGTTTCGGGACCACCTATTTATTGGTTTTGCCAGCGTTTTGCCAACGTTCAAAAATTTTGTTTCTCCAGTGCTTTACCGGCACTTTTTGAACAGCCGGTCCTTTTGTCTAATGATGTTCTCATTTTGGGAATGGGAAAGCACTTTTTGCCAGTACTTGTACCACCTGTTAAAGTGATTTGCCACCGCTATCCCGTTTGTATTTTTCTGACTGGGTAGTTTTATAATAATCTTAATCTTAAAAAATACGGTTATAAAATAGCTTTTATTTTTAAAATTGAATGACTGTTTCATCAGTTTTTTTTTTGGATTTTGTGATGGACATTTTTTTCAACCGCAGTCCTTTTAATGCGGAAACCTGTACAATTGTATTATCAACAAAACCGCCAGGTTGTGCTACCGCCAGTTTGATGCAAAACATTTTAAAAATCAACGATATCTCAAAACAAGAAAATTTTACTTTTCAAATAATTATGTTTACTAAACAAATTTCATAAATTTTTAAATAAATTAATATTTTTGCATTTTTCTATCGGCTTTAGCCGAAAATTGGCTTAGCCGATTATTGTCGGCGGCTGAATCGACTTGGCAAAGGTGTCGGCTGGCGGCGGCTGACCGGCTAAAGTCGGCTTGCTTGTATCTCTGGTGTCGACTGGCGGCGGCTAACGTCGGCTAATAGGTACATTTTCCAAGAATTTCAACCAAGGTTGGTTACCGAAACGAATAACGGTAAGGGTAAGGGTAACGGTATCGAATTTTGTTTGTTTCGGTAACGGTAAAGGTAACGGTATTAAAGGCTATTTCAGTAACGGTATATCGTTACCGAAACAGATATACCGGTACTTACCGGTATAATAATAAGTAAAAGTATTTTCTATATATGTTTTTGTAAAAAAAACTCAAGATTATAATATAAAAAAGTTAAAAAATTTAAAATTTTATGTAAATTAATAAATACCGGTAAAATACCGGTAACTACCCATAAAAATAACGGTATCGGTAACGATAACGGTATTTGGAATTCTTTTTTAGAGGTATTGATAACGGTAACGGTATTCAATTTGAAACGGTATTTTAGCGATAACGGTATTATAACGATAACGGTAACCAACCTTGATTTCAACAGATACATACACGCAAAAAAAGCAACTGCAAAAATATCGAAGTCAACTTTGTATTTTTTTATAGGTACACTTAAAATAATACGTCAGTAGAAAAATCTGTCAAACCGGTTTTAAATCGATTTGACTAATTTTTAACAAATTTTTAGTTGAAACACTGATTCAAGCAAAGATTTTAGTTATCTTCATTTAACGCTATACTAAAAATCCTTAATACTTTAACTAATTTTGAGTGCTAATTTTCAAAATTATTTAAAACTAACTAATTCGGTAAATTTTACAAAATTTATTGTTAAAATATAATATTTGGCGCCAATTTTTCCCTCCCGATTTTATAAAAAGGCCCATATCGAAAACTAAGAGAGAGAGCAAAATTGATGGAAATTTCGAGGAGGGTCGCCAGACCCTAAATTTGAATAAATTCTACGACTCAGTATAATTACAGATAAAACTGAAGTTTTACAAATTTGTTTGTTAAATTTAACAAAAAAAAGTGTTAAAATCAACAAATTTTATTTTAAGCCAAAAACAGGAATAAATTTTGTTAAAGTAACCAATTTTTCTGTTCAGCCAACAGACTTTGAGGGTAGTTTTCCGAATTTATAAAAATTGAGTTTATATTTCACAATGTCGATAAAATTATACATATATTTGTTAAATTTTACAGAATTTATTGTTAAAATATAAGATTTTTATCTCTCTGCCATCACCTATTAGATGGCCGCACCAGTATATCCGATATTTTAAAGATAGCCCTATTTCTGTCAAAGATTTCCGCGGAAAGTGGTATTTAGCAGCTCGAAAGGTATTTAATAATACCATAAAAACTTTGATGGAAAGGCATCAGAAAACTTAAAAAATTTTGTAAAATAAATATAATAAAAATGTGTATAGAGTTTTATAATAATCTTAATCTTAAAAAATACGGTTATAAAATAGTTTTTATTTTTAATATTGAATGACTGTTTCATCAGTTTTTTTTTTTTTTTGGATTTAGTGATGGACATTTTTTTCAAACGCAGTCCTAATAATGCGGAAACCTGTAGAATTGTAGTATCAACAAAACCGTCTAGTTCTGCTACCGCCAGTTTGATGCAAAACATTTTAAAAATCAACGATATCTCAAAACAAAAAAATTTTACTTTTCAAATAATTATTTATATTTAAACAAATTTTATAACTTTAAAAAAAAATAATATTTTTGCATTTTTCTATCGGCTTTAGCCGAAAATTGGCTTAGCCGATTATTGTCGGCGGCTGAATCGGCTTGGCAAAGGTGTCGGCTGGTGGCGGCTGACCGGCTAAAGTCGGCTGCTTGTATCTCTGGTCGGCATGCCCGACTTTAACCTTTTTACTCGTTTTAATTTGTATTTATTGCGACATTTTGTATTTATTGTGATTGTGTCTTTAGCTGTGTTTTCGACTTAACTATATCCGTTAACTCTAGAGATGAGCGATCCGGTGATTTTTGCTACCAGTGATCACTGTTCTTTTAAACAGTGACCGTGATCACGGGTTTGTAATAGATATGGGCGATCCGGCGATTTTTCAGCAATATTGTTCTCAGTGAATGTGATTTGCAAATCGCTGTTCTTTTAAACTGTGATCGTGATCACGGTTTTTCTATGGAAAAGACTGCGATTTTCTGATAAAGAAACGAAATAATATTTATGGCGAGTTTTTAAGATGTCAGTTAAACCTGGTTTAGTTAAACCGAAAACGAATTTTGTCAGCCATTTCAAAGTTTATTAACAAAAATTTGCCGGAAAAACTTTTTCTCGAGTATAATTTATTTCTTTATTGAAATAAAACAAATAAACCACATGTTAAAAGCAGCATTCCAGTTACAAACTGCGTTAAACAAGTTTAAAAATAATCCACTTCCTAAAAACTGGGCCTTAAAAGAAGAATAGTTGCGACCGGTAACAAAGACATGATTGAAGGAGACATTTTATTCAGAAGAGTGTGAAAGCAAGTCACTGTTATTGAAAAAAAAAATGTATTACTGTGCACAATGAAGTTTGCAAGAAAGAATAGTACACAAATATTAAAAGAACGACATTCCGAGTAACTGCGACTTGAAATATTTGATCACTGCCGTTACCAGTGATATATCAATAACTGTGATTAAATCACCGGTATGAAAATATCGCTCATATCTAGTTAACTCATAAAAAAACTTAAAGTGCATAAAAACGCGTTTAAGACGAAAACTAACATATTCCTTTTCGTATGCACGTTAGCTTTCAACACGGATAATTATCACAACTAACGTAACTTATTCGCGTTACTCCTTGCGGGCGTACGTTCGATTATAACGAAACAATATAAACATAACCTGTTTAAAATTTTTTTATACTACGATCGGTTTAACGTAGATTTGCTTCGGAAACTTAACGTTGATAGGCATGAGACAAAATACAGCTTTTGTTATAAAATTAAAAAAATTTTCATTTGTTTAAATTGAGGCATTTAAAAGTTCGAGTGAAATTTTTCCACGTGAAAAACAACTTACGCTGCTTTAGTACGTAATTCATTGGTTACATGACCTCCAAATAAGTAGTGATATATCCCTATATCGGTAACTCATTATTTAATACCTCCCACATCACTACTGATGTATCACATTATTAGTAACGTATTACTTTAGATTTCAAAGTAAAACAAAGGGTATAGGGGTACCAAAAATCTGGATGTTTGGACTTCCCGGGACCTGACCCGAATAAGGCCCATATTTATAACTGGGAGAAAATATTGTTTATAAGGACTAATTTATAGATTTTTTGCCCATTTTGATTATACTTATATTGTATTATAAATATGAGGAAATAGCGCCATCTATATGTGAAACTGGTAGCGGAGACACAAAACTATATTCATTGGAAAATAATTATAGTTAAATTATTAAAAATTAACATGCAAACTTAGTCAAATGCGGATGAAATTGTAAAGTTAAATTGGAATTACAAAAGTTATTAGTTCAATCCTAAATTTCAGACAAAATAACACAAAAATTAATTCAATTGAATCAGAACGCGTTTACTCATTGTACTAATTTTTCTTTGAGAGTACGGTTACCTAGTGATTTGTCAGTACTTGATTTTATGTACCACTGGCAATTTCTGACAGTGTATATACTTGTTATATTACAAATTTATAAAAAATTAAACATTAACCACAAATAGTACACTTTTGTAACAATTTGAGGTTTACGTGAATTAAAAAATTAAAAATGAGGCTTTTGCTTCATTTATTAATAATTCTCATATAATGTTACAAATATTCACACCTTTTTCAAAGCAGTTAATGCAATTGCGTGTCGATGCACTTGAATAAAAGTCACAGAATAAATAAATAAATATATGTATGTGAAATGAAAAGAACGTGATACCAAAGTATTTATTGTAGGTTTAATTGTATTTCTGTTTTATTTTAAAGAGAAAAATGACAAACTATAGAAAATTTGCTAAAAAAAAGCGAAACAACAACTTGCTTTTTTAAATAGTTTTATACTAATATTTGTTTTTATAAAGTTATAAAAAAGAAGTGTTTAAAATTTACCCTGCAAACATTTTACATTTGAAAGAAAATAATGAAGAAGTATTTTGAAATTGTCTTCCATTTATCATTTCGAAGATAATTCAGCAATATATGAAAAAAATAATAATTCATAAATTATATTTTTTGTCATATATTTCTGAAACATAACCTTTCTATCATCTTGAAGATAAAAGCAATTTGTTGAAATCTTTGGAGAAAAAAATTAAACAAAATTTTTAAAAACAAAAATTAAAAGAAATTTGGGAAACAAGTTTGTGGAAAAATCAAGATTTACTGCGCGGAAAAAATCGGGTATGATGAAAACTATGATATTTCTTAGCCAGGAAATGGTCAAGTATTCTCAACTACAATACAACCCAGCAAAATTGTCGGATGCAAAGAAGCGGTTGTAGAACAACTTGTTCTTGCATGCAACCTGTTCTAATTTATGTTCTATCATCGGTGATTTTTCTTTGAGTTTGTCCCAAAAGCAACAGGTTATATTCCTCCAAACTAGAACAGGTTGCTTTGGAACCGGTTCTAGAACCAGTTATAGAACCGGTTCTGTTACAGTGAGGCCTTCCATTTTGACTTCCAGGAATCAGTTCTAGAACCTGTTCCACGGAACCGGTGGTAAAAACACCTATTCTAGAACAGATTCAAATGCAACCAGTTCATAAAAATTTTGCTGGGAATTGATATCATTTTGAAGTTTCTCTGCAATCATTTTGACATTTCATATATCATCTCAATTATTGCATTGGTATATATATTTGTTCCTTTTACTCCTGCAAGGAGCATAGGGCCGCAATTATTGGGTTAGCGATATAATTTTTTTATTTTCCAGGTGATAAATTAGTGATGTACGATTATCTAGCGATATCGCCACATTAATCGCTAATTGCAATAAGAATATGATTATTGTCGCAATAAAGTTTTTCCTCCAGGCGATACGATTTCGAAACATTTTCGTATTGTAATGTTTGCAGGGTAAGATTTTAATTACTTTCCCAGACAGCAAAATTTGCACACTTTTTTGAGACTTCTTATTCCATGGGTCGAAAATTACTCAAATAAAACATTTCTTTCTTTTAAATTCTATTCTAACCACATATTTTTTGATTTTTTGTATGTTGTGTGCAGCAGGTCAATTATGTTTTTATCTATTAAATATTACATGTCCATATAGCTCAGATGGTAGAGCTATTGACTGGCAATCTGTAGACCAGGGATCGGCAAAGATAAACAACCTTATTTTGTGCTTGTATAAGTGAGTTGCAGCCTCTCACTCTCAATGCACTGACAAAGAACGTTTGTATAATAATTCGAAAATTTTAACCCCTAAATTCATAAACGTTTTGTAAAATTATAGGAAGTTTATTGAACAAATTTTGTATGAAAATTACGTTTTGTAAACCTGAGGGGTAAATGTTTATAACGGGAATATAAAATAAAAATTTTAAAGCAAACAACAACTACAAAAACAAATATCAAAAAACAACAACACAAGCGATGTGACAACCTACTTCATTGAAATCTTGTATGCGACTGATTATTTTTTGTTCTATGTGTGAGCTTATGTAGGTGTGAGAGAGCACCCATGGGCTTAGGTGTTGCCGACCTCTGTTTTAAGGCACATTTACACGCGAGAGAAAACTGCTAGAGATAGAGCAAGAAACACCTCTAAATAGCTCTATTGTGAATGATTTAAGGTATTTAGGGTTGCTTTTTGCTCTATCTCTAGCAGACTTCTCTCGCGTGTACATGTGTCTTTAGACTCATTATTTTTGTCAGTACTGGTAAGCGACATCGCCATATAAAGGTAATAAGAAATGTAATAACAAAAGTAACTAGTTACCATTACCAAGTATGTAGTTACATAACCACATATCTGGTAATGATTTTCTACACTGGGTAGTGTCGATAATGATAAGAAATATTACATGGCGAATCATTAATTAGAAAACAAAAGCCTAAAGCCCAAACCACAGAGTGAAAGTGCCAGTGAACAGTTGCAGTGCTGTCAAACTTTGGGTACGTTCGTAAGTGCAGTAGTTACGCATCACTGCGGCATTATAAAAGTAAAACGTTCAAAAATGCAACACTTGACATCACTGATTTACGTCAAACGTTTTTTTATGCAAACAATTGGCAGTGATGCCGCAAATTTCTGCAACTATTGCATCATTTTAATTTCTGATGCAATGGTGCGCGTTCTAAATTTTTATGTTAAAATCATTTAATACAAAAAGAAAACTAAACGTTGGTGCATAATGGAAGAGTTAATATATAAAAATTCTTAATAAAAATTTAAATAATGTTTATTTTTTAACATTTTTTGGATTTTTAATAATCAAAAGTCATTTCAACTTTCTTTTAATTCTCTTTTTATTATAACTTAACAAAAAATTGTCATTTTTACCATCAAGATTTTCAATAATGTTATTGCGAACATGTTTTTTATTTTTTGCAAAACGTTCTAAAAAGCAAAGTCTGTGCAGTTATTGAGCAGTAGCAAGGCATCTGCAACAGCTGATCACGCATCAGCAACAAAATTTCGCATAACTGCCGCAGTGTTGACAAATTTGCTGCATTTACAAACGTACCCTTTGTTCTTGAATTTCGCGAAAACGATTTAATATTTAAAAAAAATTCTTATTGCGTTTTGTTTAAAAAAAAAGCTCTTGTTTATATAGAAACTTTTCTACTTTCTCGGCAGTGACAAATAGAGAAGATACAAAAACTGCTTTATCGACAAAACGTCGCACTGCGGTCGACACTGCGTTTATGTGTTTTGGATTCAATCCAGATACTCACAGTGACAGTGGCAGTATTGTCAAACTTTAGCCTAAACCACATAAACGCAGTGTCGACCGCAGTGCTACGTTTTGTCGATAAAGCAGTTTGTTGTATCTTCTCTATGTGTCACTGCCGAGAAATTAGAAAAGTTTCTAAATAAACAAGAGCTGTTTTTAAACAAAACGCAAAAAGAAATTTTAAAAAATATTAAATCGTTTTCGCGAAATTCAAGAACAAAGTTTGACAGCACTGCCACTGTCCACTGGCACTATCACTATGTGTTCTTGAATTTCGAGATAACTATTCAATATTTTTTAGAATTTCTTGTTGAATTTCGTTTGAATTTAGCTCTTGTTTATTTAGGAAATTTTCTAATTTCTCGGCAGTGACATATAAAGGAAATACAAAAACCTGCTTTATCGACAAAACGTCGCACTGCGGTCGACACTGCCCTTATCTGGTTTAGGCTAAAGACCGTACAAATAAAGGGTGAACACACCAAAATTGAGACACTTACCCGGTGTCTTCAAATGCAATAAACTATATGATATGAAATGTCAAAATCATTGCAGAGAAACGTCAAAATGATATCAATTGCAAAGTTGTGGAGAACACTTGACCATTTCATAGCTATGAAATATCATAGATTTTTCTCTCGAAAAACACAAAATTTTATCCAAAATTAATTTTTATCTACAAATAATAAATAATCAAACTCATTCGCATTCTTTTTTACCAAATTTTCTGTTATTTTTTATTACAAAATAAAAATTAAAACGAAAAGTGACATTTGATGGCAGGCATCATTGCAATAGCCGCTTGCATGTGAACGATATCATGATATTGCAATAAAATTGAAATTGAGTGTCTTCACTTGAGATGAGAGCATTTTGACCAGGGTAAGTAAAAATGTGCCGATGTGGCCACATGTGGCGCACATCCACATGAACCAATAGTCGCGCACATTGGCACATGTAAATGTGCCATGTGAAAATATCTTAGGCACATCACATGTGCCAAGACGAAAATGTGATGTGCCCGGCACATTTAAATGTGAAATGTGCCCGGCTTTTGGCACATGTGGCGAATGTGGCCACATGTGCAACATTAAAAAAAAATTTCAAAAAAGGTACCATTTATGAAAAAAGCACAATTTGTCAACAAAAAGTAACATTTTTGGGAAAAGGTGAAATTTTACAAAAAAAGTATACACAATTTTTGAAAAAATTACAAAAAAAAAATAAAATTTTTACAAAAAAATCAAAATTTTTCAAAATTTTCAAAAAAGGACCTTTTTGAAAAAGTCAATTTTTGAAAAAAGTACAACTTTTGAAAAAAAGTACAATTTTTGAAAAAATTGCAATTTTTAAAAATTGCAATTACAGTACAATTGTTTAAAAAAAATTTAAAATTTTCAGAAAAAGTAAAATTTTTAATAAAAAAGGATCATGAATTTAGTTGATCTCTTATTTTTAAGTAAATGAATGTTCCTTTTAGTTTGACTCTAGATCATAAATTGATATCACTTTCTGTTTAAATTATTTTCAAATCAAAGAAAGATGATACAATTTTTACAAGTAAATTACAAAGAATAAAAATATATTTGAAAGAATTTGAAAAAAAAGTATAATTTTTAAAAAAAAGTAAAATTTTCCAAAAAATTTTAATTTTTCAAAAAAAAAAAAATTACTAAAAAAATAATATTTTTCCAAAAAGGTGAAATTTTTCAAAAAAGTACAATTAAAAAGTAAAATTAAATACAATTTTTCAGATTTATTTTTTAAGCGAAATAAAAAACGTCCTTTTCCTTCTAGCGTTAGTAGTTTACGAGATATTTGCAATTTTAAAATCTAGAAGATTTAGGTGAAATTTGTTCTCGCTAAAGGGGTGTATTAACACCCATAAGGCAAAAATTTTAACCGTTTTGCTCTATCTCGCTTAGTTTTTGAGTTATAGGCGACGGTTAAAATTTTTGAACAACATTTTGAAAACAAATTTTACCTAACTCAGCTAGATTTTAAAAAAAGGAAAGGAACGCTTATTTGGATTTGCGCCTACATCTCGAAATTAATTTTTTCACATTTGAATGTGAAATGTGCCAACACATCTGGCACATTTCACATTTAAATGTGCCGGGCACATCACATTTTCGTCTTGGCACATGTGATGTGCCTAAGATATTTTCACATGGCACATTTTACATGTGCCATGATGATTGGCACATGTGGATGTGCCAAGCGGAAAGGCACATAATTTTTTTCACATGTGGATGTGGCCACATGTGTGTGCCAAAATTTTTTACAATTGCTTGTTATCATTTTATTGCATGTCAAGACACTAGGTTAGAAACTAATACCAGAAAAAAACGAGATGGATTTGAAATAATTTTTTTTTTATTCGAATACTTTGAAGTTTAGAGGTACTAAAAGTATTAAAATATTAGTTATAATTTGTTCCATATGCAACTGATCAAACTTTTCGTCGCACACGCGCCATCATCTTTTGCACGAGTGCATCATCGACTTTTCGCGACGACGGCAACCACTTGGTTTTGAATTTTGCAATATTTTTTACCAGTTCACCTGTCTTCTTCAATATTCCCTTCCCTATGTGTGTCCTTGGCATAGTGGCAGCTTGCCAGGTCCGGCCAGAACAGTGGTTTGGTGACGTGACTCTTAATAAATGGCAGAAGACGCTTTTTGAGGCACTTTTGGAAACTTGAACTTCATTTTTAATTTACAGCTTTCAGGAGCATCTTTACGACTTGCAGCAGTATAAAAATCTTGGCCAGCAATATATTTGAAATTTTAAAAGCAACAGGTTTCGTTGTCCATGACAATGCACTCATATTTCGTGATTTGGGATTCATACAACTTGCGGCTGCGGGATTTCGCCGTAACATTCTGCTTTGCGTCTCGATCTGGTGCTGTTTGAGCTTTAAAACTTCTCAGTGAAGCGGTATTTTTTTGTTAATTTTAGCAACACATGTCTGCTGATGTGTAGTACAACAAAATTAGTATCCGCTACTAAATTTTAGCAAAATTGTTGTAAACTGCAATTCAAATTTGATTTGCTAAAATCAGCTACAAAATTTATTAAATATCAATAATTTTAGTACAATGCAATTAGTATAAATAATTAGTTGCTGCTACTAAATTTCAGTAAATTATTGTAAACTGTAAAGTGTACTAAAAAATAAACAAACTATAAAAACTAAAATAATTTTTTTTTTCTTTCGATTATAAAAAGTGAACGTCTGGTGTCAAAATTGTAAACGGTACCCCAGTTATTACCTTTTTATGTATTGGAGATACAATACAGTTTTCTGAGTGTTATTTCCAAACTAAGAATGTATCAATAATAACAAATATAAACTCAACAAGAATTGTTTCTTTAATTAGTATATTTTTCTGCTAGGTTTAGCACTCGATTTTGAAAAATTTGTAAAATGTTTTGCCTAAAATTAGTAAAAAAATTAAGTAATTTGTAATAAGAAGATAGCAAAAATGATTACTAAAAAAATATACTAAAAATCAGTATAAAAATAGTAAAGTGCGATTGGAAACTGTTTACAAATTTTTTTACTAACTTTTTTATCTGAGTGTAATGTCTTAACGTTATTAATGTCAAATTTGTATAAGAATGACATAAGCCAACGTTGATATCTTGCAGCACAAACACAGCTATTAACAGCTTTTTTAATCACTTGGATTTAATAAATCCAAAAATTAGTTCTAAAAGTGCTCAATAGGTGGAGTTAGATTCTCCCTATTTATACCCTACACCACTACGTGGAGAGGGTATTATAAGTTTGTGTTGATGTTTGTAACACCAAAAAATATTGGTCCTAGACCCACCTTATAGTATACCGATCGGCTCAGAATTTTTTTTATTTCGATTTATTGATGTCCGTCTGTCCGTCTGTAAAAATTTAAGAAAAACTTTTTATTTGCTAGTTTTGCAATTTTTTTTTGTTTCTCTTTTAATTTTCATTCGTATTTTTTATTAATTAATAGGCTGTTTCATATATTTGCATTTTTATTGATATATGCAAACCCAGATAAATAAATCCAACTTTTTTTGGATTTAATAAATCCACTTTTTGTTTTCATCTCTGTTTTTGTATATTGTTAATTGAGATGGTAAAAAATTTGACAGCTGTAATCGATTATTATTTACGCATATTTTAGAATATAAATAATCCTAGTTCATGAAAGTGAAGAGTCGACACCGACGAAGTGAAGCGCGTATTATCAATGAGCATAGAATCTCAAGAGTATGCGTGCATCTCATACTCTGTTAACTGGCTCTGGCTCACATTACAAGTAACTTAAATAGAAACTGAAACACAGATAAACTGGATACTTGGTGTGACATCAAAGAATAATGAAGCACTACTATTTTAACGACCGCAGCTGTATTTGTTTTTGTAAAGTAATTAAAAAAGTATTAACAAAAAAAAATTTTTAATTTAAGATTTGATTACATTAAAAACACTTTGAGCCAGTTAAGTTTTTTTTACTTTTAGCTGTGTTTTTTTGACTGCCTATCAAAGTTATCTAGAACGATTTTGACAGTTTTTCAACAGCTGTGTTTTCGACTTAACTATATCCGTTAACTCATAAAAAAACTCGAAGTGCATCAAAACGCGTTTAAGACGAAAACTAAGATATTACTTTTCGTATGCACGTTAACTTTCAACACGGATAATTATCAACGTTGAAAACTCAACGTTTATACATTTTCACATCTAACGTAACTTATTCGCGTTACTTCTTAAAAACTTTTGCTGACATACGTTCGATTATAACGGAACAATTATAAACATAACCTGTTTAAAATTTTTTCATACTACAATCGGTTTAACGTAGATTTGCTTTCAATACTTAACGTTGATAGGCATGAGACAAAATACAGCTAACGTATTCCGGCTTTCTACTTTCAAAATTATTCGAGATAGCATTGATATAAATGCCGCACATTTATATTAGTCAGCTTTTGTCTTCATTTATATTAGTTAAGGGAAAAAGTATTTTCGTTTATTTATTAATTTTTTTGAAATTTATTTTCGTTATGTTTTCCTAAAGAATTTTCTATTTAAAAAAACTGGTAGTAGAACCAGTTCTAATTAATCACGTGTGTCTGCTTATATTTAATCCTTTAATTCCCAGTGGAACATAGGGCCGCATAGGGTCTGCTTGAGCGTAGGTAAATAAAAAAAAATGTTCGTGCGCGATTCTGACATCAGTGAAACTTTTCTTCGTGAGTTTGCGTGATTATAATTTTATCGATTAATTTATTATTCTCTTTTTTAAGTTTCTTTTCTCAATTTTTAGGTGAAAAGCACATTTCTTATAGAAAAATTCGGATATGGATTTAATGCATAAGTGGAAGTTTTTCATAGCACACCGTTCTCAGTAGAACTCTTCGGTTTTGAAGAGGTTTATATAGAAATAAAAATTTTTCATTTAAATAATGCGTGGGTGAGATAGCTAAGATGTCAAACTCTAGTATAGTTACGTTTGTAATGTAAGAGTGCATGGGTTCGATTCCTACAGCCGACAGGTTGTTGAAAAAAATGAATCCATATATGATAATATTCTGCATTTATTGGTCCATATATTGGTTCGTATATTCCATATATCTTCATATATGATCTCATATATTATTCCATATATGGGTAATTTTTTAAGTTTTTTTTGTCATGGGGGTAATTACGTGAGCGGATTCAAAAATATTGAAATACAATACATTTGATAATTTCTTAAATACAATTGGCAGTTTCTGAAATACAATTGATTATTTGTAAAATACATTTGATAATTTCTGAAATGCAATTGCGAATTTCTGAAATACAATTAATAAATTTCTGAAATACAATTTTCAGTTTCTGAAATACAATTTTCAGTTTCTGAAATACAATTCATAATTTCTGAAATACAATTGGTAGTTTCTGATATACAATTGATAAATATTAAAATCAATTGATAATTTCTGAAAAACAATTAAAACTGGATATAAATTGATTATTTCTGAAATATAATTGGCAAATCTGAGAAACAATTCATAACTTCTACAATACAATTGATGAAACTGAAAAACAATTGATAACTTCTGAAATAAAATGATAAATTTTGAAATACAATTGAAAATGTTGCAGTAAGATAAAAACAGCAAAAATAAAACTGCTAAATTTATTTATTAAAAAGAAAAAACGAAAAAGGAACTTTGAAAATTTAAAATTTTATGTGATGTTTTTTGTCTAATACTACAATTTAATTTTATTTCGTAATCACTGAAATTTAGCTCAATTATAAATCAAAATTTGTAAATATATTAAACAGTTTTATTTTTGCTGTACCTATCTTATTTATATTGAGCAAAAATACTCTGCTAATTCAGCAGTTTTTCATTTTGAACTAATTTTTAGTAGGTTTAACTAAAATGTTTACATACTTTTTTCTATTAGTGTATAAACAATCATTAAATAATCAAAAAACAGTCATAAAATAATTTCTAAACTTGAAGTAAAATGTTTATGTCCATTAAAAATTTCATAATTTCTCAATTTCATTCAAATGTACAAATTCATCAGTAAGAATTGTAATATTTACATTTAATTTAAATAAAAAAGCAATATTTTTATTAAAAAATAAAAAAAAATTTATATGAACATTCATATATCTCCATATATGGCCATATACCCTCAAATTTCGGATCCGAAGCCATATATGAATCCATATATGTTGCCATATATGACCATATATGAACATTTTCACCTGGGCGGCCATAATTTATTTTTTATCAAACGATTTAAGAATTCAAACAGTTCTTTTTATCAACTCAAATGAATTAATTCACTGACAAATACATTAATTTTTTTATAAATCGAATGAAGAAAAAAGAATTCGTTCAGTTTATAAAAACGTTCTTCAACATATCAACGTGTCGTTTACACACTTTTTTATTCAATATCATAAAAAAATAATTAAAATTTGCAATATTTTAATTGATAATACAATTGTTAGTAATTAAAATATTAATTGACATTATCAATTTCGTAATTGAAACTAATTTTTTTATTGTTTCTGTGTAACACAGCTGTACGTTCACTTCTGGCTAATCCAGACTAAAATCTGTTGAAGGGGAAGTTGTTTAATTCATTTGATTTGAAAAACGAATGTTACATTGAATTAATTCCTTTAAAAATAAATCGAACACAGCCAAATGCGATTTAAATTTATTCAATCATTGGTCATTTTGGGTTTAATTAGTTAAATTTCAATTCAGAATTCAAAAATTAAATCTTCGAAGCTCTGAATACGGTTGAATTATTTTAATCAATATTAAAATAAAAAAATTCGTCCTTATTCACAGTTGTGATGAGTGTTAACTGTCAGAAGTATTTTTTTTAACTATAAACAATAAGGATCATATGCATAATCAGTTTCAGAATTTATAAGAGACTTATAAAACATATAAAACAAATTTTCCATACAAAATTCATTTTATAAATGTGTTATAAGGTTTTCAAATTAAATATTATGCATAGGCACTTAATTGTTCATACAAAATAACAAATATATTAAAAATATTCTAATTCATACCAGGTATTAATTTTGTATCAAAAATTAGAATAAATGTAATTTGTTGTGACTTTGCATAAACAAACACAAGGGGATACATCCACAACAGGAGTCACAGACTTTTTGGTATTAATATACACACAGAATTTTGCTGGGCGAGTTTTAATGAAATTTTTCAGTAAACTAATGAAGTTTTCTTCAAAGTTTTCTATTAATTTAAATGAAATTGCAGTGTACACTTTTTTAATATGAATTTGAGTTATTTTAAATGCCATTTTCAGTTGATTTTGCCGACATAATTTTTCAAGTGATATGATTTTTTGATTTTAAGTAAAGTTTAGTGCTTGGTGCAGTGAAAACAACTTTTTCCTCGAACTAATGAGTTATACATTCATACTTCTGCTCTAATTGTTGATATTTTTTATGTAGGTTTTATGTTTATTTTTTCGCTATTTTATATTTAAATTTTATTTTAATATATTTCTTTCAGTATATGATGATGATTATTCCAAGAGAATATTGTACACAGTAAAGGAGGTACTATAAATCTAAAAATGAAAGTTGTTCAACCACATTAAGGAAATTTCAAGAACTTTTCTCTTTTGTTTTTGCTGCTAATATCTAACTACATAGTTGTTGTAGTGTGTAAAGAATAATATTTTATTTTGTTTATTTATAAAAGTATATGTATTTTAAGCAATAAAATTTGTCT
The DNA here is from genome assembly GCA_949987735.1 of Leucophora obtusa. NCBI lineage: Eukaryota > Metazoa > Arthropoda > Insecta > Diptera > Anthomyiidae > Leucophora > Leucophora obtusa. Next base: position 321,653,833 of record OX465295.1, on the reverse strand, counting down.
TGATTTTGACCTTTGTATACACTCAAAAAAGTTTGACAGTTGTTGGTTTAGTAATCAGTAGTTGTTGTTTTAACTCTAATTACAGTTGTTGCCAGTTCTTTTAAAAATTTTGTGTTTAAAATTTTGTCATAATTATTTTTAATGCATATCCCGGTGAAAAATGTTCATATACGCTCAAACATGTTCATATATGGTTTATGTATGGACACATATGAACAAATATGGATTTTTTATGAACATATATGGATTTTATATGAACATATATGGAAGTATATGTGATTCCATATATGGAAAAAATTTCATATACATACATATATGGATGCATCTGTTATTTCATATATGGAAATGGCACTCATATATGGACAAATAAGAAAGTATATGTTATTCAATTTATGCAAAAGGGAGTTGTATATGAACATATTTCGAAGAATATATTTTTCCATATATGTAAAAGGAACTCATATTTGGATAAATATGGAATTATATTTAATGCCATGAATAAAAAAAGGAACATATGTAGCGCCTAATTTGAATGGCATACATAAATGTATATCTATCGTACAACCTTATAATAAAGGACAGCAACGTTCGCATGTATTCGCATATATTTAATAAATGTATATGTTCATATATGTCCATATATGAACATATACTTATGTGTTACCTCATTTTTCGGATCCATACATATATGGTTGAACCATAAATGTTCATATATGGACATTTTTCACCGGGATGTTAGTTATTTTTCAGCAGTTGAAAATAACTACATTTTTAGTTAGGCATATTCCTTTGTTCTGCCATTTTTAGTAGATTCTACTGACAAACTTTTTTGAGTGCATGTATACGTATGTATGTATATAAATAAAAAAAACATCATTTTCATTTAAATTTAAGCCAATATTTTACTACAAATATGTAGGTATACTTTGATTTCAATGTTTGCCTACGGTTGAAATTGTGTAAATACTTTTGTATGCAAAAGTATTTAAGGGGTTTACTCACTTTGGAAACCAATAAAAAGAACAATAATTAAACAATTATTAAAAACTAAATAATCGTATTATTAAAAAAATTCTTCTTGCAGTGGATATACTTTGTTATATATTAAAATAAAATCATAAACATTCGGGCAACTATGGCAACTAGGGTTGCCACCCGTACTTTATAATAAAGTATTGTACTTGATTTTGGGTAATTTTAATCTATACTTTTTGAGAACAATAAAGTACGCGAAAATAATTTATTTCGCATTATTTGAATTATCTAGAATTCAAAATAGATTCTGGTTATTTTAGTCAGGGGATATTTTTTTCCTAATGGCGATCTTAAGACCATGGCTACACCTAACATAAATTGCTGTTATGTCAGGTGTAGCCGTGGGGTAAACTTTTGACGATTTTGATTTTGACTGATGATAATTTATCAAATTTGTATAAAGTAATTTCTTTTTGACTATCTATTCCTGCCACGTCAGCATTCACAGAGAGTTTTTTCTGTAATGAATAGTAAATGGCGAGACGAAAGAAACAAAGTGTCTCTAAATCTGATAAAAAATGAATTAATAATTTGCTTTAACTTAAATATAGACTGTAAAGATGCTGTGCAATTGTTTATCAATGATAAATAAACTTGCGAAAAGCAATAAAAAATATGTTTTTAAATATAACAATAGCTGTATTTTGTCTCATACCTATCAACGTTAAGTATTTAAGGCAAATCTACGTTAAACCGATTGTAGTATAAAAAATTTTAAACAGGTTATTTTTATAATTGTTCCGCTATAATCGAACGTACTTCAGCAAAAGTTTTTAGGAGGTAGCGCGAATAAGTTACGTTAGGTGTGAAAATGTATAAACGTTGAGTTTTCAACGATGATAATTATCCGTGTTGAAGTTAACGTGCATACGAAAAGTAATGTGTAAGTTTTCGTCTTAAACGCGTTTTTATGCACTTTGTGTTTTTTTATGAGTTAACGGATATAGTTAAGTCGAAAACACAGCTAATAAAGAAAAATAAATTGTACTTTATATTGATACTGTGTACTTTTTTTCTTAACCTTTAATAACCAATGTACTTTAATTGCAAAAAACAAGGTGGCAACCCTGGTAAAAGTACAAAGGGTGTCATTGGGAGCATTCGGCAGAGAAACCTTAAACTGATACCGGTGACTTGTAGTGATTTGTGATTACTTACTTTGCTGAACGATGTTTTCTTTGATTTGTTTTTAAATACACTTTTTCTAGTGTTTCCTTTTATATTTAAAAATTTTTGTTTTCGAATTATATTCGTATGTTATTTTTCATTCTTACAAAACAATTTTTAGTGTAAATGAACAACAACAAATGTATCACTTATTGATCAAAGGTAGCAAACATTTTTTACGCTACCAAAATATGAGCGGCTAGTGATCAGGCCGTTCAGCAGATAGTTGTACAACTGTTGTAGAACTGTTGACTATTAAATTGTATCTGCCGAACGCACCCATTGTGTTCTTTTGAAAATAAAAAGAATGCAAGTTATTTTAGTTTGACTCTAGATCTTATCGACTTCTTTCAAAAATTTTTATTCTTTGTAATTTACTTGTAAAAATTGTATGATCTTTCTTTGATTTGAAAATAACTTAAACAGAAAGTGATATTAATTTATGATCTAGAGTCAAACTAAAATAACATTCATTTACTTAAAATAACAGATCAACTAAAACATTTCCCCCATTCATCTTAAACACATTGACACGGTGCAAAAATATAATTTAATAACATGCATTTAAATTTAACGGTTCGTTGTAATTCAAAAATCTGTGTTTATCATACACAGAGTTGAATAGAATCAGCTAATATATCTTAAGAATTAAGGGTCAAAGCAAAAAAGAGTAATAATAACAAAGGATAAAAATAGCATTGTTAAATTTCGTTGATGTTAGTCTAAGTTGAGTTGTTGATAACAAACTCGATTTGCTTTCAACAGTCACATAAGTGGACGTATATCAAAATATTAACCCACTCAAAGGCGAAAGGCACTGACGATGGCTTTGTAGCGAAAGTCGAAAATGCGCATTCTGCCTTGCTGGTCTTATCGAATTCTGTCAAAAATTTTTATTCTTTGTAATTTACTTGTAAAAATTGTATCATCTTTTTTTGATTTGAAAATAATTTAAACAGAAAGTGATATTAATTTATGATCTAGAGTCAACTAAAATAACATTCATTTACTTAAAATAACAGATCAACTAAAACATTTCCCCCATTCAATAAAAAGAATTTTTTACGGAGAAATAACTTCTTAAGTTCCTGAAATTGGGACTGTTTTTTAATAAAAAGATCTAAAAGCACAGTATTTTGTTAGTAATTCGAAGAAAATCTATTAACCTTCATAAAAACCAAATCGCAAAAAAAAATTTGGTCTTATGAACCCAGTGTAGAAAATCATTACAAGATATGTGGTTATGTAACTATATACTTGGTAATGGTAACTAGTTACTTTTGTTATTACATTTCTTATTACCTTTATATGGCGATGTCGCGAAAAATAATGAGTTGTCGTTACACACCAGCATACGAAAAATCAAAAAATATATCGTTACCTATGTGCTTACCAGTACTGACAAAAATAATGAGTCTAAAAATAGATTTTCAAAAAAATAAATTATATAAAAAAAAATATTTTTTAATGTATTTTTTTTTTAAATAAAATTTGCTGGTGCGGGAATCGAACCTGGGTCTGCAGATTGCCAGTCAACAGCTCTAGCATCTGAGCTATATCGACATGTAATATTTAATAGATAAAAACATAATTGACCTGCTGCACACAAGTAAGCTTACTCGCCAACATACAAAAAATCAAAAAATATGTGGTTACATATATCCTTACCAGTGTTTAAAAAATATTGAGTCTAAAAATAGATTTCAAAAAATGTTCAAAAAAATCTAAAAAATTATTTTCTATTTGAAATAATGATAAAAGTAAGTCATTACCAGTAACTCATTATTATATGTTTTAAAATAATGCAGAAGGTAAGTGGGTGTCATTACTGGTACTCCAAAAAATAATGATATGTCATTATCGTTTCTACACTGGGAAGATTGTAGCTTCCCAGTATAGAAAATCATTACCAGATATGTGGTTATGTAACTACATACTTGGTAATGGTAACTAGTTACTTTTGTTATTACATTTCTTATTACCATTATATGGCGATGTCGCGAAAAATAATGAGTTATGGTTACATACCAGCATACGAAAAATCAAAAAATATATCGTTACCTATGTGCTTACAAGTACTGACAAAAATAATGAGTCTAAAAATAGATTTTCATAAAAATAAATTATATAAAAAAAAATATTTTTTATTGTATTTTTTTTTTTAATAAAATTTGCTGGTGCGGGAATCGAACCTGGGTCTACAGATTGCCAGCCAATAGCTCTACCATCAGAGTTATATCGACATGTAATATTTAATAGATAAAAACATAATTGACCTGCTGCACACAAGTAAGCTTACTCGCCAACATACAAAAAATCAAAAAATATGTGGTTACATATATCCTTACCAGTGTTTAAAAAATATTGAGTCTAAAAATAGATTTCAAAAAATTTTCAAAAATATCTAGAAAATTATTTTATATTTGAAATAATGATAAAAATAAGTCATTAACAGTAACTCATTATTATATGTTTTAAAATAATGCAGAAGGTGACAGAAAACAAATTTTTTCTTAGATTTTACAGTTTGTTTATTTTTTAGTACTTTTTTGCTAATTTCAGCAGATTGATTTTAAATTACCGTTTACAAAAATTTACTGAAATTTAGTAGCTGCAACTAATTGTTTATACTAATTTCATTGTACTAAAATTATGATATTTAGTAAGTTTTTTAACTGATTTTAGCAATTTGATTTAGTTTACATAAATTTTCTAAAATTTAGTAGCGGCTACTAATTTTTTCTACTAATTTTATTGTACTACAGATCAGCAGACATGTGTTGCTAAAATTATCAAAAAATACCGCTGGGCTCAAAACAGTTAAATTTCCCGTAATAACAGCTACATTTTCAGTAGCCATTACAGACTTTTTTGGTTGAGTGTAGTTTAAAATTATTTTTTTTAAATATAGTGAAGATTTATTTATTAAAAAAAATCACATACATATCTTAAAGAACTTATTCTAAATTATTTATTTCAAGCATTAAAATATTGACTTTGCTGCATTAACCATTTTTTTTTTTGTTGAAATTATATCGAGCTTTTGTCCACCAAGTTTGGGGCAGTTTCGCCGATTTGGGTTACTTTGAAAATCATTAAAAAAAATAATAGAAGATATGCAAATAATTAGAATAAGAATCATAAAAATTTAAGCTAAGATATGTAGATCTTCAATTTGAAAGTAATTTTTGAAAAATAATTAGTGGTTAAGAAATGACAGTGCTTTGAAAAAAAAGTGGCGAAGGATTGAGATATATGTTTATAAGTCTTAAGGGTTCGGATGAATTAAAAATTTCATTTTATTAAAAAAAAAATAAGCTGGAATTACAAAAAATCCGTTACAAAAATCTTTGCAAAATTTACAATTTTTAGGGCGAGTAACTTATTTACAACTTAACCCAGGTTAAGCGTTAACCACAGCTATTTCCATATAAACTTAGCATTCATAACTATGGTTAAGCACTAAACTCAGATTATTTATAGATAAGTTAGCAGGTCTTAATAAAATTTAGTAAAACAAAATTGAAAGTAAGTTTTTTTGTAAGGAAATTTTGTCGATAGACCAGCAACAATTGGCGCCTTGGAGGCCAACATTGTTCGTGTATTTCGTGACATACGGCCAGCAATGCTTGAAAAAGTAGCCCAAAATTGGACACCAGAATGCGATTCGTCAAGAACAGCCGCGGTGGTCATATGCCCGAAATCATTTTCAAATGTTAATGCCAAATTTTTTTGAATTAAAATTTTATTTTTTGTGTTATTTTTTACAATTTATAGTTCTATTGGCCTCAAAAAAACACCCTTTACATTCAACTTGTATGGGTATTAGCTGGGTGTGTAAAATATTGTTTTTTATATGGAGTATAACAGTTTTTTTTGCATAAAATCTAAACAAGTTACTGTGCTATATAGAAAAAACATCAAACAATTGAAACATAATAATAAAAAATTCAAAAATAATAAAAAAAAAAATTTAAACCCCTTAAGAAATAAACAATTTTCTTTTGAAATTATTTTTATATTACTCGTAAACATGTTTGATATCAAGTTCATTGTTTTTGCTACTTTTACCTTATTTTAAGTTTTTAGTTTTTGCCTTTAATACATACAAACTTATTTACCTGTATAATTCATCGTGAGGGGTTAAAAGTAATAGTAGATTATCGTTTAATTTTAAATGTTAATCGTGAGGTTATTACATAGGTATATTGGATATGTGTAATGTCAATTTAATTAATTTTTTTGTGGAAGAAGAAATGATGTAGAAAAAAAAACTATTACTTATATAAAATAAGTAAAAATTTAATAGAATTATGACGGTAAAATTGAGTAGCTTTCGTTAGTTATATTTTAAAATAATTGCGGTTGTAGTTAAAAACAACTACTGCCGATAATTACTCGAATAACTGACATGTAGTAACAACAAAACATTTTTGAGAGCAATTAATTGCAATTTACCTTCAATACTTACCAATTTTTATATTAGGGACAAAATTTTAAAAACAAATTGTTTATTTCAACCTACTAAGACCCAATTACTGTAGGTATAGTTAGCTACTAACTGGGACTTTAACCGACACATTTGTTGTTGTTTCTCATATTAAATTTGAATTGAACTGCTGGTTAAATTTTAACCTGCGCCTTCAGTAATCGGGCCTAAATCAATGTTATGCGAGATGTAATTTTAAAATACATATTATGCAATTATTTTTATTAGAAAATGTGCACATAGTATTGAGTGTTTATAAAAAATAAAGTTGGCATAATCTTTACTACTCTAGGGCGTGTCTAGTTTACAGATGTCAACCTTTAGTAGGCAGACATGCATACCAAATATATGTACTTTATAATTTCCGATTATCCAAAAGACAAAGAGTCGATAAGAAATTAAATGCTTGTAAACAAGAC